>OY728128.1:1617188952-1619588952 GCA_963277665.1 Viscum album | reverse complement strand
AATTGGTTTGGTTGATTCCTATAGATGGATGTGATGCATGAAAAGGGCAGGGTTAATTCCTGGAATATCCTCTAGGGTCCAACCTAAGGCATTTTTGTTTTCCTCTAACACTTGAACAAGTTGGGACTCCTCAGTTTCAGAAAGTGAAGCAGAGATAATGACAGGGTATGAGGGATCATGGAAAAGGAATGCATACTTGAGGTGTGAAGGAAGTGGTTTTAGATTAGTTTCAGCCTTGATTTTAGAGATAGACAAGTTAGGAGCAGGAGAAGGGATTCCAGATGGGTTTGGATCATTTTCCTCAACACTGTCCAAGGTGGAGCAGTAGAGATCAGAGTTGATGTGGGATTCAAGAGAGTTTTCAAGTTCCTCTAGATTGATGGAGTCTATGAATGAGAGGTCCACATCAACTTCACCATTTATGACTTTGTTAATCATGGTGCAGATTTCACAATATCCTATATCATTAGAACATGAATAACATGGTGGATTGGGGTTCGATTGAATCTTAGAAGTGTCCTCAAAAGCATGGATTGAGAATGCAGAGTGATCCTCAGATGGGTATCGCATGGCTTGGAAAATGTTGAACTTGACCAGTTGGTCACCGAATTCCATGGATAAGATGCCTGAATGGACATCAATCTTGGTTCTCGCAATCATGAGGAATGGTCTTCCTAGAATTAGGGGAGATCGAGAAGAGTTCATCTCACCTTCCATGTCAAGGACATAGAAATCAGCTGGGAAGATAAGATCATTGACCCGAACAAGAACATCCTCAATTATCCCCTCAGGACTGGCTGTGCTTAGATTGGCTAATTGAATGACAACACCCGTTGGGTGCAAGGGACCTAGACCAAGGTTGGAGAAAATGGATTTGGGCATGACATTTATTGAGGCTCCAAGGTCTATGAGTGCATCATCAAAGTTGGAACTCCCTATTTGACATGGAACCGTGAAGGTCCCTGGATCTTTGCACTTCATGGGAATGGACTGTTGGGTTGAAACATTTTCAATGTTCCTAAGTTTCCTCTTACGGGTGCACAATTCCTTAAGAAACTTGGCATACTTAGGGATTTGTTTGATGGAATCTAAGAGGGGGATGTTCACTTCAACACGTCTAAACATGTCAAGAATTTCAGGATCAGGTTCAAAGGACTTCTTAGGCTTGGAGATGGCTTGAGGAAAAGGAATTGGGTTCCTTAGAGGAATGGAAGGAGGTGAAGGAGTGGATTCAAGTTCCTTTTCCAGCTTTTTGTTCTTTTCATTTTCTAGATCAACATCGAAAGGGGAGGTAGAGCAATCAGCATGGGGCATAGCAATTTGCTTTCCCGATCTAAGTGCAATTGCACTTACATTACCCTTAGGGTTGGGTAATGGTTGAGCTAGGAGTTGGGATGAATTGGATGGTTGTTTCTGGCTAAGGTGGGATGCAATTTGGCCTATTTGGGTTTCAATATTCTTGAGGCTAGAACGGGTGAAGGAAGCAAGATCCTCTACAGCACTTTCCCATGGTTGTTTAGAAGAAGAGGCTTGTCCCAAATTGGGTTGGCCTTGATTTTGGTTCTTGGGAAAGCAATTGTATTGGGTGGGGAATTGGGAAGGCTCGTTAGGATAGTGGAATCCAGGAAGAGGATTGTTCCTTTGGGGTTGAGGAACAAAAGGATAAGGTTGATGGATGTTACCACCACTTTGACCATATTGGAACTGGTTTGGATTTTGATGAGGGAACTGAGGAGGATGAGAAATGGGATTACCATACCTCAGAGGTGGGTTAAAGGTAGAAGAGAAGGGCTCAGAGTGGGGTTGGTTGAAGTTTCTAACAAACTGACCTGATTGTTGAGGGTTGAAGTTTCACTGAGCATATACCGCATTGAGCTCCATTGGACTAGATGAATCAGATGGATCATCTTGAAGTTGTGGACATGTGTCAGTCGGATGAGATGGAGAGTTGTAGATTCCAAAATTCTTGATAGGTCCAGGGAATAGTGACTGTGGAGAAGATGAGGTTGGGGATTTGGTAGCCACCGCTAGTTGACGCACAAGACCTGTAAGTTCACTCATCCACTCAGTCATCTTGTTGGGCACTATGGATTGATTCTCTTGGGATTGTTTCACTTGAGCATGTGCTCGAGTATGGAATTGCTATGTGTTTGCAGCCATGTTGCTTATGAGTTCTCGTGCAGCTGCAGGAGTTTTGTCAACAAGAGCACCGCCACTTGCGGCATCAATGAGAGTTCGCTCCATAGCCAATAACCCCTCATAGAAGTATTGGATCAGGAGTTGGTCAGTGATTTGATGGTGTGGACAAGTTGCCAGAAGATTTTTGAACCACTCCCAATACTCATGGAGTGATTCATTAGGGAATTGACGGATGCTGCTTATTTCCTTTCGGATAGAAGCTGTTCGGGAAGCGGGAAAGAACTTCTCAAGGAAAAGTCTCTTCAAGTCAACCCATGAGTTTATGGAACCAGGTGGGAGGTAGTAGAGCCAAGACTTGGCAGAATCCGCTAGGGAAAAATGGAAAGCTCTAATCTTGATTTGTTCTTTAGAAACCCTTTGAGGCTTCATGGTAGAGCATACTACTTGGAACTCTTTAAGGTGAAGATGTGGATCCTCACAGGCTAGCCCTTGAAAATGAGGAAGAAGATGAATCAAACCCGATTTGAGTTCGAAGTCAGCTTCAATGTTTGGATATTGAATACCAAGAGGGTGGTAATTCATATCAGGGGCAGCAAGTTCTTTCAATGTTTGTTCCCTAGGATTGGCCATATCTAATTCAATTGGTAGGGCAATGATTGGTTCTTGGGTGATTTGGTTATCCCTAATGGTCCTCCTAAGTCGACGAAGAGTTCTATAAATTTTAGGGTCAAACAAATCTGAGGGATTGTTTGGGAGGCTTCGGGGCATTCAGAGAGATTTATAAAGGATTAGGAAGACGGATTTTCCTTTGTATTTTTTCATTTTATGATTTTTAAGAGGAAGACGGGTTTTTCTTTGTGTTTTTTTTCAGTTTTTTTCAAAAATTTTGATTTTTTTTGTGTTTTTTTAAAATAACCAGAAACTAATGACTACTTAAAGCACCATCCCCGGCAACGGCGCCATTTGAAATGCACGGCCGATTGTCGCCTATCGACCGGTCAAAATTCTGGTGCTCTGCTAATGTGTATAGCATCACTCGGGTCGAATCCTCGGCGATGATACTTTGTAATAGTCGTTTGTTTTTAGTTGATTGTATTTTGATTAGGGGGTTTGTTTTCATAGCATAATTGAAATGATTTATGGATGATGTTTTATTTACCAAATTGATAAAGATTGGGGTGAGTTCATCATTGGGGAGTTAAGCATGTGATATCCTTGAGCCTTACTTTGTATTGCATTAAATTAACACCCATGTCATAAGTTGACGTTGATTGGAATTCCTAAGTTTGAAGGCTTTAATCCAAGCCTTAACTTAACTTAGGGTTCTAATCTCAATCAAAACTTATTTATGGTAGTGTATTTATGGTTCCAATAATCCATGGAAACCACTCATTAAACAAAACATATCATTAATCCATGACATATTAAGTTTAACATACACAATATTAATTTAAAGAATACTCATCGAGAAAAACTCTCAATCACTTAACATCCCCGAATTATAACTCACCCCAATGAGAGATTTACTCATCCATTTGGATGTTTAATATTCTGGTTAAAATAATTATGATGATAAATTAATAATATAAGAAAAATAAATGGATTAGAAAAGAGTGGTACGTTGACACACACACACGAATGATGATGATAATTAAAAATGGATTTTCGATTGAATGAGGAAGAAAAAGAAGGGAAGGGGATTGAACTGAATTTAAACTATTTTAAGAACATTAATATTAAACTACAGAATGTGGAGGAGAATAAGAGATATTGAAGAAGTAACTTGCATTAAAACAGAATTACAAAGAAAGAGACTTACAAAATTACAAAAATGAAGAACACGAAATTAAGTGAAAACAAAGAGAGGAGGAAAGGTCTCTCAATTAAAAACTTGAGTATGGAAGGTCCTCCCAAGCCTTTGTAAAAGATTTGGACGTGTCAATATGATCTCCTCTCTTCTAAAATTCTAACCCCTCTCAAGGATGTTGTACCTCTCGTACCCCTCGTGGTTTAATTTTCATGATCACAATCACTCTCTTATTTATCTAATATTGTTTTAAGTGTTTTTGGATGATAGGCATGATTTCAGGTGGCCAAGGAATTGCGCCAAGAAAGAAAGAAGCCAAAGTGGACTGATTTTCAGTCCACCGGCCAACCGGTGGACGACCACCGGCCAGCCGATGGAGCCTGGACAGAAGGCATCCTTCTGTCCAGACCACCGGCCAACCGGTGTCCCACCACCGGCCAACCGGTGTCCCACCACCGGCCAGCCGGTGGCACCCGGAAAAATAGTGCCAGCTACTGTCTCAGCACCGGCCAACCGGTGGCCTCACCACCAGCCAGCTGGTGGTGCCTGAGCCCAAAGGCCTCTCCATTTTACAAGCACCGGCCAACCGGTGGCTCTGTACCGGTCAGCCGGTTGAGCCAGTCAAATTAGCCGTTGGGCTTTGACCAGGCTTGTCCACTTGACTCCCAACGGCTCCGAAGGCCTCTCCAACGGCTCCGAAGACTCCCAAATGCCATTTGAGGGTTCCCCCTCTATAAATAAAGGACTAGGAAGCCCCGGAAACTCAAGGAAGCCCACAGACACATTTTTGATCATTTGGCGAACCTCCGGTGCATTCCTCCAAGGAACCCCCAATTGCTCCAACACATTTCCACATCCAAGGAGCACCACCATAGAAGCTTGGGAGATCTCTTCATCAACTCCATCAATCCTTTGGCGCCCAAGACTTCTCCACATTACGGTTTTTCTTGTTTTATCATTTTAAGCTTTATTTTGGGTTTGTGCCTACAAACCCCCATTTCTCTCATCCTCCTTCCATTTGGGTTTTCACACCACCTTCAAGGTGTGAAGAGGTTAGTCAAGCCTTCCCTTTAAAAGGCTTGAATCAAAGGTGAGCTAGCCTTCACCTGTAAGAAGGCTAGTGGGTTCTTGCTCAACCATTAAAAGCAAGTGGGTTCTTGCTCAACCAATAAAATCAAGTTGTAATAGGTTCTAGACTAACCTTAAAGTCTAGTGGGTTCTTGCTCAACCATTAAAATCAAGTGGGTTCTTGCTCAACCATTAAAAGCAAGCGGTAGTAAATCTCTCAACGGTTGAGTTGGGAGCGGAGACGTAGGCTTGGGTTTAAGCCGAACTCCATTATCAATTTTGTGTCTTGCCTCTTTTATTTCCGCTGCACCTTTACTTTGATTTTTAATTGTTAATTATTTTTTAAAAGGCAATTCACCCCCCCCCCCTCTTACCATCTTTCCTTTCTCCGCCCAACAATTGGTATCAGAGGCAAAATTTGAGTAATACCTTCACCGGTTTCAAATTCAAGATCCTTTGTGATGGCTTCAACTTCTTTCGCCTCCGAAGGCTATTCTTTGGGTCGTGCTCCATTCTTTGATGGAACCGACTATACTTATTGGAAAACCCGCATGACCACTTTTCTTAGAAGCATTGGTTATCCCATTTATAAAATTGTCATGCACGGTTATTCTCTTTTTTCTCCCGATGAATCCAAATGGACCCAAGCCGATATTAAAAATTTCAAGCTTGATGGCAAAGCCATGAACGCTCTACATTGCGGCCTTGATCGTAATGAGTTCAATCGAGTTTCCACATGCACTTCATCTCATGAAATCTGGAAACTTTTGGAGGTTACCCATGAGGGGACCAACAAATTCAAGGATACTCGATTGGACATGTACCGTCAAGATTTTGAGTCCTTTACCATGCATCCAACTGAAAATATTTCTGAAATGTTTACTCGTTTTACTGACGTTTGCAATGGAATAAAATCTCTTGGAGATAATGTTTCTGCAAAAATGATGGTCAAGAAGATCCTATGGATCCTACCAATCTCATGGGCACCAAAGGTCACGGCAATTCAAGAAGCAAAAGACATCAAGAACATGTCGGTCGAAGAGCTCATCGGATCCCTCATGACATATGAGATTACCATGAGGAGGCAAGCTGAAAAGGAAGGCAAACCGATCAAAGTTCCAAAGAACATCGCCTTCAAAGTTCAACAAGAAGAAAGCTCCTCCTCCTCATCGTCTTCCTCTTCAAGCGGCGATTCCGAAATGGAGAATCTTTCCCGCAAAATGCACAAGTTCATGAAGAAGCACAAGAAGAAGAAATCCCGCAAAGCTCAACCCAATGAAAAATCCGAGCCCGAGGTAAAATGTTATGGGTGTTGCAAGAAAGGCCATTACAAGCCCGATTTCCCACTCCACAAGAAAAAGGCCAAGCAAAAGGAGAAGAAGAAGGCATTCAAGGCCACATGGAGTGATAGCTCCACATCCTCCTCCTCCTCCTCCTCGAGTGACAACGGTAAAAGATTCCTAATGGCACTTCATGAGGTAACCTCTTCCGACTCCTCTTCCTCTAGTTCTTCCAATTCTTTTAATCATTTATCCTATGAGGATCTCCAATATGCAAGAGATCAATTGGAGGAAGGTTTTCACGAACTTTCTTCCAAATTTGTTGCTTTAAAAAAGAATTTCAAAAAACTTTCTTCCGAAAAAGAACAACTTCTCAAAGAAAAAGAAGAGTTGTCCCTTAGGATTCAAAACTTTCCCGATGTTGATTCTATGGAATCAACAATCAAGGATTTAAAGGAATCCCTTGCCAAGTTCACCCAAGGTGAACAAAATTTAACCAAATTACTAGGTTCCCAATGCATATCTAGAACCACCCAAGGGCTTGGCTATTCCAAGCAAGCTTCCTCTTCCCATGCACCAACTATTTTTGTAAGGGGGATCTCCCAATTTAAATTTTGCAACTATTGCAAAAAACCCGGGCACTTAATTTATGAGTGTAATTGCAAAAATGCCCGGTATGGAAGGCCCAAAACAATTGTCTTTAACGATGAATTTCATAGGAGAAGACCCGTCACTAGACAAGTGTGGATTGAAAAATCCCTTTTAGCGAGTCTCTCTGGGCCAAAATTTGTTTCGGTTTCAAAAACCTCTCCCCGGTGATTTGTTATTTTTATTTAGGGAGAGTTAGGATCGTTTTTGGCTTTATTTTCAAAATTTTCAATTTTCAATTCTCTTTTTTTCAATTCAAAACTTTCAATTCAATTTTCAATTCAAAATTTTCAATTCAACATTTTCATTTCAAAACTTTCAATTCAAATTTCAAAAATTTCGATTGGTTTAAAATCTCTATCTTGTTTTTCAATCATTCCCTCAATCAAGTTTTATGCCCCGTGCTATTTTGATAATCACAAAGGGGGAGAAATTCTTGGTTGATTGGGGGAGAAATATTTCTCTCATTCTTTGCAAATCAATTTATCTTTTAAAGCATTCCTCTCATTTCATTTTTACATTGTTTGTTTTCGTGATTGTGATCATCAAAATAAGGGGAGATTGTTGTACCTCTCGTACCCCTCGTGGTTTAATTTTCATGATCACAATCACTCTCTTATTTATCTAATATTGTTTTAAGTGTTTTTGGATGATAGGCATGATTTCAGGTGGCCAAGGAATTGGGACAAGAAAGCAAGAAGCCAAAGTGGACTGATTTTCAGTCCACCGGCCAACCGGTGGACGACCACCGGCCAGCCGCTGGAGCCTGGACAGAAGGCATCCTTCTGTCCAGACCACCGGCCAACCGGTGTCCCACCACCGGCCAGCCGGTGGCACCCAGACAAATAGTGTCAGCTACTGTCTCAGCACCGGCCAACTGGTGGCCTCACCACCGGCCAGCCGGTGGTGCCTGAGCCCGAAGGCCTCTCCATTTTACAAGCACCGGCCAACTGGTGGCTCTGTACCAGTCAGCCGGTGGAGCCAGTCAAACTAGCCGTTGGGCTTTGACCAGGCTTGTCCACTTGACTCCCAATGGCTCCGAAGGCCTCTCCAACGGCTCCGAAGACTCCCAAAGGCCATTTGAGGGTTCCCCCTCTATAAATAAAGGACTAGGAAGCCCCGGAAACTCAAGGAAGCCCACAGACACATTTTTGATCATTTGGCGAACCTCCGGCGCATTCCTCCAAGGAACCCCCAATTGCTCCAACACATTTCCACATCCAAGGATCACCACCATAGAAGCTTGGGAGCGCTCTTCATCAACTCCATCAATCCTTTGGCGCCCAAGACTTCTCCACATTACGGTTTTTCTTGTTTTATCATTTTGAGCTTTATTTTGGGTTTGTGCCTACAAACCCCCATTTCTCTCATCCTCCTTCCATTTGGGTTTTCACACCACCTTCAAGGTGTGAAGAGGTTAGTCAATCCTTCCCTTTAAAAGGCTTGAATCAAAGGTGAGCTAGCCTTCACCTGTAAGAAGGCTAGTGGGTTCTTGCTCAACCATTAAAAGTAAGTGGGTTCTTGCTCAACCAATAAAAGCAAGCTATAATAGGTTCTAGACTAACCTTAAAGTCTAGTGGGTTCTTGCTCAACCATTAAAAGAAAGTGGGTTCTTGCTCAACCATTAAAAGCAAGCGGTAGTAAATCTCTCAACGGTTGAGTTGGGAGCGGAGACGTAGGCTTGGGTTTAAATCGAACTCCGTTATCAATTTTGGGTCTTGCCTCTTTTATTTCCGCTGCACCTTTACTTTGATTTTTAATTGTTAATTATTTTTTAAAAGGCAATTCACCCCCCCTCTTGCCATATTTCCTTTCTCCTCCCAACAAAGGAGAGAAGGGGAGAGTATTTATAGCCCAAGGAGTGGACTGTTTGCATTCCTAATCTGTCCCTCCACTTGCATCGCCAATTTGGCTATTCAGACAGCCGAATCGCCAAATATCTCCTTCTTAAAAGTTGTAGATAATAAAGTTTTCCGACTACTGTCAAAATATGGAGGCATTTGTACAAGTGGAGTCAAAGTTATAATGGTTTTATTAACAACGGTAAACTGTCCATTTCTATCCATGCTTTTTCGATGGCCAAAATGTGAATGGATTTTTGAACAGTAAGATGCCTTCGAATCCGAATGACTTCTTCAACAAAGTCTGCCGCCTATATCTCCTCTTTCACACTACAAAATCGAAGATCTATTCGATACTTACATCATGAGATATGTCATGAATAGTATACTGATTTTAATTCTAGGACAGAATGGTGGGCTGGACTTCAAAGCTTCATTTGGGCCCCTTGTACTTAGATTTGGGCCATGAACGTTTTATCCAAGATGACATGTAGTATCCCCCTAATTATGGGGGAGAGTTAAGGTTCTTGGACTTCTGTATTGAGCCCAGTAAATCAATCTTCAAGGCTGGTCCAGTTTGTTCACAGATTCTTTTGTCTTGTTTGTGAGGACCATATGACCCTTCAAATGGAAGAATTGGATCATGGTTCCTTCTAATGAAATGTTTTATATTGAAATTAGAATCCTACAAAACACGAACCAAGCAATTTGGATCAGTATAGGGACAGTTATAATTAAAACATTAAACTGACTCAATTGGACTACTTCTAAAAATGCTCAAATATTATACTTAATATTAAACCCTTAATATTTCACATAAATTATGCGCATTTCATATAAAATAAGTAAAGGGGGAATATAATAAGCCATGAAAATATTAATAACATCAGATATCTAAGTGAGTTTTTTCAGAGTTTGATGTGTGACTTTGGTTGGATCAAACTTGAATCCAACCAAGCCCTTTTTACAAAAATGCCCATATCTCACAGATCGGGCATCCAATCGACACGTCGTCTGTCACATTGGGACCCCTATGACGGGGTGGTCCCTTGGGTAAAATTTTTGCGGGAATTTTTACTGGTTAAAAAATGACCTATGGCTTGAGGAGCGGTTCTCCCAGAATCAAGCATGCTATTAGCGAGAATCTGGTGACCGGGTATCTTGAAAGTAGCGACCTTGTGTGGATCAGCATCATAGCGACCCTATGTGGATCAATATCATAGAGACCCTATGAGGATCAGCATCATAGCTGCCTTATGAGGACCAGTTTTAGAGTGTCCCGTTAAGGATTAATAACAAACAACCTTGTGTGGATCAGCATCGAGCGACCCTGTGTGGATCATCCTTCTAGCGACCCTATGTGGATCAACATTCTAGCGACCCTATGTGGATCAACATTTTGGAGACCCTGGGTGGATCAGAAGTATCGTGAATCGATGAGGACTTGCCTTACGGTGGCCCATCACGGAACAATGACTTTTTTCCAAGATTGGATCGTTAATAGAATGAATTCCTTCTAGATCAGTTGTGGGACTTCTAAATGGAATAAGATGATATAGCTTAAGACTAATCATCTATATTCTTGATCTGTGAGTTGTATACCTGGTGTGAGATATCTCTTTTTCTCTATCCTGAATGATCTAGATCATGCTTTTGATATTACCTTTGAGGTATATCTTGTGGTGTTTTCCTTTATGGATCACTGAGAGACCTTCAGGGGTGGTCTCAGGGTCCGCTACTGGGTATTGTTATACTCGCCCCTACATGAGCTTCGCCTACACCTTGTTGTGTCTTGTGAAGATGACGAGTAGCTGGTCTAAGACTTGAGGAAGCCAGGACCAGGAGGTACACAGAGGAGACAAGCTGACGTGGAGTGTTGTTGAGAAAATCTGTACTTACCCTTCAGGTAGGATCCTCAATGGACGATCCAGGAGCTGTTTTTTCTTTTCAGTTGTACTGGTACTTTTCAGTTGGGCTTGTATTCCTCTCCCTTTATTTTCAGTACACTTTTTCTAAAATAATTTACTTTGTAGTTGCTTCTTGTTGTGTTCTTGGATTATGTGTTTTTACAGATTTAATGGAAATACCTTCCTGTTATAGGTATACTCCTTTTCGGTGCTAGTATCCAACCCTGGCCTATGGAAGGCGGGCTTGGGGTAGTCACGGCACAGGCCCCGGGGGACGGGTCGTGACAAAGTGGTATCAGAGGAGTCGGTTCTACTAATGAACTAGGACTCTGATATTTTTCTAAAGTAATAGTGTTATGTTTTTTAAGTGTGTTTTTCAGTTAATGGAGTCCAGTGTTGGTTCGGCAGCTGACGTATCCATACACCAGGACCCTAAATTTTGATTTCTGACTCGGTGTGTGAAAACAATGATTGTGTGTGTTTTGGAAGTGTTATAATTTTTGATCTCTTTGATTCTGGTCAGCATGTATAACTTATTGATTGTGGATCACCTGTTTCCTTTCAGGATGTCACCATATAGATTGCCATCTAGGATTCCCGAGAGAGTATACGATGACAGCCCACCGAGCGATGAGGCTTCAGTGCAGGGTCGTCTTATGGCGATAGTACCATCGGGTGGTGTACCAATAGCACCACTACCTGTTGGGTAGTCGTTGCCTCCAGCCCCACCAGTAGATGGTTCATGCTGACTGAGCATGTTGAAATAGTTTCAGTGGCAGGGGCCTCAGTGGTTCCGAGGAAAGATGGATCTATATGCGGCTGAGTACTGGCTGGAGGCTATATCCAGAGTTTTGTGCCTGGTTGGGACACCAGATGACCAGATGACAATTCTAGATGCCAGTATTAGCCAGGGACTATCAGGGAGATGGTGGAGCCTGACGCTCTAGATATATGATAAGTCGGCCCTCACCTGGGCAGATTTTGAGGGCCTCTATAGGGCAGAGTTTATTCCAATGACTCTATGCACTCTGCGTATACAGGAGCTACTACACTTATAGTAGGGCATCTTGATCATGGCCCAGTACTCGGCAAGGTTCACTGAACTCTCGTGCTACTCTACCGAAATGGTTAAATACCCTTTCTTCAGAGCCTAGACCTTTGAGCAGGGACTCCGACGGGAGATCAAAACTTCGATGGTATTTATCAGCTTCTCGAAACATAATGGAGTGTTGGAGAGAGCACTCTTGTTGGAGAGATTCCAAGCAGAGTAGGCACTGACAGAGAGACCCACCACCAGGAGACACATAGTAGAGTCATCTGCAGCTAGTAGTAGGTAGGTGACACAGAGGTCCAAGCACACCAGGCCTTCTGGAGGATAACCCCAGAACGTAGGTTCGGAGGTGCGTGGCTCGGGAGGTAGAGTAGGCCAGTAGAGGACCAGATTGTGCTTCATGTGCGATGGGCAGGTTCACATGGCTCGTGACTGCCCAACCATCCACATTGGAGACCAGAAGATAGTCGAGGGACCCCCAGGGTAGAGGCTGAGATTCGAGAGAGGAGGTCTGTAGGGTGGCAGACATGGCAGAGGAGTGGGTTGTACAGCATATGGTGGACAACAGTTTGAGGTTCTATCACCACCACCTCCAGGTGGTCCACCCCAACCACAGGGAGCAGGTGGACAGAGACGAGCTCAGCTCCAGGTAGCTGAGGCCTATGACCACAACGTTCTAGAGATGATTAGAGGTATGATTTTTGTCTAATCCACCTTAGATGAAGTACTTGTAGACACAAGTTCCAGTCACTCTTTCATTTTCGAAACTCTTTTTCAGAGCTTAGAGATTCTAGTGGAGCTGTTGGATTGATCCTTACAGCTACATAATCCTAAGAGAGGGGATTCAACGATTACACACTGGTGCTGGTAGTGTGAGAATAATCTAGGAGGTGAGAGCTTCGGCTGGGATCTTCTAGTAGTGGGTTTGAGGCCCTACGACGCCATCTTGGGTAGGGAATGGTTATCTGCAGTCCATACTCAGATTAACTGCATTAGGCGTAAAGTACGATGTGTCCTCAAGGATGGGACCAAGTTTTCCTTCACCAGTGATAAGGGAACCTTTGCAGTACAGGATGGAATAACATGACAAAGGGTGCAGCTGATCACACCTCAGTTGGCTAGCATTACCCTGGGATCAGTTGATGTTAAGAGTCTGAGATATCTTGTAGTGGTGGACTAGTATGCTAATGTCTTCCCTAATGATGTTTCGGGACTACCTTCTCATATATAGGTGGAGTTCTATATCTACTTGTACCCCGAGATGACACTGATATCTACACCAGTATATCAGATGGCTCATGCGGAGCTTCGTGAGTTGTGGGTATAGCTAGAGGACATGCAGAGGAAGGGGTTCATAAGGCCCAGTGTTTCTCCATGGGCAACCCAGATTTTGTTCTCCAAGAAGGTAGATGGGAGTTTGAGGATCTGTGTGGATTATCAGTGCCTGAACCAGGTGACCGTGAAGAACAAGTATCCACTCTCAAGGATTGATGATCTCTTTGATTAGCTAAAGGGAGATAATTGGTTTTCGAAGATAGACCTCAAATCTGGCTATCATCAGCTTAGGGTATGAGATGTGGATGTGTAGAATACAACCTTAAAATTTTGGTATGGAAACTATGCATTCTTGGTTATTCCATTTGGCATGAACAAATCCCTTATAGTGTTCATGGTGCTCATGAAAAGGATATTTTAGCCATACCTTGATCAATTTGTGGTGGTCTTCATCGACGAAATCTTGATATACTAAGCGTCGGAGGAGGATCATTCCCATCATTTGCAAATAGTTATGGATATACTTTTAGATGACCATGTTTATAGCAAGCTCTCGAAGTTATGGTTATGGATACAAGAGTTCCACTTTATTGGACACGTTATCTCGGAGGCTGTATTTGTAGTGGATCTAGAAAAGATAGAGGTTGTTCTAGCTTGGGAACCACCCAAGAGTGTGACACAAGTGCATAGTTTTATCAGGTTGGATGGGTACTACTAGAGATTTGTACCTGACTTCTCTAGGGAAGCGACACCCTTTTCATATTTGATGAAGAAGGGGAAGCCTTTTTTATGGATGGAGATGTTCCAGTAGAGTTTCCAAGAGATGAGGTAGATACTGACGAGTGCTCCCATCTTGAGGCTACCAAAAGAGGGCATTGGGTACGTAGTTTACTGCGACGTGTCAAGGACTGCACTGGGTTGTGTCCTGAGGCAAGAGCAAGTGGTGATTGCCTATGCTTCACAACAGCTGAGAAAATATGAGAAAAACTATGCTACCCATGACCTGGAGTTACCAGCAGTAGTATTCTCCTTGAATATGTGGTTTCACTACTTGATGGGTGAATGGTTTACTGTTTACTCTGATCACTAGAGTGTCAGGTATATCTTCTCACAGAAGGACCTGAACCAAAGACAACTACATTGGATACAGTTCCACTAGGACTATGAATTTGAGATAGTCTTCACTCCTAGGAAGGGGAACTTAGTAGCATACACACTCAGCAGGAGGTCTGGTCTACAGTTTTTGAATGAGGTGACAAAGAATCTAGCCATGTTGTAGATATCTTTTATGGACAGAGATGGAGTAGCTTACCTTTAGTCTATGACTATCACTCCCCAACATCTTCAGTGATTTTGGGAGGTAAAACTTTGGGATATTGACTGCGAGGTTCAACGTGCTCAGATTTCCTTAGGACATGCACCAAATGGATTTTCTGAAGGTGGGGAGCACATCATCCTATTTAAGGGATGCACTATTGTACTGGTGGTGATACGGGAGGATGTGTTGAGGGAGTTCCATACGCCCCCTCTAGCAGTACATCCTGGTGTGGTAAAAATGTACCAGGACCCCTGGCCTTAGCACTGGTGGCCATGGATAAAGAAAGTTATGGCAGAGTTTGTTTCACAATGCATCACATGTCAGCAAGTGAAGGCCAAGCATCAGGTTCCAACAGGTTTAGCTCAGCCATTAGAGGTACTAGAGTGGAAGTGGGATGGTATTTCCATACATTTTGTGACAGTGATACCACGTACATCCAGGGGCCACAATTCCATCTGGGTGATCGTTGACCGACTCACCATGTCGGTCCACTTCTTACCCATCCAAGAGCAGGGATCAGTGGAGGGCTTGTGACACCTCTACGTAAAAAATATTGTATGGATTCATGGGGCTCCATCAATGATCATCTCTGACCATGACACATGTTTTACATCTTGGTTGTGGAAGGGATTACAGGAGGCTTTCAGGACTCTTCTATGTTTGAGCACCACTTTTTATCCTCAAACAGATGGTCAGATGGAGCATACCATTCATACACTGAAGTACATGCTTAGTGATTTCGTCCTAGATTTTGGCTGCAGTTGGGAGGATCACTTTCCCTTGGTGGAGTTTTCATTCAAAAATATTTATCACTCCACCATCGGTATGGCACTATTTAAGGCCTTGTATGGTCTAACTTTCATATCACCTCTATGCTAGATAGACCGATGGGAGTCATAACTTATGGGTCCAAAGATGGTACATGCTACTATTGAGAAGGTGTAGATCATCCAGGAGCAGATGAAGATAGCACTTAGTAGGCATAAGTCTTATGATGACAGCAGATGGAGATCTTTAGAGCTCGAGGAGGGAGACTATGTCTTCCTACGGCTCTCACCTCGACCAGGTTTGTAGAGATTTGGCTGGGGAAGCAAGATATCTCGGAGGTTCATTGGATGCTTTCAGGTTCTCAGCAGAGTTGGTGAGGTGGTGTACCACCTAGATCTTCCCCCACATATGCATCAGGTACATGACATTTTCCACGTGTCACAGTTGAGGAAGTACATGCATGATCCATCGCACATTATTGACTGGGGCGAGCTAGACATTGATGACGGGATGATGTTTATGGAGGTTTGAGGATCGACATGAGTAGGTCCTTCATGGACGATCAATCCCTCTAGTGCGCGTTTACTGGTAGCACAAGATCCTCCATGATAGCACATGGGAGAGGGAGACTCAGATTCATTCTCAGTACCCCCATTTGTTTCCTAAGGCTATGTTGTGAATTTTGGGGATGAAAAACCCTAAGGTGGTGAGAATGTAAAGACCCAGATTTTAAATGTAATTTTCTTAATTAAATGGAATTATTACGTGTCTGTGAAAAAGGAAGGCGTGTGATTCTGAGGCCCGGTGTTCCTGGAATGAATTTCTCAACTTTTTTAAGGTTTGTTCGGTAAATGCAAAGGCATCATTTTATATCTTTTGAAGCAGTGCTTAGATTAAAAATTTGAGGGCACCATTGAATCTGCGGCATTGGTATTCTCTTAAAGGAGGCTTTACTTCGACTGGAGTAGGTCGGGTGAAAAAGTTAATTTGGTGGACTTTTGAAGATTAATAAAATAACATGTTATGTTATTTTATTTCTTTTCCTTTTATCCAGCTGATAAGAGTTGGTGGAGGGACCGACGACATGTCAAGAAATTAGTTTCCTTGACTCCTCCGTTGTTTTAACTATACGGTTGGAATTTTGGAGGTTCATTAATTAAATAAACTACATAAATTCATCAGAACATTAACCACCTATCCCCCTCATATTTATATTGAGCTCAGGGAGGGGTGTTGACATGGCTTCACTAAGAAACTAAGCTCTAGAAAAGTATCGCAATGCCAAACAATTGGAGGATGAGACCGGTTTCAGTGAGCGGTGAGGAGCACCACCGAATAACGAAATAACGATATAAATGAAGGAGGTTTGGTCGATCATCGTCAGAAGATATCTAATTTAGGTAGGGGATTGTTTTAAAGTTCATATTTATGAAATGAATTGTTTAATGCTTGATGAAATCCTAATGCGGAGGGTGCGGTCCAAACAAACAAGTCACATACCCTCTGCTTCTTTGGTATTTTTCTCGTTATTCGGGAACAGTTTTCGAAATGGAGTGGCAAGATGAAACCGGAGAACACATAGTAGTGATGGTGACCCTGGAGCCTCAGAGGCATTGACAGCATCAAAAAATGGACCACTAGAGCACGTTTGGTGGCCCACGGAAGAAACCGTCAGTGCGTCATGTCCGCAGTGACCGGTGGTGGCCGGAGGAGACCTACGACGACCGACCGCAGGAGGTGGAAAGTGGCGCGTCGTTGCACATCACGGTTTCTAAGGGAAACCGACCCGAGCCAGTCGTACAGGAAAAGGGCGGCGCACGCAGGCGCTGCTAGCGATATCAGCTACGGCTAGCATTCCACAACAAGAGGAGGGTGGCGCGGCCACGTGTGGCGCCGCGTTGGCGGAAATCGATCGGCCAAACGGCCGACTGTTGAACCCGGAGGGGTAGTGCCCCACCAGCAGGACAAAATTGCCCTACAAATGCATAGCCAGTGAGAGAAAATGGTCCACCTTCTAGCAGACCGGGCTGGACGCGGGCTGGCGTAGCAGGCCGGACCTGCGACCCAAGGGGCCAGACCCGCGGCCCAGCGGGCCAGTGCGGGTGGGTCGAGCCCCACCCAATGAGCTCGGCCAACTGCGGCCCATCCCACGTACCAATGGGCCGACCCCGATGGGCCGGACCCAGTGAACAGGGCCGAACCTTAACGAGCCAGACCTGGGTGGGGTCAGGTAAACCCTGGGAACCATTGCGTTGGGCCAGTTAGACCAAGTCGGACTGCGCCCAGACCCAACCAGCCACCAAATAAATAAATGCTCGTCACTGATGAAATAAGTTCTTGATTGACACATTTTTAGTGTCATTGAGACCCCTTTTGGGAAGCGGTCCCTTGGCCATATTCCAACAGGCATGACCGAGCCGGGCCGGACCGAGGTGCGATCACCCCTGTTTCATGAAATGGGATGTAACTAACATATTGGACGTTTGATCGGTGCATCGTCTTTGGCATAAGGACCATTGTGAAAAGGTGGACCATTAGAGATACTCTAAGTTATTTTTTTCATATTTTGATGAGTGACTTGGGTTGGATCATATTTTAATCCAATCGGGTCCTTTTTACAAAAGTGCCTTTATCTCACAGACCGAGCATCTGATCGACGCATCGTCTATCATGTTAGGACCCCTATAATGGGGAGGTCCCTTGGGTATTATTTTTTCGAGACTTTTTACCAGTTTAAATATGACCGATGGCTTGAGGAATCGTTCTCCTAGAATCAAGCGTTCTATGAGCAGGAATCCTGTGACTGGTTGTCTTGGAAGTAGCGACACTGTGTAGATCAACATCAGAGAGACCCTGTGTGGATCAGCATCATAGAGACCCTGTGTGGATCAACATCGTAGCTACCCAATGAGGACTTATTTTAGAGAATCCCATAGAGGATCATCAACTAGCGAACCTGTGTAGATCAGCATCGAGTGACCCTGTGTGGATCAGCCTTCCAGTGACCCTGTGTGGATAAGCATTCTAGTGACCCTGTGTGGATCAACATTCTAGATACCCTGTGTGGATCAGCAGTATCACGACCCGACGAGGACACACCTTATGGTTGTCCATCGTGGAACAAAGACTTTTTTCCAAGAGTAGATCAGTAATAGAAAAACTTCTTTGTGGATTAGTTGGAATAATATGGTATAGTTTACGAATAATCATCAATATTCATAGTCTCTGAGTTGTATACCTGGTGTGAGCTATCCCTTTTTCTTTGTGCTTCATGATCTAGATCATGCTTGTGATATTACATTTGAGGTATATCTTGTGGTGTTTTCCATTTTGGATCACTGAGAGACCTTCAGGGTGTCTCGGGGTCCCCTACTGGGTATTATTATACTCACCCATGCACGTGCTTCGCTCGCACATTGTTATGTCTTTTGCAGATGATGTGCAGTTGGGCTGAGACTTGAGGGAGCCAGGACCAGGCGGTACACGGAGTTGATGGGTAGACATGGAGTGTTGTGGTAATGATATGTACCTACCCTTCAGGTAGGATCCTCGGTGGATGATCCAGGAGTTGTTTTCTCTTTTCATCTGTACTTGTACTTTTAAATTGGTCTTGTATTCCAGACCCTTTACTTTTAGTAAAAATTTCACTACACCATTTTACTTCGTAGTTTCTTTTTGTTGTGTTCTTGGATTCTGTGTTTGTATAGGTTTAAATGCAATGCCTTCCCATTATAGGGATACGTCTTTTTGGTACTAGTTTCCAACCCCTGGCATATGGAAGGCGGTCTTATAGCAGTCATGACACGGGCCCTGAGGGATGGGCCATCACAGCAACCCAAGTCACGTGTCTGCGCACCTCGTTGTGGGTCTCAGACAGCTTTTTAATTAATTTAAATAGTTGCAGACATTTTATGAAAAATTTTATGTCGCGCTTTATCATGGTCTTCAGGACTAAAATAATTAGTTAAATTTTGAAAAATAATAATAATATATTTAAAGAATATTTAAAAGAATGCAATAAGGGATAAAAAGATTTTTTGAAATAAAATATAAAGGGGGTTATGGGAAAAATAAAAATTATTAAAATGGGAGATTTCCACTTTTATTTATTTTTATTCTTTTTCCTTTCCATCCTTTTATTCTATTTTGTTTTTATTTTTATTTTACCTTTTATTTTTCTTTTCTTTTTCTTCCTTTTCTTTCTTTCTATTTTTTCTCTTCCTCTCCACATATCTCTCATGTCGCACTCCCCCTCTCCCCTAGGTGGCACACCACCCTACAACCCATTTGGAAGACTACCACTTATTCTTCCATCATCCGTTTTATTTATTGTTATGTGAGAAGTAAACCATAGGACAAGGCTAACCTTGCGCAATTGGGATCGTACGTTTTCATTGAGTATCATGCATGCAGTTCAACGAAGACAGATTTTACCCTATTTTGGGGTTTTTCTAAAATCTTATTTTTTTCATCCATTTTAGGTCAAATAAAATCATACTACAGATCTTAGAGTCATCTATGAATATAAGGTAGGGTGCCTACATGATTTCCCTTCGTTTCCTTTCGGTCTATAAAAATGCATTGTTGTGTCGTTAGTCGGTGCCTACCAGCTTTGAGCGATTTCACCCAATTCGATTAATTTAATTGATCACCTAATTATTTAGCCTAAATTATCTTAATTTAATTTTTTTTCATTATTTAAACATGGTCGGACACCCCATTGGGTGTGCCAACTTGGTTGTTATATTTTTTCGTTAGCCGAGTTTTTAATTTAATCAACTACAGGTGTTGCGCATCCCATTTTTATTGTAATTAAATTAAAAAATTAGTAGGCATTGAACACGAACTTTGAATTTATAGATCATTGGTAATTGTTTGTGTTGAACTATTTATTTATTTAAAAATTCCATTATCTAATTATGTTGATACTGTATATTTTCTTGTCAAGTTATTTTGCTGCATTATTTTATTTATACCTTGCGATGCACGGGTATATCTAGTTAGTTTTCAAGATGCAATTACATTTTCTTATTATGTCATATATGTTTCTATGAAAACTTTAATTAAATTAAGGGTGGGGAAAGAAGGTGGTTCCCGTATTAAGGGTCATGCTTAGACCCTCTGTTCTTGACTATTACCACTACGTGTCGGGGGGGCGGTGTCTTTGGCTTTATCAGACCGAGACTACCTCAGGCTTTCTAATACTTATGAATGATACTGGTTCCAAAAGGGCCCATCGGGGATGGATACATTGGAAATGTGGCTAAGCCAGCCCCGAATGATGATCGACCCCTTTTTACGAGATCGGGATAGACTCAGGGTAAAGTCATGCCTCGATGGATACTTGGTCTTTCGAAGGATTGTCTGTGACGGGCTTAGTGGTATTGGATAATATGATGAATGTTCTATAGAGATACCTTCAGGTTGGGGTTGGACTCTAACTCTCAACTTGAACCTTAATAATGATGCACTTACGGTTTATATTAATGATGCTTGAGCCTCTTGAGTTTTTTAATATTTCTCTGGTATGTTGAATCACACATAGTTGACACCTGACTTAGACCCCAAGTTGATGCACAAGCTTCAGGTATGCCTCTCCCTTCTCTAACCATTCTTTCCAGATTTTATATATATGTGTATGAGAATTCTGCTTATAGGTACTCTTTTCAGACCTCCGGCTTAGGCCAAAGCAGGTGATTAGGGACGGGTGTTGTTGAGAACTCGGGTCATGTTATTTGTTTTAGGGTACTTAATTGATTATCTACAATGGTTATATAAAGGCACACTATATTTTATTATTGCATGAAATATAAAGTTTTAGACATCGTGGGTGCCGACCTACTGGGAATTTATCTCACACCCGGCTCGGGTATCGTTGACACCTGAGTAGATTACATGCTCACAGGTATTGAAAAAGGGAAGTGTGCTGCATCTGATGCTTATCTGTTCTTTGCTGCTTAGGATGGAGACTGAGGTAGAGGACCAAGCCTTTCTCATGATGCAGCTACTACTTTGTGTCTTTTCTTTTAGTTGATTGTGTGCTTGACTTTCTATTTTTCGTACTTCCAGTTTAGATAGACATCATTGCATGTCATCGTTTTGTGAGCTTTCGCACTTGAGTATTATTCAGTTGGGTTATTTATATTTATTTTTCTATAATTTATTTATTTATATGCTTCTTCTATTTATTATTATTTTTTTACTTCTGCTGTGATAATACCTATTACCTATGATGGCATATTATCTCCCGCATACACAAAAAGGCCCTCACTGCTAGTCGGTAACCTCTAAGATTCAGGGAGATGCGCTTGAGGACATGTGACCCACCAATCTGACCACCAACTTAGAGGTGAGTGGGGTCCAGACGTTACATCCCCCCTCCTATGTCACCCTGCTACCCATCCCTACCTCAGCCTTCCATCTCGTCTCATCCCCACCCACGCTACGCCTCACTAACCCGTCCCATGACCATGCCCCCTGCTACCCCAGGCCTCTCCCTCCAATTCATGCGAACCCTCCCACCTCCCCCTTCCGTCCCTCAATTTCCTGTGCTATAGCCTCCCTCCCCACCTCCCCCTTCATTCCATCAATTTGCAGTTCTACATCCACCCTACCTTCTGTCTGCATTTTTATAAAATGAATCAAATGTGATTTGACCCTTCATCTCCTGCATAAAGACCTACAACCTCTTCTACCAAGCTACTTTAGTTTTTCATTTAATATATGCATTATTATATTTATATTTATTAAGAAGATAATTGATATAAATATTATATGAGTAAATATTTAAATGGATATAAATATATAACATATATATTTATATAAATCAATATAAATATCTTTATATTATGTATTTATGTATATATGTATGTATATAATATCACATTTATACTATATTCAATTTACACATTTAGATAAATTGCATTTTTTATATGTGTATTTACATGTACATTAGACAAAATATATTTTATAATTATACATATGTTATATATATACGCATATATTTATATATTTATAAATATATTTATGTAAATTATTTATATACTTTAATACATATTTATATATATTATATACATATTTATATATATTATATACATATTTATATATATTATATACATATTTTTATATATAATATATATATATAATATATATATATACATAATATTTATTTAATATATATATATAATGACTGAAATCTACTTTTTATTTCAAATCACTTTTACGGAAAAGTGGGAAACCATCAAAGTTCCAAGTACATAAGAATCAAACCTCATATGAAATCATCACTCCATTCCAAATTAATTTGAAGAAGTTTGAGTTTTTTACCTTGAAACCTTGCCATTCGTTGGAGGTGACCATCATGTTTGGGTTGTCCTTAATGAGGTCCTAGAAGCAAAGATCCATCTTATCACATGTTTTCACATGTTCCTCCAAACAGGTTTTACCCTCATTGAAGCCTCAAATCAAAATCCAATTCTGTTTATCAATCTATGAGCCTTGTTCTTCCCTCATATCCACCTACACTGGTCTTTCATACATTCTGTGGGCATCTGCCTCTGAGATGTTGATCACAAAAGACTCTTCGAGCATTTCTTCATTAGAGTTCATGAGGAGCTCCACCTCCTCTATATCAGAATTTTCTTAGTTAATTATAGGAGATTTCACAATCTGAGATTCAATAGTCTTCTCATAAGGGGAGGCTCCCTTGTCATGATTTTCAGGACCCTTGTACTTGCTCTTAGAAGAGTCTCCTATAGGAGACAACCCCTTTTGATGGGTCCTACCTTTACTTGATGATCGTTTAACTAGAGGACTTAGTAAATTAGAGTAATCCTTCCGTCTCCATGGCTTCTGCACATACGGGATAAACTCATCGGCATCAAGAATAGTATTATTACCTTTATTTGAAGAGAACCGAAGATAATCCTCTGCCATTTCCATTTCCTTAGACATAGAAGACCAAGTTTGAGAAGAAGAAACTTCATCCAATCCATCAAACTGATTCCCAGTCTCAGTGGTGGCAACACTTTTTATAGAACCAGGCCCTCTCATTGGATTCAGTTCGTCCCCCTGGGTAAAATCCTGCACATGCGGCCATTGAGTACATGTAGATGGGATACACTCAGAAGGATAATGGGATTGAGTAGCTACACCATCATAATGCACAACTTCTACATAAGAGGGGGGTCTGCTACCATCAGTCTCTAACCACTGCTTAAACATGTTTCCATCCTTCCTATAGCTCCCAAACACTATTAGTGTAGGCGGCACATTCTAAACCACCATCCATTCAATATCTTCTGAACCAAGTGGGGTTTTCCCCTCTAGTTTCTTCCCAAACAATCATGATGCAGTCTGTGAAAACATCTACAACTGATGGGTTCATGGATGGAAGGCAAACCTTAAGCTTCAACACATCTCGGCTGAGCAGGTACCTCCGAGGGAGTGGAATGGGGAACCCCAATACAGTGATCCCTCGAATCATCCACCTGGACATAACCCTTTGGGACGTCATATGTGGACTCACCAGGGCCTGATTCCAGGTCCATGACCCTCATTCGAAAAGACCCTCAGCGACATTGTGATGGAAGATGAACCAACCTCTTACATTGAGAACAGAAATCGACCCACTATTCAATAACAACTAGATTTCTATAACAAAAATCTTCTCCTACATTAATCCAAATGAAATCAACAAGCTTCCTTGAAACATCGACTTTGACACAAATGTGAGGAAAAAAAGGATGAAAAATTGCACTGGTTCTTTAATACAAGCAAAGAAAATGTCCAATTAAATTACCTACCATTCAGATTATTGACGGATTCTGAAACGGAAGGGGAATCTATGGAAGAGAAACCCAAATCACCATAGAAGGAGAGTCATGCTTCATGTGGAAATCATATGACCACTGGAAGTGGAAGAAACAAACTTCGTTGCAAACTCATGGGGCTTCGGACTAGGAAATGATCAAATCACTCTCTGATGAAAAATGAACCATAATATGCCTATTATCAAGGAGCCTGATTGTAGCTCAATTTTGAAGATTCTGAGCATCAAAAACGAACCTGTGAAACTGATCCACCGAAGGACACTATATTTTGAAGTAGGAAATCAGCATTAGATCTAGTAGTGATAAAGCCTCTATGAACTCGATAGATGAAATCGAGAGTTGCGGGTATCCATGGAACAAAATCTGGACTTTAGGGTAGAGAGCTATCGGAGGAAAAAGGGACAAAGATGCAGGGTTAGAGAATGGGGAGAAGGAACATGAACAAGGCCCCTCAAAAGGCAGAGGGGGTCCCTCCCCTGCTGATAGGGGAGGGACCCAACTGACGGCCATCGCCGTCTAGACCATGCCGATATGAAGGGGAGCGCAGGAGCGAGAAAAAAAATGCAATTATGCTAAAATTTTACTTTTCTAGAGATCCGTATATCTATATAATTTCTTTAAAAATATATTCATATAATGTATTTCAATACATATATTTATTATTAGGTATATTAATATATATTTATTATTAGGTACATTAATATATATTTATTTGTATAAATTGTATAATATTATATATAATTAATAATATATGAAATATATATATATGAAATAAATATATATGAAATAAAATTTATGAAAATATTATATATGAAATAAAATTTATACAAATATTTATATAATGTTATAAGTAATATAATTTATTCCAAATATTTATATGAAAAATTTCAATACATATATTTAATATTATGCACATTAATATATATGAATTTCAATAAATATAATTTTCTAATATTATTTACATGAATATATATGTTTTTAAAAAAAATATAATTATATAATATTTTATAAAATAATATATATTTATTTTTATAAATTTTATATCTCATATAATATTAATTATATATTATATAAAATCATAAATATATTATTTAAAAAAATATTTATTATTATTATATAAATTATAAAAACTACATGCATGGGTTTTTATATGATAGATTTTGTAAATAAATTATATTTATGTATATATTGATATAATATGTTTATGCATTTATATTATAAAGAATTAATATTATATGAAATACAATTTATATAAATAAATATATATTAATGTACATAACATTATGCAATTATATATGTATACATATAAATAAAATTTAATACAATTATATATATATTTTATATAATATGTCCATATAAAGTTTTTAAATATATTTAAATATAGTGTTTTAATTATATGCATATACATATATTATGGAATTTGTTTTTGTAAATAGTGGGGGTTTACAAGCCCCTCTAATCACTTAAATTATATGGGGTTTTGAACCCCCTCTAATTAATGACATTAGGGGGGTTGAACCCCCTCTAATTTAAGACATTAGAGGTGGTTTTCAACCCCCTCTAATTTAAGACATTATAGGGGGTTTTGAACCCCCCTCAAATTTAAATATATTAGAGAGGGTTTTCAACCCCCTCTAATTTGAGATATTATAGGGGTTGTAAACCACCACAAATCTCATTGATTAGCAGCGGTTATGAATCCCTTATGTTTTATTAAATTAGATGATGTTAAAAAACCCCTGTAAAATCCCAAAAAATATTAAAAAATGTAAAAAATATAGGGGGCTCCGAACCCACTTTGATTTAAGAAATTATCGAGGATTCATAACCCTCTATAAATTTGATGATTAGAGAGGGTAACACATATCCCCCTATAATTTATATATAAATTGAATTTAGAGGGGGTTCAAAACCCTCTCTAAATGTGATGATTAGAGGGGGTTGTGCATAACCCCCTCAAATTATACAGAAAATGAATTTAGAGGGGGTTGTGCATAACCTCCTCAAAAACCCCCCTCTAATCACCCTATTTTTTTGTAGTGTATGACTCAATGTTTGGGTTTTCAAAATAAAAGTGTCATTTTAGTGTTAATCTCTTATCACTTAGACAAAATTGATGAAATGTGCTTCGATTTCCATGAAACATTAGAGAATCAGTCCATAATTCATTTATGTCTTGTTTAAATTGACCACATTTCAATCCAACACATAATGTGGATGATATACCTCAAATTATGCATTTTAAATATAAATGTTTCATTATAGTTTAAAACATGAATCCCAAGACCAATGCTAAGTAAATGAGCTTGGATTGTCTTGATACTTTAATGCAATGATCCCTAATTCATTTGTGACATGTAGGAATTGACCACACATCAATCCAATACATGATTTGACTGATATATGTCCAAGTGCATGTTTTCAATATAAAAATATCATTTTAGTTTAATGAGCTAATTCTTAATAACTATTTAAGTAATTAAGATTATTAATAATTGATAATATCATTAATATATTAAGTAATTAACAATACAATTTATTTATACTAATTTATTATTAATGTAATTCATAATTCATTATATAATTATTAATTAATATTATAATTAATAATTAATAAAATAATATAATATAATCATTAATAATATAATTAATCACATAAATGATAACAACATTAATATATTTAGTAATTAAAAATATTATTTATCATATTTTGATTATATAACATTAAGATTATAAGTTGTTTATTTTTTATGTACTGTTATTAAAATAAACATTGTTTTTATTACAGTTAAAAACTTTTGTACAGAGGTTTTTCATTGGAGAAAACATACTATAAGAGTTTTGATTTTTTTATATTGGTTGTAATTTTATTTATAAAATGTAAATATCACATCAATGTAAATGTTTTTTATATAAATTTTTAATTGAAATGCTCAAGAAATGTTCTAGTTTTATATAAAATTTTCATTCCAATTTGATTATATTTTTATAATATTTTTTTGTTATAGGGATGTTGCATGGATTCATGTTTTTGAAGAACCATTATGGCCTTTATTGGTGCTAAAAGAATGCATTTATAAAGGCTGGATGTTTTTAAGGATGGTGCAATTGTCAGTACATTTTTGCGCTGACAAAGCCTATTTGTAGGGATAAGATGTGTCGGTTCTGTAGTAGTATCATATAAACTATATTACTTATCCTTTGTGATTGAATTTTTCAGAATAAAATTTATATTATGTATCAACTATAATATGTTACAAAACTCACCACCCCAGATCACACCTTATGTAGTGTAGACCTTTAACAATGCTCACAAAATGAGATAATAAAGTTACCTTTTATCAACATTAAAAAAATCCCAGACAAAAGGGTATCCCTTGTTATCACTTTTTTCTAGCGCTGATAAAGGTCCCCTGTTTACCTGTGGCATTTTTTAACACTGATAAATGTGTAACTGTTATCAATTATTTTTTTAGCACTGATAAAAATCTTAGTGATTAATTTAATTTGTGTATAAATATTTATATATTTTTAAGTAAGATTTATATTATAATATGTATATATATTTGTAAATATAATACATAAATCTGATTTATATAAATTTTAATAAAAAACGAATCATATATTAAGAATTATATATATATATAATTATCAATTTTATATTAGTCGAAATGTTTAATTGTTTATTTATATACATAAATTAAAAAATGTGTCTATAATTAAAATAAATGTAATATATTAATATTTTACTCAAAAAATTATATGATATATAAATGAATATATTTATTCAAATATATATTTATATTTATTTTAAATAATTGAAAATATATGAACATATACAACTATATGTATATATGTGTATGTGTGTAGATGTGTATGTGTGTGTAGATGTTTATGTGTATATATGTATGTATTTCTTGTATACATGTATGTGAAAATGTTAAGAAATCACTTTTTAATATAATTATTTTAATTTATTAAATTTTATTTATTCATTTAATATTATATATTCATTAATAATGTTAAAAATATATTTAATCATTTTGTACAATTTATATATATATTTATATATACCATATATAAGGTTATCATATTTATATTCAAAAATTAATGTTTATTTCTATAAATTAATTACAAAATGCATGTATATAATTAATATAAAATTTATATATTGATATATATATATATTTTTTAATAATTTTAAAAAAATATATGAATATAAATTATGTATTATTAACATATGTACATGAGTATGTGTGACATGTGATAAAATAGTTAATTATTAAATTATAAAAATATTTCATATTTTAAAAAAGTATTTATAAAATTATATATATTTATATAAATATATATATTTATATAAATATATTTATAAATATATAAAAATATTTATTTATAATTATAATTATAAATATATATATATATAGATTACTATAAAATTATAGTAAATATATTTAAATAATAAATAAATTTTTTATATTTATAATTATATATACTTATATATTAATAAATTTATATAATTATATAAATATATATGATTTTATAAATATATATAATTATATAAACCTTTTCTGTGGGTTGATTTTCTCGCAATTTATGCACCTACTCCATAAGCTGGAATTGAAGGTGGAATGGTTGTTGTGATTGGCGATACACTGCAAGGGGATTCTGTGCCCAATAGAAACAAACTCACCCTTCTTGATATTATCAAAAGATCTCAAAGTAGGAAATCATTTTGTGATAAATTTGGCACCCCTTGCGGTGGAGCACAAACCGATGATAATGTCTTGGAGAGGAATTATTCTCTGAAGAATGAATCTTTTGGAGACATTGAGCCTCATCTTGAGGATGATGACTCTTAGAGTATGGAAGATCATGATACCACTTGGCGATCTCTCGAATAGTGGAAAAGAGGTAGACATCCAAGGGTTCAGGGTGGCTCTTGAGCAAGAGGTGACATACATAAAAGAAGGTGATTGTTGTTGCTCTTTTTTATGGGTGGCACTTTTAGTGCAATTTGTTCTCTTTTCCCCCACATCTATCTCTGATTTATACTTTCCTTTTAATAATAATTTCAATGACCATGGATCTCACCCATGAATCACACCGTTCTCAGTATAATTATATAATTATATATAATTATACACCAATATTTATATTTATAATTATTTATAATTATAATTATAATTATGAATAAATATATTTATTTAAATATTTATAAAATTGTAATAAATATATTTAAATAATAAATTTACTTATTATATTCATAATTACATATATTTTATATATTAATATATATATATTTATAAATATATATAAATATTTCTGAAATATATTTATTTATAATTATAATTATATATATATTTAAATTATTATAATATTATAATAAATATATTTATTAAATTTATAATTATATATATAATTACATATATATAAATATTCGGTTTCTGGTGGTACTATTACAAACACACTCACAACTTACACAAAGGATTAAAATGCAGTTCATAGATCCAGCAAGGGGATAGCCCACCCATCAAGCCTTATTTATTTAGTAAATGGCTCGTAGACTAAGTGGGATAAAGCCTATTACATATCCCAAAAACCCATTAACTAGATCGAAAGTCCAATATAGAGTCATGCTTGCATCATATTACTTGTGTCACCGGGTATGCATCACTTCCTATCTGAATCATGTTTGTGCCACTCACTTCCAACATCATCGTCTGCATCACCTCCTGCATAGTGATGTAATAGTACATGCACCCATGAAAGCTGAAACCCATGACATTTTGGATGTGGAGGCTAGTGGTTGAGTACCACTCAACCACGACACTAGCCACAAATATTTTTAAATATATTTATTTACAATTATAATCATAAATATATATATATTTATAATAATAAATATATATAATTATAATTATAAATATATATATTTATATAATTATATAAATATTTATAATTATAATTATAATTATGTATATTTATATTTTTATAATTATAATTTTATAATAAATATATTTATTATATTTATTCTTATATATATTGATATATTAATAAATATATATAATTATAAAAATATATATAATTATATAACTATATATAATTAAAGAAAAATATTTCTAAATATATTTATATTTAATTATATTTATAAATATAAATTTAAATAACTATAAATTTATAATAAATTTATTTAAATATTAAATATGTGTATTTATAATTATATTTATAAATACATACTTGTAATTATTTAAATAATTATTTTTAATTACATAAATTTAAATTTCTTAAATATATTTATTATATTATTAAAATTGGGTTTGTATCATCGATTATAGCATTAATAAAGATTGAGTTGTATCAGTGCTAAAAAGGATATGATAAAACATATCATTATGAGCACTAAAATTTTGGCACCGATTAAGATATGTTTTTTTTAATATTTTTTAGCACTGTTAAAGAGATATATTTATCAGTACTTTTTTTAAAGTACTGATAAAAGCCTTACCCAATGTTTTAAATAGAACCCTAAAGGAGTCCTCCTCCCTCATGCCTTCAAGCTTTCATGGAACTAATCCTCCTTGCTACTCTTCATCCAACTTCTCGATGAATCAATCCTCTCAAGATTTATTTTATATGATTAGTTCTTCTCCTCTTTAATCACAATCATTTTTTATCTAGGTCTTTACCCCCTCAGTCCTCTATCTTCTCTTAGATATTTACCATGAATGGAACAAACCAACCCTTTTTTAGATATTTAGTTTCATGATGTTGGTGTTCCATTCCTGATTCTTTGTTTTTCTTACTGTCCAACTCACTAGTTTTATCCCTTGTCGACTGATTTTATTGACGTTTTGGGTATATGAAGGTGGTGTTCGATTCTCCTTTGGTTTTTTTATATGACTATGGCTTCCTATTGAATCCATCACCCATTTTTCTCATCCCACATTCTAGATCCCATCTTGGTCTAATTTTTTTTCTCTAATGGTTGAGGTTCCCACGAATCTAGTGCTTGGTCTCTTATTCATTGTTCATGTTCGATTATTGAAAATTATTTATTGAGTTCAACCATTTGTTAGAGACGGAGAGGTCATTATTGCATCTGTTTGGTGGAATAAAAACTGTATGAGTCTTCTCATATTTTTATTTTGGAGAGATTTGGATGTTATGCCTATATATTATGTGTTTATGAATAATTATAAATAATTTCTATTATAGATAAACTTTATTATACATAATTTTTCTTATCATAAATTAATTATTTTTATAAATGATTTAAAAATAATTTTTATTTAATAATTATCTTTGAATTAATATTTTTTTAATTAATATTTATATTGAAAGAAGGTAATGTAGGTATTACATTAATAAATTATAATGATATATATATACATCATTTTTACCATTTACCATATTATATAGTATTTACTATTCATCAAAATATTTAACTATTCTCACATGTAATATATTTTTTACCAATAAATGATCCTTAATCTCTTAATCAATTTCAATATCCTGATTCAAAATATGGAATGTAATTTTTAAATTATACTCTAAGTATATATAAATAAATTATTAATTTAAAACATATAATTTATTATGAATTGAAGTTTTTTGTAATAAAAACTTATTTTTTATAAAATATTTTATTTTAAATTCTCAAACAACCATTATTATTTCTGGATTAGTAATTAGTTTCCTTTATATGTATAAACATATAAAATCTATTTTATAAAATTTTCCATTTAATTATAAAAAATTTTGTTTTCAATTAAAAATATTAATTGAATAAAAATAACAACCTCGTATAAATTACATTTTAGAAAAATTAAAATAAAATCTTATTAAATAAATAGTTACAAATATTCACTTTAGGTTCAAAGGAAGATAATTCAACCACCACCTTATGTTCAGAACCAACCGATAACTAACATAAAATTAGGGAATGGTTTTTTTATATGAAATTTCAAACTAGAAAAGGGTAACAATGTATTACCTTGGTATTATCTAGGAAAACCATCCACTTTAAGCAAACCTAAGGAAAATTAAAGTATTTAGAAAGATTCAATGGCCTAATACCAAATTGGAATGCATGGGGATACTTTAATAAATAAAAGGTTTAAGAATAATATTATAGGAGAGAAAATAGGATTACCTTTTCAAGGAAAATTCCTTATTAAATATTTTAGGGAAGTGGTAATTTATCACTAAGAAGGGGTGTAAAATAAGTGATACACTTTTTCCTTTACAAATACTCTTTAGTAATTAACATTTATTATTGATTAAAGTCTTGATCCACTCACATAATAATTTCTTTTTCCTTTTCGAAAACTCCTTAAAATATGTTTCCAAAAGGTGAGTGTTTTTTATATTTATAATTGAAACAAGATTAGAGGTATATATTTTTATAAATGTATACATATGTAAAGACAAAGGGAGGTTCTATATTTATATGATCATATTAAATTTCGGAGACCTCCTAGATATAAATAATCATACCTTATATGTGGTATATATTGATAATAACACCATGGAAAGATCATTACACTAACTCCATCTAACTCATTGGATATAATTCATGACCCCACTTCTACAAACTTGGCCTCACTAGAAGTTAAGTACAACTAAAATTCAATCCTCAAACCAAAATCCATTTCCTTTTAATAGATAAACTAAAAGATTACATTGATCAAAAAGCTACTGCTGGTTTTTTAAACAGTAGAAAAAAAACTAATAAATTTTATCTAGTGCATCACCAACTCCCCATGATAGGAATATTTATATTTAAGGACACAAATGTGATCATTATGGATGAATTAATAGGATAACACCTACAACTAGTGGAATATTTTTTTCTTAAATTCAATTACACATTTCCTTCAAAACATGATGAAATTATTTGTAACATTCAAATGTTGGGTCCCCCTTATTTAAAAGACCCCCTTTTCTATGATTATTTATTTTATTAAATATTAATATTACCTAATAAAATACGATGGATATGAATTGAATATGGATGGATACTAATCTTATAAAAAAATTATGAAGATGGGGTGAAAGAGTTCATCAAGTTTAAAAAAGATCATACATATGACCCTTCTCAAATCATTTTTCTATGATTACATTGTTATTATTCAAGACAAATCTTTATGAGTTGGAAGATCACTTGATCTGTCATAAAATAGATTGAAGTTATAAATGTAGGACTAAAAATGGGGGAAAGTGAATGTATCCAGTGAATAGGATAACATTGTGTTTTATGGATCATATGATATAGTTACAAGTGTGAACAATGATGATAACTATATCAAGGATGTGATTATAGGTGTGAATAATAATGAATATCATATTGAGTAAATAACAATGACAATTGAAAATGAACTTTTTGACTATAAAAAATTGATTGATAATTTAAAGAGTTGTGTAAATACATCATTGTATGTTTTTTGTACTAAATATATTAGCCATATTGAAGCTGTATAATTTAAAATATAGCAACAGATTTAGTTATTCCAATTTTACTAAACTACATTCTATCTTGAATGATATGATCACATAAGATAATGATCTTCCATTCCAAATATATGATTCTAAATGATTTCTACGTTCAATTAGTATGATATTTTAAAGAATGAATACCTTTCTAAATGAGGTTATACTATTTCACAAGAACCAAAAATCCCTCAAATAATTCCCAACATATGGATCTTATCGATATAAGAAATATTAATTAGGTACTATATAAGTTTTATGATACTTTCCAATCATTCCAAGGTTTAGGTGTCTATGTGGAAGTGGGTACACTGTAAAGAAATTGACATGGCACATAGATTAAAGAAATAAAGATGGGAAACTTCATCACCTGGAAGACTCTCCTTAATGGAAAATAATTGATCATTATTTTCCTAAATTTGGAAACTAGCTGAGAAACTTTTTCCTCATGCTATCTATAGATGGAGTGAATCCTTTTTGTTTTTAAAGTAGAACTCATAGTACAATATTGGTTTTGATGGTAATTTATATCTTTCCACCATGGTTATTCATGAAACAAAAATATATTATTTTATATCTACTTATATCAAGACCAAAACAACCAAGTAATGATATTGATGTTTATTTGGATCCATTGATAAAATATTTGAAATTATTATGGGATTCATATGTTACTTTGTATGATGATTATAGAAATAAAATTTTCACATTGAGATCCATGTTTGATAGGATGATAAATTAATTCCCTACTTATGGAAATTTGTTAGGATTTAACATTAATGGAACTCAAGGGTGTCCCACTTGTGAACAATGTACATAGTCAATTAGGTTGAAACATTCATAAAACACTGTATTCCTTGTACATCACTAATTTCTACATCATTGAAATAAGTATTGATCTTGGATGAAATCATTCGATGGGAGTTCATAAGAACATACAACACCATCTCCACTAATAGGTGATCAAATATTTTAGAAATTAATACATATAAACACTACATTTGGTGAGCCTTTTTTGAAACACCATACAAAAACCCCTCAGAAAAAGAGATGATTTTTTAATTAACATGCTAGAATTTTTTGTATGTTATAAATTTTCCGGATGTTACGTATGTTGAAAAAAAATGTATTTGATATTATAATTGGCATGTTACTAAATTCACTAGGAAAAAAATGGATTAAATTAATGCTAGATTGGACATGATTGAAATTGGAATATGGGAAGATTTGGTGCCAGTAAAGGGTGAAAATGGACTTTTCTTCCTCCAGGTGCTTACACTATTTCCAAGAAGGAGGGATATGAGTTTAAAAACTTAATAAATGATATATAGAATTCATAGGATTATTCATCTAATATCAAGAATATCATGTCACTGATTTATTTAAATTTAATGGTTCAAAAATAACATGACTATCATGTTTTGATGTAAGACTTAATGCATGTAGCTTTACGTTGAATTTTTTCCAAGAATGATCATAATACATTAACCAAGTTAGGTCTCATTTTTAGATCTATATAAAACAAAGTTATAGGCCTAGAAAATTTTATAACCATGGAAAGGTAAATTCTTACCATGTTATATGAATTGGAAATGTTTTTCCTACCAGAATTCTTTAATATGATGGTCTGCTTTATGGTTAACTTCATAAGAGAGATTCGACTATGTGGTCTTGTACATTATAGATAGATGTACAACATTGAAGGGTATATAAATATTTTAAAAGGTCATATTAAAAATTGATTTCAGTTATAATTTTTTATTGTAGATTGATATATTGTTGGTGAATCCATTGAATTATTTACCGACTACCTATTTCATGTGGAAAGCATTGGTCTACGAAATATCATCACACTGTCAGCCTGTGGGTGTATGAATTTTTGGAGTATATGTTCTCATAATCACTGTTATAGATTGGGATACGACCCACTTTTATGTTTTTTAAAATATTTTAGAGGTTACACCAAATGTTTAAACCCACAAATAAATTCTTTATAATTTGAATCCACTAAGGGATAAATGTAGGATATCAAATAAACATAATCAATAGTTTATAGGATGATTTCAAGACCATATTTTTAACATGCTAGCTAAAAATCCAGATTCAATTTCATTATGACTTTGATGGATGTCCATAGGACCAATTGGGAATGTATTATCTTATAATGGTTATATATTCTATTTAAATGAATATGATTAAGGAAGTATCATGAAAAATAGTAGATTTAAACTTGTGGATAATGTGATTCATGTATCTGTTATCAAGGGAAGAGATCCAATTTTTTTTGAATATTTCATACTTTGGAATCATCAAAAAAATATGGGAGTTGGATTATTCAACATTCCAAGTGTCGATTTATCAATGTAAGTGTGTTGATAACTGTAGTGTAGTTAAAATAGATTAATTAGGATTCATGAAAGTGGATCTCATTAATGATGGTTACAAATTTGAATATTTTATAATGAAATCATTGGTAGTACAAGTATTTCATGTTTTAAATCTCGCAAACTGAAAGTGGTTTATTTTTTTTTATCGACCAACCCCACTTAAGGGTATGATGAAAATTCAACTGAGGATGATCCTTTCATGGGGATATCACAATCATTTCATAGTGGTACCAATGGATATGGATCCTTGTATGTTATAGGAGACTATAATGATGGGATTTGGATACTCGATATAGGGGTCAAATCCCTTTAACCTTTAAAAAATAGAGATTTCAATAATCAGGTAATAGTTTTTGGTAATATACATTGTGCTAATTCATATTATTATCTAATAACTACTAAATTTACATAATTAAAATTAAATGTTCAAAAATTTATTTAGATAATGATGTCTACACATGATAATGCACCCAATCATAAGGAATAACAGGTTTATTAGCCTGATGGTGATCCCAATATATAGGAACAACAACCTTCTACACATATCGATGTTGTAAATCCATAGAAACAATATATTAATGATATTGAACCCAAGGAAATGTTATATGGTAAACAACAGGTGTCCCAAAAAAACAAGACTGTCATAGCATGATGTTTTTAGAAAAAATTAGTATGTTTATTATTAAATGCTTAAAATTTGATGTTGGTTGGAATGAATGGTCTAAGATGTTAACCCCAACGAGGTCATGTTCAGTTGTTACATTGGGATCACCACTCAAAAACACATTCTTAATTATATATATCCATAGGAAAATATTTTTCCTACAATTAAGACACTGATTTGGGAAGTGATTAGGAAAAAATTATGATATAATTACTTTATTTTACTAAAAAGTTAATGAATCATTGACATACTCTTCATTATCCCTTTTAGAGTGCATTTATATTAGATGATTCTATATGAAATTTGTTTTAATTCATGATGGAAAGGCTCATAGAGGATTTCTCACAATACCTATGATGTTTCATCTCAAAAATCTTGAAGTTAAAATAATCTTGTACCCAACGTAGATGTATGCACACCTGATAATCCAAGAAGTGTGGGATGAATTTATCGGTCTTCATGAGGAGACATATTTTTAGAAATATTGTGTCTTGTAATACATTTCTTTACAATATGAGTATTAATCTCTTTTATTAATAATTTTTTATTTATTAAACAATAACTAAGTGCTGAGAATAAGCAAAGAACAACAAAACTAATGTACCCCTACCATAAAGAAAGGATGGGGTACATTGCACTTAAAAATAGTATGTATTTTAAATCTATTGTAATAATTTTATGTGAAATGAAATAAATACCTAATTATAATCCCCCATTTAAATGTAGATTAATGTATTTAAATTGAAATTTCATTATATCCCACATCAGGTTCTATAGAAGGAGGAAAATATAAATAAATAAGGGATAATAATTGATAAAAACAAAAAAGGGGTTGGAATAATATATAACTATTATAAAATAAAAAATTTCCTTTCTTAAAATTAGCATTGCATAATAATGATTATATATTTTGATATATATTTTTTATCCTACTTAAACATATGTATAATCAGTAGCTATACCCAATGAACAACAGTTATCAATTCCATTAAAGCATCTAAAACTATATGGAAATTTCATAGGTTTGGTTTTTGGGGTGTCACCCTGAACATATTTTTGAGAATAGAATAAATAATGGGATATAAATAATAAAATGGAAGATTTTAAAGAATTATTTGCTAATCTCAAAGAAAAAGTTAATTTGTAGTCATATTTGGTAGTAAATGTTATTGTAAGGAATAAAAGAGAAGAAAAAACTCAAGAACAACTACTACATGAAGGTCCCCCCCACCCCCACCTACTTTGAGGTGAGACATTCCCCTTAAAGGGAAATATTAGAAGAGGTAATCAATTTTTCCATAATTGTTTCTGTGAAATGTGAATCAGGAATACACCGATACATTTCCTATATTAATATTCTACAGGGTGAAAATGATTGTGATTTATATCTATAAACACCCACCCGTCACTTTGTGGTGATGGATACCATGTTCAATATCCATGAAAATATTCTACATAGTAAACAACTTCCAATAAGTCATGTGAGATTGAGGATTAACATAGCTCATAATTTGAGCACCAAGATACATGTTCCACCTAATTATGTGAATATTTATATAGCTAAGAAAGTAGTTGGATCATTTGTATCATAGAAATTAGATATTTTAGAAAATCATGTTTGAAAGGAGGTATTAATTTTCAATTTATTAATCATGAAATACCTTTAAAAATTAATGAAAAAAGGTATGAACTGATGAATTTTATTATATAAATACAAAAGGAAGGGCGTGAAATGGAAGTTAGTATCAAAACAATCTAAAGGCTCAACCAACGAATAAAAAATATATGCACAAAACAATCTAAAAGATAAAATAAACAATCAAAAAGATATATACAAAGTATATTTACAAAGCCCATTCAACATCCACATTTTCAACCTTAAAATTTCATGTAGACACAACATTAGAAATTGGTGTTATGATCACAATTGTTTGTGAATAATAGATGTACAGAGAGGACATTACATACTATATTTCTCTTGAGAATGTAACTTAAACCCTTATAAAACAATGGCTATGAGTATCAGTTGAAAATGTATACATGAGGTTTGTTTTCATGAATTCTTTTGTCCAATAGAGGATCTAATATGTTAATTATGACTGAATATTATTCATATTTTTTCAGTCACATATATGAATACTATTTGAAGGGAAAACCTTGTGAATAAAATATTGGACTCATTAGTCCTCACATTACTTCTACACAAGATTTCAAATTGGAACAAAAGAAAATTAAAGTAATATAGGATATAAAGGCCATAATGTATGAAAGAAAACATAAAAACGATAGAATCTTTATAATATATATGATTTAGGGATACAAATATACAACTTAATCAAATAACAAATATTTTATTTCATTTAATTACTCATTTATTTTTATTTTTAGGTAGCATTGGTTACTAATTGTGGTCAATCTAGATACTCCAAATATTTATTTTCTAGATTAAATGAATGGATCCTCAAAAAAATGACCACATTTGATGACATTTATCAATTGGTAATATATTACATGAAATGTTTTATAACTAAACTTCATGTTATACGTTTTATATTATCCTTTAATGAAATTTTTATTATGATAGTTCAGTGTTTAAATATTGTCAAAATCATGGAATAAGATAGTCCACGAATACATGGAGCCTATAAACTTCTACATGTGGAATAGTTTTAGGGTATCTATAATAGGATTTCACTATCAAAAAACATGTCAAAAAAATTACACATTTTTTCAATATTTCTATAGTGTTTGACACAAACCCGTGGAAAAGATTATGGATATTATGTTTTCATGTTTATGAAAGATATTGTATTCCATCAACATACTACCCTCCCCGAAAAAAAGTATTTTTTAAGATAATTAAAATTTAATTAAAAAAATTTATTAATCCTTTGTTTATTTATATTTTTCTAGTACTATGAGGTCTTCCGATAGTACTCATGTTCAAAAGAATAAATATATTTTTTTAGAAATGAATGGGTAGCATACCTTGTGTATGAATGTATACAGACATCATGAAAAGGTTATCTACTACTTATTTGGTTGATTTTCTCATTATTTATCTTCTTTTTTAGTTAATTTACATATATTTTTTAATTTATAATTTAATAAATCAATACCTAAGTAATTTTTTACATTTAAGAATAAACTATACCTCAATACATTGCACAGTGTGTTTGGTATGACTCAAATTTTATGTTTTTAGTTTAAAATTTACATTTTGGTTGAAAACACATGTCACATATTCAAAACTGAGAAAACAAATTAGGATTCTTTTGATACTTTATAAAAACTATCCATAAGTAATTTATGATTTTTATAAATCCTTTTCACCTCAATCCAATGTATGGTGTGACCAGTATAACTTGATGTTTATGTTTTTAGTTTAAAATGAAATTTAAGTTCAAAACATGTGTCACCCACTGAAAACTAAAAAAATGTTCTCGCATTGTCTTGATAATTTATAAAAACTATTCAAAAACCATTTGTGACATGTAGTAATCATTCTTAATAAAAATAGACACACTATATTATTGGTATGATTCAAAGTGTTTATTTTTAATTTAAATTTACATTTTAGTAAAAAGAAACGTGACTTACTCAAAACCAAGAAAACAAGATTGAACTGTCTTGATACTTTAGTATAACAACTCATAAGTAAATTTTTATTATTAGTAATTATACTCACATCAAACTGACACACAATGTGACCAATATGACTCCGATTGTATATTTTTATTTTAAAATAACATTTTAGAAAAAAAAAATATAATTTTCATTCTCAAAACCAAAAAAAATGAATTCAGATTGTTTTGATACATTAGGTAAATGATCCATAACTCATTTGATACATATAGAAATCATAAAAATATCAATATCACACATGGTGTAACCAGTATAACACCAAGTGTGTCTTTTAGTTTAAAGTTGAAATTTTAGTAAAAAAGACAAGTGACATACTCAAAACTAAGAAAAAACTTTCATATTTTTTTGATAATTTAGAAAAACAATCCATAAGTAATTTTTGATATATCGAAATAATCGGAACCTAAATCCAATACAAGGTGTGACCTATATGACTCCTAGTTTCCATTATATGTTTAAAATTTACATTTGGGTTTAAAACATGTGTCACTCACTAAAAATTGAGAAAACGCAATTTAATTATCTAGATACATTCATAAAATAATTCATAAGTAATTTTTGATGTGTAAGATTCAGTCTCACATAAAAATGACACATGATGTGATCGGTATGACTCAAAGATAGTGTTTTTAGTTTAAAATGACATTTTTTTAAAAACACAAGTGACATACTCAAAACCAAGAAAACACCTTATAATTCTTTTGATACTTTAGCAAAATGATTAATAAGTCACTTATGAAATGTAAGATTAAACCATTCCTCAATATAATATAATATAAACCTAGTATGACTCTAATTGTGTGGTTTTAGTATAAAATTTACATATTATTAATGTATTGTTTCACATTTATGTTTAATTTATTTATTTATTTTATTACTAACATAATAATTTTTTCATATACATGTAGCTTCATTTGATCGAATTATAGTGGTTTTCAAAGATATTTATGATCATGAGTGATTGGACTTTGTGGTTGTAGATGAGATAATTCCAATAAATAAAATAGATCAAAAATGTATATAGACATACTGAAAAGTTGAATTCCTATTACTTATTTAGTTAATTATTTCATCATTTTACCTACTTTTTTTAAGTTAATTTCTTTATTATTTTTACATAATAATTATCTAGTTTATTTCATAGATATTTTGGGATGTCATATTTTTCTTTCAACTATCTACAAAAAGAAAAAAACAAGAAATTGTTTCTTTTGGATGGAAGAGGAAACCACATGCTGCCTGAAACGTGAAGTGTTATTGGAAACACGGGGTTTCCAGTTCCATCCAAATGGAACATGTTCTCACTTTTTTTGGATTTTTTCAGATTGTTGAAAGAAAAACATTAGATAATCAATCAACCACACCTCAATACGATACACAGTGTTCTTCTCATGACTTGAACTATATGTTTTTAGTTTATAATTTACATTTTCGTTCAAAAGACACATCACATACTAAAAAATGAGAAAAAATATTCCTATTTTTTTGATACTTCAAGATAGCAATCCATAAGTCATTTTGACCTGTATGAAATAGCTTCACCTCAATATGACATGAAATGTGACCAGTATGACTCCAAGTGTGACTTTTTTATTTATATTTGAAATTAATTTTAGTAAAAAATGAAAAGTGACATACTCTAAATAGAGAAAATTCATTTGGATTGTTTTTACACTTTACTAATACAAATATATAAGTCATTTTTTACTTTTAGTAATAATCATCACATCAATCTGATACACAATGTGCCCGGTATTACTAAAAGTGTCAGTTATCATTTTGAAATTGATATTTTAGTTCAAAACATGTGTCACTCATTGAAAACTATGAAAATTAACTCGGATTCTATTAATATTTTTTTGAAATTATTTATAATTAATTTGTGTTGTATAGGAATTATTCTCACATAAAACCAACACATGAAGTGAGAAATTTGACTTAAATTATCTGTTATCAGTTTAAACATGACATTTTTGTTCAAAACATTATTCACTCACTAAAAACCAATAAATGTGATTTGATTGTGTTGATAATTTATGAAAATTATTCATAAGTCATTTGTGATGTGTAGGAATTGGTCTCATTTCAAACTGACATGCGATGTGATTGTTATGGCTCAAATTATGTGTTTTCAGTTTAAAATGAAATTTTAGTTAAAAAACACAAGTGAAATACTCAAAACTGAGAAAAAGAAATCATATTGTTTTAATAATTTAATAAAACAATCCATAAGTAATTTATGATGTGTTTGAATCATCTTCACCTCAATTTTAAACCTATTATTCCCGATATAACTCAAAGTGTATGTCATCAGTTTTAAATCAACCATTTAGTTCAAAATGCATGTCACTCATTAATAACTGAGGAAAATGTTTATACTGTCCTGATAATTTTGGAAAATGATTCAAAAGTAATTTTTGATGTGTAATAATAAGTCTCATATCAAAGTGACACACCATGTGATCGATATGACTCAAAGTGTCTATTTCAGTTTAAAATGAAATTCTAGTAAAGAACACAAGTGGTATACTAAAAACAAGAAAATAAATTAGTATTGTTTTATACTTTAGGAAAATAATCCATATATAATTTGTGATGGGTATGAATCATCTAAACCTCAATCTGACACACGGTGTTTCCGATATGACTCATAGAGTGTCTTTTTATTTAAAATTGAAATTTTAGTAAAAAAAAGTGATATACTCAAAACTATACAAACACATTCTTATTATTTTGATACTTAAGGAAAATTATCCATAAGTCATTTTTGATGAGTATAAATCATCCACTCCTCATTCTAATACACGGTGTGCCCAGTATGACTCAAAGTGTCTATTATCTGTTTAAAATTTACATTTTATTTCAAAACATGTGTCACTCACTAAAACCCAAGAAAACATGCTCTGATTATCATGATAATTTCGAAAAGGGATTCATCAGTAATTTTTGATGTGTAAGAATATGTATCACACCAAACTAACACATGATGTGACTGATATGACTTAATGTTCATGTTTTCAATTGAAAATAATAGTTTAGTAAAAAACACAAGTCACATACTCAAAACTAACAATGAAATTGGAATTATTTTGATACTTTGAGGAAATTACCCATAAGTAATTTATGATGCGTAGGAAAAGGATTCACCTCAATCCAACATACAGTGTGACTAGTAGGACTCTAGGTGTTTCTTTTTATTTAAAATTGAAATTTTCATAAAAAAGACAGGCAACATACTAAAAACCAAGAAATCTTATTTGTATTGTTTTAATACTTTATGAAAATGATCCATAAGACATTTTTTCAGTAGGAATCATCTTCACATCAATTTGATACACAGTGTTCTTGGTATAACTTAATGTTTATTTTATTAGTCTAAAATTGGTATTTTAGTCCAAAAATGTCTATCACTCACTAAAAACTGAGAAAACATGATCGTATTGTCTTGATAAATTTGGATAATGATTCATAAGTCATTTTTTATGTGTAATAATTAGTCTCATGTAAAACTGGAACACGATGTAACCGGTATGACTCAAAGTGAATGTTTTCAGTTTAAAATGACATTTTAGTAAAAAACACAGGTGGAGTACTCAAAACTGAGCATAAAAATTCAAATTATTTTGATAATTTAGGACAACAATCCATAATTAATTTTTGACATTTAGGAATTATCCTCACCTCAAACATGTCACAAAAAAATATATGAATCATTTTCATAAATTATAAATTCAATTGGTGTTTTTTATCTATTTTTAGTGAGTGACACAAGTTATGGAGGAAAATGTCAATTTTAAACTAATAACAGACACTATGAGTCATATCGGTCAAATTGTGTGTCCTTTTTATGTGATAATGATTCTTACATGTTAAAAATGAATTATTAATAGTTTTCCGAAATTATCAAGACAATATGAGATATTTTTTGTGGTTTTTAGTGACTGACAGATGTTTTGAACTGAAATGCTAATTTTAAAATGATAACAAACACATTGAGTCATAATGGACACATTTTCTATTAAATTTAGTTAAAAATAATTCATACACATAAAAAATAACTTATGGATCATTTTACTAAATTATCAAAACAATCCAAATTCTTTTTCTTGGTTTTGAGTATAGTAGTTGTGCTTTCTACTAAAATTAATGTCAATTTTAAATAAAAATACACACTTGGAGTCATAGTGATCGCACCGTACATCATCTTGAGGTGAATCTTATTCATAAACATCACAAATGAATTATGTATTATTTTCCTAAATTATCAAAACAATCTGAATGTATTTGCTCTATTTTGAGTATGTTATGTGTGTTTTTAATTAAAATGTAAATTAGAAACTAAAAATCTTATAGTTTGAGTCATACCAAGCACACTATGTATCGGATTTTGGTGAGGCTAATTAAGTATGTGATATGTGTTTTTATTTCAACTATCTCCAGTAAAATAAAAAATAGAGAACATGTTCCACTTGGATGGAATATTAACCTACTTGTTGCATGAAACACTTCACATTTTAGGCAACATGGGGTTTCCTCATCCATCCTAAAGGAACATGTTCTCTCTTTTCTAGCTTATTGTTGATAGTTTAAAGAAAAATATGACTTCCCAAATTATTTGTGAAAAAAATAAATAAGGATTATGTAAAAATTATACAAAATTTAATTTTAAAAAAAGTAGAAAAAATGATAACAAAATTAACTGAATAAGTATAAGGAATTCATCATTTCATGATGTATGTATACATTCATGACCCATTTTTTTGTTTCCATTATCTTAGATACAGAATCAATGTCTAACCTCTCATGATCACAAGTGTCCTCATATATACCAACCCAAATAGATAAAAATAATACACATGCATATGAAAACAATTCTTATGTTAGTAATACTGTAAAGAAATCAATTACACATAAATATGACATAATAGATTAATAAAATGTCAATTTTAAACTAAAACTACACAATTTGAGCTATATTGGGTACACCATGTATCTGATTAAGGAATGGTTGATTCCTAAGTGTCACAAAGGACTTATGGATCATTTTATTAAAGTATCAAACCTATCTGAACATGTTTTCTTGGTTTTTATTATATCACTTGTCTTTTTTACTAAAATTTCATTTTAATTTGAAAGAAATCACTTTGAGTCATATTAGTCACATAATGTGTTAGTCTGAGGTGATACTAATTCCTACACATGAATAAATTACATTTGAATCATTTTCCTTCAGTATCAAGACAATTAGAGCCCATTTTCTTGATTTTTAGTGATTGAAACACGTTTTAAACTAAAATGTCAATTTTAAACCAATAATAGAATTTTTGTTCCATATAGGGAACCCCGGGTATCATATTAAGGTGCGTATTATTCTTACATATCGAAGATGACATACTGATCATTTTCCAAAATTATCAAAACAATTTGAATGTGTTTGATTAGTTTAAAGTATGTCACTTATATTTTTTACTAAAATTTGAATTCTAAAAAAAGGAAACACTTGGATTCATAACGATCACACTATGTGTCAGATTGAGTTCTAGCTAATTCCTAAAAATCACAAATGACATATGGATAATTATCATAATGTATCAAAATAATCCAAATGTGTTTGATCTATTTTGAGTATGTCAATTTTATTTTTTAATAAAATGTAATTTTAAATTGAAAACACACATTTTGAATCATAATGGTCACGTCATATATCATTTTAACATGATAAAAATTCATACACATCAAAAATTAATTATGAATCATTTTAATAAACTATCAAGATAATTTGATCATGTTTTCTCAGTTTTGAGTATGTCACTTTTCTTTTTAACTAAAATGTTAGTTTATACTAAAAGCCAAAACTTTGAGCAACATCAGTCATATCATGTTTCATTTTGAACCTAACCATCAAAAATGACTTATGAATCATTTTACTAAATTATAAGGACAATATCAGTGTGGTTGCTTGGTTTTCAGTGAGTGGCACATGTTTTGAACTCAAATGTCATTTTATAATTAAAAACATGAAGTTCAAGTCATGCCAATAACATCGTGCATCAAATTGAGGTTAAAATAATTCATACACATCACAAATGAATTATGGATCATTTTTATAATGTATCAAAACAATCAGAATGTGTTTTCTAGGGTTTGAGTATGTGACATGTATTTTTTACTAAAAAGACCTTTTTAAAATAAAAAAAATAAAATTTGAGTTATATCAAATAAAATTCGTATTAGATTAAGGTTAGGTTAATCCCTAAATATCAAAAATGAATTATGAATTGTTTCTCTAAAGTTTCAGATAAAAATTATAAATAAAATTAACTAAAAGAAGTACAGTAAATGAGGATAAAATCAAATAAATAAATAGTATGTAGTCACCTCTTCATGATTTCTATATGATTTTTTCAACCAGGTATGATTCATATTATTTTATAAACAAATGTATTTATTATTTTGAATATGTGGACCATAAAAATTCATCATGGTATCAGAAAAACTTAAATAAAATAATAATTACTAAATATTTTAAATAAAATTATAATTATCTTTGAAAATATATTTTTGGGGATACTAGTTTGTTGATGGCATGTGATATCTTTCATAAACATGAAAACATAATAACCACAATCTTTTCCATTGGTTTCTTTTGAACATTATTTAAATATTTTTAAAAATAATTAATTTTTTTTGATATATTTTTTGGTAGTGAAATATTAATATATATACCTTAATAGTTATCCACTTATAAAAGTGATAGGCTCCTTGTATTCATGGATTGTCCTCATGCCATGATTTTAATGATATTTAATCATCTCCCTGTCATAACATAATTTTTATTAAAACATAATATAAAATATATACCTTTAATTTTAGCTTTGAAATATCGCATGTTGTGTTTTACAAATTGATAAATGTGATCACTTGAGGTTGGTTTTTTGGTTATCCATGCATTGAATCCAAAAAAAAGATTTTTGGAGTATCCAAATTGACTATAATTAGAAAATAATTCTTCTTAAAAAAGGAATAAATAATGAAATATATATTTTATATGATTAAATTATAGAGTTTTACCACTGTATCATGGGTATTAAGAAGATTAGGTTGTTTGTAAGTTTTATTTCAATCATTTTGGATAGTTTTTCCTCTATTACTTCAATTTGATCCGGTTCCAATTTGAGTTATTGTGTGGATGTAATGTGTGGACTAATGAGTCCAAATTTCTATTCATCTAGTTTTCCCTTAAAATAATATTCATATATAATCCTAAAAAATATGAATATCATTATGTCATAATTAACATAGTAGATATGATTTTGAAAACTAATCCTAAAAAAACCTCTTGTATACATTTATATATAAGAAACCTAGACATTTATGCATGAGTATTTCATTTACATTATCATGGCCAATATAATCTATAATGGCCTCTCCATATATCTTTTCTTCATAATAATTTGCAATTGTAGAACCATTTTATAACATTGTATCTGTATGAACCTTTAATGTTAGTAAATGTTGATGTTGAACAGATGGGGTAAAGTTACTTTCTGACAATTTTTCAAATGATTTGTTGATATTTTATATCTTTTGATTTGGCCTTCCATTTCAATCCCTTTCTTTTATCTTGATATAATAACATTAAATGATTTAGACCTTTTTCATTAATTTCTAAAAGTTTTTTATGATAAATAAATTAAAAATGAATACCTCCTTATCGACATATTTTTTATAAGACCTAATAGCCATGGTATGAATGTTACAATATCTTTATTGAACATAATAATATCCACATAATCAAAATTGAATATATATCTCGGTGCTTGACTCATGAGTTACATTAATCTCCACTCTCACAGTACCTATTAGACATTTTCTATTGTGAAGAATATCACATTAGATATTGAACATGGTATCCCTCACAACAAGATGGCGTGTGGGTGTTGATAGATAAAAATCACAATCATTTTCACCCTATAAAATATCACTACAAGAAATTAAACAGTGTCTACCTGGTTCGTATTTCATAGAAACAATTATGAAAATATTGATTACTTATTCTAAGATAGCTCTTTGAGGGGAATGGGTCACCTCAATGTTAGTGTGTGGTGGGTGGGGAACTTCACCCTGTGGTTTTTCTTGAGTTTTTTATTCTATTTTATTCTTTCGCATTACATTTTCTAACAAGTATGACTTCCAAATAAATTTTTCTTCAAGAACATATAATTATTCTTCAAACATCTTCATTGTCTTATCTTTTTTCACCTTATCATTTCTCTTCTAAAAATATGTTTGGGGTGATACCCAAAAACCTACACCTTTGATGTCTCCATAATGTTTTGGACACTTCAAGGTCACTGATAGAATTTATTCATTAGGTAAAGATGATAATTATTCTTATGTCTAAGTTAGATAAAAAAATATAGGAAAATAAGTAATCATTGTTATGTAATAATGGTTTAGTGAAAAAAATATTATTATTTCATACTTACACATGATTCCCACACTTTTTAAGTGTTTTAATATATTAGTATCCCTTATCTATAAACATGTTCCTTCTTCCATAGCACATGATGTGGGATGGAAGTGGATTTCAACTTCTATTCATCAATCCGCATTTAAAAAGGGGAACATAATTATGTTGTTGTTTCATGTTGTAACGTCATGGTTCTAGGTGATGCCTAATGGTTCCCCGTACCTAGTTGGTCGCATTGCCTCAAGTGCATTTCCACAAATTCTAGAGGTTGCTGACTAGAAGTAAGGGACAAGGTCTGATAATGGGGAAACTATTCACCCATTGGTAGAGTATACATAGTGGAATAACAATATTAAACAGTAGTGAAAGCAGTAATACCATACAATAGAAGTAAACAGCATAAGAGTGATAGAAAATAAGACACTAGAGCACATATATAAATGATGCATGTCACATGTTTATAGGAAAGAATCCAAACAAGTCACAATGCAGAAAATAAAATACTAAACCAAAGTACAGAAAAATAGTAAACTCCAACATCATCGCAAGCCTCAGCTTTGTCTCATTTTCTCCATCTCAAACATTAATCAAGTACCTAATGAAGAAGGGTTATTTCTCTTATCTATACATGTAACCATATAATCTATTTGGACCCAAAATCCTGACCCAAAATTCTTGTGAGACGAATCCCAGTAGGCAACCACTAAAATATATGTTCCTAACTATCAGTTAATATATATAGTTGTTAATATGAAAAATGAAGCAATAAACTAGGAAGTACTCAAAAGTAAACAATCCTACAGTTCCCAATTATATTCATTTCTATTTATTAATTATTCAAACCCTTGAATAATGAATCTTGGGATCTAGCCCCAGATTTGTATCCCTTTGTGTAATAATAACAACAGACATTTCAAAAGACCATCTAAAAAATCAAGTTAAACCGAGTCCAAGATTGTGCTTTGACTTGGAAGACTCATTGAAATCATTCAATTATTCAGAAACAAACCTCTAGAAAAGTTCTCATAGTCTAACCCCTCTGGATTAACACATAATAAATTTAGTAAAATAATGACCCTTTGGTAAATCTCACATAGTCTAACCCATTTGTTCCCACATAGCACTAATCATTTACAAATGACCACCAGGGTACCTTTCATGGTCAATAACCCCTTGTTGTACATAACAAAAATGAATTATAATGACACCATGGAAGCTCTCACAGTCAATTCACTATGGTCTAACATTCATTTAATAACAACCCTCTCAGTAGCTCTCACGGTCTAACCTCTCTGGTCTATGACCACCCGATATCTCTCATAGTCAATACCTCTAGGTCAAAATAATAATAATTATAAATAAATTACTCTACCTCAAGTATATCTCATAATAAATTCCCATTTTCCATACTTTCACAATGTCAATAACTTGCATCATAAATAGACAATAACTTCATCATAACAACACTAGGCATGGAAAACAAGGCAATCCTAAAATGATTTCTAGACCCAACAACCATAATCAAACAAATAGGGTAAATGCAACCATAATCACGTAAATAAACCTTATGCATAATCAATAACCCATTCTCAATCAAACACACCATAACGGGTCTTAAATAGGGTTAAATTTCAAAACATGTGATACCCTAAAAATGGGTATTTGACATTTTTAGCATATATAATCCCAATACAACCCAAGAAAGGCACAAACCACCTACCTTGATGTTGTATGATGAACACTCTTGAATGTTGGCCCTTGAATCAAACCAGAATGATGTAGATCTACAAAAGGATAAAACTTATCAACCTTGGATAACTCAAGAGGGAGGGGAAATCAGGAAGAGATGCTCTATGGGAAGAGAGAACTCACCGGTGGGAATCCAACGCACCCAACAACGTCTCAATCGGAGCTCGGACAGAGGAATGGTAGGGGTTCAATGTTCTCAAGAATCCCATCGCTCTGCTATACAAAACACGGGAAGAAGAATACAATTCTAGAGATGAGACGTGACCCCGCTCCATTTAATCAATTAAAAATAAAAGTGCAAGGCGTGTTCATTTAATATACACATCGTGTACAAGCCTCAATCGGCCCCCACTTTAGTTGGTCTAATAGGTCACCTAGACGGTCATATACTCGGCCATGACATGGTCTAAACATGGTTTGAATGCAGGGAAAGAGTACACGGAATGTACAAGGAAGTACATGGCGTGTCCAAGGAAGTACATGTCGTGTACAAGGAAGTACACGACGTGTACTTAAAAAATTTTCCTCCTTCCCTCTTTCCTAAAAAACAACCCAAAATAACTATTCATACCTAAAATAAAGATCTGGGTTCTTAAAAACTTCCCCCTATAAAGAAATTCGTCCCTAAATTGTCATTCCAAGGGTGGCGAAGAAGAAACATCAAATAAATCTAGCCACTACGATCGTACATCGGCTTCCCTCTCCCAAGTCTCATCATGTACCTGCTCGTGCTACCATACCACATGAATCAAAGGAACAGGCTGGCCATAGAGAACCTTCATACTATGATCCACAATCCGAATAGGGTTGTCCTTGAAGGATTCAACCACCTCCAACTCAACCTCCTCAGGTTGGAAACCATGAGACATGTCTGAAAAGTAACATCGTAGCTGAGAAATATGAAATATGTCGTGCATAGCCCGGTACCTCTGAGGTAACTGCAACTGATAGGAAACTGGACAGAATATCTCCAAAACCTCAAATGGCCCAAAGTATCTCAGTGAAAGCTTCCCCAGTCTCCAAATACTTCTGTGTACCAACCTCAGTGTGACACGCAAGAAAACTTGATCTACAACCTTGAACTCCAGAGGTCCTCTCTGTTGATCAACATAAAATTTCTGCCAAGACTATGTAGTAAACATTCTCTTCTGAATCAACTTCACTGGTTCAGTGGTCTCTTGGACAAGATGAGGTTCCAGCATAGCTGCCTCTCCTACCTCCATCCAACATAGGGGTGATCTGCATTGCCTATCGTAAAAATCCGCATAAGGTTTCATCTAAATCATAGCCTAAAAACTGTTATTGTAAGAAAACTCCATTAGGGGCATGTTTCTCTCCCAAGAACCCTAAAAATACAGGATTCATGCTCAAAGCATATCCTTTAACACTTGAATAGTATGCTCAGACTGGCCATATGTATGAGGATGGTAAGCTATACTCAAAATTACCTATGTACCCAAAGCCCTCTGTAGTCCCTACCAGACAAGAGAAGTAAACTGGGTGTCCCTATCTAAAACAATAGATTGAAGAACCCCATGAAAACATACAATATCATAGATTTACAACCCTCTAAGCTCATCAACACTAAAGGTCTCCTTGATTTGAAATAATTGTTCATCATTTGTGAGTCTGTCAACAACAACCCAATCTGCATCGTTCCCTCGAGGTGACCTCGGTAAACCCACCACGAAATTCATCATGACATCATTCCACTTCCACTCAGGAATGGGTAACTGATGTAAAATCTATTTTGGTTGTTGATGATCCACTTTCACTTGCTGAAAAGTGGAATATCTCATAACAAAACCAGAAATTACCCTCTTCTTACCTGGCCACCAATACTAACATTGTAGATCCTGATACATCTTGGTGACACCAGGATGAACTACCCAAATTGAGGAATGAAAATCTTGCATCAACTCCTCATGTATGTCTGTAGACACCCATATGTGTCCATGAAAACAAAATATTTTATCATAAACTATGGTCCACCCATGAGTAGGCCCATCTCCTGACACACTCTTCCGTAGGACTAGGCCTTCGGAATCTGATAGATGCCCTATTCTCACTAGATCTAGTAGAGTAGAGGTAATAACTATATAAGAAAGAATTGTCTTCCCATTTCTGTTGTGCAACTCCAAATGCATCTCAGAGAACAGAGTCATAAGCGTCCACTCACTTATGACCTCCTTAACTACCTATATCGGAGTCCCCCTGATCAACGCATCAGCCATTGTGTTGCCTTTCCCAGGCATGTAGGAAAGCTCAAGGTCAGAAGACTTGAGGTTCTCAACCCACCTTTACTATCCCAAATTAACATCATACTGAGTAAAGGTATACTTGATACTTTTGTGGTCAGTTTATACCATAAAATTATCTCCCAAAAGATAATTTCTTCTACAATGTAAAGCATGCACAACTGTAACCAACTCGAGATTGTGTGTCGGGTAGTTCCTCTCATGTGTCCTTAACTGCCAAGACTCCTATGCAACGAATCCTTCCCTTTGTATAATAACTTCTCCTATCTTGATACTTGATGCATCAAGGTAAATGGTGTAACTCTTTCCCAGATCTAGAAAAATTAGTATCGTTGCTGAATTAAATCTCCCTTTTAACACCTGAAAGGCTGAATTGCATGAATCTATCCACAATTACTTTTCCCTCTTCTTATCTAGGCCCGTCATTGGTGCTTCTAAGTGTGAAAAGTCATGTATAAATCTTCTATAGTAACCAGCCAGTCCTAGAAAACTTTATACCTCAAATACGTTCTTCGGATACTCCCTGGAAACTACTGCTCTCACTTTCTCTGGTTCTATTGATACTCCAGTCTTTGAGATAACATGACCCAAGAAGTGAATCTGATCCATCCAAAAGTGGAATTTTGAGATCTTAGAATATAACTGATGCTCTCTATATGTGCCCAAAATGATCACAAGATGGATAGCATGGTCGTGTCGAGTGTGAGAGTACACCAAAATATTGTCCCTGAAGATTTCCACAAAATAATCTAAGGATGGAACACTCAGTTCATCAGTGCCATGAAAACTACTGGCATGTTCGTGAGACCGAATAGCATAACCACATACTCATATAGACCATACCTACTCATAAAGAGTGTAAGAGGTATATCTTATGGTCTAACGTGCAACTGATGATAACCAGATATCATGTCAATCTTCAAGAACACCCAAGCTCCTCAAAGATGATCAAAGAGTTCATAAATCCCCGAAAAGGGATATTGGTTCTTAACTGTCAATTGGTTCAGATTTCAATAATACACAAGATATGAGGGTAACGTCCACCTTCTTTGAAAAAAATAGGCAAACCCTAAGGAGAAGTATTAGGTTGCATGAAACCCATTGCCTAAAACTCCTCTAATTGGTTCTTAAGCTCCTATAACACAGGTGTATCCATCCTATATTGAGGAATGGACACTGGTGTTGCTCCTGGAACAATATCAATAGAAAAATATACCTCTCTATCCAGAGGTAAACCTGAAAAGTCTTATGTAAAGACATCCATAAAATTATCCAACCCTAGAAGAAAGTTCATCTGTGAAGTCCCCTGGTCATCTAGATATAAACTAGAAATTTTTATTGTAATTCCTCTCAACCCATGATGATTGGGTCCAGATCTGCTTGCCTGGACATCCCATTTTTTCTTGTGTAGAAAGATATACCCTATGGTGATGTGAAACTCACCCTGTGGTGATAGCAGTCAAAAAGGCCTGGAAAGAGACTAACCAGTCCATTCTAAGAATGACATCAAAGCCTGTCATCTCTAGGACATAAAGGTACTCTAAGAAGTGACAACCACCAACCTCAAGAGGTAACTCCTTTCACTGATGTACACTAGCCATCATAATCCCTAACGAAGTGTCTATCATCATAACATCCTTATAAGTAAAGATTCAGAGCCCAAGGCTCTCCAAAGAGAAAAAATATATAAAACTATGGGAATCCTCGGTATCAAAAAAGTGCAGAAGATAAAAATTAGGAAACAATAATGGTACCTCTAACTGTAGAGGGTCCGGGATCCTGCTCATGATGGGTCTACTCTACTACAAAATTTTGACCCGTACCATGGCCCCATGACCCCTTTTAACTACCCTAATCTAATCCACCCTACTGATGATGAAAACATTCTATCTAGCTACCATGACTAAGACCTTCTCCTCAGTCTGAACAGCCTGAAGAACTCTAGTTCCATAACTGGTGGAAAACTGGTGGTCCTGCTTCTGATCGTAGAGTCATAATAGAACCCCTATCACCCACTGCTGGTGAGGACATACAGAAAAATGTTGAAGATGACCCATCTTTCTACAATATCGGCACTCAACTAGGTCCTTCGGGAAATGTGGTCTCATATACCCACTCTTCCTGCAATGGTTTAATACCACCTGGATACCTGAAGAAACGCTGTGTGAAAGATCCATGTGGTGCTTCCTACTATCTATCGAAGGAGTACATACAACAGATGCTGAACTGCCCTGGGTCTCATCTCCTAACTCTTTCAGATGGCTATCAGTAATTTGTGCCTAGTTTACTATAGCATTCACCAATGTCATTCAAAATACATTCACCTACGATCGGATGTCATACCTGAGACCATCCTTAAACTGCCTAGCCAAAGACAACTCATCACCTCCCAGAACTGGTGTAAAGCGCAGAAGCTTTGTAAAATGAGAAGATTACTCCATCACTGAAAGAGTGACTTTCTATAAATGGCTGAACTCTCAGGCCCGATCAGCCCTTAACGTCTTAGGATATAATTAATCAAAGAAGGTCCTCTGAAACTCTTCCCTAATCTATATCCCGATGAACTCCTGCCTAGGAGATAACATCCCATTATTTCTTGGAAGAATCATGTAGCATGTACATCATGAGCTTCACCCTTCTCTCCATAGGTGACTCTAGATGCTCAAAGATATCAATTATGGCCTCCAACCATGACTCTATATCCTTTGGTCCTCCATACCATAAAAAAGTGGGAGGATTCTGATATTGGAACACCCTCGTCAACTCTTCCATAGACAAGGCATGGTGTGGTGCTTCCTTAAAGGTCTGTAACATCCTCAAAAATCCTTCATGGAACTGTGCATCAGCACCTATTTCTCGTATAACAGTTGGTGCCAAAACGGTCATGACGGGAGGATCTGTTGGTAGTCCCTGATCTACCATTTCCTGTGTCTGATCATTTCCCTATATCTGAAACACAACCAGAGGATGTCTTGGTGGCATGAATCTAAAAGGTCAACTGCAAACCTTAGTTCAAGATTATCAAGGACAAAAAATTAGAATGGTAAGAAAGTAATAGGATAAGAAACATTCATGTTTTACAAAATAGGGTTAGACGGTGTGTATAACCCCTACACAGCAGGTTCCCTTAATCTTTTAACAAGGCATGTACCTCTTCCAAACCTGGTCTTGTAACACCCATACACACGGTGTGTTCCTCCTGATACATGACATGTACTTGATTTTTACCTCATGCCCAAGTTCCTCTACACAGCTATAACTACACAGTTCTCTCCTAGGTAACACTACATGGTCTGTTCACCCTAGACAAGACATGTACCACTTATGTTCTAATCGCCTGTGTCATTAGTCACATGGTCAAATACATGTAAACTCTACATGGCGTGTATAAAAGGGACAAAACTTGTTCTTCCAAAATTTTCCCATTCCCATGTCTCTGCTCACATGGTCAGCTCCTCACAGTGTGTACAAGATAAACATGGCATGCACCATCCAAAATTCATCCACCAGTGTCATTAGTTGCATGTCCAGATACATGGTCTCTTATAACACGGCGTGTACTCCTAGTAAGCGGCATGTTCTACCAAGGTTTTATCAACTTGTGTCTCTATTCACACAGTCAGTCACACAGTCAAGGGCTAAATGGCATGTACTCCCAATACACAGCATGTACGTAAGAAAATTTGTTTCTTCCAAAACATAAGAACACATGGTGTATGTTCATAACACCACACACCGTGTTGTCTGGGTTTCCAAATAGTAATCCTTTGGAACCCTTAAAAACATAAAATTTTGTCCAAGGCTTGACAAATTCCAACCTGTGAGAGATCATACTCTCACGAATCCAAGTTTGGCTTCCTTATTCATCTCATAACTCAACAAAATTCAATTAAAGTTCAACACATGGTCCACCAAATTCCAATCCAAGACAGTCCATAACACCTCAGGTACCAAATATTGGCATCCATAAAATTGAAACTTTATGATCTCCAATACCCTATAAAAATAGATGGTATTCTATCAAGTCATATATCACAACAACATGCATATCTAGCACAACATCTATCACAACATCATGCAATCGGTAATGCATCCTAAATGGAATGACAAGAATGCATGACATGTGATCTATATCAAGTTACTATATGATGCATGAGATGTCATACCCTCATATCATCGGGATAAAACTAAAATAGAACCTCAATAATATCAACGATAATAGAAAAAAACAATTGAATCACCCAATGGTGAAATCAAATCAATTGTAACCCTTGAAAAACCAGAAAAATTGTAATATTCGAGGTAACTTGTCTTTTCCTTGTACACAAGTTAACTACTCCTAGGAATAGCTTATTACCAACTACCCACTCCTTCAAATACATGTCTATAGGCTCCAAAAATTAGGAAAAGTTGAAGAGAGTTCCCCGGATACCACATTGTAACATCTTAATTTCAGGTTCCACCTAAAGGTGCCCCGTACCTAGTTGGTCACATGACCTCAAGCACATTTCCCCAAACTACAAAGGCTACCGACTAGCAATGGGGGAAAAGGTCTGATAATGGGGTAACTATTCCCTCATTGGAAGAATATATATATCATAATAACAATATTAAACAATAGTAGAAGTAGTAATACCATATAATAGAAGTAAAAAATGGAAGACTGATAGAAAATAAGCAAGTGGAGAACATATATAAATGATATATGTGACATGAGTCTAGGAAAGTAGACAAACAAGTCACAATGATGGAAATAAATTACTAAACCAAAGTACAAAAAAACAGTGAACTCCAATAGCATCGCAAGCCTCAGCTTGGTCACATCCTCTCCAGCTCCAATAGAAATCAATTACATGATGAAGAAGGGTGCTTGATCTTATCTATACCTGCAACCATATAATCTGTTTGGACCCAAAATCATGACCCAAATAGGTTGTGAGACAAATCATAATAGGAAACCAAAAAAATATTTGTGCCTAACTATCATTGAATATATATAACAAGTAATATGAAAAATTAATAAATAAACTAAGAAGTACTCAAAATTAAACAATACTACAGTTTAAAATTACATTCATTTCGATTTATTAATTATTCAAATACTTGAATAAAGAATTCTAGGATCTAGCCTATGATCTGTATCCCTCTGTGTAATAATAAAAACAGACGTCTCAAAAGACCATCTAAACAATCAAGTAAGAGCAAGTCCAAGCTTGTTCTTTGGCTTGGATGACTCATCAAAATCATTCAATTATTCAAAGGCAACCCTTTGGGAAAGTTATCATAGTCTATCCCTTCTAGTATAACATATCATCAATTTAGTAAAATAATGACCCTCTAGGAAAGCTCACATAGTCTAACCCTTTGGTCTCACATAGCACTAGTCATTTACAAACGACCACCTGGGTAGCTCTCATGGTCAATACCCCCTTGGTCTATATAGCAATAATGATTTATAATGACCCCATATAATCTCTCGCAGTCAATGACCTATGGTCCAGCATTCATTTAATGACGACCCTCTTGGTAGCTCTCATGGTCTAACCCCTCTGGTCTTTGACCATAGGATAGCTCTCACAGTCAATTCCTCTTGGTCAACATAAAAACAATTATACATAAATGAACCTACCTCAAGAAGCTCTAACAGTCAATTCCCCTTGTCCATAATTTCATAATTTGAATCACATGTATCTCAAATAAACAATAACTCCAACCTAATAACATTAGGCATGGAAAACAAAGAAATACTAACATGCTTTATAGACCCAACATCCATAATAAAAAAAATGGGAAGAACATCAATAATCAAGGCAATAATCTTTATGCATAATCAATAACACTTTTTCAATCATACACACAATAACGGGTATTAAACTGGGTTAAATTCCAAAAACATGCAATACCCTAAACATGGGTATTCAGAACTTGTATCATAGATATTCCAAAGATAACCCAAGAAAGAATGAAACCACCTACCTTGATGTTTTAGGATGAACACTCTTGAACATAAGACCTTGAATCGGCCTATAATGATGTAGATCTACAAAAGGTTAAAATCTCTCAACCTTATATAACTCAAGAGAGAGGAAAAATCTAGAATATAGGATCTAGGGGAAGCAAGAACTCACCAGTGGGAATCCAACGCACCTGGTGGTGTCTCAGTCAAGCTTGAATGGAGGAACGCTAGGGGTTCAAAGTTCTCATCCATATCATCACTCTCTTATATGAAACATGGGAAGAAGAAGATGTTCTTGAGATGAGATGTGACCTCGCTCTGATTAGTCAATTAAAAAGAAAAGTACATGGTGTGTTCATTTAATGTACACACCGTGTACTAGCCTTAATTAGGCCCTGCTTTAGGTGGTCTTCCAGGTCACCTACACGGCCATGTACTCGGCTTTGAAATGTTTTAAACACGGTCTTGATGTGGTGCCATAGTACACCTCATGTATAAGGAAGTACATGGCCTATACTTCAAAAAATTTCTTTCTTCTCTCTTTCTTAAGAAACAACCAGAAATAAAGATCCATACCTGAAATGAAGATCTAGGTTCTTACACATGTCACAAAAAATTATTACGATAGATTTAAAATACATACCATTTATTTCAATTGTAGTGTACCCCATCCTTACTTTATGATAGGGGTACATTGGTTTTACTACCTGTTTCTTATTTTTAACAGTCGGTTTCTATTTCATAAATTAACAATTCTTAATCAAATTTATTGATACACATATTTTCAAACAATTCTTTTCCATTTAAAATGTACTAGAAAATATGTCTCCTCAAGATGACCACTAAATACATCCCTGAATTATTGGATTATCAGAGATGCATACATATGCGGTGGGTGCGGGTTTATTTTCCATTTAACATATTTGAAATGAAACTTATACGAATTGTATGAAAGCCTCTGTGATCCTTTCTAGCAAGCATTAATAAAAAATTTATTCAGGATCCATCTACTATAAATGCACTCTACAAGGAAAAAATAAAAGTGAATATTTTTTTATTATTTTTTTTACAAAATTAAATGAAGTATATCATAATTTCACCCTAATCTCTTCCAAAATCTGTTTCTTAAGCATGGAAAAGGCATTTTTCCATGAATCTATATTAATTATCTTTTGTTATTGAGTGGTGATACTTGTGTAACTACTAAACACATAATATTTGTGGTTAACATCCACGCTATGTGCATTCCATCCAACCACAAATTTGATGCCTTTGGTTCTCACCTTAATAGTTTTTTCTAACATGGTTTGGATAATGCGATCCTATTTTTTCTAGGACACTAGTTTTTTACCATCTACCATTTACTCAGGTTCAACATCATAAATATATTATTCTTATGGATTTGTAGCATTGGAATGTGCAAAAGTTTGTTGTTCCTCTGCATTGAGAGAACCAGTAGGTTTAAAAACATGTTGTCCCTCGGGACTGGGATAATTGATGTGTGAAAAAGTCATTATCGATATAAGTGGTTGAATATTTAATTTAGATTATATAAATAAATTGGTGAATAGATAATAATATTCAGTATCACGATTTATATTACAAAAATTATAACCTTATTATTTAACTTTATTTTCTAAAAGTTTGAAGGGATTTAACCCCTTTATCTAGTATCTAAATCACTTCATTATAGTTTCCTCTAACATAAAAAACCCCATCTATATTGAGACCCATATGAAATTATTATTATATCCCAATCAAAGGGTCATCCTCTGTTAAATTTTTATCTAACCCTTTAGTGATTTTAGTCAAAAACAGAACAATTAAATACATTTGGTTTTCAGGATCTGGAACAAAAAATACTTATACCACCTATGATTCCATTATAAATGGTTCATCTTTTTACCCTTCCGTACTAAAATTTACTTTCAAAAATCCCAATTCATCTATTTAATAGAACTCCTCTTATCAACCCACTTACATTAAAAAATAGGAACTTAGAGTTTTGTATAATCCAACTCCTATATTTGTTTGATGATTCCAAAGTATGGCATATTCACATAAATAAGATTTCATTCCTTGTTTCCAGACACATACTATTGAGCAAGTGTTGTTTTCAACAATACATAATATTTTTATTAAAACAGGGTAGATTGTTGAGAACAATACTCTATCTATTTATGATGATTTTGATGCTCACAAATACCGTTATTTTTTTCTACTGATTTTATTTTAAGTGTATTTTAGGAATTTATTATTCATTATATTTTTATTACTAGAAGAAATATTTAAGTTCATGAACAATGAGAATTAATTGCTAAATTATTCTCATTAGCGTGTTCTGGAAACATCATTCATGCTCTACATATTTGGGAATTGCTTAAGCGTGTTCTAGAAACATTGTTCATACCCTACATGGAGAAGAATAGTGTAAGGATGGAATGCATTGTATACTTTATAAGATATCAAAAAGTATGGTTAAAAAATCATACGTTATCAAAAAATTATGGAAGAAAAACCCTACATTAAGAAGGAACCCTACGTTTGGGATATTGGAAAAGTATGGAAGAAGAACCGTACGTAAGTTTTAAATGTTGCGTTTGTTTCTAAAAAGGTATGGTTCATCAACCTTAATTTTGTGAGCAACATTATGTTTCATAAAAAATTATGGATCATGTACCTTTCGTTTGGAAGCTTATAAAATTACGGATCATTTATCATACGTTTGAATGTTGGAAAGAAAAGTATGGATGACCAACCCTATGTTTTTTATCAACCCTGTGTCATCAACCTTATGTTTGTATTCAGCCTTATGTTTGAAGGATGTGTCATCAACCATATATTTCTGATCTATCTTATGTTCAGAAGATTCATGATATAAAGTTCAACCTTACGTTTTGGAGTCATATAATTAAAGAAGATATTATTATGCAATGGTCTACAGGGGAGTTATTAGGCCGATTTCAAGCTGGATTAAAAGCTGATTTTAAAGCACGTCTTCGATTGATTCAAAGACGTTTATCTATGATTCGAATGATCAATTTAAAAGGATATTTTCATGCTCAATTTTCAACAGAGTTATGATTACTCTATTATTTATATTTTTTTGAATATCGCGAGTCATAAGGTGATTTTTTTGGATCTGACTTTGCAGAGAAAGTGCTCAATATATTTGTGCTATTTTAAAATTCAATATATACAACATAAAAGGTCAAAAAAATAACTCGAGAGTATATACTCTTACGATATACAAGATCTGCTACACGACATCATTGATATAATTGTGATAATCGAGACTTACAGATCTTCCATTACAAAGAGAGACAAAACTCTATTTATTGAAGAAGAAGAAATGTGACAGAAGATTCAATCATTCGACATAGAAGATCTATTGTGAATCTACTGATACTGAAGTTGAGAATTATTTTTCTATATCTACTAGAACCAGATCAACTTATAACGACTCTTACTTGAAGATCATTATTTATGAATGAGACAATATATCTACTGTCAATTGCATTCTATTGTAATTGTGAATAACAACGGGAATGTATTTTCAAAGAACAAATACTTCTTTTTATCTTGAGTGACCGGGTTCTCATACTATGCTATGTAGGTTCTGCAATTGAACTAGAAGGATCTATTTTTTCTTAGATTGTAAAGGTGTCAACTGCCTGTACTCGGTTGTGGAATGGTCTGTTGATAAGAGGACGAGATAGTAAAAATCACTAAGATCATGGAGTAGAGCATTGGTGGAGTGGATTAGGGGCCTTCTGCTCTCTGAACCACTATACATAGTGTGTCCCAACTATTATAATTTCCACAACATTAATCTATCTAATTAAAGTTAAAGGATAGAACATGATCTCACAAAGAATTTGTAAAAGACACAATTCACCCCCCTCTTCTGTATATTTGGTATAACCCAATCCAATAATTGGTATCAGAGGAGGAGCTTTCTGATAAATCCTTAACAAGATGAAAGTGATTACAAATTATACATAAAGAAAGATGAATAATACAAGAGATGGAATGTCTATGGTGAGAGCAACGTACTTCAATGGAGAAAATTATGGATGATGGAATTCGAGAATGATAATTTATCTAAAAAAACCTTGGATACTGAGTATATTCTATGATTCTGACTCTATATAAAATACCTAAAAATTTTTGGACAGGAGTGCAGCTACTAAAGCAGAATATGATATGAACTCGAAGGAAATGAATGTAATTACATGTTGTCTAGGACCTGATGAAGTCATCATAGTATCTCAATACTTGACAACATATGAGATGTGGAAAAATATTGTTGTTTCTTATGAAGGAACTGACAATGTTAGGAAAATGAGATATGCTACTGCTAAGCTTAAATTTGATACATTTAGAATGTTTGAAGATGAAATCATTACTCAAATGAATGGAAGATTCACAGAAATTTTCAGCAATATAAATGTTTTGGGAGAAACAATCAAACAAGAAGATCATGCTTTTAATGTACTGAGAGTACTGCCTACTAAATGGAATGGAATCTCTACTACAATCAGATAGTCAACACCTGTCAAAGACTGAACCATGAGAGAGCTGATTGGAACACTTATGATATATGAAGCTGAGATTCAAGATGAAGCAAATGAGAATAAGGTTTTTATCAAGAAATATGACACTTCCTTAAAAATTTCATCACAAAGTAAAAGAATAAAGATAATGAAAAAGAAAGTAAAGGTGAAATCAAAAAGTTTTGATTCATCAAATTCTAATGTAGAAATGGCTCAGCTAGCCAGAAAGTTCAGTAAATTATAGAGAAAGAATAAAGGCTTCAAAAAAACTTTCAAAAAGGATGAAAAGGAAGTTAGATGTTATGAGTGAATGAAAATGGGGCACATCAGACTTTACTTTACTCAGTTAAAGGAAGACAAGAAGAATAAGTTCTTCAAAAGGAATTATTATGAGAAAAAAGAAAATAAAGAAATTAAAGCTACATAGAGTGTGTATGAAGTCTCCAGTGGCTCTTCAGAATCAGACTCAAAGAAGGAAGAAGTAAATATGAAATCCAACATGTGATTTGTGGCAGAAACAGATGAGGTACAATCATACTACTCCTCTAATTCTAATGATGACTCTAGTTCTAAAACAAGTTATTCTAATGAAAAACTTTCATCCTACTGCAACATGCTTGAAGAAAAATAGCATTCTATTTTTAAGAAGCATAAGTCTTTAAAGAACATTCATGAGGATATTTCAGATGAAAGAGATAGAATACTAAAACAACTTAAGGAGTTAACTCATAAGTATAATTCAATTAACACTAACTATACAGATTATGAATCAAAGATAAAAACACAGAAAAATGAATTAGAAACCTATACAACTGCAAACCTTGTTTTTACCAAAATAGAAAACTCTTTGAATGAATTTCTTTGGAAAACTATCATTATGAAAGAAAGATTCGAAATTAGTAGTAAAGGTGAAAAACCTAAGTTGTACAAGAATTATTTTTTTCCAAGCCCAAAATGATTAAATTGTAGTTACTGTGGGACAAGGGGACATATTTCAAAAAAAAAATATTAATACAACCTCAAATAACTTGCATTAATAAAGAATTTGTATCAAATAATTTATTTGATTATGCTGAGTTTAGAAAATCTAAGAAAGTATGGATTCCCAGATCATTGCTGGCTAACACTCCTGGACCCCACAGAATATGGGTACCAAATAAATTTGATTAAATGCCTTTGCAGGAAGCAGGTGAAAGAAGAAAAAAGGTCATATGGTATATGGAAAGTGGTTGCTCAAGGCATATGAGTGGAAGCTCATCAAATTTTACTACAGTAACTCAAAAAGATGGTGGACTAGTCACTTTTGGTGACAATGCCAAAGGCAAGATAATTTTCATTGGAACAGTTGGGGATCTAGAAGTTGCCTCAATCAATAAAGTACTTTATGTACAAGGATTGAAACACAATATGATAAGTATCTCTCAACTCTATGATGATGGTTATGCTGATGATTTCTCTAAAAATTGTTGTTCTGTTCCAAAAATAAATATCTTTAATTGAGAGCACTTAGAACCGATAATGTGTATACCCTGGATTTAAATTCCTTGTGTGATCAACATGTAAACTGCTTAACTGCTAAGATAAATGAATCCTAGATCTGGCATAGAAGACTTGGATATTGAAAAATATATTCTTTACATATGTTATCAAAGAAACAATTAGTTTCTGATTTTCCTAGTCTTAAGTTTGAAAGTGATAGATTTTGTGATGCATGTCAACTTGTCAAGTAGCATAAGTTATCCTTCAAATCTGTTAACAAAATTGCTACATATAAACCTCTAAAACTTATCCATATGGATTTTTTTGGACCTTCAAGAGTATCAAGCTTGGCTGGTAAATTATATGTATATGTTTTTGTTGATGACTATTCTAGATTTACATGGATTTTCTTTTTAAAATTTAAAAATGAAGCTTTTACATTATTTGAATGTTTTTAAAAAGCCGTTCAAAATGTGAAAGGTTTTAAAATAATTTCATTAAGAAGTGATCATGGTGGAGAATTTGAGAATCTGGAATTCAATTCCATTTGCTCAAATATGGGTATTAAATACACCTTCTCTGCACCAAGAACACATCAACAAAATTGAGTTATTGAAAGAAGAAATAGGACTATTCAAGAAATGGCTAGGACTATGCTAAATGAATACAGTCTTCCTACCTATTCTTGGGCAGAAGCTGTAAGTACAGCCTGCTATATAATGAATAGAGTTTTAATCAGACCAATTTTGAAAAAGACACCCTATAAACTATAGAATAACAGAAAACCTAAAGTAAATTACTTCAATGTTTTTGGATGCAAGGTTTACACCTTAAACACCAAGGAAAATCTTGGTAAGTTTGATCCAAAATTTGATGAACATATTTTCTTAGGATATTCTAATACTTCCAAAGCTTATAGAATTTTTAATAAAAATTTAAGGATTATTGAAGAATCAGTTCAGGTGAAATTTGATGAATCAGATCCCTTTGAGAAAAGAACATATCAAATAGATGAACTTGATTCTAATGATAACATGATACTTGAGGACCTGAAAGATGATTTTGAAAAAGATATAAAATTCAGTCCAGTCCAGAAGAACATGACACTAAATAACCTATAAGTGTACTACCTAGATAGTCAAATACCCTAAAGAATGACCCTTTAAAACTGTAATAGGAGACTTAAAAATAGGAATGAAACTAGAAGGAACATATGAAATCTTGTTGAGTTTACAGCCTTTCTATCCCAATTAGAACCCTAGTCTATATAAGAATCTTTAGATGATGAAATTTGGGTCATAGCAATGTAAGAAGAACTAAACCAATTCAAAATAATTGAAGTCTAAAAATTAGTTGAAAGACCACAAAATTATCCAGTTATAGGAATGAAATGGGTCTTTAGAAATAAATATGATGATCACGGAATAATAACTAAGAATAGAGCAAGACTAGTGGCTAATGTATATAATCAGGAAGAAGGTATAGATTATGATGAGACCTTTTCCCTGTAACTAGATTAGAAGCCATTATAATCCTTTTAGCCTATGCATCTCATATGAACTTTAAATTATTTTAGATGGATGTTAAGTATGTCTTTTTAAATAATTATTTAATGGATGAAGTTTATGTTGAGAAACCTCCTAGTTTTGAAAATTCACAAAAACCAGATTCTATTTTTAAACTTTCTAAAGCTCTTTATGGCCTTAAACAAGCACATGGACCTTGGTATGAAAGATTAATCTCTTTTCTTTTGAAAAATGATTTTACTGTTGGAATGGAAGATCCAATATTATTTAAGAAAACTTTAAATTCTAATATTTTATTGGTTCAAATTTATGTTGATGATATAATTTTTGGATCAACTAATAAATCTCTTTGTCATGAGTTTTTAAATCTAATGAAAAATAATAATTTGAAATGAGTGTGATGGGAGACTTAAATTTCTTTTTAGGACTTCAAATTTATCAAAAATATTTTGGAATTTTTTTAAATCAAAGCAAATACATTACTAATTTACTTAAGAAATTTGTACTTGAAAACAGCAAGACTTATACAAATCCTCTGTTTACTAATAGAAAACTTGATTTGGATGAAACTAGGAAATCAGTTGATAACAACTTATATAGATGTATGATTGGTAGTTTATTATACCTTACTACTATTAAGCCAAAAATAATGTATTCATTATGTCTTTGTGCAATATTTTAATCAAATCCTAAAGAATCCCATTTAACTATTGTTAAAAGAATTTTTAGATATTTAAATGGAACTATTTTTCAATCTCTTATTTATCGAAAAACATCTGATTTTAATTTAATTTCATATTCAGATTCAAACATTGGGAGTTTTAGATTAGATATGAAAAGAACTTCAGGTACTTGTCACTTTTTAGGAAAATACTTAGTATCACGGTCAAGTAAGAAACAACATTCAGTTGCCCTGTCAACAGTAGAGGCAGAATATATGTCTGTTGGCAGTTACTATGTACAAGTGTTGTGGATGAAAAACACTCTTATGGACTTTGGACTAAATTTTAATAATAGACCTATTTTATGTGATAATACAAGTGCAATTAATATTTTAAAAAATCATATTAATCATTCTAGGAGTAAGAATATTGATATCAGACATCATTTTCTAAGAGACCATGTTCTTAAAAAGGATATATTATTAGAATTTGTAAGTACTAAAATTCAATTAGATGATATTTTTACTAAACTTCTTCCCACTAAAAGGTTTAATTTTATTAAGGGGGAGCTAGGTTTATTTATTTTTAAATAGAGTTTTATTTGATTCATTTGATTATACTACTTCTATTTCAATTTTTTAATACTATTTAAAATAAATTTGTTATTTATTTTTCATGCAGAATAATTTTTTATTTTTATTAGATTTATTTTTATATGTGAGCGTACAATTTTATTTGTTTTTAAAATTTATGTAATGATTATTTATGACATGGGAATCAAGGCTGTCATAGCCCTTTCGAATTTTGAATCATTTCATTTCTACTAAAAATCCTTTCGAGCCCGCGAAGCATTACCGCTCCTTTTCAATCCAAACCAGAACCTTCAAAACCCTAATCGTTTTTCGAACCTTCAGATATTTACGATAGAAATGGCCAAGACCAAGAGAACCAATGAGGCTGAAACCAGCACTTCCAAGAGGCAGCGCACCGAAGGAAGGAAAATTTTGCAAGGAAAGGTCATAGATCTGGAATGGATATATCAGACAAACTTGTTGCTAAAGTAGGATCTTTCTTTTCAAAACTGCGAATAGACATTTAATGGTGAGAAAACTGTGTTTTTATATGAGGTGGAGCTTCTTTATTTCTTCAAATCCGTTCAGTTTATTCTGGGAGAAGATGAAGATTCCATGATAGCGAAAATAGGAGACATATATTTTTCAATCTCATCTCTAGAAATTGCTCAGATTCTAAACTACCCTCATGAGGGATTTTATCATTTCAATTTGAAAAATATTGGCGATAGTGTACATAAATATGATTATATTATTTCATTTCTGTTTGGATCAACAAATATCAGGAAAATGTTTGTAAAGAACTTGGAATCGGACCTGAAGATATTGGTTAAGTTTGTGCAAACTGGGATTGCACCCAGGATGTCTGGAATGAAAAATATTATTTATCCAGATATTTATTTAATGGTTTTTCTCATGAGTGATATTAAATTAAAATTTCTAAGATATATGGTGAGGTATCTTAGTTACTGTTGCTAAACAGAAGCAATGATGAGTTTTTATCCTTCTGGAAGATTTATCACTAAAATTCTGTTTAAGACAGATATGATAAGATTAGTGGATTCTCAGGTGAGATGAAACCATAGTAATATATTGAATGCTGGTACCTTGAGAAAAAATTGATATTTCTGGAGCACTATCAAAGGAAAACTGCTGCATGTTGGAGCTGAAGAGGATGAAGAAAGTGCTCGGGCCCAACCAACAAAATCAAAAGAAGGAGTAGCTGAATCTAGAGCAAGTGCAGTATCAGGGAGGATGCGGCTTAAAGCAGTTGATCCATCAGATGATGAGGAAAGTCAAAACAAACTTCAGAGGTCAGGACATCAAGTGACTCGAGCTGATGAACAGACTACTCAACCACTCATAGATGAAGCTGAACCTATTCTGAGCTACAGATTCATTAGAGACTCTATAGTAAAAGACACCGCTCAACCAATAGCTTCTCAGATTGAGATAACTCCTCAAGTTGAAAAAGGATCAAGGGATCAAGAAGAGGTAATAGTTGCAGCTGATGTTGAAACTATTGTAGAGGCTTGAGTAGAAACTAAAACTGAAAAAGAAAAGGAGGTCGTGCCTAGTGAAGTAGAAGTGGAAAGTCCTTATATAATTCAAGAGGAAATTGTTTTAGAAAACCCAGTGGATGAAATGGATGCAGATGATTCTCATGAAGAGCAACCTCTATCAAATGTTGAAATTCACGACGAAAATGTTTTTGAAGTACATACAGAGGTGTTGAATGAGGATTTTTCTGTAGAAAGGTCTAGGAATTTCTCTGAGGAAAAGTCAGTGGAAAAACCTACTCAAGAGGAAGATAAGAAGAAATCTGATGTAGAGTCATTACCTATAGTTCTGCTGCATCAAGTACAAGATGGGGGTGAGAATCAAGAATAGGGTGCCTCTGATTCAGTGAATAATGAAGTAGAAGAGCTGTATAGGAATCTTTCAAGTTTGGAATATGAAAATGCTACTCTGAGGAGAGCCTTAGAGAAAGAAAAGTTGAAATTTTAGAACATGAAAGCTAGTTCAGTTTAACGTAGGAAGTTGAAGTGTTTAAGAAGGAAATGTTAGATAAATTTGAAAAGTTGAAATCATAGATGGTTATGAAGATAGATTTAATGGAATTTAGATCTTTCATAGAGAAACAATTTGCCTCTGTCAGACCAGGTGAGGACAGTACATCAGGTACTTCACCTGATTTAATTAGATGATTTCAGTCTATCACAGCAGCAATGAGGAATATGAATGAAAAATTATAGGACCATCAATGAAATAGTTCCCCTTTGTTAGTGATATTAGATAATCAAAAGTGTTTAGTTGACCAGTTGACCTCAAGTGAACCAAGTATTATAACTGTACTGACTCAGTTCACAGTGAAGTTGACTCTATTTATGGGGAAGGAAGAAAGGATCCATGATTTTTTCAGAGTAAAAATTATAAAAGATATTCATATGACTCATTAGAATAGAGATCTTATTATCAAACTAGGAGATGGCATGATGAGAAGGCTGAGGGATCAGTTGATAGAAATCAAGGTCATAGTTCATAAGAGAAAGACCCTATCTCATACACTTAACACACCTTGCTTCATGTGTTCATCATGATTTTCACTATTGCATATTTTCAATGAAATTTAATTTTATTCTATATTTGTGTGTTTCTATTAGTTTTACTCTCTTTGTTTAGATATGTCGGTAATCCAGATTCACTTAATGAAAAACAGTTAATAATAGAATTTGTTTAAGTTCAGTTCTACATTAAAATGTGTTCTATTCCATATTTTATCGTTCTTTTTTATATCACAAAAAAGGGGGAGAAATTTTCATAACCACAATGTTTTATTTTAACTATTTCAAATTGTAAATTAATTATTCTAAATCTTTATTTTAAATTTATTGGATAAATTTTTTGTAACTCTTTTTATTGGGGGAGAAATTTGGAGAAACATTTTTATTTATTTTAATTTTTTTTATTTTTCAGTTTATAAAAAGGGAGAGAAATTTATGTTAATGATTACGGATAACACAATTTTTATTTATTTTTGAAATAATCTTGTTAAAATTAAATATTATTTTATCTAAGAAAAATTATAAGCTATATGTAGTAAATTTTGGATGTTAATTTCACTTATTATTTTATGGGTTTTGTGATCATCAAAAGGGGGGACATTGTTGAGAAAGTGTTGTTTTCAAAAATACATAATATTTTTATTAAAAAGGGGGAGATTGTTGAGAACAATACTCTATCTCTTTATGATGATTTTGATGCTCAAAAATACCCTTAATTGTTTTCTAATGATTTTATTTTAAGTGTATTTCAGTAATTTATTATTCATTTTATTTTTATTACTAGAAGAAATATTTAAGTTCATGAACAATGAGAATTAATTTCTATAGGATTCGCATTAGTGTGTTCTGAAAACATTGTTCATGCTCTACATATTAGGGAATTGCTTAAGCATGTTCTTGAAACACTATTCATACCCTACGTGGAGAATCCTGACGTAAGGATAGAATGCAGTGTATACTTTTTGACATATCAAAAAAGTATGGTTAAACAACCATACATTATCGAAAAAGTATGGAAGAAGAACCCTACATTAGGAAGGAACCCTGCGTTTGGGATATTGTAAAAGTATGGAAGAAGAACCGTATGTAAGTTTTAAACATTACATTTGTTTCTAAAAATTATGGTTCATCAACCTTAATTTTGTGAACAACCTTACATTTCATCAAAAAGTATGGATCATGTACCTTTCATTTGGAAGATTATAAAAGTATGGATCATTTATCATACGTTTGAGTGTTGGAAAGAAAAGTATGGATGATCAACCCTACGTTTTTTATCAACCCTGCATCATCAACCTCACGTTTTTATTCAACCTTATGTTTGAAGGATGCGTCATCAACCTTACTTTTGTGATCTACCTTACGTTCAGAAGATTCATGATATACAGCTGAACCTTACATTTGGCATTAGATAATTAAAGGCGATATTATTATGCAACGGTCTACAAGAAAACTATTAGGCTGATTTCAAGCTGGATGAAAAGCTGATTTTAAAGCGTGTATTTGACTGATTCAAAGTCATTTATCTATGATTCAAAGGATCATTTTAAACAGAGATTTTCATGCCGAATTTTCAGGGGAGTTACGACTGCTCTATTATTTTGATTTTTTTTTGAATATCACGAGTCAGAAAGCTATTTTTTTGGATCTAACTTTGCAGATAAAGAACTTGATATATTTTTGCTATTTTGAAATTCAATATATACACCGTAAAAGGTCAAAAACAAGAACACGAGAGAAGATACTCTTACGATATACAAGATTTGTTGCACGACAACGTTGATACAATTGAGATAATCAAGACTTACAGATCTTTTGTTACGAAGAGCGACAAAACTCTGTTTATTGAAGAAGAAGAATCACGACAAAAGATTCACTCATTCAAAATCAAAGATCTATTGTGAATCTACTACTATTGAAGTTGAGAATTATTTTTCTATATATACTACGACCGGATCTACTCAGAACTACTCTTACATGAAGATCATTATTTATGAAGATGATGATCCATCTACTGTCAATTTCATTCTGTTGCAATTGTGAAGAACAATGGGAAAGTATTTTCAACGAAAAAATACTTCTTTTTATCTTGAGTTAACGGATTCTCAAACTAAGCTGTATAGGTTCTGCGATTGAACTAGAAGGCTCTGTTTTGCCTTAGATTGTAAAGGTGTCAACTACCTGTACTCAGTTGTGGAATGGTCTATTGATAAGTGGACCAGATAGTGAAAATCACCAAGCTCATGGAGTAGAGCATTGGTGAAGGGGACTAGGGGCCTTCTATTCCCTGAACCACTATACATCGTGTGTCCCTAATATTTTAATTTCCACTAAATTAATCTATCTAATTAAAGTTAAAGGACATAATATGATCTCACGAATAATTGGTAAAAGACACAATTCACCCCCCCCCCCTTACGTATATATTTGGTATAACCCGATCCAACACATACATCACTTCATCCAAAAGTGTAAATCCACTATTTTTCATGGTAATTCATTCATCATGTTTACTTTTATAGAATACATAACCATTATAAGATAATATATATACACTTGGTCCTCTGGCTATCAATCAAAGTCATTATGAAATTGAATATGGTTTTTCAGCTAACTCTTTAAAAATAATGTCTTAAACTATCCTATAACTTATTTATTATGTGTATTTGATATCTACATTTCATCCCTCGATGGATTTAAATGCCTGATAATTTTTTTGTGGGTTTAAATGTATGTGGAAACCTCTAAATTATTATGAAAAACATAAAGGTGGGCCTACTCCTGATCTATAATAGTGACTGTGACATCATCTATTCCATTAAATACTTTACCAACAAGCTTCCCAGCTTGATGATATTTTGGAAGACCAATTCATTCAACATATGATAGTTAATCAGTATAGAATTCGATGGCTTCTTTAGCAATATATCACTATACAATACAGCCTTATGGTCAAATTTTATTTTTGACATAAACTTTAAATCTATTAATATAACATTCATTGGGGTACATCTATTTATTATGCATTAGACCACATAGTAAAATCTATCTTACTGAGAGAACCATCAATTAAATTTTCATAACAATGAAAGAAGGTGGGAAGAACATTTTGAATTCAGCTAATATGATGGAATTTTTTTTCCATATTTAGAAATTTCATCAGGCCTATAATTTTGTTACATATATATTTGAAAAATAAATATTTCTCAATTAATGTATGACACACATTATTGGAAAAAATTCAACATAAAGATAGATGAACAAGATCTTTAATAAAAAATGACCGTCAAGTTACTTTAGAACCATTAAATTTAAATCATTCATTGAAACAATAATCTCGATTTTTTATGAATAGCCATACAGATCCTTTATATCATTCAAGAAGATTCAAAACTGATATATCTCATTCTTAGAAATATTATAAGCACCTAGAAGAAAAAAATTCCATTTTCACCCATTAATGGTGCCAACTCTTCTTGTATTATCATGTCAATCAGGTCCAAAGTAACCTTAATTAAATCATTTGTTTTTTGGGTACATTTAGTACTGGCTCAATGACATTATCACATACATTTCTTACAACATGCATAACATCAAGAAAATTCTTGAGATACAAAATAATATAGTATGGTCCTTAAAAAACTGATGTTTTTTTCAATCAGTTTTCTTAAGGTTTTTTGAAAAAGGTTTACCAAAAGAAGTGTCCATAATGTTTAATTTCTCAAATAGTTGATCACATATTATTAAAGACACTACTATACATTCTTTTAAACTCCCATATAAGGATATCATATAATATTAGTGCTTATATCACTGGTGTAGAAATCTGTGATGTCCTAGAAACATAGTCTTCAATGAATTTTTCTACCTAATTGATTGTGTATCATGTTCACAAATAGGACGCCCTTGAGTTATTTGAATTTAATATCATGAAAATTTTCTATAAGAAGAAAGGAAATGTATTGTCTTGTACAACATGGATATCAAATTGAAATCATCATTTCTATAATCATCATAAAATGTAACACATTAATCCCACAATAATTTCATATCTTCAATCAATGAAGATAAATAAACATCAATATAATTACCCAGTTATTTTTGTCCTGATATAAAAAGATATAAAATAATGTATTTTATTTTCATGCATAACTATAGTGGAAAGATATAATTTACAAACATAACCAGTCATGTACTATGAGTGCATCTTTGAAGACCAAAAGGATCAAATCTATCTGTATATAGAAAAATAAGAAGGTTTCTCAGATCCTTTCCAAATTCATGATACTTGTGATATATTCTCTTCTCCTGAGGGGAGTTTGTATGATTACTAAGTTTCCCATATTTATTTATTATATCTATGAGACACATAAATTTCCATATTGTCTCCTCACTTTCATATAGGTTCTTAAACCTTGGAATGATAGGAATGTACCATACAAGATTCTTTTAGACATGATTCATCTTTATTGTATCGTGAAACACCACACATTGGGAATTAATTAAGTGTTTTTTTGTCCTTGTGAGATAGTATAAAGTCATTTTTAAATGCATGTTTTATTTTAGAGATCATACCCATTGAACATAGCATTCATTTAGCATCATATGTTCAGCTGAGAGCCCATTATCTTCTTGGAGTATGCCATTCAAGAGAGTAATTACTTTATTAAAATTGGCATAACTCCATCTGTTTCTAGGTTTCAAATTTTATAGCTTCAATATGGTAGACACTTTTCTATATTTAGTACAAGTAGAATATAATGGTTTCTTTTCACTACTCCTTACCTTCTCAAATAATTTTTCATAATCAAAATGGTCATCTTCAACTTTCATTATCATTTCCTCAATATGATCTTTACCATTATTCACACATGTAATCACATAACTGATGTGGTCTTCTTTGTTGTCCACACATGTAATCATATCAGGTGATCCATAAAACATATTGTTATCCTAGTCACTAGCTACGTTCACTTTTTCCCTGTGTTTAGTCTAAATTTTATAAATTTTCTATTATGTGAAAAATAATGTTTTCGTCTAACTCCTATGTATTTATTAGTCTTGAATAACAACAGCACTAACAAGGACAAAGGATTTTAGAAGTGTCATATTCATGATCATTTCAATACTTTATGAACTATTTTACCCCATCATCATAATTTTTTATTATATTATTGGCATCCATTCATTTTTTATTCATAACCATACTATTTGATTCAGTAATATTAATATAAAAAAAGGTCCTTTAAAATAAGGGGAACCCAGCATTGGAATGTTTCAAATAATTTCAATATGATTTGAAGGAAATGAATAATTGAATTTAAGAAATGAATTAATCAACTGGTGGTAGGTTTTATACTTTGAATGCATCCACAATGATCACTGATACCTAGTATGAGATGACTACTACTCATAGTAATTCAAGCAACATAGGTTCATGTCCAAATGATATGGGAGATGAGTCTCAGAAAACAAAGTGCAATAATAATTGTTTGAGAGATGAAACTGATGAGGATGATAGTTTTCTCCTTAATTCGAAATGTTCTTGGGATGGGTAGAGGGTGAAGAACTAGACAATATTTCTTAGTTTTATTTCTAATTTTCAAAAAATTAGTAGTAGTATTATGATCTCTACAAGTGGATCCTTGATTGGTGTGATTTTAAGAAGGATCAAATAGATGGTCTTCCACACACTCAAGCAGATATGGCCATTTTAGTTTCAACATTCAATGAAAACCTTCAATTAAACCACAAAAAGAAAATGTCTTTTGGTATGAGGAATAAATTTTAGAATTTCTTAGCTTATTGTGAGGCCAAGGTTGTATGAGTGGGGTTATGATTGATATCTTATGGTTTATATGGAATTAGTGAAATTAACATTCCAAAGTGGTATTATCAATCTATATTATGTATTAGGTGATAATATGTGAATTTTGGATGTATATAAAAGTTAATATGATAATATAAGTATATATATACCACCCTTTATCCTTATACATGTATGAATTTAAAAATATAGATACCACTAATCACTTTTCATTTATAAATATATATATACCACTCAAATTTTAGACACATATGTTATAGAGTGTTCGAAAAAGAAAATGAAATTCATAACTGAGTGGATCAACACTTTAATCAATAACATATGATAATTTCAAAAGAGTAATGATAAAAGAAAAATTGAATCACTTATTTATCACCCCTTCTCATTGATAAATTACCTCTATCATATAATCTTCAATAAAGGTTATTCCTCAAAAAGGTAATACTATATGTTCTCCTATAATATTCTTCTTCAACTTTTTTTACAGTATCCCAATGCATTCCAATCAAGTATTAGGACATTTAATCTTTCTTTATCCTTCAACTTTCTTGAGGTTTGGTGGAGTGGATGGTTTTATTGGATGATATCATGGTAATACATTATTTCCCTTTTCTATATTCATACATCATATAAAAAAACTAATACCTAATTTTATTTTAGTCCTAGGTTTGTTCTTAGCTTAAAGTGGTAGTTGTATTATCTTCCTTTGAATCCAAAGTTCTTCTTTGTGACTATTTATTTAGAAAAAATTTCTTTTAATAATCAAAACATTTATTTTTTAAGAATTCATTATTTTTATGAAATTAAAATTTTTAATTGAAAATGGAATTTACTATAATTAAATGGATTATTTTGAAAAATATATTTCATATATTAATATATATAAAAGAAAATAATTTGTAATATACAAACAATAAATGTTTTTTGATAATTTAATATAAGATACTTTATAATAAATAATTATTTCTTAAAAAACAGATATTTAAAATACATTTAGGTTGTAAATTTATTATTTATTTATATATATTTAGTGTTTTATATAAAAAAATACATTCTATATTTTGAATCAAGATATCAAAATTGATTAAGAGAGAAACATTATTTATTAGTTAAAAATCTGTTACATGTGAGAATAATTAAATATTTTAATGAACATTAAATACTATAAAATAGGGTAAATGGTAAAAATTATGTATATATTTAGAAAACAAAATAAATCATTATATTTTATTAAGGTAATACCCATTTTACATTCTTTAAAAATAAATAATAATTCAAAATTATTATTAATTAAAAATTATTTAAAAATTATTTATATAAATTATTGATTCAAGATAATAAAATTTATTTATAATAAAATTTATGTATAATAAAAATTATTTATAAATTATTTATAATTATTTATATATACATAATCTATAGGAATAACATCATAATATCCCAAAAATAAAAATATGTGAAGGCTCATACAATTTTAACTCCACTAAAAAGATGAAATCATGACCTCTCCATCTCTAACAAATGGTTGAACTAAATAAATTATTGTCAAACATCGAATAAGAACAAAGAATAAGAGACCAAACACTATCTTCATAGGAACCTCAATAATTGGTGAACTAAAAAACTGGACCAAGATAGGATCTAGAATGCTGGATGGGAGAACTAAATGATGGATTGTAAAGGGATCCATAACCATGTAAAAACCTAAAGGAAAATTGAACGCCACCTCTATATTCCCAAAACCACTATGAACTCGGTCAAGAAGGGCTATAAATAGGGATTTAGATATTAAGTGGATCAAAAAATCATGAATGAAGCCCCAACATCATGAAACTAACGATCTAAAACATGTTTTGTTCACACAGTCCATGGTAATGATCTAAAATATGGTAAAGGTCAGAGGGAGTAAATACCTAGATGGAAGAACATCATGATTAAAGATGAGAAGAAATAATCACATACCATAGATCTTGAGAGTTTCATTAAAAGTTCATTTTATTAATAAAAAATATAATTAGTAGTAGTAACCATAGATCTTGAGAGGATCGATTCACCAAGAATCTTTATGATGAGTGGTAGTGAGGGTTTGGTTCCATGAAATCATGAAGTCATGAGGGAGGATAACTCTGTTAGGGTTCTGTTTAAAACATATGGTAAGTATTTTATCAATGTTTTCAAAAAATCATTGATAGATAGACATTTAATCAGTACTAAAGTAATGTGAACAATCAACTATCCGTCTCCTGACTCAACAATGTGAAAAACCTTGGAATGTTGAGAGTATGTAGAGTAGGATCATGATTAACACTCAAATTTACCCTAGAGATGAAGGTAGAATGGTCCTTGTAGTCTATCTTGGGTTGTCGAATCCACTGAGACCTAAGAAGATACCTAAGACACACAACCTATGAGGTAAATATTTGGATATGAAGTGGCCAACATGGTTTTGATTTTATATGGTTTTAAAGATCACTAAGAAACCTATGTGAATTCAATTCAATGAAAATGGGTTGATCTTAGGATTATTCTCGGGGTGTATTGAATGAATTTTACTTCTTTAGACAATTTTGGTTTTATTAATTCTTGATGAATCCATTCTTCAAAAATAACACTACCTTCATCATTTTCTGGGATGGTGCTTAATAAACACAATTAATAATCCCCTACACACTTAGATAACCAAATTCATGATCTCTCCAAGGTATATGGTCATTTATTACTTGAATTTATCTTGTTCAAACACAGTGAAGATGAAGAGTAGAAATAACTGAAGAATGGAAGTCTTAAATTAATTATCCAATTAACAACAATTAGTTCATAAAATAACATTCAATATAGCCTTTGAATATTCCTATGATAAACCCATTAAATTTTTATCCCTTCATTGATGGTATACTCACAATGGTTGGATGAAGATGGCTTACAATAATTGGATTAAAGAAATTAAAACCGCGGATATAACGAGCACTCCTTCGTGTGTGTGAATGAAATTCACACCTATGGGTGAACTAATTCACCAAAACACAGAGATATCACTGTAATTTGTGAAAATGTATTTTTAATAAATTAAATGGAAAATATATAAGAGAAATATGTTGATTAAGAACATATAGATACAAATAGAGAAACTTACATGGAAATTGAAAACATTACAAAGGAACTTTGGCACCATAACCTTACAATGAAAAAAGAAACCAAAGATAAATATTAGATCCCAATTTCCTTCACCACCATGTCCTTATATAGGCATATTCAAATCCTTATATACAACCCCCCAACAATAAATTACATCTCCATTAATTGGGAGATTTAGAAGGAGGGTGAGAAAATCAAGGCAATTTGACGTTTTGAAGTAGACCCAGAAATTCATCCAGATTCATCCACCATTTTAACGTGTGAATTTATTATTGAAGGAGGCTGAATAAGGCGGGGTCATATAATCTATATATGCTCTTCCATCTATCATATATGTGCTGTAAAAATTTTAGGAACTTTGGCGCATCCTTTTGGATGTTATGGTAAAAATGGTGGGATGACTTTATGTGCATTCATATCGGGCCCACCATTTAAATCTCAATTTCAGATCCCTTTAGCATCATGAAAAATTCATAATTTTCTCCAGCCACAGTTGAATAAAATGGTCCTCATATTGTTATATTTCTACTGTAAAAATTTGAGCTTAATTGGGCTTGGTTTTTGGGCCCCACATTTGTTTGATGGGCCTTAGGCCCATTATGCATTCTCCAGAAAACTTCTACATTCATCAAAAAAAATATTCATCTTCCATTGGGATTTATACATCGATCCTAAAAGAAAAAATGTTCCAAAAAAATTGATAAATCATATCCCAAAATATAAAATTCAGAAAATGAATATAATGTTGTCCACAAATAGATGAATGATTGGGCCTAAATTTTCATTTTAAACATTAATTTAATTTAAGATGAGAAATGAAGTTATATTTATGTAATGAACTAAAAACAATGTTTATGGACTTTTGAATAATGAATATAAATATTTTAACAATGAATATTATCCACTTTTAGTGACTAATCACACCCCCCAACATGAGTTTTTCTAGTCCTGAGAAAAATATATTACAAATATGAAATTTGAATCCCCTTTTACAAAAACATTTTAATACACATTACTCACCCAACGACCTCATACCAAAAAAATTATGAAACCCATTAAAATCATTTAAAACAATCTAAGTTCATAAACATATCCCAATACCAATCCCATTCCTTTGTTCAAATTTATCGCCACATTTCATCCAATTTCAATTCAGTATGATAAAGTGTTCTGCATCACAAAAGATATGTGGCCCATTTTATTGTTCAAGGGGAAAAAATGGAAGCGCTAGGTGGGAATCACATTAAACCTTAAGATGAGAATCCAATTTTGTTTGTTTGTTTTTTTATTTTTATTTTTAACCCCAATAGATATGAAAAGACTAACTCTGGGAAAGACAACTTTGGAGCCACGATCCCCAAGTGTCAGATGCCACACATATTTTCAATTACATGCTCTACAATAGATATAAAAATCCTAACTCTGGGAAAGAAAACTATGGAGTCACTATCCCCATGTTTCAGATGCCACACATTTGGACAAAACATTGCTCTATGTGGTCATTATTTTTTTCAATTTTTTTTTGTTTTTTTTTGTTTTTTTGTTTTGTTTTGTTTTTTTTTGGATATTCAAATTAAACTAAAAGTGACCCCAAAATCCTATACTATAATTAAAGGGACCTAAGAACTCAAATTTACACCCAAGATCCAATAGACGTGCATTGCGGAATTTTTATTAATAGGATAAAAATGTAAACATTGAAAAATCACATCGGAAAACCGCACTATCGAAAAACTATTCTCGTGAACTTAAACTTGAATTAAAATTAGAATCAAGTCATGAAAAATTATTTGGTATCCAATTTCATAGTTTTCGATGTGTGTTATCATTTTCAAGGTTAATGTAATTTGTCTTTCCATGCATGTTCTTATTAAACCAATCATTTTTTATTTCATATCCCCCCAATATAGAATAACATTGTCCCCGGTGTTTAAAGAAAACTTAGAAGGTGGTATGGGAGAGTTGTTCAAAGAGGAAATTTAAATTGATAATAATGGAATGAATTCACCTAGTGGTTAATGATGAATGTTCATTCCACAGTCTCCCTTCAATCCTATATTTGAGTCTCCATGGCTTGGATGGATGTGATGGGATTTTCCCCATGACCTATGACATGTCCTTTTAATTTTTTTAACCTATAAAATAAAACAAAATAAACTGATGATACATTGTCTTCTTTTTAAATTTCGGGGTAATGTATTACTCAGAGATCACGCCACGTGACACATATGAATATGGCACTCTCCTTTCATACCCATCCATACTCATAATAGAAGAACAGGTCAATAGTCAAAGGTACCATCATATTCAAAAAAAATTAAACCTACAAACAAAAAATAAAATACATTGATGATACATTGTATTCCTTTTAAATTTCTGGGTAAGGTATTACTCAGGGATCACACCACATGACATGGCTGAATTTGGCATTCCCCTTTCATACCCACCCTTAATCATAAAATAAAAACAGTTCAACATCCTATGGTAATTCTTTAAATGAAAAAAAAAAGATTCACAATGATTGGAACTATGAAAACCATGGGTTGCCTCCCATGTAGTGCTTTTGTTAAATGTCGTTAGCTGGACTTGGACACTTCATTGTTTAATTTTTTTCCTCATTGAATTATGGTTCACACAAGTCTTCCTCAACTTTTTTTAGAATTGTTCAATTAATGGCTTCACTCTATGCCCATTAACTTTAAATGTTTGACCATTAGTGGGATCTTGAATTTCTACAGCCCCATGGGGGTATACCTTATGCACTTTGTATGGACTTGACCATCTGGATCTCAACATTCCTGGGTTTAAATGAAGTTTAGAACTATACAAAATAATATGTTTACCCGGTACAATATGTTTGGCTTTAATATTTCGATATTGTTAGGCTTGTACTTTAGCTTTATTGATCCTTTAATTTTCATAAGCCTCCATCCTATGTTCCTCAAGATCATTGAGATCTAGTTTCCTTTTTGTTTCATCCAATGAGAGGTCATAATTAATTTTCTTAGTTTCCAAAAATTCTTAATGTTCAATCTCCACTGGAAAATGAAATTCTTTAACATAAACCAACCTATATGGGGAAATTCCTAAAATGGTTTTATATGCAGTTCGATTGGCCCAAAGAGCATCTAAGAGCTTTCCCGACCAATCTTTCCTAGATAGATTAACTATTTTCTCAAGAATTTTTTTGATTTCTCGTTTGGATAACTCAGCTTGACCATTGGTCTGTGGGTGGTAAGTAGTGGACACTTTGTGATAAATTCCATATTTTTCCATGAGTGCTGAGAATGGACGATTGCAAAAATGGGATCCACGATTACTAATGATAGCCCTAGGAATTCCAAATCTAGAGAAGATTTTTTCCTTGAGAAATCTAATTACCGTTTCATGATCATTTGATTTTGAAGGAATTTCCTCAACCCATTTTGAGACATAATCCAAAGCTAAAAGAATGTAAAAATATCCCCTAGAGATTTAGAAGGGACCCATGAAATCGATTCCCCAGTAGTCAGAGATTCCAATCACTAAGATGGGAGTGAGTGACATTTGATTCCTTTTTTATGGACCCTAATTTTTGACACCTAGGGTAGCTTTGACAAAATTTGTAGGAATCCTTTGAGATGTTGGGCCAGAAGAGACCACTCTGAAGAACCTTAGCAGATGTTTTCTTAGAGGAAAAGTTACCTCTACATGCCTCACTATGATATAATTTAAGGATGGATTCTTGTTCAGATTATGGGACACACCTCCTAATGACTTGGTTAGGGCAGAACTTATAGAGGTATAGATCATCAAAAACATAGTGCTTGACATTAGAAATGAATTTCCTTATAGCTTGAGTCCCTAAGAATTTTGGAATGACTCTTGTAACTAAGAAGTTGGCTATGTCGGCATACCAAGGGCAGTCCCTCACAGAGTATAGGTGTTCATCGGGGAATGAATCAGTCACATAATGGTGGGATAATTTGTCATTAAATTCTATCCTAGAGAGATGATTAGCTACAAAGTTTTCAACATCCTTTTTTTCCTTGATTGTGAGGTCAAATTCTTGTAATAGAAGGATCCACCTAATCAATCTAGCCTTAGCATCTTGCTTCTGGAAGAGGTATTTCAATGCAGAACGGTCAGTGTACACAGTGATGGGGGATCCTAAGAGGTAGGACCTAATCTTTTCTAAGGAAATCACAATAGCAAGTAACTCCTTATCAGTGGTGGTATAGTTGATTTGGGCATCATTTAAGGATTTGCTTACATAAGTAATTACATAAGGAGTTTTATCACAACGTTTTCCTAACACAACTCCAGATGAAAAGTCACTTGCATTACATATGAGTTCAAAAGGAAGGTTCCAATTTGGGGATTTCATGATGGGAGGAGAGGTGAGAGATGATTTGAGGGTTGAGAATGAAACCTCACAACTTTATGTCCAATCAAATGGAGAATCCTTTACTAGGAGACCATAAAGGGGATGAGAGATTGAACTAAAGTTCCTAATGAATCTTCAGTAGAAACCAGCATTCCCTAATAAAGCCCTCACTTCCTTGATAGTTTTGGGTGATGGAAGGTGATGAATGATGTCAAACTTGGCTTTATCGACTTCAATCCCCCTGCCTGAGACTATATAGCCAAGGACTAGTCCCTCTTTAACCATGAAATGGCATTTTTCCCAGTTTAGGACCAGATTATTTTCTTCACATATTGAAAAAACACTCTCCACATTCCTCAGACATCCCTCAAATGTATCCCCAAACACAAAGAATTCATCCATGAAGACCTCTAGAAAATCCCCCACCATGTCTGAGAATATTCCCATCATGCACCGCTAGAAGGTTCCTTGGGAATTACATAACCCAAAGGGCATGAGTTTGAAGGCAAATGTGCCGAATGGACAGGTGAATGTAGTCTTCCCTTGATCCTCTAGGGAGCCCTCAATATGATTATACCCCAAGTACACATCTAAGAAACAGTAGAATGCATGACCTCTCTCTCAAGGATTTGTTCAATGAATGATAAGGGGAACTGGTCCTTCTTGGTAAATGAGTTTAGCTTCCTATAGTCGATGCAGATTCTCCAGCCACTACTCATCCTAGTTGGATGAATCTATCCATCCTTATTGGTTATCACTGTGATTCCAACCTTCTTTGGAACCACATTGATCGGGCTGACCCACTCACTGTCAGCTATGGGATAGATGATACCAGCATTTAAAATTTTCAGAATTTCTTTTTCTTACAACTTCCATGATATTAGGATTGAGTCGCCACTGAGGTTGACAACACTCCTTTGAATCAGATTCTAGAACAATCCTATGACTCCCGATAAATGGGTTAATCCCAGGAATATCAGATAGGGTCTATCCAATGGATTTTTTATGTCTCTTAAGGACATCTAGAATCATCCTTTCATGATCATCTTGAAGTGAAAAAGAAATGACAATAGTTTGTGTTCCATTTTTTCCTAGGAAGACATACTTTAGTGCAGTATTAAGTTCTTTCAATTCAAGATCAGGTTGGTTAAAACTTTCAGTAGAATATTGGGACATTGGAACAAGATAAATTTCTTTTTTTATACTTTCAGATAATATTGATTCCCCATGTGTAGAAGTTTAAGCTACTATATTGGTTTGATCAGTGCTAGGGAATGGATATGCAGTGGCCTCCATGAATGTGGTTTCTTGAAATATATCACTGATTGTTGGTCTTGAGATTTCACCATTGGAGAAATCTGAAAGTAATTCTAGCCATGGAGATAAACTTCCTTCATGCAAACAAAGGAAATTAATCTCTTACTCACTTAAACATTCCTCTAATATTCCTTGATGTTTTATGGATTATTTATCAATTCATCTTATCATGTTTACTTCATGAATATCCTCATCATCCCCTATTTGTGAGCTTGAATTATAGATGTTCAAGTCTAGACTCATGTTTCCAGAGGTGATGGTCATGTTCCCATTTCAGACTCAGATAATAGAGTCGATTGTTGCATGGAAGGGATGACCAATGATGATTTGGGTTTGTTCCTTATTGAGACCTATGGTTGGATTTCTGTCAAGGAAAATGAAGTCATCAGGGTAGATGAAGTTTTCTACTTTTACCAGAACATCTTTTAGTATTCCCTTTAGAACCCTAATGCTACAATTTGAAATTTGAAGTTTGATAGATGTGGATTTGAGCTCTTCCAGGCCTAACTGGCAGTACACAGCATAGGAAATGAGATTAACACTGGAACCTAGGTCACACAAGGCTTTGACAACATTGTTCTCTCCTAGTTCAACATTGATGTAAGGGCATCCTGGGTCTTTCATCTTTGGTGGAAGGGTTCCTTGAATTGTTGTGCTAAAATTTTTTTCTAGAAGGACATGGTTATTATGTGAGAATTTTCTTTTGAATGAGCATAGTTACTTTAGGTATTTTGAGTATATAAGAATGGTTTAAATAGCATCGAGGAGTGGAATTTTCATATTGACTTGTGAGAATATTTCCCTCAATTTTTCAATTAATTCAGGCTTGGTTTTCCCCCTCATGCATTGAGGAAATGGTGCAGGTTGTGGGATTGTTTGGTGAAGAGTTGTTTCTTTCACATTATCATCAGTTTTCTCAATTTGTTCATGTGGTTCATTTGAATTTTCATTAGAGTTTGAAGCTTCAGATGGTTTCTGAATTATTTGTTCAATTTTCTCAATTGATTTCCCACTTCTCAAAACTTTCACAGCCTTTAGTTGTTCATGCGTTGTTTGGGTGAAACTTGTCTCTCCCCTTGATGTCTGTTTTGAAATAGCCTATGTGGACATGGGTGCCTTTCCAGTTTTGATGGTTTGAAGTTCTTTTTTAATGGATGATAATTATGAGTTCATTTTTTCTATTTGTTTGCACAGTTGTTCTAGTAGGCTTTGTGGAATAATTTGGGATGGTGCTTGAGCTTGTTAGTTTATCCCAGGAGGATACTTTGGTTGTTGGATTGGCTATTGAATGGGTTGTTGGATAGGTTTTTGATATTGGACATGAGGATGTTGGAATTGGACTGGTTTTGGTTGGAACTGATAATGAGGTTGAAAGTTTTATTGAGGGTATGAGTTGATACATTGTTGTTGTGTTGGTTGCTGATTGTCCTTCAAACAAAATCCTAGATGGTCATTATACCTTATATTGAAGGTGTTTGGGAATTGTGGCTTTTGAAATTTCATTGCATTAACTTCTTCTGGTGGTCCTCTTAAAAGAACATCCTTGATAGAAGGAATGGTTGGGAAATTATCAGTCTTGTGGTCATGTTTGTCACAAATTGTACAAATAAGCTGGACAGTTTGGGTTTTGTGGACCTTCCTAAGATAAATCTCCAAAACATTCCTCCTGAGTGCAGAATGTTTTTCTCTAAGGTTTTCTTCTTCTCCAAGTTTGTACATTCCACCATATTTTTGTGGCTTCTCATATTATGGTGATGTTCCCCATGTTTGTTTCTATTCAGGAAGATTTTCTAGATACTCGTAAGCATAATTTGTCACTTTGTTTTTGAAGGTTTTATTACACATCATATCAATGAATTTTTTGTTTCCGAGACCTAACCCTTCATAGAAAATTCTCACTTGTTCTGGGATTAAGAAACCATGGTGTGGTACCATTTTTAATGTGTCCTTGAATCTTTCCCATGTTTCATAGAATGTTTCTCCCTCTCTTTCAAAAATGTTTTCTAAGCTCTTTTTAAGTGAAAGTGTTTTATGATGGGGGAAGTATTTTTTATAAAATTCTCATTGAAGTTGGTCCCAAGAGTAAATAGATGCTGGTATCAAATTGTTTAACCAATTATTTTCTCGGTCCTTCAAAGAAAAAGGAAAACGTCTCATTTTAGCAAATTCAATTTTATTTGGAGGGCACATGGTTTCATCAATGTCATTAAATTATTTAACATGATGGTAAGGCATCTCAGACTCCATCCCATGAAAGGTTGGAAGGTGGTTCAGGAAATGGGGTTTGAAAACATATTTGGCATGTCATATGTTATCATGCCTAATTCGTGAGGGTGCATTGGTCCAGGTTGTTGTGTGGTAGCCATTCATGGTCAGGTCTACAATAATTTCCAAGTTATGGTCTTGCTCATTATTTCAGTTCCCTCCCTGGTTTATGATTTGGTTTTATGGGAGATTCTCTATTGTATCGAACTAAACTTCTAAATCTAGAGTATTGGGAATATTTGGATCTAATGGAAAGAGACCTCTATGATTTCTTGACTCCCCATTCCAAGTATTATCCACCCAAACTAGATGATTTGAATTGTCACAGGTGTAGGCGGACATGCACCAAGAAAAGATAATAAAAAAAAGAAAGGGGAAAAGATAAGAGAAATGTGATGAGAAAAGAGAAATGGGGGAGAATAGAAAGATGTTCGAAGGTACTTACATGGGTCCCCAGCAATGACGCCAAAATTTGATTCATGCTCAAATTTACCCAAGAGATGAATGTAGAACGTTCCTTGTAGTCTATCTTGGGTTGTTGAATCCACTAAGACCAAAGAAGATACCTAAGACACACAACCTATGAGGTATATTTTTTTCTATGATGTGGCCAACATGGTTTTGATTTTGGATGGTTTTAAAGAACAACTAAGAAACCTAAGTGAATTCAATTCAATGAAAATTGGTTGATCTTAGGATTATTCTCAGGGTGGATTGACTGAATTTTACTTCTTTAGACAATTTTGGTTTTATAAATTCTTGATGAATCCATTAATTAAAAATTACACTAACTTCATCATTTTCTAGTTTGGTGCTTCAAAAACAAAATTAATAATCCCATACACACATAGATAGCCAAATTCATGATCTATCCAATTTATATGGTCATTTAGTACTTGAATTTAGCTTTCTCAAACACAGTGAAGATGAAGAGTAGAAATAACTGAAGAATGGAAGTCTTAAATTAATTAACCAATTAACAACAATTAGTTCATAAAATAACATTCAATCCAGCCTTTTCATCCTTCTACAATCAACCTATTAAAGGGTTATAACTCCATTGATGGTATACTCTCAATTTTGGGTAGAATATGGCTTACAAGAATTGGATTGAAGAAATTAAAATCGCAGAAATAACGAGCACTCCTCCGTGTGTGTGAATGAAATTCACACCTATGTGTGAACTAATTCACCAAAACATAGAGATATCATTGTGATTTGTGAAAATTTAGTTTAATAAATGAAATGGAAAATATATAATAGAAACATGTTGATTAAGAACTTAGAGATACAAAAAAAAGAAACTTACATGGAAATTGAAAACATTACAAAGGAACTTTGGCAGCATAACCTTACAATGAAACAAGAAACAAAAGATAAATATTAGATCCTAATTCCCTTCACCACCAGCTCCTTATATAGGAATATTAAGAGCCTTATATACACCCCCCAAAACAATAAATTGCATCTCCATTAATTTGGAGAGATAAAATGAGGGTGAGAAAATCAATGGAATTTGACATTTTGAAGTAGACTCGGAAATTCATCCAGATTCGTCTATTGTTTTGACATGTGAATTTATTATTAAAGAAAGAAGAATCTGGAGGGGTCATAGAAGAAAAATATTCTCTTACATATTTTTTATATGAGCTGTAAAATGTTCAGGAACTTTTCCGTATAAGATTGGATGTTATGTTCGAAATGGTGGGACGACTTTATGTGCATTCATATCGGGCCCACCATTTAAATCTCAATTTCATATCCCTTTATAATCATGAAAAATTTATAATTAGCTCTGGCCATAGTTGAATAAAATTATCCTAATATTTTTATATTTCTACTATAAAACTTTGAGCTTCATTGGGATTGTTTTTTGGGCCGCACATTTGTTTGATGGGCCTTAGGCCCATTATGCATTCTCCAGAAAATTTCTGCATTCATCCCAAAAAACATCATCTTCCATTGGGATTCATCCATCGATCCTAAAAGAAAAAATGTTCTGAAAAAAGTGATAAATCATATACCGAAATATAAAATTCAGAAAATGAATAAAATGATGTCCACAAATAGATGAATAATTAGGTCCAAATTTTCATTTTAAACATTAATTGCATTTAAGATGAGAAATGAAGTTCTATTTATGTAATTAACTAAAAAAATGTTTATGGACTTTGGAACAATGAATATAAAGATATTAACAATGATTATTAGCCACTTTCAGTGACTAATCATCTCACCCAAATATGGGGCTTTGGTGGATGGAATATGACCTCTATTGGGAAAGTATTTTACCACATTTCCTTCCATTAATTTTAGTTGAAATCTAAGGCCTAGGTCCAGTCTCTCAAAAGTGGGGTTCCCATCAGATCCAAGGAAGGTATCCCCTCTTCAATCCTGAGAATGTTCACAATTATATTACCCTAACACGGATTCATATCCATGGTCTCTACTGGTTTTTTGGAACCCCTAGATCCTTTGTAACAATGCTTTAGTAGTGGGGGTGCCTATTAAATATGATAGGGAAACAAAGTAGGAAATATTCATCAATTTTACCAAAGTTTTATTTGAGGTTGATCTTTTTTATACCACAATCAAATTGGTTGTTATAGTTTTTGATGAGGTTAAAACTAGGATTGATATTATCTTTGAGAAATTAACTGATTGTTGATATAAATGTAACAATTTTGGGAAATATCTGGAAGTTTTTCATTGATATATATCCAGCAATAATTTTTGTATAATTTTTCATCATTCAGAGACCTGTAACTTTAAGATGAAAGTTATAGTTGATTCTAGTGCCCCTATAAGTCCTCCTCCTCCTTCTGTGGTGATACATGGGGTTAAAGGACAACCTGGAAGCACTCTGGTGCAATATGGAAACTCTCAGGGGAAGAATCATCTTGAGCCTCTAATTAATGTGGTGAGGGTTGAATCTGGGATAATCATTCATAACATCTTAAACTAAAAAAGTTTTTTGGTTTGTTTATATTTCTTAGCTCATGGGTATGAGGAAAATTAGAAAATAAGAAGTCAATTCAAGTGAAATTCTATCAATCTATGAGTTCTTGTAACACCACAAGTTTTTCAAAAAAAATAAATAGAAATGCATGGAACTTTTTTTTAATTAGATATTTTTAACTATCCTTTAAAACATAACTTTTCCACTTCTATGTTTTGAATTTCAAGAAACTTTCATCTACAATTGTGTTCAGTATGTTATTTGGAGACTATTAGAACCAACTTGTTTGTTGGTGAATAGTAACATACCCTTATGAATAGTAATATGAATAGTAATATAACCTTAATAAATAGTAAATTGTATTATTATTTTATTTTATTAAGGATTTAAGATAATGACGTCTTGATTAATTTTTCATTGTGATATAAAAGCAATTATAGTTTTTAAATAATTAATTTTTGAATTAAGTATGAATTTATTTAAAAATTAAATTAAAAATATTTAAAAAATTATTTTCAAAAAATGAACATCATTTTTGAAATATAAACGTCGATAAATGGTTAGGGTGAATTTAGGGAATTTTTCTGAAATAGTTGATTTTTCAATGAATAGTAAAAAAATATAGTTTTTAGTTTCGTTTTTTTGATGACATCATTAATGATTTAATAATGATGCCATAAATATGGTCAACTTGTGTATAGTTAAATAAGATGTGAGGTTTCCCAAGTGTCTTATACCATGGGCAAATACCATGGGCAAGCCCATGGTTTTGCAAATACCACTCTTGAGGTGTCCCTTGGAAATTATTAAAATATTCCGTTACTTTTCCTATAAATACCAACCCATTACCCCATTAACATCATTAAAAATTCCTATTAAACAAATATCTAGCCTCCTTACCTTCATAGTAGTCCTTCCAATTCTTACCCAAGCCCCCAAGGTCCCAACCTTCATGTTCTAAGGGTTACTCTACAAGGTAAGAAAATTCTCAATTTCATTCTTTTTCCATTCAAGTTCTCTTTTTTGTGGTATAACTTTCAAGTTTCCATAACATGTTATTATTTTCTTATTATTATTGATCTAATATATATTATGATTCATTTATGTATGGGTGAACCTTGTCCCCTATCTTTTTAATATTTTTTAAAACCAAGTTGTGTAGTCGTTAGCCTGTGGAATTTTTGTAAGGGATTTCTCAATTATTCTTTTATTTTGAGTTATTCTCTCATTATTTCTTCATCTATTCTTACCCAAGTGGAAGGAAATCTCCAGAAATAATTTATATTTTGGATGTTCTCATGTTCATGGAAAATTCATCATCATTATTTTTATCCTCTTCCACTTATTCAAGGAATAAAAACAATGTCTGTGATGTGTTGAATTACCGACATCATGGATGATATGATTTCAATTTTCATTAACTCTTTAAAGTATGGTTATGAAACAATTTTTATGGTTGAAACAAGTTATAATATATGTATTATTTCTTTTCCATGATTCTGGAATTCTTTTGTAATCATGGTTTTAATTTATAAAACAAAATGAGGTCCTTATTACAAAAAAAACACTAAAATGATCTAAATGAATATCATTAATGTTCTAACTTATGAATCATCCTCATGTAAGAATTAAAAATGATAAATGGTATAATTTATATTACTGGATATATTTAAATAAAAATCCATTCCAATTCTTGAGTTTCACTTCCAATCGACAAGAACGTCCATCATGAACCAATCTTGGAAATCATGTAAAGAACTCACCCAAAAACAGTGCAAGGAGAAAAATACTAACAATTAAAGGGTGAAATGATGTTATTAAATGATCATATAAGATGTTATAAACATTAAAATATTTATTTAAAATACTAATAACACTATTTTAACCATTATAGAGTAAGTTTAAACAAGTTTGAAGTAAGACAAGCCTGAGGTAAGAGAATTCTTAACCCGATTTTCATTCTTTGGGTTAACCTTCTACTTCATTATTTACATGCTATTTAAATTTTATGTGTGACGTTTTATGTTTATATTAGATTTTATTATGTTTATTTATAGTATATATACATACTCCATCTACTCTATTAATCCTATATTCAATTGTATGTTATTTATAAGTGGATTTCTTTTTTTAAAAACCTCTTTTAAAATTTGGTTTTATGAAATTTCAAAGAAATGTTTTTATGGAATTATTCATGTTGTATGATTATGTTTTGGTTCTTCTGAATTATCTATGATGAAGGGTGGGACCTATATCTCCCTCCAATTCATTGGGTATGTGTACGTTGGAGGTCAGCCGTATGGTTACTCTAAGTGTAACTGCGATGGTTACACAAATAGTAAGGTAGTCGTGAGGGTTACAAATTATAAGGTAGCCAAGAAGGTTACAAGATTATATAAGTAATGACCCAAGATACATCTACGATTATATTTATGTTCTAATGTTTTATTTGTATCTTGTGTAAATCTCATTTTTCACAAATTAAGTATATATAGGTGATAAGCATGTCCTTTGTAAATACTTTCATACGTTACGAGTATTCATGGACTAATGTGCTATTTCCTTAATTTCCATACCTTACTGAGATTTTGTGCTGATCATAAGTTTTTAAATGATTTTCACAGGTAAATGGATGTTTAATACAAGTAAGGAAGCCATGATAAATGTTGATGAATTGTCAAGGAGTCATGTTTAAGTTTTAATGTCTTATATTTTGATAAAAATGGAAACTCTTTTTATGGTATCCACTTTGTAATAATGTGTAATGTTATGAGTGTATTTTCCCAATTCTCTAAAGATATCAACATGAAAATATACTCAATGTAAAAGGATTTATTTTCTTGACTAAAATCAAGATTATGTATGTAATAAGGCTGGGTCCTTATAGTTGGTATTAGAAGATGGTTTAGATAACTTTAGGGGTTAGAGTGGTGTTAATATAATACCATAAATAATTTTCACTCTATGTTTAATTTGAAATGATATAGAATATAAAGATTACCATGTTGTTTCATATAAGAAATTTTTTTTCAGAATGGTTGTCCGCAGAAGGAACAGGGATGCTGAAGAGGAGAGGCACTGACAGAATAACATCCTTCTGGAACTACAACCCAGAATGGTTGGGATTGGAACCAAGCAGTTTGTGACAGTAATGGCTCAGCTAACGCTGGAAATAAATGGTGTTTGCATCCATGTAAGAGAACCAATAAATGTACCAAAACAGAACATGACAGTAGTGGAACATTTTATGAGGCAACATCCTCCTTCATTCAACGGATCTTCTGACCCAGTAGTAGCTTAAGGATGGATCAATTCCCTTGAAAAGATGTTCGTTGTTATGGGATGTCTAGAAAATCAAAAGGTAAGTCTTTACATTTATCATTTTGAAGGGGAAGTTGATCAGTGGTGTTCAATGGTAAGGAATATCAAGGGTAGAGAGGATTTTTATGCCTTAGAGTGGGATGAATTTAAAATTATTTTCCTTGAAAAATATTTTCCTAAGGTGGTGCGACTTAGAATGGAGAAGCAATTCCTTGGATTGAAATAGGAGGAAGATTCAGTGGTTGTGTATGAAGTGAAATTCACCCAACTGGCGAGTATGCTCTAAATCTTATTCTAGATCTTGATAGAGAAATGAACCACTTTTACTCAGGATTGAAGCCAAGGTATCGAAGGGCGTTGGCCTTCAGTGAATTCAAAATTTATGAGAAACATGTCTGATGTGATGAGAGGGTAGAGATGAAGTTTGCTAATGATCATGTGTATGTTGGAAACAAAGGGAATAAGAGGTCTAGTTGGAAAGAAATGGGTAAGAATCAACCAAATAAATCTGATGGTATGAAAATCCAATTTTCAGTTTGTGAAACTTGTGGCAAGAAGAACCCTCGGGAATGTATTAGAAAAACTCAAAAGTGTTTTATATGTGGTATGTTTGGACATATGGCCCAAGATTTCAATGAAAATGATCCTAAGACTAATCCTGATAAGAAAACTGTAAAGTGTTTTAAATGTGGTGAAATGGTTCATTATGCAAATTCCTGCCCAAAGTGATATCTAAATGATGTAAAGAAGCCAGACTACAAGAATAAAGGTGTAGTGAGATCCTTTGTGACTACATCAGTAGATGTCGGGCCATCCAATGAAGTTGTATTAGGTACTTTTTTTGTTCACTCAGATTTTGCTACAGTTTTATTTGATATGGGGTCTAAACATTCCTTCATCTCTGAGAAATTTTCTGGTAAATTGGAAATATCACCTCAACAAATGAGACTCGAACTTGTTGTTAAAACACTAGAGGGAAATGTTATAGCAAAGATGAATTATAAGAATCTTTCTATTGCGGTATGTGGAAAGAATTTACCTGTAATCCTTTTTGTTTTACCCTTATTTGAGTTTGATGTTATTCTGGGAATGGATTGGCTTTCTGATTATCATGATAAGATTGACTGTAGAGATAAAGAAGTTGTTTTTCAAAAAGAGTTTCAGTTTGTATACAAGAATGAACCCATACAATTGATAACATATCAGGAAGATGAGAAACTATTAAAATATGGAAATGAAATTTATCATACTCATATTGTTGAAAATAAGGGAACTACTCAAATTAATGATGTGCCAGTGGTAAATGAATACCTTGATGTTTTCCCTGATGAGTTACCCGGTGTCATACCTGATCGAGAAGTAAAATTCCTAGTTGACTTAGTTCCTGATGCTAAGCAAATTTCAAAACCCTCATATCGTATGGCTCCAATAGAACTTTTTGAATTAAAAAATCAGTTGCAGAATTTTCTTGACAAAGGATTCATTAATCCTATCACTTCTCCATGGGGAGCTCTTGTTTTGTTTTTTAAAAATAAAGATGGTTCCATGAGTCCTTTCATTTATTATAGAGATTTGAATAACATCACTATTAAAAAAAAGTATCCTTTGCCTCATATCAATGACTTGTTTAATCGGCTCCAGGGAGCTCAGTACTTTTCCAAGATTGACTTGAGATCCGGATACCATCAGCTAAAGGTGAAGGAGGATGACATCATGAAAATATCATTTCATACTAGATATGTGCATTATGAACTTTTTGTTATTCCGTTCGGATTAACTAATACACATGTTGTATTCATGAATCTTATGAATAGAGTATTTCATGAGTTCTTGGATAAGTTTTCGGTTGTATTTATTGATGAAATTCTAGTATTTTGTAAAAATAAAAAGGAGCATGAAAAACATATAAGGGTTGTTTTTCAAGCATTAAAAGAAAAGAAATTAAATGGAAAATTAAGCAAGTGTGATTTTTGGTTGCAAAAGACTTCATTTTATGGGCACATTTTAAATAAGGATGGAATAATAGTAGATCCTGTCAAAACAAAAGTAGTTGATGAATGGACGAGACCCACAAATGTTACAGAGATTCGTAGTTTTCTTGGGTTAGTAGGTTATTACTGACGGTTTGTTAAGAACTTTGCACTATCATCTAGCCCGATAACTAAGTTAACACAGAAAGGGGTCAAATTTGTTTGGACATATGAATGTGATGTTTGTTTTCAGGAACTGAAGAAGAGATTGGTGAATGCTCCAGTTTTGGCCTTACCTTCCCAGAATGGTGAGTTTGTCATCTAGTGTGATGATTCATTGAAGGGACTTGGTTGTGTTTTGATGTAGAATTATAAGGTAATTGCCTATGCTTTGAGACAACTTAAATCTCATGAGGTAAATTATCCCACACATGAATTAGAATTGGCAGCTGTGGTTTTTTGCTATGAAAATATAGAGGCATCATTTATATGGAACCAAATTTCATTTATATACTGGAAATAAAATTCTAAAGTATATATTCACTCAGAAGGAATTAAACATGAGGCAGAGAATATGGCTAGAAATGATAAAGGATTATGACTGCACGATCAATTACCATCCTGGAAAGGAAGACAAAGTGGCGGATTCCTTAAGTCAGAAACATTATGCGTCATTAACCATGCTACGTTTGGAACATGATCCCTTGATTAATGATTTAATGAATTTTGGATTAGAAGTTATTGGTGTAGAAAATAGCTCTGTTTTGTTTTAGGTTTCAATGCAGTCTTTGTTGTCAGACAGAATTAAGAAAGCGTAGAAAAAAGATCGTGAGCTACAGAAAAAGTTAGAAGTGGTTAAAATGGGTAAGTTTCCAGAATTTAATCATGATAAAGATTATGTTTTAATATTTGGTAAAATGTTGTGTGTGCCTTGTGATTCCCAGTTGAAAAAATAATTGTTGTGTGAAGCTCATAGTTCTCCATTTTCTATTCATCCTGGCAGTTCTAAGATGTACAGAGACCTTTGAAAGTATTATTGGTGGGATGGAATGAAAACAGATATTTCTTATTTTACCATGAAATTTTTGACATATCAATAGGTTAAAGTAGAGCACATGTTACCAAAGGGGATGCTCCAGCATTTTCTAGTTCCAAAGTAGAAATGGGAGAATGTATCCACGGACTTTGTGGTAGAACTACCAAAGACTTCTCGAGGTAACAATGCGATTTGGGTTATTGTTGATCGACTGACAAAATCATCACATTTTCTATCTATTCAAGATACGATGTATTTGGATCAGATTTCTCGATTGTACCTCAAAGAGATTGTCAGGTTACATGGAGTTCCTCTTTCCATTGTATCTGATCAAGATCCTAGGTTCACTTCTAACTTTTGGAAGACACTTCAGAAGTCATTGGGCATAGATTTAAATTTTATTACAGCTTTTCATCCTCAATCAGATGGGAAATCAGAACGAACGATTCAAACTTTGAAAGATATGCTTCGAGCTTGTTCAATGGACTATTAGGGAAGTTGAGATCGGCATATTTATTTAGTTGAGTTTTCTTATAATAACAATTTTCATTCCAGTATTCAGATGGAACCTTTTGAGGCCTTTTATGGGAAGTGGTGTCGAACTCCAGTGTTTTGGGATGAAGTCGATGAAAGAAAGTTGATGGGGCCAGAATTAGTTAAAGAAGTCGCTATGAAAGTGAGGATGATCCAGCACCACATGAGGAAAGATCAGAGTTGGAAGAAACATTATGCAAATAACAGAAGGAAAGACTTCTCTTTCGAGGTAGGTGACCATGTATTCCATAAAATCGCTCCTGGAAAAAGTGTGATGTGTTTCAGTAAGAAAGGGAAGCTAAGTCCCCAGTTCATCAGTCCTTTTGAAATATTGAAGAATGCTAGAACAGTTTCATACTGCATAGCTTTTCCTTTGAGCTAGTTTTAGGTACACAATGTTTTTCATGTTTTGATGTTGAGGAAGTATGTTCCAGATTCATCACATGTCTTGATCCCAAAAGCAGTTCAGCTGGAAGATAACCTTTCTTGTGAAGAGAAACCAGTTCAGATTCTTGATCGAAGGGAACAAGTATTGCAGAATAAGGTAATACACTAGGTAAAGGTTTTGTGGAGAAACCACATGGTTGAAGAATCAACATGGGAGTCTGAAAATGATATGAGGAAAAATTACCCTCAGTTATTCAATAAGTAAATAAAATTGCGAGGACGCAATTTCCAGAAGGTGGGGATAATGTTACACCCCATGTTTTTCTAAAAAAAAATATAAATGCATGGAACTTTGTTTTAAGTAGATATTTTTATCTAGCCTTTAAAACATAACTTTTCCACTTCTATGTTTTGAATTTCAAGAAACTGTCATCTACAATTGTGTTCAGTATGTTATTTGGAGTCTATTGGAACCAACATGTTTTTTGGTGAAGAGTAACATACCCTTATGAATAGTAATATGACCCTAATGAATAGTAAATTGTATTAGTATTTTATTTTCTTAAGGATTTAAGATAATGACATATTGATTAATTTTTCAATGTGATATAAAAGCAATTATAGTTTTTAAATATTTAATTTTTGAATTAAGAATGATTTTATTTAAAAATTAAATAAAAAAATTTTAAAAATTATTTTCAAAAAATGGACTTTATTTTTGAAATATACACATCAATAAATGGTTAGGGTGAATTTTCATAATTTTTCTGAAACAATTGATTTTTTGGTGAATAGTAAAAAATACATTTTTTAGTTTCGGTGTGTTAATGACATCATTAATGATGTAATAATGATGTCATAAATCTGGTAGACTAGTGTATAGTTAAATAATATGTGGGGTGTCCTAAGTGGCTTATACCATGGGCAAATACCATGGTCAAGTCCATGGTTTTGCAAATACCGCTCTTGAGGTGTCCCTTGGAAATTATTAAAATATTCCCTTACTTATCCTATAAATACCAACCCATTCCTCCATTAACATCATTCCCAATCCCTACTCAACATATCTATGGAATCCCAACCTTCATAGTAGTCCTCTCAAGGTTTCCCCAAGCCCCCAAGGTCCCAACCTTCATGTTATAAGGGTTACTCTACAAGGTAAGAAAATTCTCAATTTCTTTCTTTTTTCCATTCAAGTTCTCTTTTATGTGGTATAACTTTAAAGTTTTGAAACCATGTTCTTATTTTATTATTATTATTGATCTAATATATATTATTATTCATTTATGGGTGGTTGACCCTTGTCCCCTCTCTTTTTAATATTTTCTGAAACCATGTTGCGTAGCCATTAGGCTGCCGAATATTTGTAAGGGATTTCCCAATTATTCTTTTATTTTGAGTTACTTTCTCATTATTTATTCATCTATTCTTACCAAAGTGGCATGAAATCTCAAGAAATAATTTATATTCTAGATTTTCTCATGTTCATGGAAAATTAACCATCATTATTTTTCTCCACTTCCACTTATTCAAGGAATAAAAACATTGTCTGTGATGTGTCGAATTACTGACATCATGGATGATGTGATTTCAATTTTCATTAACTCTTTCAAGTATGGTTATGAAACCATTTTTATGGTTTAACCAAGTTATAATATATGTATTGTTTCTCATCCATGATTATAGAATTACTTTTTAATCATGGTTTTAATTTATAAAATGAAATGATGTTGTTATTACCAAAAAAACCACTAAAATGATCTAAACAAACATCATTAATGTTCTAACTTATGAATCATCCTCATGTAAGAATTAAAAATGATAAATAGTATAATTTATTTTACTGGATATATATAAATAATACTCCATTCCAATTCATAATTTTCACTTCCAATCGACAAGAACGTCCATCGTGAACCAATCTTGGAAATCATGTAAAGAACTCACCCAAAAACAGTGTAAGGAGAAAAATACTAACAATTAAAGGGTGAAATGATGTTATTAAATGATCATATAAGATGTTATAAACATGAAAATATTTCTTTAAAATACTAATAAAACTCTTTTAACCATTATACAGAAATTTTAAACAAGTTTGAAGTAACAAAATCCTGACATAAGGGAATTCTTAACCCGATTTCCATTCTCTGGGTTAACCTTCTACTTCATTATTTATGTCCTATTTAAATTGTTTGTGTGACGGATTATGTTTATATTACGTTTTATTATGTTTATTTACAGTATATATACATACTCCATCCACTCTATTAAGCCTCTATTCAATTCTATGTAATTTATAATTGGATTTCTTTTTTTAAAAACCTCTTTTAAAATTCGGTTTTATAAAATTCTAAAGCAATGTTTTTATGGAATTATTCATGTCATGTGATTATGTTTTGGTTCTTGGGAATTATTTATGATGAAGGGTGGGACCTATATCTCCCTCCAATGAATTGGGTATGTGTAAGTTGGAGGTCGGCCGTATGGTTACTCCAAGTGTAACTGTGATGGTTACACAAATAGTAAGGTAGTCGTGAGGGTTACAAATTATAAGTTAGCAGAGAGGGTTACAAGATTATCTAAGTAATTCCATAAGATACCTCTATGATTATATTTATGTTATCATTTTTATTTTGATATTTTGTAAATATCATGTTACACAAAGTAAGTATATATGGGTGACAATCATGTCCTTTGTAAATGCTTTCATACGTTACGAGTATTCATGGACTAATGTGATCTTTCCATCATTTCCATCCCTTACTGAGATTTTGTGCTCATCCCAAGTTTATAAATAATTTTCCCAGGTTAATGGATGTGTAAGACAAGGAAGGAATCCATGTTAAATGTTAAATAATTGTCAAGGATTCATGATTAAGTTTTAAAGTTTTATATTTTGAAAAAAATGGAAATTGTTTTTTTGGTATCCACTATGTAATAATGTGTAATGTTATGAATGTATTGTCCCAATTCTCTAATGCTCTAAACATGAAAAGATATAAAATGTAAAAGGAAGTGTTTTCTTGACTAAATTCAATATTATGTATGTAATAAGGTCAGGTCCTTATAGTTCTGGACAAATTTTGATGCAAGGTATAGGTTGCTTTCACAAAACATAGAGGTGGTGGTGATCGTAAGTGGTATTGGAAACTCATCTCAAATGGAATAAAAATAATTTGTTGGTATGTAGTTGGTTGCTTCGCCCCTGGGTGGTCCAATGGAAGATATTGGGATATTGATGGGCTTTCCATCATGGTACAATCACATTCTTCTGGGTGTTAGAAAAGTATCACCCCTTTGATAATAGGTAAAAGGCCACTACCTTTGCTACAACCATTTCATCAGATGATTTTTTGTAGGATCTGGGTGGAAAGAATTTTCATGGAACCTCCTTGAATCTGATCAAGAGAACTTGGGATGACATTATTGAAGAGGATCAGAACAATGGGTCAACATTACATGTTGTCTTTTCTCATGATTTTGATGATAATGACCAATATGATTTTGAAATTACTATTAAAAAGGAAGTGGACAAGTAACTATTACATGAGAAAGCATTAACTTCTTCTAAATAGAAGTTTAAATCCAAGCTGGTAGTGGTATCATTTGAGTCATCCAAGAATACTATGTTGGGTAATACTTGTATTTCCATTATTTTTCAACACCCCTCTTCTTTAGTAGTGTATAGAATTTTAACTTCGGAAGGCAAGAAAGTGTATGCAACCAAGTCAATGGATGTTGAATGTTTACAATTGGTTCTTTTTAGAAATTCCATACCTCTTTCTTCCACAACTAGATTGCCTTCACCAACTAGAAATTCATGTAATATAGATTTTGGATCCCTTATTACTTCCTCATCAGATGGATACTCCTTTAAGAACTCACACATACAAGCTATTTATGTATTTCTTGTTTGAATAATTATATGAAAATGAAATCAACATGGAAAATGTGAATGGAATGGGAAGTTTTGGAAGAGTGTAGGTACCTACTTCTAACCTCTATGGAGTTCTTTATCCACACCATGAAAGAAAAGATTTATCTCAAGATGAAGATGTCCAAGAAGTCTCCCCACAATAGGGGGATGAGGGGGTGTATATATCTTTTAATAATGGATTTACCTCTACTTTAGTAGTTAGGTGCTCTTCAATATTGGATGGGGATACCCTGTAATCCAATGTCCAATCATCACACAAAAAATATTATTCAATGTGTAGGTTTCTCCTCATATCCTTGTTGATGGGACTAATTTTTTTAATAATGCACCAGAAGGAAGAGTTTGAGTAAATGTGGTTCATACCTCCAAAGATTAAGATGCCTTGTTTGATGAACCTTCTAAGAGGGTGGAGAATCGATCAGATTTTTTGAGAATGAACTCAGAGGGTAGTGACATTGAAGGATTCTTACAAAAGGTGAAGACTTTGAGAAGATCCCTTCATCCTAGAGGTTGAGGTCATGGGTGCAAACGAACTAATTAGAATGTAATGAATGATGAGGAGAAAAGGATGGGAGCTAAGATTCAAGAAAAGGTAGGTCTTTGACTATTTTCTTATGATGGAAGTATTGTCATGTCTAACCCCATTTATTTCTTTCTCGGTTTTTCTATCTTTTAATAAAGGTGAATTTTCCCTGCCTTTTAAAAGAATATAAAAAATATATATAATTATATATATATATATAATTACATATAAAATTATATTTTTATTATTTAAATATATTTATTATAATTTTATAATTATTTAAATATATATAATTATTTATAAATATAAATATAAATAAATGTATTTAAAAATATTTTTATATAATTATAAACATATATATAAAGTAATATATATTTATTAATATCTAAATTTATATAATTAGAAATATAATAAATATTTTTATGATTTAAATATTTTTATTATAATTTTATAACTCTTTAAATATATATATACATATATAATTATAAATAAATATATTTATAAGTATTTGGATAGAATTATAAATATATTTATATATAATTATATATTATTATATTATTAAATCTATATTAATATATAAATATATATAGTTATAAATATAATAAATATATTTATTATAATTTTAGAATTATTTTAATATATATATATATATATATATATTTATAATTATAATTATGAATAATTATATATATAAAGTATTTATATATATATATATATTGTGATATATGGAATGGAGGGTGTGTTGCTCTATAGCTCGTGGTGACAATGGAGGTTTGTCGGTGGAAATTGAATCACACTCAGTAAGGATGAACCTAGGTCTTTTAACCTTCATGCATCTCTGGGTGGGAATCATGGTGATCTTAGAGTGTCAGCCTCAAATGAAGGAATGTGCACACTTGCTTCATTTTGGGAAACACGCATAGGGAGGATCATAAAAAAGGTTTCATTGGATATTATTGAGGAAAATATAGAAGTGGTCTCAGAAATGATGTAGATGGGTATGAATTCAATTATTATGAGGCTTGTGCTTCACAAGGGTGAGAAATTTTAGAGGTTGGGTGATTTAGTTCATAAGGTTTTCATGATTTGGGGGTTTTACGATTGGAGATGTGTTTCAACCGCCCATGTATGATTTCAACTTTCCAAATGTTAGGAATGTGTTTGTGCATGTATGATTAAGGATCAATGGTCTCAATTGGATCCTATAGCAACTGAAAATACATCATGACATTTCCACTCTGATTGGTGTCCCGATTCGATGGGACAAAGAGACTGCGTTAGTGTGGTTCAGAAACTTTTCCCCAATTTTGGTGGAGGTGGATCTCAATGTCACCACAATTAATAATGTTATTATTTATACCCCTAATGTTAATTTTTTTGTTGAGTATGAGAAGCATCATCAATATTGTGTGGGTTGTAACGATGTCGGACACTCAATAAAGGTATGTCGTTGGGATGTTATTTTTGGTAAATGCAATGTGAAAGGGAATATTACAATGGATTGTAGGAGAGCATTGAAGTTTGTGTAGGGTGCTGCTATGTAATATCAAAGTAGAATTTTAGCTTATGGTCTGAAGGTAGAAGGGGCTTCACAGGCTCTTGGGAAATAGCTAGAAGATGGATCAGTGCAAGTCGAGAAGGTTTATCCTCCTCAATGGTTTTCTTCACTTCTAAAGAGAAGGGGAAACACGTGATGTGAATTCCACTGTCTCCATTAAAGAGTCTCAGTGCAGGATGCATGATGTTGTTCTTTATTATGAGGCCACATTTTCCATTCTAAACATGAGATGATCTTTCAAAATTAAGTTTATCATGATTTATGACAAGAAGTAATCAATTTAAAAAGGAAAGAAAAATAGAATGTAGTGTATAGAGTGGGATCTCAATTGGTCACTCACAGGAAACCAAGGGATCCTTAACTCGTGATATAGGCCTTGTTTGAGATTAGAATACATTTGAAAGAGTAGGTGTGAAATGCAGAAACCAGGGAATTTATTTAGGTATAGATGACTGAGAAATACATGACTTTTTCTTTTTCTCTCTGAAGCCAATTTTCAGGTTGACCCTCCAGTAACACATACATTATAGGATGTTCTTGAAGGAGTAGCCGGTGACTTAGCTAATGGGGGTACACTAGAAGGCAATGCAGAAATTGAGGAGGGGAGCACTTCCCTACCAGACTATGGTATTAGAAAATTGTCTTTTCATTAAATTTTAAATTGATCATACAACATGTAATTTTCCCCTGAGGAGTTTGGAAATGTTCATGGATCTTCTCAAGTTGAATCCCAATCCTTATATATGAAGAGCATTCCTAATTTGAAGGTTTATGCATCAAATCGTGAGAAAATGATCCCACTGGAGGCATTGAACTTCATGATGATGAAGATGAATCATCGAAAATGGATTATTAAGATGACAACTAGTAGTCTCTGAATCAATGGAAGAGAGGCTAACACCCGAGAGGTCAGGGTAGATCCTAATGAATAGGTGGTAGTGAAAAAAGGGGGTGACTATTGACCTTTGTTTTTTTGGGTGTCACCTATTTAAATCCCCCCCCCCCCGCTTTTTTTAATCTTATACATTCTTTTTAATAATAATTTTACAGGACCATGGATTCTAATCCATGGTTTGTGTCATTCCTGCTATATATGTGTCAATCCTGCTATATATATATGTAATTATATATATTTATATAATTATATATATATATATTAATATATATATATATATATATATATATATATTCCAATGATCTTGTACTTGAGTGGTAAAGGCTCGTGGTTGGAATCTAGGAGGTCTTATGTTCAATCCCATTTGGTAACATGTATTATTACAGTACTATGCAGGTAGTGACACTGATGACGACATAAGCAGGAAGTAATTCAAACATGATACAATCATGCGGTGTTGTAGACATGCGATATTATAAGCATGGAGCATGACCAGGTGATGTAGGTAGGATGGTGTAGGCATGATGTTGCACTAGTCTTTCGGGCCATGTTATGGGATTTATGTCCACTAGGCCTATGGGCCATATACTAAATAAATAATTCTTGATGGGTGGGTTATCTTTTTATGGGGGTTATGGAATGCCTTTATTGTTTGTGTGTGTATGGTGTGTATGTGTGTGTGTGTTTGAATGTAATTATACCCTCAAATAATCAATATATATATATATATATATATAATTATAAATATAAAAAATATATTTATTTTATATATATATTTATTATAATTTTAAAATTATTTAAATATGTATATAACTATAATTATAAATAAGAATATTTATAAAAATTTGTATATAATTATAAATATATTTATATATTTATAAATAATTATATAATTATAAATAATTATATAATTATAACTATATTTATATAATTATAAATAATTATATAATTATAAATATATTTATATAATTACAGATATATTTATATAATTATAAAAAATTATATAATTATATAGGTAATAAATATATCAACTATTTTAGAATATTTTCTATAATTTTATAATTATTTATATGTAAAATAATTTATTTATAATTCTTATTATCAAAAAATATATTTATGAATATTTGTGTATAATTATAAATATTTGTATATAATTATATATTTTTATATAATTATATAATTATATATAATTATATATAATTATATAATTATATATTTTTATATAATTATATATATTTATATAATTATATATTTTTATATAATTATATATATTTATATAAGTATATATATTTATAGAATTATATATAATTATATAAATATATATATTTATTAATTTATAAGTATATATAATTATAAATATAATTAATATATTTATTATTTAAATATATTTACTATATGTTTATAATTATATATATATATATATACATACATAATTATATATATATATATATGTAATTATATATATATATATTAATATATAAATGTTTATAATTATTAATATAATAAATATATTTATTATATAAATACATTTATTATGATTTTATAGTTTCTTAAATATATATTTATTTATTTATAATTCTATAATTAACTATTTAATTACATGCCACACATACACATGTACACATGTTAACAATACATGTTTATGTACTTGTTTGAAATATATATATATATATATATATATATATCAATATATCATATTTATATTAATTATATATATGAATTTTGTAATTAATGTATATAAATAAACATAATTTTTTGAATATAAATATAATAATTATATATATATAAATAAATATTTAAATAAATAAATGTTATGAAAATAATTAAATATATTTTTAACATTACTAATGAATATATAACAAAAAATGAATAGCTAAAATTTAATAAATTATAAAAATATTAAATAGTGAATTTTTAATATATACACATCCATGTACACATGACAGACATCCATATGTATACATACATATCTACACACACATGCATGCACACACACACATACACACATATACACACATACAGATACATACATACAGTTATACATGCACATATATTTTAAATTATTTAATATCAATATAAATATATATTTTAAAAAATATATTAATTTATATATTATAAAAAATTTTAAATAAAATATTAATATATTATATTTACTTTAATTGTTCACAAATTTTGTAATTAATGCATATAAAAAACTATTAAACATTTTGTCTAATAAAAAATTGATTGTTTTATATATATATAATTATGAATATAAGATTTATTTTTTATTTAAAGTTATCACTACTATAAATTTGATTATTTATGACGGATGACCGTCACAAAAATGTTATTTGCGATGGGAGTCCATCGCAAATACTCTATTATAAAAAATGGAGTCACAATTGCAGTTTTTTGTGATAGACCATCGCAATTCCAGTTTTTTTCGACAGACCATCACAAATCTAATTTTCTGCGATGGACTGTCGCAAGAATTAATTATTTGTGATAGATTGTCCATTTGTCGCAAAGAAGTGTCATAATAGTTTTAAATAAACATTTCCAATGGTCCGTCGCAATTAAGTATTTGTGATAGACTATTAATCTGTCGCAAATAATTGTTTTCAAAAAAAATATTAAAATCAAGAATAAATTTTAAATTTTAAAATCAATGAAAACTAATTAGAAAATTAAATATATATATATATATATATATATATCTTTAAAAAAAATTGAAAATTATTAAAAAATAAATAAATTAAAAAATAAATATACTTAAAAGTAACTAAAATAAATTAAAATATTACAATTAATTAAAATAATTAAATACATTTTAAAATAATTATAATAATTAACAAATTAAATTTAACTAAAAACAATTGTATAAATTAAAATTAATTAAAAAAATTAAAATTTATTATTCAATTGAAGAATATTTAAAAATCATTAACAAAAATTTTAAAAAAAAAACTAAAATACTCATAAACGTAATTCATCATTTCAAACATTATATATTTTCCATACCAAATTACAAAGTAGTTATAAATCATCAAAAATCATCAATTTTCTTTAGGTGGTGGAAGATCACATAAAGGACTAGAGGAGGACCACTTGAAGAACCGGGTGGGAGAAACTCCATACTTACGCCACACAGAAGTCGCTGCATATACTCTAACATATGCTCATCTCACACACACTGCTTCTCACACTCCTCCTCTCTCTCTATATGCATCTTCTTTATCATCTCATCTTGAGATCTCAACCTCTCATCATAAAGTGTAGTGGACAACGACATTGACAATGATTCTCCACGATCACCCTTCATGATCACTGATGCGATCACTGAAATGTTAGGTCAGAATTTCTATGACGATGACATAAGAATAGATGAATTGTGTCCTTTTAAAATTTTCACAATTTTGTCACTAAATAGTAAGAGACGATAGAGTGTTGTTTCTATATGAAATAATAAGAAAAAAAATAAATATAGAGAAATAGAACACAACTATTTATAGTGGTTCAAGGCATGAATATCACCTAGTCCACACCACCAATCACCTTCTCTCAAGGCTTGGTGAATTTCACTAGTAAGGTCATTGTATCATAAGACTGATCCACAACTGAGTACAGATAGTTGTCACTCTTACAAATAAGGCTTAAAACAGAGCCTTATGGTTCTTTTATAGGGAACCAAAATATGCACAAATTAGCACGAGAAGCTGACACTCCACCATAGCTAAAATTGAGCAGCCAATACTCAAAATAATAAATAATAATTGATTTGATAAAACAGATTAAACTTCACAGTTGCAGCAGCACGCAACTGAAAGAAGATGGATCTTCGAATTCAGAATAATAATAATCTTTGAAATATGTATAAAAATATCTGGCTTCACAAAATTTCTTCGATTCTCATAATAGCTACAAAAACAGAGCATCATGCTTCCAAGATTGAACAGGTTTATCTCTAAAATATAATCCTCATTTCTGATATGCTCGATTACTGGAGCACTATAAATTAATTTTCAAAATAAACATCGATGAATACACATTATCAAAATAGTTGAGAGATATTCACACATTTTACATAGAAAGATATACAATGATATATCTCACAGTAAGGTTTTAGATCTGCAAAAGATGCCTGATAAATCGAGAGAATAAAAATTAAAAAATACAGCTCAGAGTAGTCATAACTTCCCTTAAGAATATGAGAGAAAATATCAACTGAATATGATCCTTTAAAACAATTATAACAATATTTGAATTGGTCGAAATCAAGATTTAAATCGCCCTAATATTTAGCAAAGACTGTTGCAGAAAACTCTGATAAAAATGATAAATTCAAATTTCTATCATTGAACATGAAAATGTAAGGTTCCTTCATAAAATGACAAAACCACCAACATAGGGTTCGACTGTGTAAAATAGGGATGATGATCCATATGTTCATCCTTGTCAGTATAAAATTCTGAATATAGCATTGATTATCCACACATTCATCTTTTCCAAACATAGGGTTGACAATGTAAGGTTGATCACAAAAGTAAGGTTGATGATCCCTACATTTTCCTCTCAAATATAGGGTTCCATAATTATGTAGGTTTCTTTAACCATACTTTTTCTCTTTAAAAAAATTAAGGTTTCATTCAAAAATAATGTTCTTTATCCATAAATTTCTTCCAATGTATGGTTGATTAACCATACATGTTGATCCATTACCATAAGCTTTAATACAAACGTAGGGTATGTTCTTTACGTTACGTTATTCTATGAAGGGAATGAATAGTGATTCCAAAAAATGACAAATAGTGAACTGTTTTTCCAGAATAAGTTTCATAGAATTCCAAACACTTTGATGAATACTTCTCATGAAATAAATACTTGAATATCATTCCAAAATAAGAATTATAAATAAAATTAATTCCCAGAAATATACTTAAAGTAAAATCATTTGTAAAAAAACAAGGGTATTTGTGAGCATAAAAATCAATAATATTTATAGAGTATTGTTGAAACAAGACATTCCCAATAATCTCCCCCTTTTTGATGATCACAAAACCAATAAATTAAAACATATAAATTTGTATTTTTCAAAAATAAAGTCAAATAAATTCGATTTGATAGAATTGTTTCGATAAAAAAATGTTGTGTTTATCTAAATTTATCCCCCTTTTGTGAGATCAAAAAAAGAATATAAATATATTAAAACATATTTAATTTCATACATATTAGTAAGTTAATGTTATAATAAACAGAAATGGATAAATATTAATGGATTTTTGACTGAAAAAAAAGTAAAGAAAATAAATAATTGAAACATATAGACAAGAAAATTTCATTTATCAATAATTAAAGAAATACAATAGATTCTGTGATTAGGAAACAGGATAGTTACTTCCATAGTTAAGGAAGAAAAAGGTTAGGAATTGTCTAGGTTGTAATTTTGAATGGCTTGAAACATCTCCTTCAAATCAGCCATCTGCACCCACAACTTCTTCATTAAATTATCTCACAACTAAATAACTAGATTCCTAGAATCATGACAAACATACAGATTCTCAACAATATAGACTTTTAAAAAGTCATGTAGACTTTCTTCTTTATAAATTGTTCCAACTTCTCTATAAACTGGTTAAGCATCAATCTAATACTAGGTTCTCTATGAGTCAACTGATCAAAAAGAAACTTTTGATTCTCCAAAAAAACTGAAAGAGGGTCACTATTGCATTGCAGGTTCTCTAGACGAACATTCATGTCTACTATAACAGATATAATGGCATAAAACCTTCTAATAAAATATGGACTAGTAGCAGGATTTGAAGTAGATATACTAGTCTGACCAATACTACGTTTGATTGATTCAAACTGACTTCCCAAATACCACTTGAGATCTACAAAATCTGACTTAAAACAACTTCATCCTTAAGTCTTCCAATCTCATTCAACATATCTTTCTTAAAAAAATCAAAATACCTTCTTGAAACCGCAGTCTCATGGATTTCTTTGATCTTTCTCATTCCACATTCAATCTATTTTCACAGATTATAATTTTCATCATGAGATTTATTGAACTTAACAGTAATATCTTCCACATGATGAGACAAAGAATCAGATGCCCCTTCTTCTAAATTTGATGGCTGGTCAACAACAAAAAGAGGAAAATTATTTTTCACTAATCTCTCCACATATTTTTCAGATGAATAAGATTGATTATCAAGCACTTAAATATATCCTCCCGAAACATGACTTGATTGTCCCACAATTTGATTCACAACCACATCTGTAACTTCAGTTACTGATTTCTGTATAATTTTTTCTTCTTGAGAATCTTCTTTATGAAGAGTTCTTCTTGAATATTCACCTACTATTTAATATTAACTTGTACTTGATCACTAATCAGAGGTACAATAAAAATCTCTCTAGCTTAAATAACATCTTGAGTCTATTATTCAAGAATTTGTTCTTCATGATGAACCAAATAGGTTGCCTCTCCAGAACCCAACACTGATTCATCAATTTGTTGAACTGGTCTAGTCCTAGGTTTTAGAAAAATCCCCTCCTGAATTTTTTTATCCTCTATTTCTGCTTCTATATCTTACTGAATCCTCCTTTGAGTCAGTTAAGAAATTAAATCAGTTCTAGATTCAGCTACACCTTCTTTTCTTAAACCTCATTTCTCCCCCTAATAAAAATTTCCCGAGCTCTGTTCTTCCTCAGAACCAACAGGTAAAAATTTTCCTTTGATACTACTCCAGAAAAATCCTAGCTTCCTTAGAGATCTGGCATTAAGAACATTACTGTGATGGGACTTAACTCTTGAATCATCTAACTAAATCATATCCCCTTTAAATAGGATTCTTGAAATTATCCTTTTATAAGGATAAAAATTCATCCTATCCTCTAGTTGATAGCAGTACTGAAGATATCAAAACAAATATCGAGGAACGTTCATCTTGATATCACTAAAAAACAAAAACATGATGTAAATGTTTGGGTACAAAATCTTTTCCATCTCATACATACTAGGGGCAATTTCAATATGAATAAACTTAACCAAAATTTTATGATCTTCCTAGATATCCTTAACAAAAAATTTCCTTATATTAGTTGTTTTAAACAAAAAAGACATAATTTCTTTTGAAGAATGATCCTTATCTCCAATAGATTGAAGATCAAAATGGAAGACTCCTTTATGCGGGCAGTTGAATCTTTTTGAAAATTCATAGGAGGAAATAGAAAAGTCTTTATCTTCTAACCTCGCAAAAATAATATCTTCAGAATCACCAAAACTAAACTATATGCTTTTATTAAAAGATTTTATCTCTACATCATAATGAAATTCAAAATTTACTTTATTAAAATCAGTCTATAATACTTAAAAATATAATTCCTATTTCAGAAGAAAATCCATCTGGTACAACCATTCAAAATCCACTACTTTTCCTTGAAGAATATTTCATCCATAAACGCGTTATCGCTTCAGTTCACTTGCTTCACCATCTTCGACTTTCTTGGTTTTTTCCATTTTTTGAAATCAGATAGTTTGAGATTTTTTTTCTTCTAGGGTTTGAAAGAAGGACCAAGGTTTTGAGCAAGGAAATAGGATTTGGTAAACGAAGGGTTTTCTAGTCAAAATTTTTCTAACAGAAAATGTATATCCTCATTTCTCGTATCATAGAGTAGTTATGAAAAATTAGTAAAAGTCACACGGCATAAATAAATTTAAGATAAATTAACTAAAATATAAATCAAGATAAAAATAAATTGTATTTACACTAAATAAATGATAAATAAAATAACTAATTTAAATATTAAATAAAACTAACTCCCCCTTAATAAAATCAAAACATGCAGTGGGAAGGGGTTTAGTAAAAATATATGCTAAATGATATTTAGTGTTAATAAATTCTAAAGATATATCCTTTTTAAGAACATGATCTCTTAGAACATGATGTCTAATATCAGTATGTTTAGTTATAGAATTAATTCTGGGGTTTTTTGAAATATTTATAGTACTTGTATTATCACATAAAATAGGCATATTGTTAAAATTTAGTTCAAAGTCCATTAATGTATTTTTTATCCATAGCACTTGTGCACAGAAACTGCATGGAGATACATATTTTTCTTTGGATGTTGATAAGGAAACAGAGTGTAGCTTCTTACTTGACCAAGATACTGAAGATTTTTCTAAAAAGTGTCAGGTTCCTGATGTACATTTTCAATCTAATATAAAACCACCAAAATCAGCATCTGAATATGATATTAAATTAAAATCAGAAGTTTTTGGATAAAGAAGAGATTAAAAAATAGTTCCTTTTAAATATATAAAAATCCTTTTAACATCAACAAGATGAGATTCTTTAGGATTTGGTTGAAATCTATCACATACACATACAAAAAACATAATATCATGTCTGTTAGCAGTAAGATATAATAGACTACTAATCATACTTCTATACAACTTATTGCCCACTTGTTTTCCAGCTTCATCCAAATCAAATTTTATATTATTACACATGGGAGTTGTATATGTCTTGCTGTTTTCACGACAAAACTTTTTCAATAAATCAGTAATATATATACTTTGGTTTAATACATCTCCATAATCTTTTTGATAAATTTGAAGTCCAAAAAATAAATTTAATTCTCCCATCATGCTCATTTCCAATTATTTTTTCATGAGTTCTAAAAAATAATTACAAATTTTTTTATTTTTTAAACCAAAAATAACTTTATCAACATAGATTGGTACAAATAAAAAATTAGAACAAACTTTTTTCTTAATAATGGTTGGATTTTCCAACCAAATAGTAAAACACTTTTTCAAAATAAGAGAACTTAATATTTCATACCAAGATCTAGGTGCTTGTTTAAATCCATAAAGAGCTTTAGTAAGTTTGAAAACAGAATCCGGTTTTTGAGAATTTTCAAAACCATGAGGTGTCTCCACAAAAACTTCCTCTATTAAATAACCATTTAAAAAGGAATATTTAACATCCATTTGATATAATTTAATGTTCATATGAGATGAATAGGCTAAAATAATTATAATTTCTTTTAGTCTAGGTATGGGGAAAAAGGTCTCATCGTAATCTATACCTTATTCTTGATTATATACTTTGGCTAATAACCTAGATTTATTTCTAGCTATAATCCCTTGTTCATCATGTTTATTTCTAAAGACCCATTTTCCCTATGATTGGATAATTTGTTAGTCATTCAACTAATTCCCAAACTTTATTCATTTTAAATTGGTTTAACTCTTCTTACATTGCTAACATCTAACTCTCATCTTCTATGTATTCTTCAAAAGATTTAGGATCTAAATGTGATAGAAAGGCATAGAATTCAAATAGGTTTCTTGCACATCAATTAGTTTTAATGAATTTATCTAGGTTTTCTATAATAGTTTCTAAAGTAGGATCCTTTAGGATTCTTGACTGTTTAGGTAAAACACTTTCAGGTTCAATAGTATCATGTTATTCTGAACGGAACTGAATTTTATTTATATTTTCAAAATCATTTTTCATGTTTTAAAGTATCATGTTATGATAATAGTAAATAGTTTCATCAGTTTGATATTTCTATTTACTAAAAGGGTCAGTTTCATCAAACTTCACATTAACCGAATTTTCAATAATCCTTTCCTTTTTATTAAATATTCTATAAGATTTATAAGTTTCAAAATATCATAAAAATATTCCTTCATCAGCTTTTAGATCGAACTTACTAAGATTTTCCTTGGTGTTCAGGATATACACCTTACATCCAAAAATATTAAAGTACATTACCATAGGCTTTCTGTTATTCCAAAGTTCATAAGGTGTATTTTTGAAAATTGGCCAGATTAAAACACTATATATAATATAGAAGGTTTTGTTTATAGATTCTGCCCATAAGTAGGTTTGAAGGCTTTATTCATTCTGTATAGTATTATCCATTTATTGAATAGTTTTGTTTCTAATTTCAACAATTCCATTTTGTTGAGGTGTTCTTGGTGCAGTGATGGTGTATTTAATACCCATATTTGAGCAAAAATAATTAAATTCTTGATTATAAAATTCTCCACCATGATCACTTCTTAATGAAATTATCTTAAAATATTTTTCATTTTGAAAACTTTTATATAAACTTTCAAAAATAGTAGAAACTTCATTTTTGAGTTTTAAAAAATAGACCCATGTAAATATAGAATCATCATCAACTAAAACATATACATATAATTTTCTAACCAAATTTTCTACTCTTGACAGTCCGAACAGATCCATATGAATAAGTTCTAGGGGGTTTGGCATAGCAATTACTTTAATATAATTGAAAGAATATTTTTGTTTCTTTACAATTTGATATGCATCATTGAATTTATCACATTCAAATTTAATAATAGGTAAGTTATAAACTAACTGTTTCTTAGTTAATTTATGCAAAGAATAAATATTGAAATGGCTATGTCATCTATGAAAAATCCATGACCCATTTATCTTAGTAGTTAAAAAATTCAATTTCTATTTACGTAAGGAATTTAAATCTAGAGTGTAAACATTATCTGTTCTGGGTTCTCTAAACATAATAAATTTATCATTGAATGTAGAACATGAATAATTAGAAAAATCAACACAATATCCATCATCATAGAGATGAGAGATACTTACCAGATTATGCTTCAATCCTTGTACATACAGTACTTTGTTAATTAAGATAGTATTTGGATCTCCAACTTTTTCAAGTCCAATTATATTTCCTTTTGCATTATCACAGAAGGTGACAAGGCCTCCATCTGTTTGAGTTAGTTTGTTAAAGTTTCATGGATTTTCACCCATATATCTAGAGCAGCCACTATCCATGTACCATATGGATTTTTATTTTCGTGACCTGTTACCTACAAAGACAATTAAAAAAAAAGTTAGTTTGGTTACCCATATCTTTTTGGGTCTAGAAGTGTTAGCTAACGAAATTTAGGAATCCAAATCTTCTTTATTTTTCCATGACTTATGTCATTTACTTTTGATAAACTCTTTGAAATAAAATGTCTTTTAATCCCACTTATTTGAGGATTTCTCTAATAACAGTTTTTTTATATGTACCTCTATTCCAAAAAAGTGCAAGTAATGGTTTTTTAATTGGGAAAAAAATAATTCTTATATTGTTTGGATTTTTGACCCTTACTGCCTATACTAAATATTTACTTTTTAATGAAATTTTTGCCAAGAATTTAATTTAGTATAATTTTGCCTTTTTTAAAAATAAGATCAACACTTTCATAAGTTTATACATCATCCTAAAATATTTTAAACTAATTTTCATGATCACTATAGTTTGTACTAGATGATCTAAATTTATAAACTATCTCTTGATGCTTTTTAAGTAAAGTATCCCTTTATCCTAAAATAGAATTATCAATATGCTTTAAAGATTTTTGTTTCTTTAATTAGGAGTTGTATATTTCTTCTATCATAGTGGAAAGTTAGCCATTTTATCATTTGAATAACTAGAATTAGATTTAGATAAACAGTAGGTTTTTACCTTATCTTTCTTTATTTATGAAGAACATATTTTATTTCAGATTTGACTATTCCTTCTCTTAATCAGAAATAGATGAGCTTCTGGAATCTTCAGAAGAACTCCAAGTAGCCTTCATTTCTATTTTGTCTTTATTTTTATAATTGGCATTTTTTATACATTTTTTGTCTTTATCTTCTCACCTTTTAGTTGAGGACAATCAGGTCTTTTATGACCCAATTTTTTTTCATAGCATCTAACTTCCCTTGAGTTTTTCTCTTCCTTATTGAAGGGTTTTATGAATCCCCTTTTCTTCTTGTAAAAATTTCCAATCCTTTTGGATAATGGAGCCAACTCTACTTCAGAGTTAGATAAGTCCAAATTCCTTTCTTCTCTAACTTATTATTTTATTTTATTTTTCTTCTGAGATGTCACCTTTAAAGTAGTATTTTCCTTTTTCACAATAATTCTATGATTTTTAGATTCAGATTGCATTTCATCTTCATACATCATCAATGTCCCAATGTGTTCTTTCATTGTTAGACTTTTGATAATAGATGACTGTTGAATAATAGCTGATATAACATTCCATTTAGTAGGTAGTACTCTTAGTAAATTCAAAGCTTGATATGATTTTTTGATATCCTCACCTAGATTTGTAATATTGTTAAAAATTTCTATAAGAATTCCATTCATTTTAGTGATGCTTTCTCCATCAAACATTCTGAATGTATTGAAATTCTATTTTTCTTTTGCATATCTCATTTTTCTTACATTATTTGTACCTTCATAGGCAACTGAAATTGTATTCTACATTTCATAAGATGTTGGGCATTGTGATACATGATTAAATTTTTCTAGTCCAGGACCACAAATGATATCATTCATAGCTTTGGAGTTCATATCATATTCAGCTTCAATTGCAGCATCCCAAGATTCTAGTTTCTTAGGAATCTGATAGAGACATAGGATTTTTGAATATACTTTGTATCCAAGATTTTTTAGATAAATAATCATCCTTTATTTCCAACACCCCAAATTTTATCTATTGAAATATGGAGCACGAACCATGGACATTACTTCCCTTAGATCAGTCATTTCCATATTTGTATATATCTTATGCTTTTAGCCTCTTATATCTCTGTTGAAAAGCTCATCCTATGATGCCAAATGTTAGGTTGTAATGGATATAACGATTACACAAGAGGGGGGGTGAATTGTGTCCTATTAAAATTTTCACAATTTTTTCGCTTAATAGTAAGAGACGATAGTGTGATGTTTTTGTATGAAATAATAAGTAGAAAATAAAGACAGATAAACAGAACACAGTTGTTTATAGTGGTAAGGTGCATGAATATCCCCTAGTCCACTCCACCAATCACCTTCTCTCCAAGAATGGTAAATTTTACTAGTATGGTCCTCGTATCATAAGACCAATCCACAACTGAGTGCGGGAAGTTCTCACCCATACAAATAAGTATTAAAAAAAGAGCCTTCTGGTTATTTGATAGAGAACAAAAATATAAAAATATTATCATGAGAAGATGACACTCTACCACAACTAAAACCAATCAGTTGATACTCAAAATAATCAATAAATACTGATTTGATAAAATAGTTTTAACTTCATAGTTGTAGCAGCACATAGCTGACAGAAGAAGCATCTTCTAATTCAGAAGAATAATAATCTTTGAAATATGTATGAAGAGATTTGGTTGCACAAAAGATCTTTAATTTTATGAATAGTAACAAAAACAGAGCATCACAATTCTAGGATTGAACACGTATATATTCAAAATTTAGTCCTTGTTTCTGAGATGATCGATCTCTGTATCACTATAAATTAATTTTCACAAGAAAACTCAAAGAATAAAAATTATCAACACAGTTAAGAGAGATCCACACATCCAACGTAGAAAGATATATAACAATATATCTTGTAGTAAGATTTCAGATCCATAAAATATGCCTGATAAATCAAGAGAATTCAAATTCAAAAATACAGCTCAGAGTAGTCATAAAATCACTTAATAATAGAAGAGACAATATCTGCTGAATATGATCCTTTAAAACAATTACAAAAAACTTTTAATCGGTCGAAATAGATCTTTAAATTCCAGTGATATTCAGAAAACACTATTGTATAAAACTCTGATAAAACTGGTAAATTCAAATTTCCAGCATTAAACAGTCAAACGTAAGGTTCCTTTATAAAATGACAAAACCACAAACATAGGGTTTAACTATGTAACATATGGATGATGATCCATACGTTCATCCTTGTCAGTATAAAATTATAAATGTATCATTGATTATTCATACGTTCATCTTTTCCAAATGTAGGGTTTACAATGTAAGGTTGATCACAAAAGTAAGGTTCATGATCCATACGTTTTTTTCTCAAATGTAGGGTTTGATACTTATGTAGGGTTCATTAACCATAATTTTTCTCTTTGATAAATGTAAGGTTTCATTCAAACATATTGTTCTTTATCTATATGTTTCTTCCAACATAATGTTGATTATCCATACATGTTGATCCTTTACCATAAGCTTTAATACAAACATAGGGTATGTTCCTTACATTATGTTCTTCAGCGTAAGGAATGAACAGTGATTCTAGAAAATGACAAACAGTGGACAGTGTTTCCATAATACATTTGAGAGTGTTCCGAACACTTTGAAAAATACTTTTCATGAAAAAAATACTTGAATATCATTCCAAAATATTAATTATAGATAAAATTATTTCCATGAAATATACTTAAATTAAAATCATAATTAAAACAAACAAGAGTATTTGTGAGCATCAAAATCAATAATATTTATAGAGTATTGTTAATACATGACATTCCCAACAAGAAGTGCCATAATAACCCATAAGTGTCATTCGAGAAGCAATACCAATCACCCGACCTTTCTTGACACCCTATAAAGTCACCTGTATCCATACCCCCTCATTGAAACCTGAATTACCAGTACCATCTTGTTCACTCCCACTTTGACTCTCGTGTGACTGATAAGTAACAGTCTCATACGTTTCCTTTAAATATAATGAAAAATTAGAATGACATTAAAATTAATTTCCATGAAATTTTTAAAAAAGTTACTAACCACAATATGGCATTGTCGTTCGCCTGCAACTTCTTCTGTACAGGGATCAATATGCATCTTCTTATACACTTAAACTTCATAATATTGGGATATTAATAGCCTGTATAATATTAAAAACATGTTATAGTTAAATTATATATATATATACATTTATAAATAATATCATGTATCATATGTCCCCAACGTATGCCAAATGTAGGACTTCTAGCCATATATGTGACATCTTGCCTTCCCCAACTCTGATGTCCAAATGATGACCTCCTCCTAAAAGTCTCTCCTAGCCCGAAGGAGTAAAACCATCCCATACCGGAGCTGAGATTTAGTTGGGCCGATGGGAGACACAAGATTGGTCAAAAACAGTAGCACAAGCTTTATCCATATCTCTCTTTCTAAGGTTGTGTAGAAATTGAAGAAATCCCTCACATATACCAATATTCCATGCCTCTTAAATAGGACCTCTCTGGCTATCATGAATTAGAGAAAATAAATTCTAAAAGATAACTAAAAAAATATGTTAGTAAGTAAATAAATTTTAAAAACTATATATTATATAATAACATACAATCTAGTGGTCAAAAATATGGTGAAGCACAATGATGAGAACTAGGTCCCATGACACAGATGGCTCGGAAAAATATTTACTTAGAATCGCACCAGCCTGCCCAATAGCTAAATATAAAAAACTATGAAATCAAAAACAAATAATCATAAAATTATTAACAAAATTAATACACAAATTAAATATAAAATAAACATCATAAATAAATAAATATACCTCCATAAATTAGGATCAAAATAAACAGATGGTAGTCTATCTGAAACATGATCTAGAATCATCAATCGAGCAAGACTATGCCCCCTCCTAAAAGGCACATTAGCCCGCAACTTAGCTGAATTGGTCTCATTAGTAGGAAGTCCAACATTAGTGAGTGAACGAAATAGATCATCATGATTATCTCTAGACATATAAAACAAATATTCTTACATGTAATAAATCTATAATACATATATCAAATATAAAAAAATAATAAATATTATAATATAATAATCTTACCAATAAAAATTTGTTAATAAAAATATCTAATATATAAAACTAAAAAATATCATAATATAATAGTTACTTGTAATTAAATAACTTAATATAATACATAAATCTTCATCTTCTTCATAATTTTCATCAAGATTTCTTCAACATCACCAACATCCATATGACTTTCAGTTTCATCATCCACTATTACATCATCAACATTATCTATATCATCATCCCTTAACTGAGGGATTTCATCATCGATATTTATATCTCTTCAAGTAATAGGGATGTTTCTTGAAAAACATAAATATGTTTCGCTTCCACAGAACCATTATTTTCAGTAAATATTTTTCACATGATTTTATTATTATCACACTCCATCAGTCCTTCAAATCCCTCAAAATAGAAAGCTAATTTTCATAATAAACTTGATGTGCTTGATGTTCCAACATAAATGGTTCATTTGATGCAAGAAGACTATTATATTTAATTTCAATGACTCCATGTCATTGATGAAATCAAAACACTTGATCAATATCAAACCAATGATATTTAAATATTGTTACATAATTTTTTACAATATAACATTTCTCAATTATTTCTTCTAGTATACCATAAAAGTCAAATTCACTTTCATTATGATGATATCCTTTCAAACAAACACCATTGTTCATTTATTTCTTTGATTCACCATATATGAATGTATAAATTTGAAATCCATTAACCGCATACCCATTATAAGAGTTTACCAATTTTGATACAGGGTTTTTTAGAAAACATAATCAACTATTAATTTTATTTTAATGTTGTTGTTTCATGTAAAAAATAAAAATTATTAATAATAGATATCATTGAAAAATATATTTCTTATTATATCAAAAGAAACCCAACTTATAATTATTTAAAACTAATTTGAAAAATTTTGTTGATGATGTTCTTCAATAGCAGTAGAGGTAATCTGTATAAATTGTTTTTTGATATGGTCATCATATAGTCTACAAAAAATTTAATTTAAATAAAATAATCTGTTATAAATATTGTGAAAAATAATATAAAATCAATACTTACTACACAAATTGGGTCATTTATTCACAATTCAGAAGAACATATGTATGAGCTCGGTATAGTTATTCATATGTAATCTGTCATTCATGATAACCACCATAACCAAGCTTGAGTTGATTGAAAATCGATAAATAATGGTCTGTGACATCATCAACATTTTCTTCCTTGTGACCCATGAAAATATGTTTTGATGGATATTCCAACTAAAAATAATAATAGTAAAAATTTGAAATTTCTTCCTACAAGTACATTTCTGTAATCGATCCTTCAACTAAGTATTTGTTACGTACTTTCTTCTTTAATTTTTACGTACATATATCCAATGGATATATCCACTGGAATTGTACTTCCCCCAACATTTAGAATCATATATAAAATTTAATATTAAATGTTCAATGGAATCAAAGAAGCCAGGTGGGAATATTTTCTCTAATTTATATAAAATTAAAATAAAATATTTTTTCAAAAACCCCAATGCATCATAATCTAATTATTCCACCCAAATATCTTATAAAAAATATGATATTTTGGTCAACATGTCCTAGATTGAAGAATCAAACAATCCACTAAGACTAATATGTAGTAATCATTCAATTATGACATGACAGTCATGCATTTTTAACCCGATAATATGCTCATTTCTAACGCAACAAGATAAATTAGAAGAATAACCATCTGGTAACCTCAAATAACTAATCCATTGAAAAAATAATAAATGGTTTTCTTTAGTAATTGAGTAAGCTGATTTTGGATTCATTAATTTTTGTGATCTTTCATATTCAAATAATTGAAGTTCAAGACATCTCCAAATCTGGGAATGATCAAACTGTGGGTTTATGTTATCTTTGGTCTTACCAGGTGTGTCCAAAACGGTATTAAATATGTTATAAAAAACATTCATCTCAATATTAATTACATCTAACATGTGACAAACTAATAAATCAGACCATTATGGAAGATCCCAAAAATTACTCCTCTTTATACAATTATTATCTCTCCCAAAACCATTTATTTTTTCTTCATTTATGGTTTCTACAAATGTAATAGGAGTTAGTGCAGAAAAAATATATTTTACCTGATTAACTAAGAGCACTACTGGTGGTTTGTCTATTTCAATTTGACCTTTTGTAAAATTATTTTTGTTCCATTGAAAGGGCTTATCTGCAAGAAGAAATATATGATGATAGTCAAAATAAATAACCTTTCTCCCATTACCAAGAATAAATTCTTTGTTCATAGTCATGCAGTACAGACATGATTTTAGACCATGTGTGCTCCATCCTGAAATCATACCACAAACCATAAATTCACTGATCGTCCATAATAATGAAACTTTCATTATAAAATTATGATATATAACTATTTCTAATGTAGTCATACTATTGTTACATAATAAAATTAACTCATCAATCAATGGCCTCAAATAGACCAAAATATTCTTCTTTGCGTGTCCTAGAATTAATAGAACCAAATATATATGTGGTTCTTTCATCAACATCCATGTAGGTAAGCTGTAAGGAGTAATGAAAATAGGCCAAAAAAATATTGACTACCGTAAGCATCAGTTGGACAAAAACCATCAGTGGAAAGGCAAAGTTGTATGTTATGAGGTTCTAAAGAAATATAAGGGGGTATATGATCAAAGTTATTCCATGAATCTCCACCACATAGACTATTTAACCTTTAAATGATGAAAATATTTGATTTATTCCATGTCATCAATCCAACTATGTATTGAGACATAAATAAACGTTGTAAACAAGGTGTAATTGGAAAATACCTCTAATATTTCATAGGAACTATAGATTTTCCCCACTGTGCCTCTTTATACCTCGATTATATACATGTTGGAAAATTAACCAAGGATTCATAATCACCATAATATAAGATGAAGTCACTTGATCATGAATGATTTTTTTTGATATCTAATACCCAAATTATGAACCAACCTATTACTTTAATAGAAACTTATAGGTCATGTATTTCTATCATGATACAATGATTCAACTGATGAAAAAATTTGATCAAATAAACTATTTTATATTCCAAAATCTGATTTTATAGCCAGGAATTTTTTAACAGATTCAAGTTTTCTCATCTGGAATCTTTGATATAAGGCCTCCTCAACAGATTTCAAAAAATTGTAAAATTGATAAGGTTATGATTCAGGAATTGGAATAGCATTATACATTGTTTCTTTTGGAATAGATTAACCAGTGGCCTCATGCACTAAATTCTGAAAAGATGGATACATAACCAAAAAAATTGTATTTTCTATTGAATTCTTTTCGCCATTTTGATACCAAAAATACAATCTTTCTAAAAACCAAAATGTAAAAGATGAAGTCCAACAATTTCAAACGTTTTGAATACCCTAAGATCAAATTTTCAACATGGAATTTTAATTTTTTATTTAGAAACAAAATCAGAATTCAATGATATAAATGATATAAAGGTTTCAACACCTTCAATGTAGACAGGATTTACACTAGATCCATATGGTTTTTATACGATGATTTATCCAATGCACGATAGCATAATAGAAATTGGTGTCTACTTCCTGAGTCCATATTTATCTAATAAAACAACATAAATTAGAATAATTATTACCAATAACTTTGACAAGGTACAAATTATTAATATATTTTAACACATTGAAATATTCTATGAAGTATAATCAAAGTGAGGGGATGAGTTAGAACTGGATTACAGGGCCCGTAGAGGCTTGATGCATATAGAATAAAAATATTTAATATATTTAATAATACACAATTTTTATTTAATATAAAAGAATATATCTCGAACGGTGTCTCATATGAGAAATTAAAGACCACCATTGGGTCAGAGATGTGGGTTTTACCCTAAGCGCGACATAACATTTGTGAGTATAGGGAATTGCGAGAGAGAGTAATTCATTTAATATTTTGATTATAATTTCTTATTAAAATTTAATATATCTCCCAAAATATTTATCATATGAATAATCATAGAACATCATTGGGTTCAGAATTTAGGGTTTACTATATGCGCAACATAACATTTGTGAGCGGTGTTTCGTTAGATTGCACGCGAGGGTAATTCATTTAATATTTTTATTTTAATTACTTATTAAAACATAAAGTATCTCCCAAACTATTTATTGTATAAAAAATAAAAGACCACCTTTGGGTATGAGATGTGGGGTTTACCCTAGGTGCAACATAACATTTGTTAGCGTCAATTGTTTCATTAGATTACGCACGAGGGTATTTAGTTTAATATTTTTATTATAATTTCTTGTTAAAATTTAATGTATCTCCCAAACTATTTGTTGTATGGAAAATTAGAGACCATTGTTGGGTATAAGATGTGGGTTTTATCCTAGAAGTGACATAACATTTGTTAGCGTCGAGTGTTTCGTTACATTGCACGCAAGAGTATCATTTTTAATCTTTTATTAATATTATTTATAAAATTATTTATTTTTATATATAAATATATATTACCATATTTATAAAATTTATTAATACAGATAATTTTAATAAATTAAACATTTATATGAAATTATTATTATTAATTAATAATTACTAAGTATATATCACAATTTGTTATAAATTATGTAATAAATATTATTAATTATGTAATAGATATTATTAATTATGTAATGATTATTATTAATTATTGAAATTATTATAAATTATGTAATGATTATATATATATATCAAAATTTCTTAAATTATTATTGCAATTTTATTATTATAATTTTATTATGTAATGATTATTATTATTACAATTTTGTAAATTATTTAAATTATTATAAAACATGTAATGATGATTAATAATTAATTTCAATTATTATTAAAACTTTAATAATTACTATATATATATCACAAATTCATAATTAATATAAATACGTCAAATATATTCTAACTTATTTTTGAACAAAGATACAAATATAAAATCTATATAAATAGATATATATATGTGTCTGTGTGTGTGTTACAAATATTTTTAATTATGGTAAATTTCAATTATAAATAAATTTGATTACCTTGAATTTAAAATTTATATAAATAAATTTGAGTTCATATTTTTTAATTAATAATTAATTTCAAATCACAATTATTTTGAATTAATATTTTTTACCTGAGATACATTATAGTAGTTGTGTGAGTTGGGTGTTTTTAAAACATTTATACGAAATATTAATACTAATTATTTTAATTAATATAACATTTATACAGATTTTGATGAATTTCTAAAAGTTGTTATATTTTATTATATATTTTTAGAAATTATTATTATTTTATAATTATAAATAATATTTATAATTTATTAATAATAACTAATCATTAATTATTATATATTATAAATAATTTATTGATTTTTACTAATTATTTAAATTAATACAACATTTTTTATAATTAATATTTTTTAAGAATTTATAAGAATTATTTTTATTTGCTATATTTTTTAAAAAACTATTACAAAACATTATCCTAATTATTGTTAACTAAGTTTTTAATAAATATTACATATTTTAAATTATCATTGTTTTTCATTAAACAAATGTTTTAATGTTTTTTATAAAAAAATTCAAATAAAAATGTTTTATTAAAAAGTTTTTATAAATTAATTTTCTCATAATTATTAAAAACCAATAAATTTTATTTATTCCAAATGTTATATGTATATATATATTACATAATTTATTAATCAAATCTATTAATATCAAATTTCTTATTACACTTTTATAAAAAAAATTAACATAATAAATATTTAGACATACATACACACATGCGCAAAAAAATCGGAACTGGGACACAAATAAAACGAATAAAACAAACCAAAAAAATAAGCAACAAAGAACAGATAAAATTATAACAAATTTCCAGCAATCCTAAAACACTATGAAAATTAAAATAAATCTAATTGTTGATGAAACTTTTATATTTTCAAACAAATACAAACCTCCAACATATTTCAATAATAATCATAATTCAAATAATAATATAAAATAATAACGTTTCAGCAACCCTAAACACAAAAAAAAAATCTATAAAGTTTAAAGATCAAACAATGTGCAAAATACTGTAAATCAAATTGAAACAAATTGTGCATAATCAACACCCTCAAATCTCTAATAATAAATTTAGATAAACACTACATGTTAAATAAATTATCAAAATAGGATAAATTAATAAACCTAGGTCTTTTGAAACTAGTATTTATAACATGTAACTAAAATACATAAAATAACTGACGGATGATAGAAGAAGAGTCCATATCCTGCAGATATGGTGTGAAATCATCCAAAAATCATACGAAATAGACATTTCTGGGGCTACACAAAGCGGGGTGTCCATAGGGTTCAACTCTGGTTCAAGAGAGGGGAGGTGATAAGAAAGGAAGAGAGAAAGAAGAAATAAGGGGTCATGCATTATTGAAATCTGATACGTTTTGTGACAGAGTAATTATGATAGAATTAATTCCATCAAAAAAATTGGTCAAAATTTTTTGTGAAGAGCATTGAATTTTGTCTCAATTAATCTCGACTCAAAATGCATTTGCAACGTACTAAGCAGTCCATTGAAAATGCCCGTTATGAATGATTTTTTAAATGGGCGATGGGAAACCCCACCAAACCTATTTCTAATGGATTGAGAATTCCATCACAAATAATTTCTATTTGTGATAGCATCTAGCATCGGTCACAAATAGTCTGCGCACATGAACTATTAGCGACGGGACATTTTTCCATCACAAATGCCCTATCGCAAAAACTTGAAATTCTAGTAGTGTCTATAAATCATATTAATATAATATATTTACATATATAATTATAATAATATAAATATTATTTAAATATATATATATATACATATATTAAATTAATCACTACAACCTTTATCGCTGCTAGACAAAATCAATGATAAAGGTTACACTTTTAGCAGCGTTAAAAAAGGAACTGATAAATGAGGGACCTTTATTAGTGCTAGAATAAATAACTAACAAAGGGTACACTTTTATTAGTGTTTTTTTCATTGATAAAAGGTAAATTTATCAACTCTTTTTTGTGAGCACTGATAAAAGTCACTACTTCATCAACGGTTTTGTCTATCATTATTAAAGGTCAGCACTGCGTAAGGAGTGATCTGGGGAAGTGTATATTGAATACCCATATTCAAGATTTAACTTAAATTGTATTTTATGATTTTAAAATGGGAAATTAATAATGGACTTAAAAATGCTTATGATAATAACCATTGTTTTTAAGGATGTTAATAGAATATTCATCATGCTTACCATAGTTAAAATATATTTATACTTACGATTGTTGTAAGGGATTGTGAGTTTCCTAGGGACAGTCCAAAAAACCCGAAAATAACGGTTTGGGTAAATTGTTCACAAAATTAAAAAACAACAGAAATGTAAGATTAAATATGTAGAAAAATATTTAGTGTCTTGGTTTTTTCTATGTAAGACTTTGGAGTATTTCTATAAATATTTCTGGGGTTAGGTGCTGAGATGGTGTGAGATTCTGAAGCCCGGTGAGCCTAAAAATAATATTTTAATGGTACAAAATATATTAATATCACACATAAGTAATTTTATTAAAAATTAGAATAAATTTCAAATGGAGTCTTCAATTAGAAATCTGAAACCACAGTTGAGTTCATAATGTGGGGTTTACCATAGATGTGACATAATCTTTATCAGTCGTATGCATTTGTGAAAAATTCATTGTGGGCACAAATAATAAAATAAATAAATTTATTTTATTTTTTATTTCATGAAATCAGAAACCCATTATAATTTTTAAATATATGGTTATGAGGAGATATTAGGATTTGATGCTTAACCTTGGAGATATATTGTACTATTGGAGGAGAACATTCTTGGTAGATGAAATCATATAGAGATCAAGGATCATTATACCCTCAAAATTTGAGGATCTAGACAAGGGAAGTGATTTAAAATCATTCTTCATTAGTGATCGATCCATATCAAGGTATGAAATTTGTTTTGTGAATTTATCCTTGTTTTCTTATCTCACAATGAATGTGAATCATTTGACTAAATTATTGATTTGTATATCGGTCATATTTGCGGGTATGGGTTTGTTTATTTGGGATTTGGGGGATAATTATTATATGTTTTTTATTTTTGGATATCCATTCATTATTATAACAACAACGGATCAAGGAAAACCCAAAAATGGAAAAGGTTCGTTCCTATTTTTTTTGTGGTTTCCTATCCCCGTTCTATATATATTCATTGTTGGTATTTACATTGTCCTGTAATTTGATGGATACTCAGTGAATTATCATTGCGCATTCATAATTTGAAACAAATGATCACTACCATGTGTTTGGGATGGATATCTGACATCACATTTGCAATATATGACTATGGTAGTAGATCCATATACAGATAGGCAGTTGTTCTTCCCAGTGTTGGCATGCGACATAGATGAGGTATGCTGATGGGTATTTTCTGAGCACCAGATATGGCTGGAATCTATCTAATGATGGTGAGATGGTTCATCCAACCCCAGATTCATGATGTACAACATGATTTCTGGTGAAATCAGTGGGTGTAGAGGTTGAGGATAAAATGTGTTAAATTTTTAGTAATTCTATGAAATTACGGACTATATAGTGTGTAATCTTTTAGAAAGATGCCATATAGTTCTTTATATGCAGTGTTAGGGTTTCTACACATAGATAAGTGTCACAGGTATTGTGAACCTTATCGTACTAGCTTGGTGTGTACATGATGTACATGCCTAGAAGGCTGGGTGGCATTTCACATCGTGTAGGTCTGGACACATGTCGTTTACACTCTTGTAGACAACATTGTGTATACTTGGAGTACACACCCTGGAGTTCAGGTGGCACTACACATAGTTTGGTCCATACCACAATCCATGTATACCCTAGAAGGAAACTTAGTGTGTACATGGAGCACATTATTGGGAGATCATGTGGCTGCACACACCATGTGTGGAGTCCAACACTCTATGTACTTAGGAAAGTACATGGGCATGGGAAGACGACATACCAAGTTCCAAATCAACACCTAAATGTTGTGTACATTCAATGGACATGTTGTGTAATTTTAAAAAAGTTCATTACATGTAAATGGAATACATGGTAGGGTCCAGGTTTAGTGAGACATGTTGTGTACCCCTAAGGACATTCCATTTACTCCTTTGAGGGATTATTGGATTTCTATTTCTTCTCATATTAGCATTGTAGTGAGCTTGTGTGATCTCCCTTGGACTAGTATCATTCAAGAGTCTTCCCTTGGTTCATTCCTCTAAGTGTTTGGTGAAACATCCCATTCTCATCATAGAGGGTGACCCATCTGCACCTTCCTAATAATCACTTCACCATGGGAGAGATCTCTTATTCTAGAGTAGGTTGTCTCAGTCTACTTCAACAGATATGTCGATAGCTTGGACCATATATCCCTTCGAGAGGCACATGGATATCCTTATTTCATTCATGTTTCCTTAGTTGGGTTTGTGGAATTGGTGTGACTAACACTACATGAAATTCAATCCCATATCAATGAGAATATTTCCAATAGAGTCAGGTGTCCCCTAGTGATCCTTGGGTGTTGACCCCTATCTTTGTATTGATATATGATATTTACTATGGGGTATTAGTCCAATGGAGTGTGGATATCAGATGAACGCTCTCAATTTATTATTTTCTTCCTGTTGGATATACCTAACGAGTGTGACCTCTATAATGGATTGGATTTTCTATCATCTTAGAAATACACATTCATTTATATCACCCAGTAGAGTTCCATTATGGATGGCAGGGTTCATGGAGTGATATCTTCTGGATGAGCATTATCTTGAAACTAAATAGTGGAACATTGGATGACAGTAGTTGAGACCCTTGAGACCTGGAGTCTTTTTTTATTAAATTTGAGATACCATGATTATTTTAATGTCTTGTGTCTTGTTTAAATTACCTATATTTTATGGGATGACTAATCTTTATGCTTTATGATTTGTGATTTTGGTGGATCCTAATGAGTATTATTATACTCACCCCTGCATGGGATCTACCCAACCATGTCATGTCTTATACAAACAAAAAAATCTTTTACTGATTACTTGGAGGACTAGGAGTAGGTGGAGCCTAGTTTGGGTAAGACAGACTGTGGTGTATACCATATGTTTCATTTGACAGTAGTCCCCTCTTTTTGAGCTGGTTGAACTTTATTTACAGTTTTGGGTGGGCTTGTATTTGGCCCCTTTTTCATGATTTCTAGTAATTAATTTAATACTTTGATTGTGTGATTATATATTTATGAATTAATTGTGATCAGTTGTTTTACATTTCAGAATTTTATGGGATTGGATATGTATTCATGAGTAATGGTACATTAGGAAAATTCCTCCCATGGGTGTGATATGCCTTCTTAGTGTTAGACACCATCCCTAGGACCATTTTAGGTGGAATTGGGGTGGTTAAAGATTGAACCCTAGTGGGTTAGGCCATGAAATAATGGCCTTAGATGGGTACCCAATCTGAATGGTTATGACATTGCATGGGTATAAGACTAGAGTTTGAAGATTCTTTTGTCAAGCTATGAGGTTTTGTTTGGGAATTAAGGAAACAATGTTTAAGTGTTTCAATTTTATATCTTAGGACATAGTGTCTAGAATTAGTGTCGTGACCAATGTATCCATTATCCAAGATCCTGGTAACCTTCTAATTGACATGGTACATGTAGTCACATGTTACAGGAAAAACATTGTTACATGCATAATATATGAATGTGTTGTGGTTTCCATGTTCTTCTTGATTTAGGTAACCATATATATTCATTGACCATGGAACATATTTTCTTTTTGTAGGATTTTTTCATGATGACTGACAACGTGGTTTCTATAGAAGAGTGGAGAGTTCTACCCATTGAGTTATAAGGCCTCATTGAAGGGCCTTAGTCATGAGATAATATATCTTAAATATGGTTGGTAGGTGGAGTCTTCTCCTATGGATTAGTTCATAGACCCACCTTCAGTGTTTTAGTAGGATACATCATGCGAGGCCGAGTCATGGATGTATATTTTGATGTTTAATGATGATTAATAGGGTTCAAGTGTGTATATTGAGCTTCTAAGGAAGGGATATCTAAGGATGAAGGGTTAGTAGGACCTACTGATAGCAGGTTTGTTTCACAATTCATGAAATTGTAGGTTCTGCTAGATATCATAGGGACAGATCAGTTCTATAAGAAAGATATGTTTCTATTATTTTAATGGAAGATGAAATATTTCATAGGATTTTCATACACATTGTCCTGAAGTCAAAGAGGCAGTCGAAAAACTATCTAGGTGGAGGTAGTGGCTGGAGAAAGGTGTTCCGACGAGCAACAAACATTATGGAGGAGATGGGGGAGTAGGAGTAGGTGGTAGGTTCTTGGGTTTGATTCTTCAACCACCACCACTAGGTAGACCACTCTTGGCTCGGGAAGTTGGTTGTTATAATCTTGGACAACTACAGGTGCTGGTGTTTTTTTTTTCTAGAGGCTCTTATAGTGTTTTGAGGTGTGGTCTTTGTTTCTTATACTCTTGTTGTATTATTGTTAGACAAAGGTAAGAGCTATTATATTTCTTTCATTGTTCAAGTCCTTTTTTAGGAGACATAGGGTGTCATTAGAGCCCTATGATGGTGTTTTTTTGGAATAACTTTGGATATGAAAGGAAGAGGGGAAATTCCCTATCTATGAAGCATTCTTGAGACGGAATCCAAAAACCGTGTGGGTCAGTCAGCCCCACCCAAAATGAATAGTCTCTAGGGGTAGTGAATGAGTTTCATTGAATCATGTGTTTGAGACTTTTTGTTTTACTAAGGTGTTATAGAAATCCCTAGTTTTGGTAAATAGGTGGGAATGGGAAATAATGAGTTCCCAGTAGTAGGAACTCACAAAGTCTTCGAGTGTGGTTTGAGGTCATATGTGTATATACACTTCCCTTGTAACAGTTTTCACGTGGTTTCACGGGACACCTATCCCTAATCGTATACCATTTTAGATACCTAATATACTGGTGGAACATTTTTTTCTTGAAAAATGTGTTTGAGGAAACTACAAAAAGTATCAGTGATTACATGCTTTTACCGAAAATTTGACATGACTCTAGGAGGAGAACGAGAGAATCTTGTGGAATATCTTCATAGTAGAGGTGAGACCTTATGATATTTTTTGTAGCATGGTTTCGAAGTTTACCATCTATGCCTAGATAATTGCTAAAAAATGTAGTAGTGATTTCGATTTTTTTATGGAGTTTAACTCCATTGATAAGGAGTCATCCCATGCAGAGCTGGATGAGATCATGTACGGGCGGTTATGAATGAATACTTATCAGTTGGATAGTGATACCTTTGAAACAATGGATGCTATGATATTTTTTTTCCTATATTGGTCATAGAGTATGAGGAATTATTTGGGATAGGTTATCACCAACTCTAGTTTTGGAGCAAGATATACTAGAAGTGATCCACTGCAATTGTTTTCAGCTCATAGTGACTCCTTTTGGCACGTTTTACACGGAAAAAAAATTGTGATATTTATGGAAAAAATTCTTAGACCTTATTGTATTAGTTCATGGTAGTCTTATTTGGTGACATCCATGTGTGCTCGATGTCTCATTTAAAGCACATGAGACACCTGAGGATGGTGCAGTTTACCACCAATCAATAGTTGTTACCCTCCACTTCTTTAGATAGCTAGGGAAGTAAAACATAGGGATATCGATTATGATATGTTGTGTGACCATATATTCACTAGATATGTTCCTGATGGATTTTCTAAGGTGGGATTATCATCATCCTTATTTGAGAATGGATGGTGACATAAGAAATGATGTCAAAGGAGGTGTTGAGGAAGTTTTTTTCCCTTATCAATACATCTGGGGGAGGTGAGGATGTACAAGGATATTTTATAATCTCTTGGGAAACCAGGGGAGTTGCCCTATGTTTTCAAGCTAAACTTTTATTGTCTCACCTATCTAAAGGTGTTGACCAATAGTGACTTGTATAGAGTTCTGGACACTTTTCATAATGTATGTTGTCTGACTTCATGGAATTCCATTGATGATCATTATAGAACATCATTCTTACTTCACAACATGGTTATAGAAGGATAAGGGAAGCCATTGAGTACTTAATTGTAGTTTAGCACAACGTTTTACCCCAATCATATTCCTAGGAAAGGTGGAATATTTATGGTGAACATTATTTGGGTTCACATGTAAGTTTTAGGTCGTGGCTAAGAGTATCATCTACTATTGGTGGAGTTTGAGTATCATAGTGACTACCACTCCACCACTAGTGTATCGTGTTTTTGAAGGCCATGTATGATAGACCTTTTAGGTCATGGTTATAATGGTCAGAGCGAGTGGGTGATAATTTGTGGGTCTAATTTTTTGTGCTAGTAATGGTTGTAAGGGTGTAATTTATCCAAGAGAGGATGAGGACTTCCAATTAAACTTCAAGAGTCCTTATTGGACTAATGAAGAAGGTATTTTTAACTAAAGAGTTACAAAGTATTAGCTAGTGTGGTAGGCTATCTCTTATGTTCTTAGGCCCTTCTCTTTTCCTGCTTCTATTTCTGGTTAGTTAAGTGGTGTTCCACTTAACCCTATATCCATATTAGTTTTGGTTTATTGGTGTTCTCCACATGTTATATCTGAGGATGTATGTACATAAATCATTTTAATATATTTACTTGGGTAAGATTGGTTGTGAGAGAGGAATTCCCTTTTTCAAGGAGCTAGTGGGGTAAATAACTTCTAGTAAAATAACCTTTAAGGGAAAGTTCTTTCCTTGGGTGAGTGTTTTTTGATATCATATGAAATCATTGGGAGAGATATTGAGATTGGGAGACCCATTTGAGAGATCAAAATCGCTAAATTTTATTGTTTAGTTTGTGCTCTTTGGGGATGAAATGTAGCACACTGAGTTTTTACAAATTAATTCTTTTTTGAATAAATTATATTTCTTTTATGGCTTGAGTAACATGAAAAAAAATCAATCTTTCATTACATGAAAACCTAGGTTATATTTCACTGCATTCAACAATTGGCTAGCTTTCATGAAACACATCACTGAGTTTTAATAAAACCATAACATATTATTAATATAGTCTTTTAAACATGACCATTATAAACTATCTATTAGACATAAAAAATGAATAGTAGTAACTAATTTTTAAAAATTAATTATAAATTTTTTACATAAAATAATAATATTGATAATAAAATACTAAATTTTTGGTAACGTCTTCATATGTTTGAAAATACTATTATCTTAAAGAGATGATTTTTATTTCAAATGTGAACAATGATAAAATCAAATTTTGACACTTATAGAAAATTAATTTGATAAAATAAACTTACTTTTTGAATTCATAATTTCAAAATTATCTTAGGTTAAATTTTCAGGATTTTTCAAAAATGTTTCATTTTTAAATGAATAGTGAAAAATACTGAATTTTAATTAAAAACTTTCTTTTTTGTCTAATATATTTATAATCTTAAATTATATTATAATCTATTTTAAAATTTTAATTAGTTATATTATACATATAGTATTCCAATTTATATAATTTTAATTATTTTATTATTGGTATTGAAGATAAAATATTTTTAAACTTTTGATCATTTTCTCTTTAAAAATATGCTTTCTCTTCAGGTCTCTGAGATAATTTTTAAATTAATTTTTTCAAATTTTGTGATTTGAATTTGGAAAATTTGATTCCATATTTTTTATCATAATAATTTATAATTTCAAATAAGTTCAACTTTATTTTTTACCAAAGTTATTAGTGAAGATAATTAAAATTAATTACGGTGATTAAGGTAAAAACAAGATTACTTTGTGCTTAAACATAGAATATAAGGTCTAAAAACTAACCTAAACATTTCAAAAACACATTTTATGTCCTTATTTGTACCTTGTACTTACTATTATTGATAGTGGAGCCATATTGGGGCTTGGTGGCATGAAAATAATGTGGGTGGAATTCACTCTTTCAAAACTTTACAAGCGTACCACTCACCTCGCTTATAAAAGGTCACCCCCTCTCCCTCAATCATAACTTCTTAAAAACTAATTGGTTTGAAAAATATCTTTTTAAATAACTTCTACACTTCCATCCTATTATTATAGAATCCTTAATTTGGTTAGAATGTAAACAAAGTAATTCCTTTGGTGTAAACAAAAAGGAGATACCAGATGAAGAGGTAAGATTTAGCAATGAACATTTTGTTTTATTTCTTCCTAAAACACCTTAAATATTTTTATATCATGATTATATAATAACCTTAATATATTCCGTATAATAATTTTTTTATGGTTACTACCAACAACCACACCCACTTCCATCAAATTGGTTTTGAAATCATCATTCATGTGTATGGTGGATCACTGTCTTGCGAAATGATGTCATTATTCTTTTCCATTACCTCCTATTAATGTTAATAATAATGATGTAAATACTATTTCTATATAATATTTATGATATTAATGATATTATTATGATTATTTAACTGTTATATATCACATACCTTCATGCATTCCATTTTTTGGGAATATGATTACGTCATTCGTGTATACGATGGACTACCGCCTTCTGAAGTGATGTGATTCATTCATGATTTACATGAAAAATATTAAGGTTGAGTTTAATAAAAATATGTGCTATATATGAAATTAAATTTATTCTGTAATGATAATATATAGTTTACTTTTCTTTCTATAAAAGTGAAAATAAAATGAAAATATCGTTCATTCGTACATACGACCTATCATCTTCATGAACGGTGCATTACATTTCCAATATCTAATTTTTTTGGATTACTATAAATAAATATATAATGAATATATATGATATTTATATCATGGTTTAAATTATGGATATTATTAAATCATGATAAAATTAAGGGTACCAAAAATAACAAGTCAAAACATACACGTAAAACAAAGTCGTTATTATACGAAACGTAACTTCAAAATGACATTGTTAATAAATGGGTTATATAATGTCATAAGAAAATAATATACGTTATGATATATATGAATATGTTTCTGTGATAGATTTATAATAAACTTATTTTTATTATATAGTAATTTTGAATGCGTACAACTGATGTCAAAACTTAAGGTAAGGAGATTTCTAGTCTCACTTTAATTTCTGAGAGACTTATTCCATACTCATCACTTGTTTCTTTTTAATGGTGTATATACTACCCTATGAAATTATATATCATTAATCCACCTCAATTAATTATATTTAATATTTCAATTTATGTTATTATTTCATTGGGATTGTGATTGAAAATTTACTAAAGTAGTAAGATGTTTTTAGTCTCAATTTTCATTCTTTGAGATGTAAGTTATGTTATGCACCTATATTACTGAATGAGGTTAATATATAAACCCATTGAAAGTTAATATCATGAATTTGTTAATACTTATTATTTTTTATGTCCCATATTATGTTGAACCTTCATGGGGTTTACAATTCAATTTTTAATAAGTGGTAGTGATTTTATGTTACAATTTCATCATTTATCCGGATTGTTTATGATCAAGTATCCAATATTGAAATATCATGAGGTACCTTTCAATAATTACCTTAATTATGTTATATTGTGGTTATTCATGATATCTTCAAGTAATGGTTCCATTTACCCACCATTTGGTACTCAAAATTATTAAGAAAATGTTTATTTTAAGAAAACCCAACTTTATTTCTCTCATCGGTCGAAAATATGTTTTCTTTAGAAATAAAGTTTTCTAAAAATGTTTAAAAAATTATTTATTAATATATTATGATGTTTAAAAGTTGTTTTTACCCATTTTTTATTTTTTAAAAAAAATTAAAGGAATCTTCATATCGTTTTCCAAAACAATGTTCGTTTATCTTTTATCAAAAATGTAAAATGAATATTCATTTTAATATGTATGGCATAAATAGAATTTTTTGACACCATGAACAATAATTAATTCAATTAATCCTTTATATTTTTTCATATTTATTTTCAATTAAAATGGTTTTCAAAATTTTTTATTTTAAAAATCATTTTTCGAAGTGGAAAGGATATTTAACTTAAGAAATGTTTTAAATGATTGATCGAAATCATTATACATCTAATATGACACCCATTGATGTTAGATAATCCTTAATGGGGATATAATCTAAGTATAAAATTCATATTCTTTCCCAAATTGGTTTATGTACTGATGGAATGTTGTTTATGAAACCCATTTATCTTATATGGGTTATACCAAGAATAAATGATTATAAAATATTCTTATTTTCACTAGTTATTATATGATGAAATGATTATGAAACCTATCTATTTTTCATAGGTTATGATATGATTAAACTTTTATGATAACCATGTTGTTTTATTGGTTATTATGTGATGATTTTTTATGATCGTGTTTCATACATAAATATGGTTTACATTATGAGATGGGCGAGACCTATATCCCCCTTCAATGAATTGGGAAAATATTTATATATATCAGGAGATAGACATGGATGGAATGGGGAGTGAACCTAGTATAACAAGATAGGACTATAATGGGGAGTAAACCTGGTTCAGTAAGGCATGGATGGCATGCGGAGTGAACCTAGTACAGTAAGATAGGGCTAGAATAAGGAGTGAACCCGGTTAAGTAAGACATGGCTGGAACAAGGAGTGAGCTCAATACAGTAAAGGACTTTGTCCACTATGATAGCCTTGTCAATGAGCCTTTAAAAATTTGTAAATGATCTTTTATGATTATTTATATGCCACAAATTCCATTCCTTACACCAATGTTATGCTCTTATGGCTCATTTTGTTTGATTATCTTATGATTCATGTCTTATGAACTACCGATATTTATTCCTTGACTCATGTATATGATATTTGATATGAATTTTAGGATTTTGAAACATTATTCTCATGTTTCCATACCCTTATGTTCATGTTATGCTTATGTATATCCCTTTATTACCTTTATAAATCATTTGAGATCATCCATTTCTATGTTTCCTTTCCTCATGTTATGAAGATATATATTATATATGATATATATAAGAAGGGTGAAAGTTGTGAAGAATGTATTGGTGGATGATGTTTCTCACTTATATACATGTGTTTATGCTTCCATGTTTCCAAAGGCACTAAACTATTATGGTCCTTAGGTGTGTATTTGTGTAATGTAATAAATATTAGGTAAAAATGTTGTAATTTATATTTATGTTAGTCCTATGTCTTTATAGTTGGTATAAAAAGATGTGTTTATTTATCCTTTAGAAACTATGATGACAAAATATTAGTGATATACATAAGGACATGTATAAGTATAACTCTAAGGATGATCCAATGTATATAAAAATGTACTAGAATTTTAGTAAAGGATAGAGAAATTGGTTTCCAAGAAATTACATCTTTATCTTAATAATACAAGTGGATCTAGCTCTAGAAAAAATGTAAATAGGGGTAAAAACCCTGAAAACATTATATTGAGCTAGAATTGATTGGTAATTGGTGTACAATAATGGTCCCTACTAAACGCCTAGTTTGAGACACCCACAGGATATGATTTGGAAATTCTCAAACTCTTTATGAACCATCATGAATTATTTAAATAGAATATGACTATGAAAGAACTAAGATAAACCTAAGGATAAATAGATTAAAGAAGGTTTAATTTTTTATACATCCTATAAGTGATTTTTCATGATTTGTGGTTCCATATCATGATTATTACTTATTATACTATGATTTTTTGTTTTAGTCAGTGTTCAAAACCCAATGGAACCACATTAATACTAGGTGATATAAAAAATGAAATGATTTTCTTCCTAAAAATCCAAATGTTATAGGAGATAGAATAAAAAATCTCATTGTTATTCAAACAAACATTTCTCAATATATGAATTATGATGAAATTAAAAATGAGTAAAAGAAGGAAAAAATGATCTATTGAGTCCTTCATGAGGCAATTTCCCCCTTCTTTCAGTGGTTCTTTTTGATCCACTAGCTGCTGAACAATTGATCGGTAACACTGAAAAGTAATTTTCCATTCTCCAGTGTTCAAAACATGAAAATTTTATTTTGGTTGCCTATCATTTGGATGGTGGTGCAGATCAATGGTGGACTCTTATCAAGAATATGAGGCAACAGGATAAAGTTGAATCCATGGATTAGTATGAGTTCAAGAAATTATTATTCAATTAGTACTTTCCTTATGTTCTTTATATGAAGATGGAGAAGGAGTTCCATGAGTTAATGAAAAGGGATGATTAATCCATTGGTACCTATAAGGATATTTTTAAAAGACTTTATAAGTACAGAACTGGTGTTATCATCCAACCAGAAAGTAATATTGATCAATTATTCAATGGCCTAAAACCAAATATCTGAAGGGAATTATCCATAAGAGACTTCAGTGGTTAAGTATATATTGTTCTATGTGATATCAAGGTGGAAATGGTGGTGGGAGATATGTATCAATCTAATGGTTTTGATAAGAAAAGGAATATAGAGTTTAAAGAAAAAACTAAAAACCATGGAGAAAAGAAGATGGGATTTCCTTTATGCTCATGGTGTAGAAAGAAGCATGGAGGAAATTTTCATACGGGGACTACCCAATTTTTTATGTTTGGAAGGGAGGGTTACTAGGAAATTAATTTCTGTAGTAAAGGGAAAAAATTTAGCTAACAAGTAAAATAGAGTGAAAGATTCATAGAATGCACCTCCCCCACATCAGTGCTTCATATGTAATGAGAATGGGTGTTTTTATAACCAATTCACAAACATAAGGGTTAATAGATATAATCGACATAAGAAAACTCTTAATCTAAGGTACATGTGGAAATCTCATACAATAAATATTCTTGATGCGGGGTGAGAAAACAACATGGTGAAATGTAAACTTATCACCCACTCTATAACTTATAATTTCATATTTGAATTTGAATGTACCCAATATTATGTATATAAAGAATTTTTTAATTGTATCAATATGACACCAAAATGATTAGATATAGAATTAGTAGTGAAAATAATAAAAGTTATGATGATCACATCTTAATTCTATGATTCCACTTCAGTTAACATTGTTGGGAATATGTTCCTTATAAATCTTATCATTCTTCCTATGGTTGAATTTTATGTCATCATAGTCATGGATTAGATTTATCTACATAAACCCTAGATAAATTGTTAAGAACATAAAGTAAAATTTGATATTCCAGAACAACCTATGATCGTATATCAATTTCATGATAAGAATGAGCTTCCAATTGAGATCACATCCATTGTATGGGTATTAATTCCCATTTGTTAGGGTTGTTTATTTCGTATGGTTAGGGACAAACATGAAATATATGATATGAAAATTGGGTAAGAAATTATTGATATCTTTTAGGAAGAAGTTTTTTATATTCTACAAAAATATGATGTTGAGATTTTAATAGAACTCATATCTAGTTCCACGCCAATTTCAAAGACTCCCTATAGAATGGACCTAATTGAGTTGCAACAATTGAAGAAGAAACTCTAGGAAATCCTTGACAAGGGATTCATTCAGACAAGTGTGTCACCTTGGGGTGCACCTATTCTATTTGTTAAAAAGAAAGATGTATTGATGAAACTACATATTGATTATAGGTAGTTGAACAAGATCACAATCAAGAATAACTATCCTCTTCACCCATATTGATTACTTATTTGATAAACTACATGGATTTCAAAACATTTCCATGACCGGACTTTATTATGGATATCATTAATTAATGGTTAATAAGGAGGATATCCATAGGATGGAATTATATACAAGGTTTCAACACTATGAATATATAATTATTCCTTTCAGACTTATTAATTCCCCTATTATCTCCATGTATGTAATGAATATAGCCTTTAGAGATTTACTTGATCGGTTTGTGGAAGTATTTACAGTTGATATTATTATCTATTTAAAAACCACGGAAGACCATGAAGATCACATGAGAGTTTTACTAAAGACCCTAAGTAAGGATAAACTACATGAAATTTAAAAATTGTAAATTTTGGCTACAAAATGTTTCATGTTTGGGTTATATAATCTCATGAGAGGGTATATCAGTAGATCCATAAAATAATTCGGCTAATGAATGTTGGCCTAAACTAACCATGGTGATTGAGATCCATAGTTTTCTTGAATTATCTGAATATTATCAATGGCTTTTGGATAATTTCTCACAAATATATAATCATATGACTAAGTTAACATTCAAGGGAGCTAAGTTCCTATGGACAGATGAATGTGATGAAAATTTCAAGGAACTAAATAGAAGATTAGTTCATGAAACTATTCTTACATTACCCAATAATGGATAAGGGTTTTAACCTATAGTAATGAATCCATGGAGAAATTGGGATGTTATAATATGAATAATAACATGGTTATAACTTATGTTTCGTAACAATTAAATATTCATGAGAAACATTACCCAACTCGTGATTCGGAGTAAGTTGTGGTACTTTTTCAATTAAAGATGTGGAAGTATTATCTTTATGGATAACATTTTTATATATATACTGATTATAAAATATTGAAGTATATATTAACACATAAGGAGTTGAATATGCTTCAAATAAGATGGTTAGAGCTAATTAAACATTATGACTACTCAGTACATTACCACCTTAGGAAAGAAAAAAAGGTGGATGATTCTTTGAGTAGATAGGATCATATTAGCATATCCATGACATGGATAAAAAAAGATCCAATATTTATGGATTTTAAAAGGATATATCTGGGAATCCAAAATGAAATGGATAAATATTATCTTTTTCAATTGAATTTTTAATAATCTATCCAAGTGAAGATTAAAGAGGAAAATAATGAAGATGTAGAGCTAAATAAAAATGTTATAAATATTCCCGAGTTTAACCTTGATCATGAAGGAATGATATGGTTTAGGAACCATGTATGTGTTACATATATACCGGATTTGGAGAAAGAGTTATTATAGGAAGATCATTATTATTCATCCTATATTTATTTGGTAAGTATGAAGATTTATATATATTTGAAAGAATATTTATGGTGAGATGGAATGAAGAGATATGTATAATAGTTTGTATCTCAGTTCTTGTTATATGAGTATATTAAGAATAAAATAAAAAATTCTAAGTGGATGTTGCATCCATTGCCCATACCAGAATAGAAATGGGAAAACATCACTATATATTTTTTCGTTGGACTCCCCAAAACTTATAAAGGGAATAATTCTATATGGTTTGTATTAGATAACCATACTAAGTTAGTACACTTCATCTCTATCAAATAATACTTATCTCTTGATCATCTTTCAAGGATATGCATTATAAAAGTGGCAAGGTTCCATGGTGTACCACATTCTATTATATCCGATCAGGTTATGAGGTTCCCCTCAACATTATAGTAAAGCATTTATTAATAACATGGTATGAATTTGAGTTTTATGACAATATATCATCCTTATACAGATGGTTGGTCTGGAATAAAAATTAAAACCCTAGAGGATATGTTGTGATATTGTTCTTTGGATTTCAAAGGTAATTGGGATCAACACCATCCTATAGTTGATTTTTCGTACTATAATATATTTTACTCAAGAATTTAGATGGATCCTTATGAATCCCTATATGGAAATAAATGTGGGTATCTAACATGCTATAAAAATGTTTGAGAAATAAAGCTATTGGGATTCAAGATAGCAAAAGAAATGGTAGAGATGTTTAAATTCATTCAGCAGCACATCAAGGAACTTCAAAGTTAGAAGAAAATTTATGCTCATAATCACTAACATGATATATAATTTGAAGTTGGTGATAAGGTGTTTCTGATAATTTCTCCATGGTATAAGGTTATGAGATTCGAGAAGAAAGGGAAACTATGGCCTATGTATATTGGTCTCTTTGATATTCTTGATCGTACCGGGATGGTATCCTATAGCATGGTTCTTCCACCGAACCTATTTTGAGTGCATGATGTGTTACATGTGTCTCTCCTAAGGAAGTACATACATGACCCTTCACATTTAATGAATATAGAGGTTATACCTCCATATAAAGATCTTAAATTTGAGGAAAACCGACAAAAAATTTCAAGGGATAAATTCATTTTAAGGAAAAAATAATGTAACATCCCAAGTTTTTATAAATTAATATTTTTTCGAATAAATTAAATTACTTTGAGGTATTTTATTACAATAATGAAGAATTAAATCTTGTGTTACACAAAATCCTATGTTATCTTTCACTACATGAAACACTTGGTTAGCATGTGCGAGACACGACACTGAGTTTCAACAAAACCACGGCATATTATTAATAAATTTATTTAAATTTGACTATTATAACCTAGATTTTAGACCAAGAAAAATGAATCTTAATAACTAATTTTAAAATTTCAATTATAATTGTTTTACATAATGTAAACATATTTCAACAAAATACATAACTTTCAGTAAATACTTTATATGTTTGAAAATACTATTTTCTCAAAGAAATGATTTTCATTTCTTTTGATAACAATAAAAAAAATCTGTTTTCAAACTTATATAAAATTAATTTTATAAAAAAACATTATTTTTGAAACAACTAATCTCAAAATTATCTTAGGGTGAGTTTTGGGGATTTGTTTTGAAAAGTTTCATTTTTTTAATGAATAGTGAAAAATACAGAGTTTTAATTGAAAACTACATTTTCATGAAATTTATTTATATTGTTGAATTTTATTTTAATTTTGTTTTAAATTTATTTATATTACTTATAAATATATTATTACAATTTATTTCCCTGGTATTAATTTCATATTGAAATTTTATATAAAAATATTTTATATTTTTGATTATTTTCCCTTTAAAACCCCACTTTCTCAACATGTTTGCAGGATTAATTTTAAATAAATTTTTTGTCATTTATGTGATTGTAATTTGAAAAAATGGATTACGTATTTGGAATAATAATTATTTAAAATTTCTAATATGGTAAACATAATTTTTTACCAAAGTGATTAATGAAACAATTAAAATAAATTACATCAATTCTGGTAAAAATAAGATTACTTAGTGGTTATTTATAGAATATAAGGTGTAAAATGACCAAAAACCTGAAAAATGCATTTTCTAGACATATTTCCAAATATTTTTTCCTTTTTCAAATAATGGACCATTATTTGGTCCTGGATACATGAAGAAACATGGGTGAAATTCACTTTTTCAAAAACTTACAAGTGTTTAACTCGCCTCCATTATAAAAGGCCACCCACTCTCCCCCTCTCATAACAAATTAAAAACCAATTGTTTTGGGAAATATATTCAAAACTAAATTATCCACTTCCCGTCTCTCATCTAATAAGACATAACTTGGTTATAAATCCAACAAAGTAAAGCCTTTTGTGCAAACTAAAAGGAGATACCTAAAGAAGTGTTAACATTCATAAAAGAACATTTTTGTTTTATTTCTTATTCAAACCCGTTAAATTATTTTTATATCATGATTATATAATAAAATTAATATATTTCATGTACTAAGATGTTTTTATGTAAAGTTTAATACATACAACCTTGCACACTTCCATCAAATGGGTTGTGAAGTCATCTTTCATGTATACTGTGGACTACAGCCTCACAAACCAATTTCATTTTTTTCACTTCCTTCTATCAAGTATGGGAATAGTGAAATACAGACTATTTATATATGATATTTATGATATTATTATTCTATGTTAATTTTTAAATCACACATACATTCATGCTTTCCATTTTGTGAATATGATAACGTCGTTCGTGTGTACATCGGACTACCGCCTCACGAAGCTATGTGATTTTTTCACTATTTACAAGGAATTTAATAATAATGTGTTTAATAAAATTATTTTATAGATATTAAATTAAAATATTTCTATAATTATAATATATCATTTACTCTTCCTTCTTTAAAACTGAAAAGAAAATGAAAAAAAAAATTCATCTATACATACGACTTACCATCTCCATGAACAATGCATTACATTTCCTATCACTAAATTTTATATATTGATATAAATTTATACATACTAAATATATATGATACTTATATCATGGATTAAATTATTTATATTATGAAATTATGATTAATGTAAGAGAACCAAAAACAATAAGTCAAAACGTATATAAAAAACTAAGTGGTTATTACCTAAAACGTAACTATAACATAGAATAATTAATAAATGAGAAATATAAACTCACAAGAATATCATATATGGTATGATATGTATTAATATGTTTCTACAATATATTTATAATAAACTTCTATTTATTATATAGGATTTTTGGATGAGTACAACAAAAGTCAAAACATAAGGTAAGGAAATTTCTAGTCTCGCTTTTATTTTTGAGAGAATTATTCCATATTCACCACTCATTTATTTTATCTGGTGTATATACTGACCTGTGAAATGATATATCAAAAATATTATCTCATTTAATGATAAATAATTTTTCCATTGATTTTATTCTATCAAGGGGATTATGATTCAAAAACTACTCAAGATGTGAGGGATTTTTTGTCTCAATTTTTCTTTTTTTGAGATGTATGTTATGTAATGCACCTATATTTTTATTAGTGGTGTATACACATGCCCATGTACATTGAGTATCTTGAATTTATTCATCCTCGTGAAATTTTTAGTGTCATTTTATTTTCATCCATTATTTATTTTTTTGATGATTCCATGTTACCAAAGTGGTAATAATATGATGTTATAATCTCATCTTTTATCAAGATTGTTTATGATCAAGTCTCCAATGTTGAAATATCATGACCTACCTCTTAATAATTACCCTTATTTTTCTTTTCCTCATATTATTCATGATATATTAATGTAATAGTACCATTTTTACACTCTCTTGTACTTAAGATTATTAAGAAACTATTTATTTTAAGAAAACTCAACTTAATTTATCTCTACGGTCAGAAATCTATTTTGTTTTAAAACATTGTTTTCAAAAAAAATTACTTTTTTATGCTCTTTAAAATACATTTTTACCCATATTTTAGTTTTTACAAAAAAATTAAATGAATCTCAATGTCTTTTTCTAAAAATATTCACTTTTTTATTTTACTGAAAAATTTAAAGGAATATTGGTTTTAACATGTATGGCACAAACCGAATTATCAGATTCCATAACCAATAATTTCATAAAAGATTCATTTATATGTTTTCATAGTTATTTTCAAATAAAAATGTTTCCAAAATGTTTTATGTTTTAAAAATAATTTTTCACAGGTAAAAGGATATTTTCTACAAGAAATGTTTTAAATGATTGATCAAAATCATTTTCCATCTAAGATGAAACTTGTTGATGTTACCTATTCCTTACTGGGGATATGATCTAATGATATCATTCATATTATTTCTTTGAATGGTTTATATTTTTATTTCATGATGTTTATGAAATCCATTTATCTTCTATGGGTTATAATATGAGTAAATTCTTATAAAACCTGCTTCTTTTCATGAGTTATTATAGGATGAAATGATTATAAATCTTTTTTTCTTGTCCATAGGTTATGATGTAATGAAATTTTTATAATACCCATTTTATTTCATGGGTTATTATATAATGAATGTTTATGATCATATGAAACACATAAATATGGTTTTCATTGTGATAAGGGTGGGACCTATATCTCCCTCTAATGCATTGGGTAAAGATTTATATACCTCATGAGATAGGTATGGATAGAATTGGGAGTGAACTAGAGATATTAATATAGGGATTAAATGGGTACTGAACTTAATTCACTATGACCTGGTTGGAATGGGGAGTGAACCCATTATAGTTATATAGGGTTTGAATAAGGAGTGAACTCAGTTTAGTAAGACATGGTTTGAACATGGAGTTAATTTTGTATAGTAATGGACTTTATTCATTATGATGGACTTGTAAATGAGCCTTGAACAATATGGAAATGATCTTTTATGGTTATGTGTATACCAAAAAATTCCATATCTTATGCCAATGTTATGCACTTATGGATCATGATCTTTTATTATATTATGATTCATGACTTATAATGTGCCAATATTTATTCCTTGACTCATGTATATGATATTTGATATGTAGGGCATGGTTTTAAAATGCAATTATCATGTTTGTATACCCTTATATTCATGTTATGCTTATGTATCTCCCTTGTTTACCCTTACATAGCATCTGAGCTCGTACATTATTATGTTTCATCTCCATGGGTTATGAAGATACTTATTATGTACGATATGTCCAAGAAGGATTCTATTTGTGAATAACATATTGGGGGTGACATATCTCACTTACAGAAAAGTTTTTATTTTTCTAAGTTTCTAAAGACATTAAACTATTATGTTCCTCAGGTGTGTTTTTGTTTGTGGTAATAAATATTACAAAAAAAGATATAATTTCTATGTATGTTAATCATAGGTAGTTACTCAAATATACCTAAATAGGGGAGTAATATAGTGTCTCAATTTTTTCCATGTAGTTTTTGGAGTATTTCTATAAATATTTTTGGAGTAAGGCACTTAGAAAACATGAGATTCTAAGGCTTGGTGAGTCTAGAATTGATATTTTAAAGATATTAAATATATTAATATCATTTGTATGTAATTTTTTTGAGAAAAATGGAATAACTCCAAAAACGAGTCTCTGATTCAAAATCTAAGGCCATTGTTGAGTTCTTAATGTGGGTTTTATAGTAGGTCTGACATAATCTATATCGACATTGAGCATTTTTTGAAAATTCATCATAGGTACAAAAAAATAAAATAAATATATTTAATTGTGTTTTTTAATATCAATGACATAATGAACCATAATCCTCTATAAATATATGGTTATGAGGGGATATGAGTGTTGTCTTCTTGACCCTGGAGATCTAAAGGACCATTGGAGGATATCGTTCTTAGTAGACTACATCAGATCAAAACTGAGGATCGTTGAACCATTAGAATTTTAGGATCTCTCAAATGATAATGATGTGAAATTCTTATTTTCCACGATCATTCCATATCGAGGTAGGATGTTTGTTTTGTGGTTTTCCCTCATTTTCTTATCCCATAATGAACAAAAATTAACGGACAAACAAATTGATTTGTGGATCAGTCATTTTTGTATATATGGGTTTGTTTATCTAGGATTTGGGGGACAGCTTTTATTTATTATAAATTATTTGATATCAATTCATAATTATTATGAAATTGGATCATGTAAAACCTAAACAATAATAATATTTTTTTCATCATAATGTGTTTTTCAGTTTTCTCTCCCTATTTTATGTGTGTTCATAATTGGCATTTACTTCGGCCTGAAATTTTATGGATACCCATTGAAAGATCATTGTACATTTGGTCTTTTGAGAAATGGATCACTATTATGGGTTTGGGATGGAGATCTCATGTCACTGTTATGGTAAAAAAACTATGGAAGTAGATCCAATAATGGATCGAGCATTCTTCTTCATGATTTTGGAAAGTGACACCAACAAGTTTAGACAGTGGGTGTTTCATGAGCATATGATATGACTAGAATTTCAGAAATGATGGTGAGGGGGTTTGTTCATCCCCATATCCATGACGTATGACATGATTTCTTGAAAAATAAATGGGTGTGGAGGCTCAGGTGAAAACACGTGGACTTTTTTGAATTTCTATGAAATTCCTAACTACACAGCATGTAGTCCTATGAACACACATCATAAAGTATATTCTATGTGTTTCTAGGGTTTTTATATAGATATAAGTATCACACTTCATATGACACATGTCACATATGGTGATACCCTTAGTTGACTATCTCGGTGTGTACATAGAGTATATGCCTAAGAGGCAGGGTGGAATTACATACCATGTGAGGCATTCCACATACAGTGTACATTCTAGAAAATGAATCAGCATGTATAGTGAGTACATTCCCAAGTGGAAAGGTTATGTTACCTTCCACGTGGGCCATGCCACATATTTTATACACCCTAGTAGGTGGCTCGGTGTGTACAGGGAGTTCAATTCCATGAGATTTTGTAGACCCACATTCCATGTGAGTTGGTCTAAAAATTGTGTACATAAGATTGTGTATGGGTATGGGTATATGTAATTTTGAGTTCCACATCTACACCTACATATAATTTACCTTAGTTTAAATTTCATGTACTTTTGGAAAAGATCATGTCATTTGAGCGTGATAAAAAAGTAATTCCATGCTTAGTGATACACTCTGTGTACACCTAGGGACACACCATGTACTCCTTTAAGGTTGATTTGGATTCTTATTTCTTCTCTTATCATATTTATAGTGTAATTTTAGAAGCTCCCTTAGACTAGTATTGGTTGAGTTTGTTCCCTTAGTCCATTCCTATGAGAGTTCTGTGAAGAATCCCATTCTCATCATAGAGGTTGAACCCTCTACAACTTCTTGATGATCATTGTAGTGTGGGAAAGATACCTTATTCTAGAGTGAGTTATCTCAGTCCAATTTGAAAAATACCTCAATATATTGGAGCATTTATCCCATTGAGAGTTCAGAAGCAATCCTCATTTCCTTCAAGTTTCATTAGATAGGGTTTTTGGAATTAGTTTGACCAACACTACATGGTAATCAATACTCTATCTAAGAGAATGTTTTCAGTAGGTTTTGGTGTCCCCCAAGTGTGACCTGGGTATTGACATGTTATCTGTGTATTTAGATCCAATATTTATGATGGGGCATTAGTATGATGATGTGTGTATCTTGGATGAAACCTCTTAGTTTCATATGTACTTTATTTTGTATTGATCTGACATTCATGACATCTAGGATGGTGGGAATGTGACATTGGCTTAGCGATACTCGATGAGTTATTTCTATAAATTGAGTTTCATCATGTATAGTAGGGCTCATGGAGTGAGATCTCATAGATGAGCATTATCTTGAAACCTCAAAGTGGAACTATGGTTAGAACTGGATTAGACCCTTGAGAATTAAAGTATTTTATGAGTATATCTAGGATATCCTTGATTATTTTTATGTCGTGTATCTTGTTTTAAATACCTATGTTTGATGAGATGACTATTCTAGATGGTTTATTCTTAGTTATTTCGATGTGTCCTACTGAGTATTGTTATACTCAGCCCTACATAGTCTCTTCCTACAAATGTCATATCATATGTCGATGAAATATATTTTATGGATTCCTTAGATAACAAGGATCAGGTGGAGCCTAGTTTGGGCTAGATAGACAGAGGTGTATGTCAGATATTGCATTTGATAGTAGTCCCCTTCTTTTAAGAAGGTTGTACTTTCTTTCTAGTTTTGGGTGGTCATGTATTTATACCCTTTTCAAGATTTATATTACTTTATGTCATACTCTTATGGTGGGATTATAGATGTATCCATGCATTTTTATCTATTTTTTTTACATTTCAGCATTGTATGGGCTTGAAGATGTGTGTGTTTGTGTACATGTACGTTAGGAAAATGGATCCCATGTGTGCGATATGACTTCATGGTACTAGATGCTATCCCATATCCTATTGGAGTTGGGCTTTGGGTAGTTGTATATCGGACCCCAGCAAGTCGTTTCATAACATAATAAAACATTAAAGTAGAACATGTTGATTTAGCATGCTTCAGTCTATTTTGGACCTATGTGAACAACAAGTACACCACCCACACTTTCATTTTATTTAGTATAGTCTAGAGACAAAGAATAAAGAAAGAAACTAAGACAATTTTACCTTCAAAATTAAAAGATAAAAGTAATGTAAAACCTTACAATTATAGATATTATAATTATCTTGAAATCTATATCTCTTCATGCTCTAACAACGGTTCTTATAGACTTGAATGAAAATCTTGTTTTTACACAGTGTCTCTGATGAAAGAGCACATGTGTTCTCTATAAAATTATGGATCAAGGAACTAAGATACACATCTTATATAAAGGAAATTCATTGAAAATATCCCCCATAAAGGACTTATTATAGATAGAAAGGGAGGAATATAGGAAAAAAACTGATCTCTGGAAGTAGACTCATTAAGAGGAGCTATGGTTTTCTCTATACTAAAGAGATGAGGACCATAGAGTGAATGTGATTATTTTCGAGAGAGTGTGACTTTGTAGGGGTATTCAATTCCCCTAACATAAAAAAAACCTTGAAACTTCCCAACCAACCAGTTGGTGCCACAAAGTCATGCCCAATGAAAATTAAACGGTGCACAAGAGTCACTTTGGATAAATGGGGGAACATATGTAATGGGTGGTGGGATTAATCAATGGCTAGAAACAAAACCATGGAAGATAAATGACTGAAAAATCAATATATAATGGAAGAAATAAGCTAGAAAATCTTAACAGGAAGTACAAGGTCCCACATGGGAATTCAACAGCCCAACAGACAAGCATATATAAATATAAAATAATTCAAAAAAAATTGTAACACCCCAAGATTTTGAAAATAAATTTAATATTGAATGCATGAATCACTGAGTCTCTACAAAACACAACTTTTTTATAACCTTTCCATTAAACATAATTTTTCCACCTCTGTGATTTGAATTTCAAAAAACTGACACACACGGTTGCGTTCAGTAAGATTTTTAGAGTCTGATAAAACAAACTCATTTTTTTGGTGAATAGTAACATACCCTTATGAATAGTAATATGAACCTTATGAATAGTAAATCATATTATTATATTATTTTCTTAAGGTTATAAGATAATGAGATATTGATTAATTTTTTAAGGTGAAATAAAATGAATTATAGTTTTAAAATTTTTATTTTTTGAATAAATTCTGATTTTATTTATAAATTAAATTAATAATATTTGGAAAATTATTTTAAAAAACAGAGTTCAATTTTTAATTCAACATGTCGAAAAATTGTTAGGGTGAATTTTTGGTATTTTTATGAAATACTCGAATTTTTTTATGAATAGTAAAATACTGTATTTTACAGTATGTATACATTATCAATTAAATTCACTATCACTAGAATCATGGCTGATGTAATAACACTTGTTTATAAATCAGATGCAAATATTACTATTCTTGGTCACAATAATCAATACTATTGGTTGTCTTTGGAAAAATAATTAAATAATGGGAAAACCCTCCTCACCTCCACTTTAAAACCCCCCCTCACTCTCTCTTATCTTCACTCATCTAAAGCCTAGTGCCTTGTCTAAATTTTTATCAAATATCCTCCCAAGATAATCCTCCATGTCCATCAGCTCATGGTCTTATTAGAACTCCAAAACCTCTCCCCAAAAGAGGCTCTCAAGGAAGATTACTTCAAGAGGTAAATTCCTCTTTTCATTTCTTTTATTTCAGTTTCTTTCTTTTCTTTTTATTTCATCACCTCCTTTAATACAAATGTTGTGATGACTCCAGTACCTTACATGTACTGTAATTTTGTTATTATAAAGGAGTAATTCTTCATCATCTCTCCCTTCCCCTTATTTTATACTGGAAATGAAATCACCAACTGAGATGTGTTAATTTATCACATTCAAGGCTGACGGGTTTTCCATTTCTATTAACGTATTAAATTATGGCCATGAAATAATTTTTATGGTTTAAAAAGACTATAATATATGTATTTAACTTATTTAAGGTTTTAGAATCATTTTTTACATATGATATTAATTTATAAATCAAAATGAGTTTTTCGTGATCAAAAAACCGCAAATTACCCGAAACAATTGTCATTAATGTTTTATAATGATTCATATTCACTCCCAATAACCAAATGAATTTTATATCCTTTTAATATTCTGGTTTTTCAATAATAAAATTCAAATTATATTCTGTAAAACCATTCTCATTCTACATGTTTATCTTTATATGAATATAAGTAAATCTATCTTGAAAACCAAGAAAGAAAATGCTCCCAAACAATGAAATTGAATCTCTTAACCCATCAAAAGGCCATGAATAAACCTAATAAGTTTATAATAAATAAATTAAATATATAGTATGTTGATTAATCCTTAATTTATTAGCCTAAATTGTATTATTCAGGTCATTAAGAAAAAGTTAAGGACACCTTCGGACTTAAGGTAAGGGTTTTCCACCCGGACATCCATTTTCATTAGGGTTACTTGTATTATCTACATAACTCAATTAAATTATTATTTATTAATATTTACTCCTCATAAATTTTTTTTAATGTTCTATACATGTGTACCAACCATAATCTTACTTTCATTTATAGGAAATTATATGTTTTAAAGGGGTAATTCAAAAAATCTTCCCAAAATACAAGTCTGACTCAAGGGAATCTCTAAAATTCATACATATTTTCAAGGGAATTATATAATATATTTTTAGATACCATGATCTTCCTAAAATAAAAAATTTTATAATGAAAATAATATCTTACTTAATTTTAGGTTTTATACAAACACTTGTCCAAAATAACTCTTCTTTTCAACGTAAAAGAGTATTTATCTCAGGAATTGCTTGATGATTTTATAAGAGTATCTTCATCTATTTCAACACTCCTATTGATTATTATTTATTATTAATATTAATATTTATAAAATAATATACCATATTTAATTGGATGGTTTATGTTTCATTTGACTGTGGATGTTTTATCTTAAAACCATTCACCAATTTACTCTAAATGGTTAGTGTCTAAGCTTTATGTTTGGGGAAAGTTATTTACATTTCATATGTTAGTTTCAATATGAATGTATATGATGTTTATATTTATCCCCATTAATATGAGGAATGAATTGGACTTATTATGTGATGTTTGGGGCCCTCTATATCCCCTCTATTCATCAGTAGGTCTCATGAGACAAATAGATATGGACTTGGCTGAGGCTTTGCCTATTTTTAGATATGGTTTTGGCCGAGGTCTTAATCATTTTTAGATGTCTTGGACAATGACTTGATAGTATGTTTTGGAATGTATGACATATTAATTTTCCTCATTATGAATCTATAGATTCATATTTCAATTGGTTATTTGAATAGTAGATTACCCATGATTATGTTTTGATATGAAAATAATTACTCAGCTCATATTCTTTCCATAATATATTCTAGTTTATTATTTTTAAAGGTATGTGTTTTCAATTATTCACTATTCCTAATGGTTATGTTTATGATATATTCCTCTATATTGCTTAACCTTAATGAGAATCTAATCCCAACCCTTTTTATGTTTTATTTATTCCCAGGACATGAAGAGGTATATTATGATTGACTTGCAGGGATAATCTAAGAGTGGTGGATGTTCCCAATGGAACTTATTTTTTGTTTTTCATTTAAATTTGTAATGTTGAAATTATGTATGTATCTAGTGTAACACCCCATGCTTCCATGGTACACTTCTCTTTGAATAATACAATAGCGTGTGTTGTACGCAACTTCGAGTTCTAACACACCGCAACAAATCAAACTAGACGTTATGAATTGTAATAACCACTTTTTGAAATTTTATAAATTTTATCTTTCAAAACTGACTTCATTTTTGGATTCTGAATATCAAAATTAGCTTAAAGTAAATTTTTGGTATTTTTCTGAAAACTTTCAATTTTTGATGAATAGTGAAAAACACTAAGTTATAGTTTAAAATCGAATTTTTATTTAAATCATTATTTATTTTATTTAAATTTATTTTAGGTCAAAATAGATATATAATACCTATATGAGTTCAATGTAATTTATTTGTGTCAGTTTATAATAATTTTAGATATATAAAAATTTTATTGAACCTTTCATCGTCTTTTACCCACCTCCTAGGAGAATTTGCAAATTCACATAAAACTTAATTTTACTGCTTCTGTGAGTGGAATTTCAAAAATATGAGAGACACGGTTGATATCATTAATAAAAATGTTGTTCAATAAGATGAAAATAATTTTTGGTGAATAGTAACTTTTTACTTTTATTTACCACGGTCAAAAGTAAATAGGGTATTTAAGGGTAAAAATGTTATTATAATTACCCTAACACATGTCCTAATTCTGTTGGATAAGTATAATTCGACCAAAGACAAACTTAGTAATAAAATATGAACATCTTTGGTCCACTTTGATTAGATTAGGACACTTATTATTATTTTATTTAAAGAAGAGTTAAAAGACTTAAAATCAAAGTTTTATAACTAAAAAATTTTTAATATAGGGTTATACATAAGATAAATTCAACTATAAATATTTATTATAAATATAAAATGATTTCCTACAAAATGGTATTTTATTTATATTTTTTATACATTAAATAATTTAATTTTTTTATGACACAATGATGATGCAGTAATTACCTAATTAATAAAATATTAAAATAATTAATATTATAAATATCCAAATAAATGTAATTTGAGAATTTTTATCAATTAAAAAAAATCTAGGTTAATATGACATGTTAGGGTTGGTTACATGAATTTTTTTCGAAGTAATAATGCTGTTATGAATATAGCAAAAACAAAATACCAAATAGTGTCAAAATTGACATAAAAGAGTTTTTAAAACAAATATTATATTATTAATTGATATTATATTCCTAAAAATATAATTATCAGCCAAAGGACTTATATAATTATTGTTTCATCATTAATTAACCACTTGGGGTTCGCTTGGATGTATATAGTAAGTTTATTAACCATATAATATAAAAATACAAAGAGACATGGTAAATGTCAAACTATTTAACTAAGAGTTAAATCTAAATGATAAAGTTAATATAGTGACCCAAACCTCTCTAAAACCTATTTGTTGAGTGATTTTTGACCCATACCCATCTTAGACTTTAAATATTTTATTTTTGATCCATTAGAAATCGAAAATGATTTTATTATAAAATAATATTTCTAGCATTTCCTAAGGTGCCCCTCACCCCTCTTATAAAAGGGCACTCCCCCTTCTCTCTAATTCACACCTTCAAAGACATTTGGAACAGACAAACTCTACCCAAATACCCTCTAAACTATCCTCCCTTCATCCTAGAGTCCTTACTTTAGTCATAAATTCAACCCAAGGATCTCTTTTGATCAAATGAAAAGGAATAACCCGAAGAAGAGGTAAATATTTCATCACCTCTTTCAAGTTCCTTCCTTCATCCACTTCCTTTTTCTTTGTTGTTTCCATTATAATATAATAACTCCAGTATTTTATATATATTGTGATTTTATTATAAATATGGTACAACCATATTCAATATTCTATCTATCCTTTGAATGACATGTCACCATATGTGGGTACGTACGACTTACCCTCTCCACGCCCTGGTGTAGTAGTTATTCAATACATTATTATTTGGATGGGTACAATAATGATGTGTAATTGATGTAAATAATAAATATAACATGATAATTATTATGTATATTTTATATACCATCAAATTATATATTATTTTAATATCAAAAGAATGATATTTTCACTCGTGCGTACGTACGGATTACCGTCTCCATAAACGCGATGAGATTTATTCCCCATCGTATCCATTCAAGACTAATTTTCATTTGATGATTAAAAATAATGTTTAAATACTTGATGTAATTCTGGATATGAATAAGATACATCCCATCCATAACAAATATCACTCACATAACAAATAATATAAAGGAAAACGAATCCATTAATACCCGAAACAACGATAATACTAAGATATTATTAACAAAACAATGTTAAAAGATCATATATGATATAATAATAATGTATTTTATTCTTTTATAATTTAATAACAATTATTTCACAATTATATAGGATTTTAACCTACCCTCAACCAAGGAAAAGTACAAGGTAAGGGTTAATTTCACAATCTCTTTATTATCTGAGGTTGTTTTTACGTAAGTATCTACTGAGACCTCTTTATCATCCACATCCATGTTTCTTAAAAATATATTTCAAAACATTATTATTATTTTATATACTATGGGTTAAAGTCATTTATACCCTTTTTTGACTTTGTATAAGATTTTTATAAAGGAATCATTCTGTCGTTTTCCAAACAATGTCCTTTATAACCTTTTCGACAAAATTAAGGTAAGAATGTCTTTTTTTAATTTATACAGCGAATGTGGATATTTTACAATATTATAACATCATCAAATCTTCCCTTAAAAGATTATAAAAATATTTCAAAAATAAATATTTTTATTTATAATTATATGAATTTTAAATGATTTCAAAATATAAATAGATATTTCTCAAAAAAAATGTTTTTATTTCATCTATGTCAACATACTTTGATAGATTTTATGTTTATTTGAAGTTGATTTATTATGATACAAAACTTCCATATTATATTGAATGTTTTTTGATATGTTTGACTGTGGATGTGTTATTTTTACACCATTCATGGTTTATGGATAAAGTATTTACATTTCTTATGGTAGTTTTATTATGAATGTTTATGTATGTTTAAACCTTTTCATATTAGGAATGTATTGGACTTAGTATGTGATGGGTGGAGCCCGCTATAGCTCATCGATGCATCGGTAGGTCTCATGAGACAAACTAGTGTCTTGGAAAAAGTCCTTGACAAAATCTTATCTGTAGTCTTGGCACAAGGCCTTGACTATGTGGTTATGAAAGTCTTACATTATGCATTTTATCATTATGAAAGTGGCTATTGATATTGCATATGATTATTAGACTAGTAGAATATCCTTGTGAGTAAGTAAATGACATTATTTTGATTTATATTTTCCATATAATGATGAAGTTTATGTTGAAAAGAATTTTTTTTAGTTTTATACATTTTGTTGAATGTATATGATTATTTATGAAAGCTTCCTCTATATTGTTATCCTTACTGAGCATCTGAGCTCACCCTTTCTATGTTTTATTTTTCATAGGATGTGAATAAGTATATTATGACTGACCTGCAAGGATAGTCTATGGGATCTCAGTGTTGTCTATGTAAACAATTTTGTTTTAGTTTTCCATTTTATGATGTAATGTAAACCTTATGAATGTATGTAGTACTTCTAAGGCTACTAAACTAATCGGTATTTCATGTCTTGATCTTTTGTGATCATGACAATGATACATAATAATGCACCGACTCTAGGTAACTAGGGTCGGAGCGTTACAGTTGGTATCAGAGGAAATTTAGTACAAACCTTGGAATCTAGATTTAGATAAACTCTGATTAGAGCACATTACCCTAAGATAGACTTTGAGGATTAGTATAAAAGATCTTCTTATAATTTTGGTATTGTAGAGATTCTGTGAGTTTTCCAAACAATACATCATTATCTTCATACGAGCAGGTAGAGGTGGCTCTGGAACAGATGTACCTAGGGGTAAAACTTGAAAACACCGCTTTGAGCTAGACTCGAACGGGAACTGGTGCACGACAACGGGCCTTGCTGCACTCTTGGTTACGACACTCCCGGGGGATATGCTTAGGATAATTCTCATTTTCTTTACAAAAAATATGAATGGTTTATGAGTATATACTTCCTCAAAGAAAACATTTTTTATGATTATGGATTATATCTATGAACTTTTCAATTTATGTTATGTGTTTTACATGTTTGGAATTATGTATTTCGATTCATAAACTAATCTAGTTTATTCCATACTTTATAAATTTCTCCTAGTGGAAGGAATGGAAGTTGTATCAATGCACGCACTCCATGTAGGGATTTCCCTCCTACTCAAGATAATTATAGTGGATCTAGGGATATAATTGGTGTTGATCATCTTATCACTATACTGGGATAACTCACTCAGGTTATGAATAATAACCTTACCCATATGGAGCACCCTGATCCACAACGTGGAGGATCAATGTTATATCACTTCATGAGGCAAAAATCAACAACATTAAATGGGTGTAAAAATCCATTAGTAGCTGAGCAATAGATAAATTCCTTAGAGAAAATATTCCACGCCTTAGGGAGTAGAAAAAGGGAAAAAGTTGTCATGGTAGTTTACCGCCTCACTGGAGATGCTGATCATTGGTGGTAATTGATTCAAAACACAAAGGAAGATGATGATGTATAAAATATAGAATGGAGAGATTTTAAAGAGCTTCTCTTAGAAAAATACTTTCCTCGTGACCATCAAGTAGATATGAAATGCAATTTCTAAGTCTGAGGCAAAAGGAGGATGAGAATGTTGCAAAGTATGAGGCTAAATTTACAAGGTTAGCGAGGCATGCTGTAGATTATATATGTAACCCAAGAAGTAAGATTGATCTTTTCTTTGATGGGTTAAAATCATTTCTCCGTTGAGAATTAGTCTCAAAATAATTCTCATTGTACGAAGATATTGTCTCGTGTGCTATCAAGATAGAAGAAGAATTCTCTAAGCCTTATGACTTTAAAGAAAAGAAAGAGAAGAAGAGATCTGTTAAAAACTCTAGAAATGGAAATAATGGGAAGAAAGGAAAATTTTAATATCTATCCTACAGTAAATATAGGAAGAAACACCCTGGTACTTGCTTGAAGGGAATGGGATTCTGTTATAAGTGTTCTGAAAAAGGCCACCAATATCTTGATTGGAAGGGGAAGAAAGTGGTTGTCGATGTTGAATGCTACAATTGTAGAGAAAGGGGGAATTATTCGAATGAATGTTCTAAGCGTCAGGGGAACTTACCTTAGAAAATTCCATGGGATCAAGGCCAAGCTTATACCATCACTACTGCTAATGTTGAATCTCTGAAAGGGGTGGTGGTAGGTAATTTAATGGTTTCCTCAAGTTTAGCCAGTGCTTTATTTGATTCTGGATTATCTCATTGTTTCATATCTTCTCAGTTTTCTATGAAAATTAGATATTTCCCATTTGATTTAACAAGGGAGTTGTCAGTCAAAACTCCTAAGGGAAGTATCATTGCAACAAAGTTTTGTGAATCAGTCCCCATTAGAGTATATAAATATTCCTTATCTATTGATCTCATCGACATACACATGATTGAATTTGATATAATCCTTGGTATGGATTTGCATTCGAACCATGATGCAAAAAAATTATTGTAATAAGGAGGAGGTTACTATTTTTGATGAAGATGATAAAGAACACCTTATCTTTAGAGTAGAAATGTCACCACTTGATTCTTATCTAGATCCACCCCCAGTAGCTCAACTAAATTCAATTATTGGGGAGTAAGAGAATGAAATAAATGTGGGTGAGGAAATGAATGTTCAAATAGGGGATGTACCTATTGTGAAGGAATATGTTGATGTGTTTCCAGAAGATTTACCTGGACATCCTCCAGAACAAGAAATTGAGTTTTCTATTGATTTAATTCCTAGATCAAGGCCCATATCGAAGACCCCTTATAAAATGGACATTGTGGAATTAGTGGAACTAAAGAAACAACTTGTGGAATTGAGTAACAAGGTATTTATTCACCCCAGTGTCTCTTCATGGGGATCCCCTATCCTTTTTGTTAAGTAGAAAGATGGATCTATGAGGTTGTGCATTGACTACAGGGAGATCAATGCTATAACAAAAAAGAAAAAGTATCCCCTACCTAACATTGATGATTTATTTCACCTACTGCATGGATCTCAATACTTTCCAAAGATTGACCTTCGATATGGATACCATCACTTGTGCGTGAAGAAGGAAGACATTCCGAAGATAGCTTTTTGAACTAGGTACAAGAATTACGAGTTTACAGTACTGCCTTTTGGATTGACTAATGCATCCTCTATCTTCATAGATCTAATGAATAAAGTATTAAAGGAATAGCTAGATGATTTTTTAGTGGTATTTATTTATGATATCTTGGTATACTCTAAAATCTATGAAGATCATGAAAATCACATGGCATTATCCTGAAGACTCTTAGAAGACATCAATTATATGGGAAGTTTAGCAAGTTTGAATTCTAGCTTCAGGAGATTTCTTTTCTTGGCCATATTGTCTCCAAGGATAGAATCTCTGTTGATCCTTCTAAGACCAAGGAAATCCAAGAATGGCCAACACTGACGAGTATAACTGAGTTATGCAGTTTTATTGGTTTAGCAGGGTATTATCGGCATTTGGTCCAGAATTTTTCACGATTAGATAACCCATTAACCAAGCTCACACATAAAGGGGTTAAATTTTTTTAGACAAAAGAGTGTGAAGAATGTTTTCAAGAATTGAAGATAAGATTTGTCGGTGATTCTATCTTGACTCTACCATTAGGGAATGATGGGTTTGTTATTTATAGTGATGCATCGAATAAAGGACATGGTTGTTCCTTCTGCAAAATAATAGGGTTATTGCCTATGAACACAACAACTAAAAATTCATGAGCAAAACTATCCTACTCATGATATTGAGTTAGTAACTGTAATCTTTTCTTTAAATATTTGGAGACATTGTCTCTATGGTGAAAAATGTGAGATATATACTGATCAAAAGAGTTTGAATTTTATTTTCTCACAGAAAGAACTCAACATGAGGCAAAGGAGGTGGCTTGAACTAATCAAGGATTATTATTGCACTATACAGTACCACTCGGGGAAGGCAAATAAGGTGGTAGATGCTTTGAGTAAATAAGATCCTGGAGTTTTGAACAAGATGAGAGTTGAAAAGGATCATATACACACGGATCTAGTAACGATGGATATGGGAATCACCATGGAAGGTGAAACATCAATACTTTTTCAAATGGTTTCCAAACCATCTTTACTAGAAAGGATAAAGAGTTCTCAGACCGGTGATGAAGAGTTTCAAAAGAAGATTAAAGCTGTGAATGATGGGAAATTGAGTGACTTTGTGTATGAAGATGGAATTTTGAAATTTGGGAAGAGACTTTGTATTCTCGATATACCTGATCTAAAAAGGGAATTGTTGGATGATGCTCATAGTTCCAATTTCTCTATACACCATGGGAGCACCAAAATGTATAGATATTTGAAGTAAATTTATTGGTGGGACAACATGAAGAGGGAGATTGTTGATTTTGTGTCAAGATGTATGGTTTGTCAACAAGTGAAAGCTGGAAGGCAACAACCTGGAGGAGTCATGCAACCTCTTCCCATACCTGAGTGAAAATGGGATAATATTATGATGGACTTTGTCATGGGACTACCAAAGTCTCTTAGAAATAATGATGCAATATGGGTAATTGTTGATCATCTTACCAAGTCAGCAAATTTTCTTTCTATAAGATAAGATTTACCACTTGAACGATTGGAAGGACTATATATTAATGAAGTTGTAATACTTCATGGAGTACCACTATCGATTGTTTCTGATCATGACCCACATTTTGCATCATGATTCTACAAAAGTATTCAGAAATATCTGGATACTGAACTTCATTTGATCACTACCTACCACCCCCAAACTGATGTAAAATCAGAACGGACTATTAATACCTTATAAGACATGGTGAGATCATGCTAACTTGACTTTCATGGTATGTGGGATCAATATTTACCTATGGTAGAATTTTCCTATAATAATAGCTTACATTCAAGTATTCAGATGGCACCATATGAAGCATTATACAGAAAGAGATGTCGCACACCAACCTGTTGGGATGATGTTAGTGAAAGAAAACTCGTAGGCCAATAACTTGTGGAGGAAACGATGGAAAAGGTGAAGGTAATCCACAACCACATCAAAGCATCTCAAAGTAGGCCGAAGAGCTATGCCGATAACCGACGGAAGGATTTAAAATTTCATATAGAAGATCATGTTTTCTTGAAGACATCTCCATGGAAGGGTGTTATACATTTCAGTAAGAAGGGAAAATTAAGTCCTAGGTACATTGAAAATTTTGAAATTCTAGAATGAATTGGGGTTGTAGATTAGTGTTTGGAAATGTCGTTAAGTCTCTCCAAAGTTCACGATGTATTCCACGTATCACGGTTGAGAAAATACATTCCTGACACAATGCATGTACTCACCTATGAGGAATTAGAACTAGATCCCTATATGTCTTATTGTGAAGAGTCTGTCAAGGTTCTTGATACAAGAGAACAAGTGTTGAGAAACCAGACGACTCGTCTAGTAAAAGTTCTATGAAGAAACCATAAGATGGAAGAGGCAACGTGGCAACCCGAGGAACTTATGATGAAGAACCACACAAGTATTTTTATGCACTAATTTTCTAGAAATTTTGAGGATGAAATTATTTGAAGGAGGGGATAATGTAACACCCCAAGCTTCCATGGTACGCTTCTCTTTGAATAATACAATAGCGTGTGTTGTACGCAACTTCGAGTTCTAACACACCATAACCAATCAAACTAGCCGTTATGAATAGTAATAACCACTTTTTTAAATTTTATAAATTTTATCATTCAAAATTAACTTCATTTTTGAATTCATAATATTGAAATTAGCTTAGGTAGAATTTTTGGTATTTTTCTGAAAACTTTCAATTTTTGATGAATAGTGAAAAATACTGAGTTATAGTTTAAAACCGAATTTTTTATTTAAATAATTATTTATTTTATTTAATTTTTTTTTAGGTCAAAATAGATATATAATAGCTATATAAGTTCAATTTAATTCATTGGATTCAGTTTATAATAATTTTTTATATATAAAAATTTTATTGAACTTTTCACCGTCTTTTACACACCTCCTAGGAGAATTTGCAAATTCACATAAAACTTAATTTTAACGCTTATGTGAGTGGAATTTCAAAAATCTAAGAGACACGGTTGATATCAGTAAGAAAAATGTGGTTCCATAAGATGAAAATAATTTTTGGTGAATAGTAAATTTTGACTTTTATTACCACAGTTAAAAGTAAATAGGGTATTTAAGGGTAAAAATAATAATATTATTACCCTAACACATGTCCTAATTCTATTGTATAAGTATAATTTGAACAAAAACAACCGTAGGAATAAAATATGAACCTCTTTGGTCCACTTGGATTAGATTAGGACACTTATTATTATTTTATTTAAAGAAGAGTTAAAAGAGTTAAAATCAAAGTATAATAACTAAAAAAAATTTAATATAGGGTTATACATAAGATAAATTAGACTATAAATAATAATTTGAAATATAAAATGATTTAATACATAATGGTTTTTTATTTATATTTTTTATACATTAAATAATTTAATTTATTTATGACACAATGATGATGTAGTAATAAATTAATTAATGAAATATTAAAATAATTAATATTATAAATATCCAAATAAATGTAATTTGAGACTTTTTATGAATTACAAGAATTTTCTAGGTTAATATAAAATTTTAGGGTTGGTTAGATGAATTGTTTTCGAAGTAATAATGTTGTTATGAATTTAGCAAAAACAAAATACCAAATAGTGTCAAAATTGATAGAAAAGAGTTTTTAAAACAAATATTATATTATTAATTGATATTCTATTCCTAAAAATATATGGTTCTGCCAAAGGACTTATATAATGATAGGTTAATCATTAATGAACCACTTGGGGGTCGCTTGGAAGTATATATTATGTTTATTAACCATATAATATAAAAATACAAAGATACATGGTAAATGTCAAACTATTTAACTAAGAGTTAAATCTAAAAGATAAAGTTAATATACTGACCCAAACCTATCTAAAACCTATTGTTTGAGTTTTTATCGACCCATCCCCACCTTAGACTTTAAATAATTCATTTTGGATCCATTATAAACCGAAAATGATTTTATTATAAAATAATATTTCTATCTTTTCCTAAGGTGCCCCTCAGCCCTCTTATAAAAGGGCTCTCCCCCTTATCTCTAATTCACACCTTCAAAGCCATTTGGATTGGCCAAACTCTTCCAAAATACCCTCTCAAATATCCTCCCTTCATTCTATAGTCCTTCCTTTAGTCATAAAGCCAACCTAAGGAGCCATTTTTATCAAATCAAAAGGAAGAACCCGAAGAAGAGGTAAATATTTCATCACCTCTTTCAAGTTCCTTTCCTCTTCCACATCCTTTTTCTTTGTTGTTTCCATTATAAAATAATAAATCCAGTATCTTATATATACTGTGATTTTATTATAAATATTTTACAACCATATTCATTATTCAATCCATCCTTTGAATGACACATCACCATACGTGCGCACGTACGGATTATCATCTCCACGTCGTGGTGTAGTTGTTATTCAAAACATTATTATTTGGATGGATATAATAATGATGTGTAATTGATGTAAATAATAAATATAACAAGATAATTATTATTTATATATGATATACCATTGAATAATATATTATATTAATATCAAAAGAATGATATTGTCACTCATGCGTACGTACGGATTACCGTCTCCACGAACGGGATGAGATTCATTCTCCATCGTATCCATTGAAGACTAATTTTCATTTGATGATTAAAAATAATTTTTAAATACTTGATATAATTATGTATATGAATAAGATACATCCCATCCATAACAAATATGACTCACATAACAAATAATATAAAGGAAAACGAATCCGTTAACACCCGAAACAACGATAATACTAAGATATTATTAACAAAGAAATGTTAAAAGATCATATTTGATATAATATTAATGTATATGATTCTTGTATAATATAATAACAATTATTTCACCATTATACAAGAGGTTAACCTACCCTCGACCAAGGAAAAGAACAAGGTAAGGGTTAATTTCACAATCTCTTTATTATCTGTGGTTGTTTTCACGTAAGTATCTACTGGGACCTCTTTATTATCCACATCCATATTTCTTAAAAATATATTTTAAAAAATTATTATTACTTTATAGATTGTGTTTTAAAGTCATTTATTCCCCTGTTTGACTTTGTGTAAGATGTTTATAAAGGAATCTTTTCGTCGTTTTCCAAACAAGGTCCTTTATAACCTTTTCGACAAAATTAAGGTAAGAATATCATTTTTTAAATCATACAGCAAATGTGGCTATTTTATGCCATTATTACATCATCAAAGATTCCCTTAAAATCTTATAAGAATATTTCCAAAATAAATATTTTCGTTTATAATTATATTAATTTTAAATGATTTCAAAATAAAAAGAGATATTTCTCAAAAAAAAGATTTGATTTAATCTATGTCAACATCGTTTGATGGATTTTAAGTTTATTTGAAGTTGATTTATTATGATAAAAAACTTCTATATTGTATTCAAGGTTTTTTGATATGTTAGACTGTGGATGTGTTATTTTTATAACATTCATTTATATAGATAAAGTATTGACATTTCGTATGCTAGTTTTAATAAGAATTTTTATGTTATGTTAAAAACATTTCATATGAGGAATGCATTGGACTTAGTATGTGACGGGTGAAGCCTGCTATAGCTCCTCGATGCATCAGTAGGTCTCATGAGACAAACTAGTGTCTTGGAACATGGCCTTGACAAAATCTTATTTGTATTCTTGGTACAAGGCCCTGACTATGTGGTTATGAAATTCTGGCATTATGCATTCCATCATTATGAAAGTGGATATTGATATTTCATGTGATTATTCGACTAGAAGAATATCCATGTGAGTAAGTAAATGGAATTATTTTGATTTATATTTTCCATATTATGATGAAGTTTATGTTGAAAAGGCTTTTGTTTTAGTTTTATACATTTTCCTAAATGTTTATGCTTATTTATGAAAGCTTCCGCTATATTGTTATCCTTACTGAGAATCTGAGCTCACCCCTTTCTATGTTTTATTTTTACCAGGATGCGAAGAAGTATATTATGACTGACCTTCAGGGATAGTCTATGGGATCTCAGTGTTTTCTATGGAAACAATGTTGTTGTAGTTTTCCATTTTATAATGTAATGTAAACCTTATGAATGTATCTATTACTTCCAAGGATACTAAACTAATCGGTCTTTTAGGCCTTGATCTTTTGTGATCATGCCAATGATACATAATAATGCACTGACTCTGGGTAACTGGGTTCGGGGCGTTATATCTAGCTTTTCAAATCTACTAAACTATTCATTCCTTTAGGATTCATCTTTCTTGTAATCATACCAATGTAATGTAATAATGCATCGGCTCCAGGAAACTGGGTTCAGGTTATTACAGTTTGTATTAGAGGAGGTTTAGTAAAAACTTGGAAACTATATTCAGGAAATGTAGATTAGGGAACAAACCCATAAGATAGTCTTTAAGTATAAACATACAAGAACATCCTGTAATTTTGGAAAGGAATATATTATGTAGATATTTATAGAAAATACATCCATGTGTGGATACTACAGCTGGATGTGGTTCTTTCATATATGTACCTAGGAGTGAAAACTCTAACAAGGTGTTTCGGGCTTGACTTGGGATATCCTAGTACACAGAAATGGGCCTTAATATGCACCTAGTACATTATGAGTCATAACCTAATCTAGTGACTGTCATTATTTATAAATGGCACCTAGTGGAAGGAATGGAAACCGTATGAATGCATGAATCCCATGTATGGATTTACCTCATATGCAAGATAATGATGTTGGATCTGGACCATCCTAATAATCAATTTGTTATGGGAGATATCCATTATTTTATAGTGAGTTGTCTCAGTCTGCTTTGACAGGTACCTCAGCATCTTGGAGCATATATCCCTTCAAGAAGAACATGAATATCCTTATTTCATTCATGTTTCCTTAGTTTTTGTTAGTGGAATTGGTGTGAACAACACTACATGAAAGTGAATCCCCTATCTAGAAGGATATTTCCAATAGAGTTAGGTGTTCCCCTAGTGATCCATGGGTGTTGACCCCCTATCTTTTTAATGATATCTAATCTTTATGATGAGGTATTAGTCTAATAAAGTGTGTATCTTAGATTAACCCTCTTAGTTTCCTATTTTATTCCTGTTGGATAGACCTAACGAGTGTGACCTCTAGGATGGAGTGGATTTTCCATCAGCTTAGAAATACACAATTAGTTATATCTCTCAGTAGAGTTCCATTATGGATGGAAGTGTTCATGGAGTGATATCTCATGGATGAGCATTATCTTGAAACCGAATAGTAGAACATTGGCGGATAGTGGTTGAGACCCTTGAGACATGGAGTCTTTTTTTAGTAAATTTGAGATACCATGATTATTTTAATGTCTCTCTTATTGTTTAAAATACTTATATTTGATGATATGACTATTTTTTATGCTTTATTCTTTGTGGTTTTGGGGGATCCTACTGAGTATTATTATACTTACCCCTGCATAGTCTCTGCCCACCCATGTCACGACTTATACGAACAAAAAATATTTTATGGATTCCTTTGAGGAATAGGAGTAGGTGGAGCCTAGTTTGGGTTAGACAAATTGAGGTGTATACCAGATGTTTCATTCGACAGTAGTCCCCACTTTTTGATCTGGTCGGACTTTATTTACAGTTTTGGGTGGTCTCATATTTGGCCCCTTTTCATGCTTTCTAATAATTAATTTCATACTTTTATTGTGTAATTATAGATTTATGAATGAATTGTGATTTTTATTACATTTCAGTATTGTATGGGTTTGGATATACATGCATGAGTAAAGGTACGTTAGGAAAATTCCTCCCATGGGTGTGATATTCCTTCTCAGTGTTAGATACCATCCCCTGGCCTATTTTAGGTGGACTTGGGGTAGTTATACCTCGAAACCAAGTGGGTTACGACATGCAATAATGGCCTCATAGGGGTACCCAATCTAAAGTGTTATGACATTTCATGGGTTTAAGACTAGAGTTTGGATATTTTTTTGTCAAGCTATGAAGTTTTTTGGGGAATTAGGGAAACAATGTTAATGTGTTTCAATTTTAGATCTTAGGACATAGTGTGTAGAATTTGTGGAGTGACCAATGTATCCATTATACAAGACCCTGTTAACCTGCTAATCGACTTGGTACATGTAGGCACATGTTACAGGGAAAACATTGTTACATTCATCATATAGGAATGGATTGTGGTTTCCAAGTTCTTCTTGAGTTAGGTCGCCATATATATTCATTGACCATGGCACATCTTGTATTTTTTCTAGATGTTTTCATGATTACTGTCAACATGGTTTCTATAGGAGAGTGGAGAGTTCTACCCGATGAGTATTGAGGCCTTTGTGAAGGGGATTAGTCACGAGACAATATTTTTTAAGGATGGTTGGTAGGTGGAATATTCTCCTATGGATTAGTTAGTAGACCCACCTTCTGTAGTTTAGGGGGATACATCATGCCACGATAAGTCATGGATGTATATTTAGGTTTGGGATAATAATTCATAGGGTTCGAGTGTGTATCTTGAGCTTCTATGGAAGGTATATCTAGGGATTCATGGTTAGCAGGACCTACCGATAGCAAGTGTGTGTCACAATTCAGAAAATTGTAGGTTTTGTTAGATGTCACAGGGATAGATCAGTTCTATAAGGAATATATGTCGCTATTATTTTAATGGAAGATGAAATATTTCATAGGATTTTCCTAACCATTATGTTGAAGTCAAAAAGGTAGTCAAAAAACTATCTAGGTGGTGGTAGTGGTTGAAGTAAGGTGGTTCGAAGAACAACAGACAAGATGGAGGAGATGGGCGAGTAGGAATAGGTGGTAGGTTCTTTGGTATGATGCTACCACCACCACCCCTAGGTGGATGACTCTTGGATTAGGAAGTTGGTTCTCAGAATCTTGGACAACTACAAGTGCTATTGATTTTTTCCCAGAGGCTCTTATAGTGTTTTGAGGTATGATCTATGTTTCTTATACTCTTGTTGTAGTATGGTTAGGCATAGGTAAGTGACATTATATTTATTTCATTGTTCAAATCCTTTTATAGGGAGACATCGGGTGTTGGTAGAGCCCTATGACTGTGATTTTTGGAATGACTTTAGACATTCAAGGAAGAGGGGAAATTCCCTATATAGGAAACATTCTTGAGACATAATCCAAAAATTGTGCGGATCAGTTAGTCCCACCCAAAGTGAATAGTTTATAGGGGTAGTGAATGGGTTCTATTGAATCATTTTTTAAGACTTCTTTTTGTACTAAGGTGTTTGAGGAAACTACCAAAAGGATCAGTGATTACATGCTTTTACCGACAGTTTGACCTAACTATAGGAGGAGAAAGAAAGCATCATGTGTAATAGCTTCATAGTAGAGGTGAGACCCAATGATATTTTTTGTATCATGGGTTGGAAGTTTACCATCCATGCTTAGATAATTGATACCAGAAAGTGTAGCAGTGGTTCTGATTTTTTTATGGAGTTTATCTCCATTAATAAAGAGCCATCCCATGTAGATCTAGATGAGATCATGTATAGGCGGTTATGAATGAATTCTTATAAATTGGATAGTGATACCTTTGAAACAATAGATGCTATGAGATTTTTTTTCCTATAGTGGTTGTGGAGTATGAGGAATTATTTGGGGCAGGTTATCGCTAACTCTTTTTTTGGATCAAGATATACTAGAAGTGATCCACTGCAATTGTTTTTAGCTCATGGTGACACCCTTTGGTAAGTTTTACACCACAAAAAGTTTTTATATTTATGGAAAAAATCCATAGACCTTCTTGTATTAGTTCATGGTAGTCTTATTCTATGACATCCATGTGTGCTCGATGTCTCATTTAAAGCATGTGAGACACCTGAGGATGGTGTAGTTTACCTCCAATAAATAGTTTTTACCCCTCCACTTATTTAGATATCTAGGGAAGTAAAACATAGGAATATAGATTATGAGAAGTTTTGTAACCATATATCTACTAGATATGTTACTAATGGATTTTCTAAGGAGGGATTTTCATCATACTTATTTGAGGATGGATGGTGACATAAGAAATGATGTGAGAGGAGGTGTTGAGGATTTTTTTTCCATTAGGAGTACATCTAGTGGAGATGAGTATGTCTAAGGATCTCTTATAATCTCTTGGGAAACCAAGGGAGTTGCTATAAGTTTTCAAGATAAACTCTTATTATCTCACCTATCTAAAGGTGATGACCAATAGAGACTTGTAGAGAGTTCTGGACACTTTTCCTGAAGAATTTTTTCTGACTTCATGAAATTCCCTTGATGATCATTATATAACATCATTCTTACTTCACAACATGGTTATGGAGGGATAAGGGAATTTATTGATGAATTGGTTGTAGTTTAGCAGAGTGCTTAACCCAAATCATATTCCTAGGAAAGGTGGAATATTTGAGGTGAACATTCTTTGGGTTCACATGTCAGTTTTAGGTCATGGCTAAGAGTATCATCTACCATTGGTGGAGTTTGAGCATCATAGTGACTACCACTCCACCACTAGTGTAGCATGTTTTTGATGGCCATGTATGATATACCTTGTAGGTCATAGTTATACTGGTCAGAGCTAGTGGGTGACAATTCTTGGGTATAATTTTTTGTTCTAGTAATGGTTGTAAGGGTGTAATTTATCCAAGAGAGGATGAGGACTTCCCATTAAACTTCAATAGTCCTTATTGGACTGATGAATAAGGTATTTTTATCTGAAGAGTTACAAAGTATTAGCTAGGGTGGTAGGCTATCTCTGGGGTTTTTAGGCCCTTCTATTTTCATGCTTCTATTTTGGGTAAGTAAAGTGGTGTTCCACTTAACTATATAGGCATATTAGTTTTGGTTGCTTGGTGTTCTCCATATTTCATATATGAGGATGTATTTACATGATTCATTTTAATATATTGACTTGGGTAAGATTGGTTGTGAGAGTGGAATTTCCTTTTTCAAGGAGCTTGTAGGGTAAAGAAATTGTAGTAGAATAATCTTTAAGGGAATGTTCTTTACTTGGGTGAGTGTTTTTTGATATCATATGAAATCATTGGGAGAGATCTTGATATTGGGAGACCTATTTAAGATCTCAAAATCCCTACCTTTTATTTTTTAGTTTCTGCTTTGGGGGGATGAAATGTAACACACTGAGTTTTTATGAATCAATTTTTTTTAATAAATTATATTTATCTTACAGCATGAGTAACATGAAAGAAAATTCAATTTTTCATTACATGAAAACCTAGGTTATATTTCACTACATTCAACACTTGGTTAGCTTTCATGAAACACATCATTGAGTTTTAATAAAACTGTGACATATTATTAATATAGTCATTTAAACATGACTATTATAAACTATCCATTAGACTTAACAAAATGAGTAGTAGTAACTAATTTTTAAAAATTAATTATAATGGTTTCACATAAAATAAGAATATTGATAATAAAATACCAATTTTTTTGGTAAAGTCTTTATATGTTTGAAAATACTATTTTCTTAAAGAGATTATTTTTATTTCATTTATAAAAAATGATAAAATTAAATTTCGACCCTTATAGAAAATTAATTTGATAAAATAAACTTAACTTTTAAATTCATAATTTTGAAATTATCTTAGGATGAATTTTCATGATTTTTCTAAAATGATTCATTTCTAAATGAATAGTGAAAAATACTGAATTTTAATTGAAAACTGTCTGTTTTGTCTAATATATTTATAATGTTAAATTATATTATAATTTTTTTAAAGTTTAATTAGTTAAATTATACGTATTGTAATACAATTTATGTAATTGTAATTAATTTATTATTGTTATTGAATATAAAATATTTGTAAACTTTTAATCATTTTCTCTTTAGAAAAATGTTTTCTCTTCACGTCTCTAGGATTATTTTTAAATTAATTTTTTTCCACTTCTGTGATTTGAATTTGGAAAAATGGATTCCATATTTTCTATCAGAATAATTTCTATTTTCTAATTAGTTCAACTTAATTTTTCGCCAAAGTTATTAGTGAAGACAATTAAAATTAATTGTGGTTATTAAGGTAAAAACAAGATTACTTTGTGCTTAAACATAGAATATAAGGTGTAAGACTTACCTAAACATTTAAACAACCCATTTTATGTCCTTATTTGTACCTTATACTTACTATTATTGATAATGGATCCTTATTAGGGCCTGGTGACATGAAACAAATGTGGGTGGAATTTAGTCTTTCAAAAATTTATAAGCATGCCAATCACCTCGCTTATAAAAGGCCACCCCCTATACCTCTCTATTAACTCCTAATAGCCAATTGTTTTGAAAAATATATTCCAAAATAACTTATACCCTTCCCTAATATTATTATAGAATCATTAATTTGGTTAGAATTCAAACAATATAATTCCTTTGGTTCAAACAAAAAGGATATACATGATGAAAAGGTAACGTTTAGAAATGAACATTTTGTTTTACTTCTTCCTAAAACCCCTTGAATTATTTTTATATCATGATTATTTAATAACCTTAATATATTCCATATAATAATATTTTTTTTACGGTTAATACCAACAACCACACCCACTTCCATCAAATGGGTTGTGAAATTATCGTTCGTGTGTATGGCATACCACCGTCTCATGAACTGATGTCATTATTCTTTTCCATTACCACCTAGTAATGTTGATAACAATGATGTAAATAATATATATATATATATATAATATTTATTATATTAATGATATTTTTATGATTATTTAATTATTTTATATCACATAACTTCATTCATTACATTTTTTGGTAATACGATAACGTTGTTTGTGTGTATGACGGACTACCGCCTTGAGAAGTGATGTGATTCATTCATGAATTACATGAAAATTATTATGGTTGATTTTAATAAAAATATGAACTATATATGAAATTAAATTTATTTTATAATGATAATATATAGTTTACTTTTACTTCTATAAAACTGAAAATAAAATGAAAATATTGTTCATTCATACGTACGACCTACTGTCTTCATGAACGATGCATTAAATTTCCAATCACTAATTTTTTTGGATTACTATAAATAAATATATAATTAATATATATGATATTTATATCATGATTTAAATAATGGATATTATTATATAATGATCAAATTAAGGGTACCAAAAATAACAAGTCAAAACATATACGTAAAACAAAGTGGTTATTACCCGAAATGTAACTTTAAAATGAAATTGTTAATAAATAGGTAATATAAACTCATAAGAAAATAATATACGGTATGATATACAAGAATATGGTTTTGTGATATATTTATAATAAACTTATTTTTATTATATAGGAATTTTTAATGAGTACGACGGAAGTCAAAACTTAAGGTAAGGGGAATTCTAGTCTCATTGTTATTTCTGAGAGACTTATTCCATACTCATCACTAATTTCTTTTGTGTGTTGTACATACTACCCTGTGAAATTATATATCATTAATCTACCTCATTTAAAGATAATTAATCTTTCCATTTATGTTATTATTTCATATGGATTATAAATAAAAATTTACTGAAGTCATAAGATATTTTTTGTCTCAAATTTCCTTCTTTGAGATGTATGTAATGTTATGCACATATATTTATTAATGAGGTTAATATACAGACCCATTGAAATTTAATATCATGAATTTATTAATCCTTATTATATTTTATGTCCCATATTATGTTCAACCTTCATGGGGTTTATTATTCAAGTTTTAAAAAAGTGGTAGTGATTTTATGTTACAATTTCATCATTTATCAGGATTGTTTGTGATCAAGTATCCAATATTGAAATATCTTGAGGTACCTCTCAATAATTACCTGAATTCTATTCTATTATGGTTATTCATGATATCATCAAGTAATGGTTCCATTTTCCCACTATTTGGTACTTAAAATTATTATGAAAATGTTTATTTTAAGAAAACCCAACTTTATTTCTCTCTTCGGTCAAAAATATGTTTTCTTTCAAAATAATTTTTTCTAAAAATGTTTAAAAATTGATTTACTAATAAATTATGATGTTTAAAAGATGTTTTTACACATTTTTTATTTTTTAAAAAAAATTAAAGGAATCTTCATGTCTTTTTTCCAAACAATTCCTATTTAGATTTTATAAAAAATGTAAAAGGAATCTTTGTTTTAATATGTATGGCATGAATAAAATTTTAAAAAACCATGACCAATAATTAATTAAATTAATTATTAATATTTTTTCCAATTTATTTTCAAATAAAAAGTTTTTCAAAAATTTTTATTTTAAAAATCATTTTTCAAAGTGGAAAGGCTATTTGACTTAGTAAATGTTTTAAATGACTGATTGAAATCATTATACATCTAAGATGACACCCATTGATGTTACCTAATACTTAATGGGGATATAATCCAAGGATTACATTCATATTATTTCTCTAAATGGTTTATGTATTGATTGCATTATGTTTATGGAACCCATTTATCTTCTATGGGTTATACTAGGAATAAATGCTTATAAAATTTTCTTCATTTCACAATTTATTCTATGATGAAATTATTTTAAAACCTATATATTTTCCACTGGTTATGATATGATTAAGTTTTTATTATAACCTTGTAGTTTCATTAGTTATGATATGATGATTGTTTATGGTCTTATGGCACACATAAATATGGTTTTCATTATGAGATGGGCGGAACCTATATCCCCCTCCACTAAATTTGGAAAATATTTATATATATTAGGAGATAAACATGGATGGAATGGGGAGTGAACCTGGTACAATAAGATAGGACTGGAATAGGGAGTGAACCTGGTTCAGTAAGACATGGCTGGCATGTGGAGTGAACCTAGTACAGTAAGACAGGGTTGGAATGAGGAGTGAACCTGGTTGAGTAAGACATGGCTGGAACAAGGAGTGAAATCACTACAGTAAAGGACTTTGTACACTATGATGGCCTTGTCAATGAGCCTTGACCAATATTTAAATTATCTTTTATGATTATTTATATGCCACAAATTCCATGCCTTATGCAAATGTTATGCTCTTATGGATCGTGTTCTTTGATTATCTTATAATTCATGTGTTATAAACTACCAATATTTATTCCTTGACTCATGTATTATATATTTGATATGAATGGTTTTATTTTAAAACATTATTCCCATGTTCTCATACCCTTATGTTCATGTTATGCTTATATACATCCCTTTATTACCTTTATTAATCATTTGTGCTCATCCATTTTTATGTTTCCTTTCCTCATGTTATAAAGATTTATATTATGTATGATATATCTAAGAAGGTTGAAAGTTGTGAAGAATGTATTGGGGGATAATGTAGCTCACTTATATAACTGTGTTTATGTTTCCATGTTTCTAAAGGCACTAAACTATTATGGTCCTTAGGTGTGTATTTTTGTAATATAATAAATATTAGGTAAAAATGATGTAATTTATATTTATGTTAGTCATATGTCTTTATAATTGGTATAAAATTATATGTTTATTTATACTTTAGAAACAGGGATGAGAAAATATTAGTGATATCTATAAGGATATGTATAAGGATAAGTCTAACGATGATCCAAAGTATAGGAAAATGTACTGGAATTTTAGTAAAGGATATAGAAATTTCTTTATAAGAAATTACATCCTTATCTAGATATTAAAAGTGGAGGTGTCTCTAGAACAAATGTACATAGAGGTAAAAACCCTAAAAACATTGTATTGAGCTAGAATCAATTGGAAATTGTTGTACGATAATGGGCCCTACTACACGACTAGTTTGACACACCCACAGGATATGATTTGGAAATTTGAAAACTCTTTATGAAATATCATGAATTATTTAAATATAATATTACTATGAATAAACTAGGACAAAACTAAGGATAAATATATTAAAGAAGGTTTCATGATTTATACATCCTATAAGTTATTTTTCATGATTATGTGGTTCTTCATCATGATTAATACTTCTTATACTATGACTTTTTTTAGTCAGTGGTCGGAACCCAAAGGAACCACATTAATGATGAGTGAGATAAAAATTTAATGATTTTCCTCTTGAGAATCCAAAATTTATGGGAGATGGAATAAAAACTCTCATTGTTATGCTCACAAATCTTTCTCAACCTATGAATTATGATGAACATCCAAATGAGAAAATGAGGGAACAATGTTCTATTGAGTACTTCATGAGGGAATGTCCCCCTTCTTTCAGTGGGTCTTTTTGATCTACTAGATGTTCAAAAACTGATCGGTAAAACTGAAAAATAATTTTCCATTATCCAGTGTTCAAAACATGAAAATTTTAGTTCTGTTTCCTATCATTTGGATGGTGATGTGGATCAATGGTGGACCCTTATCAAGAATATGAGGCAAAAAGATAAAATTGAATACATGGATTGGTATGAGTTCAAGAAATTATTATTTAATTAGTATTTTCCTTATTTTCTTCATATGAAGATGGAGAATAAGTTCCCTAAGTTAAAGAAAAATAATGATGAATCCATTGGTACCTATAAGGATATTTTTACAAGACTTTATAGGTACGCAACTGGTGTTATCATCCAACTAGAAAGTAAGATTGATCAATTATTCAGTGACCTAAAACCAAGTCTCTAAAGGGAATAAGCCATAAGAGACTTTAGTAATTATGGATAGATTATTCTATTTGCTATCAAGGTGTAAATGGTGGTGGGAGATATATATTAATCTAATGGTTTTGATAAGAAAAAAAATATAGAGTTTAAAGGAAAAACTAAAAACCATGGAGAGAAGAAGATGGTATTTCTTTTATGATCAAGGTATGGGAAGAAGCATGGAGTAAATTTTCATAATGGGACTACTAAATTTTTTATGTTTGGAAGGGAGGGTTACTAAGAAATGGATTTTTGAAGTGGTGGGAAAAATCAGATAACAAGTAAAATAGAGAGATAGATTCATAGAATGCACCTCCCCCACATCAGTTCTTCATATGTAATTAGAATGGGTGTTTTTCTAACCAACTCTAAAACGCAAGGGTTAATAGATATAATCTATATAACAAACCTCTTATGATAAGGGACATGGTGAAATCTCATAAAATCAATATTCCTAATGAGGGGTGAGAAAACGGCATGATGAAATGTAAACTTATCATCCACTCTATAACTTATAATGTCATATTTGACTTCGAATATACCCATTCATTTGTATCTAAATAATTTTTAATGATATCAATATGCCACCCAAATTATTAGATGTGGAATTAGTAGTGAAAATCCTTGAAGGTATGATGATCACATCTCAATTATATGATTCCTCTTTGGTTAACATTGGTGGGAATTCGATCCTTTTAAATCTTATCATTATTCCTATGGTTGAATTTTAAGTCATCTTAGTCATGGATTGGATATATATACATAAACCCCACATAAATCGTTAAGAACAGAAAGTAACATTTAGTATTTCAAACAAACTTATGATCATTTATCAATGTGATGATAAGTATGAGCTTCCAATTGAGATTAAATACATTGTATGGGTATTAATTCCCATTTGTAAGGGGTGTTTATTTCATATGATTGGGTACAAACATTAAATCTATGATATTACAATTGTATAAGAAATTATTGATGTCTTTGAGGTAGATTTTTCTTATATTCTACCAAAATATGAAGTTGAGTTTTTAAAAGAACTCATACCTGGTTCCACAACAATTTAAAATACTCTCTATAGAGTGGACTTTATTGATTTTCAATAATTGAAGAAACAACTTTGAGAAATCATTGACAAGGGATTCATTCAGAAAAGTGTGTCTCCTTCGGGTTCACCTGTTCTATTTGTTAAAAAGAAAGATGCATCGATGACACTCTACATTGGTTATAGGGAGTTGAACAAGATCACAATCAATAAAAACTATCCTCTTCCCCATATTGATGACTTATTTGATCAACTGCATGGATTTCAAAACATTTCCATGATATTAATTTGTTACGGATATCATCAATTAAGGGTTAATAAGGAGGATATCCAAAGGATGGCATTCTATACTAGGTTTCGACACTATGAATATATAATTATTCCTTTAGGACTTATTAATTCCCCAATTATCTTCATGGATTTAATGAATAGAGCCTTTAGATATTTACTTGATCGGTTTGTGGTAGTATTTATAGATGATATTTTTATCTATTTAAAAATCATTTAAGACCATGAATATCACATGAGAGTTATACTAAAACCCTAAGGAAGGATAAACTATATGAAATTTAAAATTTGTAAATTTTGGATACAAAATGCTTCATTTTTGGGTTATATAATCTCATGAGAGGGTATATCAGTAGATACATCAAAGAAGAAGGCTAATAAATATTGGCCTAGATGAACCATGGTGACTCAGATCCATAGTTTTCTTGAATTATCTGGATATTATCAATGGTTTTTGGATAATTTCCCACAAATATATAATCCTATGAATAAGTTAACATTTCAAGGGAGCTATGTTCCTATAGATAGATGAATATGATGAAAATTTAAAGGACCTAAAGAGAATATTAGTTCATGCAATTATGCTTACATTATCTTATAGTGGAGGAGGGTTTGTAACCTATAGTGATGCATCCATAAAGGTATTGGGATGTTATATTATGAATAATAACATGGTTATAACTTATGTTTCACAAAAATTTAGATTCATGAGAAAAATTACCCAACTCTTGATTTGGAGTAAGCTGTGGTAATTTTTTCATAAAAGATATGGAAGTATTATCTTTATTGGTAAAATTGTGATATATATACCAATTATAAAATATTGAAGTATATATTCACACATAAGGAGTTGAATATTCTCTAAAAAAGATGGTTATAGCTAATTAAACATTATGACTACTCAATACATTACCACCCTAGGAAAGAATACAAGGTGGATGATTCTTTGAGTTGACGAGATCATGTTAGGATATCCATGACATGGATAAAAAAGGAGCCAATATTTACTAATTTTAAAAGGATATATCTGGGAATCCAAAATGAAAGGGAGAAATATTATCTTCCTAATTTAATTTTTAATAATCTATCCAAGTGAAGATCAAAGAGGAACATAATGAAGATGTAGAGCTAAATAAAAATGTTTTAAATATTCCTAAGTTTAACCTTAATGATGAATGAATGATATGGTTTAGGAACTATGTATGCATTCCATCTATACCGTATTTGGAGAAAGAGTTATTAGAGGAAGATCGTAGTTATTCATACTCTATTTATTTGGTAAGTATGAAGATTTATAGATATTTTAAAGAATACTTATGGTGGTATTGAATGAAGTGATATATAGAATATTTTTTATCTCGATTCTTGTTATATTAGTATATTAAGGATCAAAGAAAAAAGTCTGAGTGGATGTTTCATCCATTTCCCATACTAGAATAGAAATGGGAAAACATCATTATATATTTTTTCATTGGACTCCCCAAAACATCTATAGGGAATAATGATATATGGGTTGTAGTCGATAACAATACTAAATTAGTATACATTATCTCCATCAAAGAAGACTTATCTCTGGATAATCTTGAAAGGATATACATTATAGAAGTGGTAAGGTTGCATGGTATACCACATTCTATTATATCTGATTGGGTTATGAGGTTCACCTCAACATTATAGTGAAGTATTTAGTAATAACTTGATATGAAATTGAGTTTTATGACCACATATCATGCTTATTAATATGGTCAATCTGGAATAACAATTCAAACCCCAGAGGATATGTTGTGATATTGTTCTTTGGATTTCAAAAGTGATTGGAATCAACACCATCCTATAGTTGAGTTTTCATAGAGTAATATATTTTACTCAAGAATTTAGATAGATCCTTATGAATATCAATATGGAAATAAATGTGGAGATCTAAAATGCTAAAATGAAGTTAGAGAAAGAAATCTATTGGGACCTGAGATAGCTGATGAAATGGTAGAGATGTTCAAATTCATTCCGCAGCACATCAAGGAACATCAAAGTTATCAAAAAAATTATGTTAAAAATCAGTGACATGACATAGAATTTGAATTTGGTGATAAGTTGTTTCTAATAATTTCTCCATGGTAGAATGTTATGAGATTCGAGAAGAAAGGGAAACTATTCCCTAGGTATATATTTCTTTTTGATATTCTTGATCGTACTAGGACGGTATCCTATAGCTTGGTTCTTCCACCCAACCTATTTTGAGTGCATGATGTGTTCCATATGTCTCTTGTGAGGAATTAAATACCAGACCCTTCATATTTAATGAATTTAGAGGTTATACCTCTGTAGAAAGATATTTCTTTTGAGGAAAATCATCGATAACTTTCAAGGGAGAAATTCATTTTAAGGGAGGAATAATGTAACATCCCAAGTTTTTATGAATTAATTTTTTTCAAATAAATTAAATTTCATTGATGGATTTTATTAAAATAATGACCAATTAAATCTTGTGTTACATAAAATTCTATGTTATATTGCACTACACGTAACACTCGGTTAGCATGTGGGACACACGACACTAAGTTTTAACAAAACCATGACATATTATTAATAAATTCATTTAAAATTGAACATTATAACCTAACTGTTAGACCTATAAAAATGATTAGTAAAAACTAATTTTAAAATTTTAATTATAATGGTTTTATTTAATGTAAATATATTTATAATTAAATACATAATTTTTAGTAAATACTTTATATGCTTGAAAAAACTATTTTCTAAAAGAAATTCTTTTCATTTATTTTGTGAACAATAATAAAATTATCTTTTAAAAAATATATAAAAATAATTTTATAAAATAAAAATCATTTTTGAGAAAATAATGTCAAATTTTTCTTGGTGTGAGTTTTTGGGATTTTTCTAAAAAGTTTCATTTTTTAATGAATAGTGAAAAATACAGAGTTTTAATTAAAAACTACCTTTTCCTAAAATTTATTTATAATGTTAAAAAAATTTAATTATTTTTAAATTTAATTAGTTTAATTATACATGTATTAGTACAAATTATTTTACTAGTATTAATTTCATTTTGAAATTTAATATAAAAACATTTTTTATTTTTTATCATTTTCTCTTTAAAAACCCACTTTCTCATCATTTTTGAGGGATTAGTTTTAAATAAATTTTTGGAAATTTTGTGATTGTAATTTGGAAAAAAGGATTAAATATTTGTAATAATTATTATTTATAATTTCTCATGTAGTCAACTTAATTTTTGACCAAATTGATTAATGAAATAATTAAAATTAATTACAACGATTCTAGTAAAAATAAGATTTCTTAGTGGTTAAACATAGAATATAAGGTGTAAAAATGACCCAAAACATGAAAAAAACACATTTTATAGACATATTTGAATCTCATACTTCATTTTTTTGGACAATAAACCATTATTTTGTCATGGGTACATGAAGAAACATGGGTTAAATTCACTATTTGAAAAACTTACAAGTGTACAACTCACCTTCACTATAAAAGGCCACCCACTCTTCCCCTCTCTTCATAAATTAAAAACCAATTTTTTTTGGAAATATATTCAAAAATAAATTCTCCACTTCCCCCATCTCATACTATAAGATATAACTTGGTTATAAATCTAACAAAGGACTTTTTTTGCAAACCAAAAGGAGATACCTGAAGAAGTGTTAACATTCATCAAAGAACATTTTTATTTTATTTCTTATTCAAACCCCATAAATTATTTTTATATCATGATTATATAATAAAATTTATATATTTCATGTACTAAGATGTTTTTATGTTAAATTTAATATATAAAACCATGCACACTTCCATCAAATGGGTTGTGAAATCATCGTTCGTGTATAAGGCGGACTACAGCCTCACAAACCGATGTCATTTTTTTCACTTCCTCCAATAAAGGTTGGGAATAGTGAAATACATACTATTTATATATGATATTTATGATATTATTAGTCTATAATAATTTTTATATCACACATACCTTCATGATTTCCATTTTGGGAATATGATAATGTCGTTCATGTGTACATTAGTCTACTGCCTCACGAAGTTATGTAATTTGTTCACTCTTTACAAGGAATGTATTAAGGATGAGTTTAACAAAAATATTTTATAGATATTAAATTAAAATGTTTCTACAATGATAATATATTATTTACTCTTCTTTCTTTCAAAATGAAAAGAAAATGAAAAACAATGTTCATCTGTATACGACCTACCGTCTCCATGAACAATGCATTAAATTTCCTATCACTAAATTTTATATATTGATGTAAATTTATACATACTAAATATATATGATATTTATATCATGGTTTAAATTATTTAGATTATAAAATCATGATTAATGTAATAGATCCAAAAATAACAAGTCAAAACATATATGAAAAACAAAGCAGTCAATACCTAAAAAGTAACTTTAACATGGAATTATTAATAAATGAGAAATATAAACTCACAGGAAAATAATATATGGTATGATATGTACTAATATGGTTCTATGATATATTTATAATAAATTTATATTTATTATATAGGATGTTTGAACAAGTACAACGAAAGTCAAAACTTAAGATAAGGGGATTTCTAGTCTCACTTTTATTATTGAGAGAATTATTCCATATTCACCACACATTCATTTTGTATGGTGTATATAATTACCTATGAAATGATATATCAAAAATCTAACTCATTTAATGATAATTAATGTTTCCATTGATGGTATTCTTTTAAGTATATTATGATTCAAAATCTACTCATCATGTAAGGGATTTTTTGTCTCAATTTTCCTTTTTTGAGATATACGTTATGTAATGCACCTATATTCTTATTAGTGGTGTATATACAAGACCATATACATGGAATATAATGAATTTATTCATCATCGTGAAATTTTTATTCTCATTTTATGTTCATCCTTCATTTTTTTTATGATTATAGGTTACCAAAGTGGTAATAATATGATATTACAATCTCATCATTTATTGGGATTATTTATGATCAAGTATCCAATATTGAAATCTCAGGACCTAACTCTCAATAACTCTTCTTATTTTTCTTTTCCTCAGATTATTCATGATATATTAAATTAATAGTACCATTTTTACACTCTTATGTACATAATATTATTAAGAAAATGTTTATTTAAATAAAACTCGACTTAATTTATCTCTACAGTCAGAAATCTATTTTCATTTAAAACATTGTTTTCAAGAAAATAAACAAAATTATTACTTTTTATGCTTTTTAAAATATTTTTTTACCCATATTTTAGTTTTTACATAAAAATGAAATGAATCTCAATGTCTTTTTCCAAAAATATTCACTTTTTTATTTTACTAAAAAAAGTAAAAGGAATATTTGTTTTAACATGTATGGAATGAACAGAATTATCGGATTCCATAACCAATCATTTCATAGAAAATTAATTTATATGTTTTCATAGCTATTTTCAAATAAAAAGGTTTCCAAAAAATTTTATGTTTTAAAAATATTTTTTATAGGGAAAAATATATTTTCCTCAAGAAATGTTTTAAATGATTGATCAAAATAATTTTTCATCTAAGATGAAACCTGTTGATGTTACCTATTCTTTATAGGGGATATGATCCAATGATATCATTCATGTTATTTATTTTAATGGTTTATATTTTAATTTTATGATTTTTATGAAACCCCTTTATCTTCCACGGGTTATAATATGAGGAAATTCTTATGAAACACATTCCTTTTCATCGGTTATTATAGGATGAAATGGTTATGATGATTGTTTCTTGTCCCTAAGTTATGATATGTTGAAATGTTTATGATACCCATTTTATTTCATGGGTTATGATATAATGAATGTTTATGATCTTATGAAACATATAAATATGGTTTTCATTATGATAAGTGTGGAACCTATATCTCTCTCTAATGAATTATGTAAGGATTTATGTATCTCATGAGATATACATGGATAGAATGGGGAGTGAACTTGATATAGTAATATAAGGATTGAATGGGGAGTGAACCTGATTCATTTTGACATGGATGGAATAGGGAGTGAACCTAGTATAGTTAGATAGGGTTTGAATGAGGAGTGAACTTGGTTTAGTAAGACATGGTTGGAATAGGGAGATAATTTTGTATAGTAATGGACTTTATTCATTATGATGGACTTTTAAATGAGCCTTGACCAATATGGAAATGACCTTTTATGCTTATGTGTGTACCGAAAAATTCCATATCTTATGCCAATGTTATGCTCTTATGGATCATGCTCTTTTATTATCTTATGATTCATGGCTTATAAAGTTCCAATCAATGAATCATGTATATGATATTTGATATGTATGGTATGGTTTTAAAATTTAATTCTCATGTTTTCGTACCCTTATGTTCATGTTATGATTATGTATCTCCCTTGTTTACCCTTACTTAGCATCTGATCTCATATATTATTATGTTTCATTTCCCCAGGTTATGAAGATATGTATCATGTATGATATGTCTAAGAAGGTTTCTATTTGTGAAGAACATATTGGGGGATGACATATCTCATTTATAGAGCAGTTTTTATTTTTTCATGTTTCTAAAGACACTAAACTATTATGTTCCTCAGGTGTGTGTTTGTGTGTGGTAATAAATATTACACAAAAATGATGTAATTTCTATGTATGTTAAGCATAGTTAGTTATTCAAAAATACCTAAATAAGGGAGTAATATAGTGTCTCAATTTTTTCCATGTATTTATTGGAATATTTCGATGAATATTTTTGGATTTAAGCACTAACACAACACAAGATTATGAGACCTGGTGAGTCCAAAATTGATATTTTAAAGATATTAAATATATTAATATCATTTGAATTTAATTTTCATGAAAAAATTGTAATACTCAAAAAACAAGTCTCCAATATAAAATTTAAGTCCACTGTTGAGTTAATAATCTGGGTTTTACAATACGTGTGACATAATCTATATCGTCATTGAGTATTTGTGAAAATGTCATCGCCGGTAATAAAATAAAAAAAATTGATTTTTTTAATATCATTGATATAATTAACCATAATACTCTATAAATATATTGTTATTATTATATATTAGTGTTGTGTTCTTGACCCTGGAGATCTAGAGGACCATTAGAGGATATCGTTCTAGGTGGACTACATCAGATCAAGACTGAGGATCGCTGAACCATTAGAATTTGAGGATCTCTCCCATGATAATGATGTGAATTTTTTTTTAAATATTGATCCATATCGAGGTAGGATGTTTGTTTTGTGGATTTTCCCTCATTTTCTTATCCCATGATGAACACAAATCAACTGACAAACAAATTGATTTGTGGATCATTCGTTTTTGTAGATATGGGTTTGTTTAACTGGGATTTGTGGGATAGTTTATATTTATGATTAATTATTGGATATCAATTCATCATTATTATGAAATTGTGTCATGGAAAAGCTAAAAAATAATCATGTTTTTTCATCATAATGTGTTTTTCAGTTTTATCTCCCTATTTTATGTGTGTTCATCATTGGCATTTACTTTGGACTGAAATTTGATGGATACCTGGTGAAAGATCATTGTGAATTTTCACATTAGAGGAACAAATCACTATTATGGGTTTGGGATCGAGATCTGATATCATGGTTATGGTAAACAACTATGGAAGTAGATCCAATAATGGATCGATCATTTTTTTTCATGGTTTTGGCAGGCAACAACGACATCGTGAGACAACGGGTGTTTCCCGGGCATCTGATATGGCCATAATTTCACCAATTATGGTGATAGGGTTCATTCAACCCTAGATCCATGACGTGTGACATGATTTCTAGAAAAATCAATGGGTATGGTGGCTCATGTGAAAAAACGTGAATTTTTTGTAATTTCATTGAAAATCCTTACTACACAGCATGTAGTCCTATAAACACACACCATGAAGTATCTTCTATGTGGTGAAAGGGTTTTCAGATAGAGATAAGTATCAAAATCCATATGACACATTTCACATATGGTGTGACCCTTAGCTGACTATCTTGATGTGTACATGGAGTACATGCCTAGGAGGCAGGGTGGAATTACAAACCATGTGGGTCATTCCTCGTACAGTGTACACTCTGGAAAATGAATTAGCATGTATAGTGAGTACATGACTAAGAGGCAAGGTTATGTTACATGACATGTGGGCCATTACACACATTGTATACACCCAAGAAGGTGTCTTGGAATGTATAGGTAGTTCACTTACAGGAGATTTTGTGGCCCCGCATTCCATGTGAGTTGGTCTAAAAACTGTGCACATAAGATAGTAAATGGGTATGGGTATATGGAATGTCGAGTGCCACATCGACACCTACATATCATTTAACTTTAATGGAAATTTCATGTACTTTGGGAAAAGTTCATGTCATGTGAGTGTGAGAAAAAATTAATTCCATGCTTAGTGAGACACTCTATGTACCCCTAGGGACACACCATGTACTCCTTTAAGGTTGATTTGGATTCCTATTTATTCTCTTATCTTATTTATAGTGTTATTTTTGGAGCTCACTTAGACAAGTATTGTTTGAGAGAGTTCCCTTAGTCTATTCCGATGAGAGTTCTATGTAACATCTCATTATCATCATAGAAGGTGAACCCTCTACAACTTCTTGATGATCATTATAGTGTGGGAAGGATCCCTTATTCTAGAGTGAGTTATCTCAGTCCAATTTGAAAAATACCTCAGTGTATTAGAGCATTTATCCCATTGAGAGTTCAGAAGCAATCCTCATTTACTTCAAGTTTCATTAAATAGGGTGTGTGGAATTAGTTTGACCAACACTACATGGGAATCAATCCTCAATCTAAGAGAATGTTTCCAGTAGTTTTTTGTGCCCCCCTAGTGTGCCCTGGGCATTGACCCATTATCTGTGTATCGAGATCCAATCTTTATTATGGGTATTAGTCTGATGATGTGTGTATCTTCAATGAAACCTCTTAGTTTCATATGTACTTTCTTTTGGCCTGATCTGACATTCGTGACATTTGGGATGGTGGGGATGTGCCATTTTCTTTGTGATACCCTATGAGTGATATCTATCAATTGAGTTACATCAAGTGTGGTAGGGCTCATAGAGTGAGATATCCTAGATGATCGTTATCTTGAAACCTAAAAGTGTAACTATGGCTATAAGTAGATGAGACCCTTGAGAATCATATTACTTTATGAGTATATCTATGATATCCTTGATTATTTTAATGTCTTGTATCATTTTTGACATACCTATATTTCATGAGCTGACTATTCTTAATACTTTATGCTTAGTGATTTCGATGTGTCCTGTTGTGTATTGTTATACTCAGCCCCACATAGGCTCTTCCCACAAATTTCATGTCTTATGTAGATGACATATCTTTTATGGAGTCCTTGGATAATAAGGAGTAGGTGGATCCTAGTTTGGGATAGATAGATAGAGGTGTATGTCGGATGTTGTATTTGATAGTAGTCCCCTCCTTCTAAATAGGTTGGAATTTTCTTTCTAGTTTTGGGTGGGCTTGTATTTATCCCCTTTTTCATTATTTATATTAATTTATGTCATACAATGATTATGGGGTAATATATGTATCCATACATTTTAATATATTTTCTTTACATTTCATCATTGTATGGGCTTGGAGATGTGTGTTTTTGCATACATGTACTTTAGGAAAATGGATCCCATGTGTACGATATGAATTCTTGGTACTATTTTCTAGCCCCTATTCTATTGGAGGTGGGATTTGGGTAGTTCTATCTCGTACCCTAATGGGTTGGGTCATGACATAAGAAAACATTAAATAAGAACATGTTAATTTAACATGATTCAGTCTATTTTGAACCTATGTGAACAACAAGTACACCACCCACACATGAATTTTATTCAGTGTAGTCTAGAGACAAATAATGAAGAAAGAAACTTATACAAGTTTACCTTAAAAATTAAAAGATAAAAGTAATGTGAAAGCTTACAAGTATAGAGATTATAATTATCTTGAAATCTATATCTCTTCATACTCTACCAACAGTTCTTCTAGACTTGCAGGAAAATCTTGTTTTTACACAGCGTCTCTGATGAAAGGGCACACGTGTTCTCTAGAAACTTTTAAATTAAAGAACTAGTGTACATATCTTATATAAATGAAATTTATCAAAAAAAGTCCCCCATAATGGACTTATTATTGGTAGAAAAGGATTAATGTAGGAGAAAGAACCAATCTCAGGAAGTAGACTCATTAGGAGGAGCTATGGTTTTCTCTATACTAGAATAAGAGATGAGGACTATAGAATGAATGTGATTATTTTAGAGAGAGTGTGAATTTGTAGGGGGAATAAATTAACCTTATAGAAAACAAAACTTTGAAACTACCCAACCAACCAGTTGGGGCCACAAAGTTATGCCGAATAGAAATTAAATGGTGCACAAGAGTCGCTTTGGATAGATGGGGGAACGAATGAAATGGGTGGTGGGATAAATCAGTGGCTAGAAACAAAACCATGGAATATAAATGACTCAAAAAGAAAAATACAATGGAATTCATAAGCTGGACAAGCTTAAGAGGAAGTACTAGGTCCCATATGGGAATTTAATAGCCCAATAGACAAGTGTATATGAATTTCAAATAATTCAAAAAAAAATGTAACACCCCAAGATTTTGAAAATAAATTTAATATTGAATGCATGAAACACTAAGTCTCTAAAAACACCACTTTTTTATATCCTTTCCAGTAAACATATTTTTCCACCTTTGTTATTTGAATTTCAAAAAACTAACAAACACGGTTGCATTCAGTAAGATATTTAGAGTCTGATAAGACAAACTTAATTTTTGGTGAATAGTAACATACCCTTATAAATAGTAATATAAATAGTAATATGATAATTATGAATAGTAAATAATATTATTATTTTATTTTCTTAAGGTTATAAAATAATGAGATATTGATTAATTTTTCAAGGTGATATAAAATGAATTATTGTTTTAAAATTGTTATTTTTTGAATAAGTTATGATTTTATTTAAAATTTAAATTAATAATATTTGGAAAATTATTTTCAAAAAATGGAGTTCATTTTTTAATTATACACATCGAAAAATTGTTAGGGTGAATTTTTGGGATTTTTCTAAAATACTCAAATTTCTTGATGAATAGTAACATATAGTATTTTAATGTATATATACATTATCAGTTAAATCCACTAATACTATAATCATGGATGATGTAAGAACACCTGGTTAGAACTCAAAATTGCATATTTCTATTCTTGGTCACAATAATCCATACTATTGGTTTTCTTTGGAAAATTAATAAAATAATGATTAAAATAATGGAAAAACTATCCTCTCCTCCACTATAAAACCCCCCCTCACTCTCACTTCTCTTTACCCCTATCAAGCCTTGTGCCTTGTATAAATAGTGATCATCTATCCTCCCAATATCATACCCCATGTCCATCACCCCTTGGTCTTATAAAAACACCAAAACCTCTCCCCTAAAGAGGCTCTCCAGGAAGATCACTTCAAGAGGTAAATTCCTCTTTTCATTTCTTTTATTTCAAGCTCCTTTCTTTTCTTTTTATTTATTCACCTCCTTTCATCCAGATGTTGTGATGTATCTAGTACCTTAAATGTACTATAATTATGTTTTGATAAAGTAGTAACACTTCATCATCTATTATTTTCCCTTATTTTATACTGGAAATGAAAACACCATCTGAGATGTGTTAATTTACCAAATTCAAGGACGACGGATATTTAATTTCTATTAACATATTCAATTCTGGACATGAAATAATTATTCTGGTTTAGTAAGACTATAATATATTTATTATAACTTATTTAAGGTTTTCTAATCTCTGTTTACACATTATATTAATTTATAAATCAAAATGTGTTCATTGTGATAAAAAAACAGCCAATTAACCCAAACAATTTTCATTAAAGTTTTATAATGATTCATATTCACTCCCAATAACCAAATGAATTTTATAACCATGAAATATTATTTTTTTCACTAATAACATAAAATATATATTCAAGAAAACTATTCTCATTATCTATGTTTATCTTTACATGAATATAAGTAAATCAATCATGAAAACCAAGAAAGAAAACACTCCCAAACAATGAAATTGAATCTCTTAACCCATCAAAAGAGAATGAATGAACCTAATAAGGTTATAATAAATCAATTAAATATATATTATGTTCTGTAATCATTAATTTATTAACCTAAATTGGATTATTCAGGTCATTAAGATCAAGTGAGGAACACCTTCGGACTTAAGGTAAGGGTTTTCCACCCGAACCTCCATTTTCATTTGGGTTACTTTTATTATCTACATAACAAAATTAAATTATTATTTATTAATATTTACTCCTCATAAGTTTTTTGTGAATTTTCTATATATTTTTACCAACCATAATCCTACCTTCATTTATGGGTAGTTATATGTTTTAAAGGGATCATTCAAAAATTCTTCCATAAATACAAGCCCGACTCAAGGGAATTTCTCAAATTCATACTTATTTTCAAGGGAACTCTATAATATATTTTTAGAAACCATTATATTGATAAAATCAATAATTTTATTATTAAAATAATATCTTACTTAATTTTAGGTTTTATACAAACACTTTTCCAAAATAACTCTTATTTTTAACGTAAAAGAGTATGTATCTCAAGAATTACTCGTTGATTTTATAAGAGTATCTTCATCTATTTCAAAAATCATATTTATTATTATGTATTATTGAGATTAATATTTATGAAATAATATACCATATTTAATTGAATGTTTTATGATTATTTTGACTTTGGATGTGTTATCTTAAAACCATTCACCAATTTACTCTGATGGTTAGTGTTTAAGCTTAATGTTTGGGGAAAGTTATTTATTTTTCATATGTTAGTTTAAATATGAAAGTATATGTTGTTTATGTTTATACCAATTCATATTAGGAATGAATTAGACTTATTATGTGATGTTTGGGTCCCTATATATCACCTCGATACATCGGTAGGTCTCATGATACAAATAGATATGGACTTGGTCGAGGCCTTCCCCATTTTTAGATATGGTTTTGGCTTAGGTATTAATCATTTTTAGATGTCTTGTCCAAGGCCTTGATGGTACGTTTTATAATGTATATAATATGAATTTCCCTCATTATGAATCTATAAATTCATAGTTTATGTGGTTATTTGACTAGTATATTACCCATAATTATGTTTTGTTATGTCAATAATTACTCATCTCATATTCTTTCCATAATGTGTTCTAGTTTATTATTTTTAAAGGAATGTGTTTTTAATTATTCACTATTATTAATGTTTATGTTTATGATATCTTCCATTATATTTCTTTCCCTTTCTGAGAATATGAGCACACCCCCTCTTATGTTTCATTTTTTTTTTCAAGACATGAATCGATATATTATGATTGACTTGTAGGGATAATCTTATAGTGGTGGATGTTCCCAATGGAACTTATTTTTTTTATTTACAGTTGTAATTTTGAACTTATGTATGTATCTGGATTTCCAAATCTACTAAACTACTCATTACTTTAGGATACAACATTCTTATAATCATACGAATGTAATGTAATAAGGCATCAGCTTCAGGAAACTGGGTTTGAGTCTTTATAGTTTTTATTAGAGGAAGTTTAGTAGAAAACTTGAAAACTAGATTTAGAAAATGTAGATTAGGGAACAAACCCCTAAGATAGTCTTTTAGGATAAACATACAAGAAAATCCTGGAATTTTGGTAAGGAATATATTATGTGGATGTTTCTATAAAAATTCATCCATATATGGATACTACAAGTAGACGTGGTTCTGGAACAGATGTACCTAGGAGTGAAAAATCTGACAAAAAGTTTCAGGCTTGACTTAGGGTATCATAGTACACGAAAACAGGCCTTACTATGCACCTATTTTGAAACTTTTGGGGGATATTATTAGGATAATTCAAATTTTATTTACAATCCATTATAAAGGATTTAAATGTAAATTTTTCCTCAAAGAAACCATGTTTATGATTATGGGATTATCCATGCATGTGATTTCAATTAATGTTAAGTGTTTTTTAATAGTTGAGACAGTACATTATGAATCATAACCTAATATAGTGTATGTCATTATTTAGAAATTCCACCTAGTGGAAGTAATGGAAACTGCATGAACGCACGTATCCCATGTAGGGATTTAATTCCTATGTAAGCTAATGATGTTGGATCTGGAGTTGTGACTGGTGCGAAAAAACTTATAACTATACTGGGAAAACTTACTCATGTTATGAATAATAACCTTACCCATTCATATGATAAGGTTATCAATTTCCTTGAGATCATCTTCTATCACTTACAATTTCCTCTCGTGGCTAAGGATGACACGTAAATGCCTCTACCTTTCCTGGAAATTGGTATCGGGGAGAAGGTTTTCCTTCTCGGGTATAGTTCGAAATGATATGAACATGAATTCACCAGGTTGCCTCCAAGGTACATGTTACATACAAAGATAATTTTAAATGAATTTATTTGTTTAAAATTATGATGGATGAGAATCTCAAGGGAATTCAAAAAAAGGGTTTATGATAATAATATTGATTAATTAAAGATAATTAATTGATTCGAGTGTGATTTATCATAAACAAGAATGATTAAAGGATTTAATTCTAGTTTTATTTAGGTTTAAATATCATTTCATGTATGAATGATCATGATATAGACCAAGATCTTTGTATGGGAAGAGTTTCTTTTAATTTATTTATTTAAATTAAGTTTATTGGCCTGTGATTCTTCTCCTCATTAAAATGTATAGTCTGCATTCCCAAGGTTTCTTTTATGTAAAACCCCATTTTTACCCCTCACCTATGAGTGAGATAAAAGAATATGTAATTGATGGAACTCCCAAGATAGTGGAGGCGACTCAAGTTAGGATCCAAGGTGAAACCAATCCAAGGAGATACAAAGGTGGACACGTGGAAAGATATAAACACAAAACCAAAAGGTTCAAGGTGGTTGTACCCTAGGTCTTGGGTTAGTTTATCAACCACTAGATAAACTAACCAATAGAATAAGCTCATGACTATACCATTTATTTTATTTCATTCATTTTCACGGTTTATTTATGGTGGTTAAAATAAGACCCACTTATGCATAAATATTATCTTAGACATGGTTAATCACATAAGTATATCCCAATTAATATTAAAAAACATGTAATCAAGGATAATAAAATAACAATTTACGTACAAGGATAAAATCCCTCAAAGAAAATATTAATTTGGTATAGCCTTCTATAATCTTGGTTAGAATTGAACCATAGTTCAATGTGCTTGACCAACCCTAGTTGAGGTGCTTTAAATTATCATGGAATTATAATTCAAGGTTTTGGATTGATATGACTTGGTTCAAATTAAGGGTTGACTACTATAGTAGGAATTTTTGTGACCAAGTGTAAAAGGTTGAGGAAATCCAAAATAAAAGGATTTCAGGATCGGGGAGTCCACTCAACGAATCAAGAAGCTGTGAGTTAATGTAGTTGTCATTTAGAATGCCTACCTAAAACCCTTCATGTTTCTTGACCAACCCTATTTGGGGTAATTTTAAGGGAAATATGGATCCTTTACACTAGAATATTCAGGGAACAGAATGTTCCGAAGTCAATGGTGAGGACAATTGGATTTTAATAAAATAGTGGGATACTAATAAGTATTAAATTATTTATTTGTATCATTTTTATCATGATAAAGTAATAAATATTTTCTCATATTAATTTGAAGAAATGGAAAGAAAAATTACTTCAAACATATCATTGTTAACCATACTCTAGAAGGAAAAACTTCTCACCATCACAAATTTCCAAGAATGGTAGAGGCGTTTAAGCATCATCCTTCTCCATAATAGAAAACTGTACGCGTTGGAGGAGCCTATTCCAGTTGCACTTGGAAAAGAGGCCAGTGATGAGGAATTGTCTCTCTATATAAAACATATGGATGATTCCACATATGTCCAATGTTTCATGCTATCGTCTATGTCTAATGATCTCTTGAAGAAACATGAAAACATGGACGTGTATAGCATGATGTCTCACCTTAAGTATCTCTATCAAGATAAGGATAGAAAATAGAGATATGAGATCTGCAACACTTTTTTTACAACTAATCTGGGAGATTCTATGCCAGTTGTGCATCATTTATTCAAGATTATTGGATACATTGAATGCCTGGACATCTTATGGATTATGTTCTCGGATGAGTAGTGTACAGATCTCATCCTATCATCACTTCCCAAGACCTTATCTAGCTTTATTTTCAACTGCAACATGAGAAACAATGAAAGTAGTATATTGGAACTTCCAGCCTTAATTCGCTAGGTAGATAAGTACATGGGGTGTGACAAACCCACAGTCCTTATGGTGAATAAGAAAATGAAGTATGAGAAAAAGGGGTAAGGATTCATAAACGATCTAAAGCCCCTATGAACTATCCCCCCAAGAAGGGGAAGATCCATATGTAGGGAAAGGGATGAGAGGAGGTATGTTTTTCATGTGTCAAGCCAGGTCACTGGAAGAGGAACTGCACCCAAAAGCCTGGGGATGCTAAAGGTGTGTTTGTTATCAAGTGTAATATATCCATTTCTACAGATTGGGTATTAGATATAGCTTGTGGGGCTCACATCTATATTAAAATGTAGGAACCAAGTAGATTTAGAAAGATTTCCAGAGAAGAGATGGATCTTCAAGCAGCCAATGGTGCGAGGATGACTGCATTGTCCATTGGTGATTACCACTTATCATTTCCAACAGGGATTCTTTTGGGTTTACATAATAGTTATTATGTGCCTAGAGTTACCAAGAACAGAATTTTTGTATCATGTTTGGATATGGATGGATTTATTTTCAAGTTTGGAAATAAGGGTTGTTTATTTTATAAGAACAATGTCTATTTCTTTTACATCACCATAAGTTGCGCATTGGATACCAATGGTGGTCAGATGGTGAGGCATATTTCGAATCAAGACAACTTCTCAGCAGATGATCTTGCATGGGTTGGTAATCTAGAGGACCCTCTTATCCTCTTTTATAGTGTTAGTTCCCTTCATTCTAAATGTAAAGTTGTTGTCCATGGGGATGACCTTAGCCTTTATCACTTCAGACCTCCTTGATATTCCTTCATTTTCGATGGGTCTTTACCCCCCCCCCTTCTTAATAAAAAATAAATTTTCAATCATACATCACCCATTTGTGTCATTACCATCTCGGTCATGTAAACAAGTAGCACTTGAGAAAGCTCTACCAAGATGGTTATTTAGACTCTACTAAGCTAAAACCACTTGATAGATTTCAATCTTGTTTATAATGTAAAATGAGAAAGGTACCTTTTAGTGGATAGGGTTAAAGGTCCATGGAGCTTCTAGGATTGGTGCAAAAGGATGTGTGTTGACCATTTCTAGTAGAAGCTAGAGGTGGATATTATTACATCATTACTTTTACTGATGATTTGAGTAGATATGGCTTTGTCTACTTAATAATGTATAATTCAGAGTCCTTAGAAAAATTTAAGGAAATAAAGAATGAAGTAGAGAATCAACTTGGTAAGAAGATAAAGAAGCATTGATCAGATCGAGGTGGAGAATATCTAAACCAAGAGTTCATCGATATTCTATGGGAGTCTGGGATTCTATCTCAGCTCACTCATCCTTATACACCACAGTGGGATGGTGTTAGTGAAAGGAGTAATTGTACCTTGTTGGACATTGTGAGGTCAATGATGAGTCATACAAATATTCCATTATCCTTTTGGGGATATTCATTACAAACTGCAGCATAAACATTAAATTGAGTACCAACTAAGTCAAAAAATGGAATTCCCTCCAAGTTATATAATGGAAAGAAACCCATTTTGTCACACACACATGTATGGAAATGTGAGGTGTTTTTTATGGCCTTCTCAAGAAACAAACTATCACCCTGGGACACGAGGTGTATATTTATAGGATATCCCAAGGAAACTAAATGATATTACCTATATAACCCTTAAAACAAGAAACTAATTATCGCAAGACAATCTTTCTTTCATGAGAGATGGAACATCCTCAAAAAGGATAGTGGGAGCATGATTGACTTTAAAGAAGATGATCCTCAAGATAAAAAAGAGTTGGTATAGGAACAAGTTCTAGAGGTCCCTGTGGAAGAGGTTATAGAAACACAAGTAATGCGTAGGAGCTCAAGAGAGGTAAAGGAACAAGAGATATTTAGTTTCCTAGTCACCGAGGATGGTGAATCATTTTTGTTGGAAAATGATGAACCTCTCTCCTACAAGGACATAATAGAAATCTTATAAGCTACAAAATGGCTAGAATCAATGAATTCTAAGATAGATTCCATGTATCAGAACCAGGTATGGGTTGTAGTCAATGATCCAATTGATGTAAATCCTATTGGATAAAAATGGGTATTCAAGAGAATTTTGGACATAAAAGGTCAGATTAGAACCTATAAAGCAAGGATAGTGGGTAAAAGATTCAGAAAGTGTCAAGGAATTGATTATGATGAAACCTTCCCGCCATTTTCTAGGTTTAAATCCATAAGAATCATACTTTCCATAGTATGTTACCATGATTATGAGATTTGGAAGATGGATGTCAAAATAATATTCCATAATGGGAACTTTCAAGAAGATGTCTATATGTCACAACCAAAAGGTTTTGTGACACCAGGTGAAGCTAAATGGGTTTGAAAGTTACAGAAATATATTTATGGATTAAATAAAGAATTTAGGTCATGGAACATTCGATTTGATGAATCCATAAATGAATTTGGTTTCATTAAGAATGAATGTGATCCATGTATTTATAATCAGTTTAATGGGAATGTGGTCGTTATCCTTGTAGTATATCTCGATGACATATTACTTATTAGAAATGATGTACCAGTATTACAGTCAGTTAAGGATTAGTTGAACAAGTGTTTTTCCATGAAGCACTTACGTAAAGAAGCCTACATTCTGGGGATCAAGATCATTCATGATAGATCCAAGAGGTTTATTGGACTATGTTAGGGTACATACATTGACCAGATAATGAAGATATTTTGTATGGAACAAACCCAAAGGGGATTGGTTCTAGTGTCATATGGATTACATCTTTCTAAGAGAATGTGTCCTCAGACACAACAGGTGAATGTGTAAGATCCCATATGCTTTGGATATAGGATCTATCATATATTCCATGTTATGTACCAGGCCTGATGTTGCCTATGAACTGATCATGGTAGGAAGATATCAAGTAGATCCATGGGAACATCATTAGACTACTGTTAAGACTATCCTTAATTATCTGAGAATAACTAACGATATGTTCCTCGTATATGGTGGAGATGAGGAGCTTGTCATTAGAGGGTATGCTAATTCTGGTTTTCAAAAAGATCAAAATGATCTGAAGTTTCAATCAGAATATGTTTTATGTCTCAACGGAGGAGCTGTGAGCTAGAAGAGTTTAAGGCATCCAGTTTTCACTGATTCTACAGCGGAGTCTGAATATATAGCAGTTTATAATGCATCCAAGTAATCCATGTGGATTCATAACTTTTTCCAGGAGCTTTATGAGGTTCCTAGTAGTAAATATCCTATCACATTGTATTATGATAATACTGCAGTGGTGGCCCTTGCAAAGGGACCAAGTTCACATCATTGGAAAAATCACATTCTCTGAATGTATCACCTCTTGAGGGATTTCTATCAAAAGGGTGAAGTTGCAGTGAGCAGAGTATCCACAAAAGAGAATGCGGAAGACCCCATTACTAAAGGCCTATCTCAGCATAGCCTTGAATATCATGTGAGAGTTACCACGTTAAAGGTTGTTAGCAGTTGCCTCTAGTCCAAGTGGGAGTCTGTTGGATTTGGTGTCCCAGAACCAAATAATTTGTACTTTATTCATTAATAAATATCTTATCACGTCATGATTGTTCTTATGTGTGATAATGCATGTGATAATGTCCTAAGGATAGTTTTTGCGTTAAAGGGTCTTAGCGGATCCCTGCTATGAAGAGAACTTGTAAGAGTCATAACATTATTCTAGAATATATATGTTATATGGCTAGATGGTGTTATTTAAGGGACATAAATAATACATGACATTAGGGGTGAGGACTCATATAACTTTGAGGAATCATCTCATGGTGTGTTCCCTTGATAATATCCAGGAGGATATGATGAGAACAAGACCCGCTAGAAGGAAATACTCATTTCATAGTGTTATTGGATGTTCCTATCTGCAGACGTGTGTATTGGTCCTTATAATTTTAGATTATTATTAATGGGTATTAGAACTCGCGCACGTAGATGTATTGATGAAAACTGTGGCGACACACTGTTTTCAGCGAGGTAGGATATGTCGGGTGCATCATGAGTAATACTGCATTAATAGATAATGCAAGAAAGGATTTTTCCATTCTATTCCATAAAGAAAGTAGATATCTCAGTCCATTTGATAGAATTGATATATCCTAAATAAATCCATGTCCATGGTAAGGAATGGGTGAGTTCAATTCTAGAAAGCCAAAGAAAGAATAATCAAGAACATGGGTTGATGGAACTAGCATGAAACCCACTTGATTCGAGATATCGATACAAAGGGATTACATTACACGGTAAGCGTTCGTAGGAGGTGACACATCATTACAACGTTAACTTCTTTCTGTATGGGTGTCTTAGCGTGATGATAGATTCCAACCTTGCACTTTTGGTAGGCTCCACCAAATTCCACTGAGAAAAAGTCTTAGAGGGCCACACACTAAGTGTTTCTATGTATCTTAGTTAAATATTAATTTAACAAGTTAAATAACGATTATTCCCGGTTGTGGGTTAATAATTATTCAAAGATGCCTGATCGTATTTATTTAGACACTATTTATTTGAGAGAATATATTGTGGATGAAATAATATATTTATTAGCAAGTAATGCAATGATATTTATTTGAGAAATAAATATCCATTATTCAAGGTCTGATAAATGTGGTGGAGGAAATAAAGAGAATGGAAAAAACAAAAGTACATTCCAGGTATATTAATATACACGCTGTATAATTTTTCTAGGGATTTGTGAGAAATAATATTATTTATTTAATTGAATAATATTAGGTGTAATTCACTAAGCGTATGTAAAGTAATAATAATATCCAATTGTTATTATTAGACATGGGGACTTTCTAAGAATTAAATAAAATGAATAAATGATTTTGGGTAATTAATTCATTTTATTATTCTATGTAATTAAAATCCCAATTATATAATTCTCAGTAGTTTAGCCATTTTTGGGTGGTTGTGAACAACGAATCTAGATAAATCTCCCAATCCAAGAGAGAGTTATTTTATTACAAGAACACTTTCAAGGTACGAGAGAGATCCTCCTCCACTGGATCAAGGAGAGCGCTTTGCAAGTCGCTATCAAGGCGATCGAAGGCAGACATTGCAAGTGAAGGCTCTTCTGCACTATCACCTAGAGATACCTTCGAAAATGTCTAGAGATACATGGAACATGTGTGGATCACCGCTTGAGGAATCCTACACTTGAATTATATGACTCAACGATGGATCACATCGGATCGTGACTGAAAACATCAACGGAGAGAGAATTCCATCAAGGTAATTCTTTTCTTTTAATTAACTTAATTATAACCAACATATGAATATCCTCTATATGGTTTTGAGACTCCCTTCCTTTCGTTTGTTCTTCGTTATATTCCGATGATCCGGAGTTTTATTATCATGAAGGATCACGAATTGATCATTGTTAATGGAAAAATTAAAGTTGGGTACACCCACCAATGCACTTCCACTACGCTCAGAACCTACATAGAGAATATATTTCTCTCCTTGGGAAGTAACAAAAGAGATAAGTTTTTCATCGAATTTTATCATATTTCTGGAGATATAGATCAATGATGGTCACTAATTCAAAATACAAATGTGGAGGAAGTGGTATAAAACATGTAATTGAGTGAATTTAAAGAAATTTTCATAGAGAAATACTTTCCTCATGAACAATGAGTGGATATGGAAAGTCAGTTTCTGAATTTAAGTCAAAAGGAAGATGATAATATTGCAAAGTATGAATCTAACTTCACAAGGCTATCAAGGTATGTTGTGGACAATATACGTAATCCAAGGAGAAATATTGATCGATTATTGGATGGCCTAAATCCATTCCTCTGGTTGGTGTTGGTTTTCCAAACTTTCTCCTCATATAAAGATATAGTCTCATGTGCTATCAAGATGAAAAATGAGTTCTCTAAGTCTTATGACTTTAAAGGAAATAAAGAGAAGAATATGTTTGCTGAAAACTCTAGAAAATGAAATAATGAAATGGGGAAGAATGGAAGAGTTGACTTTCCACCCTATGATAATTGTGGAAGGGAACATGTAATGACCCAAATTTCATTAATGTAAATCCCTATTGATCTAATTAAATGTCTCTTTATGTTTATATAAAATGTCAACTTATTTGGTTTTATGTTAAGAATTGTGACTGTTGCTTTTATAGTCATTGAAAAATGATCACATGATTAGTATAAATATAGGGATTTAACAAATCCAATTTACTCAGACAAAAGAAGGGATGGCCTCATCCAGTAGAATTGCTCCATACGAAACCCATTTTTCGGAGCTCGGAAAAGAGGTGGAATCCTTGTGCTTCGCTCTTGACCAAGCTCAAGCTGAGCTTTATTATTTCAACCTCGAACGGGACCATCTATGGGAAAAGTGGATGTTGATAGAGATTACCACTCGAGCGATGTTATCTGAGCCACCCCAAGAGTCTGTCACCATCGCACACCTTACCCTTAGGTCTTATTTGGCTGTTTTAAGGGGTTATGTAATAAATCGCTAGTACTATGTTCATGTATATTATTTTTGTATATAATAATGAATATGCCTCCTTGTCTTTTTTTTTTGTTACATTGTAAATAGTTTTTAAAGTACAAATAGTGTTTTTAGTTATTATTTAATTAAGAATTATATTTTTTAAATTAAGGGATTTTTGAATTAAATAATATTTTAATAAAATATTATTATTATTATTAAATTAATTTTTTTAAATATAAATGATCTTATAATTTTATGAATTCAATTATAATTTTTACTAAGGTTTGAAAGTCATTTATGTTAAAACCCGTTAATTTTCGATAAATGTCAGTTTTTATTTTAAAAGTGAAAATTAACATATTTATAAAATTATTAAGATAAAAATTTCTGGAATCATGATGTCGAAATTATCCAACGGTGAATTTTTCATAATTTTCTGAGACAGTTAAATTTTTGGGTAAAAATTAAATACCGTCTAAATATATAATGTGTTTTTTGACATCATAATGACCCAATAGTGTTGTAATAAAATACTATAATATTTATTTTCGGCCAATATATGTTTTACCATTAAAATAATGTGATTTTGGGTTTGATTGACTTACTTTTAAAAGCATTAATGGACCCCTCAACACTTATTAAACACCTTGTCTTTTTAAATTAATTTCCATGGGAGTGTGACTCACCTCCACATAATCAACCCTAATATTTTAAGAAGTTAGGACTTTGGCCTCATAAAATATTTTTTTCCTCTTCCCTTTTCCAAAAACCATGAGCAAAAACTATTGGATGGTTTGTGGTTTGGATTAATTTAATGTAAGGGGACCCAAACCTAAATAATAAATAATTCCCTCACCTTTCCTATATAAGCCCACCCAAGATCCCACTTCCTCCTCACTCAAATCCTTTGGAGTTCGTCCAACCTCTGCCCTAATCTCTCTATAATCCTCCCAGGTTTCCCCAATCTCCCAAGAATCCTCTCACAAGCCTCTCTCTAGCCTTTGGAAGCACACTTCCAAGTAAGGGTTTTTTCTTCCTTTCTCATTTTTGTTCAATTTTCTTTAAGATGTTTTGACCTTTTAATTTCAATTATGAATGTTGGGGTATGGTTTCTCACCTCCCTCATACTTCCCTCTTTATATTTGAATTATGGGAGACCCCTTTCTCTCTCAATAAATTCCTCCCACGTACACCCGTTACTATGTCGAAATTCTGAAATGAACTTCTCTCTCCTCATTTACTTTCAAGCAATAATTTTGTATCATGAATCTAAATTCCAATACAATTGTTGGGACATGTATCTATATGACCTCATTACTGTAAATTACATTTAAATATGATGAGTAATCCCTTTCTCTCTCATCAACCACTTTTTTATGAATTCTTATGTCACGCTGTTACGCTGCCGAAATCGCATCGATTTTCTAATCCAATTCCATTGTGTAGTGAATATCATGCCCATTTCTCCATCAAGGGTATTCACCTTTATGAACATTTAATTATTGATTATAAAGATTTAAGTATGAATTCCATATTCCATCATCTTGGAATAAATGACTATGTTTTATGAATCCATGTTTTATGATCCATGTGGCACACTTATGCATGAAATGAAATGTTTAAGAAGGGTGTGCCCTTATAGCGCTCCAATGCATTGGGTAAAGTATAGTATCATGATACGTCATGTGAAATGTGTGTTGACTCGTGATAATTTAAGTGCAATGAGTATTTACTCATGCTTCATGTGCAATGAGGGTTTACTCATGCTCCATGTGCAATGAGCCTTGGCTCATGCTAATTCCATGTTAAGTGTTGTTGCCACATTTCCATGTTATGATTATCATGCTTTATCATACCTTTATGTTCATGTTTATCTTGTGATCTATTGATATGCCTAATGTATAACATGTATTGTACTCCTCATGTTAATCCATGTGTATTACTTTATTGGGATTTATAGATCACCCTTTTCTTATGCGTGTCCTCAGGTTATCCCATGCAATGCTAAGTACGAGGGAATGTAGTTGTCATGTAAAGGAAGTTTTCAATAAAGATGTTGTATTTAATGTTTCAGGTTTTTATGTAATGATCCTAAGCCCAAAATACACTAAACCTATTGATCTTCTTTATTGTATCAAGTGAAGTTTTATGTAATAAATCATTTTTAAGTTTTTAATAAAAGCAGGGTTGTCATAGTTGGTATCAAAGGGAAGTTAAGTCCAAGGTACATCGGCCCCTTTGAGATTCTTGATCGTGTTGGGGCTGTGGCCTATCGACTAGAAATTCCACCTACCATGGCCAAAGTACATAATGTCTTTCATGTATCCCTCTGAAGGAAGTACATACAGAACCCTTCACATGTACTCTATTCTGAGGTGGTACAATTGGAAGATGATCTTTCTTATGAGAACAACCAGTGAAGATCTTAGATCGTAGATAAAAAGTTCTACGAAATAAGACAATGCCCCTCGTAAAGGTGTTTTGGAGAAACCATAAGTTTGAAGAAGAAACTTGGGAATCGGAGGAAATGATGAAGCTAAGTTACCCACATCAGTTTTAGTGTGGGAAAAGGAATTTTCGAGGGCGAAATTTCTTAAGGGGGGAATATTGAAACGACCCAAAGTTTCATTAATGGAAATCCCTCTTGATATAATTAAATGTCTCTTTATGTTTATATAAAATTTCAGCATCTTTGTTTTTATGTTAATAATTGTGATCGTTTCTTTTATAGTCATTGAACAGTGATCACATGATTAGTATAAATATAGGGATTTAAGAAATCCAATTTACTCAGAAAAAAGATGTGACGGCCTCATCCAGTAGAATTGCTCCATACGAAGCCCATTTGTCAGATTTTCAAAAAGAGGTGGCTTTTTTTGGCTTCTCTCTTGACCAAGCCCAAGCTGAGCTTCATCATGTCAAGCTCGAACTGGACCGTCTACGGGAAAAGTGTAAGTTGATAGAGATTACCACTCGAGCGATATTATCTGAGCCACCCCAAGATTCTGTCACCATTGCACACCTTACCCTTAGGCCTTATCTGGCTGTTTTTAGGGGGTATGTAACAAATAGATAGTACTATGTTCATGTATATTATTTTTGTATATAATAATGAATATTCCTCCTTGTCATTTTTTTGATACATTGTAAATAGTTTTTAATGTACAAATAGTGTTTTTAGTTATTATTTAATTAAGAATTATATTTTTTAAATTACGGGATTTTTGAATTAAATAATATTTTTATATATTATTATTATTATTAAATTAGTTTTTATTAGATATAAATGATCTTATAATTTTATGAATGCAATTATAATTTTTACTAAGGTTTGAAAGCCATTTCTATCAAAACCCGTGAATTTTCTATAAATGTCAGTTTTTATTTTAAAAGTGAAAATTAACATATTTATAAAATTGTTTAGATAAAATAAATGTTATTTCTGGAATCAGGATGTTGAAATTATCCAATGGTGAATTTTTTATAATTTTCTGAGACAGTCAAAATTTTGGGTAAAAATTAAATACCGTTTAAATATATAATATGTTTTATGACATCATAATGACCCAATAGTGATGTAATAAAATACTATAATCTTTATGTTCAGCCAATATATGTTTTAACATTAATATAATGTGATTTTGGGTTTTTTTTTACTTACTTTTAAAATCATTAATGGACCCCTCAAGACTTATTAAACACCTTGTCTTTTTAAATTAATTTTCATGGGAGTGTGACTCACCTACACATAATCAACCCTAATATTTTAAGAAGTTAGGACTTTGGAATTATAAAATATTGCTTTCCTCTTCCATTTTCCAACAACCATGGTCAAAAACAATGGGATGGTTTGTGGTTTGGGTTAATTTAATGTAAGGGGACCCAAACCTAAATAATAAAGAATTCCCTCACCTTTACTATATAAACCCACCCAAGCACTAACTTACTCCTCACTAAAAGTCTTTGGAGTTCATAAAAACTCTGCCCTACTCACTCTAGAATCCTCCAAAGGTTCCCCAAGCTCCCAAAAAGCCTCTCACAGCCTCTCTCTAGCCTTTGGAAGCACACTTCCAAGTAAGGGTTTTTTCTTCCTTTCTCATTTTTGTCCAATTTTCTTGAAGTTGTTTTGCCCTTTTAATTTCAATTATAAATGTTGAGGTATGATTTAGAACCTCCCTCATACTGCCCTCTTTATTTTTGAATGATGGGAGACCCCTTTCTCTCTCATTAAATGCCTCCCACATACACCCGTTACTATGCTGAAATTCCAAAAGGAACTTCTCTCTCCTCATTTACTTTTAAGAAAAACTTTTGTATCATGAATCTAAATTCCAATAAAATTGTTAGGACATGTATCTATATGACCCCATTACTGTCCATTACATGTAAATATGATGAGAAACCCCTTTATCTCTCATTAACCATTTTTTTATGAATACTTATGTCACGCTGTTACGCTGCCGAAATCGCACCGATTTTCTAAGCTAATGCCATTGTGTAGTGAATATCATTCCCATTTCTCAATCAAGGGTATTCACCATTATGATCATTTACTTATTGATTATAAAGATTAATGTATAAATTCCACATTCCTTCATCATGGATTAAATCACTATGTTTTATGAATCCATGTTTTATGATCCATGTGGCACACTTATGCATGAAATGAAATTTTTAAGTATGGTGCGCCCTTATAGAGCTTCAATGCATTAGGTAAAGTATAGTATCATGATAATTCATGTGAAATGGGTGTTTAGTCAAGCTAATTTAAGTGCAATGAGGGTTTACTCGTGCTTCATGTGCAATGAGGGTTTACTCATGCTCCATGTGCAATGAGCCTTGGATCATGCTAATTCCTTGTTAAGTGTTGTTGCCACATTTCCATGTTATGATTATCATTCTTTATCATACCTTTATGTTCAGGTTTCTCTTGTGCTATATTGATATGCCTAATGTCTAACATGTAATGTACTCATCATGTTATTCCATGTTTATTCCCTTACTGGGCTTTATAGCTCACCCTTTTCTTATGCATGTCCTCAGGTTATCCCATGCAATGCTAAGTACGAGGGAATGTAGTGGTCATGTAAAGGAAGTTTGCAATAAAGATGTTGTATTTCACGTTTAAAGTTTTTATGTAATGATCCTAATCCCTAAATACACTAAACCTCTTGATCTTCTTTGTTTTATCAAGTGAATTTTTATGTAATAAATCATGTTTAAGTTTTTAATAAAAGCAGGGTTGTCATATAACACCCAGGTGTTTGCTTAAAAGGAAAAGTGGTGTGCTAAAAGTGTGGACAGAAAGTCCATAATACTGGTGTTTTCAAGGGGAATAAATAATCTATCAATGTTTCATGCTATAATTTTAGGGATATGGGACAATATGCTAATGATTTTACAAATCTTCAAGGAAACATGCCTCAAAAAAGTCCAAGGGAGTAGGGATAATATTATACGATCCCAACTGCTGATATTCAAGTTCCTAATGACATGGTGGTAGGTACTTTAATTATTTCCTCAAATATAGATAATGCTTTATTTTATTTTGTATTGTCACATTATTTCATATCTTCCATGTTTTCTAAGAAAATTATATATTTCCAATTTGATTTAATAAGGTATTTTCAGTCAAAACTCTTAAGGGAAGTATCATTGAAAAACATTTAAGTTAGGCAGTCCCCATTATAGCATATAAACATGCTTTATCTATTGATTTTATTATTATACCCATGATATAATTTGATATAATCCTTGGTAAGGATTTTATTTTGAACCATGATGCAAAATTTTGTTACAAGAAGAAAGAGGTAACAATTTTTGAGGATGATGTGGAATCCCTTATCTTTAGAGAAGAAACATCAACATCTGATTCTCATCTAGATCCACCCTTAGTAGCTCTACTAAATTCAATTATTGGGGAGGAAGGGAATGAAATAACTATGGGTGAGTAAAAGAATTTTCAAATAGATTGCATACCTATTATGTAAGAATATGTTGATGTGATTCCATAGGATTTACCTGGACATCCTCTAGAGCGACAAATTGAGTTTTCGATTGGTTTAATTCCTAATTCAATGCCCATATCAAAGACCCCTTATAGAATGTACACTATATAATTAGTAGAACTAAATAACTAGATAAATTGAGTAATAAAGGATTTATTTTCCCTAGTGTTTCTCTATAGGGAGCCCATGTTCTTTTCTTTAAGAAGAATGACGGATCTATGAGGTTGTGCATTAACTACAGGGACATCAATGCTATAAAAAATAAGAAAGAGTATCTGCTACCACACATTGATGATTTATTTGATCAACTTAATAGATCATAATATTTTTTGAAGATTGATCTTTGATCTGGATATCATCAGCTGCGTCTGAGGAAGGAAGATATTCCAAAGACACATTTTTAACTAGGTATGGGCATTATGAGTTTATAGTAATTCCTTTTGGACTGACTAATGCACCCTCTATTTCCATGGATCTAGTAAATAGAGTTTTAAAGGAATATATTGATTAATTTTTGGTGGTATTTATTGATGATATATTGGTATGTTCCAAAAGCTATGAAGATCATGAAAATCACTTGTGCACTATTCTAAAGTCTCTAAGAATAAATGAATTATATGGGAAGTTTAGAAAGTCTAAATTTTGGCTTCAATCAGTATACTTTCTTGGACACATTGTCTCTAAGAGTAGAATATATATTAATATTATGAAGGCAAAGGTTGTGTAAGAATGACCTAATCCAAGAAGCATAATTTAGGTACGTAGTTTTATTGGTTTAGCAGGTTGTTATCGGAATTTTTTTCATAACTTCCCCTATTTAGCCAACTCAATGTATAAGATTACATGTAAAGGGGTTATGTTCATATGAAAAAAATAATGGGAGGAATGTTTCGAAGAATTGAAGAGAGGAATAGTGAATGCTCTGATCCTAACTCTACCATCAGGGAATGATGGGTTTGTGATATATAGTGATGTATCAAAGAAAGGACTTGATTTTGTCCTTATGCAGAATGATAGTGTTATTTCTAATGCATCAAGGCTATTAAAAATCCATGAACAAAACTATCCTACTCATGATTTTGAATTAGCAGTGGTAATATTTTCTCTAAATATATTGAGAAATTATCTCTATGGAGAAAAATGTGAGATATATACGGATCATAAGAGTCTAAAATATATCTTCTCATAGAAATAACTCAACATAAGGCAAAGGAGATGGCTCGAACAACTCAAATATTATGATTGTTCCATAAACTTCCACCTAGGAAAGGCAAACAAGGTAGCTGATGCATTGAGCAGGAACGATCATTTAGTTCTCAATAAAATGAGGATTGAAAAAGGATCCTTTGTACATGGATATAGTGAGGATGGATATGGGAATTATCAAAGAAGGTGAAACATCACTAATTTTTCAAATGGTTTCCCAACCATATTTATTGGAAAGAATTAAATCTTCACAGTCTGACAATGAGAGTCTTCAAAAGAAAATTAATGTTTTGAATAATGGGAAGTTGGATGACTTCATGTGTGAAGATGGAATTCTGAAATTTAGGAAGAGGCTATGTGTTTCGTCTCTACCTGATCTGAAAAGGGAGTTATTGGATGATTCTCATTGCTCAGATTTCTCTATACACATTGGTAGCACTAAAATGCATAGTTATTTTAAATAAAATTTCTTCTAGGATAACATGAAGAGAGAAATTTCTTATTATGTATCAAGATGCTTAGTCTATCAATAAGTTAAGTCTAAATGATAATATACTAGAGGAGTCATGATACCTATACCTATTCCTACATGGAAATGGGATGACATCACCATGGATATTTTTACTACATTACCCAAAACTTTGAGAAAGAATGATGCAATTTGGATAATTATTGATTGACTTATAAAATCTACACATTTCTTCACTATAAGGGAGGATTTTCCACTGGAGCTTCTAGCATGACTCTATATCAATGAAGTTGTGAGACTTCATGGATTACCTCTCTCAATTGTTTCTGATCATGATCTATGATTTTTAATCAATATTCTAGAAAAGTCTTTAGAATTATTTGAATACTGAGCATTGATTGAGTACTTCTTATCACCAAAAAACTGATGGGAAATCATAAAATATGATCCAGACATTTGAGGACATGTTGAGATCATGTTCACCTAACTTTCAAGGTATGTGGGATCAATATTAACCTTTAGTGGAGTTTTCCTACAATAACAGTTTCCATTCAAGTATTCTAATGGAACCAAATAATGCATTGTATGAAAATAGATATCATACACCAACTTTTTGGGATGAAGTTGGAGAATGGAATCTTGTGGACCTAGAGCTTGTGTAGGAAACAATAGTGAAGGTAAAGACTTTTCAAGGCCATGTCAAATCAGCTCAAACAAAAAAAAAAGCTATGTTGATAATCTGAGGATGTAATTGGAGTTTCAAGTGGGAGATTGTGTTTTATTAAAAGTATCTCCCTGGAAGGGTGTTATAAGATTTGGGAAGAAAGGGAATCTGAGCCCTAGGTACATAGGACATTTTGAAATTTTAGAAAGAATTGAAGTTGTTTCATATCATTTGGCTATGCCACCTAGCCTTTCTAAAGTACACAATGTGTTCTATGTCTCATTGCTGAGAATGTACATGCTAGACCCAACTCATGTCCTCACTTCTAAAGGTATTGAAGTGCAACCTGACGTATCTTACTGTGAAGAGCCTATCCTGATTTTGGACACTAAAAAACATGTTTTAAGGAATTATATGACTCAACTGGTAAATATAATTTGGAAAAATCATATAATCGAAGAGGAAACATGGGATCTTGATAATATTATGATTAATAACTACCCAAATTGTGAGGTAACATTCTAGTAATTTTGAGGATGAAATTTTTGTAAAGAGGGGATAATGTAACACACAAAGATTCTGAAAATAAATTTAATATTGAATGCATGAAACACTGAGTATCTAAAAAATACCACTTTGTTATAACCTAGCCAGTAAACATAATTTTTCTACCTCTATGATTTGATTTTCTAAAAACTGATATACACAGTTGCATTCAGTAAGATATTTTGAGTCTAATAAGACAAAATTAATTTTTGGTGGATAGTAACATACCCTTATGAATAGTCATATGAATTATAATATGACCCTTATGAATAGTAAATAATAATATTATTTTATTCACTTAAGGTTATATTATAATGAGATCATGATTAATTTTTCAGGGTGATATAAAATGAAATATAATTTTAAAATTTTATTTTTGAATAATTTATGATTTTATTTAAAAATTAAATTAATAATATTTAGAAAATTATTTTCAAAAAATGAAGTGCATTTTTGAATTCTACCTGTCAAAAAAATGGTTAGGTTTAATTTTTGAGATTTTTCTAAAATACTCATATTTTTATGAATAGTAAAATACTGTAATTTACCATATATATACATTATCAGTTAAATTCACTATTCTAATAATCATGGATGATGTAAGCTCACTTGTTTTAAAATAAAATTCACATATTACTATTCTTAGTCATAATAATCAATACTATTGGTTGTCTTTGGAAAAATAATAAAATAATGAGTAAAATAATAAGAAAACCTTCCTCTCCTCCAATATAAAACCCCCCACACTCCCTCTTATCTTCACTCCTCTCAAGCCTTGTGCCTTGTCTAGATTCTACTCAAATATCCTACCAATATCATCCCCCACCTCCAGAATCCATTGGTCTCATAAAAATACCAAAACCTCTCCCCTAAAGAGGCTCTCAAGGAAGATTATTTCAAGAGGTAAATTCCACTTTTCTTTTCTTTTATTTCAAGTTCCTTTCCTTTATTCTTCTTTCCTCACCAATTTTCATACAAATGTTGTACTGACTCTAGTACCTTAAATTTACTATAATTTTTCATGATATAGGAATAATTATTCATTGTCTCTCCTTTCACATTATTTTATACTAGAAATGAAAACATCATCCGAGATGTGTTAATTTATCACATTCAAGAACGACGGGTTTTCAATTTCTATTACCATCTTCAATTATGGTCATGAAACCATTTTTTTGGTTGAAACAGACTATAATATATGTATTATAACTTATTTAAGGTTCTTTAATCACTTTTTACACATGATATTAATTTATAAATCAAAATGAGTTCGATGTGATCAAAAAACCGCCAATTAACCCAAACAATTATCATTAATGTTTTATAATGATTCATTTTCACTCCCAATATACAAATGAATTTTATAACTATGTAATATTATGTTTATTCACTGATAACATACAAATTATATTCTAGACAACCATTCTCATTATAAATTTTTATCTGTACTTGAATATAAGTAAATCAATCATGAAATCCAAGGAAGAAAACGCTCCCAAACAATGAAATTGAATCTCTTAACCCATCAAAAATCCATGAATGAACCTAATAAGGTTATAATAAAACAATTACATGTATAAGAGTTTATTTAATCATTAATATATGAATCTAAATTTGATTATTCAGGTCATTAAGATCATGTGAGGAACACCTTTGGACTTAAGGTAAACGTTTTCCACCTGAAGCCCCATTTTCATTCCAGTTAATTTTATTATCTAATTACCTAAATTAAATTCTTATTAATTACTATGTACACCTCATAAATTATGTTTTAATGTTTAATATATTTGTACCAACCAGAATCCTATCTTAATTTATGGGGAATTATATGTTTTAAAAGGATCATTCAAAAATTATTCCCGAAATACAAGCCCGACTCAAGGGAATTTCTCAAATTCTTACATATTGTCAAGGGCACTCTATAATCTACTTTTATAAACCATTATATTTCTAAAATAAATAATTTTATTATTAAAATAATATATTAATTCATTTTTGGTTTTATATATACACTTTTCCAAAATAACTCTTCTTTTCAAAGTAAAAGAGTGTTTATCTCAATAATTAATTGATGATTTTATAAGAGCATATTCATCTATTTAAACACTCATGTTGATTATTATGTATTATTGGGATTAATATTTATGGTATAATCAACCATATTTAATTTAATGGTTTATGATTAGTTTGTCTATGTATGTTCTATCATAAAACCATTCACCAATTTACTCTAAATGGTTAGTGTTTAAGCTTAATGTTTGGGGAAAGTTATATGTGTTTCATATGTTAGTTTAAATATAAATGTATATGTTGTTTATGCTCATCACAATTCATATGAGTAATAAATTATACTTATTATGTGATGGGTGGGGGCTGCTATAGCCCCTTGATGCATCATTAGGACTCATGAGACAAATATATATGGTCTTAGCCGAGGCCTTTCCCATTTTTAGATATGGTTTTGGCCGAGGCCTTAATCAATTTTAGATGTATTGGTCGAGGCCTTGATGGTATGTTTTATAATGTCTAGAATATGAATTTACCTCATTATGAAGCAATAAATTCATAGTCCATGTGGTTATTTGACAAGTAGAATACCAATGATTATGTTTTATTATGGTAATAATTACTCATCTCATATTCCTGCCATAATGTGTTCATGTTTATTATTTTTAAAGGCACTTGTTTTCAATTATTCACCATGACTAATATTTATGTTTATGATATCTTCCACTGTATTTCTTACCCTTACTGAGCATCTAAGATCACCCCTAATTATATTTAATTTTTCACCAATACATGAAGAGTTATATTCTGATTGACTTGTATAGATAATCTTATAGTGGTGGATGTTACCAACGGAACTTATTTGTTGTTTTTTATTTTGAGTTGTAATGTTGAACATATGTATATATCTGGATTTCAAAATCTAATAAACTATTCATTACTTTAGGATTCAAATTTCTTGTAATAATTCCAATAAAATGTAATAAGGCACCAGCTTCAGGAAACTGGGGTCGGGTCCTTACATTTGTGCATGCATGTATTATAAATGGAAGAATAATAAAACAGGTAATTTCAATATGAAAACACCTAATTTCAAGAATCTCCACAACTTGAAATTGAAATTGGTGATGTTATTTCACCAAAGTTTATTGAATGGAAACCAAATCCAATCTATCTTAATAGTATTTGAATTTTAATAATACCATAACTTTATTCAAACTATTAGCCAAGTTATCATTAGTATGTATTTCATCAACACATATGATTCCAAATTCAATAACACCTCTAATGTATATAATATTTATATTAAATTGTAATATAATATCTATATTTTTGTATTTAACATGAAATTATAGAGTTTTTTATTAAATATAATGTATATTGGATATCACAATACACTTTAATAACATAATTAAAAAGCTTAAGTCATTTAATGTTCAGAAGAAAAATCCATGATCTATAAGGCTTCTATGATTGCCTCAGTCAGAAAAATATATTTTGATTTTGTGGTTTAAAGAGAAAACATATATTATATATTTAATTTATAATGTATTTAACATCCATAAGTAATGAATACTTAACCAATAAATGAAATTATAGTTTCAATGTTACGTATATAGTAAGAATCTACATATCCAAGAATCATTTCAGCAATATCAAAAAATTTATCATAACACAAAGATAAGTCTTAAGTATATGATATGTACTGAACAATCCACTTTATGGAATGCCAATATGGCTTCTTTATACTACACATAAATCTATTAAAGTTACATATTAAAAAAGCTACATTAGGCCAGGTTCATATCACGGAGTACATGACACTGCCAATAATGGTGGAATATGGTGTATTAGACATATATTAAATATCAATAGCATCAGTGGATTCTTATTTCAAGGAAAGATTAAAATTATGTCCAAATAGTACATTCATAGGTTTTAGAGAATCAAATAATTATTTTATGAAAATTAAGATTATAATCATGTTAAGAGACATACAACAATTTCTTGTGTGTATCCCTAAAATTTATACCACCAAAATTTGTTTTTCTACCCCCAGATCCTTTATTTCAGAAAGAACTTTTAATTTAGATTTAATAGAAATAATATTCTTCATTTTAATACATATAATAAACATTTAATAAACATATAATAGAGGTAAATCATGTTATTTTTTATAAACTTGAAATAAATACATGAAAAATATTGGTTCATTGTGAAATTTTTATTAAATATAAAAGAATAAAACTTCCAATAACTTTGTCTAGAGGCTTGTTTTAAACCATATAATGATTTATTTAAAAAATTATGTTTAAATTATTTATAATAACTATCAATATGTTTCATATACAATTTAAAATTATGTTCACCATTAAGGAATATGGTTTTCACATCTAGTTTTTCAATGTGAAAGTCAATATAATTAGAAAAAGAAATAAGAAACCTTATAGAAGAATTATATACATCTAGAGAAAATATTTCCAAATATTATATTCCCTATCTTTGGAGGAATACCTTAGTGAATAATCCAACTTTAAATTTTATTTTGTTTTTATTAGTGTTATCCACCTTTCATTTATAAAACCACTTACAACTAATTACTTTATTTTTTGTATGTTTATCAATGATAACCCAAGTGGGGTTTTTATTTAAGGAGTTATTTTTTTCCATGGACAAGATTCACTGCTTTTAATATCTATTAATAATGGCTTTCTTATAAGATTAAGGATCATCATCAACAATGTCCGTGGTAAAATTAAATAAAAATGTAACCATATCATATTCATTAAAATCATTAGGAGGTCTCGGGACCCTTTTAACTCTATCACATATCAACAGGCAATCATCATTTTTACCAAGACATTCATTTTCCAAATCATTATCAAAACTAATGTTTTATTTAGTTTGGGTTACAAGATAAGGATGTAACATTCTAACCCTCCTCATAATCTTGGGGAGTGATGGGGGAGCTACTTGGACTTAGGTGACATCCCTAAGACACCAAAGTTGGGAAATAAATGTTAAGGGCCTCAAGATCATTTGGGGTATGATTTTTCATTTGAAATATAAACATCAAACCATAAATACAATAAATAAACACACTCTATTTGATGAATAGGTATAACATAAAAGTCAAATCATGAGAAAAGAAACAAACTATATCAAAGTACACGTGGAAACCAAAAGAAAAACTCAAGAGGGAAAAAGGCCACAAAACTCAAAAATCCAAAGTGACAACAACCAGTAACACCCCACCTGCTCCAAACTCCAACTCCACATGATAAGACACAATATCAAGAAGCATTACTAATGAACTAAAAAATATTTCCTTTACCTATGTCTATATAGATGACACCTATAAATTCAAAACTATTCCTAATAAGGGTGGAGTATAAACTCTACAATATTTCCCAAATGACTTACCAAATCACACCACTTGGAAAAAATTTGTTTTCAAATTTCTTAAAAATAGTTTAAAATTAGTTTAAATAATTTATATAAAAAATAAGAAATAGTTTTATAAGGAAAACATCAATAAGAATTTAAACTATTTCTCATTTGATTTGGCATATTCTTTTACATGCACACACACACACAAGCTTAGTGTCGCCATTGATCGTGGACCATCACATCCATACTGTATGTAGCGGCCCAACTTTTTCTTACATTAGTATTACATTATTTTAAGATAAACTACTTAATAGTACTAAAAAAAGAGGATCTGAATGTTTAGTTTCTTGGGCAAACTAGGACCATACATAAAAATTACATCATCAAGCATAAACATTAGTTTAATTTCTTCTTCTCTAGCTTCTTATTGGCGCTTGACCTCTCCTTAGTACATGTAGCCACCTGAGGATATAAAGAAAAAGGTGTGAGCTAAAATCCTAGAAAGAGGAGAGATAAGAGAAATACAACATGGGGTGAGCATAATCATAACATGGTAAAAAGATCATGAACATGAGATGAAGCATAAATAAAAAACCTGAAGTGTGGAAATGCATAAAAATGAAACATCATATATTAGTGGTTAACTACCACACATAATTGTGAAAAAAAAAGATAGAATATTTTCCACATAATTTCACATTTACTCATGAAATTCATCACTTTACCCAATTCATTGGAGCGGTGTATAATTCTGGGCGCAGTCGTCACATTCAAACATTTATATTGCGCTATATAATTCCGGGCGCACCTGTCACATCATAATATTATCATTATCATGCATGACACATAGATCATATATTAATAATGAACATAAAAATACCATGTAAAATAATGGGTTTCATCTCATAATAACACATTCATAAACTTTGGGTTCCTAAAACAAAGAGGGAATAACATTATTGATATAAGAACCATCAACCTTGAATGAGAAGTAAAAGGTGAGTTCTTAAAAGAAGAGTTCTTTTAGAAAACATTTTGTTTGACGTAAACAATATTGGTAAACATGTATATCCTAGAAAAGGAAATAAAATGATGAAAAAAATGATTTTTTAGGAGTAACCATATCAAAAATGGAGTGAAAGAGGGAGAACCTGAAAGATGAAATTTGGGTTCGAGAATTTCCACTTACCTTGTATCTAAATGCTTCCTTCTCTTTAATGTCCTGTATAATGATATTATATTAATTAATTAGAAATTACAAAACCTTTTATACATGAATAGGGTTAATTATAGTTTCATTATTTCATTTTATGATCCTTTGGATGACTTATAGAGTTTAAAAACATTGTTCAGGGATGTTCATTTATATGGTTTTTCTTGGGTAGTTCACTTGTATTCATAAATTGAAGTTCAGGTAGAACATGGGTAAACATCCAGAACTGATATTACATTTTATTAATGAAATTAGAGAATTTAAAATTATCTTATAATGAGTTATATTATATACCATGTGGATGAATCATTAGATAAAAATTAAATGATGGTTGTTTGGGTTAATTTGGGTGGTTTTTCGATCACAACGGACTTGTTTTAATTTATCACTTAGTAATATGTACATAAGTCAGTTCTAGAACTTTAAATAGGAAATAATACATTTAATATATTCTGTTTCAACCATAAAAATGGTTTTATGACTAGAACTGAAGTTATAAATGGAAGAAGAAAACATGTCGTTCTTGAAGGTGATAAATTAACACCTCACAAACAACGTTCTCTTTAATAAAATAAAAGGAAGAGGGAAATGGGTTGGATGATATAATATCCCATTAGTATAATAACATTCCAGTATATTCATGATACTGGAGTTACCATACCATTTTTACAAAGATATGTGGGGAGAGAATATAAAAATAACTTGAAATTGAAAGGGAATTAAAGAAGAAGAGGGAGAGAAATTACCTCTTGAATCCTCCTCTTGAGATCCTCCATAAGGGCTCTAGGATTGGTCTTTTGATGGGACCAAAAGCTCTTGTACTTGTGAGAAGGGCTAGGGAAGATGTTTGAGCAGATTTTAGACAAGGATTAAAGCTTTATAGGTGTGAGGAAATGAGGGTGTGAAGGGTGGTATTTATAGTGGAGGGGAGAGGGGTTTCCTTAATATAAAATTCATTTGTTTATTATTTCCCCACAAGACAAGGAATAGTGAGTCTTGAATGAAAAAGAGTAGTACTTATATAATTTAATCCCGAACCAAGTGGGATTACATCAGTAGAACATCACACATTACCCTATAATTAGCTTATTTAGCTTATTTTGTAAACTACGGTATTTCACTATTCATCAAAAATTCAAGTATTTCAGAAAATTCCTAAAAATTTACCCCAACAATTTTTCAATGTGTAGAATCCAAAAATGAAGTCCATTTTTTAAAAATAATTTTCTAAATATTTTTAATTTAATATTTAATTAAAATCATAATTTATTATTAAAAAACCAGTTTTAAAACATTCATTTACTTATTCTAGAATATAGGTACATCATACTTTCACTTGAATATTATTTTTATACTATCATAGGTAATGTTACTATTCATTAAGGTATATCACTATTCATAAGGGTATGTTACTATTCATAAGGGTATGTTACTATTCACCAAAAAATATTTTTGTTTTATTAGACTACAAAAATCATCTTGAACACAACCGTGTATGTCAGATTTCCCAAATTCCCAATACAGAAGTGACAAACTTATGTTTAAAGGTCAATTAGCACTTAGTAGTTAATTATGTTGTTTTTTCATGTGATTTTATGACATAATTATAAGAAAGTAATTTCCATTGAAAACATGTGGGTCGTTACACTCTATCCAACTTTGATGGTGGTACTTCCTGACCATTATCCATCCCAATCAACTCACACCCAACCATTTATTCCAACATCATGCCAAGTCATTTACCAAAAACCAATCTCCATTCCAACCATTTTATATAAAACCATTTCTTTCTTGTAAATCATTTGAAAAAAAAAATTACATTCATCAAAATAAACTATAAATTTAAAATCATTATTTTAAAATTATAACAAAAATAATTTTCAAAAACCAATCACTTTACAAAATATCCAAGACACTATAAAAAATAATATTTCCATCAAGAATGACACTACGATTTCACAACCATTTTAATAAAATAATATAATTAAAACAAATAATTCAAGTTCTAAAGGAAGTTGATTCAAGAGATAAACCACCTACCACTCAATCATTTTTGAAAATGAAGAATGACACAACAAAACTTCAAGATCCAATCAAAAATAATGTTCCCTTTACAAGATCCAACAATATTTCAATATAAAATCATGCATAACACATATATATATCCATAAAATGTTAGATATACAATTAATAAATACATAATGACCTTGGATCTAAGAATAATGAATAATTATTAGCACCTAATAGTGAATCAAGGCCTCCAAAAAACTTTAAATCGCCTAATGATCACTATCGGATCGAAGGGAATCATCTCTCACACCTTGGGAGAAAAAGTAATTCATGTTATGAGAAGATTATAGAAAAAACTAGAGATTAAGGGGTTGTTTATTATAAGATCCACTTTTTAAGGAGTTCGAATTGTGTGTCGCATGTTTAGACCACATGGTATGAAAAATCGTGAACCAATCGTGTGGTGTTACTATCTTATTCTTCACCTCACACGATTGGATCACACTATTATAAAAACTTTGATTTTCCCTATGTTTCAAGATGTATGGATTATCCTGTGAGTTTTTATGGTTTGGAGAAACCATGACCCAATAATTCACCTACCCAATTCCCGTAGTCTTCCCTTAAACAGTTTTATGGATATGCTATATAGTTTAGAATAATGGTGCACAAACTATGAACCTCTAGAAATGAATCCAAAACATGAAAAAATCCCTCAAAACCTCACAAAACATAACCAAAGAATTATATATACTCAAAATAAATTAATAAATGGTCATTTTATAGAAACCTAGTGTACTATAGAGGATCAAGTGGAGGAGTATATCTAGTAGCCTCAAATTGGGTTGATGGTTGGGCATTAATAGCCCCGTCAATGGATGTATCATCACTATCTTGTGTGATAGTTTTAGATCTTGGATAAAATGATTCATGAAACACCACATATATACTAATTATATGTTTTTTGGTAAGAGGATTTATCATCTCATAGTTTATAACTTTTTACACCTTTGGGGTACCCAACCAAAATACACTTCAGAGATCAATGTTCAAGATTAGTAGTCTTGACATGAGAATATATAGTGTAGCCATAGAATCTTGGGTGATTATAAGAAGATGGTTTATTATTCCATAGATCTTAAAAGAATTTAAAGTGATTATCATAGTATGAACATATATGTATAAGATACACTAACATAGTTATAGCCTCTTCTAAAAAGGATTTATGGAGACCCAATCATGCAATCATGCTTTAGACTGTCTTAAGAATATTTCTATTCATTTGTTTAGAAATTCCATTATATTGGGGTGTTTCACTAACATTATTGTGTACTGAAATACCATCAGATTGGAAGAACTAAATGAAATTATCATAGAGTCATTCTAATCCATTATCATTTCTCATGTTTTTAATTTTATTTCCAACCTAATTTTCAATAAGTATTCTCTTGGTTTTGATGTTTTAAAAAACAATTTAATTTTTTATTGGCTATGTAAATCCAATTCTTTCTAGACAATAATTATATAATGGTCACTAAATAGGAGTCTCCACTATGGGAGGTATAGTCCTTGTTGGACCCCATAAATAAGAATGAATTTATTCTAAGAAGAAACCAGCTCTAAATCTAGTCCAATTGAAACTGAATCTCTTGGAATTACTCATAATAGAATCTTCACAAAAATTAATGTTAGTAGGTGTAATGTTAGTTAACATACCTTTATGATTAAGTTCCTCAAGACCCTTGTATATTACATTCCCCAATATTATATTCCATTATAATGCATTATCATTATTTTTTATATTAAAACTACCTAAATATTTATAATGGGTCCTTCTATTTAATAAATACAACCCATTCACTTGATTATAGTTGTAGAGATAATAGAGATTTTTAGGAAAACTAATTTAAACTTAAAATTTAATCCAGTTTGGTATTGAATTCCAAAGTGTGTCAGTTTTCTATGGAGATCATGGACCCAATTAACATCCGGAAAATGTATTGATAGAGTGTAAATATTGTTCTATTAAAACATATCCTCTTCCCATGACTTGATACCTCCAAATATTTCCTAAAACAATTTATCCTTATACTATTTCTACCATATTAAGAAAATAATCCCTAGAGGGACACATATGGAATAGGTAGCCTGAGTTTGATACCCACTCATTATTGAGTGAAAATATGGACACATAAAACACATTAAATGTTTCATAACTAGAATATAATAAAAGGGAATGGTCATTATGATTTTTATTGTTATGGTTTTGTTTCATATTTCTACACTAATGTTTAGTGTTCTCGGACTTACCATAATGAAATAAAACAATTTTAGTTTCTCTAAACATAGACTTAGACTTGGGATGTTTATTCTTATTTTCGTTATCCTTACTATACTCCTTATTCATACCCCTAAAATATGGTATACCTGTTGCGAAAAGACTCTCAGCCTCATCTTTGACTCTAGTTTTACAATGAAATTCCTTAGAGAGTAGGTCAAATTTATCATCTTCTATGGTTAGAGAGTCATGAACATACATCATTGTATAAATTAATGTGATATAGGCATTATATAAATAGATTAAAATAATCATGTTTTGGTCTTCATTGTCAACAATCACATTTATATTGGCTAAATCAAGCATGATTTTATTGAATTCATCTAAATGGGATTTAATTGGAACACCATATTTTATTTTAAATTTAAAAATGTGAGGTTTCTTATAAATACTACCAAAAAGTGAATATTACATGTAAAATTTATCTAACCTAATCCATATAATTCTATAATATTAGAAAAAACAAAATTAAACCCAATTGCACTTTGATACCACTTTGTAAGGGATGGTGCATTACCTAGGGATAGTCTGCATGAACCTAAAAGGATCAGTTTGGGTACATTTCTCATAAAATTTTAATCTAATAGAAAATGAACATTAAATATTTTTAAGAATGAAAATTCTAAATAAGTACATGGGAATTTAACATGCTTCAGTTAGTTTTGGACCAACGTGCATTGCAGGAACACCACTCACACAAGCATTTTATTTGTCTCAGAAGAAAAATAATTCAAGTATATTATAGAGAAAAAGAACGAATAGAGAAACAAAAAAAATACCTACAAACATAAAAGAGAACAAGAATTAGAAATCATACAGGGATGGAGATTATAATTCCATGGAAAGTAAGATATCTTCATGTTCTGTTAATGGTTCTTATGGACTTACAAGCAAAGGTCATCTGTACAAAGTGTGTATGAAAAAATGGTAAGAGAAACTTTTAGAAACCTCTGGATCAAGACAATAGGACACAGATATTCTATAATGTTATTTATGAAAAACAATTCACTATAAATGGCTTATGAGAGGTAGATGATGAGGATGGAAGGCCAAAATAACTGATCTTAAGAAGTATAACAACCTGTATGAGCTAGGTTTTTCTCAATACTATAATGATTTTTGAGGACTATATATTAAATGAAAATAATTTTGAGAGAGTGTGCCTTTATATGGGTGATCAATTCCAATGATTAAGCATAAAACCTCAAACATTCCCAACCAACCAACAGGAACCATGAAGCCATGCTGAATAGAAATGAAATGGATCAATTGAGTCACTCTGGACTGATGGAGGGAACATATGAAATAAGAGGTGAGATCAATCAATATATAGATACAAAACCACTGCAGATAAATGACTCAGCATGTGTGGGCTGACGGAATGCATAAGCAGGGAAAGCATAATGGCATGTACAATGTCCCACATGGGAATTGAGTGACCTCGTAGAAAAGAATATATAATTGAGTATATAAAATAATTTAAACTTTTTTGCATGAAATTATTATAAATGGAAGAATAAAAAAACTGGTATTTCTAATAAATAAATACCTAATTTCATAGTATTCTTTTCATAAATGAATTGATAAATTCAATGCATTTGTTGACTCCCACCAAATGAATGTTGGAAAGAGGAAGTGGTGAAAATACCCAAATAAAAATTACCACTATATAAAAATAGCACTCATAAGGGAGAGAACACTTCATACCAAGATCACATGACATGTTGATAGTCATTTAATGGGGTTACATGATCACATTACCTTAAAATCATAATGTGACTCCCTAGATTCATTTGATCTCTTTCCCCTGGTGTTTTCACATGATTAACATAGAAGGATGTTGTACCTGATAGAACTCTCTCACAGTTTCTCTTCTTCACATGACACCCCATAGATATATGGTCTCTTAACCTTATCATATTCACATGACCAACTTTTAATAAGGCATTCCATGATGGGACCATCTCATGGTCTCCCTTCATCATGTAATTCCCCTGGGGATGCATGATCACCTTAATCCTATGGATAATGTCACTACATTGGGAGAAGTTTTCCATGATAGAACTCTTTTTTGGATTCTCTATATCATGTGATTCACTAAATGATATTATTGATGACATTTTTCCTTAGCCATGGAATGAGATAATTCCAACCTACCTGAACATATCCCACCGCCACAAGATTGGTTATATGGATCACCTGCCTTATAAAGCACTACAGATATAGGAAGCCATTGACTATTAAACCACCCATGATTCAATCAAAAAAAGTGTAAGAACACAATAAAATAATGAGATACATTTAAGACAACACATAGGAGATGAATAAATAATTAAGGTTATGCGACTTCAAAGTTTCCCATTTTAAAATATTATGAGTGACTTAGAAGGATGGGAACTTAGAAAAAGGGTGACCGTTAATGGTCAATCAAAAAATCCATTTATGCAAGACTTGTACATGTGAACACCTGTGTAGTCATTGATCACCTGATGACCCATTACTCACTCGATCACATGATGACCCCTCAGTCACAAGATCATGTGATAACCTCTTGGTCTGGGGATCATGTTGTATGATCACCTGGTCTAATACAAGTTACAAAATCGCATGACCTATTTCCATTATGGTACCTCATGGCCCCACCTCATTTTTATGATCGCATTCCCCCCATGATCTTCAGGTAATTTCTCAACTCTCATATAAACAATATGGGTCCCACTTCCAAAAAAGTGTCACTTGAAGCTATTAGGTCCATATTTTATTCTCCTCCCATAAGTCTATATCCCTCATGGATATCCACATTGTTGTATGTCCCTGGCTTTTATAACCCAAATAGAAATACTCCCCAGGTGTTCAATTACCCTTTCTTACCCACCAGCAGTCCAAGACCAAATTATATTGGGTGGCTCGTGCATAAGAACCACATTATCTCAAGTTATGAACTATTTGGTCTCATATTACTGTTATAAACATGAAAAATAGGATTCCTTATTAAGGCCCTATCTCCATATCTAATATATTATCATGTCTAGTATTTCTACATTCCATATTTTCCATTAAGACCGTAATGAATTTATGATATTATTATCGAATGCCCCCATATAGATTTCACATTAAATCTTTATTTTTAAATTCTCATTCCATCTTTCATAGATCCATATATTCCCTGGGAATCATAGCCATATTCCTCATAGGGAAGCCTCGGTGAAGAATCCCCATTCAAATCCAATCCTTATACTCACATGAAATGTGTCTAGTATTCCATTACATATTTTTATCACACAAATCATTGATTATATATGATTAGACATATACAATGATTATTCCATCAACATGATTCAAATGCCTCAATTATGGGCCTCCTTCATTGATGTAAGACTCTAAAGGTACTAAACATGGAACAGAAGCATATGGGTTAGGGATTTAAAATTTTCCATCACTGATGGACATAACAACATCATATCTATTAATGTAAAATCTAGTATGAAGGATTAGGATCTTGTGTTAAGGAATTAATAATGAAAAATAAATCAAATTGTTACCTCAGTCAATTTGAAGGTGAATTTAAAAACCACTATTCACTAGAAACCATTGCTCGAAGTAACCAAAGATTAATCCCTATAGATAATCTACACATTCTTAAAAATTTATGGTAATATTAATGGTTGATATCCAGGTGATAGTATATCTAAAAAATGATACATTCAACGTCCTAATGATCACCACTACATTGATCTATTGATCTGAGAAGAAAAACATAGACCAGTTTCACTGATTCATATATTCTCTCTCTAAGATGTGGGAGATATGAGAGATAGGTTCTAAGATTCATGTGATGAATATTACTATAAATTAGAGCTTCTTCTTCCTTATATAGTGAAGTATATAATACCCGAAATTGGTTCCCCGACCCCCTAATATGTATTACCAACTAAATATGATCTAAATGACATCTTATGGATGATTTTTTGAGTCATAAACATCATTTATATTTTTATAACTTACTTGTAATATTATAAATATTTCACATGATAAAAGAAAATCATTAACTCAAATTTTAATTCCTGAAAATATTAAATTACAGTTGAATATTAAAATAATATTCATTAATTAAATATTTTCCCATGTATTCACATAATATCCTATTAATGAATTTAATAGGTACATATAATACCAATTATTCTAAACTGGAATAATATGAATATGTTTATTTCATGGTAATCGTTCAAACACATATATAACTCAAACCCTATGGTGGGGCCCACCATGTCCAAAACTCAAATTAATAAGTATAGGATAGGATTTTGAATACACTAAGAATGTGGCCCTCTATGACATTATCTCGATGGTAGTGAATAATATTTACAAACTATGAGTAGATTTTAGCAACTCATCAAGGCCCCTGAGGAGATAATGAACAATCATAACAAAGACAACCTCCTATGAACACATTCCATGTTGTATAATCTCTTTATCTTGCAATATCTCATAAAACAGGATGCACACTTTGTGTCATTATCCTTTTAGATAAATTTTTTATTTACCTTATTACATGAACTTACATTCTTCAACCATGACCATGGATTTAGTGAAAGTATTTCCATATTGATCAATTGGGTCTGAGATATCACTTCCAAAATGTAGTGATAAGTTCTATATTGATTATTCAATCAATGCCATAACACCAATGATGAACCCAATAAAATCTATATCACCATGACATAAATTCCATAGTTTTATTCTTATATAAAAGTATATAATCAAATGGTACGCATTGATAATAACCTCATTTCATGAGACCAATACTTGTGTTCACAGATAGAAACAACCAATGATGTATGAAACATGTAGTGTTCTTATTAGTGGGTCAATCCTGAAAATCTCATATACTCAAGATCACCAAGTGTAAACATTATAAAAATAAGTCTCAATTCTTATGATCCTCATCACTTGATAGCCACACATCATTTTTTTTCCTATCAGTAATATGTTTCTGGACCATAGGGAAAAAGTTTAAAATTATTGTCATGTTATCTATAGGTTATTATTATAGCATGGAAACTACTATAACATTTTTATATGATAATTAATATAAGAAAATTACTATATAAATTGTTGATACAAAAATATAAACACTATTATAGTAAAAATAAATCATGCATAACTTGTTGTTTACATGATATGCTAATAAAAAATAATGTTTATGTTTGTTTTAGGGAACCCAATTTTTCAACACTACCACTTGCAGTAGATCCAACATACTAAATATCCTTATTAGTTCTCACATGATAATATCATGTTTCATTTGAGTTATGCATTTAGTCATTTCACCTTCCAACTCTCTACTTCAGGTATAATCTTCTAATTGTGACTTCACCTGCTTGAGTACGACTCCTTGAGATTTGATATACCTGAGTGTATTACTTTTTTACTCTATCTAAACCTAAAATCATGGCTAGTACTATTATAGAAAGATTATAATAATTTATATTATGACAACACTATATTTACTAGGTGTAATTCCATGAACTAGAACTAATCATTTCACATTTTTATATTACTTATTTACCAACATTATAAGACACAACACACTAGATATTTATATATATGGCCACCACTACCTTTCATGAGCTTCTCATGCTCATTAACATAGTATAACTAAAATATAATATCATATTTATAAAAAATAATATTATTTTATATCCCCTTATAACTTATGTCCCATCCAATCCAAGTAATATGAACATGTCTCGTGTACTCTTTCAAGTACAATTGGATAGTTCTAACTGCATCCCATTATGTTCTCCTAAATTCGACTAATATTTTCATATAATAAAGTATATGTGGGGAATATCACACCTTTTAAATAACATGGAATATGTGATTGATCCATCATAGAAGCATATGGAATTCTACACACCACATTAATCTTTTATATGTTTTATACATTTCTTCTTAGATAGATTTATTCCATATGTAATTGGTAACAATTCTCTCTCAAATTGTTCCAAAATTTATATTTCGATACCATGTCATCATATGTACTTTGACTTGTTCTAAGAAACCAATTAGATCTACCTCAGTATATCTTATTCCCTATAATATAGGTTACTACTTTAATTCAATCTTTGGATAGTTACTTTCATTATAGTTTTAATTAACTTTAAGACTAAATGATTATTTTTCATATGTTGTAAACATATTTTTCTTGGAAAAGTGTGTAAATCCCTCTATCCTCTTGTAGACACATGAAAAAAATCCATTCCAAATGAATATTCTATGATCTTATTCCTTACTTAAATCTAAAATTAAATTTTAGTAACATAATCCCCTTATTGTTATTCTATTATGTCACAAAATCTTTCTGGATATATTGTATGAAAACATTCCAAGAAAGGTGGTATTGACATCAAATTCCAAATAAAATGATCATAGAAAGTAAATATGACAATTGAAATTATAATGGATTTAATCATGATAACAATGTATAACAATTTGATCCTTATTTGTAATAAACTTGTATCAGCCATGTATAGTCTCTATTGAGTACCCACCAATGACATTTCTTCAATTGAAGAAACTACCAAAACAAAGACATTATTTTGGTACATGGAATCCATTTCCTGAATTCATATAAAATTTTCAATCATATTTGATTTCCTTTTACTTCATCCTTATAGGATCCATTATTCTCAATGAATAATTTATCACCCACCATGTTTAATATAAAACCACCACTATGGTTTCATCCTTCCGTTATAGTATGTGTATCTAGAACATTCATTTTCAATGAGATATTTTGAATCTAACTCCTATACCAACTAGTTGTTCATCATCTTCCTTGACATAACCCAATTAAATCATGCTCCCACTATCTCAAATTAAGATGTGTATCATTTTTTATAAATATAGTTTATCACTTGACTACAACTTTTTCTATAGTATGTATTTATGTAATTTCCTTAGATAACTTTAGGATAATTACTTTTGATGCGCATTGAGTTACATATTGATGCAAGTTTTTTTATTGACTTATCCTTAGAAAACTTTTTTACATATAAACACATGTTATTATGAAATTATGGATTTATATTATAACTCATATGAGATCCATTTTTCATTATGGTTAGCACATGGTTATGGGGTAACACCTCTATTTGTGAAGCATGTCTTGAAAAACTATGGATATTTTTTCAATCCATATGAGTCTCATTATTGAGGATCCTTTGAATTACATCATGACTCTAATTTATATAAGAAAATGATTGTTTGTTAATTACTCCATGGTATATTATAATAATCAATGAATTCTTGGTTAATATATTCTTTGAAACATGGGCCCAAAGAAACTCATATCTTTTAACCATGTATATTTAATACTTCATATTTACATCCCTTAAAAACTTAAAGGAATATTATGAAGTATATTTACCACTCTCTTAACCATCGAATAGTTCACACTCTCTAGCTAAACTAATTTCGAAATATTTTTAGCCTACCATTATTTATAAAGGTTTTCTTGTAAAAATATTAACAAGTAAATGTGTTGATACAACCAAAGGTATTTAGCACTAAAGATTCTAAAAACAAACTGATTATATTCTCAACAACTAAGTAGATTTACCAAACAAATAATTGTATTTCCATGACTAGGTATAATAGAATCTTACATTCTATATTCATATGTTATTTACAATTATTCAAGAATTAATGAACTATTCGTTGTGTATTTGACACCAAAACAAAAATAATTCCAAAAAATAATAATTAATCCTTCTGTACAATATGCACAAGTGATAAAAAAAGTTTTAATTCATAACAAAATTCCAACAAGGACCGTAATATTTTCAATTATAAGTCATGTACTTCTGACCGTTGACATAGGAATCACCCTTTATCTTCCAATTGGAGAATTCACCTTATTACTTGTAATGTATCTATACTTACTTGGTTACTATATTTGGATGTAAATATAGAACACACATTTAGTATCTAATACCCAAAAGTAAAATAGAAGCATCCCTTATAATTAATGAATATACTTATACAATAAGCAGCTACTTGCTTTTTCAAATCAGTTCATAGCATTTAATCTTCCACAAACTTATCTCATGACATGTGAAGAAAATATCCTCCTATATAAAGATCAACCACTTTTATTTGAAGGACATTAACAATTTTCTTTTAGCATCACACATTCCATTGACCTTTTCTCCTTGTCTATCATCTTTTCATCATAAAAACTAATGATTAATCATTCTTTAAGTTCTTATCAACTTAGAGAACCTTACCCAAAAGGTAATGAAGCATTTTTATCCATACTATTTGTTTTGTAATATTAAAGGAAACTAGAGTAAGTGGTTGATAATTATATAAGAGTGGGATGTATTGAAATATCATGATCAATCATTCAATTTACATGTATTCAATATAAACATTATCTAATTCATTTATAGATAAACTTTTTACTTGAGGATTCAATAAGATGAGAAAACATGTGAAATAATTGATGTGTTGATGTTATTATCACACACATTAGACATTTATGATAAAATATGATGTAAACCAAAATGTGTCATACATGACTATCCTGTAAGAATATTTCACACTATTACTTATTGAGGTGGCTCAATAGGTAGTGGGGACTCTAAAACATAGGATATCCTTTTATATCATATTACTCTGCACAAGCTTCTGTACTACTCTTGGAAATTTGTGTCGGTTTGGACATGTAATCTATCCATAATTAATAACAGTGTATCTATGGTATTATGTTTCATTTCTAAAATAGTAAATTTATGTAGATTAGTACTTTATCTTGATTACCGATAAGACATTACAGATTTATTTAATCATTAGATTCTTCCACTATTTTATAAAACATAATATCTCTCATAAGTAGATTTAGAATACCTAGTCTCTTGAGTATTCTAGTGGAAAAGATATTGGAAACATCACTTCATAGTCCAAGCTATGGCTATACCATTGCTCAGAGAGTTTCATATAAGGGATTTGACTAAAAAACTATATAAACTTTCATATCCATGAACTATTGAGTGAAGTACTATTTTCTAAATATTATAAACATGATTTACTAAACACTTTACCTCTAAATATGCAACAATAAAGTAATTATTACTTATTTTATTCCATTATTAGTTAATTTTTCCCATCAATATCATAATAACTCTCTAATAGTAGGATTCACCATCAACTAGGGCTGAAGATCACCGCATACATCCAGTTTTGTTCAAATTTAAGTGCTAGAAGATGTTACTAATTAATATTTCTTTGATTTTATTATTTATTATTTTTCAAAGAATGAAATTATAATATCTTTTCTTTTTTCAAGCATGTCTCACTCTAACTTTTTTAATTTATCCTTAGTGGCTTAGTCTTGCTCGGAGAAGGGGAGCCTTTGTTATAGAAAATGACATGAATTTTGGGGATGTGTGCTTTTTTGAGCTAATGGAGTCCAAATATGAATGGGACTAAGTTATAATATGGGTTCTTGTTATGTTTAGAATATTTAATGGGGATTCAAGATGTTTAAAACTAAAATGGGTTAAAAAATAAATTTTGTAACGTTTATACATTATGTAAATGGATTATACGTCATGTGATTGTTTGAGGGTTTTTATCAAATAAATCTGAAGTTATTGGTTTTTTAGAGTATTCCATTAAAAACCTCTACATAATGTGTATCCCCATTACATGTCTTGTAAATTCTCGACCGGTAGTTTTAAACATGCTAAGCAGATGAAATTCATTTTATTTCTCTGCAACTCCTCTCCTTTTTACCCTAGGTCATTCTATAGGAAATTTTGGAGAGCTAACTCCCTTGTGGACATTTTTTTATGTCTTTTATCTCTGGTAAGTTCTTTTGGTTGGGTTTTATCCTTATCTTCCTTCTTCTCCAACCATAGTGGTGTAATCCTTTGACTGATTTCATTATTGGTTTTGAACTTGATCGGTTTTGTTCTAGGAACCTATATAAAATAATATGCACCTTCTTCCTCATTGGAATCCATTGGAAGTGTTTTTGGATCATCGGTTAAATGTAGGGGATCTAAATCTTAACCTTATGGTTTGATAACTTCCAAGTTTATGTAATAATGTGATTGCACCGATGAAGCATGCACCCAAATCAATTAAATATATGAATGGAATTATTTCTTAAAGTTTTTTATGTTCAATTAGATTCTGACCTCGCTTATGGCTACCCATTGTGTGGGAAAACCATAGAATATAATTGAATTGTCTAACAACTTAAAGTATATTTAGCATGGCATGTGACCTAGGGTGATTTATTGTTATAAATCCCAAAATTGTGGATTATTGATTATTGGTATAATTGTTAATAAATTTTGAATTAAATTGCTTGTTTAATTTGGAAAAACAATGGTAATTCCCATAATTAACTATTGAGATATATGATGTGATATTGTGATATCCATGTTGTGTGATAGAGATTGTGTTTTATGATGCAATGCTTGTATATCTGGCACGACCCTGGAACTTGCACACTTATATGTTATAATGATGATATTAAGAAGGATCATACCATTCCAAGTTGTAATTATTATAGAGAGAAGGCTATACCTAGTCCCATGCTGTAATGATTATATTTCTTTGAACTAGAATGTTGTAATACTTATAGGGCATTGACCCTGATTTTTTGTTGTGATTATTCCATGGTTATATTGTTTTGGTTGGAATGGCCATAAGATATAATCATAGATATTCTATCATTGTGCCAAAGTAGGTTTTTTACCTTGTTTATTTGGTTGTGGTTTACATGGTCATAAGACATGCTACAAGATGTTCTTTCATGGCTCTGAAGCAGATTGTTTACCTTGGTTATATGGTGGTGGATGGAATGGTCATAAGACAGGCTCAGAGATATTCTAGTATGGAATTGAAGTAGGTTGTTTACCTTGGGTATTTTTTGTGCATGTCCATTCATATAATTATGTTTTTTATTAGATATTATTTTATCTTTCTAAATATCCAAAACCCTTTTATTATTTTATATGCAAATATGTTTTTAAAACCACTATATATTTTAATTATAAATTCAGTTTTAATAATCTGAATTTTATAATTATTTTTTCATTTGAAATATAACAAGTTAATATAACTTTTATTAAACTATAAAAAATTCTAAATCAATATCTAGCATGTTTTCATTTAAGCCTGAACATGAATCATGTTTTTTATCTCAAGAAATTTTTTTAGTATAAAATGCTTTATAGTTTTCATCTCTATTTATTTTATAACTTATGATATACTAATCAAATTATTTAGGAACATATATTGTTTGAAATAAAACTAATTTATCTTCATTTCAATTGTTAAATTGGAATTCTAATTCTATTTTATAAGGTATGTGATGTTTATCTAAATATATTGTAATATATCTACAATTCTGAATTTTCCATAACTGATAATCTTTTTTTTCTTCATTGATATATCATTTATTTAATTGGAATTTCTCAATGTTGTTTGAGTTATAAATATAAGAAATTTTTATTCATTTCATTCAACTACATGAAACTCAAAAAATGCATTATACATACATTAAAAAATGGTTGAATGTTAGAATTTTTTAGAGTTTCTATTTCAATTTTTCATAGTATTTTGAACATATTTCATTCAATACATATCATAATTAATATATTCATGATTCATTGGAAAGATATTGAAATTATATACAATTAAGTATTCTATAAAAGTTCCCAATTCAGTTGTCTAAATAGCTTAAAAATTAACGAATGTTTGTGTGTTCATCGTGTATATAAAATGATGCACTAGTCATCAATTATTTCTTTTAAACCTTCAATTAATTTTTTAACATTCAATTAATTTTTTAAACCTATAATTAATTTTTTAAACCTATAATTAATTTTTTTAAACCTTAAATTAATTTTTATTTTAAAACCTTCAATTAATTTTTTTCAAAAACCATCAATTATTTTTTATTTTAAAACCATAATTTAATTTTTTTAATCCTTCAATTAAATTTTCTTTTAAATCCATCATTTATTTTTTAATTCTAATAGTGAATTAATTTTTTAATCTAAAGTGATGTTATTTTTTACTCCAATAGTGAATATATTTTTTACTCTAACAGTGAATTAATTTTTATTCTAACGGTGAATTAATTGTTTATTCAAATGATAAATTAATTTTTAATCTACTGGTGAATTAATTTTTTATTATAATGATTAATTAATTTTTTATTCTAATGGTGAATTAATTTTTTTTAGTAATTAGTTAATTTTTTATTTTAATGGTGGATCAATTTTTTTTCAACGGTTACAAATTCTTTTTATTGATGGTTAAAATTTTATTGTTCATAATTTTTTTAAGTACTCTATTTTTTCAACTTTTTTTTCATAAACTGCATATTTTATTAATTATTTTTAGTATTTTATTGATTTGAAAAATTAATATATTATATATAAATCATGTTAAGTGTTTTATAAATATTTTAATCAGTTTTAAAATGTGTTGGAATTTTATTCTTTATCCATGCATACACTTATATCATATTTTTTAAATATTTATATTTTAATATTTTATGTTAATTTATTTAAATTTTTTATTTTCATAATTATTATTTAATATAATTGAATTTATTCAGACACTTTTTTCATTTTTATAATAGTATAATTACTTTTTTTAATTATTCATTTCATTAAGTTAAAATGTGATTAATATTTGAATTTAAACATTCAAATTAACATAATATTTTTATGGGATTTCCCTTGACATATTATTATCATTTAACAGGTTAGTTAAATCAGTGTGTATTTGTCTTTATGTTTTTAATTCAAATCATTATTATTATTATTATGGAGATTATTATTCTCTCTCCTAGATAATTTTTATTTGAATTTAAAATTTTTACCCGTGGAAGGTGTTTGTTAGTCTTTTTAGTTGTCTATATAAAGGGATTTTCAAGTAGCCTTGAAAGATATTAGACACATTAATTAATATCTTCGACCCTCTATTTTTTTATAAGAAAACGTTGTGAACATCTCAAGTGCATCACAAAATGAAGCCTTGTGTGATACCATGTTTCATTGCCTAGACATTATCTCAAGGGTTGAATTTATTCTACTTCAACATCTACCGACTTAACGAGATGATATGATATAATCCTCAAGAATCGGTTCCTATGATTTAATTATTTATCTTCTCATTTTTCTAGTTTTGAGTCTGTAACACTATTTCCCATCTCTCACACACACTCTGTTTTTTAGTTTATGCTTTTACACACCAAATCATTATTTCTTATTCTCTTTCCTCGGTTTGTGACTCCTGAATTCTAAATTCAAGATATGTGGGTTGTGACTCCCAAATTCTAAAGTCAATATATAAGGGTTGTGACTCCCTGTATCTAAAGATAGGATTGTTCGGTGTGTAACTCCCTATGTCTAAAGTCAGGTTATATGGGTTTTGACTCCCCATACAAAATTAATTTTCCTCGTTATCCCACCACTAGAAAAGGATTTTGTAATTGGGTTATGATTCCCCCATATAAATAATTTTAGTGAACATGTGTCTCTTTCCGAGTAGAGAGATATAAGATTAGAGTTGGCCCATATTAGACAAAACTATTATAAAAAATCCTTGAGTTATTTACTTTTTCTATTGCTAATTAACCTTAATATTTAACTTTGATAATTAATTTAATTAATAAATTCATTTGATTAAAAATTTTATTTCAGACTGTTCACCCCCCTCTAGAAAATATTTCATATCCATATTAGCACCTAAAAATTGGTATCAAGGTCTAATCCTTTTTAGAATTTATTATTTTTGTTATTTTCTTTTTGATACCTTTCAATTTGCATCAGAGGATTTTTCCTTTTAGAATTATCCAATCCTTCTCACTAGAGTTTGATTCTATTTTATTTGTGCTAACCTATTCTTAGACCTCACAGTCTAAAGACAATGATCTTATAAATTGGAAGGATTAAACCTAAATGATTCTAGGATTCCTTAGAAGCCACCACACTTTGATGATAATGATTATGGTTACTAGAGATCCTGAATGGAGGAATACCTGAAACAAATAAGCATTGGGCACTGGTATATCATGTCAAAATCATACATACTACCTGAATCTAACCAAGATACACTTATCAGAAATGATGATACTAGATATGTTTTAAATTTAAAAGTTTTTAATACTATATATTGTCCTATTAACAGAAGTGTTTTTAATCATCTGTCTACTTGTAAGATAGCTCATGAGATTTAGATTATTCTACAAGTCACTCACATTGGCTTTGAAAGATTCATCTCAACCAAGCTTGGAATACTTATACCAGAGTACCAAGACTTCATGATGGGTGAGGATGAAATAGAAAACTAAATGTTTCACCAATTCACAAGCATTGTGAATGGAATGAATTAACTTGGAGAAGCACTGAAAAATCTAGTTCTTATTGAACGAGTCCTATTATCATTACCAAAGAAATTCCATTCCAATAAGGTTATCGTTGAAGAAGTAAATAACTTCAAATAGTAAAACCGGAATTAATTGATTGGATCACTTCTTCTGTATGAACTGGAACTGAAGAACATAACTGCCAAGGAGAAAACAAAAGAAAAGGTGTAGCTTTTAAATTTGAGAATATTGTTTCTACTAACTATTCAGATTATAATCTACAATATAGTAAAATAAAATACATGACTCATATTGTAACTAGCATTTATAAAATAATGAAAAATAATGGATTCCAAAACCAGTTTAGAAGAAACCCTAAAAATGATAAATATAAGGGAGATAAGAATAGTGGTACAAATTACAAGAATTCATATGTAACTTGTTATGAGTGCAGTAAGAAAGGTCATATCATGCCCAATTTTCATAAACATAGGAATAAAGAAAAATACAAAAATAAGGATAAAAATCCATTGACAACTTGTTGGAGTTGTACCAAATAATTTGATTCTAGCGAGAAATATTGACATGAGAAAGAAACTGATAAGTTGTGTTTCATTGCATCACAGGATAAGGTTAGTAATTCTGGTTTTTATTCTTAATGTCTTGATTCTGACTATGATTCTGAAAAACCTAATGTTTTTTAATTAAATAAAGAAACTGAAAGATTAATAAAATATATTTTCAAAGATATTGATTTATATAATTAGCTTAAGGAAAATAATGAAAAATGTATTTCTGAAAATAAAATAATTTTACAAGAAAATGGAAAATTAAGAATGTGGCTTCTGCATATCATTACATAGTTTATGATAATTTGAATACTTATCAATAATTGAATGAAATTTTTAAAAAGTAAGTTTAATTTCCTAAACAATTTTTATCGACTTTTATTCAAGGTTGTGAGAAATATCATGAGATTATGCCTTTGACTAAAGATCATAAAAATAAAGATGGTTTTTGTTATGATAGAATATTACCTCAAATGTATAAAACCCATTTTGTTAAAAGTAAAAATGGTTGTACATCCACTGTTACTTATTTTAAATGTGTCATAAAACGTCACTATAAAAATGAATGTTCGCTTATATTTAAATAATCATTAAGATTTAAAAAAACAAATAATTATAAATCTTTATTATCTAGGGTAAATTATAATACTTGTTTAGATTCTATATGGGTACCTAAAATTTTTATTACTAATCCTATTGGACCCAAATTAGTTTGGGTATCAACATTTTTAAGTAATTTTTTTGTAGGAAAAATGCCTTGGATGTCTCAAGAATGACATATGGTACATGGAAAATGGATGCTTCAAGAATATGGCAAGATACCCATCAAATTTACCACTTACAATACTTGTGATGGAGGCACTATTACATTTCAAGATAATTTCAAAGGCAATGTAAAATGTTTTGGTAAATTTAGTATTTCAAATTCTACTTTTATTTCTAATGTTTTATATATTGAAGGTTTAAAACATAATTTAATTAGTATATCAAAATTATGTAATGTTCTAATGAAAGTTAAATCTAAAAATTGTAAATTTTTATTTTTTTAAAGATTATTTTGTATTAGTTTATGAAAATACAAAAGAAAATATGTATACTATTGATTTTACTGAACAAAGTGTTCAACATGTTTAGTGTTTGAATGCTGTGAATAATGATAACATCCTTTAGTATTGATGTTTATGTCATGTAAATTTCATATTGTTACATAATATTTAAAAACATGATAATTTGTTACTGCTACATTTCTTGAAGAAAGTAAAACTTCATGTTTGTGATGCTTTTATTAAAAGGAGGAAACACAAAATTTATTTTAGACGTATAAATCAGATAAGTACTAATAAACTGTTATAGTTAGAACATATTTATTTATTTGGACCCACTCAAATTTCCATTCTTGGTAGAAATAAATATACTTTACTTACTGTTGATGATTATAGTAAATTTATGTGGGTATATTTTCTTACACGTAAAATGATACATTTTCTATATTTAATACCTTTTGTAACTTGTTCAAAATAAAAAAGATTGAATTATTGTTTTTATTCTTAGTGATAAAAAAGTTGAATTTATGAATTTAGATTTTAAATTTTTTTTGAAAAGAATAGTTATTTTCATAATTTTTTAATTCCTAGAACACCACAAAAAATGGTGTTATAGAATATAAAAATATAACTCTTATTGATATTTTTTGAACTATGTTAAATGAATATAATTTACCTATATATTTTTGGTTTGAGGCAATTTTTTTATTGTCATATTTCAAGTATCATTCTTATAAGACATTTTTTAAAGAAAAAAACTTATGATTTATTCAAAAATAAAAAACCTAAAGTTGGTTACTTTAGAGTTTTTGGTCGTAAAGTTTTCATTTTAAATTCAAAATATAATTTAGATTAATTGGATGCTAGAAGTTATGAACGTATTTTTATTGGATATTATAATATTAATAAATCTTATAGAGTTTATAATAAAATAAATATAGTTATTAAATAATATATTCATGTTATGTTTGATGAAAATAATGTCAAATTAAATTCTGATTCTAATGTTACTGATGATTGGTTTTGAGATTTAAATTTTGGTGAATAAAAATCTCAGGATAAGAATGAATCAATTGAGGGGGAGCCTACACCTTCTTAACCTGACCCAAAATCATGGAATATTCTTAAATATCATCCTATTTAAAATGTAATAGGGAATTTTGATTTTGGTGTTAAAACTAGAAATCATGTTTTAATTTTTTTTTCTAATTATTCTTTTATTTCTATTTTTGTTACTATTAATGTTAATAATGCTTTAAAAGATAAAAACTGGATTATTTCTATGAAAGATAAACTAAATCAGTTTGTTCAAAATAATTTTTGAGCTTTGGTAGAATTTTCAAAGGATAAATAAGTGATTTTAACTAAGGGGATATTTAGAATCAAGGTGGATGAATCTGGATAGATTGTTAAAAATAAAGCCATACATTTTTTCAAGGATACTCTCATGAAGAATTTATAGACTTTTTATATTCATTTTCACCTATTCCTAGGTTACAGGCTATTTGAATTTTTTTAGATTTCTATTTTTTCAAGGTTTTCAATTATATCAAATAAATGCAAAAAAGTTCTTTCTTAAATGGATTTATAACTGAATAAGTTTATGTTTCTCAACCCCCTGGTTTGGAAAATGAAATATTTTATAATAATGTTTTTAAACTATATAAATCTATTTATAGTATTAAACAAGAACCTTGTTCTTGGTATGAAATAATTTCTTTATTTTTATTAAATAATGCTTTTAAGAAAGGAAATGTTGATCCTGCACTTTTTATTGAAATAACTTCTGATGATAATTTTATTGTAAAAATTTATGTTCATGAAATAGTTTTGGGTTCATTTAGTGAACCTCTTTGTAATGATTTTTCTAATTTGATGTATTCTATGTTTGACCTGTATTTAATGGTGGAATTAAGGTTCTTTATGGGAATTCAATTTTTTCAAATAAAAGAAGGGATTTTTATTAATCAATCTAAGTATGCTAAAGAGTTAGTTAAATAATTTTGTCTCAATTCATCTAAATCTATTAAAACTCATATGGGTACTAATTTTAAATTATATTTTGATGTATTTGGTAAATCTATTGATATTAATGTTTAGAAAGGCATGATATTTATCATACAATATTTAACTACATATAGACTCGATATTATGTTTAGTGTTTGTTTATGTGCTAGATTTCAAGTAGATCCTAAATAAAGTCATATTAAATATATAAAAAGTATAATTAGATATCTTAAAGTAACTTTTGATTATGGTTTATTTCATCCAGAATATGAATGTTTTGATTTAATATATTATTTTGACTCTGATTTTAGAGTTTTTAGAATTAACAGAAAAATTACATCAGGTATGTGTCATTTATGGGAAAAAATTTAATTTCTTGGTCTTTAAAGAATAAATTATATTTTATTTTATCAAATAAAGAATCTGATTATATCCTACTCCAATATAAATTTTTATTATAAAGACACTTTAAGGATAAGTGGGAAACCATGGTTCACAAAACAAAAACCACTACATACTGAAGCTGAGTATATCACCTCTAATAGTAACTGTGCTCAATGTTTTTGGATTAAAAATTCTTTATGTGATTTTGGGATTTATCTTGATAAATTTTTTATTTATTTTGATAATAATTCTATAATTTCTATTTCTAAAAATACATTACTGTATTCTATAACAAATCATATTGATCTTATATTTTATTTTATTGGAGATCATGTGAATAAGGGTGATATTTTTTTTTGAGTTTATACCTACTGAAAATCTGCTAATAGAAATCTTTAGTAAACCTTTAGACAATGGTAATTTTGAAAAAATTAAATTTGAAATTGGAATGATTGAAATTTTATTATTTTATAATTACATTTATTTTGGTGGAATTTTTGTTTTCTCTTTTTTTTTATTTACAAAAACTATGAAAAATTGGTTTTCAATATTTTGGTTTTGTAATCAAAGAAAAAGGGAGATATTTTTTGTGAAAATTCATGAATATAATTATTATTTTTTGATTACATATTATTTTATGTTTTTAAATATCCAAAACCCTTTTATTATTTTAAGTGAAAATATATTTTTCAAACATATTTGTATTTTAATTATAACTTGAGTTATAATGATCATAATTTTATAATTCTTATTTAATTTAAAATATAAAAAGTTAATATAAATTTTTTTATTAAACTAAAACAAAGTATAAATCTTTCTCTAGAATGTTCGTATTTAATCCCAAACATTTATTGTGTTTTTTCTCCCAAGAAATGTTTTTGCTATAAACCGCTATATAGTTTTATTCTATATTTATTTTATAACTTGTGTTATACTAATTGGATTCTTTTGGAACAGATCTCATTTTAAATCCAACTAATTTTTATTAATTTAATTAGTTTAAATGGAAGTATAATTCTATTGTTTTAGGGTTTTTTCATTTATCCTAATATATATAAATAGATCTACAATTCTTAATTTTCCAGAATTGAAAATATTTTGTAGTTTCTTTGATATCTCATTCATTTCTAATCAGAATCGCTAAAATTTTCTTTTGTTATAAATATAATAAGTTTTTATTAATTTTATTCAACTATATAAAACTATGAAAATTTATTTTAATATATTGAAAAATGTATGAATGTTAGCATTTTTTAGAGTTTTTATTTCATTTTTTTGTAGTATTTTGACCATATATCATTCAATAATTATCAGAATTAACAGATTCCAAATTCATTGAAAATATATTCAAATTATATAAAATTAATTATTTAGGATCAAATTTTAAATCATTTTTTAGATGTCTTAAAAATTCACCAAATTTTATGTGTTGAACTTGTATATAAAATGATTCATTATTCATCAATTAATTTTTTTAAAATATTTAATTAAATTTTTTTAAACCTTCATTTATAAAAAATCAATAATTTTTTTTAAAATACATTCAATTAATATTTATTTTAAAACCGTCAATTAATTTTTTTTATAACCCTCAATTAACTTTTATTTAAAAACCATCCAATTATTTTTTTTATTCTAATAGTGAACTAATTTTTTACTCTAATGGTGAATTAAATTTTTACTTTAACAATGAGTTAATTTTTTACTCTAATGGTGAATTAATTTTTTTACTCTAACAATAAATTAATTTTTTACTCCAACAATGAATTAATTTTTATTCTAACAGTGAAATGGTTTTTCATTCTAATGATGAATTAATTTTTTATACTAAAGGTCAATTACTTTTTTATTTTAATTGTGGATCAATTTTTTATTACAATTGTTTCTGATGGTTGATACCATCATTTAAAATTATATTGTTCTGAAAAAAAATTAAGTACTTGGTTCATTATTTTTCTGATGAACTGCATACTTATATTAATTTTTTTAGGTATTTTATTGATTTTAAAAATTAATATATTATATATAAGTAATTTGAATCATTTTAGAAATATTTTAATTAGTTTTAAAAAGTGATTGAATTTTATTCTTTATCTATGCGTACACTTACATCATATTTTTGAAATATATATTTTTTAATATTTTCTTTTAATTTATTTAAATTATTTATTTTATTAAATATTATTTAATGGAATTTAATTTATTAAAACAATTTATGATTTTTAAAGTAGTATAATTAATTTTTTAAATTATTTAGTGCATTATGTTAAAATGTGTTTAATATTTGAATTTAAACCTTAAGATGAACTTACGATATTTATGAGATTGCATTTTGACTTATTATTATCATTTAATGGGTTATTTAAATCATTTTTAATTGGTATTCATGTTTTTTATTCAAATAACTTTTGTTGAGATTATTATGTACACTATTATTCTATATTCTGGATAATTATTATTTTATTTTGAATTATTTTACCTATGGAATGTGTTTGTTAGTGTTTATAGATATCTATTTAAAGGGTGTGTCAAGTAGCCCTAAAAGATATTGAACACACCAATTAACAACTTCAAATATCTATTTATTTTACAAGAAAATTTTTTGAACATCTCATGTACTGCACAAACCGAATGTATGTGGGATATAATGTTTCATCACCTAAACATTCTATGAATAGTCAAATGTCTTCTGCTTCGACTTTTACTGCCTTGATGAGATAAACTAATATAATCCTCAAGAACCAGAACTTGTTTTTTAATTATTTATTTTCTATTTCGGCTGGTTTTGTGTCAGTAATAGTATTTCTTATCTCTCAAATGACTCTTTTTTTAGTTTATGATTTTACTCACAAAATCATTATTTCTTCATCTCTTTCCTCAGGTTGTGACTCTAGGATTTTAAAGTCAATATCTGAGGGTTGTAACTCCCTATATCTAAATTCATGACTATTCAGGATGTGACTCCCTCTATCTAATGTGATGTTGTAAGGGTTGTGACTCCCCATACAAAACTCATTGTTGTGGTTTTCACTCCACAAGAAAGGGATTCTGTAATTGGGTTATGATTCCCCTATAAAAATCATTTTAGTTCACATGTATCTCTCACTAAGTAGAGATATATAAGAGTAGAGTATGTTGACGTTGGAATGAACTACTATAAAAACATCTTTTAATTGTTTACTTTTTATACTGCTAATTAACCTTAATAATTAACATTGATAATTAATTTAATTAATCAATTCATTTGATTAAAAATTTTAATATCCTATATTCACTCCCCCTAGAAAATCTACAATATCCCTATTGGGACCAAGCAGTTATATGGTTATAGTTGGCATAGTCATAAGACATGCTCATATATATTCTGGCACGAATCCAAAAAAGTTTTTTGTTTTATTTAATTAATTAATTAATTAATTAATACACATGTTTATCAATTTATTACATATAATTCTTATCAGATAGTTTTTTTTAAACGTGGTGGTGTTGACCTACTAAGTTATACTCACACCCTATTTAATCCTCTATTTGGTACCTCTATAGATTTCATGGATGTAGGTTTGGACATGGGAAAAGGACCTTGGTGTTGATTTGTTTTGTTGGGATAGTGTTTGGAGATGCTACAAATGTGGGGTTCAGGAACTAAGTCTTTGAGACTTTTTTAGTCTTCTTTTGTTTTTTTTTTTTTGTTTTTTTCTAGAAAGACATTTAGTTACATTCCATCAAATCATTACATCATTCGTTATTATTTATTAGATTATTCAGTTGAAATTTTTTTGTCTTCCACGTTGTTTTTTTACTCTGATTATTTTCATTTCATTATGAATTGTTTTAATTATTATGAAATATCATATCAGGGGTATAATCTACCCACTAAACTATTCACACTCCCACTGCTAGTCAGTAGCCTCTGGTGTATGGGGAGGCATGATTGAGGCCCCATAACCAACCCTCTCTAGCCATGCAAGAGTCCCAGATTTGGGATGTTAGAGAAATAATTTTCTATTTGATATTCCCATACGTTGTGGTCACACTCACATCTTGCAAATTCAATAAATAGAAAAATAATTCATTATGTCATATGTTGTTTTAACCTAAGAATTTAGTTTTTTTATTTGATTGTGTGAAATTCCATATTCATAAAATAATAATAAACCATGCATAAGTTAAAAAATAAATAACTAATCATGAAAATTTATTACTGTTTAATCTATTGAGATTAAATGGATCAACCTAGAACTTAGCGTTAATTACCTGAGTCATGCCTAGCTCGTGTCATAACTACCACCACACTCAATGTGTTTATGTCTTGGCAAGAACTTTTCCTCACGTCGACATCGTACATTAATTTTTTCATCATTTTCATAATACATAAATAATCATAATAATGTGTGGGATCTCATGCATGTTTAATAGATATTCAATACTACTCTCATGCACTCATAAGCTCTTATACATAATCAGGAATATGTAAAATTCACAAATCATCCAATTAATTAATAAATTACTACAAAAAATCAGCCACATGAAATAATTAATTAATAAATAAAACTCATACATACATTGGATGGTCACAACTCATGAACAACTAACACAAAAATTAAATGCACAATAAAAATAAAATTTGTGATAAATTTATGTTTACTGATATTAAATTAATTAAAATAAATTATTATAATTTTAATTCAAGTAATACATTCTACTTGATCTTAAATTTAATTTAATTTTATTCAAAATAAATAAATATTTTTTTGAAATTTTTTATTTTTTCAGGTCCTCGAGTGGCCCAGAAAGCCCGTAAAAATGGTTTTAGTCTCTTCCAGGTTTGGAAGGGGTTGGGCGGTTCATGCATAGCCTGACCTAACTTGGTATTGGTTAGCCAACAACATTACCTTGTTAAAATTTGTACGAGAAATGAGAGAGGGTTTCCAATGGGTTAGCTAGTGAGTTTGGCTGGTGGGTCTGGTCAATCATGGTGAGAGGTTGGGGGTGTGGCCGAGTGCGGTGAGAGGTTGATGGGTATAGCTGAGCGTGGTTGGAGGCTAGTGATGTTGTCCACGTTGTAGGAGGCAAGTGGGTCTAGCATAGTGGTGGGTTTGGATGAGCGACGGGAGGTCGAGTGGCATTGGTAGAGTGGAAATAGGTGGAGGATGTGTAGTAGCGGTGCTACTGCCCCAAGTCAGAAGTTTTATTTTTTTTGTTATGGTCTAGTGGTTGAACAGTGCCCCACCACCCCTTTTATAATTTTTTTAGGTCATAGCTAGACCTCCCCCCCCCAATTCTTTTAGGTTTTTTTAGTGGTAGTGCATAACCATCACACCTAACCCCATTATCCCCTTTATTAATTTATTTATTTATTTTTTCCTTAAAAATAAATTATATAAGTCTACTAAAAGAAAATTGAAAATATTTTTAATCAAATACTTCCACAAATTTGGTGAATATTCCCTAATCAGAAAACAATTATTATGGCCACCATAATTCAATTTTTAGTTCCTAGAATGCTTGAATATGCCACTAATTATAAAACTCAGGATAAATTAAAAAAAATCATTAAAAATAGACCTATACAAAATGGTCTTGAAATATCTAATTGAATTTATGTCTTTGGATATGTGACTTTAATGACACCCTGTTTTCTAATTTAATGAAAATTTAATTTTTTTTTTCTTTTGATTAAACTATCATGTGACACATATCATAACATTTGAAGGCACCATGGCATGAAATAGAGTAGATGGGCTAGAGATTTAAAAATTTCCATCAATGATCGATAGAATTACATCGTCTCTGATGATGCGCAACCAAGTATGAAGGACGAGTGTAAGGATACATCCTTAGAAATTACTTAATCTAGTGTATTTAGACTTCATTTTATTTTATTTTATTCCCAAATATCTTTTTGGTTTATAGTTATAGATATTTAGGTCATAACTCGTACAAAATAATCCCATATATTACAAAGAGGAAACTTCTTCTCAATATCCATTTTTTTCACAATATTAAACTTTTAAATTAAATCATGGTTTCTTTTCATGAATAATATTTTCAAATTTTAACTTGACTTATTTATTTTACTTTTCCATCCTTAACATATGTAAAAAAACATTTTTAAATATGGTATGAGCATAAAAATATCAGTAAGGGGCCCAAAAATAATGAAATCAATCCTTAGTCCATGAATACTTATAAAAAAATTCATTTTCAAAATAGGATTTTTAATTAAAATTAAAATTTTATTAATGAAGAAATCACCTTTTATGCACACATATTTTCATAAAACATTTCATAATAAATCTTAAAGGAAAAAATAAAACTCATCAGGTCTCTTTTAAATCATGAAAAACTCTTAATAAAATTTTTCAGAAAGTTATAATTTTTATCCTTACAAATTATAATATACCTTCTTTGACATTGTGAAATCATAATATTTATATATAAACACATAAAAGCATTGAAAAAATATTTAGGTAACTTAAGGAAACATTTTCATATCATTCATACTTACTGATGGCATAACCATCACGATTATATTAGGAGTAACCATCATAGTTGCACTTGAAATAACCATCACAGTTATACTTGGAATAACCATCATAGTATATTCTCATAATCTCTTAAGAGAAACCAAATTGGTTAACTTCATACCTTTACTCAATGCATTAGAGAGCTATAACAGGATCACCCAACCTTGGTTTATAATGTAACAAACCATCATAAAAAAAATCCCAAGAACTATAACATATTCATAACACATAAAAGCTTGAATCATAAAAACAAACTTTTCGCCTATAAGAAATCATTTTTTGATATTGATATATTCATTTTCTCTAAACATAATTTATAAAAATAAAATTACAAGAATAAATGGAAATAGGATTTTTATTTTAATAATACATGAAATCTTGTAAAGGAATCCAAAAATCAAATAATGTATATGACAATGGAAAAAGTCATTGTTGCTGTATATGTTAAAATAGAACACCCCTTTTGTCTTTTTGTAAAGAACATCAAAACATTATGTAAAAATATTCCTTTTGAAAATCTTATAAATAAATTCAAAACAAACATAAAATTTCCTTTATAATTTACTTATGTATATATAAATACATACATCAAAAAATTCTAAAAAGATGGATATGAATGAAAAAAAGGAAGTTTTAAGGGAATATTTAAAAGATGATTTTTTTAAGGAAATACCCTTGCCTTGAGCCTGACTCATCATATACCTTTTGTATCTTCCTAAATAATAAACATGGGTTAATTATTTACTTGATTAATAACTTTTTCATGTTTATTATTTATTTTTATTTTATCTCTTATCATGCTAAATTTATTTATTTATTTAATTAACTTCACATCATATGTTTTGATGATATTCATTTCATAACTTAAAAATGAATTTGGTAGGTTAAATATGGTTAAAGAGGCCATCATTACATTATATACATAACAATAATCATGAAATAATTATTATTTTTATACAAAAATAAAACATTTAAATTCAACCATTAAATGTGGTTAAAAAATAAACTATGCTACAATCATGGAGACGGTAGACCGTACATATACATGAGTAACGTTTCCCTTTTTTTAATGGTCATTATGAAAAGAATGAAAGTATTATTTTATCTTTCTATAATTATAATAATACCATATTACTTATTTGAATATACTTATATATATCATCCATGTGATGTGGTGGTAAAAAATGAATCATATCACTTAATAGAGATGGTAGTCCACACACACGCACAAATGACGTTATCATTTTTCAATGAATGGAAATGTAAGAAAATAAATGATATATTATATTTTCAGAATGATAAGTTATAATTAATTTCATATATAGATATTAATTCTATCATTATTATCATCTATGAGAGATGGTTATGGAAAACTAATTACATCGGTTCGCGATGCGGTAGACCACCATACACATGAATGATAGTTTTATTTACAATTCTATGGTAGTAGAGATGGATATAGATTGTTAAATTAACATAAAAAACCTTATTATATTCAATATACTCAATTTATTATATAATCATGTTTAAGTAAGATTTTAAGGATTTGAAAAAATAAATAAAACTAAAATATCCAGTTAAATACTACACATTTTCTTTGTAAATTCTCCATAGATTAACACCTTAATCCCTCTAGGGTTGGTATTATACCGAAAAAATACATATATAATTAGTTTATGTATTCTAAGATGGTATTTGGTAATATATTGTATGGAAAAATGGGTTCTAGTGTGTGAAGTATAAGGAATAAGAGATGTCCTTTTATAAGAGATGGGAGGGGCACTCTTGGAATTTAACAAAAATATTAAATTAATATAAATTAATTTAAAATTAAAAATGGATTCAAATAGTTTTCATTAAAATATAGTTTCATTATGGGTAAAAATACTCTTATAAAATAAAAAAATGCAATTTTTTATCACATATTTACCCTTATCTCTTTGTTTTAACCGCACATCAACCTCATTCACACTTACCGTGACAACATAGATTTTTTTCTCATTGAGGGTCTATATAGTTACTATAAATGGATAAGGAGACCATAAATGGACCATGGTTTATAATATAAACCATATAATAATCACTTGGATGAATATAATATTTTAATTAATTTTATATCATTTAATAAAATATTATTTATTATATTATATCGTTAGTGTTAGTTTTTAGAACTGTTCATTACTTTGATTTTAATAACATAAATAAAAAAAATAAAATTAGAAGAAAAAAATAAATAAATCCATAAAAATTATGATCATATTGAAAATTTTTGGATCATGTTAATGTCCTCAAATTAAATTACTTTTATCATTTTTAATATCATTTATTTGATTTTTCCATTAATTGAATAATTAGCGTGCCAACATTGTGTAAATATTTAAGGTTATTATTTAATTAATAAAAATCGAAAATAAATTAACATTATGAATATAAATCATTTATACTTCAAAATAATATTTATAATTGAACATATCCTATGGTTAAACCTATGTTAAAAATATTATAGTTTTTAAAAACAAGAGTGTGACATTTTTTTATGTTTCTTTATATAAAATATTATAATTGTTATCAAAACATTAAAATAGAAAAAAATTGTCATATAAAAGAATATTTAGTAAATATAGATTAAATGGACTCATATAATAAAATAAATTTAGGCGTTAGAGTCGTTTTATAACCTTTATTATATTATTTTTAACCTTTAATTACATGATTTACCCTTTACCATGGTAACACAAATTATTATGGTAAATATTCATAATGAATAAAAATAAAAAGATAATATTTTATAAATATGTACCTACTGATTAAAAATATGGAATCCATTTTTTAATGTTTCAAACACTAAAGTAGTATAATTTAATTTAAATTAATTCATAAAAACGAGATAAAAAACATTTTTCATAAAAATGCCCCTTTTAAATATAAAATGTTTTCATATTAAATTCATGTATAAAATTCATTTAAAAACACAAATTTGAATTATTTTAAATAAAAAATAACTAATTAAATTTTAAAAATAATCCAAAATTGAATTGTATTTTTTAAATACTTTAAAATATGAACAATTTTCAACTAAAAATCAGTTTTTTACTATTCATTAAAAATTAAACTCTTCAAAAATGTTTAAAAAATGTACCAAAATAAAATATTTATTTTATAAAATGTGATTTTGAAAATTTAAAAAAATAATTATATCATTTTATTACAAAAATAAATAAATAACCTTTTTTAAAAGAAAACATATATTTGAAGAATAAAATGGAATTACTAAAAATTGAGTGATTATTTTATATTCATTAATGAATATATTTTTATTCATTAGAAACTTTATTTTTATATATTTCAAAAAGTATTTAATCATGTACATATCTTCCAATTCAACAGCTAGGATATAATGATCACATTTAAATAATAATATTTCATGATTCATTTATGTTTGGTGTTACGTATTTTGTATGCTATTGAAGATAGCCTTATTTAAAAAAAATCTCAATATATTACATAGAGGAACTCATGGGAAGTAAATAATCATTAAAAGTAAATCAAACCAATACCTTAATTGATTTGAAGGTGTGTTTTACAATCACTCATCGCCAGCAACCGTTGCTTTAAGGAACCAAAGTCGAAACTATCTAGATTGTCCAAACGTACTTCAAAAATCCATAGGTAATGTCAATCATTGATATCCAAGTGCCCAAGTGGAGATGCGATGATGAATTTGATGTCCCAAAAATCATTGTTATATTGATCTTTGATTCGAGAAGAAAAACAAGGATCATTTTCTTAGATCGAGAGTTTCCCTCTCTAGGATGTGGGAGAGATGAAAGAGAGGCTCTCAAACTCTTGAGATGAATAGTATTACTAATTAAAGCCTCATATTCCTTATATAGTGATGTATATAATTCCCAAAATTGGTTCCTAGACCCCCTGAATATGTATTACCCACTAAATATTCTATTAAAGACATATTATGACTGATTAATTGAGTCATAAATATCATTTATATTTTTATCACTTGTAATATAATATAAATATACTACATGATAAAAGAGATTCATTAACTTAACTCATCATTCCCAAAAATATTAAACGAACCATGAATATTAAAATAACATTTGTTCATTTAAAACATTCTGATGAATTCACTTAATATCTCTTGAATACTATAAAAAATTAATTTCAATACAATTATTCTAAACTTAAATAATAATAATTTATTTATTTGATAGTGATCATTCAAACTCAAACTCTATATCCAGGCTCACCATATCCCAAACTCCTATTCCTATGAATTCTCCATACTTTTGAATATTCTAAGTTTGTGACCCTCTAGGACCTCATCTTGATAGCTATTTATACTATTCATATACCAGGAGTGGTGTCTATCAAACCATCAAGGATCCTCAAGATATAAGTACTAGCCATAATAATGAAAACTTCCCATGAACACATACATTGTAATATAATCTCTTTATCTTTTGATATCTCATAAAGTAGGATACACATTTCATGGTATCATCCTTGATTTCTTTATTATTCATTGACCTTACTGGATGGACATACCTTCATCGACCATGGATATGGATTTAGTAAATTTACTACCATCCTAATCGACTAAGCATGAGATGTCACTCCCTATCATAAGCAAATAATTCTATTCTGATTATTCAATCAATGGTATACCAAAAATAACACACCCAATATAAGCTACCTCACCACTATATAAATTTCATATTTCTTATCTTTCATTAAAGTATGTAATAAAATGGTACACATCGATAATAACCTCAAGTCATGAGACCAATACATGTGTTCACAGATAGAAAAAAATAATGAAACATGAAAGATGTGGTGTTCCTATTTGTGGGTAATTCCTTATGATCTCTTCTACTAAAGATCACAAAGTGAAAACTTAATGAGAAGAAATATCAATACTTTGGAAACCCCTACACCTGATAGTAACACATCATTTGTGCCTTATCAGCATGATATTTTTAGACCATAGGAAATAAGTTTAAGATTACAATCATGGTATCTCTAGGTTCTCATTATATCCTAAAAAATATTATAACCTTTTTATATGACAATTAATATAAGGAAATTATCATATAAATAGTGTATACATAAATATAAACACTATTATAGTAAGAATATACCATGAATAACTCACTATATACATTATATGGTAATTGAAAATTACTATTCAAGTTCAGTCTAGGGAACCCACTTTTACAAAAACCTTAAAAAATATTCCATTACTTAGAATGTGTATATTTCCAATGAATAATCTTATAGAAGCCGCATATATGTAATCCCTACTCAATCATCTATTGTCTCACCTTTTTCTACATAAATGTACTCAACATTGAAACTACATGGAATCTAAATCCTTCCATGACTAGATATGTAGGATGGCTCTAAAATGATCAATCCATCTATATTTAATATTTATATGTCTTTATAATCATCCCTAATAAATGAAATTAACTACACAATTTGGTCATGTCACACAACCTTAAATTGTTTCACTCAGACTACTTGGTATTTGATTCCTCTGTTGATGGGATGCATATAATGCATCCTCTTAAGTTCAAACCCAATATCATTAACCTTCTATCACCATTCTCATTAGACCATACCTCACATGAGATTATTTATATCCTCCCCTCACCTATATATACCCCCTGAGTCTGGATGTATCATCTATTTGGGCCATATTCCTTACATATTATCCTTTAATATAGATATATTCCTGATAGTATCATACTCCGACTCGGTTGGATATATTCCCTCTAGGTTATATAATATTATCCTCATCGAGCCATGCCCCTAGAATGATTCATATTCAGAGTGCCATATTACTTATGAAACCAATTCAATATTGAGGTTCCATATTCCATATGAGGTTATCTTGAAATTTTATCTTACATGTAAATACCACACCAGCCATTCCAAGGAATATTTATCCTAAAAGTCATGTAACACCCTGAATTTTAATGAACCTTTTTTTGAATAAATTAAATTTCTTGGATGGCTTCCATTATATGCTACACCAATTTAAGCCTATATTATATGCTACACTAAGTTAACCTTGCATCATATGATACACCAAGTTAATCTTGTTCTACACCAAACATCGGCTTAGCTTGAATTACACATGACACTGAGTTATAAATAAACAATGATATATTATTAATATAGATATTTAAAACCTAACCATTGTAACCTATCTATTTAACATGGTAATATGAATAGTAATAAATACTTTTTAAACCAAATGGTTTCATATAAATAAAACATATTGATAATAAAATGCCAAATTTTCAGCAAAGTCTTTATATGTTTAGAAAATACTATTTCCCATCAAAAATATTTTTATGGAAAATAATAAAATTAAGTTTATAAACATTTAAAAATTTAATGTGATAAAATTAAATTAATTTTTGAATTCATAATGACAAAATTATCTTAGGGTGAATATTTGGGATTTCTATAAAATATTTCATTTATTGATAAATAGTGAAAATTACTGAATTTAAAATAAAATCTTCCTTTTCAATTAATTTATTTATATAGTAAAACTATATTTTAAATTTTTTTAATAGTATAATTAGTTCATTTATACATATATTAATGTAATTTAGGTAATTGGAATCAATTTCACATTGAAATAGAATATAAAATCATTTCAAACTTTTGAACGTTTTAACTTTAAAAACTTGTTGTTTCGTCTCCTTTGCGGATTAATTTTAAATTAATTTCTTCCAATTATATGATTTTAATTTATTAAAATGGATTAAATATTTTTAATCATCGAAATTTATAATTTATAATAATTATAACATAATTTTTGACCAAAATTATTTCCAAAAAAAGTTAAAATTAATAATGATGATTATGAGAAAAACAAATTTTCTAAGGGACTAAACATTAAACATAAGGGGAAAAGTTTCTAAGAAAATTGTACAACACACATTATTTGTCCATATTTAGACATTATAACTTCTAGGATTGAGATTTTTTTATTATTAGAACCACTTTACATGGAAAAACATTGGTGAAATTCTCTCTTTCAAAAACTTAAAAGTTTACCACTCACCTTCCTAATAAAAGGCCATCGCCTCTCCCCCACTCTTCACACCTATCAAGACCTTTGTATCAGAAAATAACTATCTAAATATATTCTCAAATTCCCTAACATCATCCAATAAACCTTAATTTTTTATAAAATCCAACCAAGGGCGTCCTTTGGTGCAAACCAAAATAAGATACCCGAAGAAAAGGTAACATTCATTAATGAACGTTTTGGTAATATTTCTTCCTAAACCCATTTAATTATTTTTATATCATGATTATATAATAAAATTAGTACCTTCATTATACTTATTATTTTTTTATTAAGTTTACGGTCTACAAAAACACAAACTTCATTAAAATGGGTTACGAAATCATCATTCATCTATACGGCATACTAAGGCCTCGTGACACGATATCATTCATTTTTTCAATACAAAATATCATGGTTGAGAATAATGATGTAAATAATATATATATTTGATATTTATTATATTTGTGATTTTATTATTATTCTCTAATTGTTATATCACACATACCTTCATGCATTCCATTTTGTGTGTTTACGATAATGTCGTTCGTGTGTACAACAGACTATCGCCTCATAAAGCGATGTGATTCATTCAAACTTTACATGGAATATATTAGGGATGTGTTTAATAAAAATTTGTGATATATATGATACAAAAATAAATTTTTAATGATAATTTCTCATATAATTTTCTTTCTTCCAATCCAATAATAAAATGGAAATTGTGCTCATGTGTACTTACGACCTACCGTCTCAACAAACAGTGTATTTCATTTCCTATTTCTATATTTAATAGATTATTATATATATATATATATATATATTTTATTTATATAATTTTTATCATTCCAAATATGATTAAATTATTATTAAAGTAAGAGGATAAAAATATAATCAAAACATATATGAAAAATAATGTTGTTGTTATACGAAACATAACATTAACGTGGAATTTCTAATAAATGGGTAATAAATGGTCATAATAATATAATAAATGGTATGATATAAATTAATATGGTTATTTAATATATTTATAGTAAACTTATATTTATTATATAGTTGTATTTAATGAGTACAATGGAATTCAAGACTTAAGGTAAGGGATTTCCATCTCACTTTTATTTTACATGTATGAATTTTATTATTATTATACTAAGAATTATTTTCATTTACTTAACTATTTTAGTATCTATCTTTCATGGGGGTTTCGGTTTCAAAGTTACCAAAGAGTTAAGAGAACTTTGTCTTAGTTTTCCTTCTTTGAGACACATGTTTTGTTATAAACCTATATTATTTTATGAGGTGTATATACTTTCCATTTGATATTTTATATAATTAATATCCTTATTTTAATGGTATTTTAAGCTTTATTTAATTTTATTATTTCATGAGGATTTTGATACAAAGTTACCAAAATGGTAAGACTTTATTGCTAGAATCTCATTATTTATTGGAATTTTTTATGATTATTCTTACATTGATGAAATATCTCAAGGATTATAATAAATTTTATTATCCTTGGGTTATTTTTGATATATTCAATTAATATTACCATGTTTTCCACTCTTTGGTACTTAAATTTATTATGAAATTTTTTAATGAATATCTAACTTTATCTCTCTATTAATATAGAAATATTTTTCCATTAAAACCTTGTTTTCTAAAAATGTTTTGAATTTATTTTATTACTATCATATAATTTTTAAAAACACACTTTTTCCCATGTTTTAATTTTTTTTAAAAAAATTAAAATTATTCTTTGTGTAATTTTTCAAAATAATACCCATTTTTCATTTACCGAAAATATGAACGGAACTATTATTTTTACATGTATGTCATGAATAGAATATTATGAAAGCATGAAAAATCACTACCTTAAATATTCTATAGTAAATTTATAAAACTATTTTCAAGTAAAAATGTTTTCAAAATGTTTTATTTATTAAAAAAATTCAAGGAATAAAGTATAATTTCTTTAAGAAATATTTTAAAATATCTTTCAAAATTATTTTCTATATAAAATGACATAAGTTGGTGTTACTCATGCCATACTAGGGATATGATCCAATGGTACCATTCATATTCTTTCTCTAAATGGTTTATGTTTTTATGGAATTATGTTTATGAAACTTTTTTTCTTGAATGAGTTATATTCTTATCAAACTCACTTAGTTTCATAAGTTATGCTATGATGAAATGATTATAAAACTTGTCTATTTTCCATAGGTTAAGATATGATAAAATGTTTATGATTCCAATTTCATTTCATGACTTATGATAAAATTAATTTTTATGACATTTTGGAACACATATATATGATTTCATTATGTGATGGATGGTACCTTTATCTCCCTCCAATACATTGGGTAAATATTTATATCTCATAAGATAAATAAGGATGGAATGGGGAGTGAACCCAGTTCAGTAAAAAAATGTCAGCTAAGATGGTCTTGGGAGTGAACCTTGAATACTAATATGGTTTGAGGAGTGAACCTATTCCACTAATATATCCTTTGTAGTGAACCTTGACTACTATGGGAATCATTTTATATGTTTACGTGTATTCCACCAATTCATGTCTTATACAGATGATATGCTCTCATGGGTCGTGTTCTTTGATTCCCTTATGATTCACATATTATGAACTACCAATATTTATTACATGACTAATGATTATGATATTTTATATAAAGTTTATGCTTTTAAAATTTTATGCTCATATTATAGTACCCTTATGCTCATGAAAATGCTTACATGTATCCTTTTTTACCCTTACTAGTCATATTATCTCCCCATTTCTTATGTCTTGTTTCCCCAATTTATGAAGATATGTATTATGTATGATGATTCTAAAACGGGTTCTAGTTATAAATAATGTTGTGGGATATGATTTAGATCACTTATGGATCAATTTTTATGTTTCCATATTTCCAAAGGCACTAAATTAATATGATCATTAGGTGTGTGTTTGTATGATGTAATTAATATTCTATAAAAAGGATGTAATGTCTATGTATGTTAAGCATGGGTCACTATAGTTGGTATCAGAGCAAAGGTTTAGTCAACCTTTGAAAACTAAGATGAGAAAATATTATTGATATCCCTAAGTACATGTCTAAGGATAAATCTAATGATGAGTCAAAATATAGGAAAATGACCTAGAATTTTAGTAATGAATTGAGTGATTAGTTTATAAGAAATTACGTCCCTATCTGGACACTACAAGTGGATGTGGATCTGGAATATATGTGCATATGGGTAACAACCCTAAAAACACTATATTAATCTAGAATCAATCAGAAACTGGTGCATGGTAATGGGCCTTGCTACACACCTATTTGACACTCCAGAGTGATATACTTTGGGAATTCACAAACTCTTTACAAGCCATCATGAATGATTTAAATAGAGGATGACTATTAATAACCTAGGATGAAAATATGGTTTCATATATTAAAAAGAAAGTTATCATGATTTAGACATCCTAAAAGTTGTTTTTCATGATTATTTGGTTCCCCACTATGATAATTGTTTCATACACAATAGTATCTAGTTTTAGTAAATGGATGGAACTCGAAGGAACCACATTAATAATGAATTTTATGGACAATGAAATGATTTTCCTCATGATAACCTGAATTCTATAGGAGTTGGAATGAAAAATATTTTTTATATGCTTAAACAAATTTATCAATATTTTAATCATGCTAAAATACAAAATGATAAAATAATGGAACAATATTCTATTGAGTCCTTCATGAGGTAATATCCACCTTCTTTTAGTGGTTCTTCTAATCCAATAGTGGATGATGAATGGATCAGTACCACTGAAATAATATTTTTTGTTCTCCAATGTTCAGACCATGAGAATTCCATTCAATCTATTTATCATTTAGAAGGTAAATTATATCAATGGTGGACATTAATCAAGAATAAGAGGTGGAAAAATGAAATTGACTCCATGGATTGGGATTAGTTAAAGAACTTATTTTTTAATAAGTACTTTCCTTGTGTTATTTGATTGAATCTAGAAAATGGGTTCCTTATGTTAATGAAAAGGGATTATGAATCTATTAGTACCTACAAGACTAATTTTACAATACTTGAAAGGTACACTTCTATAAATATCATCCAAATCTAAAGTAGGGTTGATCGATTATTCAGTGTCTTAAAGTCAAGTCTTTGAAGGGAGTTAACAATAAGAGACTTTAGAAGCTATGGAGAAATTTTCTAATGTATTATTAAAGTGGAAATGGTGGATGTAATTATGAATCAGTCTCATGGGTTTGATAATAAGATAAATATATAATTTAAAAGGGAAATTTAAGAACTAATGATAAAAGAATATGAGCTTTCCATTATTCTCAATGTGTGGAAAGATTCATGGCAGAAATTTTCTTAAGGGGAATAGAAAACATTTTAAGTGCAGGAAGGATGAACATCAATATTTTTACTGCTGAAGTGGTGGGAAAAGTTAGATAATGATGAAAATAGAGATAATTATACATATAAAGAACCACCCACACTTTATTGATTCAAGTGTGAGGATAATGGGAATTATGATAACTAGTTCCCAAATCAAATGGTTAATGATGATTATCAACATAATAAACCTATTATGCCAAGGAAAAAATGAAAATCTCATGCCATTACCATTTTCTATGAGGGAAAGTATAATTACATGGGGAAATTTACACTTATTATTCACTCTAGAACTACTAATATCTTATTTTACTATAGATCTAACAATTATTTTATATCTAAAGAATTTTTTAAGGGTATCATGATGTCACTAAAGTGATTAGATGTTGAATTAGGATTAAATAACCCCTAATGGTATTATGATAACATCACATGTCTATGTTTCCTCTCTAGTTGAATTTTTTGGGAATATTCTTCCCGAGAATATTTTTATTCTCCCTCTAGTTAAATTTGATGTTATATTAGAAAAGGACTAGATTTCTTTACATAAGGCTCAAATAAATTTCCATGGAAGGAAAGTAATGATTGAAATTACATGTGAGCCTATGATATTATAAAATTATAATGATAAATATGAACTTTTTATGGAAATCACATTTGTTGTGTGGGTCATGATTTCTTTTCATAAATGGTGTTTATCTCATATGGTTGGGGAGAAACACAAAATCAATGATATGCCTATTGTTTGGATGTTTTTGGATTTATTTATGGAATAATTTCATAGTCTTCCACCAAAAAAAGATGTTGATTTCTCAATAAAACTCATAACTAGTGCTATAGCAGTTTTGAAGACTCCCTATTGAATGTCCCTGATTGAGTTGTGGGAATTGAAGAAGAAACTTTTGGATAATCTTGGTAAGGGATTCATTTTTCTAAGTGTGTCATTGTGGGGTGCACTTATTCTATTTTTTAATAAGAAATAATAATCAATGTGACATTTTATTAATGATAAAAACTAAACAAGATAACCATCAAGAAAGAGAATGAATATCACTTGATAATTGTACTAAAGACCCAAAAGAAAGAGAAAATATATGCAACATTTACAAAGTGTGAATTTTGGCTGCAACAGGTTTCATATTTAAGTCAAATAATCTCTAGAGAGGGTATATATATGGATCTATAAAAGATAAAAGTTATTGAACATCATCCTAGACCAAAAATGGTGACTTATATCTAATGTTTTATTGGTTTAGTCGGATATTATCTGTATTTTATGGAAAATTTATCATATCTAATCCTCTGACCAAGTTAACTTGAAAGGGTGTATGAAAAGTTGAATGTGAGGTAAATTTCAAGTAACTAAAGAGAATATTATTAAGTGATCCCATGCTTACATTACTTTATAGGGGAGAAGGGTTTGTAATCTATATTGATTCATCCAAAAAAGGGTTTTTATATGTTATTATTCAGAATGAAATCATTATAGATTATGCCTCCAAAAAATTGGACATTCATGAGAAAAAATATCCAACTCATGATTTGGAGTTAACTGTAGTAATTTTTTCATTAATGATATGGAATCATTGCCTTTATGGAGAAAATTGTTACATATATAATAATCACAAAAATTTAAAGTATATATCCACATAGATATAGTTTAACATGTTTCAGAGAAGATGGTTAGAGCTGGTAAAGGATTATGACTTCTCAATACATTACCACCATGGGAAAGCAAACAAGGTGGTTGATGCTTTCAGTTGAAAGGATCATTCCAGCTTATCCATAATGAATATCACAAAAGATCCAATATTTATAGATTTTCATAGGATGGATCTGAACATAATAAGGGAATGGGGAAATATTATCTTGGTCAATTTAATGTTAAACTATATATCCATGTGAATGTTAAGTAGGCATAGAATGAAGATGTATAGATTCAAAAGAAGGTTAGAAATGTTCTTGACTTTATCATTGGTCATGAAGGAATGATATGGTTCAGGAAACATGTACACATTCCACATATACTATATTTAAAGAAGGTTCTATTATATAAATCTCGTAATTATTCATTTTATACTCATTCAGGATGTATGTATATGTATAGATATTTAAAATAATACTTCTGGTGGGATGGAATAAAGAGAGATATTGTAGAATTTGTGTCTTTGTGCTTGGTATTCCAGTAAGTTAGGGCTGAAAGACAAAATTATAAGGGAATATTGAATCCATTACCCATACCATAATGTAAATGGGAGAACATTACCATGGATTCTATCACTAGACTCCCCAAAACATCTAAAGGGAATAATGCTATATGGTTTATAGTCGATCACCTTACTAAGGAAACATTCTTCATTGCTATCAGAGAAGACATCTCTCTGGATCATATTTCTAGGATATACATTAAGGAGGTGTTAAGGTTTCATGGAGTACCACATTCAATTATATTTTATTGGGATCTAAGGTTTTCCTCAATGTTATGGAAAATTATTCAACAAGATCTTGATACAGTGTTGATTTTTAGCATTTCTTATCATCCTCAAATAGATGGTCAATATGAAGGGACAATTAAAACCCTAGAGGATATGTTGAGATCATCTAAATTGGATTACAAAGGTGGTTGGGTAAAACACCTTACTCTAGTTGAGTTTTCATATAATAATATCTCTCACTCAATAATTTAGATAGTCCCTTATGAAGCCCTCTATAAAAATAAATGCAGAGCTCCAACATTCTATAATGAATTTAGAGAAATAAATCTATTAGTTCCTGAGATAGATAAAGAAATGTACAAGAAGGTTGGATCCATTCAACATCATATAAAGGTACAGAAAATTTTGTAGAAAAGTTATGCTGATAACCAGTAATGTTATCTAGAATTTGAAGTTGGTGATAAGGTGTTTCTATGAATCCCTCCTTAGAAGAAGGTTATGAGATTCAAAAAGAAAAGTAAGATTAGCCATAGGTATATTGGCCATTTCAAGATCCTTGATCGAGTAAGGATGGATTCTTATCACTTGGTTCTTCCACTAAATCTATCTCAATTCCAAGATGTGTTCCCTGTACCACTCTAAAGGAATGATACACACAACCCTTCACATGTACTGACCTTAGAGTTCATACCAATGGAACAGGATCTTTCTTACGTGGAATAATCAATGGATATTCTAGATCATATAAATATTGTTTTACAAAATAAGACCACTCACCTTGTCAAATTTTTGTGTAAAACCCTCTAATTAGAGGAAGATACATGGGAAATTGAGGATATGATGAGGCAGAAGTAACCTCAATAGTTTGTATTAAAGTGGTGAATTTCAAGAGAAATTTTTATTTTAAGGGGGGTATAATGTAACACCATGAGTTTTTAAGAAATTTTTTTGAATAAATTAAATTTATTTGATGGATTTCATTTTACACTAAAATAATTTAATATTGTGTTATACGCTACACCAAGTTAATCTTGTACTATACACAACACCATCTTAGCTTGCATTACATGTGGCATTGAGTTTTAACAAAACAATGATATAATATTAGTATAGTTATTTATAACTGAAACATTATAATGAATCAATTAAACTTGGTAATATGAATAGTAATAACTAGTTTTTAAACATAATGTTTTTACATGATGAAAACATACTGATAATAAAATACATAATTTTTCTGTAAAGTCTTTATATGTTTTGAAAATACTATTTCCTCTATAAAACTATTTTTTATGGAAAATAACAAGATTAATTTTAGAAAAATTTAGAAACTAAATTTTTTAAAATATAATTTATTTTTGAACTCATAATTTCAAAATTATCATATGATGAATTTTTTGGGATTTTTCAAAAATATTTCATTTTTGGACGAATAATGAAAAATACAGAATTTTAAATGAAAAAATCCTTTTCATTTAATTTATTTATATATTTATATTTTATTTTAAATTGGTTTTAAAGTATAATTAGTTAATTTTTACCTATATTAATCCAATTTAGGTTATTGGAATCAATTTTACATTAAAATTGGATATAAAAACATTTCAATCTTTTGACCCTTTTCACTTCAAAAACCCATTATCATGTCCCATCTACGGATTAATTTTAAATTATATGGTTGTATTTTTAAAAAATGGATTAAATATTTTGAATAAGAATAATATATAATATATAATAATTCCAACTTAATTTTTTACCAAAATGATTAGTGAAAACAGTTAAAATTAATCACGACGATTAAGAGAAAAACGAGTTTACTAAGGGATTGAAATGGCCTAAAATATTTTCCAAAACCCATTTTCTAGAAAAAATTATAATTTATACCTTCTTGGATCAATATTTTTTCATTATTGACCCAATTTCCATGGAAAAAAACCTGGGTGAAATTTTCTCTTTCAAAAATTTACAAGTTTACCACTCACCTCCCTTATAAAAGGCCACCCCCTCTACCCCTCACTTCACACCTATCACAACCTTTTTATAAGCCAATACCTATCAAAATATCTTCCCAAATTCCCTCCTTTAATCCTATAAGCCTTAATTTTGGAATTAATCCAACCAAGTGAGTCCTTTGGTGAAAACTAAAGGAGATACCTGAAGAAGAGGCAACATTCATCAATAAACATTTTTTCTTTATTTCTTCCTCAAAGCCATTTAATTATTTTTATATCATGTTTATATATTAAAATATGTATCTTAAACATACTTAAATTTTTTTATGTTAATAATATGACATAAAACTACACACACATCCATCAAATGGGTTACAAAATCATCATTCTTATATATGATGGACTACCACCTCGTGAACCGATGTTATTCATTTTTCCATTACCACCTTTAAAGGTTGATAATAATGATAGAAATAATGTTTATGTATGATATTTATTATTTTTATGATTTTATTATTTTTTTTAAAAAATTATAACACACACATTAACTCTTTCCATTTTGTGGGAATATGATAATGTCATTCGTGTGTACGAAAAACTACCGCCTCGCGAAGTGATGTGATTCATTCACACATTACGTGGAATGTATTAAGCATGGTTTTAATAATAATTTTTTATATGTATAAAATAAAACTTATTCTATAATTATAATGTATCATATAATTTACTTTATTTCAATCTGACAAGAAAATGGAAACAATGTTCATGTGTACGTACGACCTACCATCTTCAAGAACAATATATTTCATTTCCTATTTCTAACTTTAATAGATTTTTGTAAATAAATATATGTAATAAATATAAATTATATTTATATAATGTTTATAAATTTGGATATTATTAATTTATTATTAAAGTAATATGCCCGAAAATATAATTAAAACATATACAAAAAAACAAAGCAATTATTACCCAAAACACAACATTAACATAGAATTTTTAATAAATGGGAAATAAAATGTCATAATAAAATCATATATGGTATGAAATAAATTAATATAGTTTTTTAATATATGTATAATAAACTTTTATTTTTTTTAAAGGAGTATTGAATGAGTACAATAGAATTCAAGACTTAGGGTAAGGGATTTCCGTCTAACTTTTATTTTTCATGAGACACAAGCCATGTTCACCACCTATTTCTTATATATGGTGTGTATACTTATCATGTATTTATTTTATGATTATTATTATTATAATAATTATTGGAATTAACTTATCAATTTGATTATCTCTCTTTCAATGGGTTACAGTTTCAATGTTACCAAATTGGTAAGGGGATTTTGTCTCAATTTTCTTTCTATGAGACAAATGATATGTTATGAAACTATATTATTTTACAAGGTGTATATACTACCCCTTTGACATGTTATATTTTTAATAAAAAAAATTTAATTATATTTTAATTTTCATGTAATTTTATTATTTCATGGGAATTATGATTCAATGTTACCAAAGTGGTAAGGGTTTATTGCTACAATCTCATCATTTTTCAAGATTGTTTATGATTATACTTAAATTGATAAAATATCTCAACTATTCTCATATATTTTATTCTCCTATTATTATTAATTATATATTAAAGTAATATTACCATTGTTTCTACTATTTTTTACTTAAAATTATTAAGAAAATGTTTTATGAAAATATGACTTTATCTCTATATTCGGTCATAAATCTATTTTCCATCAAAACCTAGTTTTTTTAAATGTTTTAAAAGTTTTTTTATCACACTATCGTAATATTTAAGAATAAAATTTTACCTATGTTTTAAATTTAAATTTTTTTTGAAATGAATCTTTGTGTCATTTTCCAAAACAATACCCATTTAGATTTTATCAGAAATGTGAAAGGAACCTTTGGTTTTACATGTACAAAATGAATGGAATTTGCTGACGTCATGAAAAATCATTCCCTCAAAGCTTCCTTTGTAATTTTTCAAAAAAGTTTTCAAATAAAAATATTTTTAAAAAAAATCACTTATTAAAATGTGTTTTTTAAATAGGAAAGGATATTTTCCTCAAGAAAAAAATTTAGATGATCATTTGAAATTATTTTCTATATAAGACTAACATTTGTTTTCTACTCATTCATTAATGGGGATATGATCCAAGGTTACCATTAATATTCTTTATCTGAAAGGTATATGTTTAGGTGGAATTATTTTTATGAAACTTTTTATCTTCCACGGGTTATATGCTTATGAAACTCGATTCATTTCGTGGGTTATACTATGATTAAATAATTACGAAACCTATCACTTTTTTGTAGGATAATACATGATAAAATTTTTATGATACCCATTTAATTTCATGGGATATTATATGATTAGTTTTTATGATCTTGTGGAACACATATGTATGATTTCATTATGTGAAAGGTGGAACCTATATCTCCCTCCAATGCATTGGGTAAAGATTTATATCTCATGATATGGACATGGCTAGAATGGGGATTGAACTCGGTTTAGTAAAGTTATTTGTCTACTAATATGGTCTTGGGTGTGAACCTTGAATAGTAATATAGTTTGTGGAGTGAAACTATTCAACTAAGATATCCTTGGATGTGATCCTTGACTACCATGGAAATCATTTTATGTATTTATATATATTACCAGAATTCATGTCTTTTGCTAATTTTATCCTCTTATATATCATTTTCATTGATTTCCTTATGATTAATTTCTTATGAATTTCGTATCTTTATGTAATAACTTATTATTATGATCTTTGATATACATTTTATGGTTTTCAAATTTTATGCTCATCTTATCATACCATTACGCTCTTGATTATTCTTACTGGTCTCCTTTTTTTACCCTTACTGAGCATCTAAGCTCACCATTTCTTATGTTTCCTTTCCCTAGGTTATGAAGATATGTATTGCATATGATATTACTAAGAAGGGTGCTAGTTATGAATAACATATTGGGAAATGATTTAGTTTACTTATAGGCCAGTGTTTATGTTTCCATGTTTCCAAAGGCACTAAAATAATACGGTCGTTGGGTGTGTGTTTGTGTGATGTAATGAATATTCTTCAAAAATTATGTGATGTATATGTATGTTAATAATTGGTTTTTATAATTCCATACCATGTGATGTTAAAATGGATGTTTGTGTCCTTGGAATACTAAATTAAATGGTATAATGTGTCGCATTTAGTAGAACCAAACTACCTGGGTTCTGATTCATATCAACAGGATACAAAGGAATCCCCTTTATGGACCTGATCCCAGCACTATAAACATATACATCCTTCTTATATGGTTATAAAATATAGAGAATCCTAATATGGAGATTTAAAATTTAGTGACCAATAGATCAACATCACTATATAATAATAAGTAACAAGATAGATAACCTCATATACATATAGATGTTGTCATCGACTGAGAACTTCTGATACATATAGATGTCCACATCAATGCGATATCCCTAGTATATACAAACATTCACATTATAAAAATTAAAATAATTGATTACAAAAGTTAAGGTAACTAATCCTATATCAGGTTTTGAGAAAGATTTAAGAACGTGACATAAATTTATAAGAGAGTCTCAGAGTAAGCAATAATTCCCCCCAATAGGGTGTGATGAGCTTGACCTCTCATCCTCTCAACCAATGTGGGTTTCTAAGTTTTATTTATAAGAAACCCCAATGACCACTTGCCTTTGGAAATTAGGACAATAGCTCGTTACCCTTGGGTGTTTCTGGTTCTATACACAAAAACCATTGGAAACCATCTGAGATAGAAATAGTGACCCAAAACAAGGATTGTGTGGGCCTACTTAGCCCTTAATAAAACCAAATACAGGTCCACCCTATCTAGGGTTAAAACATCGATAAAATAAAAAAATGATAAAGTTAAATAGAAAAGTGATCATTTAGATTAAATATCTAAAGTCTAAATGAACTCATAAATTGTTGCTATAATTTTTTATTCTTGGTAAATGGAATAATAATTATTCATTGATATTTATTATAAATGAATTATTATTTACTATTAAGAATTAGGTATTTAAATTATTTAAACCATTTTTATCTTATTATTGGAATCCTAGTATGGTTAGAATGGATGGGAGTTGAGATATACATATTATTTTTGTATTAGTGGTGGAGTAAGGAATGGATGGGTTGATGAGAATGATATTGATTGTGATTGGATTGTGAGATTATTGGATTAGGTTGAGAGACTTATGTAATTTCCTTTTTCCTTTTCATGATTTCTAAATTTATTAATATATTCTATTTATTATTCATTTTTATTTGGGCCTATTTATATCACCATTAATATAGAAATACATATAACTTAGTGCCCAAAATAGGGTAATGGTAACCAAATGAGTAATTAATTGATAGGGAATGGTTAAAGGGATTAAATGATGTTGAAATTTCAAATAAATTAATGGAATGGTAATTGAATAAATGGGCTCAGTTATGGGTAAAAAAATAATCCCTTTTCATAGATAATTAATTTTATATGAATTATGTATTAATTATTAAATAGATGTATAATTATTAAATTATTTTAAACTATTAATGGTTGAACGATTAGATTACTAGTACTTAGAAATGGTATTTAGGCACCCATGTGAGACACTAGCTATAGAATAAGTCTTGGGATTATATATTTGCCCATATTTTTCTTGTCAACTCTATATATTAATATCATTTTCTATGATTTTTTTATGGTCTACCATTGAATTCATTTGGGGTGACGGACACCCATATTGGCCTTTTGGTTATAGGTGTTTCCCAATACCTAGGTTGTTGAGGTTAAAGGTGGATGAAAAATCCCTCCTAAATTTCCCTCTATTCAATACATAAATTTTGTATGTGGAAATGTCCAAGATATGGTGGCCTATGATTTTAGTATGTCCACCTATATAGGCTATAATGGATCTTATTTATTGTATACATGTATATTTGGGTTATGATTAATTAAGGTTTTAACATATTATTATATTAAATATGTATCTTTTTTCACAACCCAACCCAATGGGGCTCGATCCCCAACCTCCCAAAGCCTGCCTCTATAGGATAAGGGATGGAAACAAGTGATGAAAGGAATAACTAGTATGGGAGGACTTTTCCTATTATATCTACACACACACCCAACCATATCCATGCAGAAGTGAATTTGAATAATATTAAAAGATGCAAGATTTATTGTATATCCATGCATAAAAGACTCTAGAGAATACAATAGAGTATGATAGTTAAAACTGAAATGTAAAATGGAAACAATACATGCCCAACTATAAAGAGTCTCAACCTAAAAATAATAGAAAATTAAATGCTAGGAAAACCCTCCTCTGAATCTCCAATAACCGACCGCCATATGCGGTCAATGCACCAAGTATACATATGCTCTTCTATAATCATGGATGACCTATCTGTTATCTTCATAATACATGACATGTGTGGGAAAAATCCATGTAGAGGTGAGTACATACATACACAGTATTATGCTCCAAAATATGAAAGGGGGAAGTAGTAAGTGACATGAAAGGAAATAGACAATTCAACGCATAATAAGATTGTAAACAAAATTCAAAAACATGGATACAAATATATATATATATATATATATATATATATATATATATTTGTGTGTGTGTGTGTGCTGAAAAAAATAATCTAAAATGAGAGATAATGGTATATTCATCTCATAGCTGACCAAGGAAGAGAGTTCCATTAGATTCATATGGTACATCAATTATTCCCAACATCTTATGTGTATTTCCATGAGTGTAGTCATGTGGAGGGCCCACGCCTCGCCACTATGTCACGTAGTTGAGGTGAATTAATCTCTAAGCATAGGTCATGCGCCTCAATCCATCAGGGGTGCCACTAAGTGTAAAGAGGAACCACACCATTGTCTATTAGGGGGTTCCACTCAGTGTAAGGGGGACCCACGCCCCATCTTATATGGAGGTATAACTAAGTGGGTATAGGACCTACACCCTAATGCCATCAGGGGCAACACTCAGTACATAGAGGACCTAGACCCTAATTCCATAGGGGATACCAATAAATTGATAGAGGAACCACACTATAATTTCATAGTGGGTACCACTCAGTAGATAGAGTACATGTACCCTAAAGCTATAGGGGGCACCACTCAGTAGATAGAGGACTTGTGCTCTAGTCTATCAGGGGGTACCACTCTAATGATACTGTCTGATCACTGCCATCACCGAGCACCACCTAAAGTAGTGTTACACCTAGAACACCTCCTATCATATCTCAAAATCCACCAAGAAGGATAACATCATGTTCTACATAGAAAAAAATCAGGATAGGCTACTCGTGACCCAAAATCTAAGTCTGAATGAAGAAGATATGAGAGGTAGAAGTTTTATCTAAAAGGATGTAGGGGGTACACGATATGTAAGGGGACCCACATGATGTGTGGTCTCATTTAATTTCTTGTTTTTGTCCCTGTTGGTATATATCTAACAATCCATGTAGAACTACATAACATGTAGAGGGACTACATGGAGTGCCTCATCCACTTGGGGTCTTACCCGTGCTCTAGGTCATGTCTATGTATACATTCCCATGTCTGAGTACTTCGGTACCTAGTGTGTCCTCCCGCATGGGGTCCTTCATATGTGCTCCACCACAAGGCCTATCTACCTGGGGAGGATCTCATGCAGTGTGTTCTTAAACTATAGTGCCACATCCATTGGGGCACTACACAGTATGTGTTTATCCCAGTACACGCCGTGTAGTAATTTTTTTCACAGAAAGTAAGATCTAATTTTGGTATTCCATATCTACCTTATTCACGTAAATTCATGCATATTTCTCACCTAAAATTGATGGGAGAATCTATCATTTTTCATTTCCTGCCATCTGGTGGCTAGAAATTGGTTTTTTCAATCCATTGGTTATTCATCTTATGCCTCGAACACCCTCACATGCTTCCCGTGATATTCCATATCCAATTTGGATTTCAGATCAACAAATCAATACCACATAACCCTTAAATACTATGAATCCATATATGATTCTCAAATACATTCCTTGCACGTGAATCTGTCACAAATATGAGGGTCCAATCAGGCTTAGTCCCACACAAAAATGTCGAACCGAGACACAGAAGGCCAATTAGCAAAGAACATGAAGAAAGATTCTGATAAATTAATAAGAACAAAGGTTCATAAAAAATTGGAAAAGCGTTCTTGATCAATGAATATAAATTAGGATCCCCAGGGGTGAGAAAACCAAATAATCAATTTAAAATCGGTACATTGGCACATGTAAAGTCTTGATTTAAACACAAATCAAGGAAACAATATGATCATACACAATCTATTTAATCAATTGGGGTATAATCCACAAATTAACTAGTCCAACCAAGAGATTATATCATTTGATGATGATGATCACACTCGCTAAGGAATGAGAGGGCGTGTTTCATTTTCTCCACCTCGATTCATCTAGATCAGGAGGTTCAACATCATCTGATTTTGATTTTCCAATGAGATGGTGTAAGGAAATAATTTCAAGGACCCAAGGGTTATGCAACTAACCTAGGTGATCTTCCATAATATGAAATTTATATAGAATTCTATTGAGGTCAATTAATTAAATTAATTATTTAATTAACCCACTAAACATACCGCCAATGACAATTTTATCTGAATTCCCCACACCAACCCATTTTAGGTTGTTCCTACAGTAAACCTTATGTTTTGGATTCAAAAGTGGACTCCTATTACTATTCTGATATTCCTTTTAATATTTATCCTATTTTCTTTAAGAAATAATGCATACATAATATAAAATATATTTAATATTTTTATAAAATTATTTTTGGGCACAACGAGCCTCAGAATTACACATTGTCTCTGTACTTGGATCTATGAATATTTTTCTAAAAAATTTGCAAAGTCTTATAAATAAAAAATAGGGTCTCTACATTATTCCCTCATTTAAGATTTTCATCCCTAAAAATAAAATCTAAATAGAAATCTAGATATACTAAGCATGCATCTAGTTCTCCCGCTCCTAGGATATCTCCTACATGATCCCATGACACCACAACACACGAACCAAGGGGATGGTACATCTATACATGGTCCTCTATGTTTGATCCCCGATCATTACCAGGTGCTCTATAAAAGTTTCTCCATCCTAGATGTCCAACACTCCTCAATTGATAGCGTGCATGGGGTTATGCACATATCTCCTTAGCTATGAAACATGGAAGACTTCGTGCACCCACTCTAATTTTGGGGGTAGGGTGAGGTGGTAAGAAACATTGACAACCCTCTGAAAGATATAAATGACCCGATAAACATCAAATATAACTTTCCTCTCCAAACGAATCTATACAATTATCTTCGTGGGGAGACTCTCATGAAAACATGATATCCCTTCTAGAACTCAAGGTTCCTACGATGTCGATCTGTGTAAGATTTTTGTTTTCTCTCGGTTATCCTCATCTACTCACGAAGGATATAGACCTTCACTTTCAACGTCTGCACCATCTCTATCCCAACAAGAGATTCCCCACCAGTCTTTGTCTAGCAAAAGGGTGACCTGTAGGGTCTTGCATACTGGGCCACAAAAGGTGCCCTGACAATATTATAGTGGTAGTTGTTATTAAATGAAAACTATACTAATAGAAAATGATCCTCCCTTGTGATGCCCCAAAAAAAATGAAGTAACAACTTTGTATTCAATAGTGTGTATGACACGCAACAACAAGCGCATAATGTAATATAATATCTGTATACTTTATAATATATTTACTATTTAAAATATATTCTATATATTTCAATGCATGAAACACTAAGTTAGCTTTAAATGCATTCAAAACATCGTTAGCGTACATCATATGAAACAACTACCTTCCTTTATAGCTTGAGTTACACGTAAAAGCAACCTTCTTCGATGGCTTGCGTTATACGCAATACAGAGTTTTACTGAGAAACAATATATATTTATAACATTATTATTTAATATAATAAGATATCAACTAGCTGTTATAAATAGAATTAAATAACATATAAAAATATATGTTTTATGTAACTAAATAATTGGATACAAATAAAATAGAAATGAATATAATAACTAATTGAATATTAAAAGCATATTTTTATAGAAAACTATTTTATTATGCTCACGATGTTGTTTTACCATAATAAATAAAATCAATTACAATTAGTTAATTATTTTAATGGAATATATATTTTATATATTAAATCAATTATTTTTTATATTCATCCATTAGATTTGGTAATCATAAGATAAGAGAAAACCCAATATTTAACATAAAATCCTATATTTTTATTAAGGTAATTTTACTGCCTTTTAATGGTGAAACAATTTTAAATATTAATTTTTCCACAATTATTAATTTAAATTGATAAAATAAAATTAATTTTTGAATTCATAATTTCAAAATTATCCTATAATAAATTTTTTGGATTTTTCTGAGAAACTTTATTTTTAGTTAATAGTGAAAATATTATATTTTAGTTAAAAATTGTCTTTTCGTTTAAATAATTATTAATGTTAAACTATATTATAAATTTATTTTAAAGTCAAATTAGATAAATTATAAATCTATTAATATAATTTATTTCATTATAATCAATATAACTTTTAAACTGAATATAAAATCATAACAATCTTTTGAACATTTTTCCACTAAAACCAGTTAATTCGTCTCTCTACGAGATTAGCATTAATCTTAATTTTTCCGCATCTGTGATTTGAATTTTAAAAATCAGACATACAAAATTGTAATAAATAAAATGTTTTTTTATAATAACATCAACTTAATTTGTTACAAAAATTATTATTGAAAGTGATTAAAATTAATTACAGTGATTAAGGTGTAATTAGGCTTAAAAATTGACTAAAACCCTAAGTTTAAGGGCCCAAATGACCTAGACACTTGTATAACACGAATTTTATGGAAATATATAGTCCATGAACCTTCCAATAATTATTTTTGGTCGTTTGGTATGACTTTTATTAGGTAATAATAGGTGCACACCTAAATTCTTTTCAAAAATACCAAGTGAGTCATTTTCCTTCCCTATAAAAGGCCACCAACTCTACCCATTACTCACACTTCTCAATCCTCTTAATTTCGGCCAATACCTGCCCAAATAGTCTCCCATAATTCCTATCCTAGATTTATAAGCATCCATTTGGGAACAAACCCATCCAAAAAAGACTTTTGTTTCAAACCAAAAAAAGTAACCCGATTAAAATGTAATGTCTTTTCTCAATATCTCTAGTTTCATTTCAATTATCCAACCCCTAAAATCTTATTATTATATTATTGTATAAAAATAAAAATATCTTAAATATACTAGGATTTTTTTATTATGAGGGTTTAACCTACACTTATATATACCACCAACTAATCGGTAACGAATAAAATGTTTCTATGGATGGAAAATTATTGCCTCACAAAACGATGATTGTTCATTCTTCCATTATCGCATCCCATGGTGTCCATTATGATGTAAACATTGCTTATATATGTTATATATTATATTTATTATTTCTTTATACTTATTTAAACAATTTATAAAAATTTAGTACTTTTCATTTTATGTTAATACGATAACATCATTTAAGAAAGTGTGGACTACCTCCCCCTCAAAGTGATGTGATTCGTTCACACGATACATGCAATATATAAATTATGGTTATAATTAAAAATATGAGACATAAAAAATATATATGAAATTAATTAAATAATTATCTTTCTATAAATATATATATATATCATTTTCTTTGTTACCCCTTCACACACTTTAAAAGAGATAACGTCGTTCGTGGATGTATGTATTACCGCCTCCTCGACATGATGTGATTCCTTTTACATAACATAATTCTATATATAAGTATATATGATTAAATAAAATTATATATATTATATAATTAAAATTTTGGAATGATTTTAGTTACATACCATCTTTCCACAACTATCATTTTAAATGGGAATGTTACTCAAGCGTACGTACAACCTATCATCTCCATGATTGTAACATATTCTCATTTCAATAACCATATTTAATGATTAATTTAAAAAGTATAATTGATGTAAAAATATGATAATTATTTCATGGTTATAATTTTGGAGATGTTATATAATGAATCCTTTGACCATAGTTGACCAATAATAGATTTTTTGACACATAAACCGAATTCGGTCAAAAAACCCGACGTAAACTTAATTGTTTAAGTAGTTGTAAACAACATGGTAAAAATTGGAATAAAGGTAATTATAAACATGAAATATTTTATTAATAAAGTATAAAATTAATATAAGTTTATTATATAGGAATTTAAAGGATGTTCACCCCAAAGGAAACACAAGGTAAGGGATTCTTGTCTAATTTTCATTACGTGAGGCATACTTAATTATTGTATACCTAATTTCTTATATATGGTGTACAACCTACCACATTTAAATAAAATATCATGAATTATATTATCTTAATGGTATTTAAGTTTTTAATTTAAGGATTATTACCTTTGTGTTTTTCAATCCATTTGTTACTACATTAGTAAGGGATTTTCATCTCACTTTTTAAATCTGTGAGATTGATGTCATATTAACTACTTACTTATTTTTTCTCCATAACTAATGCTCATTTTGATATATTATATCATGAATTATATTACTCTCATGATTTTATAAGATTTATTTAATTTCATACCTTTTTTTGATTATGATTTAAATGTTTTAAAGTGGTATGGGACACTTTGGAATGTTTAAAGATTATTCTCCTCAAAAGTTCTTAATCTCACTTCATTTTGTGAAGGTCAAATTCCCTTGAAAAAATTACTTTATTGTAATTATTTATTAAAAATTTAATTTAATATCCATATTCTCATACAATGGATATTAGTATTTCCTAAACTGTATACCATTTTACACATGGTGGTTACTTTGACAATTATTTGATTATTTGGGGAATTATTGTTAAATCTTTATTTCTCATTCAATACCGTTATTTTATAATGAATATTAGTTATTTTGATTATTCAATATGAGGAATTAATTGTACTGGAAATTAAGGGTGGGTCCTAGACTTTATATAGCTCCTTGACGCATCTACATGTTCTCGTGAGACAAATAAGTTGGCCAAATTAAATGGGTTTTTATCTGTGTTTTAAACCATCTTGTGAAAGGTCTTGTTGGTAATAGGTTTTCATGTTTCTACTACATGAAGTCTGATAAGAAATAAATTTCCATCATTTAGTATCATTTATTTTTTATCCATGAGATTTTGTGTCGACATATCTATGGACGTAGTTCATTATTTGTTTATTGATTTATGGCATGTGTTTCAGTTACTTACTTGCCACATTATTTATGCCTTATCTAGTTATTTTTTTGGAATGTGTACTTAGTTATTTACCTTTAGATATAGCTTGTTTCATTATTTATTCTGTTGTACTAATCCTTACTAGGAATTTGATCTCACCCTTATTATGTTTCTTTCCCCAGGTTATGAAGAATATTACTTTGAATAAGCTTTCAAGGATGGATTTTATTTCAGTTTATTGTGTATAATTTTTTATTATATTTTCCCAATGTATTATGGGTATTATGTATGTAATATATATTTCCAAGAATACTAAATTTAATGGTACATTGGGATTTTCTTCCTTGTAATAATGCCAATGTAATGTAAAAATGCACTGGCTCTGGGCTTCTAGGGTTGAGGTGTTATATCACTGCTCTAGAAAAAGTTTAACATAATTCCATTAGAATATCCTCCAACACCAATATAGTAGGCCCAGTCTTCCCATCACTCTGGGGTGTAAGGATGTTCTCATATTCATCTAGATCCATAATTCCTCATAAATTCCTCTCTATAACCATGATTTTAACCCCACAACACAATCAGAGAAAATAGTTGAGGTCACCCCATGAAGGAGAAAAATATCCCATATGTAAAACTATCCCAAAATCTCCACCAAAATATACTCCCTAAAATAAAGAAAATGCACCAACTTTGTGAATCATTCAACTATCACCCAGATTGAATCATTTCCCCTCACTATCTGTGGAATCCCTGTCACAAATTCCATGGATATGTAATCCTATTTCCACTCTAGGATCTCAAGGGGCTATAAAAATCTACCAGAACCTAGTGTTGAGCCTTCACCTGGTGACATGTGAGTCACCAAAAGACGAACTCATCCATGTTCTATCTCATACCATCCCACAAAAACTACCACTAATGGTCTATTTACAGCTTCCCCACACCAATATGTACAAACAAATGAGATATGTGAAAATCTATCATCACCTCCTCCCGCATCATGATTGGGACCACCATCTTTCCCAATAAAAGGATGATGTGATTCCCTCCTTTCGAAAATTCATCGGGTGAATATCTTGAGGATATATGGTCACATAAGACCTCACAATCATTTTCTCCCAGATGGGACTCTCTCACATGCTGAAGTATAAAAGGATTCAACACCATTAAGTAAAGAAAAGTTGCACCCTCCTACTCAAACATGGTCATCTATAAGGAAGCCAACTACTTAGATGCCTCCTACACCAAATGATCATAGGACTTCCAATTAAGGGAATCTTTCACCGCATTTCCCTTCCTTAACCTCAAAGTTATATTCCTGTAGGAATTCCTACTAGATCCTCTATCTCAATCACAATTCTATCTGCATGAAGACATATATGAGACTCCAATGGTCTGAGTAGAGATCAAAGCTCTCTCCTTGAAGATAGTGCCACTATATCCTCAATTCGAATACTACCACTACCAGCTCTAGGTTTTGAGTCATGTAGTTATGATCATAGGGTATCAACTACCTCAACCCATGTGTGATAACTGTCTACCACCACATCATCACACAACTGGGACTATCTCCAGATACAATACAATACACTATGTACTCTATTCCCTCCTCTGGTAGTATCAAAATAGGATCACTCATTATCCTTAACCTCAACTCCTCAAATTCTCTCCGACACTACACAGTCTAGTTAAAAGGGTTCCCTTTCCGCATTAGGTAGTCAAAGGGGATGAAATCTTAGCTAATGTTTCCACAAAACTTTGTTAGTACCCCTCTAATCCAAGAAAACTCCATACCTTAGACAATATATTTGGTGAATCCCAAGAAAGAACTGCATCGATCATTATCAGGTCCACATATACTCCATTCTTAGAAATATCAAGCTCTAGGAAGTGGACCTCATGAATCCAAAAATGGATCTTCAAGAGATTACTATAAATATGGTTCTCCCGAATAATATCTTGGAGAATCCTCAAGTGCTCTTCATGATCCTCCTCTGACATGGTGTATATGAGTATGTTTTTTATGAAGGAAATAATAATTTAGTCTAATTATGGCTGGGCAATATGGTTAATCAGAGACAAATACATCTTGGGGGGAATTGATCACACCAATGGGAATCACTAGGAACTCATAGTGTCTATAGAGACATCTGAATGTCAACTTCAAAATATCAGCCTTGTGAACACTCAAAAAGTGGTATCCGAACCTGAGATCGATCTTTGAGAACCATCTCGCACCACAAAACTGATCAAAGAGGTCATTAATCCTCATAGAGGGGTACTTATTCGTTATCATGTCCTAGTTCATGAAATTATAATCCACAAAATCCATAAACTCGTATCCACCTTTTTCATGAATAACACTATAGATGACTAATGGGACACACTGGATCTTATAAAACCCTTCTCTCAAAGGTCTTTCATGTAATTCCTTGACCCCAAAAGCTCAAAGGAGCTGAATTATTTCATTATATTGGCATAGATACAAGCTTAAAATTTTGAGGGAATGAATAGTCCTTTACTTTTGGAAAACTATATTACATAAATCATACTCATAATACATTATTAAATAGAAAATAAAACATAATACATAACACATACTAATAAACATCATCCTTGAAACTTATTCAAAGGATTCCTCTTCATATCCTTGTAGAAGGAAAAAATAAGGGTGAGATCAAATGATCAGTAAGGTTAAGTTAAATATAATAAATAATGAATAAATGAGAATATTCAATATAAAAAGTTAAATAACTGAGTACACATTCTATGAAAATATCTCGATAAGAAATAATCAATATAGAATGGTATATAACTAAAACACATGCCATTTAAACAATAAAATGAGAACGAAAAACATCCATAGAAAATGTCATAGTGATAATCTCATGGATAAATTCAAACTGAATCAGGATGAGGGAAATTCTTAAATATTGGACTCCATGTTTCCTAGGTACATGTTACCTTTACCATCAAGACCTTTCATAAGATAGTATAGAATATTTGGTCAAAACCCATGTAACTTGGCCAACAGATTCATCTCATGAGACTATCGATGCATAAAGGAACTATCTATAACCAGGTCCCACCCATTTTTTACAAGTCCAAATCCTTCCTCATATATTTAATAATCAATTGAATTCATGAACATTGTGCCTTATCAAATATCTTTATTGAATAAAATATACAGCTTTATCAATAATTCCCCAGTCAATCGAATAAATGTCAAAGTGAACATCATATGCACAAATGGTATATGGATTAGGAAATAATAATATCCATTACATGATAATATAGAAATTTAATATAAAATTATCATATGGAATTGATTGTCTCAAGATATTGTCATAAATCACAAAATAAAGTGATACTACAAATATAACTTTTACCACTAGGTAATTTTCAATTAAAATCCCATTGGATGAGATTATTCCAAGTAAAAATTAAATACCATAAAAATAAAATGATTCATAATATAATATATCAAAAGTGTAATTATATACACCACACAAAATAAGTACGTGGTGAATATTAAATTTATCCCATAGATGTAAAAAGTGAGATGAAAATAACTTACATTATCCTTCCTTTTTGTTGTGTGGTCTTTAGTCTATTGTATAGTGGTTTAAACATGTTAATAATTTATACTAGAACTATAATATTATTTATTATATCATATATTATCTTATCATAATATATTATTACCCATTTGTTAGTAATCTTTTATTATTTTCATTATTTCAGGTGTTAATTGCCTAGTTTCTTGAGTAAGTTTTGACTTGTTATTTTTTGTTCCTATTAATTAGATCAGGATTTCATAATCTACATAATGTAAACCATTATATAAATATAATATATAATCAGTATATATTTATTCATAATAATCCATAAAACTTTGAGATAGGAAGTGAAATGCACCATTCATGGAGATGGTAGGTTGTACTTGCACATTTGCGCTGCTTTAATTTTTTTAGTATTAAAATAATGAAAACTAAATGATATATATGTATATTATAATTCAAGTATCATATATATTTCATATTTGTTCAAAAAATTATTAAAATCATCCTTTTTATGTTCCATTTTTAGTGTGAATAAATCACATTACTTTGAGGCGACGGTAGTCCACACTTCCAGAGATGATGTTATCATATTTACACAAAATGGAAAGCTTGAAAGTATGTATTACATAAAAATGGCATAAATTAGATTAATTTATATGTAATTGATATAATTTGACTTAAAAACAAATTTAAAATATAATTTAACCTTATAAATAAATTATATGAAAATGCAGTTTTGAATTAAAATTCAGTATTTTTCATTATTCATTAAAAAAATGAAACTTTGCTAAAAAATACCAAAAATCCATACTAACATAATTTTTATGTTTATATTTTAAAAAATATTTTTTTTCATATTAAATTTATAAAAGTATCAAAATTTGGATTTAAAATAGGGTCTCTATTAAAAAGCGGTAAAACTACCTTTATAGAAATATGGGTTTTTATGTGTAAAGATTTGGTTTGTTCTTATCTAATGTCGATAAAATATATACAATGAATGACAAAAATATTTGACTAAATATATAATATATATTTCATCAATATCATTCACTAATAATAGTTAATTTAATTTATTAGGATTAAACACCTTTGTGAGGATAAAAAAATAGTTTTTATAAAAACATTCTCATTATATTCAATTGGTTCTTATATTAATTTATAATTAATTTGTAACTATTGAATTCAAAAATATATTTTCATAAGTTATTTAATACTATAAATAATCTCCAATTTAACGTCTAAGTTATATCTTATTATGTTCAATAGTAATATTTTAATAATACATTGATGTTCTCTAAAACTCGGTTTTGTGTGTAATGCGAGCCATAGGAGAAAGTCATTTTTCTGTGTAACATAATCTATCCTCAGTGTTCCATGTAGATAAAGCTAAAAGAAATTGTAAATTATTCATTTGGAATGTATTGTAATATTAACTTGGTGTTTCATATAAAACATGATATGAATCAAATTAAATTTATTCTAAAAAGAAAATATTTTAAAGTCTTAGGGTGTCACATTCTCCTCACCTTAATTAAATTGTGTCCTCAAAGTTTATAATTTATCTCAAAAAATTATAGATTTATATTTGAAAATAAAATATTATTGAAAAACTCACATCATAAATAGGTTTGATAACACACCTTCTTAATAAGAGGGAAAAGGAAATTTGAAGGTCGCCACAAAACTAGAATTTTGAATAGGAGAAAATAATTGAAAACATAGATATGGAAGTGAAATATAACTGTCAAGTTCTAATGGAGGGTGATAGAGAAAATTTTCATGAGAAAGTTTTTAACCACGAAACCATAAACTAGAGGTGTTAATAAAGTCGTTAATATTATAAAAAAATATGATAATAGAATAAATTTTTTGTTTTATGAAAATTTTTTCTAGAGTTGAGTAATTGTTTCATTATCTAAGAATATAAGTAAATTTACTTACTCTATATATTTTTATAATTACAATATTATCCTTTGGTCATAACTTTCACTATTTCTACTTCATCTCTTAGAATAGGATGCGTCATATGGTGAAGTAATATATCAATATCTAAAACTACATTCAAGGTTAAACTTAAACCATTTCATAAATGGTTAACCTTATGACCCTTCCATTTATTTTGATCCAAGAAATTAGAATAATTTCCATGGTAGTTCTTAATATTTTTTTACTTTATCAATATAAATCATCACCTTATACAACATCATTATCTCAACATTAGGAACATATTAAGGCTTCTCTTTCCCTAAACCATATGTTTTTTAAAATGTTTAACTTGTTACCAAATCAATTTTCTTGTTACCATTAAACTTATGATCTCAAATAATTAATGAAAAAGTAGTTCATTAAAATATTTATATATTTCATAAATTATATGATGATAACATCATTAATAAAATGATTTTGTAACATGTTTCATAGATCCAAACACAGAATCACATTAATCATTCCACTTTGGTTGTGTCAATAACATAAGCTTGGCCTTGATCCCTTAGCTTCTTCTAAGGTATATTATCTTAACGCTTGTGGAATTTGTTTGTGTAGTTACCCATATCCTTATATTTATAACATTTAATAAAAGTTTTTTCATTCTTTCCATTGCATTCTTTTTCCTGGTGACCCTTTTCTCTGCACGTATAAAAAACTCACAATCCTTTCAAGAATTTCCCAAGGTGATTCTTTCCACAGTTATCACATGTTGAAATATCATTCATTACCTTTTTCTCCTTTTACTCATTACCTTTTTCATAGTTCTCATATGGCCTCTTCTTATCTTGGTTTACCTTTAATATATTTTTTCTTCTCTGTCTTGATGGCACATAAAACTATTTCATCATATGATCAAAAAAATTAGGAGTCCAATTCCCCACAGATATTTGGATTAAGACCTTTAAATAATTTATTAATACTACACTCCATGTTAAATATAAATTCCTTAATATTCCTTTATATCCTTGAATAGGTATCTTCATACTATGTCACACTTTCTTCCTCCTTTTTCTTTAAACTAAAGAACTATATCTTCATCATGGTTTGCTGCTCACAAGGGAAATATTAGTAAAAAAATGTTTCCTTAAAATATTTCTATTACATGAGTTCTATTTTCTATTTTTACCTAGTATTAAGGATCAATAAACACCATTGATCATCATCACCATTGAGATAATATGTTGCAAGTGTAACCTATTTCTTTTTGCCACATCCCAATTCCATGAATATCTTCTCCAAATACATAATCCATTGCTCTGCTACCATTGGGTCAATATTTCCACTAAATAATGGGGGACTCTATCACATAAATTGATCCAACATCTAATAATATCATTGTGGAATAGGTTTCTCAATCTGTTCATGGTTAGGTTTCATAACCTGACTGAGCTGCCCTAATATGTCCATAACATTCTTAGTTCCAATACCAGCTATATCGACTTTCTCGGTAGGGAAACCTCTACATTATCCATGAGTATTGATACCACTATTCATTCCAGACACCATTTCTAGAAAATAGAATATACTAGATTAGATTATAACATTATGTAACATAATGTATAATCCAAAAACTTATGAAATTCATAACATAAATTGAAAATTTTATGAGTATCTAGTCTCATAATCAATCACATTGTTTCTTTGGGGACATATTTACTTTGAAATCCTTCGTAATGTTTTTTAATGAAATTTTAATTATCTTAAGTGTATCCCCTGGTAATGTCAAACCAGGTATGCAGTAAGGCCAAATTTCCTATACTAGGCTACGCTTGATTTAGGCTTGACACACCTTGTAGAAGTTGTTACCCCTATGTATATCTATACCAGAACCACATCTACTTGTAGTATCTAGATAGGGATGTATTGATAGTAATGCCCACATAATATCTACCTTACCAACATTTTAGGATATTATTCTATAATTATCTTCAAATTCTATCTTAGGTTTATGTTCCCTAATATATGTTTTTAAAATATAGTCTCCAAGATTTCTGTTAAACCTGTTTTGATACCAACTATAACACACCGACCCTAGAATCCCATAGCTAGTGCATAATTTTAATACATTGGCATATATACAATCTTCAAATCCTAAGGGACTAAAAAATTTATCAATTTTGGAAAAGAACATTACATACATAATACCCATATTATATAGGGAAATATAAAATAAAACATAATATATAACAAAGGCTAATAAATTGAATCCTTGAATCTCATTCAAAGAATTCATATTCATAACTTGGGGAAAGGAAAAAAAATAACAGTGAGCTCAAATGATCAGTAATGGTAAGTACAATGGAAGTAATAATGAATAAATGAGAATAGTAAATATGGAAAGGTAAATAACTGATTACACATTCCATGTAAATATCTCGATAAGGCATAATCAATATGGAACGGTAGATAATTGAAACATGTACATTTAAACAATATAATAATAATAAAATAAATCTATAGAAAATTTCAAAGAAATAATATAATGGATAAATTACCACTGAAAATTAATGAGTTAAATGATTAATTATTGGATTCCATGTTTCCTAGGTACATAGTAACTTTACCATCAACACCATTCACAAGACGGGTTAGCATATTTGGTAGAAAACCATCTAATTTAGTCAACATATTCATCTCATGAGACTACCAATGCATTGAGGGGATATCTATAATAAATCCCCACCTATATTTTATCATTCAAAATCATTCTTCATATATCAAATAATCAATTTAATTCATGAACAATGTGCGTTATCAAATACCCATATTGAATAAAATATATGGATTTATCGATAATTCCCCAATTAAATGAATAAATGTAAAAGTGGGAACTGTAAGTAAAAATGGTATATGTTTTAGGTAATAATGATATCCATTACATTATAATATGGAAATTTAAGATAAAATTATCATAAGTAAGTGATTGTTTCAAGAGAAAGTAAACAATCACAAAATAATGTGATAGTGCAAAGATAACTTTTACCACTAGGTAATTTTCAAGTCAAAACCCCTTGAATGAGATAATTAAAAGTAAAAATTTAAATAAATTTAAGATAAAATTATTAATGATATAATATATGAATAGGGTAAGTATATACACTACATAAAAGAAATGGTTAATATGACTTTTATCTCATAGATGTATGAAATGAGATGAAAATCCCTTACTTTATACTTCTTTTTTGTTGTATTTTATTTAACCTTATGTATAGTGGTTTAAAGATTTTACTATAAACTAGATCCATAATCATATTTATGATATCATATATGATCCAACTACAATATCTTATTACCCATTTGTTAGTAACCATACACTATTTTCACTATTTCGGGTGTTAATTGCCTCGTTTCTTGAGAAAGTTTTGACTTGTTATTTTTTGTTCCTATGACATAGATCATGATATAAAAATATCCATAATTTAAACCATGATGTAAATATCTAAAATATTTTTTATATATTTTTTCATATTAATCCATAAAATTTGGATATAGGATGTGAAATGCACTGTTCATGGAGACGGTAGGTTGTATGTACGCATGAACACTACTTTCATTTCTTTTCCATATTAAAAAAATGAAAATTAAATGATATATTTGTATATTATAATTCAAATTTAATATATATTTTGTATATGTCACGTATTTTTATTAAAATCATCCTTTATACATTCTATGGATAGTGTGACTGAACCTCATCGCTTTGAGGAGGTGGTAGTCCACACTTCCACAAACGATGATATCGTATTTAAAAAAAATCAAAATCATAAAGGTATATTTTACATAAAAATTACAGAAGTATTAATAAGACATAAATATAATATATATCATATAAAAATAGTGTTTCCATCATAATTTTCAACCATGAAAGGTGGTAAAGTAAAAAATTAAATACGTCGTTTCGTGATGCGGTAGATCACTGTACACACGAACGGTAATTTAATTACCCATTTGATGGAAGTGTGTCTAAGTATAAGTAAAACCCTTAATATAAAAAAATATCAGATTATTTAGGATACTTATTTTATTATTTAATAAGGTAATAATAATATTTTAGGGGGTGTATAATGAAAATAAAATAAAATAACGTGAAGAAGGATGTTACATCTTCTTTGGGTAACTCCTTTTGGTTTGCACCAAAGGGATTTCATGGATGTATTTATACCAAAATAAAGGATTATATGATTATGGGATGTATTTTTTTATCTTATTAGAGAAAATTTTTGGTGATAATAAGGGCTTGATAGGAGTGAATAAGTGGTAGGGGTGAGTGCCATTTTATAGTGGAGGAGTGTCATTCTTGAAAATTTTGGAAAAGGAAATTTCACCCACATCTTTACTATGAAAAGAGGCTCCAATAATGTAAAAATAATTATAAAAGGTATTATATGGTCTAAATATATACAACCAATATCTTTTGGAAAATTTTCTAGGTTATTTTTTCCCTTAAGTTTATGGTTTAGTCTTTCATTAAGCTATTGTTTCTCTTAATCATTATAATTAATTTTAATCACTTTCACTTATATTTTTGATCAAAAACCTATTTAAACTTATTATAAATTAGAAATTATTATTAATAATAATATTTAATACATTTTTTGTAATTATAATCACATAAGTGGCAAAAATTAATTTAAAAATAATCCCGCAGATGGGACATCAATATTGATTTTTGAAGTAAAAATGTTCAAAAGATTGCTATGTTTTTATATTCAATTTCAATGTGAAATTGATTAAAATTAACAAAATTGGATTAATTGATATATAATTTATATAATTTGACATTAAAACCAATTGAAAATATAATTTAACCTATTAAATAAATTTTATGAAAATGTAGTTTTGAAATAAAATTTAGTATTTTTCACTTTTCATCAAAAAATTATACTTCTTCGAAAAATACCAAAAATAAATCCAAACAAACTTTTGATGTTTTTCTTTAGGATTTTATTTTTATTTTTTCATATTATATTTATAAAAGTATAAACATTTAGATTTAAAATAGGTTCTCTATTAAAAGTCCATAAAAGTACCTTTATAAAAATATGTGGTTTTATCTGCAAATATTGAGTTTATTCATATATTATGTAATGTAAAAAATATTTTATTGAATATATAATATATATATTTCATTAATATAATTCACCAATAGTAGTTAATTTAATTTTTTATGATAAAATGCCTTTATGAGCATAAAAAATAGCTTTTATAAAAACATTCTCATTATATTAAATTGGTTCTTATATTCATTTCTAATTAATATGTAACTAATTAAATCACCCATATATTTTCCTAAGTTTGTTAATCCTATTCATAACCCCCAATTTAATGGAAAATTATATCTTATTATATTAAATAATAATATTTTAATAATGCGTTATTATTTTTATAAAACTCGGTCTCGCATGTAACACAATCCATTGAAGAAAGTCATTGTTGCATGTAACATAATCTAACCTCAATGTTCCATTTAGAGAAATATAAATATTATGTTTTTGATAAATTATTCATGTTGCGTGTAGCATAATATTAACTTGGTATTTCATATAAAGTATTCTAAAAATAAAATTAAATTTATTCTAAAATAAAAATATTGTAATGTCTTGGGGTGTTACACTCCAAGTAGAACCATAGCTCCCAAAGATTGGTAGGGACCATCCAATATGTCATAGACGATATTGGAGTGGTCTTGGGATGAATGAAAATGGAAAACTCTATCTCCCACCTCGACGGTACTCCTATAATGTCCTTTGGGAAAACATCTATAAAATACTCCATGACTGAAGGAATCTAGATGCACGAAGAGCCTGCTGAACCAAGGGATATGATCACCAAATTATGGGTGATGGTATGCAACCTCCTACTCACAAAACCCACTCACCCTTCCAAGAGATATCTCTTTCCCGTAAAGGAGAATCTCATCCCATCAGTATGAATACATCTAACTTGTCTATAGTGATAGTTAATCCAGGCTTCGTCCATGGAAAACCAATGCATACCCAATATGACATAATAGGGTTTCATCATGATGACCAAAAGCTCCCATGAGAACCTATCTCTACTAAGTGATAGCTTTCATTTCCAACAGATAAAATATATAAAAGAATCGTTCCCTATAGGAACCTCAAGGAAAATCTTATGAGATAAAGCCTCAACTGAGAGCTCTATCTCTCACACTAATAGTAAAGAGATGAAGTAATAACTCACACATGTGTCTAATAATATTTAATCAAGAATAGAATAAACATATATCATACCTATAATCATCTTGTGCATTGTTCGGTCATACACATCCATACCCTGTAGTTTTTCATGACCATGACCATGAGCTCCATGATCCTGACATAGGCTGCATGGTAGTGGTGGTCGAAAGATCTCCTAGTGTCATCCACCTCCTACAAAACCTCATCCTAAAGCCACACTTATTCCTCTACCATTTCTACCTCCCTAGAAGACACCCTGACCTCACCTAGGATATCCCTAATCATGGTGATGCCTCTATCGTGGCGGTCCATCCACTATCTTCCTTCCCTCCTTAGCACGTCTTTTCAGGAAATCAGGTGCCATGTAACCTCACCCATCACATGTATATCACCCACCCTCTTTAGGATACCTTGGTCATTTGTGTGTTCCCTGTGTCGCACGACCACGTGCCTGAGTTTGGTTATGGGGAGGTCTCCTATGATGAGATCATGATGATCAATGCCTGCTAGCTATATTAGATGACTCAATCTTATAAAACCCACTATCAGCACCAGTTTTCTGTAATCCCTCTGACAAGAAGATCTCGGTCACCAACACCTACTCCAACACCTCAAAATAGGTGGGAATGCACAAAGGAACTACACTGGCACTAATATCTCCATAGAGAACTTGTTCAAACTTCTATGCCTAAAAGTAACCATCTTGAATAATAATACAGGAGTAGTTAATAAGTTCTATGGACCTCAGATCATACTCATCCATTTTCATTCATCCTTGTTGGATCTCTATAAACTCTTGAATCTAAATCGAGCACAAGCCGGAGGGGTAAGACTCCTCACTAAACAACTGTTGGAAGTCGGTCTATGAGACTATCGAATCATCATGAATCTGTGTAACTAGACTCTACCAATACCCAGTTTCTCTATGGAAACAAATAGATTCCAGTGAAATCACCTGATCATTTTGTGTTTGGATAAGCCTAAGGACATGTATCACCAACTCTATCTAATCCTCCAATGCTGGGGGATCTGTCTCATCATATAACCTTAGAAGTCATTGGTACTGGAACTCTTGGAGTGTGATTAGCCTACATTAATCTTCATCCTGCTCTTCTAGTATAATATGGTTCTTGAAAGGTGTGGGTACTGCTACCTATCCACTTGGAGGAATTATCTCATAGGATGTACCCTTAAATGAGGCCCTGTCACTCATCTGATCATTTTCATGATCTGGAATTGGTAACATGGATGGATATCATCATAGAGGAATCCTAAAAATTTAATCAAGACATACCATAGTTATATGATCATATATATATATATAATGGGGAGATAACTAAAAAAGTATAGTCAAAGTAATAAATAATATATAATGCATGTATCATTGATTCCTGCAATGAATGTCTCGGTATGCCGAGTCAACAAGTAGGTAGTTTGAGTCCTAGTGAATGGATATGTTAGATGCATGCACTATCACTAGCTTCCTTATCCTAAATGATGCATTTGAGACACATTATAAGTATTGACCTAAGTCCCAATAAAATCCTCATAAGGGGAAAACTCCAAAAACTATCCCAATGAATGAACTGCCCTGATACATATCTATCATGACCCAACCCAATGGGGCTCAAGTCGTAACTACCCCAAGCCCACATTCATAGGCCTAGGGTTGGAGACAAGATCCAAAAGGAAAAACAAGTATGGGATTCCTTTTCCTAATGTACCTATATGCACACACCTAAACATATCTATACATAAGTGCAGAGGAATAAAAATAAAAGATGAAACATCTATACTACAAATCGTGCATGAAAAACCTCTAGGGAATATAATAGAGTAAGATATTGTAAACTGAAAAGTAAAAGAAAAAAAATACACATCCAACTATAAATATGTGACAACATGAAAAAACTAGAAAACTAAATGTTAAGAGATACCTTCTCTGAATCTCCAAGATCTAACCGTCATACATGGTCAAATGCACAAAGTATCCCTATGTGCCTTTGTAAATGTTGTCGGCCATTCCATCATCTACATAAGATGCGACATGTGTGGGAATATCCCATGTAGAGTTATGTATAGACATACCTAATAGGAAACCCCAAAATCCAAAGAGGGGGAAGTAGTAAGTGACACAATAGGATATATACAAGTCAACCCACAGAAAAAGAGTAAATAAAATCAAACAATGTGGATATAGATATATATGTGCTAAAAAAAGATGCCCAAACTAGAGAGAATATGATCTATATCTCACAGCCCATCCCAGGAAAAGAGTTCCATTAGTTATTGAAGATCGATCAATGATACCCAACATTTTGTGTGTCTGTCCATATAGGTAGTTGGGTGGAGGGGCCACTCCTCACCTCTATATCACATAGTCGAAGGGGAATTGTAAAGACCCTAACCCTATTTTCTTAGAGCTAGTTCCTTATATTAATACATTAGTATGATTCTAGGGAATATTTTCCTAAAGGACTAATCAGTGTAGTAGTTTCGGAAACCATACTACATACATGAACATTACATTTCAAATTGAAAGGAAAAACAATATATAAAATCCATTGATAACACCCAAGAACTCTAAGATTAACTAGGAAGGTCATTCATAGTGTACTTCTCAAAATTTGGGGGAAAATAAACAAATGAAAGGTGGTGAGATCAGATGCTCGGTAAGGGTAAGTAGTACAATGGAAGCATAAATAATAAGTCATGATGAATAACTAAATAACACATGCCATTAAAACATAATCTTGAGTATAATATGGCTAGAATAAAAGATGAATAAATAATTCCATAATAAAACATAACCATGGATATTCTACTAGTCGAATAATCACATGGAATATCAAACACTAGTTACCTAATGAGGGAATGCATAATGCAGGACACCATAAACATACTGTCATGGTCTCATCCAAGATGTCTAAAAATACTCATGTAAGTCCTCAGAAAACACCCAATTATGTTTTTTCTCATAAGACCTATTGATGCATCGAGGGGATATAGTGATCCCCACCTGTCACTAACTAATTCCAATACATTCCTCATATGAAAAAGGATGAAACATAATCAAAAGGGTGAGCTCAAATTCTCAGTAAGGGTAAAAAAAAGAAATATTAATCACATTATATACATAAGAACATAACTTTTGGAAATATTAACCTGTAAAAGAGATCATAATTTCATAATATGGGATAAATCATAGTAGTGAAATGAAATCCCAATAATCATAACTTAAAACATGAAACTTTGTGGCATAAACACATAATAATAGAGAATCATTTCTTATTAGTCAAGACTCATTGCCAAGAATATCTTAGTGGACAAAGTCCATTTCTGAACCGAGTTCACCCCTCGTTTCAGTCTTGTTTCACTGAACCGGTTTAACATGCCATTCCAGCCATATCTATCTCATGAGATATAAAATCCTTACCTAATGCATTGGAGGGAGATATAGTTCCCACCCATCTCATAATTATACCATTCTTATGTGTTCCACAAAATCATAAATCATACATCATTGCATAACCCATGTAATAAAAATGGGATTCTTAAACAACATGACATCATAAAACAATTCATATAAGATAAAGGAATTCATAAAAATAATTCCATCACAACATAATCAAATCAATGTAACAATAGGGATAGAAACAGAACCATTTATTATCTTAGATGGAAAATAATTTTGATAAAACACTTGAACTCCATTCTTGAGGAAAATATCCTTTCTACTTCAAAAACATTTTCCTTTCTTAACATGTCATACAATTTTAAACTAAAAGAAGTTGATTAAAAATAAAATTGAAAACTTGTAAAGGAATATTCTTGGAAATAATGTTTTAAAAATCCATTCATTCCATATAAGTTAAAAAAACATTCTTCTTGTACTTTTGTCAGAAAAGTCAAAAAGTACCTCGTATGAAAAACGACAAAATATTCCTTTCATATCTTTTACTAAAAACTCAATGAAGGGTAAAATTGGATTTAAACAATTGTTTGTGGATGGAAACAATATTACATATTGAGGAAACATGGATGTGGATGATAAAATACACCCCAGTAAATACCAAAGTATAAACAGTCCTGGATAAAATGAGATTGTGATATTTTTCCTTACCTAAGGTCCGATTTGCTTCGTAAGTGTCCGAAACTCTTGTATAATGATTTAAATAATGTTATTGAATTATTACAGAATCATAATTATTTTTATGATATCATATATGGTCATATTATTAGCTTCTTATTAGTAATATTTCATTACTACTTGTTATTCTGGTGTTTATTACCTTTTGTTCTTATGCGTGTTTTGTCGAATAAATTCTTATTTTTCTTTTTAGGTTATAAATACCTCATTTCCAGAATGTTATTAGTGTAATATATATCATATTCATTCATTCAATTCATTTATATAATCATTATGCAATGAATATCATTTAGAACGAGTCGCATCTCATCGTGGAGACGGTATTCCGTACGTACGCACGAGTGATGATATCATTCCTATGATCGTGGAATTGTATTGGAGTGTATATATACTATTTCAGAATCAATATCACTTTACAATAATCATATATAGTCATTATTTACACCATTATACCCATCCAAGTAATGTGGTGGTGGAAAATAGATTACACCACGGCGTGGAGACGGTATTCCGTACGTACGCACGCGCGGTGATTTCGTTTTCCGTAGGATGGATAGATGGTGAAATAGGGTTTTTTAATACTTATAATAACATATAATTATATGAGTGATACTTATGTTAGTACTTCATAATGAAACAACTAAAGAAGAATAAGTGGAAGAAGAAATAAAGTTGAAATAATCAGTAACAGACATTACGTCTTCTTTGAAGCGCCTCTTTGAGACCTCCTCTTATGGAAATAAAATTGGTATTTGAAGAAGACCATGAACTCTAGGATGTTTCTAGGGAAGTGTAGAAGAGAAATTGGAAGGGTTTGGCCGATCTTGAAGGCTCAAAGTTGTGTGAGGAAAAGAGGGAGGAGGTTCCCATTTATAACGGAGGAGAGGGGCACCTTTGGAATAACTAAAAATAATATTTTATTATAAATCCATATTCGGTTTTAAATAGCTCCAAATTGATTTATTTTGAAGCTAATGTGGGGATGGGTCTAAATCCTCTCCTACAATAGATTTTGGACAAGTTTAGTTTACTATTTTAACCTTATCATTTAGATTTATTTTTAAGTTAGATAATTTTACTTTTACCGTGTTTTTTTGTGTTCTTACACTGTAAGGTTAATAAACATACAATAACAAGCCAAACGAACCCCAAGTTGTTTATTATTAATATATATAACCTTATATAAGTCATTTGGCAGAACCTTATATTTTTAAGAATAAAATATCAATTAATAATATAATATTTTTCAAAATCTATTTTATGTCAATTTTGACACTATTTGGTAATTGATTTTTTTGAAAATCATAACAGAATGATTAGTTTAAAAAAGTTAATTAAATCAATAATAACATGTCATATTAACCTAGAAAATTATTTTAATTCATAAAAAGTCTCAAATTACATTTATTTGGGTATTTATAACATCAATCAAGTCAATATTTCATTAATAAGAAAATTACTGCATCATCATTGTGTCATAAATAAATTAAATTATTTAAAATATAAAAATTATAAATAAAATATCATTATGTAGGAAATCTTTTTATATTTCTAATGAATATTTATAGTCGAATTTATCTTATGTATAACCCTATATTAAAAATGATTTAGTTAATAATCATTGATTTTAACTATTTTAACCCTTCTTTAAATAAATTGAAAATAAATGTCCTAATCTAATCCAAGTGGGCCTAAATGGTCATATTTTATTCCCAAGGTTGTTTTTGGTCGAATTAAACTTATCCAATATAATTAGGACATGTGTTAGGGTAATAATAATAACACTTTTACCCTTAATTACCCTATTTACTTTTAACCGTGGTAAAAAAAGTAAAAAGTTATTATTCACCAAAAATTATGTTCATCTCATTTAACCACATTTTAGTCCTTGATATTAACCGTGTCTCTCGGATTTTCAAAATTCTACTCACAGAAGCGGTAAAAATAAGTTTTATGAAAAATTCAGTTTTTTTAACTACCACTTAGTGGTTTCACTATTCATCAAAAAATGAAAGTTTCCAGAAAAATACCAAAAATTAGGCCTAAGCTATATTTGATATTATGAATTCAAAAATGATTTCTATTTTATAAAATTTAAAACATATCGGTTACATTAACTAATTTAAAAATTAATTCTCATCGTCAAAACAAATAGCGTGCTTTTAAGAGATAATAACTATCAAAAGATTGACACTTGTTTATATATGGTTTAAATGTGAAATTACATCCAATGACCAAAATTGTATTAAATTGTAAAAATATATTCTAAATATACTTTAAAACCACTCAAATTAATAATTTATCACTATTAATTATTTCTATTAAAAAAGTTGTTTTTAATTAAAATTTAGTAATTTTCACTATTCATCAGAATATGAAAGTTATTAGAAAAGTACCAAAATTTCACCCTAAGCTAATTTCAATATTCCGAATCCAAAAATGAATACCATTTTGATAAATAAAAATTTACCAAATTTAAAAAAGTGCTTATTACTATTCATAACGGCTAGTTTTAATAATATTTTAATAGCATATCTTGTTTAGTGAAACTCGGTATTGCGTACGACGCAAGCTATCGAGGAAGGCCGCGGTTGCATGTAAAGAAATCCAAGCTAGTATTGTGTGTAGTGAAAGATTCCTTTGATGATTTATATAACATAAAAACAAAATATTTCTCACAAAAGTCTCGGGTGTTACATTCTACCCCCCTTAAAATGAATTTCGCCCTCGAAATTCGTCACATTGTAACAAAAAGATGAGGATACCTCTCCCTCATAATATCCTCAAACTCCCATGTAGCTTCTTCTAATTGGCGGTTCCTCCATAAAACGTTCACCAAGCGAGTGGTCTTGTTCCGTAGGACCTTTTCACTACGATCGAGAATCTCTATCGGTTGTTCTTCATAAGAAAGATCTTGTTCCAGCGGTACAACTTCTGAGCTGAGTACATGTGAAGGATCAAGTATGTACTTTCTCAGGAAAGATACATGGAACACATCGTGAACATGAGAGAGATTTAGTGGAAGCGCCAATCGGTAAGCTACCTTTCCAACACGATCCAGTATTTTGAAAGGACTAATATATCTAGGGCTCAACTTTCCCTTCTTTCCAAATCTCATAACTGTCTTCCAGGGAGATATTCGTAAGAACACTTTATCACCCACTTCAAACTCTAGGTCTTATCTTCGGTTGTCAGCATAAATTTTCTGTCGACTCTGAGCTACTCTTATGTGTTGTTGAATAGATTGGACCTTTTCTTCCATCTCATCAACAAGATCAGGTCCTAATAGCTTTCTTTCCCCAACTTCATCCCAGCAAGTTGGAGTCCTGCATTTCGTTCCATAGAGAGCTTCATAAGGAGCCATCTGAATACTAGAGTGAAAGATATTATTATAAGAAAATTCCACCAAAGGTAGGTGTCGATCCCAACCACCATTGAAATCCATAGAGAAAGCTCTCAACATATCTTCTAGAGTTTGAATTGTTCTCTCAGACTGACCGTATGTTTGAGGATGATAAGCAATGCTGAAACTCAACTCTGTATCCAGAGTATGCTGAAGACTTCTCCAGAACTTCGAGGTAAATCTCAAATCTCGACCAGATATAATAGAAAGTGTTACTCCATGCAATCTTAACACTTCCTTTACATATATCCTGGCAAGCTGATCCAGAGAGAAATCCTCTCTAATAGCAATGAAGTGTGTAGACTTTGTAAGATGATCAACTATGACCCAGATTGCATTATTGCCTTTGGATGTTTTAGGAAGTCATGTGACAAAGTCCATAGTGATGTTTTCCCATTTCCATTCGGGTATGGGTAATGGTTGTAACATCCCCTTAGACTTCTGTCTCTCAGCTTTAACTTGCTGACAAACCAAGCATCGAGAGACATATTCAGCAACATCTCTTTTCATGTCATCCCGCCAGAAGTACTCTTTCACGTCCCTATACATCTTTGTGCTTCCAGGATGAATAGAAAATGAAGAACTATGAGCCTCATCCAGCAGCTCCTTCTTTAATTCGGGGATGGGAGGAACACAAACCCGATTCCTGAACTTTATTATCCCATCACAATCAAGGTTGAATTCAGGAATATTTTTCACCTTCTTTTGTAACTCTACATCTTCTTTATGTGCCTCTTTAATCTTCACATGTATAGATGGTTGAATATTCATTTGAGAAAGATACAATTTTCCCCCTTCCATTATAATTCCAAGATCCATCCTTTGTAAATCCATAAATATTGGATCTTTTGTGATCCTCATCATGGATAAACTGGCATGGTCTTGTCGACTTAATGCATCTGCCACCATGTTTGATTTCCCAGGGTGGTAATGAATTGAGAAGTCATAATCCTTAATCAGCTCCAACCATCTTCTTTGGTGCATATTCAGCTCCTTTTGTGTGAAAATATACTTTAAACTTTTATGATTAGTATAAATATCACACCTTTCTCCATAATGATAATGCCTCCAAATCTTTAATACAAATATTACCGCAGCTAACTCCAAATCATGAGTTGGGTAATTTTGATCATGGATTTTCAACTGCCGTGAGGCATAAGCTATCACCATATCATTTTGCATAAGAACACACCCTAATCCCTTCTTGGATGCATCACTGTATATCACAAACCATTCTCCACTACAAGGAAGTGTGAGTACAGGTGCGCTGAATAACCTTCTTTTCAACTCCTTGAAATTCTCTTCACATTCCTCCATCCATACGAACTTAACTCCTTTTCGAGTCAACCTGGTGAGTGGATTAGATAATCGTGAAAAATATTTCACAAAACGTCGATAATATCCAGCCAAACTAGGAAAACTTCGGATCTCGGTTACTATTGTTGGTCTCGACCATCTTTCGATAACCTCTGTTTTTGCTAGATCCACAGATATCCCCTCTTTTGAGATTATGGGACCCAAAAATGAAACTTTTTTAAGCCAAAATTCACACTTGGTAAATTTGGCATAATGCTTCTCCTATCTCAGGGTCTTCAATATAATTCTCAAGTGATATTCATGTTCTTCCTTTCTCTTTGAATAGACAAGAATATCATCTATAAAGACTACCACAAACTGATCAAGATAGTCTCTAAAGATTTTATTCATCAGATCCATGAAGATAGTAGGGGCATTAGTAAGACCAAATGGCATCACTATAAATTCATAGTGTCCATACCTTGTACGGAAAGTCGTCTTTGGTATATCCTCCCTTTTGACCCTTAATTGATGATACCCTGAATGAAGATCAATCTTGGAGAAGTATTGAGCTCCTCGTAGTTGGTCAAGTAAGTCATCAATGCACGGGAGAGGATATTTGTTCTTGATAGTGATCTTGTTAAGTTATCGATAATCAATGCAGAGTCTCATTGATCCATCATTATTCTTAACAAACAGAACAGGTGCTCCCCAAGGTGATGCACTAGGGAGTATGAATCCCTTATCACGATTCTCTTGGAGTTGCTTCTTCAATTCCTGAAACTCAATTGGGGCCATTCTATAAGGTGTCTTTGAAATAGGCAAAGCACCCGGTATGAGTTCTATTGAAAACTCAACATCACGATTTGGTGGAAGACCTGGAAATTCCTCCGGAAAGACATCATCAAACTCCCATACAATGGGCATATTCTAAATCTTGACTTTATCTCTAGCCATTTAAGATAAATAACCCTCATTTAGTGGAATCAAGACCCATAAGATGGAAGAAATTTCCACTGGAAGGTTATGTTCATCCTTGCATCGGTAAACGATCATAGATTGATCTGGAATATGAAATGTGACTTCCCTTATTTGGAAATTGATATGAGATCCATATAAAGAAATCCAATCTCTGCCAAGAATCACATCAAATTCCACTATACGAAGGATCACAAGATTTTCAGGAAGCACTTTCCCACAAACTTCAATCGGGGAAGAATTATAAACTTTTGATGCGACTGTTGTGCCATTAGGTGTTGTCACAGCAAACTCAACATCTAATTGTTGAGTTAATATGGTGATACTCTTATAAAATTATTTAGAAATAAAAGAGTGGGTGGATCCACAATCAAATAAAAAATTTGCTACTTTAGAGTGGATGGTAAGTGTACCTCTCACCACATCATTATCATACTCCACATCGCTGATAGAAATTGCATGTGACTTTCCTTTTTCTTTAGCCTTAAGATTTTGTTGACATCGACCATCGTCATCAACCCTTGGATTTGGGAATTTATTGGCATAATGCTCCATCTCCTTTCACTTGAAACATTGAAGTGTAGTAGGTTCATTCTGTGTGTCCCTTCCTTTGTTTGCATCATTAGACATCTTCTTCCCATCATTGCGGCATTCAAATGCCCGATGACCTTCCTTTCCAAATTTGAAACATTTACTTGTCCCTTTAAGACAACTCCCTCCATGTTTCTTTCCACACTTTGAGCATAAGGGAAAGCTCATCTTCTTTTCAGTGTGGTCTTTAGATTTTCCTTTGAATTCTATTTTCCTCTTCTTATCAAACCCATGTGACTGATGGGTTACACCAATCTCCATCTCAACCTTGAGAGCACATCGAACAATTTACTCATAGTTATTGAAGTCCCTTATGGCTAACGCCCTTCGAAGACTTGGTTTTAAGACACTAAAGAATCGATCGATCTTACTCTTGGGTTGGATAATAATACCAGAAGCGTACCTTGCAAGTCTTGTAAATTTTACTTCATAGGTACCAACAGATTCATCATCCTTTTGCTTCAGTTCAAGAAACTCTTTCTCCATCTTTGTTCAGAGAATACGAGGGAAGTACTTATTGAAAAATAAGTTCTTGAACTTGACCCATTCCATGGACTCAATTTCATCTCTTGGCCTCGTATTCTTAATAATATTCCACCATTGATCAGCATCTCCTTCCAAATGATACACTGCTAGGATGACTTTATCCTGTTCAGAACATTGAAGAACTGAAAATATCTTTTCAGTAGTACTAATCCATTGTTCAGCAACTAATGGATCAGTAGACCTGCTGAATGAAGGTGGACGCTGCCTCATGAAGGATTAAATAGAATGTTGCTCCTTCCTTTGCTCCTTTGGAAGTCCTGCATGATTCATAGCTTGAGAATGTTGTGTGATCAAGGCTACAAGATTTTTCATTCCAGCTCCCATAACGTTTGGTTGCTCAGGGGGACAATCATTTCATTGCCCGTCGCATTTCGCATTAACACATTTCCTTCGGGTTCCAACCATTGACTAAAACCAAGAAGAATAGTGTGACCAACACTAATTATAATAGGAAAACCACATAATAAAGAATAAAATTTCACACTTACGGTCTTATCATAGGTTATTCACGGCCATTTCTAAAACACTAAGATTGTGTTCTATGCTTAAAATTATCCTTAGGGTTCTTACTAAGGATTTCACGTCCTAGTTTCCAAAGTTTGACTATACCTTTCCTCTGATACCAACTATAACGACCCATACTTAACATAAATTGTTATTACTTCAGAATTGAAGCACACTTATTACGACATATAACAAAACCAGTAAAGGACCGTATAGGTATGGAGTCTTTAGAAACTGGGAAACATAAACAACTGGTTCATAAATCATCTACTTTGCCTCCCATTTAGTTCATCATATCTAGAGTCCCTTTTGGCATATCCTACTTAATAACATTATTCCTAGCCTGGGGAAATAAAACATACAAAAGGGTGAGCTCAAATTCTCAGTATGGGTAAAAAAAAGAAATATCAATCACATCATATACATAAGAACATAACTTTTGGAAATCTTAACCTGCAAAAGAGATCATAATTTCATAACATGGGATAAATCATAGTAGTGAAATGTAATAACAATAATCATAACTTAAAACATGAAACTTTGTGGAATACACCCATAATCATAGATAATCATTTCTTATTAGTCAAGACTCATTTCCAAGACTATCTTAGTGGACAAAGTCCATTTCTGAAACGAGTTCACTCCTCATTTCAGTCATGTTTCACTGAACCAGTTTAACCTGCCTTTCCATCCATGTCTATATCAGGAGATTTAAAATCTTTTCCCAATACATTGGAGGGAGATATAGGTCCCACCCATCTCATAACGATACCATTATTATGTGTGCCACAAAATCATAAATCATACATCATTGCATAACCCATGTAATAAAAATGGGATTCTTAAACAACATGACATCATAAAACAATTCATATAAGATAAAGGAATTCATAAAAATAATTCCATCACAACATAATCAAATCAATGTAATAATAGGGATATAAACAGAACCCTATATTATCTTAGATGGAAAATAATTTTGATAAAACACTTGAACTCCATTCTTGAGGAAAATATCCTTTCTACTTCAAAAACATTTTCCTTTCTTAACATGTCATACAATTTTAAACTAAAAGAAGTTGATCAAAAATAAACTTGAAAACTTGTAAAGGAAGATTCTTGGAAATAATTTTTTAAAAATCCATTCATGCCGTATAAGTTAAAAAAACATTCTTCTCGTACTTTTTTCAAAAAAGTCAAAAAGTACCTCGTACGAAAAACGACAAAATATTCCTTTCATATCTTTTACTAAAAACTCACCGAAGGGTAAAATTGGATTTAAACAATTGTAGGTGGATTGAAACAATATTACATATTAAGGAAACATGGATGTGGATGATAAAATACACCCCAGTAAATACCAAAGTATAAACAATCCCGGATAAAATGAGATTGTGATATTTTCCCTTACCTTAGGTCTGATTTGCTTCGTAAGTGTCCGAACCTCCTGTATAATGATTTAAATAATGTTATTGACTTATTCCAGAATCATACTTATTTTTATGATATCATATATGGTCATATTCTTAGCTTCTTATTAGTAATATTTCATTACTACTTGTTATTCGGGTGTTTATTACTTTTTGTTCTTATGCGTGTTTTGTCGAATAAATTCTTATTTTTATTTTTAGGTTATAGATAACTCATTTCTAGAATGTTATTAGTGTAATATATATCATATTAATTCATTCAATTCATTTATATAATCATTATGCAATGAAGATCATGTAGAACGAGTCGCATCTCATCGTGGAGACGGTATTCCGTACGTACGCACGAGCGATGATATCGTACCCATGATCGTGGAATTGTATTGGAGTGTATATATACTATTTCAGAATCAATATCACTTTAAAATAATCATATATAGTCATTATTTACACCATTATACCCATCCATGTAAGGTGGTGGTGGAAAATAGATTACACCACGGCGTGGAGACGGTATTCTGTACGTACACACACGCGGTGATTTCATTTTCCGTATGATGGGTAGATGGTGAAATAGGGTTGTTTCATACTTATAATAACATATCAGTATATGAGTGATACTGATGTTATTACTTCATAATGAAACAACTAAAGAAGAAGAAGTGGAATAAGAAATAAAGTTGAAAGAATCGGTAACGGACATTACCTCTTCTTTGAAGCGCCTCTTTGAGACCTCCTCATAGGGCAATAAAATCGGTCTTTGAAGAAGACCAGGACCTCTAGGATGTTTCTACAGAAGTGTAGAAGAGAAATTTTCCGGGTTTGGCCAAGCATGAAGGCTCAAAGTGGTGTGAGGAAAAGAGGGAGGAGGTGCCCTTTTATAAGGGAGGAGAGGGGCACCTTTGGAATAACTAAAAATATTATTTTATTATAAACCATATTCGGTTTTAAATAACTCCAAATTGATTTATTTCAAAGCTAAGGTGGGTATGGGTGAAAATCCTCTCATCCAATAGATTTTGGACAAGTTTATTTTACTATTTTAACCTTATCATTTAGATTTAACTTTAAGTTAGATAATTTTACTTTTACCGTGTCTATTTGTGTTCTTACAATATAAGGTTAATAAACATACCATAACAAGCCAAACGAACCCCAAGTTGTTTATTATTAATATATATAACCTTATCTAAGTCATTTTTCCGAACCTTATATTTTTATGAATAAAATATCAATTAATAATATAATATTTTTTTAAATCTATTTTATGTCAATTTTGACACTATTTGGTAATTGATTTTTGGGAAAATCATAACAGAATGATTAGTTCAAAAAAAGTTAATTAAATCAATACTAACATGTCATATTAACCTATAAAATTATTGGAATTCATAAAAAGGCTCAAATTACATTTATTTGGGTACTTATAACATCAATTATGTCAATATTTCATTAATAAGAAAATTATTGTATCATCATTGTGTCATAAATAAATTAAATTATTTAAAATCTAAAAATTATAAATAAATTATAATTATGTAGGAAATATATTTATATTTCTAATGAATATTTATAGTCGAATTTATCTTATGTATAACCCTATATTAAAAATTATTTAGTTATTAAACTTTGATTTTAACTATTTTAACCCTTCTTTAAATAAATTGAAAATAAATGTTCTAATCTAATCCAAGTGGGCCTAAATGGTGATATTTTTTCATAAGGTTGTTTTTGGTTGAATTACGCTTATCCAATAGAATTAGGACATGTGTTAGGGTAATAATAATAACACTTTTACCCTTAATTACCCTATTTACTTTTAACCATGGTAAAAAAAAATAAAAATTTACTATTCACCAAAAATTATTTTCATCTCATTGAACCAAATTTTAGTCCTTGATATTAACCATGTCTCTCGGATTTTCGAAATTCTACTCACAAAAATGGTAAAATTAAGTTTGATGAAAAATTCAGTTTTTTTAACTACCACTTAGTGGTTTCACTATTCATCAAAAAATGAATGTTTCTAGAAAAATACCAAAAATTAGGCCTAAGCTATATTTGATATTATGAATTCAAAAATGAGGTCTATTTTATCAAACTCAAAACATATAGGTTATATAAACTAATTTAAAAATTAATTCCCGTCGTCAAAACAAATAGCGTGTTTTTAAGAGATAATAACTATCAAAAGATTGACACTTGTTTATATCTGGTTTAAATGTGAAATTACATCCAATGACCAACATTGTATTAAATTGTAAAAATATATTCTAAATATACTTTTAAACCACTCAAATTAATAATTTATCACTATTAATTATTTCTATTAAAAAAGTTGTTTTTAATTAAAATTTAGTAATTTTCACTATTCATATGAAAGTTATCCGAAAAGTACCAAAATTTCACCCTAAGCTAATTTCGATATTCCCAATCCAAAAATGAAGTCCATTTTGAAAAATAAAAATTTACAAAATTTCAAAAAGTGGTTATTACTATTCATAACGGCTAGTTTTAATAATATTTTAATAGCATATCGTTGTTTAGTGAAACTCGGTATTGCGTACGACGCAAGCTATCGAGGAAGGCCGCGGTTGCGTGTAAAGAAAGCCAAGCTAGTGTTGTGTGTAGTGAAAGATTCCTTTGATGATTTATATAACATAAAAACAAAATATTTCTCACAAAAGTCTCGGGTGTTACACCTACCAATTCATAGAGGGGATATAGAGGGACCCACCCATCACTAGATAAGTCCAATATATTCTAATATGAAAATGGGTGAAACATAATCAACATAAACATTCTTATTGGAAAACTAGGATATGAAATGTGAATACTTCAACCATAATCTATGAATGGTATCAAATAGAACATACACAATCAAACTGATCATAAACCATTCAACAACATATGGTAGATGTTATCATAACATATAAACCTCAAATAAGTAAAATATTCAACAATGTAAGTTGACATAGAGGAAGGTGCCATTGAAAAATTCTATAGTAAATTAACCTTTAAACATTTTAAAGTGTCTCATACCACTTTGAAACATTCAAATCATAATTCCTTACAATATAATTAGAATAAGGATACTCTTGATATGATATATCAAAGGGAAGTACATACACCACACATATAAATAATAAGTGTTGAACAAGTTATATATTGAGAAAACCAGTTATGGATTGACCTAACATTGAGAGGGCGGTAAATCAGTGTTGGGGACTTTTGAAACTAATTCCAATTTTTTATCCCTGTACCTCTTGAACTGTTAGGATATTTATTCTCTTATTCTCTTTTCCCTATCACATGCAATAGTAGAAATCGGTAAAAATATACACACGGCATTTTTACAAGGTTCACCACTCAATAAGAGTAGCTACGTCCTTACCGTGCATGTGTATGACTAGTGCATGAATTATCCACTATAATGTGATATTATTTTAAAATGGAGTGTCTAGGAAAACAATACTCTATCCAGTGTGAGTCCCTGCACTTTAGAGGGGGGTGGGAAACAGTCCTCTTCCCGGGACTGGTGATAACCAAGTCCAACTTGCAGCCTTTTGCTGGTTCTTTATATTGCCTATAGAGACAGACTTATTCCTTCTTGATAAGGTAGGTTCTACTCTTGGTATTCTTTAGTGCTCTTCACTTGATTACTTTCAAAGTAGTAGGTAAGCAATTCTTCCTTAGTTATTTCTCTTCTTCTCTAGTGCAACACTAACTGCACTAGAATTCTTCTTTCTTCTTCTTAGTGCAACAACCAACTACACTAAACATCTTCTTTATTTAGCTAGAATCACATACACCAAAGTGATTATTAAAACACTGAGGATCAGCTCATATAGCATCATCTAAATTAAACTACCCTGAATAATTGTCAGCCTTCAGTTGGGTATACTCTATTATTCTTCTTCTTCTCTTCTTTCTCTTCGACACAATATAATAAGGAATAGTACTGTAGTGTCTTAATCTCTTTATTCAATTATCAATACCAACACATGAGTGTATCAGTATACTTTTGTATTCCTTTATGCAGATATGAGTTTAGTTTTACATCTATCTCCTCATCACACAAGCAACAACACTCCTGCTAACAGTATATATAAATCATGCAACCAGAGAATGTTCACCTTCGTACAAGCAGAGAGCTCCACGGGTCTTCTTCTTCACGTAGAGGATACGTGATTTTTCTTCATAGAACCAGAGATGATTCGTGGATCTATCTTCATGAAGCACTACATGGGTGATTATTCACCGGCTATGTACTCACGGGATCTCCTTCACAAAACACAGCGAGGGATTGAGAAAATCAGTCGCTTGTTTGTGATTTCTTCTTCACATAGAGGGTGTGGTTCTCCTTCATGGAAAGACACTTCAAGAGTGCATAGAACTTGTTAAAGGCCTACGATACCCTCAAGTATTTATTTCACCCTTCTAGGTGACTTGCGCATAAAATTCAAACCTTGCACGTAAAAACACATTTTGGCACGAAAAAGGATTTTCACGCAACTCTACTTTTTCACGCAGCACCGGATTTTTGCACAGCAGTTCACTTTTTCATGCAGTACTCTCTTTTTCACTCAGCACTGGTTTTTTCTCATAGTTATCTCTTTTTCACATAACACTAGGTTTTTCGCACAGCACTCTCTTTTCCGTGCAACACTGGATTTTTCGTGCAACACTCTCTTTTTCGCCCAGCACTCAAAAATTCAATTTTTTCGCACATGAGAGCTCAAGATTTGTCTAAGTGTCGAGCCTTACAAATGATATGGGGTCACCTCATATTTATATTCCTTTTAAACCATGCACAAAAAACACTAATTCGTGCGTAAAAACCTCTTCATGCATGTAAAAAATCATTCACGCAACATCATATTTAGCGCAATGCTCTAATTTTTCACGCACCTCATGCCTTTTCCAATTTTCGAGCTTTGGATCTTGAAACATCTCTTGGGTGAAAAACTTCATTCCTCTATTTTGCACACCATGCCAATTTTCACACACAACATTATTTTTCACGCACCATGCCAATTTTCCCACATCGCTTTATTTTTAGCGCACCACACTAATATTTCACGCAACGCTTTATTTTTCATGCACCATGCTAATATTTCGAGCACCAATTTATTCTTCACGCACCCCACTAATATTTCATGAGCCACATTATTTTTTGAACACCGCCCTTTTCCAAAATAACACTCTCCATTTTATGATTTTCAGGCCCTAAAATTTGGAAAACACTGGAAAACGGCGCCACCTTAAACTATTCTTTTGTGCCACCTCTAGATTTTCTATTCCTTTGTCATTTCTCTCTCCACTGCTTCCCATATCCATTCTTCATCTTTCATCATGAACTCTGATATCGTGATATATATCCTTTGAAAGACCTGATTAATCATTGTCAAAGTTATAATCGAAAGTACTGAAACTTCCCTATCTTCCAGCAGCATCATTCCTTCCAATCAAAACTGTATATGACTGACATCGTCATTTCTCCCCCTTTCCTTCATAAGGCTTGCATCACAAGTTCTTCTAACTTATGATATTTGTGAAATACATATCAGTAAAGCATTGTCTGGTTTTAATAACCATTATCCATTGTTGTAGACAATGTATCACCTTTGATACACGTGCTTTGAACTTAGGATCATCTCAAAAATCATCCAAATTTACTTCATAGAGAATTTCCCAAGTATGACATTCAATGATATGATTTCATAACAATTCTCCAGGCATCCTCACTTCAGCCGATCTCCATTGACTTTGGAGTCCTTCATTTTGACCTATATTGACAACTGTTGACAACAAATATAATCTTCATACCCAATGTGGTCCCAACATATATCTCACATAAGTAAAAGTGAGATGATAAAATCCCCTTTTACTTTGGAAAGAAGAGTTCTATTATAAAATCATTTGTATTTTTCATAAAATCATATTTTAAACATGTATATCCCAGAAAAGAAAATGGAAAGACATTGAAATTATATTCAAGGCCTAAATTATGTCCCAGTGAAGAGAAATCGTGTAAAAATATTTTTTAAGAAACTTCATAAATAAATAATTTTAGTGCGGTTTAAGGATAATATTAAAGATATTTTAAAGAGAAAAGGCATGTTTGTTTCCATTAAACCAGAAATGAACCAAGATAGTTTTTCATTATAAACATTGTGATTTTAGAAAAATATTTATGGCATAAAAAAATTATATAGTGCACTTGAAAATGGGTAAGAATTCAATATGTTCCCTTTAATCGGGCTTGTTTATTAGGAAGAATTGAGAAGGGATCCATTTTAAAACATGTATATCCCCATAAAAAGGGATGATATTATCTGGATATATGTGTTTGGAATATATATATATAATTTGGAATAAATATACAAAAATAAAGAAGCATTAAATTTGAGAAAAGGTATATAAGGTGTAACTCGAATGAAAGATGAGTGTTCGGCTAGAATCCATTGCCACTTTGAAATCAATCAAATCATATGACCCAAAATTAATAATCATAAAATGATAAATTTAATACCATTAAAATAAATATATTCATGATATTATACATCAATGGGTAGTATAAAAACACTATACACAATAAATAGTGGTGAATAAGGAATATCTCAAAAAATGGAAGTGAGATGAGAAAACCCTTACCTTATGTCTGAATGTGTTCTTCACCTGAACTTAATGTACTGTATAATCAAGTTAAATCAATTAATTAATTAATTAAAAACCATTTCTACATGTATTAAATTTATTATATTTTTATTATGTTCATTTATGGCCTTTTTGATAAGTTATAAGGTTGAATTCTGTCGTTCTGGAGTGTTCATTTACCTGATATTCATGATTGGTTCGCTTGTTTATAAGTAATGGAGTTCATGTGGAATGTATATAATTTTACAGAATTAATTTTATGTGATAAAAATAAATATACATAATATTAAATGGTTACATAATTATTTTTTATATGGTATGAGTATTATTTATTGGAGAAAACATTAGTTATGCCCATTTAGATTATTTTGGCGGTTTTTGATCATCACGAACTAGTTTTGGCGTATGAATTAGTATTGTGTATATAAAATGGTTTTAGTATATTAAATAGATTATAATAAACATATTATAGTATTTTTTTAACCATAAAAATGGTATCATGACCAAACTTGAAGAATAAATTGATGAATGAAAGTTCATCGTCTACGAAGGTTCTGAATCAGCACCTCTCGGATGATGATTTCATTTTTTAAATAAAAGAGAGAGAGTAAGAAGATTAATGAAGTATATTCCATTAACATGATATAATTATAGTATATATATGATACTATATTTATCATGATAATTTTCCTAAAGTAGGTGAGGAGAGTATAATAAAATAAAATGAATTGAAATGAAATTAAAAGAAAAGGGAAGAGGATTTACCTCTTGAATTATCCTCCTTAAGAATCTTCTTAAGGAAAGGGGTTTTGGTCTTCTAGTAAGAACAGGAGCTCCTAGTCATGGGAAGAGACTAGAGAAGTGTATTTGGGAAGAACATTGATAAGATTTAAGGTTTATAGAAGTGAATAGAAGAGGGGTGAGGGGTGGATTTTATAGTGCAGGAGAGGGGTAATTTCTCATTATTTTATTCATTATTTTATTATTTTTCTCAAGACAAGAAATAGTATTGATTATTATGATTAAATACAGTAATAATTTCATGTTAATTCTAACCAAGAGTTATTAAATCATCCATTACTCAAGTAATAGTGTATTTATCTTATAATGTATTTATACTGTAAATTACCGTATTTTACTATTCACTAAAAATTCAAGTATTTCTGAAAAAGACCTAAAATTAACCCTAACCAATTTTAAACGTGTAGAATTAAAAAATAAAATCCATTTTTTGAAAATAATTTTACAAATATAATAAATTTAATTTTTAATTTAAATCACCATTTACCAAAAAAATACAGTTTTAAAGTTAAAACTAATTTTATAACACCCTAAAAAATTAATAAAGATCTTGTTAGATTATCCTACAATAATAATACAATAAAATATTTATTTATTAATATATTTTTGAAAATTAATTTTATTTTAAATCAAATTATTAATTATAAAAATATAATTATGTATTTATTACTCACAAAAATACCAACACTTAATTATTAAATTTTAAAATATTCACTTACTTGTACTATGATATAATTATATCATAATTTCATTTAAAAGGTGCCTAAATTTTATTTATACTCTCATGTATGAGGTTACTATTCATTTGGCTGATTTACTATTCATAAGGGTCATATTACTATTCATAAAGGGTACATTACTATTCCAAAGGGTCAAGTTACAATTCACCAAAAAAATTAAGTTGATCCTATAAGACTCTAAATATCTTACTGATTGCATCTGTGTATGTAAGTTTTTCAAAATTCAAAAACACAGAAGTGGAAAATTTGGGTTTAATGGCTGGGTTATAACTATCATGTTTAAATAACTATAATAACAAAGTGTTTTTTCACAGAGACTTATTTTTTCATGCATTACATTCTATATTTATTTGTAAATCCTTGAGGTGATACATGCATAATCTCTAAGAAGAGGACCCATGACCTAGTCTATCACGGGGGTTCCACTCAGTGTAAGAAGGACCCGTGCCCTAGTCCATTAGGGGGTGCCACTCAATGTAAGGAGGACTCGCACCCTATCTGGTAAGGGGTACATCTTGATGGGTAGAGTATTTGATCCCTAATTCCATAGGAGGGTGTACCACTCAATAGATAGAGTAATTTCACCTTAACACTGTAGGTGGTACCACTTAGTTGACAGAGGTCTTGTACCCTAATGCCATAGGGTTTATCATTCATTAGATAGAGGATCTGCACCCTAATTCCATCAAGGGTACCACTCTGTAGATAGAGGACCGCCACTCTAATTCCATTGGGGGATACCACTTAGTTGATAGAGGGCCCTCATCCTAATACCATAGGGGTTACCACTGAGTAAATAGAGGACCTACTCCCTAGTCTATCATAGGGGTACCACTCTAATGATCCCACCTGATCACTACCATCATCAAGTGTTGCCTAAAGAAGCATCACACTCGGACCACCTCACATCATATCTAGAAAGAAACCATGAAGGACGTCGTCGTATTTTAAATTAAAGGACACTTAGGATAGGCTACTTGTGGTCCAAAATCCAATTTCAAATGATGAAGATACAAGATTTATAAGTGTCCTTGTAAAAGAATCAGGGGTACACGACATGTAAAGGGACCCATATAGTGTGTGGTCCTATTGCACTACATGGCCATGTCCCTAGCAGGGGTACACGACATGTAAAGGGACCCACATAGTGTGTGGTCCTATTGCACTACATGGCCATGTCCCTTCTAGTACATGGATCACTATCCATGTATCATGATATAGAATGTAGAGGGATTACATGACATGCTTTATCCACCCAGGGTCCTACCCGTGCTCCCAGCCATGTCTGGGTATACTTGCCAATGTCTGTGTACTCTGGTACATGATGTATGCTCCCACATGGGGTACTACCTGTGTACTCTTCCACAAAACCTATCCATATAGGAAATTTCACAAAACATGTGACCCTTTCACATGGAATGTGATCCTTAAATTTCTCCAAAACCCTAGATCTACAGTCATAGGGGTACTACACGGAGTGTGTTTGTCCTAGTACATGCCATGTAGTCAAGTTTTTTGTAAAAATCTAGATATAATTTCATAATTATAGATCCACCTCTAAATCATCAATACACACATGTTTCTCACCTGAAATAGAATGAGGAATCCCGTGTTCATCATTTCCAGCCTTCAGGTTGTTGGAAATATTTTTCGTCGATCCATGGGGGTTTTTTGTACGCCCTAAATTCCCATGCAAACTACTCATGATACACAATTTTCAATTTGGATTTAGGATTAACAATAAAATCACCCATAACTCACAAATCCTCCAAATCCACCCCTAATTTACTAATCCATTCCTCGAACGTGAATCTGCTGTAAATCTGAAGATCCAATCGGGCTCGGTCCTGCCCTAAAATGACGAATCGAGACCCTGTAGTCCTATTAGAGAAGAATGTGAATAAATATTGGGATAAATACACAATAAAAAAATTTAAAAATCATTTTATAAGTGTTATTTCCCAACTAATATAAATTGGGATGCTTGGGGTGAGAAAACCAAATAATCAATTTAAAATCTGTACATGGGTTCATGTAAAGGATTTATTTAAAAGCAGATTAAATAAACAGTATTATCATTCTCAATATATTTAATAAAATGGGGTAGAATGAAAAAAAAAATTAAGATTCCTACCCATATATTGGATTGTTTGATGATGAATAATGAACTGTCCAATGAATGAGAGGGGTCGCCACGTTCATTGTTCCTCGATTAATCTGGATCTAGAGGTTTTCCATTATCTGGTTTCAATTCACCAATGAGAGGGTGGAAGGAACCCCTCTTAGTGATACTAGAGTTATCTAGCTAACACTAAAGATATTATAAAATATGGAATTTATTGATAATTATATTTTTATTAATTAAGAAATTAATTAAATTAATTATTTAATTAACCCATCAAATATACCACCAATGACCGTTTTATCTGAATGCCTCGCACCAACCCATTTTAGGAAATGACTAGGGAAAACCTTGCATTTTGGATTAAGATGTTGTATCTGATTTCTGATTCAACATTTTTTAATAATTGTACCACTTTATCTAAGAAACTATAAGATGAATATGAAATATATTTAGGAAATTTATAAAATTAATTTTTGGAACACTAGGCCTCGAAATCTCACTTTGTCTCAATGCCTGACTCTAAAAATATTTCTATAAATATTCCAAATTCTTACATGGTAAAAACATGGCCACTACATATTTTAATGGTATATAATGACATTAGGTTATATGAAAATTTACATAGTTCTATGATGGGTCTCTATTTTATACATATGGGGATGTGATGTTGATGTGGCTGAGATTGTATGGTTGTAGCTGTGATATATTCTCATGTATGTGCAATGTAGTTTATAGAGGAGATGAGAACACTAGTACATAAGTCGTTGTATTTTAGGGTAATTGGTTTAGTGATAATGTGGTTGTTTTGTATCCTTATTATATATATGGTTCATTATTATGTTATGCACTTATGTACATTACATTGAGAGTGAGCATTGGTTATGTTGGAAAAATGGTTTTTCAGTTTAGTTGATGGTCTAGTTTCTCTATTTATACATTGGGTATTTAGTGTGTTTCTTCCACATTTTCTAGAGAGGTTTTGAGGAGGATCCTAATAATTAAAACTATATTCCCACACCTATATTTATATGAACTAATTTATAGGTTGGTAAGAGGGATTTGGTGATTGATCTAGGTGTTGTTATATTTTAGTTGTTGTTTAAGATTTTTTGGAGTTCGATATCACTTCCATTGTAGTGGTTCGTGGTTTATTTTTAGTATTTTTATTTTTTAGAATTTTATTACATTACATGTATTGGGATATATATTTATATTAGAGATTTTATTGGTGGATATTTTTTTATTTTCTAGGATATATTAAGGGTAATACCCACCACTTTTATGCATTTTATGCCCATAGTTCTAGTCACCAACCCATGGATTATTAGAGGTGGGATTTGAGGGGTCACACCCATCCCCACTACTAGATTAGGAGTGGTACCAGTGGGGGATGTTTATAAGAGGAAGAATAATAAATATTTTACTATTGGATAACAAAACTGAATACACATCCATTGAAGTTAATAACTATTTAGAGAAATATGGGTAAAATCATTAAATGATTACAGTAAGAACTCCTCAATAGAATGGAGTTAAAAAATGTGAAATTTTAATTGGTAATATACATCAAAGAATTTGTTTGTTGAGAGTGTAATTTCTCACCAGTATTGGAAAGAATCTATATAAGTGTCTTTGTGAACAAAAAATCAACCATTTCATGGACTTGAAGAAGATAAAATATCATATGGAATTTGGTACGGTAAGAGACCCTCAATGAAACATATAGAGTTTTTTGGAGTAAATGTTTCATCAAGATAATTATCGAAACTAGGTTAAGTGTGGAATGCATTGGATTGTGGATTATTTTTGGTCAAATCATAAAAGATTAATGCCTATAAATGATTCAATAAAAGGCTCAACAAGATCATTAAAAGTAGTGGTGTGAGTTTAGTTAAAAAGTAAGATAAAAAAAATTAGAGGACATTTTCTTGAAGAAGTTTGTAAATAATAATAATGTGTTGGTGTATAGTCTATAGAATTATGAATCTATTCAAATGATGATAATTCTAAAGTTTAATTAAGGAAAGAAAATGGTGCTAGTGGAAGTCAATTTGTAGATCATGAAAGAATAATAAGAGTTAAATTTAATCCAAGATACATTATTTGAGACAAATCTATTCTAATATTGACTTGATGAATGAGAATAATTGAATTCATTGGTCTATTATAAGTGTTAAAACTAATAATATTTAAATATTCAACAAAGGGTTAATAGTGGGTGAATTATATGAATGAAGGGATCAATCAAATTTATTTGAGTAAAACATAGGAGCTTGTGGATAAACCAATACATCACAATGTGAATGATATCAAATAGATATTTAAAAAGTATGATAAACATGGAAGAGTTGTCTATAATAAAGTAAGAACACTATTTAAAGGATATGCTCATATTGATAGAGTTTATATTGAAAAGAAATTTCATTTTTTGGAAATAATATAATCAATATCCCTCTTCTTGTTAGTGGTTTCTTTGAGGAAGTTTGAATCTTTCAAATGAATGTTGTGATAGAATTTATAAATAGAGTTTTGAAAGAATATATCTATATCAAATAACCAATATTATTTATTATATGATATGATTATATAAAGGTTTTAGGTTAAATAAAACTTTATATGGCCTAAAGTAAGCACCCCATGCTCAGTATGCTTGGATTTATAAGAATATAAAAAAGATTGATTTCAAAAGAGGAGAGCTTGATCACAACCTCTATGTGATTGTTTTAGGTGAATCATTGTTCATAGTGATGGGGTAAGTGGATTATATAATCTTTGATGAGATTAAAAAGAATTCTATTTATAGGTTTGAAAATAGGATTCATTTAAAATTTTAGATTTCTTTGATTAGAGAGATATCCTACATTATTGGGTAATAAGTTTATCCTTGGGAGGGTCACAGATTCATCTCATAGGTGAAATATGAAAGGGGTATATTAAATTAATCATTAATGTAAGATTACAAACAAGTTTCAACTCCCTTAGTAGTTTGAAAAAAATATGGAAAGAATGAGGACAAGGAAGGAGTGGACTCTATAATTTATAGATGAATTATTTGATGTCTATTGTAACTCATAATAACAATTCCTTATATTCTTTATGCTACATAATTTTTAGCAAGATTATATGGTTTTATAAAGGAATAATATTTCTTGGTGGTAATGTGTGTAATGAGATATATTTAGGGAACATTTAACTATGGTTTAGTTTTCAAAAATAGAAAAAGTAATATCCAGTGGCTTATTTAGGTGTAGAATGTGTTGGATATTTCACAGATTGAAAATATTTAAAAAGACGATAACTCTTCATTAGAAGTGTAACTTTTCTTCACATTTCATTATAAGTAATATCTATAAGGTGTCATTATGTAACCCTCAGCATGCCTCCTCATACACTAGAGGCTACAGACTAGCATCAAGGTTCTAATATGTGATAGTGGGGAGACTATACCCCAATATTAGAGTTTCAATAACAACTGAAGTGACCAAATATCAAAAAAAAACAATAAATAATCAAAATAGTATTCAGAATAAATAAATAAACAAAATCCATCAATAATAAATGGATATAGTCATGCAAATAAGAATATCATCTAGTTTCCCACTAAGATGACCATCTATATATACAAGATAAAAGAAATAAATAAAATACATTTAAGATCCATTGTATCCTTGATACTCACCTCATCCTAGTCTCTAGTTCCATAAGAACTATCCTACTCTGTATAGCTACCCCATACCCCTTCCCTACCTGAACCTATTAATAGTAAAATATACTCAGGCACCCAAGTGGAATGGTCATCTGAGTATGGTGTGAGTACATAACTCAATAGGGAACCACCAACATAGTCCCAAATATGGAAATTAAATATAGAGGCTTGTGATGGTGATATAATCAATAGAATAAATAAATAACCACTGTTACATAAATTAATAAAATTGTTGATCCTAAAAGTCTAATGTGACACTCAAGATTTGTTATACTTTCTATGGATAGTGTCATATGTATCTCTCCATTGTATGATAGTAATATAAATAAATATATTTTCACACCATATCCATGGATTAAGTTTAAGGTCACCTAATAGAATAATAATAATAGGAACACCATATCCAAGAAATAATATCCAAGGTCCCCCAATAATAATATAATAATAATGAGCACACCAAATCATTGGAATCACATAACGACCCACTAAAAGTATATATAAAATAATAATTATGGGAATAACATACCTTTGGAATCACATAAAGGCCCCCCAATAGTATATATATAATAATTATTGGCACACCAAGTCCTTGGAATCACATTAAGGTACCACAATAATAATAATAATAACAATGGGAACACTAGATCCTTGAAATCACATAAAGGTCCCCCAAATATATATACATATATAATGGGTACATCTGATCATTGGAATCATATTAAGTTCCCCCCAATAATAATAATAATAATAATAATAATAATAATGGGCACACCAGGTCCTTGGATTCACATAAAGGTCCCCCAATAGTATATAACCATGACAACCTTTAATCAATATGTCACATAAAAAACATTTAATAAATATATTACATCAATAAACCATTTAATCATTATCTTTCATCAATAAACCATTTAATCAAATTTATTAATTAAGAATTCATTATTCAACTCATGCCTCAGAACTTAGGATATGTTCTAAGAATCCTTGATAAATCAATTAGTCATTAACCAAAAAAATTCCATGAGAAAATCCCATCACACATGGGTAAAAGGAAAAATAATGAAGCATGTATTTATGATCTCTATGTTTATTCATTTCAGGATCATGTCATATAGCCTAAAGGTTCTAAGGAAACTAAAAATTATGTAAGGAAAACTAGGGCAAATTATCCCAATTCATAATTAATACCTACTTAAATGATATATGTGAAACTACCAGGTCCACCAAATTCACTTAATTATTTACATAGTTCTTCTCATGGGTTCACATATCACAAGGTACACAATTTCAGCTATGCCTCTATCCATCTGTTTCCAAGGTGTCCAGCTAGAGTAGAAGGTCCCTCTATGACCCTTGAAACTTTGTTCATTCCAATTATGTGAATTAAATTAAATTTTGAATGAATTCATTCTTTGTAGAATAATTTATTAATATAAGGGTCAATTGACCATAGTGGAGAGACCATATATTTCATGTCATAACAAAATTATAAATAATTTCATAAACCATAAGGTAATGATTAGCAACCACCTACCTCAGCCAAATGGAATTTCCAAAAACTCAATAGATTCCATAAGACAAAGAGAAAGAGGACTCTAATGTGGAAAAAAGACCCACAATGATTTCTATTGAAATGTACGTTGATTTGAGAAAAACCAACATCTATCTCTCCATGTTTGATATTACAACTAGGTGAAATGGAAACAGGGATGGGGAGAATAAGATCTCATTATGCAATATCTTTAATGAAAGTGGTGATAACCAAATATCACCCTAGAAATTCATTGGATCCATATGATATATATATTAACGGAGGGAATTAATAACCACATACATCTAGAATAATTTAACAAAAATAAATCCCATAAAATAAAATCAAGGAAGGATGAGATTGTCTGAGGAAAAAGTTCAATGAAGCAGAAGTCATCCAAAACTAACCCTATGATTTGGATGATTACATAGATCCAAAAATGGAGGAAAGTTGATGGATTTTTTATAAATTAAAATAGACATATAATCATTAAAACCCATCCCCAAATGATCTCACGCACCTTTTTCAACAGGAGTAATATCCCCGGAAGACAATATGGCCAATTTGACCATTTCAAAAATTCAAAAAGCCACTAATGTAGCATGGTGATGTACACCATGGACCTAGTGATCTTGAATGAACCACACCTAGATGGTCAAACATGGGGAATCAACACAAACTAGGGGAAAAACATTGTCCATTTTAGACCCACCACTCCATACACTAGGATGTGGTGTTTCCATATTGGCCATAATTCATAGGAAGACTCCACTCACTCTACACCCATGACCACACATATCTTGGACATGTTGATATATTTATTTCACACAAGTAGACTCTAGACACAACATGACTTCCACCATGGAATAGTTCTACCTATGGTGCACTTAAAAATGTCCAAATAGCTCATAATCTCATTCTAATCTTTGGTTATCAAACAAAACATCCATTAAATTTGAAATTAAAATACCTTATGAATTTTCTCAACATATCTAGATATAGGGTGTTACAATATCCTTAACATAACACTTCTCATCCCAAATAAATCTAATTGTTCATTCATCTATAAGTCTTGACACAACCAAGACACAAATTTGACTCCATTAGGCTATGTTACATCTTAGAATGAAAAATATGCTTCCATTTTCTATCCCAGCCCTATAGAATTGAATATATAAGACTTATCCATCGTCGTTTACTATCATCAAACAAAAAATATAGATATCACTAGTGCCCATTAACTTTTGAGACACTATGGTGTATTTTATCCAAACCTCACCAGACCATTGGTGATCCCCACTATAGGCCCTTACCCATATGACCAATTTTGAGAGACAACATTCCTCATCATCGAAATATCCCATCAAACATATTTACAAGGTCCAAAAAACTACTCAACAAAGTCTCTATATCCCCACTCTCAACATTACATAGAAACACTATTTAAAAGATAGTACTTCTCTTCATCTTGATTCCAACAAAATTAGATTATCCTATACCTTTCAAGAAAGAGGCTCGAATTTATTATATTATCCTCATAAATCCCTACGGAAACCCTACAACATATTCTTCATTTTTTAATCAATTTACTAGAAATAGTTTCCAAGTAATCTTGTATAGTTATACACATAAGAGCCAGTTAGACCTCCTCTGAGTCTACTCTCTCGAAATGCTTAGCTTCAACTTTTGATATGAAATCATCTCACTCGATCATGATGCATTGATCCTCATGCATCCATATGTTATTCAATTATCCCACTCATGTCTAAACACAACATCTAGTAGATCTCAATAGTAGATCTCCCACCACCCATAATGGATTCAATGGTCTTATTCTGAGCACTAGAATCCCATCAATTTTACATGTGCTCAGATCACATCAATTTTCCTTAAGCTTGATTCCAATGATCAAAATCAATCTATCATGAATATTAATCTTGAATCTAGTACTTAAATGAAACCAGATTAGTGAGGTTAAACTTCCTACCGACATCTAAAGGATGTTTTGACTATCCACTGACTGGTATCATTACATCAATGACCCTTCCAGCATGATATTCATCCTCCCATGACCGATACAACACTTCACTGCATTTGAGTTTGTCCATTTTCACTCCATCAAGACAAATTACCAATCACCATCAACCATGATCCATCTATTACCAAACCCAATGACTAGATGTGGTTGACTTGATCATAGCCAAGCAATAACCAAGACAACAAATACTCCTTATTTCCATCAAAATATCCCTTGGGAAATTATTCCCCATAAGAGTCAAACTACTTCCATTGGTCCGCAGTCTATATAGGTTCTCTTACTAATTCATAACTTAATCAATAACATGTCTAAATAGTGCACTCGATATGGATCTCATCCACATCTAATGAGTATTATCTGATACCATCATGCCATAGCAACTGACTCCCCCCTCCCTAAGTCTCATGTTATGAAACCTTGGCCCAAATACCTATTTTACCAATAATGACCCTTGGAATGTCAATATCATCAAGTTATAATCACTCAAGGTGATCCGCTTCAAAATAAGGTATTTCTCATATTCCATGTTTATCACTCAAATACCCATTGATCTAGGCATCATATAATAAATCATAAATGTTTACATATGCTTCTATAGTGCTCCAAAATGCACATTTGAAGTTTATTGGGTTAGATATAACATTAGTCCTACCCATGAATTCTAGATTCAACATAAAAAGAACAATCACTCAATGGATCGTCGTTGAAAAAATTACTAGTCATCACAAGACTATGCTATATAACTGGATGCACTCAATTTTCACCATTAATATACCCTGAACCATATTTTAGTTCTATACACCTATAAGGTACTCAAATTCCTTTTAAAAATCTTATCTCGGTTTTTAATTATGTATCACATCTCAACAAAAATAGGGAAGAACATAATGCTTCCCAATCATAAGTACCATCTCACCTAGATCTTTAGCCATTATCAAGGCATTAGTGTCTCACACCAAACCCATGAGTCACATCAAACGTAGGTCAAAGATCATGGGTAACTCTTCTCTATTTTTGTATTTAATATGAAATGATAACTCATGATCAAAATACCCATTCTAGGGCCTCTTGTATCATAGGTATATCAAGCACCACAATCCATGTCATCAGCCTACTCACTATGCTAATTCTCACTAGGCATCCACATGAGGGATTACCCCCTCAAAAATTTATCATTCATCAGTCATCACCAATATATAAAAGACTACATCATCCTAGATGATTCGTTCCAATTAACTATAACCCATGGTTTTTCTAAGTAGAATTTCCTCACCAAATTATATGGGGAAAATACCATATTGGTTTTCATTAAAACTATAATTGAACAAACCTATTTATAAATCCCCCTCAAAGGGTTATTAGTAAGGCATAAAATGATTTTAATGACCTACTAGGGTACCTATGCATCTGTACACCAAGAGACTATATGTTCGTCATCTTTGAGCATCTCTATATATAATCCACATGACCTATTATCAAAATAATATTGGTGATAATACTAAAAAGAAAGCATATGTCATGTGAGTCTTATGTGTCGAGTATGATGCATGAGAGGACTCCTGAAAATGGGATAAGAGACAAAAGTCCCTTAACCAACCTATTTTTATTAGAGAAATATTTAATAAATCCATTATAAATTATAAATATGAATATAATATATGTCATAAGAGGTTAAATCAGTCAACTGTAACACAAAAAAAACTAGAAAATCAATCCCAATCCCCAGGAAACCTGTACATATTTTTGGAAAAAGCGTTCACAATGTAGTGTCATGATATCCATGAAAATATCTAATAAATTCCTATATCACCTAGAAAAAATCCTAAAATAGTAACATAAGAAAAGGAATACTCTAATACCACTTTCTAATGTCCCAAACATGGTTTACTATAAGTATTTGTTGGATTGGGTCATTGTGTGACCTCAGGAACACTTCCACATATACTAGAGGATACTGACATGCAATGAGGGTCTAAGATGTGATAGTGGAGAGACTATACTATCATATTAGAGTAGAAATAATATATTAAAAAACCAAATATAATCCACATTAATAAATAACCAACCGAGTATGCATAAGAAAAAAATTATTAGAATCCACCAATAACAAATGATTGTAGGTATATACACAAGTAGATCAATTGGATGCCCACTGGGCCAACCATATAAATATACAAGATATAAGAAATAATTAAAATATTAATAGGTCCTACTACATCTCTAAGACTCACCTCATCCTATTCTCTAGTCCCATACGAGCAATACCACTCGGTAAAGCTACTATGGTTATTTGTCCAGCCTAAACCTATGAACAGTGAAATATACTCTACTACCAATGTGAACTGGTCACCCAAGTAGGTTGTGCATATATAACTCAATAGGGAACCACCAACACAATCTCATATATAGCCAGAATATGAAGTGTTATGTAGATGTGATATACTCATTGTAATAAATAAACAAAAGTTACATAAATAAATACAACCATAAATATATGGATTCTAATGTGACACCCAAGATCGTAGTTACAAAAAACAATACAACCGTTGATCCTCAAAGACTAATGAAACACCTAAGATCAACCACACCTGATTTGGATGGTACTGAATGTTTTTTTCTATAGTAACACAACCATGTATATAAATATATGGGAACACTTGATTTAAGGACTAATTATAAGGTCCCCCAGAAGTATAATACCAATAATGGGCACACCAGATCTAAGGAACAACATCCAAGATCCCCCAATAATATAATAATATTAATGGGCACACCAGATCCTTGGAATCAAATCAATGTCCTCCAAAAAATAGTAATAATTGGAACACCAGATCCTTATAATCACATCAAGGTCCCCCAATAGTATATATATAATAATGATGGGTACACTAGATCATTGGAATCACATCAAGGTCCACCAATATATATATATATATACATATAAAATAATGTGCACATCAGATCCTTGGAATCACATCAAGGTTCCCTAGTAGTGTATAATCATAACAACATTTAATCTATATGTCATATGAATAACCATTTAATAAATATATTTCATCAATAAACAATTTAATCTATATCTTGCATCAATAAACCAATTAATCAAATTAATTAATTAATATTTCAATATTTAACTCAAGCCTTAGATATTAGGATATGTTATAATCAACCTTGGTAACTCAATTAATCATTTTTCAAAAATAAATCCATGGTAAACTCCCATAACTCAAGGATAAATTAAAAATCACCAAGGTTTCTATTTAATTCCTCTGTTTTCATTCATTTTGGGATCTTCTTATATATCCTAAAGGCTCTAAGGCATCTAAAAATTTTATAAGTCAAACTAGGTCCAATTATCCCAATTCATAACACATCGTTATTCAAGGGGTTTGTGGGAATCGACCAGGTCCACCACATTCAAATAATTATTCACTTTTTTTTCTCATGGGTTTACATATCACAAGCTACACAGTTTCAACTATGCTCCTAGACATCGATGACTTGGGTAACCATCCAGTGCATAAGGGTCCTCCATGACCCTTGACACTTTGTGTATTCCATGTATGGTCATTCCATTTAATTTATAATGAGTTCATTTATAGTATAATAATTTAATAATTCAAGGTTCAATCACCTTGGGTGAAGATAACATATATCACATGTCATAACAAAAGTATACATAATTGTATAAAACATAGGGAAAAGGCTTAGGGGACACCAACCTAAACCACATGGAATTTTAAAAAAACCTAATAAAGTAAAAAAGATAAAGAGAAAGAGGACTCAATAGTAGAGGGAATATCCACAATGAATCTTGATGAAACACACAAAGATCGTAGAAGAACATGTCTCTATATCCTAATGATGGGACTTCTAGAAATGTCAAATAGAAACTAGGCTAGGAAGAAAGAGATCACCTTGGGCAGTAAATTGAATGAAATTGGTGATGACTAAATCTCATCATATAAATCATCAATATCCATATGATCTCTAGATTAATGGAGGTAATGAATAAGCACATGCCTTTAGATTGATCACAAGACAAGAACTCCAACAAAAGTAAATCAAGGAAGGATGAGACTGTTTGTGGAAAAATCATAATGAAGTAGAGGTCATCAAAAAAATCTCTATGATTCAGATGAATTGATAGATCCAACAAATGAGGAAAGGAAATGGATTTTTAGAATATTAAATGAGTTAATGATATATTAAAATAATTCCCTAAATGATCACACATTCCTCATTCAATAAGTATAACTTCCATGGAAGACCAGTTGACTAATTCATTTATTTCAAAACTCAAATATTCATCAACATAATGTGGGGATGTCCACCATGGTTGTGGTGGTCTTGACCAAACCATGGATAGGAGGCTAACCACAGGGACTCAACATGTCATAGTGGAAAAACCTTGGACATTTTAGACCCATCACACCTTGCAACATGAGATGGTGAGGTAATCATATTCATAGTTTATAGGAATAATACCTACACTCCTTACCCATGACCTTTACCAGCATGAGCATGTTGATCTCCATGATTCACATTGGAAGACTCTAGACACAAAATGTTTTCTACCATGATGTGGTTCAACCCGTGGTGCAACTAAAAATGCCCAAACAGTTCAAAATCTCATTTCTAGAACTGGTTCTCAAAAATGACCTTACATTAATTCAAAAAATCAAATCCCTTATGAATTTTCTTGACTTATGGGACACGTAGTGTTACAAGAAGAAATTTTGTTAAAGGGAATATTCAGAAACTTGAGAGTAAATATTTGAGCACAACATAGGTAGAATATATTTTAGTTACTAAGGCTTGTACTTAGTTACATTGGATGAAGCCTTACTTGGAAGATCATGGAGAAGTAGTTCAGTCACCAATGTTGATTTAGTGTGAAAAAAAAGTTCAATAGAGTTAAAAGAGAACCTATTATATGACCCTAAAATAAAATATATCAATATATGTTACTATTTTATAAATGATAAGGTAGAGTAAAACATTTTGAAATTAGAGTATGTTAGAACTCAGTATCAAGTGGTAGATATCTTTACAAAACCATTAGTTGTATTATTATTCAAGAAGCTTCAGTTGAACCTCAATGTTTACCCAATTTCCTCAAATGAAAGAGGTTAGAAGAATTTCACTCTCCCTATCATGTATAATTCCTTAATTAGGTATTGTGTGTTATATTATTTTTTTAACATTTTGTTGAGTGTAAATACATTGGGGAGAAATAATTCATTGAGAATTAAGTGATGAAGGAATATTGAACTGGAAAATATAAACAACATTATAATAATTGAAATATTCTATTGTTTCCTATAATGGTATTTAAATCATGTGGGCTTAGAGTTTTTGTTAGTGACTTTTCTCATGATTTGGCACAATTCCAAATATTCTTAGAATGATTTGAAGTTATCATATTTGATGAAAAAACCATTGAATTTTATTATCAAAGGGTGAGAATAACAACAGGGGGAGCCATATTGTAAGGGGCATAGAGGATTGACATGAATCATGAATAAATTTGCATGGATTTAACATGGACAAGTTGACAAAAAATACAAATGGGGGAGAATGGAGAAAACAAGGGTTTTTATATTAGACTTTTTGTCAATTTGATTTAGTTAGAGTTGCTAAATGTTGTAAAAATTAAGGATTGTCCTAGAATGAAAATGGAGAGGGAGAGTTAAGCCTTGGAGATGTTTTAAAGTTGTAGAAAAAAATCATAGTGAAAGTGTAAAGATCATGTTGTGAATGAATGAATACATAAGAATAAATTGGTATTCTTGGAGCTACATTGGACATGGGCAGAATCATTAAATTTTATTACCAAGGGGAAACATGTTCAAAGAGAAAGGTAGAAAAAAGAAAAATCTGAAACCCAAACTAAAAATAGCAACAACAAGATTTATGGGGGGCCTAAAGTAGTGAAGCCTAAGAGAATATACCACACCAAGCCTCGCCCCATCCACCAGTAAAGATTCCATGTTATAAATGTAATAAGACCTAGCACCATTCCCCGCCTTTGACGCCATGAAATCTTCCACTTTGTTGCCCTCATGCTAGGAGTGGAGGACACTCATCCATACATTTATAAGACCCTTGTACTTTCTAAAAATGTAATAAATCAACCAAGGTATGGTACCTGAATGATGCAAGGAGTTGTGAAGGGTTGTGTAATCCGTTTAAATCTCTGCTAGGCTGATATTGTGTTGCTTTCATATAAGGAGACATGTGAGCATAGTCATCACCTCATCTTGGAGTGAATTCCTGGGACCGAAGATCACCGAAAAAGTTATGATAACGGTCACCAATTGATCCCTTACCACTCATTCAACATTCATCGCACCCACACAATATGAGCCACTGGTGTTGAGTTTTAATCCAGAGAGGGGAAGTTACCAACGGACCCGGTAACCCTTATTTGTGATGGAGGAATTAGGAGTGGGGTCATATCCACCAGAAGAGGATGAAGCATAGGGGCTTCTTCCCAATTACCGATGAGGCGGGTCAAATCGATGAGGAGGTTTTTTTTTTTCTGATCACCATTTTTATTTCCATGCAGGAGACATCATTCACTCGAACACTGTTGCATGCCTACCAGAGGATCCAGCAGCTTGCAAAGAGGACCAGCAATCTTTTCTTCCATTCAACAATTGTTGTTCGCATGCCCTGAAACCATAAATCCAAAAAAAAATCTACCCCACATGCCTTGTGAAGGATCTGAATGTGATCCACACTGTATAGGCCCAGTCTCCATCAAAAAAAATGTGTGGAGATCCCATCCTTTCAGACCCTGCAACACAAACATCTAGAGGCCATATTAACCCCTGTATGCTTTAAGTTTTCATAAATTGGGAGGGTTCAGTTTCTGATTCTCTAATGAAGAAAGTTATTTTTCATAGGGTTCCCTTTAAACCATAGCATCTCTCCCCATCTATCCTAAATGTCTAGAGACGACAACACTCTCCTGTAGTCCTTTGCTAAAAACATTCCTATGGGGGATTTTGTAAACACACACATGTCTGGTTCACTATTCAATTTAATAAGGTCAAAGTATTCCTGATGTTGTTTGTTGATAATGGAATTAATAAAATTATGAAGCATGCGTGCATTCTTAATAGTAATACCTATAGTTGTGCATATAGGGAAACAAAGTTTCATTCCAACCCAATTTTGATTCCTAAATGAAATCTCCCCCCTTCCCACTATCCATCGGGAATGGTCTTTGAGTATCAAGAGGTGAGGTCCAATAATGGACCAAAGAGAGAAAGGACAATCTATTGCCGAAGTCCTATCACCGTTGTATTTCTTTTCCATGAACCTACCCCAAAGTGATTTCTCCTCAAGAAACTCCCATGCCAGCATCACATGAATGCTTTGGAGTGTATCTGAGAGGTTTTTCACATTAATGCCTCCCTCCTTCATAATCCTAGCCATTCTTCCCCAAGAGGACCAATGATGTTTACCTTACATATTCAAATCCAATAAGAACCAGGCTATAATTTTGTCAATATGAGAGTTAATAGTCTTTGGGACTTTAGTCACCAAAGGGGATGAATCAGAATAGAGGAGAGAACACTATTCACTAGGGTAATTCTTTCGCCGAAGGAAAAAGAAGTGGTTTTTTCAATTCAATATCATCCTAGTGATCTTCTCAACAACTTTATCAAAGTTTTGAATGTGAGGCTTACATGTAAAAATGGTTTCACTCAGATATTCCATGGGAAAAACTCTCCTCTGCATCTCAAGGTCACTGGTGAGGGAGGAGATCCTTCTTTCCGAACACCTATTAGAAAATTATAAACTACTTTTGGGTTGATTGATTATCTAGCCACTCCATTTACAATAGTTTTCTATGACTTTATTGATTCCTCGAACAGATCTCTTACTGGCATTGGAAAAAATGATGGTGTCATCAGTAAACATGATGTGAGAGATAGTATACGGGCGTTGCCTGCATTTGTAAGTTTGTATGTCCCCTTGTTGAACACTCCTATTGATTAGGTGCCTAAGGACATATTGGGTGATGATAAATAAAGTTGGGGATAAAGGTTCACCTTTCCCTAGTCCTTTGGTAGCTTTGAAAAATCTAAAATTCTTCCCTAAGAATGAAAGTGAGAGACACGAGGATGTGAAGCACCTAAACATGAGATCATTGACCTAAGAGGAAAATTAAATTATGTCCATCACTTTGATGATGAAATTCCATTCGACTTGGTCATATGATTTATCCATGTACAGCTCGATTTCCATATTGGATCCAAGTACCTTTTGATTGATGTCACTAATCACCTATTGAGCCATAGCCATCACCTTGTGAATGGATTTCCCTTTTACAAACCCATGTTGTTTGTCAGATATGCATCTAGGGAGATGTGGGGAAACTATTTTATGAATCACAACAGCAAGCACCTTGAAAGAAAAATTGCACATGCTAATCAGGTGATAATGATGGATTGATGAGGGGTTCTTTATTTTAGGAATCAGAACTAGAGTGGTGGCCCCTACCACCCGAGGTAGGTACCCCTAAAAAAGTCATGAACAACACAAATGGAATCCATTCTTAGAAATAAATATGTGTTCCAATCACCTTCTCATAGCCATTTGACTCTTGAATGGTCACACTCTAGATGCTCATGTCTTAGTATTAAGTTAGCCTCACAAAACAAGGTGTCATCCCAATCACCTTCCAATTTAATTTCCAGTCATTTGACCTCCTTCGCCTCCTTAATGTCTTGGGTGGGGGGGATTTATAATCCAAGACTAGAGGAATCCTTTGAGCCTTCGAAGTTTGTTATGTACCCTAATCCAAACAATCCCCTGAACAGGTTTTCCCCACGATGCACTCACTATTTCATTATAGTCAAGAGCGTTGATCCATTGTTGAGAGAAAGAGAACCTCCAACCACGATTATTCCTGGTAGAGAAAGTAACCAAAAGTGGTGAATGGTTAGAAATACTCCTCACAAGATGAGTTACCTTTGCATCTGGGTAAGCATATATGCCCTAGATTTTGGCGAGACAATGATCCAGAAGACACCAGGTTTGAATATCCCATTTCTAATCGTCGCACCATGTAAAAAATATCCAGTACATCCCATTTCATGTAGTCCATTCCTCACCATAAAGAAAAAAAATTCATAATCGGCCTTCCTTAGGAAGTATCCTCTTCCTTTTTCCTCTTTTGGGTTGGCTACAATATTGAAGTCGCCCCCCAAGAACCACGGGGACTCCCCCAGATTGAAAAGACCAAGATAATTCCATAATGACTCTCTTACCTGCACATCACAATTTCAATAAACAAATGTGAAGAAAAAGTTATTGGCTCCAGCCGAGATATTTGTAGTGACATACTGCTTTGACACTTCAATGAGATCCACTGATAAATTAGTGTTCCAGAAGATCCATATGTGATGATTTTGAGGGTACACATGAAAATAACTACTCATTCTTACGCGACTAGAAAAGTTGGCTATTTGGGAGGAATCTTGTTTGGGCTCAAGTACTTCCACTAAAGAGAGATTCCTAGATTTAACCTCATTCGAAATAAAATTTCCCTTGACCCGAGCGCCTAAGCATCAGGCGTTCCGGATAAGAAATCAAATCATGTAATTAGGGCACACCTAGTACTGGCCCCAGGAAACTTGGATCGCTGATGCTGAGAGTATTTTTGTGCCGAAGCAGATTTGGACTGAGACCTAGTGCACATCCCCTTGGATGATGGCGATGGAAACAACACATTAGAAGAAGAAAATGGAATCCGTAATATCCAACACCAGAGAGGTACCCTAAGGGGCCTTAGCTCAGATCTTCACCGAGATCTCGGGGAAGAACATCCCAGTAGACTGGTAGGGCCGACGGAGGACGTCGCTGAAGGAAAGGGAAGGGCACAAATCCGGAGCATACAGTGGAGGGCCACAGAGCTGCGAGGGTGAGGACCCTATTGGCGGAGGTTCAGGAGGGCGCAGGAGATGCGAAGGATCCGCCAATGATGAGGCCACCGGTTGGGAAGATACGACCATCGGAGAAGCAGTTTGAAAACGTGGCCCTGCGTGAAGCGCATTCTTTTGAGCGGGCTCCATTGAAAAAAATATGTCCTTACTGTGTGATTACATTGGACTTAAATGTCTTGAACGTAGGATAATTTTTTTTATTTTCAATGTTTCATGATACACATTCTCATAAAAATTGGTTACTCACACCACAACATGAATCTTGGATCTTAATGGACGACAATAAGACTACGGATTGAATAGTCGTTTTAATATTTTAAGACAAAACAATCAGAGTACTATTAGTTAAATATTCTGTAGTGACATTTATGTTTCATATATGAAATGCATTGAAAAAAAAAGAATACATAGATTTATAGTGGTTTGGATCACCAAAATCTTAGTCCACTCCTAAACCTTCTCTACTCTGCAAGACGATTGGTACCCACTATGAAAATGATTTTTAAAAGCGCAAGAACTTGTTACATACTCTACCTTTTACAAATATCCGGTGGAACAACCTAGACTTTTACAGGAGCCATGAACCTAGTTTATGACCTGACTTTTAATCGGGATTCACAACCCAAAATTCCCTTTAAGTGGTAGAATAACCAAAATAAACAAGACCAGCTTTTGTTGGGGAAAGAGTAAAGCAAACATGAATAGATTAAAAACATATAAAGAAAAGAATAATATGAAGAAAAAGTAATACAAAGAAAACAAATAAGAAATATATGAAGATGAGGGTGAAGAGGTTCGGTGATCTTAATCTCTATAGTAGTTGATGATGGTATAATACAAGTCACACCATTATCTCACCAAGGAAGTAGAAGCTGTAGAGCTTCTTCATCGAATGAGCAGCGAGAAAGTGTATCACACGAATGTTATCAAAAGTAAGTTTGAATTATCTATATGTAGTTTTTACTATCCCTTGATGATATCTCTAATGTATTAATCCATATTTATTAACTTCGAAGATCTCCTCAGAGTCTCAAGTAAACCAATCACTGCATGCCACTTGTTATTAAATAATAAAAATATAATATTATTGTTACCTAAAATTTGAATCATGACGCTCATTAACAAAGAGTTCATGTGTTGTTTTATTTCTACAAGAGACTCATTAAAAACATTTATAATGTATTTGTTAAAGTAAATAATCGTATTTCCTATAATTAATACAAAAAATTTCTCTCATAAACTTACAGTAAAAAGAATAATTCATATATTACATAAAAGATAGAAAAAAATGAATAACATAAAAATTCCAATCATATTTTTAATACAATAGATTATAAAACATTTATAATAATATTTAATTATTTTATAAAACAATTAAATAATTAAAACATTTTTAAAAAAGCTGCAGTAAAACATTTTATAAAAATGACACTAAATAGAGTTTCATAAAAACATAATTTTTCTAGAAAATAAGAAAATTGTAGAACTAACCATTTGAGGCACAAGCCTAATGATCATTATTCTTATTGTGGTCCTCATGGTCAGTATATAGACCATGAAAGCATGATCACTTTATAAAAAACACATGGTCATAAAAAAAATTAAAACCCATACGGTTAGCATAAATATACTCATGGTAGGTTCACCTTCATACTCACGTTAAGGTGAGTTAACTCTCACGGTAGGTTCAAATTCTTACCCATGGTATGTTTGGAGGCATCATCATGGTAAGCATTCATGTAACCTCATTAATCATGTTGTAAATTTTATGCTTGAACTCATGATAGGTTTACTCTAGATGTGCATGGTAAGTTGGAGTTACTAGGCACTGTAAGTTCAAGCGATGCTCAAGTTACCTAAGACCACTATCCATATTAGGTTCGAACCAAACACATGGCTAGGTAAATACTTTATGTAACACACGGTGAGTTCTTATCAACACATAGTAACTATCAAACTCTCATGCTACTTCCCAAATGATGATGTTAATGAAAGTGAGGGAAGTGACACGCGTGGATGCAAGCTTGGATGTCTTGACTTACTAAGATAAAAAAGATGCATGCAATTTTCTGCATTGGTTTGAACTACTAGATGTCACTGAACTAGTAGTGGTGCTACCAAAATTGTGTTGCAGTTGAACTAGTGTTGGAGATGAGCGCTGAACTTGTCTTAATCCTTTGACATGAACACATAATCTTGTTTCATCCATGTAATCCCTCTTATGAAGAAATTTAGTTAACTGAGATGATCGATTATATTCGAGCGATGCTGGAGGAGGAAGACAATGGATGGTCTTGATGCGCCAAATCAAATAGTACACGTTCTATCCATGTTTTTATAAAAAATGATGAATAGTGAACACAGATTGTGCATCCCACATCAGAGAATCCCTATGGCTGGACTTTGGTTTGTCAATCAAATCATGTCTCTAACCGCTTCGAAGCGGGAAATAGGGGTCTGCTCCCAGGTTCCACTGTACTGTTGACCCATTGCATGGACCACTTACTTGTGGAAACACTACTACAAGGCTTATACACAGGCCCACTACTACCGCCATGTATAGACCTTAGGTTAGTTCTCCCATGGGGTTGACCCTTTGAGTCCCCTATGTGGTTGAGGGCTGGCCTATTTTATCCATGGTTGGCCATTAATTTTTTACTATAATCCACTAAGAAATGTTTGAAGAGATATAAATGAAAGTCATGGAAAATTAAGATTTTAAGAAAACATTAACCATTAAAACATATAAACATGAAATGATTCTTTCTTTAAACAATTTTAATTTAATAAATTAGAGGAGATATTAATTTATCAAAACAAAATTGTAATAGAATTAATACACAGATTCAAACACTAATAATGAATTTTCATGATATGCATTCATGTCACAATAGGATGTGAACCTTCGGTGAGTAGTGATCTTGTCCTAAAGATTGTAATCACAAACAGGTTGAGTAGTGATTATTTGTAATATCAATACACATTTGATATTTTCTCCTTGGGTATTTCTCATTGCAGGTCAACCAAGTAAATATCTTGGTGTACGTGCTCTTTATTTTTATTTATTTGATTGTGCAATTGTGTAAAATTTTTGATAGATTGAGAATGTCTTTGAAAATACGAGGACAATATTTATTTCAATTTGAGTAAAAAAAGAAATTTTTGAAAACCCTAATTCACTTCCCTCTTTGGGTATATTGTGGGACCTCAGGTTACAATAGATTATATTTATATATATATTTTTTTAAAAATAAATTTATTTTTAATGTATGTAGTTTTATTATTTCTGATATACTTCGGAAATGAAGGAGGATGTCCTGGTGATCAAGGCGGTGAGGGAAGACGTCGACCAAATGATGGAAAGATTGATCCAAGTGGAAGTGTCCAGGGAGCAAGCTGAATGGATTGACAAGCAATATCGTATATTGATTAGAGGCTTCAATATGGAGAAGATCAGTAAAGAAAAATATTTGAAAGTTTGGGATTATCCAGTAAGGCGCTATGAAGACAACATAGAGAAAGATCCCGAATGTCAGGTAAGTTCCCTCCCTTGGAAACTGTTGAGGGAAGGAGATTCCAATCGTCTTAAACTTGTGTTTAATAAGTCAGTAGTTTCTTTTTATGTTTGATCTGCTTTTCTGGAAGGGTTCTCACTATCCCCTTAAAAGTGTTAGAAAATAAAAAAGTAAACTTGGATGGATGATATACTTTAAATATTTTAACTTTTTTTATGGTTTTAATATTGAGAAAAAATGACATTGAGATGTTAGGTAATATGTATCAATTATGCCAATTGATTCCCTCTATATTACATCTATCATGCCATCTAATTCTCTTATACTTAATTCTCCATTACTTCTATGAACCTGACTACATCATAATCACTCTTTTGGTACATCTCCAACATCTAAAAATATTTCTATAAAATTTTATTATAGAGGTGTTATATTTATTTTATTTTAAAATTTAATGGGATTTCATTTTTTATTTACGAGTTATTGACAATGTAGGTAGAGTTCTCCCTTCCTTGGGAGGTAGGGTTTCGCCGCCGCCATTTCTGCTTCGGTCGGGAGTTCTCCCTTCCTCGGGAGCTCCCAGCCGGGGCCTCTTTCATTCATGTATCCCCTTAAATCGACTGCAGTCCGGTTGCTCCCGCAGCACCGCGATGAGGATGTGGGGGCCCGCATGTAAATTAATTTCATTTATTTTAGGATCTTTAAAATCTGTGTTTATCACATAGATAAACAAAATTTAAAATAAGATAAAACATACCTTGATCCATGAGATCTTTTAGATTTGAATCTCCTTGATTTTCTCCCAGTTAAAAAGATTTCTATCCTCTGCCTCCTTTCTCTTCCACAGAAAAAATTGATGGAACGTACCAGAATTAGATTGAGACGTAATTGGAAAGGAATGGACCCTTTAAATAGGGATAAAGCAGTTATATGGGTGGTTACTTAAATAACCGTCAAAGTCCATCAGTTGACAGTTTTATCCCTTAATATCCCATTATAATAATATTAAAATAAATCACGTGAGTTGTTCTAACATTCTCCCACTTAACTCATGTGATATTTCTTTATGATATTTAATATTCAATCAGTCATTTATGCACATTTATATCTATTCTATCATGTATACAACATTCATTATAATAATGGATAATGTCCACATGAGTCATGGCGGTTGTATATTCTCTATTAATATACTCCCTTCCATGTACTACGTTATGAGCATTTTCCATATCATAAATATAATGGGATATATATATATATATATATATATATATAATTGGTCCAAAAATAATGTCTTTATTAAAAACTGTGTCTGCTATCATTATTCAATCCAATCATGTATACTTATTGAAAAAACAGGCAACATGATCAAAACATTTGTAAGTCCAAGTGTCAACTATAATAATCATAACATTCAATACATACAATGAAAACTACTCAATGATAATGCCCATACTTTCAACATGTCCAATAAATGTCTTTGGTGGCAACCCTTTCGTCAAAGGGTCGACAATCATAGGATTTGTGCTAATATGTTCAATTGACACCTTACGTTTTTGAACTTCCTCCTTAACTGCAAAGTACTTTAATTCCAAGTGTTTAGTACCTTTGGAATATCAGTCATTCTTGGAAAATAATACTGCTGTGGTATTTTCACAATAAATTTTCATGGGCTTGGTGATACTGTCGATAATTACATGTCCTGAAATAAAGTTCTGCAACCACATACCTTGAATTGTATCTTCAAAGTATGCTACAAATTCAGCTTCCATGGTCGAAGCAGCTATAACCGATTATTTTGCACTTTTCCATGATATTGATCCTTCGGCTATAAGATACACATAACCAAAAGTGGACTTTCTTGTATCAACACAACCAACAAAGTCTGAATCAGAGTATCCAATCACCTCAAGATCATTGGATTTTTTATAAGTAAGCATGTGATCCTTTGTTCCTTGCAAATATCACAGAACTTTCTTTATAGCTCTCCAATGATCGAGTCCAAGATTACTTTGGTATCTTCCTAACATACCGAATGCAAAGCTAATATCTGGCCTTGTACATGTTTGAGCATACATCAAGCTTCCAACAACAGATGCGTAAGGAATTTCTTCCATCTGTTTTCGTACCAAATCATTTTTAGGACATTGATTGAGATTAAATTTATCTCCTTTATGAATTGGAACCGGTGATGCTGAACATTTTTCCATCCTAAACCTCCCTAAAATCTTAATTATGTATGAATTTTGAGATAAGCCCAATATACCTTGAGTTCTATTACGAAATATTTCTATTCCAATCATATACTTGGCTTCTCCCATGCCTGTTATTACAAAATTATTAGAGAGGAATTTCTTGGTCTCAAATAATAGACCAAGATCATTTGCAACAAACAATATATCATCAACATATAGAATCAATAATATAAATTTACTCCCATTGATATTCTGATATATACACTGATTAATGATGTTTTCCTTAAATCCAAAAGATACAATGGTATTATTAAACCTAATATACCATTGTCGAGATTCTTATTTAAGTCTATATATTGACTTCTTTAATTTGCATACCATGTGTTCCTTTCCTTCAATGGAAAAACCCATTGGTTGATCCATGTATACAAATTCCTCTAAGTTTCCATTTAGAAAGGTTGTTTTAACATCCATTTTATGTAACTCTAAATCATATTGAGCTACCAATGCCATAATAATTCTGAAAGAATCTTTCTTAGAAACTGGTGAGAGGGTTTCCTTATAATCTACACCATCCTTTTGAGTGAATCCTTTAGTAAAAAGTCTGGCCTTGTAATGTTCAAGGTTACCAAGAGAGTCATATTTGGTTTTGAAGACCCATTTACATCCAACTCTCTTGCATCCTTCATGAAATTCTATAAGGTCCCAAACTTTATTTTGTTCCATGGAATTCAACTCACATTTCATGGCATCTAACCATTTATCAGAATTATCACACATGATGGCTTGAGAATATGAAACTGGATCATTATTAATTCCAATATCATTTTCTATTTCATTCAGATATACCACATAATCATCAAAAATAGATGACCTTCTTTCCCTTTGGGATCTTCTTAACACTATTTCTTGTGGTTCTTCAACCATTTCTTCATTGTGAATTTTGGAAACATTCTGTTGTGGTTCTACTTGATTGTTTTGTGATGCAATAATTTGAGGAACAAAAACATGTGAAGTTGGAATACAATAAAATGGAACTTTAATTCTAACTTCTTTAATTTTCACATTTTGCGGAACTTCACTCCCACTAGATTCACCATTCTCGATAAATATTGTATTTCTAGTTTCAACAATTCTCATACTATGGTTAGGACAATAAAATCTACTCCCCTTTGATTTCTTTGGATAACCAATGAAATGTACACTGATTGTTCTTGAATCCATTTTTCTTTTTTGTGGATTTTATGCTTTTATTTCTACCTGACAACCCCATAGATGCAGGTGTCTTAAACTAGGTTTCCTACTAGTCCAAAGTTCAAAAGGAGTCTTTGGAACTTCTTTATTAGGAACCCTATTCAATAAATACATGGCAGTTTTTAAAGCATACATCCGCAAAGATAAGGGTAAAGAAGAATTACTTAACATACTCCTAACCATATCCATTAATGTTCTATTATGCCTTTCCTCTACACCATTTTGTTGTGGTGTACCAGGAATAGTGTATTGTGCATATATGCCATGACTTTCTAGAAACTTTGCAAATGGACCAGGGTTTTGTCCACTTTCATCAAATTTTCCATAATATTCACCACCCTTATAAGACCTTATGACCTTCACCTTTTTGTCTAATTACCTCTCAACTTCATTTACATAAATTTCCAAGGCATTTATTTCTTGATATTTCTCATGCAATAAATAGACATATCCATAATGTTAAAAATCTTCAATAAAGGTGATAAAGTATTTTTCTCTACTGAAAGAATTGATATCAAAAGGTCCACATATATCAGTATGTATGATCTCAAGGAGTTGAGTACTTCTTGTAGCACCTTTCTTTGTGTGTTTTTTTGTTTCCCTTTAATACAATCCACACAAATTTTTAGGTCGGTAAAATCCAATTTTGGAAGTATTTCAAACTTAATCAATCTCTCCAATATTTCTTTGGAAATATGACCTAAATTTTTATGCCATAAATAAGAATACTTTTCATTTACTAAACCACGTTTAGTACCAGAATCATGATGCAAGGTCATAAGTGTTTTAGCATACATATTATCAAGATTTAGTTTATATAAACCGCCATACAGTAAACTAGATCCAATCATGCGTGTATGCTTAACCAAACTAAAATATCCACTCCCAAAATTAAAAAAGTATCCAGCAGCATCAAGTTTTGACAAAGAAACCAAATTTATAGATATACTATGTACATAAAAGGTTTCACATAATTCCAAACTATATCCACTATCAAGGATTAAACGATAAGTCCTGACAGCTTCTACTTGAACCTTTACTCTATTCCCCATGAAGATAAACTTTTCAATTTGTCTTGTGATTTGGGTTGGAAGGAATCCCTGCATTGTATTAGAAACATGAGTCGAACAACTAGAATCAATCCACCATGTATTATATGGAACTTCAGCTAAGTTTGAATCATAACATGTATAAACATTTTTCTTACCTTTCTTTTCAAACCAATCCTTACGTTTCAGACAATCCTTTTGAAAATTTCCAAATTTCCCACAGAAATGGCATTTATCTTTATTTGTGTTCTTCTAGTTCTTTCTAAAAGACTCATTAACCTTAAATGGCCCCTTTCCTTTTCCATGCTTCTGTATTCCATGATTATTTCCTCCTTGATGATGCACATAATGGATAGAGTGGATTCCTTGACTCTTTAAACGTGTTTCCTCTTGAACTAATATACTATACAATTCATGCACATTCCATTTATCTTTCATGGTGTTGTAGTTCATTTGGAATGGTCCATACTCATACGGTAATGAGTTTAGGACAAACTGTGCAAGAAAAATTTCATCCACTTCCATTCCTAAAGACTTAAGTCTTGCTGCAATATTTGTCATTTCAATGACATGCTCATGCATGGTAGGAGAACCATCTAACTTTATGGTAGTCAATGTACTCATTAATGTCCCATCAAGAGATTTGTCAGCATTTTGAGATCAGTCTCCCACAGATTTCATAAATTCTTTATCACTTTCTGTTTTAGGGAGACCTGACTTGATGTTACTTGCTATGCTCATTCGCATGAACATCAAACTTAATCCATTTAATCTTTCCCATGATGCATAATATACTTTATCATCATCGCTACTATCATCCGTTGTAGTAGCATGTTTCTCTAGATGGAGTGCTAAATCAATATCCAATACACCAAGGTGAAATTGGATTTGCTCACTCCAATTAGAGAAATTTAATCCATTAAAGATCGGAACATATGATGTCTGTGAGTGAAATGATGATGAAAAACTAACTGCAATAAATACATGCTTAAAATTAATGCTTTGAAATAATAATAATAATACAATGATTTAGACAAATTAATTAACATAAATGTGTATTAGTGTTCTCCTTTGGGTAAAACACTAATACACAATCATAATTTATACTAATAAAAATAACATTATTTTGAAATAATATATGCATCAATTAGATTTATTTATTATCTTTGGATATATAAATAAATCTCATAATGCATAATATATATTACCAAAAATTATATTCATAAATTATAAGAATATTGAAATTGCCTTTGGGTAATTAATAAATATCTTATAATAATGAATTTTAATTACTCATAAGATATCATAATAGTATTAACTCTATGAAAAATCAATATATATCATTTTTAACATAATTTTTTGAAACAATTTTAACTTTACGATTTGACCACTTTGGCGATTAACAAATATCATGCAATAATGTTTCAAATAAAAAATATCATAATCATAATATAGTTATAAATACAAATAAATTTTAATAAACATAAATCCAAATTTTATTTACTCTTTGTTTAAATTTTTTGGAGTAAAATTTAAAACTCCAATAATTATTTCAAATAATGACAAATCATTTTTTATATAACAATTTTGTTAAGGTTTGAAAATCCATGACAAAAAAGTTGATAAATAAATAATAATAATAATAATTCTAATACGTCACCTTTAAAACCATTTCGTAAAGGTGGGAAACCTTATCCATTTTTTAAACATTAAAACAATTTTAAATATAAAATTCATTCTATTATCAAAGATAATAAATAACTAAAAGGGAGATTTCAAAATCTAAAATCAAGCAAAAGATGCAGTATATTTAGATTCCGAAAAAATAGGCATTTCACATTTGGGAAGAGAAAAACAAATGCACAACGAATTTCATATTTTAATAATAATAATAATAATTTCATAATGATTATTAAACAATGAAAAACACTACAAAACACCCCATGATTGAAGAGAGAGGCAACATATTCTCATTTAATAATAATAATAATAATAAATTGCACACCATATTTGGGTTTCAAAAAAAAATTCCACCACATACTATTATTATTAATATTAACGACCATTTAAAATAAGAAGAAAAGAATTCAGATTTAACGCAACACGTTACTTGCAGAATGTAATCCAGATTTTTGATTCTTATTATAAAAAAACACATAATAAATTTATACATGAAAAAAACAGATTTCTTAACCCTCCTTTAACACCACATGTAAATTAATTTCATTTATTTTAGGATCTTTAAAATCTGTGTTTATCACATAGATAAATAAAATTTAAAATAAGATAAAACATAGCTTGATCCATGAGATATTTTATATTTGAATCTCCTTGATTTTCTCCTAGTTAAAAGGATTTCTATCCTATGATTCTTTTCTCTTCCATAGAAAAAATTGATGGAACATACTGGAGTTAGATTGAGACTTAATTGGCAAGGAAAGGACCCTTTAAATAGGGATAAAGCAGTTATATGGGTGGTTACTTAATTAACTGTCAAAGTCCATCAATTGACAGTTTTATCCCTTAATATCCCATAATAATAATAATAAAACAAATCACGTGATTTATTCTAACACTGCGAACGTGATTCAGTGGCGCGAGTTGTGGTAGGCTTGGGCTTTGCGGCGGCCAGCGGTGGTGCGAAGAGGAGTTCAGCTCAGGTTTTGGTCAATGGTTGCTCACAATTGTAGTCAGTGGTGAGGATTTTTAGGAGGGATTCAAATCCAGCTACGGTGGCGGAGGGGTTCTTCCAGGTTCCCACGGTACAAGGTTATTTCAGATCTGGCGGCGAAGGCAGGGGTAGGGCTAGGGGTCCGGTGATGACGGCTCATGGTGATGATAGACGACAATGTTGCAGGCAAGGAAGTGGTCAGGTGAGGCTCAGAGTGGGATCGTTGCGATCATCAATGGTAGTTTCGCAACATCGGTTGTCGTGTGTCTACCTTTGAACTTGCTTGACTAGATCCCCTTCTTCATTTCGTGCAGTAGATTTAGTTGATTTCCAAGCATGTCCATGTGTTGATTTGTGGCTGATGTTGCTGATATGATTGGTGTGTTGTTGTGTGATGATGATCGAATGGAGTTGTGGCTAAATTTTGGATTCTATGATTTGAGCTTTCCGTGGAGGTCCTGTCCACTCTTATACTGCTCAACTTCAAGTTCTATTTCTTTTTTTCAGGTTGGTTAGGTGAGAGGTTTCCAAAAAGGTTTTGAGATGTGATTGTGTAAGCAGTAAGGTGTTTCAGGAGGCAAGTCATGATGTGGACCTCTCCTTGTGATTTTGTATTTGCAATTTGAACTTTTAGGGGCCATGGAGATGAGATTGGTTGAGGGTTTTGACTGCGTTTTCCTTTGCTCTTGCTTCTAATATTCAACTTCTCTCTTCAAGGTAGATCAGAGTGGTGGTCTTCTTGGTGCTTTGGGATATGAGGGCGAGTGATGGTTGACGTCTTGGTGGCTCTATCTTTGTTGGCTCCCAATGATGTTCTTTGACGACTTGATGGTTCCGATGAGGTTTTTGCGTTGAAAAACAAAAATGATGATTCTTTTGACTTTGATGTTTAAATTTTAAGTTTGTATGGATATGGTTCTTCATGGTTTTCATCAACATGTTTGGTTTTCTATGATTTTGTGATTTTGGAATGTGAATGATTTTTGGAAAGCTATAAGGATCCGCTCCAGATGAGGTTCGAGAGAAGAAATAATTCTTCAGCACTTGGCCATCCAAATTTGGATGAACGAGAGGGTAAGATTTTTGCCATAGGTACTAAGCCTGTGAAACCCTACACAAGACAACTATCTGAGCGTTCATGCATTGGTGGAGTCTTAACATAATTATGAAATCATTGGGGATGGGCGTTTCTTGTAGTCTTTATCTGAGTTGTCTTTCATTTTAATGGTTTCTATTGAGTGAAGTTGTTAGGGTTCACACTTATCCTTTAAAAGTGTCATTTTAAAATACAAAAAAAAAAACAGATTATGGGTATTAATAATGTAGTTATTTCTTATTTGTATCATGTTGATCAGTTTGTGGTTTATGTGATTTATTGATGGATGAAAGTTTTTAGGTTATAGAGATCTAGTTTTAGTGCCATTGGTTCTTAATTTAGCGCTTCCATTGACTATTAATCCATGAAAAGATTCACTTTGAGCGATGTGGTCAATTTTTTTATTTGAGTTGTGGCCTATATATAGGTCCTTGGTAGCTCATTTGATGAGATCATCCCTCTATTTTTGATATTCTATCTCTGATTAGAAAAAATTCTGAGGTAGAATTCTGATACATGGAATTTAGGGGAATAATTGTTATTATAGAGGGCCTGGAGGAGGATAATTGTCCATGTAAATTTCAAAGTGGAGGTTGATGATTAAATATTAGAGAATTACTATAAAGCGGAGTTCTAGAAGGTTTTCTTATTTTCTTCATAGTTGGTGATTTAAATTTGAGGTTGGTGATTCTAGATTTTTTTCTTTTATTTAAACCATTTTCTGTATAAAAAAGACCCTTTATTCTATGATATAAAAGTATATTAGATTATCCATTGGATTTTTATTAGTATAGTTAACATTCTATTTGTTAATATGGATTGTGGTTTCATTGTGGATGAAATGAACACACGGGTTTGAGACTTGTTCTAGAAGGGTGGATCCTTCTAGAAGTTTTATTAAGATAGTATAAGGAATGGGGATTTATGAGGTGGAACTCTATAAGAACAAAAAAAGTTAGGTAATAGATAGTGTTTGAGTCATAGAGTTTGCGGATATAGTTGAAGAAGAGCCTTCCCTTACTAAATTTCTGGAAGGTTTCTTGAAGTTTGATAGATTCAAAAGTATAGTTTTTTCCTCGTGCATTTCTATGGTTCTTTGATGTTTTCAAATTCTATTCTTTATAGATTAGTATAAATGAAATAGGAAGAAGAATCATGGATAGTGATTTTTGAAGTTTGTTATTATTTTATTTTTTTCCTCATGTCACCCTTTTGAAGAAGGTTAGTAGGACTTGGTTTGCAGGATCATGTTTTGGTGGGACTAAAAGGTTAGATCTTTATTTATCTTTCTTTCTCATTATCATTTAACTAATTTTGGTATGGGATGAATTTTAGGATGTGATACTATTGAATTAGATGTATATGTTACTGACTTGGTAGATGGTTTCAAAGAATGATGTTTTGTAAAATGGTATCATGTTTTAGAAAAATGATGTTTCATGGCCCATTGGAATGTGTTATAGGATAAATATTTTTCAATTTTTTGTGTGTTTCAAAGAAGATGTGTTACAACCTAGTTAATGATTTTATAGGGTGAATATTTTTGACCCGTTTATATATTCTAAATGGTGATTCTTTATGATGAGAATGCTGGTTCTATAGGGTTATCTTGGAGTTTTGACTACTGGTTCTATATGGTAATGATTATCATTCCTCCTAATAATTTTAATTATTGTAATGTTACTCATAGTTTGATTATTTTAGAAGGTGATTTTTTAGAGGATGGAATTTATAGGAATTATGTAGATGATGTGGTTTTATGACTTGATCATTGTAATGGTTTTCTCATAAGATATGTGATACCATATTTTTCCATAGGATGTTTGATTACTAGTTGAAGGGTAGTGTGATGGTTGGACAAGATAGGCATCATCTCCTCACGATTTGGGTAGAGTCATGTCATATGGTGTTGAAATATACCAATAAAAATGTTGGGTTTAAGGTATTATATCTACCCCATTTGAGTAGATTCATGACACGTGGTGCTGGAATTTACCTATACTTATGATAGATCTCGAGTTTTTATCTACTTCCTTTTTGGTTGAGCCAAAAAGTGAGGTATTGAGATACACTTATGTTAGAAATTTGGAATGATAAGTTCCCTAGTTTACAGTTATAAGTATGGGGTTAGGAATATTGGTTTGTTTCAATTCCTTTTTCATGTTATGTTATTTCAGTGATGACATAAAGTCATTCTCTACATGAATCACCACTGAAGTATGATAAGGATGGGTGTTTCCTAATATCCTAGAAGAGTATGGGCCTTCCAAATTGGAAGTTGAGTAGACTTTGAATCATCTCTCGCATGTTAATATTTTTGATTATGGACATGAATACTCCTATGATAACACAAGATATGGGTTGGAGGTAGGTGGTGTGATGTTGGGAGGAGGCTATAAGTTTGGTGGGTATGATTTTCAGGGTTAATTGTTTTGATGGATTTTAATAGTCTAAGTTACTATATTTATGTATACACGTCTGATTTTTGGGAGTATGATTGTGATTATCTATTGGGTAGCTCTTTCAGACTTTACCCTGGCGTGGATTGGCTATTCTGTTTAACTTTTAAATTAAAAAAATATTATTATCCTATGATCACATCAATATAGTTGGAGTCTAGAATAGGAATCTACTGAGCATGTTTATACTCATCATTTATTTTATATATACTTTTTGATATTTAGGAAAATTTTGGTGGTGAATCCAAGAGATGTTATCTTATTTATATGATTATAACTCGAAGATAATTAGTTATATACTATTGTTGAAGTATACTGAGTATTTTCAAAATACTTTTTTGTAGGATTTTACACTTATATTTTTCCATAGATAGTTGTATTATTTCTATTTTAGTATATAAAATTACATACCATGATGATATACATTTCATTTACATTGTAGATTGCATTATTTCTTAGATTACATCGGTTATTCCTTATTTTATATCTTGATCTGGGATTATTGGGAGTAATTTCACCCATATGTGTATTTTATACCCTCAAATTTTAGCTCTATCCTATAGTCAATTAGAGATGGACTTGGGGTATCACAATTGATTTTTTTGGTTAACTAGGGTGGGGTTCCAATTGGAATTAAATCATGATAGAGTGGTATCAAATTGATTGTTTAAGATAGTGTTTGTAGTAGGTAATTACGAGGATGTATAAGTTGTCATAACAATATTTTTATTGAACTTTTCATGATATTTACAACATTGAAATTGATCTATGGACATAGAGGGCCCCTGTGATCCTACAAAGGACTCTAGTTATCTGGAAGTTATTATAAAGGGTAGGTATCCTATCAACAATATACTATAATATATATAGGATATTCATTATTTTGATCATAGAATATTATGATTACATGTGATTATAAAATTCTATTTATCACAAGGAAGACTACAAAATGAATTTATATATGGAATTATATCCTTGTGATATGTTCTGACAATGCATTTTTTATTTCTCTAGTTATGTGGCATGGTTTTCCTTAGGGGTGTGTGTGAGATTACATGACACAATAGACAATTATAGTTTAGTGGATGGTGGATTATACTATTTTTATAGTGGATTATGATTAAAATTAATCACTAGGTTGTTTTCAGTGGAATTATTTAGTAATATATGAGGGATATGTGTCATAAGAGACTGAGTGTTGGATGTAAAGTTTTATATAGAGATTCAGTTGATACAAATGATGATGGAGGATCATGTGCTACTGGTGGTCATTTTTTAGGGGATAAAATTCAATTGTAGAGGTTATATTTGAGAGATCATTTTAAGGATTATGTTTCATGGATGGTATTATAAGGAGTTTATTTCAGTAACTATGTGGGTCAATTGTTCATGGGATCTTTTGAAAACTTAAAAGGGGGATCTAGTGGTTGATAGTTTTGTGTTATATATATGGAGTTTTTTTCATTGGATATGTTAGTTGATGATGAATTAATCATTTTGTGGCAATTCTTTATTATATGATTTTGATGTAGATAGGTAATTTATATCATAATATCTCACCTAAGGTGATTCGCTGTGTTGAGATCACTAATTGGTTATTGGATCAGAGATCTTAGGTGATTCATGGTATCAAATAGAGTAAATATCAAGGTTATGGTACTCATTAAGTGGTGTAGTAGTGGTTCTATTTTCATCAACATTGGTCTCATCAAGAATCTTATCAATCATCTGGATCAATTATTTCAAGATCTTCTAGGGGAGTTTGAGGACTTGTTTTTATATCTTGAGAAAGATTTAGGAATTATCATTATGATTGTCCTTCCTTTTTAGGAGATTATTCAAGGAAGACATAGAGTTCATCTATAGAGATTCTTCCTCATCAAATTCAAATAATTCCATAGTTTCTTTAGTTGTGTAACTATTATCATTATATTAGACTGCTAATGAAGAGAGGATCTAATCAATAGTAGAAATGGGTTGGTGAAAAACATCCTTAGGACCTAGGTAAATTTCAGTGAATAAAGCAGGCTATTAGGATGGAGATTTAAGGTGAGGTCAGTTTCTCACTATTCAGGTTACTAATTTTGATATATTAGAGAGAGTGAGATATATGATTCATATCTATTGGACTCTAAATTTATTTTTAATAGAAACCAATGATTCATGTTATTTTATTATTCCATCTATTATTCATGGGATAGGTTTTTATTTGGATATTTAGGTTGACTAAATTAATTATTGAAACCTAATAGAGGTTATTCTTGGTTTTTGTGAGTTTTTAAAGGTTTGGAGCTTATTTTTGGAGTATTATCATTTATTTTAGGATTATGTCTTTCTTGAGATATAGTCTTATGATGAAATCCTTAATATGGATTATTTGTTATCAATTTGTGTTTGTGAAAATTGTTATGGACAAATATTTTATTTCATTAGTAAAACTGGTAGTCATTTTATATTTTTTAGAGAGTGAGATTATTTATTTAGATAATTATGTTTTTTGGTTCATCAATTTTATTTGCAGTTCATGATTTTAGCATTGGGTGTAGTATAGGCATTAGTGGAAAATTTTCCTCTCATGGTTTAGAAGATTGTGTATATTTTTCCTGAAGAGGTTTTGATCTTTCATCCATGGTGTGAGGTTGAGTTCTTTATTTATTTATATCGTGGTACCTAATAGATATTTTTATATTTATATTGAATTTATCTCAGTGAGGTTTGTGTGTTGAGATATCAGATTAATGTTTTTTTAAAAGAGTTCCATTTAGCCTAACATGTCATAGTGGGGTGCACCAAATTTTATTATTAATGAGGTGAGTGGTAGTTTAACATTTTTTATAAACTATCACTTGTTTTATTAAGTGAAATTGAAGAGTTAATATCCTTTAACTAGGATTGATTATTTTGAAAATAATCTTTATCATGTGAGAAGGTTTTTGAAGGTTGATGTGTATTTTGGATATCATCAATTAAGGATATAAGAGGAGGATATTTTGAAGGTGTATATTTATTTAAGTAATGATCATTATGAGAATTTATTTCAATTCCATTCAGTTTGATGAAAATTACAATAGTTTTTATGGGATTGATTTAGATGATCTTTGAGTCTTTTTTTAATTAGTCTGTGGAAATTTTTATTGATTTTATCTTTGTGTATTTGAGAATAGAGGTTGAATATGAGAGATATTTGAAAATTATCTTAGAGTTTTTAGATGATAATATATTGTATGTGAATTTATTTAAGTGTTTTTTGGACTCCTGATGGTCTCACCCAAATTTAGCCAAGATTTTAGGGTAAAGCAGTCGCTTGTAGTTTAGCTTGGGTTGTCGAATCCTCAGAGACCTAAGAAGTAACCTATGGACACGTACATTCTATGGACTATTTTTAGCTACTATGTTGCCAAATTTGGGTTGATTTTAGATGGGTTTAAGTTAACACTAAAATTATATAGTGAATTCAAATTATGAGAAGGGTTGATCCTAAGTTATTACAAGGGGTGGATTGGATGAATTCTTTTTTAAAAAGATATTTCAATTTCTTATATTTGAGATGAGTTCATTTAAGGAGATCAAAAAAATAATCACTTACTAGTTTAATTCCTACAAACCCTAATACTAATCACCTATACACTTGAAGGATCAATTTTTTGAGCACTCTAAGGTAAAGGTTCGTATTAGCACTTAAAGTGTGTGACCTTAAATTCAATAAGGATGAAGTGGTTTTAAAATCATCAAATAAAAATCTCATTTAAAAGAAGTTATTAGAATTTAATGGAGTGAGAAATAACATCCAATATAGCCCCTTTATACTCCCTTGGATCAAACCATAAGTGGGTTAGCCCTCTATTGATGACATGTCCTCAACAAAAGCGAGAAGTAGACTTACGAGGGTGGAATTGAAGAAGTAAAAACAAAAAAAAATATCGATCACTCCACCATTGTGTGATAAATTTCACAAAGTATGGTGTGAATATATTCACAATTCTAGGAAATTGTATCAAAGTGATATGTATATGAACATAATAAGAGTAGAGAAATAACTTTTATTAAGAAACTAAGGTGAATTGAATAACTTACATGAGAAAGAAATGCGATTACAAACACAAAGCGACAACATAACACTACAATGAAACCAAGTACCAAAGATAATTAAATAATTCAACACCACTACCTTAAATAGGAATTTTTGGAGCCTTGGGTAGATTATATAACAGTAAAAATCATCCCACTTGATTATGGTAGGCCTAGGGTAGTGGAAAGTAAGGGGGAGTGGACTTCTTTATCCTTGACTCGAAGTGGCAGCCAACTTGCATCCACCGAACAGACGCGCCTAGATGGAATTCTAGATGGAAGAATTAGAGTTGGCCATAGAAGAAAAAAGAAAATATCATGATGTCTTATATATCTCTTTAAAAGTTCAGTCCAAATTAATATGTGGTTACCGAGATATGATTAAATTGGTGGGTTGTTTTTCTGGTCCGTAGAATCTGGCCCAAAATATTATCTCTAACTTGGGATTCATGAATAACCAAAATGGAGGATAAATTAGCATAATATCCTGAAAAATAATATGTTCCTCTATATTTATTATACCATCCCATGAAATTTTGTCTTCAGTGGGTCTGTATTTTGGGCCCCACATTCTCATCAGTGGGCTAGTGTCCAATCTACCTTCTCCAGAATTGTTTCCTTTCATCACCAAATATCCCAATCATCTTTTATGAATAATCCATTGATCACTAAATGAAAAATGTTCATATTTAAGTATAGATAAATTTACCAAAATATAAAATTAAAATATAGATAATTTCTTTCATTAAAATCTGATGAATCATTGGGCCTAAATTGGTGTAAATTAGGCATGAAGTGCACAAATGATGAGAATGGATGTTCAAAATTAAAATCCGCTAACTCAGGCCCATAAGATAAAAAATGAACATTTAATACCATTAAAATTTAATTAACATATGTGTCTTTATTGGCTAATCACACCCCCAACTTGAGATTTTCTAGTCCCGAGCAAAATGTATCTCAACAATATGAAATTCGAATTCCCTTTTCCAAAAACATTTTAATACACAATGATCACAAACAACCCTTATACCAAACAATCATGAAACCCATAAAAATAATTTAATACAAGATAATTTCATAAGAAGATACCAATCCAAATCCTATTCCTTTGTTCAAATTCATCTCCACATTTCATCCAATTTCAATAAAGTATGATGATGTGTTGTGTGTCACAAAAGACACGGGGGTTCATTTTTATTCAAGGGGAAAATAATGAAAGTGCTAGGTGGAATCACATTTCAATATTAAGATGAGTATTAAATTATATATATATATATATATATATTCAATTTTTCCATGGTAATTGAATTTTCACTCAATAGAGTCAACCCATGTAGCGAGACTTTACTGATGACTCTCAGGCTCAAAGACCATATGGCACCAAGTGAAGCCCACATACTCAGGCATCATATCGAGTTAAATCAGTCAAAAATTAAGTCAAATTACCATAATTAGAGATAAAATTAATAACTCTGGGCCAGACAACTATGGAGTCACGATGCCCAAGCGCGAAAATCCACACATTAGGTCATTTAATTACTCTACGTGCAAATTTATTGTTTTTGTTTGATTTTTTTTGAATACTCATATTAAAACAAAAATGATCACAAAACCTATGATATTTATTTGGGGGACCCCATGAACTCAAAATAATACCCCACTATCCAAAGGATGTGTGTTGTGATCTCTTTTTTTCAATTTGGATGAAAATATAAATGATGAAATTTCACATTAGACAGCCACACTTTCCAAAATCTATGCTCATGAAATTATACAAGGATTAAAATTTGAATCAGGGAATGATAAATTATTTGATATTCACTTTCAAAATGTGAAATGTGTATTATCATGTTCAAAGTTAATGAAAATTTTCCTTCCATTTACGCACATTTTTTTAAATCATTTTATTCACACAAAAGAATTTTTTTACACAAAATCAAATTTTTTATTTCATCTCCCCCCAACTTAAAATAACACAGTCCCTAGTGTTTGAAGAAAAGAGAATTTAGAAGGGGTTAGAGGTAGATAAGGGGAGTTCAAAAAGGAAATTGAAATATGAGGATCATGGAATGAAGTCACCTGATGGTTGAAGTTAAAGTTCTCGCTGCTCCAATTAAGTCCTTTGATATCCATGTCACTTACAAAGTTCTCTAGTGGAAAAAGGAAATAACAAACAAACAAAACAAATATATATATATATATATATATTCACATAATAAAAAAGGTAAAATATAACTATATATACAAAAATTATAGAATAATGAAGCACTATAAGCCATAGGTCAGTGGTAAGCACGCACCCCTGTCTCCCTTCGGTCCCGGGTTTGAGTCCCCGCGACATCGCCTGTTGTGATGGGGTTTACACCATGACCTATGACATGTACTTTTAATTTATTATTATTATTATTTATTTATTTTAACCTATAGACACATAAAAATAAAATGAACTGATGATACATTGTCTTCTTTTTAAATTTCTGGGTAAGGTATTACTTAAGGATCACACCACGTGACACAAATGAATATGGCGCTCCCCTTTCATACCCATCCATACTAATAATAGAAGAACATGTCAACAGTTTATTTTTTTTAAATATCAAAATGATTCATTAATCTTATTTGAAAAATAAATATGATTCAAAAAGATTGGAAACATGGAAACCACGGGTTGCCTCCCATGTAGCACTTTTGTTTAATGTCGCTAGCACGACTTAGACCCTTAATTATTTAAGTATTTTCCTCATCTAAGGTTGGTTCACACAAGTTTTCATCAACTTCATTTTTTTGGAATGGTTCAATGAATGTTTTGACTCTATGACCATTAACTTTAAAGGTTTGACTATTGGTGGGATCTTGAATTTCTATAGCCCCATGGGGGTATACCTTATGCACTTTGTATGGACTTGACCATCTAGACCTCAACTTTACTGGGTGTAAATTAAGTTTAGAACTATACAAAAGAATAGGTTTAACTGGTACCATGTGTTTTGTTATAAGATTTTGATATTGGTAGGCTTGTACTTTAGCTTTATTGATCCTTGAATTTTCATAAGCCTTCATCCTAAGTTCCTCAAGTTCATTGAGATCTAATTTCCTTTTTGTTTCGGCCAATGATACGTCATAATTCATTTTCTTAATTGTACAAAAGGCTTTATGTTCAATCTCCACGGGAAAATGACATGATTTACCATAAACCAACCTATATGTGGACATTACTAAAATGGTTTTATATGCGGTTTGATAGGCCCATAGAGCATCTAAGAGTTTGCTCGACCAATCTTTCCTAGATGGATTAATATTTTTCTCAAGAATTTGTTTGATTTCTAGATTGGCTAACTCAGCTTGACCATTAGTCTGTGGGTGGTAATAAATGGAAACTTTGTGAGAAATTCTATAATTTTCCATGAGTGATGAGAATGGAAAATTGCCAAAAATGAGTTCCAAGATCACTAATGATAGCCCTAGGAATTTCAAATCTAGAGAAGTTGTTTTCTTTTAAGAATATAATCACATTTTTATGATCATTGGATTTTGTGGGAATGGCCTCAACCCATTTTTAGACATAATCAGTATCTAGGATAATGTAAAGATATTCCCTAGAGTTTGGGAAGGGACCCATGAAATCAATTCCCCAACAGTCAAAGATTTCAACCACTAAGATGTGAGTGAGTGGCATTTGATTTATTTTTTGTGATGGACCCTACTTGTTGACACCTAGGAAATCTTTGAAAAAATGTGTAGGAGTCCCTTGAGAGGGTGTTCTAGAAGAGACCACACTAAATAATCTTAGAAAATGTTTTCTTAGAGGAAAAGTGACCACCACATGCCTCACTATGATAGAATTTAAGGAAAGAATCTTGTTCAGATTATGGGACACACCTCTTAATGACTTGGTCAGGGCAGAACATATAGAGGTATGGATCATCAAACACATAGTTCCTAACATCAAAAAGGAATTTCTTTTGATATTGAGTCCCTAAGAATTTTGGAATGACTCCTGTAAATAAGAAGTTTCCTATGTAAGCATACCAAGGGTAGTCACTCAAAAAGTATAGGTATTTATCAGTGAATGAATCAGACATAGAAAGGTGATTTTAGTTGTCTTTGAATTCCATCCTAGAGAGGTGATCAACTAAAAAATTTTTAACACCCTTTTTGTCCTTAATTGTGAAGTCAAATTCTTGTAAGAGAAGGAACCACCTAATCAGTCTAGCCTTGGAATCTTGTTTTTGGAAAAGGTATTTTAGGGTTGAATGGTCAGTGAAGACAATGATGGGTGATACAAAGAGATAGGACTTGAATTTCTCTAAGGAAATGACAATAGAAAGAAACTCTTTCTCAGTGGTGGTGTAGTTGATTTGTGCATCATTTAATGATTTTCTTTCATAAGCAATGACACATGGATCTTTCTCACACCACTATCCTAAGACTAATCATACAGCGAAGTCACTTGCATCACACATGAGCTCAAAAGGAAGTTTCCAATTTAGAGATTTCATGATATGTGGAGAGAGAAGAGCTGACTTTAGTGTAGATAATGATTCCTCACAGCTTTCTATCCATAAAAATGGATCATCTTTCACCAATAGAGCACAAAGTGGTCAAGAAATAGAGCTGAAATTCCTAATGAACCTTCTATAGAAACTAGCATGTCCTAATAAAGAACTCACTTCCTTGAAATTTTTGGGTGATGGAAGGTGGAGAATGATGTCAACCTTGGATTTATCAACTTCAATACCCCTACCTGAGACCAGATGGTGTAGAACTAGTCCCTCTTTAACCATGAAATGACATTTTTCCCAGTTTAGGACTAAATTCTTTTATTCACATCTTGACAAGAATCTCTCCACATTCCTTATACATCCCTCAAATATATCCCCAAACACAGAGAAGTCATCCATGAAGATCTCTAGAAAATAACCTACCATGTTTGAGAATATTCCCATCATGCACCGCTGGAAGGTTCCAGGGGCATTGTATAACCCGAAGGGAATGCGTTTGAAAGAAAAGGTGCCAAATGGACATGTGAATGTAGTCATCCTTTGATATTCTAGGGAGACCTCAATTTTATTATACCCCAAGTACCCATCTAAGAAACAGTAGAAGGCATGAACTGCCACTCTCTCAAGGACATGGTCAATGAATGGTAAGGGGAAATGGTACATCTTGGTAAATGAGTTTATCTTCCTACAATCAATACAGACTCTACAGCCACTACTCACCATTATTGGAAGAATCTCTTCATCCTCATTGGTTATCACTGTGATTACAACCTTTTTTGGAACCACTTGGATTGGGCTCACCCACTCACTCTCATATATGGGATAGATGATACCAGATTTTAACAATTTCAGAAGTTCTTTTCTCACTACTTCCATGAGATTAGGATTGAGTCTCCGTTGAGGTTGACGACATGGATTTGAATAAGATTCTAGAACAATCCTACGAGTCCTGATAAGTGGTCTAATCCTAGGAATATCAGACAGGGTCCAACCAATGGCTTTCTTATGTTTCATAAAGACATCTAGAAGCATCCTATCATGATTGGATTTAATAGAAGAAGAAATGACAATAGGATGTGTTTGATTGTCCCCTAGGAAGGCATACTTGAGTGCAGAAGGAATTTCCTTCAATTCAAGATCAGGTTGGTTTAGAATTTCAGCAGAATATTGGGACATTGGATCAAGATCAATTTTTTTTCCTAGAGTTTTAGATAGGATTGATTCCCCACATGTAGAAGTTTCATCTACTAGATTGGATTGATCATATTTAGGGAAGGAAGTTGGAGTGGTCTCCATGAAAGTGGTTTCCTGAAAGTTTTCACTAATTGTTGGACCTAATACTTCATCATAAGAGTAATTTGAAAATGATTCAAGCCAAGGAGATAAAATTCCTTCATGTGAACAAAGGAAGTCAATCTCATCTTGACTTAAATATCCATCAAATATTCCTTTATGTTCTATGAATTCATTATCAGTGATTCCTATCATCTTTACTTCATGAATGTACTCATCATCCCCTATTTGTGAGCTTGAATTATAGATGTTCAAGTCTAGAATCATGTTTCCAAAGGTGATGGTCATGTTCCCATTTTAGACTCGGATAACAGATTTGATTGTTGTAAGGAAGGGACGACCAAGGATGACTGAGGTTTGTTCATTGTTGCCTAAGTTAGGATTGTTGTAAAGGAAAATGAAGTCAGCAAGGTATATGAAGTTTTCTACTTTTACTAGAACATACTTTAAAATCCCCTTTGGAACCTTAATTCTACGATCAACAAGTTGAAGTGTAACCGATGTGGGTTGGAGATCTTCTAGGACTAACTAGTAGTACACATCATAGGGGATGAGATTGACACTATCACCTTGGTCACACAATGCCTTGACAAATTTGTTCTCTCATAGTTCAACATTGATGTAAGGGAAACCAGATTCTTTCATCTTTGGTGGAAGTGTTCCTTGGATTGTTTTGATAACATTTGCTGATAGAAGGACTTGGTTATTATGTGAGAATTTTCTTTTAAATGCGTAGAGGTCCTTAAGGTATTTTGAGTATGCAGGAATGGTTTGAATAGCATCGAGGAGTGGAATATTCAACTTGAATTGTCAGAATATTTCCCTCAATGTTTCACTTAATTCAGGCTTGGTTTCCCCCTTATGCGTTGAGGAAATGGTGCAGTTTGTGGGGTTATTTGTTTAAGAGTTGTTTCTTTCACACTGTTATCAGTTTAATCAGTTTGATCTTGAAGTTCATTTGAATTTTCATTAGAGTTTAAAGCTTCACATGGTTTATGACTTATTTGTTCAGGTTTCTCAATTGATTTCACACTTTTTAAAACTATCACAGCCTTTAGTTGTTCATGAGTTATTTGAATGAAACTTGAATATCCCCTTATTTTTTGTTGTGTAATGGATTGTGTAGGATTCAGTTCCTTTCCATTTTTGATTATTTGAAGTTCTTGTTTTAAGGAAGATACTTCTGAGTTCATCCTTTCCATTTGTTTGCACAGTTGTTCTAGTAGTCTTTGTGGAACAGTTTGGGTTAGTGCTTGAGAAGATTGGTTTATCCCAGGGGGATATTTTGGAGGTGGGATGGTTTGTTTAAAATGGATCGATGGTTGTTGGTATTGGATAGGTTGGGTTTGGAACTAGTTATGGGTTTGGTAGTTCTGATGGGGGTAAGTATTTTTCCATGTGGTTGGCTAGGTTGTTGATTATCTTTCCAGCGGAAGCCCATGTGGTCATTATACCTTGGGTTGAAGGTGTTTTGGTATTGAGGATTTTGAAAGTTCAAGGAATTTACTTCCACTAGGGTTCCTCCTAAAATAACATCCTCGATGGATGAAATGGTTGGGCAATTGTCTGTCTTATGGTCATGTTTGTCACAAATTGTGCAAACATGGTCTACAGTTTGGATTTCATGGACTTTCTTAAGGTTTATCTCTTCAACCTTCCTAGAGAGTGCTATGAGTTTAGCCCTCAGGATTTCCTCTTCTCTAAGTGTATGAATTCCAGTATTTCTTTTTGTCTTTTTATAATAATGTGAAGTTCCCCATGTTTGGTTTTGTTCAGCAAGGCTTTCCAGATACCCGTAACCATCATTTGGGGCTTTGTTTTTAAAGGTTCCATTACACATCATGTCAATGAATTGTTTGTTCCCTGGGCCCAAACCTTCATAAAAAATTATCACTTGTTCAGGTATAAAAAAACCATGATGTGGAACCTTGTTTAGGGTGTCTTTGAACCTCTCCCATGTTTCATAGAATGACCCTCCCTCTTTTTCAAAAAATTTTTGGATCCACTTTTTAAGTGCAATTGTTTTGTGGTGGGGAAAATATTTTTTGTAGAATTCTCTTTGTAATTGGTCCCTGGAGTTTATGGATGATGGTATCAAATTGTTTAGCCAATTTTTAGCTTGATCCTTTAATGAAAAAGGAAATATCCTCATCTTAGCTGATTCTAGTTGATGTGAGGGACATATGATTTCTACAATGTCATTGAACTCCTTAACGTGAAGGTAGGGTATCTCGGACTTCATTCCAAGGAATGTGGGAAGGTGGTTTAGGACATGGGGTTTAAATATGTAGTTAGAATCTCCTAGGTAATTGTGTCTAATGAATTAGGGGGCATTGGTACAAGATTTACCGAGGTAGTCATTCATGGTTTGATCAACTACATTCCCTAGGTTTGGAGCTTCTTGATTTTGGTTTCCCATTTGATTTCCACCCGGGTTTATGAGTTGGTTCCATTGAAGACATTCCATTTAAATGGGATTAATTCTTGAATCTAGAGTTTCAAAGATATTAGGATATAATGGAAACAATCCACTAGGTTCACTTGACTCCCCTATCCTAGGACTTTCCACCCTAACTAGTCTGTTTGAATTATCACGGGTGTAGGTAGACATGCGCCAAAAGGAAAAAAAGTGAGAAAGGGAAAAGATAAGAGATCTTGGGTGAGAATAAAAGAATGGGGGCGAGTAAATAAGTTTTTGGTCTAAGGTAATTACTTTTTCCCTGTAAATAGTGCTAAATTTTGATTCATGCTCAAATTTACCAAATAGATGAAGGTAGAATGGTCCTTGTAGTCTAGCTTTGGTTGTCAAATCCACTGAGACCTAATAAGAGACCTAAGATAATCAACCTATGAGATGTATTTTTGGTAATGAAGTTTCCAACTTTGGGTTGATTTTATATGGGTTTAAGTGAACACTAAAATTCTTAAGTGAATTCAAATTATGAGAAGGGCTGATCCTAGGTTATTACAAGGGGTGGATTGGATGAATTCTTTTTTTTAAAGATATTTCAATTTATTATATTTGAGATGGGTTCATTTAAGGAGATAAAACAAATCATCACTTACTAGTTTAATTCCTACACACCCTAATAATAATCACCTATACTCTTTAAGGATCAAAGTTTTGAGAACTTCAAGGTAAAGGTTCGTATTAGAACTTGAAGTGTGTGACCTTAAATTCAATAAGGATAAAGAGGTTTTAAGATCATCAAATAAAAATCTCATTTAAAAGAAGTGATTATCCATTAATGGAGTGAGAAATAACAACCAATATATCCTCTTTCCGCACCCTTGGATTAACCAATAATAGGGTTAGCCCTCCATTGATTACATGTCCTCAACGGAAGCGGGAAGTAGACTTATGAGGGTGGAATTGAAGAAGTAAAAACAAAAAAATATCGATCACTCCACCGTTGTGTGATAAATTTCACAAAGTATGGTGTGAATAAACTTGAACTTTTAGGAAAAGGTATCAATGTTATATATATAAGAACATAATAATAGTAAAGGAATAACTTTTATTAAGAAACTAAGGTGAATTTAACAACTTACATGAGAAAGAAATGCGATTACAAACACAAAGTGGCACCATAACAATACAATGAAACCAAGTACCAAAGATCATTAAATCCTTCAACAACACTACCTTAAATAGGAGTTTTTGGAGACTTGGGTAGTGTCTCCAACAGTAAAAATCATCCCACTTGATTATGGTAGGCCTAGGGTGGTGGAGAGTAAGGGAGAGTGGACTTCTTTACCCTTGACTAGAAGTGGAAGCTAGCTTGCATCCACTGAGCAGATGCACCTAGATGGCCTTCTAGATGGCCGAATTAGAGTGATACATAGAAGAAAAAAGTGAATATAAGGATGTCTCCTAGTTGTCTATAAAATTTCATCCCAAAATAATTTTTGTTTTCCGAGATATGATTAAATTGGTGAGATGTTTTTCTGGGCCGCAGAATCTGGTATAGAATTTTATCTCTAAATTGGGATGCCTAAATAACCACAATGTAGGCCGAATTAGCACTTAATATTGAATAATTATATTTTAATATCTATGGATTCTATCATCCCATGAAATTTGGGCTTCATTGGGTCTGTATTGTGGGCCACACATTCTCATCAGTGGGATGGTGTCCAATCTGCCTTATTCAGAATTGTTTCCTTTCGTCGCCAAATATCCCCATCATAATTTATGAATCCTCCTTTGATATCTGAATTAAAAAAGTTCATATTGAAGTATATATCCATTTAATAAAATATAAAATTAAAATATGTATAATTACATTCCTTAAAATCAGATGAATCATTGGGCCTAAATTGGTGTACATTAGGCATGGAGTGCACAAATGATGAGAATTGATGTTTAAAATTAAAACCCACTAACTTAGGCCCAAAAGATCAAAAATGAACATTTAATACCATTAAAATTTAATTAAAATATGTTTTTTATTGGATAATCACCTGAGGTGTATTTCATAGGCCTGTGATTTTTTAGAGTAGTTCTAATATTGACCTTGTGAGGGTTGACATGGCAGTGTCTTGATATTATCATAGGAGTGTTTCAAAGGTTTGTAGTTTTCTCAATATAAATGGATATTATTGAAGGTTAATTTTATATTTATCATTGATTATGGATCCTTTATAATCCTCATATATAAAAGGCTATATATTCATTTAGGTATAATAGTTTTGTACATATTTTTATTTTCTGAAGGATAAGTTGACTTATACACCTATTTTGAGGTTACTAGAGGATGGTGTTTCTTTTTAGGTGTATTGTGATTAATATAATTATGTTATTGGATTAATTTTGATGGAAATCGTGTTTTAATAGCTTATAGGTCTATAAATACAAAGCCCCATGAGTCTAACTATACTACCCATGATCTGGAATTGGTAGCTATAGTGTTTTCATTGAGGATATGGGAAAAATATTAGTTAAGAAGTAATTTTATGGTCTTTATAGATCATAAGATCTTACTTTATATATTTTCTATGAGGGATTTGAATTTTATTAAGAGGTTTTGGATTAATATTCTTCAAGATTATGATTTTTATATCACTTAACCCTAGAAAAGGGTAATATATCTATGAATACTTTGAGTTAGAGATATTGTAACAGTCCTGCTCTTTATTACACATTAATTCTTGATTTATTAAATAAAAGTACACAAAATAAAGTATAGAAGATCAATAAGTTTATTTTATTTTGGAATTAGGTACATTACATAACAACTCAAAATAAGGAATACATCATCTTTATTGAAAACCTTTTTAACATGTTCATAATATTTCATCGAACTTAAAACTGTATAAGATAACCTGGGGACATATATAAGAAATGGGTGAGCTATAAATCCTATAAAGGGAATAAAAATGTAATATCATGAATATAATAATACATGTTAGACAATAGTAATATCAATGGTGGCTTAAAAGAAATAATAATCATAAACATAAACTATGAGACATGATATATCATCGTAATCATAAAGGAAACATCGAAAATGTGAGAATAACTTAAAACAATGCATCATAAACATAGTTTAGGGCCAACTAGAAATAAATAATGATGGAAAAAGTACCATAAAGTAATTAGGTTTACTCAATATCCCAACATGATGTCTCATGAGACTAAACATTACCCAATACATTGGATCACTATATAATTTAGAGTGCACCTACCACTTTCATTTCATTCTCATGCTTAAGTGTGCAACATAGATCATACAAAATGGATTCATTCATAATCAAATTTTCTTAAAAAATCAAGGAGTATGGAATAAATAAATTTAATTCCCATTATAATGAAGTATAAGTGTATAAATTTGAACATACTTGTTTGAAAATGGGTATGGTATTCACTACTCAATTGTTTTGGAATGAAAAATTGTGGTGAAATTTCAACAGTATAACAACGTCACATAAAAAATCATAAAATATGTTAATGAGAGAGAAAGGGTTCTCTAATAATTTATACATAAAATTGGTAGTAATAAGTAAATTTAAATACATATAAAAAGGTTAACAATTTGAAATATAAGGCATATGATAATAAAGAAACTTGAATAAAGAAGAGAAGGTGAGGATCCCTTACCTGAGTCTGTGACTCCAAATGATTGGGAGGGGCTTCTTGAGAGCTTGGGAAACCTTGGGAGAACCATAGAGAGAGTAGGGTAGAGTAATTACGTTCTAAAAGTATTTTTAGTTAATATAAATGGGGTCTTGAGTGGTTTGATATAGTAAATGAGTGGTGATTTCATTAATATTTCTCAAACTTAGGTTTTAGACTCTATATACTAAAATAACCAAAACCACAGACCTTACTGTGAATTTTTACCCATATTTTTTGAAAAATGGTATTGCTTATAATAATTTTATAAGTCTAAGGGCCGAAATTAACAAAATAAAACCCTTACTTATGTGGAAGTGAGTCATATTCTTAAAGAAAGGATTTTAAAACCTTAAAATATTTCAATGGTTTTGGATGATTCATAATGGATTTATAAAATTAATCAAATAAAAATAAAATAAAATTATTTTAAATGGAAAACATATATTTGGTCAGGATGCATTTTATAGTATTTATTACATCACTTTTAGGTCATTATGATGTCATAATACACACCGAATATTTATACAATATTTAATTTTTACCCGAAAATTCAACTATCTCAGGTTATTATAAAAAATTAACCATTGTATAATTTTGATGTTTTGATTCCAAAAAAAATATTCATTTTATCAAAATATTTTTCTAAATATTTTTATTTTCACCTTTAAAATAATAATATACATATATTGAGAAATGTTGGGTTTTTTGACAATAAAAAATTTCAAACCTTTATAAAAATTACATTTGACTTCATATAAATCATATGAACATTTATATTTAATAAAATTTATTTAATAATAATATTTTATTAAAATATTATTTATTTCAAAAACCTATTAATTTATCAAAATAAATGTGTTAATTTAAATTGAATATTAATTAAAAATAAAATTTGTGTTTTATTGTATCAAAATAAAAATCATTCATAAAGTAACAATAATAGGATTAAAATATATTAATTATTATATAAAAAATAATATACATACTCATATTGATAGGGTATTGACACATATCCCTTTAATACACCAGCCAACGCCCTAAGGGTAAGGTGTGTGACAGTGATACTTTCATGGGGTGGTTTGACGAACATGGTTTGGGTCGTGATCTCGATGATCTTGAACCTCTCTTGTAAAAGATTTATATCTTGATTCAGTTGTTGGATTTCATCTTGGTATTGGTTAGGGGAAATCCCAATGATGCTATCTCCCTCGAGAACTCTATTCAATGGGCTTCATAGGGTACGGTCCTACTGGTTGATCCCATCACTTCCCTTGTCTGTGTTAATTGGATTTGTTAAAACCCAATATTTATATTAATCATGTGATCACTATTTAATGTCTATATTATCAATGCTAACGATTCTTAATATTCTTTTAAATATGATATAATGAAACCAAATGATTGCATGTGTTTTCTATAATAATGAAACATAATAATACATTTTAATTAAAACAAAGGTGAATTTTATTTATAATAGTTTAGGAAATTACACCCCCCTTAATAAATTTCACCCTGAAAATTTTCATTTCACACACTAAAATAGAGGAGGGTTACTATGTTTCATCACCTCCTCTGGTTCCCACATCACTTCTTCAAACTTTGGTTTCTCCACATCACTTTGACAACATGAATTTTCTTATTTAATAGAACTTTGTCTTTATGATCTAAGATTTTCATTGGACACTCTTTATAATAAATATACCTCTCCAAAAATACCACATATGGATTGAGTACATGTGAGGGTTCTAGTATGTACTTTCTCAAGAGTGATACATGAAATACATAATGTACTTGAGATTGGTTAGGTGGTAGTGATAGTTGATAGTCCACCACTCTTATGTGATCAAGGATCTTAAAGGGGCTGATGTATATTTGGATAAGATTTCCCTTCTTCCAAAAAACTCATCATTTACTTCCATAGAGATATGTAGAAAAAAAAACATGTCTTCAACATCAAACTCTAGGTCTCATTGAATATTATCATCACAACTCTTCTGTCGACTCTGAGCTGCCTTGATGTTCTGCTGAATGGTCTTAACCTTTTCCACCATTTCCTTGATCATTTCAGGACCTAGTTGTTTCATTCTCCAAATTCATCCCAACATGAAAGTTTTCTTCCCCTCTTCCCATAAAGGTCTTCTTAGGTATCCATTTGGATTCTTGAGTGGAAACTGTTATTGTATGAGAACATGACCATATAAAGATGTTGGTATCATCCTCTTTTTAAGTCAATTGAGCATGATCTCAATATGTCCTACAATTTATGGATATTACACTCAGATTGGCCATCAATTTTGGGGGTGATAAGCTATGTTGAAGTTTAACTCAGTATTTAGAGCATGTTGTATAATTTTCCAGAACTTTGGGATAAATCTCAAATCTTGATTGGATATAATTGATAGTGCTAATCCATGCATTATTACCACTTCTATGATGTATATCTATTCAAGTTGATTCGGTGATAAATCATCTCAAATATCAATGAAGTGTGCAGTTTTTGTGAGATAATCCACCACAACCCAGATAGCATTATTCCCTCTTTATGTCTTCATAAGACTACTAATAAAGTCTATGGTGATATTTTCCCATTTCCATGTAGGTATGGGTAATGGTTGTATCATCCCCTTGTATTTTTTACTTTCCTCTTTCACTTACTAACATACAAGATATCTTAATGTATACTTTGTGATCTCCTTCTTCATATTGTCCCATCAATAACACTCTCAGACATCTTGATACATCTTTTTTCTTCCAGGATGGATAGATAAGGTATAACTATGTGCATCATCTAATAACTCCTTCTTTAACTCAGGATTTTATGGTACACATACCCATGAACTAAATCCTACAACTCTATCTTCATTAAAATTTAACTCATAGGATTTCCCTTTTCTTATAGTTTTCACTTTCTTCTGATTTTTCACATCATCTCTTTGAGCATCAGTTATCTTCTTCAGAAGCGACAGTAAAGCAATCATTTCTGAAAATATTGATGATGTTCCCTTCTTTATGATTCCCATGTCCATCCTTTCCAAATCTAAGAAGATAGGATCCCTCTAAATTATCATCAATGATAGAATTTTTGGATTCTTTATACTTATAGTGTTTAGCACTTTATTCATTTTCCCTGAATGAATTGAGAAGTAACAGTCCTTGATCATATCTAACCATCTTTGTTGGCACATATTAATCTCTTTCTATGTGAATATATACATGATACTTTTTTTATCCATATATATTTCATACATCTCCCAAAGAGATAATTTTTCCACATTTTCAAAGGAAATATCACTGGATCCAACTCCAGATCATGCAATGGGTAGTTCTATTCATGAATTTCAACTTCCTTGAATCACAGGCTATCAATTTTTCATTTTTCATTAGCACACAATCCAAACTCTTCTTCAATGTATTTCTGAATATCATGAAAAGTTCTCCACTTTTGGGTAGTGTGAGTACAAGTGTAGTGATGAGGCTCATTTTCAAGTCCTTGAATATCTCTTCACATTCATCATTCTAACCAAACTTGAATCCCTTATTATTTATCTTGGTTAGAGGGTTTGACAATCATGAGTAATTTCTCACAAAGTAATGATAGTACCCAACTAATCCAAGGGAACTAGGCTATCTATCACAGATGTTGGAATTGTCCATCCTTCAATTGTTTCTATCTTTTAAGGGTCCACATATATCTCATTGATTGTGATGATATTCCCTAATAATGAGACTTTCTTTAACCAAAATAACATTTTTTTTCCTTTGAATAAAACTTCTACTTTTGTATGGTCTTTAGCATAGTTCTCAGGTGATGCTCATGCTCCTCCTTTCCCTTTTAGATTATTAGAATACTATCTATAAATACTACCAAATTTTTTTCAAGGTAATCTCTATAAACTATATTCATCAAGTCCATGAATATTTCTAGAGCATTAGGGAGTCTAAAAGGCATTACTATGAACTCATAGTTCCTTTACCTTGTATAAAAATTAGTCTTGGGGATATCATCATTTTTCACCTTAAATTGGTAATATCCCGACCATAAATCCACCTTGGAGAAGTATTGTGATCCACATAGTTGATCGAACAAGTCATCAATCTATTGTAGAGGATACTTGTTCTTTATCATGATCTTGTTGAGCTCATGATAATTAATGAAAAGGTTCATTAACCCATCCTTCTTCTTGACGAGGAGGACTAGTGCACCCCATGGTGAAGAACTTGGGCATATGAAACCTTTATCTAGATTCTTCTATATTTGTTTGTTCATATTATAACGTTCCACAAAAAACATTCTATATAGAGTCTTGGATAATGGTAATTACCCAAGTATAAACATGATAGAAAATTCAACCTCTCGAATATGAGGAAGACTAGGAAATTCCTCGAGAAACCCATCAGCATAATCCCTCACAGTGTTCATGTATTCAAGGGTGATTCTTTCCTTAGAATCAATCATTTGAGATATATATGCATGATCATAGGGAAATAAAACCAATTCTTGAGATATTGGTGATATATAAGACTAATACCCATCCTTGAACTTGTATAAAAATGGGAGATGACTCACAATATGGATGTTCATTTCCTTCTCATGTAAATTTATGTTGGATCTATATAGGGAAAGCCAATACATACCAAGAATCACATCAAATTCAACCAAAGGGAGTATAAAAAGTTATCTGGGGATTTCATCACAAAAATTTTAATAGGGGATGAGTTATATACTTGGTTTGCAATAATTTCTTCATTTTCCATTTTCACTGATAACTCTACTTCCATGATTTGTGGTGGTGTTTGAATAGTTCTACTAAAATTTTGTGATATAAAGGAATGTGTAGAACTAGAGTCTAAAAGTATATTTTCTATTCCTGAATTAATAACTAGCATACCTATCACCACTTCATTGTTAGGATCCACCTTAGCGGTTGTGATATAAAATGATAACCCTTGATACCTTAGAGTTTATTGGTTGTCATTAAAAACCCTTGGCTTAGTGCATTGGTTTGAAAATTTCCCTAGATCCTTGAAGTTTAATCAATGAAAAATGAGATAAGGTTTGACTATATAATTTATTTTCTTCATCTAATTAGTGGGTTTCTCCTGTAAAAAATCTTTAGCTAGGTGTCCTTCCTTCCCACACCTAAATCATTTCCGTATTCCCCTTAATCAATTTTCAGGTGCCTCTTTCCACACCTTTGACAAGTGGGATGTTGAAATTTCTTAGCACTATTAGATTTCTACATCAGACTTCCAGAATTAAACTCCACCTTATGCTTCTTATCCTCATGATACCCTTTAGATTCTCTAATCTCTATTTCTATTTTGAGGACACATCAAAAAATTTCTTCCTAACTATCAAAATATCATATTTCTAGGGATTTTCATAGAATAGGTTTTAGCCCACAAAAGAAGGGGTCAACCTTGCATTCATGGGTAATGAGAAATCAGGAGACATATAGTGCAAGTATTGTGAAGTTTTCCTCATACACACCAATAGATTATTCATATTTTTCCTCAAGGTAAAGGAAATCCCTTTCCATTTTAAGATGGAGAGTGTGAGGAAAATATTTATTGGAAAATATTTTCCAGAATTCCTTCGACCCCATCACTTATATCTCTTCCTAAGGCTTTTTATTCTTAATCAATGTCCAACACTGATCAGATTCTCCCTCTATACAATAAATATCTAGTAGAAACTTCTCCTGATTATAACATTGAAGGATGGATATGATATTCTCAATATATTTTATCCATTGTTACAAGATTAAGGGATCATATGATCCATTAAATATTGGAGACCTTTTTTGTATAAAGGTTTTAATCATAGATTGTTCTCTATTAGTTGGATTTAGATGACCATCCAGATCTAGTTTGTTATTCAGAAGCGGAGTAATCTGAGAGATTATTGCTATAAAGTTCACAATTCTTGCTCCCATTAGGCTGGGAATCTCATTGGGGTTGTCATTATATTTCATGTTTCATTGATTGTTTATCTGATTAGCCATATTTTTGTCCATTGGCTAGAAAAAAAAGGAAAATTAGGGATGAGTATTTTAAACTATTAAAAACATAGAGGGGAATCCAATGAAATTAAATTTATGTCTTATAAATTACATTTATTTCTTAAATTACGATTTTCTAGAATTCAATATATGTTATCCATGATATATTTCCTAACATATATTCTTATGGGATTTTTTTGGTACCTTAATAATGGTTTATAATGATCTTATAATTTGGCCAAAGAATATCCCCCATGACTGTCAAACCAGTTGTGCAGAAAGTCCCATTTTCATGCATCAGTTCCCGGTTGAGTCTAGCTCAATGCGGTGGTTTGGGGTTTTACCCCTATGTACATCTATACCAGAACCACATCCACTTATAGTATCCAGGCATGAATGTATTTTCTTGAAAACCCACTAACTTTATACATACCAAAATTTAGGTATGTCTTTTTATACTTAGTCTTATCCCTAAGGATTTCACTATAGTTTTCTAATCCTATTCCCAAAAATAATTAAACTTTTCCTTTGATACCAACTATAACAACCCTTTACTTTATTACACATTAATTATTTATTTATTATATGAAATTGAACACAATAAAACCTGGAAGATCAAGAAATGTAGTTTCTTTTGGAATTAGGTAAATTTAATAACAACTTAAAATAAGTAATACATGATCTTTATTGAAAACCTATTTAACATGTTTATAATATTCCATTGAACTTAAAACTACATGGGATAACCTGGGGACATACATAAGAAAGGAGTGAGATATAAAGCCCAGTAAGGGAATAAAAAAGGAATAAAATTAAGATAATAATAAATTATATATAATAGTAATATAAATGGGGTGTAAAAATAGTAGGAATCATAAATATGAAAAATGAGACATGATATAACATGATAATCATAAAATAAACATGTGAAATCTGGAAACAACTTAAAGTACTGCATCATAAACATAGGTCAAGGATAAATTTCAAGACATCATGATGGGAAAAATCAAATAAAGGAATCATGTTTACTCATTATCCCAACATGACATATCCAATGACTAAAAATTACCCAATGTATTGGAGCACTATATAATTATGGGTGCACCCATATCTTTCATTTCATTCTCATGATTAAGTGTGCCACATAGATCATACAACATGGATTCATTCATCATCATATTTTATTCCAAAATAAATGATTATGGAATGAATACATTTAAGTCCCAAGACAATGAATTATAAGTGTATAAAGGTTAACAACCTTGATAGAAAATGGGTATGGTATTCACTACATAATTGTTTTTGGCATGAAAAATCACGGTGAAATTTCAGAAACATAATGGAGTCACATAGAAATTCATAAAATGCGTTGATAAGAGAGAAATGGGTGTCTAATTATTTGGATATAAAATTGAAATTAATAGGGAAATGTAATGATATATCCCAAAAAAAATAATTGGAAATATAAGGCATAAAATAACAAAGAAACTTGAATGAAGAAGAGAATGTGAGGATCCCTTACTTGAGTGTGTGACTCCAAATGCTTGGGAGGGGATTCTTGAGAGTTTGGGGGTGACTTGGAAAAAATATAGATATGGGGGGGGGGTAGATTAAATAAATTCTACAAGTATTTTTAGTGAATATAAATTTGAGCTTGGGAGGGTTTATATTGGTAATAAGTTATGATTTCTTTAATATTTCTCAGACTTAGGTATTGGACCCTATATAATAAAATAACCAAAACCACAAACCTTACCATGGGTTATGACCATGTTATATACCAAATGGGAGTGGTTTTAATTATTGTATAAGGCCAAGGAAATAACTTAATAAAATAATACCCTTTTTATGAGGAAGTGAGTCACACTCTTAAAGAATGGATTTTAGAACCTTAAAATATATTAATGTTTTTAGAAGATTCATAGAATATTTATATACTTAATAAAATAAACATAAAATAAAATTATATAAAATTTCAAACATATATTTGGTTTTGGATTTATTTTATTGTATTTATCACATCACTTCTGGGTCATTATGATTTCATAATACACACCGTATATTTATACGATATTTAATTTTTACCCAAAAATTCGAATGCTCATAAAATTATGAAAAATTCACTGTTAGATAATTTCAATTTTCTAATTCCAAAAATAATATTCATTTTATCAAAATAATTTTATAAACAATTTTATTTTTACTTTTAAGATAATAATCAACATTTATTGATAATTTCTGGTTTTTTTGACAATAACAGTTTTCAAACCTTTATAAAAATTAGATTTGAATTCATAAGAATTAAATGATAATTTATTCTTAATAAAAATTATATAATAATAATATTTTATTAAAATATTATGGATTTAAAAAATTCATTAATTCATCAAAATAAATGTCTCAATTTAAATTGAATACAAATTAAAAATACAATTTATGTTTTATTGTATCGAAATAAAAATCATTTATAAATTAATAATAATAGGATGAAAATATATTCATTATTATATAAAAAATAATGTAAATACAAATATTTATAGGTTATTTATACATATACCTTTAATACACCAAAAAATTACCTATGGGTAAGGTGTGCGATAGTCAGAATTTCATGGGATGGTTTGGTGAACATAGTTTGGACCGTGATCTCAATGAGCTTGAACCTCTCCCATAAATGGTTTTTATTATGCTTAAGTTGTTGGATCTAAGATTGATATTGGTCAAGGGGAAACCCTAGAGATGATATCTCCACTTTAAGATTTAATAAATGGGCTTTATAGGGTAAGATACTATTGGTTGAGGCCATCACATCCTTTTTATATGTCAATTAGATTTGTTAAAACCCTATATTTATACTAATCATGTGGTCACTATTCAAAGGCTATATTATCATTGATAATGATTATTAATGGTTTTTAAAAAGGATATAATAAAACCAAAGGAGTGCCTGTTTTTTTTATAACCATAAAACATAATGATACATTTTAATTAAAACAAAAGGGTAATTTTATTTATAATAGTTTGGGTCATTAGAGATTTTATGGTGTTATTGTTTAATATTCTATGGATGAATGGAAATTTATAGAGGAGTTAGTGACTTTTCATATTCATATGGAGGTGGTGGATGATCAATATTTTCTTTGTTGTATAGGTTAATTGAGTCTCAGTTTAGGGATCATGAGATTAAAGTTTGGTGTGATCATATTTTTCAAGGTGATGCACTTATTGGTTACTTTGAAGATTCGGAGCACTATTTTAATTTATTTAGGGAAGTTATTTTTTCTAAAAATATGCATGAGTTAGTGTTGTAATAGTTTCATTATTCCCATTTAGTTATACGTCCTAGTTTATAAAATATGTATCATGAATTGAAGATACATTTTTGGAGTTCTAGGATAAATAAATTTATTATAGAGTTTGTTGTGATATTACTTATAAGTTAGTTGGTGAAGGTTAAACATCAGTTTCAAACAAGTTTATGATATACTTTATCTATTACACTATATAAGTGAGAGAATAACTCTCAATATTTTGTGGTTATGTTCCCTTATGTACTTGGTTACTCTGATGATATATGGGTGATTATGGATAAGTTTAGAAATCTTACTAATTTTATACCCATAAAAGGAAATTCATTAGTGGATTCACTGATATGGTTTTATGTTCCCAAGGTAGTAAAATTGTATAGATTAAACTATTTGATTTTGTTTGATTATTAATTTCATTTTATATCCTAGTATTGAAGGTTATTGTGGCATAATTTTGGAACTCAGTAGTTTTTTGGGACTGCAATTCATCTATAGATAGATGTCTAGAAATAGAAGATGATTTAGACTTTTATGGATATTATTTAAGTGTGTATTTGGATTTTGGTGTTTTTTAGATAATTATCTATCTTTTGTGGAATTGATAACAACAACTACAATTTTTTATTGGCATGGAACTGTTTGATGTGTTTTATACTCAGCCTTGATAGTCTCCATTGTATTGGGTGGATGATGATAAGACATAAGTGATTCATCCTAATTCGATGAAGATGATTTCTAGGAATGTTATATTTATTTTTGAGTGTACGAGGATAGATTATAGTTTGAAAAATTATTATAATAATTATAGGGGTAAGTCATTATATTTTGAGGTTTGTGATCTTAGGTTTTTGTGAGTTTCTCTATGTTATGAAAATCTTAAGTTTGGATAAGGAATCCTTAATGTTTATTAGAATTTTAAAGGTGTTTAACAAGTAAGAGAAGTGGAATATGGGTTATAATTTCCTAATGATTTATAGAGAGTTAGTGACATGTTTCATGTTTCCCAGTTGAGTAAATATAGTTTTTATCATTCTCATATGGTTGGGTGAGTTGGATTTGGTTGAGTCTGAATCATTTTTTGAGTATACTATTTAGATTTACATTTATTGGGATGAAATTTTTTATATTCAATTGATTTTTTTGGTGCATGTTATTGGGATCCATTGTGGTATTTATGAGAGATCCTAGGAATGGGAGTCCCATATGCGATTAATCTTTAATTATTTATTCTAGAATCTTGTTTTATTTCTTTTTTTATTTTGTAGATGTTTATTTTTTATTTTTTAGTGATGATAATGTTATTGTTTTTATGGAATATATTTATCTGAATGTTTTTATTTAGAGTATATCATTTGGATTTTAATGGATGAAAATTTTTAATGGTGGAAATAATGATGAGGAATTGGTTTTTTTTCTTTTGGGATTTTTTTATATTTCCTTATTATTGTGAGGAGTTAATAATGATTTTTTTTCCTATTTATGGCTTTCTAATAAATATGTGTTTTATTTGATCAATTGATTGAAAAAATGATTGTATTTTTGAGGTTTATAACTATTTTCAAAAACATTTGAGGTTAATTTGGTGTTATCAGAGGCACCAATTACCCATGTAAAGTTCCATAGAGTAATTCAAGGTTTATTTGTGAATATAAATCATGGCCTATAAATATGTTATTAATATATCACATAAAAATAGACCCCATCCCCTGTAGATTTTATTTATCTCTATCTCTCTCTATTATTGAAATAAATTCATATACAAAATCATAGTTTAAGGAATTTTAAGGATTAGTTGTTTTTATAGAGGTTTCATATGATATTATTTTGTCCTGGATAATTTAGAGTGTAGATTTAAGTTTATAGGTTGGAGAATTTCTCTAAGGAGGAATTTTGGAGAGTTTTTTTCTTTATAGATGTGGATATTTCTTTAAGATTAGTTATTATATCATTATTTCTTTATTTTAGTTAAAATTAATTTTCTTTCTCTAATGTATAATTATATTGGATTTTTTAGAGGTATTTTTGTTTGTATGGTTAACCTTACATTTGTTTGTATAGACTTTGGTTGTTCTAAGGGTGAATAAAACCCATGGGTTTGAGTCTTATTTTGGAAGGTATATATCATTTTGAAAGTTCCTTAAGTATAGTAAAAGGTGGGGAACTTCATGGGGTGGAACACTAAATGATTATAATTTCATGGATAATTGATAATTTTTGATTTATGGAGCTTAATAATTTAGAGAGAGGTGAGTCTTCCATAACTATGTTTTCATAAGGTTTATGGAAGTTTCATATATTATAATGATGGTTTTTTTCCTTTTGGGTTTTTGTGGTTCTTTGGAGGGTTTGAATGTAATTTTTTATATAGTAATAGAAGATAATTATAGAGATAAATTATAAATGGCGATATTGAGAGGATTTAATTATTCAATTTAGTCCTTCAATCAATCTTGTTTGGAGGTTAGTTGGAAATGGTTTGGAGGATCATGTTTTGGTGGGACCATAAGGCTAAATCCTTATATCTATTTATCTTTTTATATTGATTGATAATGAAATGGGTTTATTTTAAATTTTTTTTTCCAAGTAATACATGGATATATTATTCACATGGTATATGGTTTTGGAGAGTGATTCTTTGTAACTAGATGAAATATTCTAAAGGATGAAGTATAGTAACCTAAGTGTGTATTCTATTGGATGTTGTGTTATATAAATTCTATGTATTTTGGAAGGTGGTTCTTTGTGACATTATTGAATGTTTTAAATGGTTATGAATTTTAACTTGGATATTAGATTAGTAATGTAATATTGGTATTATAGTTATTGGTTCTAGATGGTAATGATTGTTAATCTAGATTTTTTTTCTCAATATTGCGGTGTAGCTCAGGGTTAATTATTCCAAAAGGTGATTTCTAAAGGATGGAATCCATATGAGTTTTTTAATTGATGCAATGTTATGGATTTATATCTATGATTTTTTTACTAGGATATGTGATTCCGTGTTTTTATATTGGATTTTCAATTCCAAGGTGGAGGGTAGTGTGATGGTAAGAGTAGGTAATCATGATCTTTTCCCAATTTGGGTAGAGGCATGATATCTATAATTGAGATATATTTAGGAAATACTTAGGAGAAAAGTATTATCCCCTCCCTATGAAATAATAGAAATTATGTGTGTAATTTGGATTTACGTATAACGATGATGTAAATAGTTTGTTATCTTATCCATGAAGGGTTTTGGCATGACATGGGGTAGTGATATACACTTATAGAAAAGATATGGTGAGATAAGCTCAATTGTTTATAATGATGGGGATGGTGGTTTTGATTATTGGGGTAAGTGTATACCTATTATATGTTTTGTTATTTGAGTGGTGGAATAGAATCATTCACTACATGAATTACTAATTTGGTATATAAAGGATTACTATATACTAATATTCATTAAGTTTAGAATGATTTGGTATGGGTAACTAAGTAGACCCTAAATCTTATCTCCACCTGTTCATATTTGGGTTTATGGACATTAATACTGATATAATATCACTAGAAATGGTTTTGTATATAGGATGTGTGAAATTGGGATAAGACTATTGGTGTGGTGTGATTTATTTTCTAGGGCCATTATTTTGATGGTTTTTTTACAGTTTGAGTTGCTATAAATATATATATCATTATGATATTGGGAGTGTGATTATAGTGATCTATTAAGTTTCTCTAGAATACATTAGCCATTTGTGGGTAGGTTATCTATTTTATCTATTACACTCATAGATGTATTGGTACGATTTGATCCTATCTGTAAAGTTAGAGGCTTAAGTAATAACCTAATTAGTATTTTTATAATCATATTTACCTTTTTATATATTTTTTATATATCAAGGAGATATTTTTTCATGATGTTGTGAAATATTATATTATAAGGTGTTATATATATATATATATATTAGGAGTAGTGATGTACTATTTTTGAGGTAAATTAGGGTTTTTGGATATTTATTATTGGGGGGATATGATTGTATTTTACTCTTGATAGTTGATGACTTTTTATTTTACTATATAACATTAAATACATTTATGATATATATAGTATTTACTTTTGAGTTTTAATTATTCTATAGATTCCATCACTTGTTCCTTATTTTACATCACAATACTATATTTTATAAGTAAATATCTCCTATATGTGTGTTTTATATACTTGGAATCTAATGTCAACCCTTGGTCAATTGGAAATGGACTTGGGGTGTCTCATTTGATTCAATTTTTTACAAAGGGTAGGGAGTCACATCAAATTAATTCATGAAATTAAGATATCATAATTCATGTTTAGAATTCTTTTTGGACTAGGAACTTGTTATGATATATTAGGTAGTGTGTAAGTATTATTCTTGAACATGGTATGTGATATAAGCTAGTAAAATTAATGAAGGAAAAGTGGTCCCCTGTGGTCATATGTAAGGTTTTTTCTCATCTATTGATCATCAATGATGGAAATGATTCTTTATTCATAGTACTATAGTAGGTATAAGACATGCATCATGTAATTTTGTTGGTCATGATGATTATGTGTGCTTATAAAATGATTGTTCACATGGGATGGATTGGGAATGAATTTGTATTTGGAATTATATTCATAGGTTGTTTTTCATCAAGTTTTTTTTATTTCTATAACAATATTATATTGTTGTCCCTAAATGTGTACATTAGATCAATATCCATGCTAGGGTAATCTAAATCGATAAAGTTTGAATCTCATTATTCCTATAGTGTACAATTTCTATAATGCATCATCATTAGATTTTTAGTAATAGTGGTTTTGGAAATATGATGGATCCTTACTTGATCACAAGAGTAATTTATGATTAGAGGACATTAATATAATGTTTCAAAGGATTTATACACTAATAAAGAAAAATGTTCCATTAGTGGTCAGTTTTTAAGTGAATCAAGTTTTTAATAATGAAGGTTGTATCTGGGACATCATTTTTGTGTCTTTGGTTTCAGAGAATTGATTTTGGGAATTGTTTCAAAAGGAGTTTCTATCAGTGTCCATGTCAGTAAACCATTAATAGGATCCTTTAGTGATTATATCAAGTTTTTATTAAATTTGAGAGTTTGGAATCATATTTATGGGGTTTCATTATTATTCCCTGTATATATTAAATAATGAAGAATTAATAGCTAGAGATTTTGAGGCCATAATTTATCATTAGATTTAATTGAAAATAGGTACTTTATAGATTAGGTACCATGATTATTTTCACACCTCTAGTTTTAGGTACATTACCCTTTAATTATGTAATTTGAGCTTATATAATTATTCGGTGATGTTTCAAGAGTTTTCCTGGTGGGTTTTGGAGTGTTTTGGGAGTGTTTTTAAGGGTGAATGTTTTGATCATGGTTAGTAGAAACCATGAACCATCACCAGGAAACTGTATAATTTTTTATGGGAGTCACTAGGTAAGTGAAATGTTGGTGTATAATTTGGCCAAACTATGTGAGTGCTCAATGGAAACCATGGAAAGTGAAATATATGAAAAAACATGGTGTATTATTTTTATAACTATTTGATCCAACCATGAAAGTGGTTGGCTTAAGGTAGTGGCACCACACGGTTGGCGTAATGTTTTCTAAACTGTGTGGCCTAACCATGGAAAAAGTATTAATTAAATCAAAAAATTAGATTTTAACCTGGATTAATCCTTTAAACCCCTCATTTCTCTCCATTCTCTCAGGGTCTTTAATTCCCTTTCATCCCAAGGATCCTTGGCTAACCCATTTTGATCATAAGGAAACATTTGTTGAATTTAAGTGCATTGGAAATCTAGATTCACTGGTAAGTCATGGTTTCTATCTCTATCATTAGATCATTTTATTTTATCTCACCTATATTATGAGATGTATTCCACCATGGATAGATCTATATTCCTTTTTTAAGATCATGAAGATATGTTTTTAGATCTATGGAAGTGAAGAAGATCAAAGTTTATATCTAGAATATTTTAGTGTTGTTCTTCATTTTTTTCATCCATTAAGTGGTGGGTGTCTATCACATATCCAATCATTCTATAATTTGAAGGCATGATTTTTACTAAATGGTTTGATGGTAATTATTGTAAAAACCTTGTGTTATTCTTAAAGGAAACCCTTGTTTGATTATAGATTTGGAAATTTTTGGAAAATTAGATGGTTTTTGAAAAACCACTTTTTGATAATTTTAAAATGACAGTTTTAAAGTTATTATAGTGTTTTGGAACATGCAAGTTTTGTAATAAAATTTTATCAATAAATAACTATGTTTTTGTGAAATTTAATTTTTCATAGAATTTGGAATTCATAGTTATAGTGAGTACATTTATAGATGTGACCATGAGGAACAGACATGTGGCATTGGGGTACTCAGATATTGGTTACCTTGTGAGACTTGGTGGATTGTTGAAAAAATTATCATGATCATATAACTATCATTTGGAATACATGTGTGTGTGGAAAAAAAGGAATAAGTATGCTAAATAATGAGGAATTATTTATTGACTTATTTATTATTTTCCATGGAACTACTTTAGGTTTTGATATAAATATATTTAATTATTTTCATTGATTTTTTATAGAAATTGCGATAACTATTTTTTGTACTAGTGTAATGTGTTAGGACTTATTTAGGGAATTACTACTAATTTTATACTCACCCCCACTTGGTAACTTCATTGTGTCTACATATGTCATCTATTGATACATAGGTAAAGGTAAGGTATCAGATTTATCTAGTGATTCACTTTGATACTATGGTCATTCCATGTGGATTTAGAGCTTGGATCTAGTCTATGAGTGGATTGGGATGATTCCACCTTGTTTTCTTTGATTTTTCTTGTCTTTTAGTTCCTATTCCTTGTGATGTTGTTTCCATTTGTACTATGATGTTACTATTTATTTTTTGGTATGTTTTTGGTTATATTATTTATTCATGAAACATTTGGTTCAGTCTGATATTACTTTTGGTAATGAATGTTGTTCTATTTTTTTAAATGGAAATATACCCCCCAATGTTATTGAAGCCCTCATAATTTATTTCCAGCCTTTGGTGTCTTAGTGATGTAACTTAAGGCCAGTAACACCTCTTTCATTTCTTAAGCCAATGAGAAGGGGTGGAATATTACAAATTGTATTATTCTTTTTCGGTCCTTCAGTTATGTTGGCAGCAAGGAGATAGAAATATTGGAACTTGAGATGTATAGGATAAAAATATATTGCTAAACTTTTTATACTGAACTTAATGTTACTAGGGTGGTTTGGGTACAAAAGTGTTTTAAAACACTTCTAGGTGTTTTGTCACCTAATCACCATGGGTTAAGATGATTATTGTAGAATATCATGAATTAGTAATGAGACTTCACACTAGGATTACATTGTTCATTATGAGTTTGGTTGTTTATGTTAAAAGGTAAAAATGGTTTCAAATGGTTGAATTTTGAAAATAATGGTTGTGGTATTTGTTTATATAGTAATTTAGAATTTATAAGCCTTAAAGTTTTAGGAAGTGAGACTCAATGATGTTTTATTTTGGTTATAGAGAATTGAACCAGTTAAACATTGTAGGAATCACCTAGAAGAGTTAGTATAAAATGAGGTCACAACTGCTCCATAGGTGAACCAATAGTTGTTCTAAATCATATTTCAGTCTTCTAGATCCATTTATAGAGGAAATAAAAATGACAATCCTAAAAAAATGTACCACTTAGTTAAATTTTAAAAAAATAATCCACCCATCTTTTAGGGGGATTATGAGATGAAAAAATTGGAGGTTTGTATAAACAGGATGAATAAAATCTTAAATTTCCTTAGAAAACCAGTTGATATGAAAGTCAAGTTGGAAATAAACATGATTGAGGATTTCGATTTCTAATGGTGTGATTTATCTTTTCAGGCTAAAATTGACTAAGATGACACATAGGAAGGCTTCGAAGAATTGTTTGACACACAATTCTACCCTTACACATTCAAGATTTATAGAATAGTGTTTTTTGTTATCCTAAATCAAGAGAAAATATCCATTATAGAGTATGCAGATATGTTTATGAACTTATTTTTCTTTGTACAAGAAGTAGTTGTAAGTGATTCCCTTAAGGAACACATTTTTGAGTCGGGCCTATGATCATAAATTCACTCAAATATTTCTCTCCATTGTATTTTTTATTATACAAATATGGTTAATAGAGAGATTATAAAAGAATGGGATATCTTGGAGAATATGGTTAGGGGGATCATGTTTACCCCCATAGGAAAAGTTGGGTACACTAATACTGGAAATAATAGGATGAGAGATAACTAATTTTAATGTGGTGTTATATCTTAGAATCAGACCATGAGATCGATCAAATACCATCCTTGACTGAAAATTAGGAAGGCATGTTTCCAATGTGGTTCCTTTGCACATATAAAGAAAGATTTTATGACACCACCTAGACCATGTCACAACTGTAACTAGATGGTACATATACAACATTATTGTAATAGTGCCTCAAAGTCTAATAATGTAAATGCATATCATGATTCTCAAACATCTTATACTTTGATGAGGTGACCTCTTTATAAAAATTCTCACCCATATAACCAAGAGATTTAGGGTGATTCTAGGAACACCATAAATCCTTAGAAAATGAAATCTCAATAGGGAAGCAAAGAATAAGGGGTAGTAAGTAAGAAATTATATAATGCTAAGAAAGTGATCATGGGAGATCAATCCGATCCTTCTATGGTGTGCGGCATATTTTTTTTAATTATACCCTTATACAGTTCTTGTTTGACTAGGGTGAATCCTACTTGTTTATTTCCTCTCATGTTGTTTATCTTATGGGTTTTCATGTTCAGATGATGCCTTCTATTTTGAAACTGCAAACTCCTCTGGGTTAATGAGAGTTTCAATATTTTTAGTGTGCATCATGTAAAATGACTATCAATGGGTAGAAATTAGTATGAGACTTCTCAAAACTTGAGATGGAAATATATGACTTGATTTTGGATATGGATTGGTTGACATCATTTATGGCCCATACTAATTATTATGCATGACATATGGATTTAAAATATTATAATAGTGTTAAAATTATATTCAATAGATATTTGGATATAAATTCAAGTAGAGAAGAACCATTATTATTGGTGGTTGTAACCATCTATTACTATTTTCTATCATTTACTTTTGTATTAGAGGATAAAATAAAAAATAGTGACTTTCCAACCATGGTTAACTAGTTTTTATTATTTTTTACCTGATAATTTCTCTAGGTTTCCACCCAAAAGAGAAATGGAATTTATGATTAATATCCTATTAAATACTAGTACTATTAAAAATTTTCAAGCAGTATAGAGCCAACATAATTAAGGGAATTGAAAGTTAAACTATAAGTATTAGAAAACAAAGTGTTCATTAGACTGAGTACATCCTTCTGGGTAACACAAATTATTTTTATAATGATGGTAGATATAACTATAAGACTTTGTGTGTATTATCACAAGATCAACCAATATATAATAAATAATTAGTATCCCCTTCCATGAATCAATAAAATATTTGATCAATTGAGGGGAGCCTAGTGGTTATCTAAAATTGATTTACAATCAAGGTGTCATTAACTTTGATTTTAGAAGGAGGATATTATAAAAATATCTTTCAGAAGAAGATATGACCATTATAAATATTTATTTATACACTTTTTCCTTAATAATGTACCAAAATTATTTATGGAATTGATTAATTAGATATTTTATAGGTATCTTGATTCCATTGTGCTGGTGTTCATTAATGATATTGGACTTTTTTCTATGACAGAAGTAGATCATGAGAAACACCTGGATTTACTATTAGAAATATTTTGAGATAATTACCTTTAGGATAAGATTTATAAATGTGATTTCTTGACAAAAGATGTACATTTCATAGGTTATTTAGTTTCTAAAAAAGAAGATTCTATAGATCCTAAAATTATAGAAGTTGTTTGATCTTGGAAACCACCGAATAATATTTTTGAGATACACAGTTTCCTTGGATTACTAGGATACTACCGATGCTTTATTCCTGATTTTCCACATATGGCCCCACAAATGAATACTTTGACAAGGAAGGGAGTTTATTTCCAATGGAATGATGATTGGATATATTCTTTCCAATAACTTAAGGTTCAAATTACATTAGCTTCTATCCTCACATCTACAGAGTCTGGATAAGTCTATGTGGTTTATTGTGTTGTATCAAGATATGGGTAAGGATATGTTATCATTCATGGAGATCACATCATTGCTTATGGATCAAGAACGTTTGGAGTACATGAGAAAATATTCTCAAAACATGATAGGAAACTAGCTACTATAGTCCATGCTTTGAATACATGGTGTCATTATCTATTTTTTGATAAATTTATGGAATTTATGAATCACAATAGCTTTAAACACATTTTCTCACAAATATATTTGAACATAAAAAAATAAAGATAGATGGAATATATAAAAATAATTGACTTTGAATTAATGTATATCCCATGTAAAGGGAACATTGTTGATAATTCTCAATAGGATAATTTTCCATAGTATTTGTATCTATAGAATAATTATTTATAGGATAATTTTCCATAAGATAATTATCTATAGGATAATTCTCATGCACATATGAAAATTTATCTTATTATCCCTCAAATATCTTACAGTCCTAAGACATTTTTTTTTTCAAAAAACAAACACCAACTTCTTTATCTTAGTTGGATCCTAATTTAACATCAAAATGTATCATAATTAATTTGATATAATTTCAAATATTTAAATAATGACAATCAATGAATGAATCAATCAAATTATTTTTTCAAGATATCTAAAATCTGGATACTCATATTTTCATCCAACATACTCACTTTAAAATTCACTAAGTAAAAATTTAAAGTTAGGTAGCCAATATTTTGTGAATGTTGACCATATATACAACTCAATGGATAAACTATAAAATAATTACCATGAAGTATACAAGAAACCATCAATGGATCATCCACATGTACAATCTACTAACTGTGAAGGTTGACCAAATGAGCAACCTTCAGATCGACCACATGAATAACCTTTAGATCGATTGTATGAACAACCTTCAGATCAAACTCATGAAAATACTTGAGATAGACCACCTAAAAAACCTTCATAATGATAACATGAATAAAAACCTTCAGGTAAAACACATGAACACTATTCCGACTGACCATGTTTTTCTATGTTAGGAAATTATAGGAATTATTAACTTCAAACCATGGCCTCCCCAAATAATCTTCACCCTTCCTCAATCAGCTCAAAAGACATTCCTAGATATTTCAAAAAATTTCTCTAAATCCACAAAAACCTTTGTTTAGTTTTCCTGAATATCAATAATTCAATCATTACATTTTATATCTTGATGTTGTAATTCATAATAATCTAATAAGCATCATGAATTCCTTAAAAAAACATATTGACATATTTAAAAAAAATAGAATTAAACACTTTGGTTCAAAAAATATACCTCTTTGTATTTTTTTCAATACCTTCAAAGATTTATATTGATATTTGAGATTCATTATCTCCCCCTAATTGAAATGAAATTCTGAGGGAAAATTTTTGGGTCCTCTCACTACATTTATTTACTTCTAAAATTCATCTTCTTATCCCATTTTAAAATAATAATTTTATCTTGAACCACTTGTGAGAAATAGGATTCCATATGATTAACTTAGTATAGTGCCTTTATCTATAAGGCCCTAGCCTTAAACAATACTTAATCTTGAGTTACTTCAAGAATACACATTGAGGATCTTTTCAGGTTTAGAGTTTTAGAGAATTAGATCATAAAACATGCATTACATTCCACATTTAAACAAAGTGGTTACATAAAAGACAGTACTCATTTTTCCCATCGATGGAAACATATTTAAAATAAAACATGGATTCTTTATTGACACTTCCTTGAAAATACCATCACATCATGTACCTTTCCCTTGACCTGTGAAAAACATTTAAAAAACTTGGGATGAGCATAAAAAGCTCAATAAGGGATATAAAAATATGGAAAGGAAACATGAGTACATGTATATGTAAGAATCAATGAAACAATGCTTTAATCATAAAATATAATCACTTTTACATACCTCATCAAATCATGAATAAAACATAGAAATCATAAGACATAAAGGTAACTTGAGTCATTCATAACATTCTTACGTAGGGAGTAACCCTCTTGGTTATGTTTGGAATACCCATTATAGTATATTCCCTAAATCTTTTCGGAGAAACCTTAACGTTTAACCCCTTCACGTTACCCAATGCATTGGAGAGCAATATCAGGCTCACCCTCCCTTAGTTTATCACAGAACCACCCGTCTTTATAACAACGCCCAAGAACCATAACATAATCGTATCACATGAAACATGCATAAAGGAAACATAACATTTCCACATTTCAATCACAAGATATCAATATAACACATTAATATAATAAAAACATTATGAAAACCATTTTCAATACCAAAATAAAAGAAAAGTAAAACATGGTATTTATTTTTCATTTTAAAAAAAGGTAAGTCTTGTAGAGGAAGTCGAAACTCAAATAATGGTCATGGCGGCGGAGAAGTCGTTGTTGCCGCATACGTATGAAAAAAACATTCCCTTTTGTCATTTAGTAAAATGATTCATATAAAAAAGATTCCTTTTGGATAAATGTAAAAGTCAAAGGGGTTTATACACCGTATAAAATAAGGTTGTGTATAAAACAAAATATGCCTCAATGAAAGGAGATTAAGACGAAGTCCCATACCTCGGGTCCGACTTGACTCGATCGTTATTTAATGTCCTGAATAATATACTTGAGTTAATAACCTTTTTCAAGTTCATTATTCTTTTTATATCACTTATTATCATGTTATGAACATTATTTAATCATTTAGGTTAATAACGGTCGTTTTGTTGATATTTTGTACTTGAGTCAAAAGTGAACTTCTTATATTTACAATTTGTTCAGGTCGTCAAATATCTATTATCACAAGGATGATATTAATGATTTATGTGCCATATATCATATATATCCAGTATATACATGCATTTATAATATTACATAATCATTTAGAGGTAAGAAATGAAATGCACCGTTCATGGAGACGGTAAGCCGTACGTACGCATGAACGCTACTTTCATTTCTATCTCATACTTTAATGGAAGGAAATAATAATTATATGAAGGTATATTATGATCCTAGTATAATATCATATATAATATAATTAAATCTATCCTTTATATGTACCACATATGGTATTAATGAATCAAATCACTTTGAGGGGGCGATAGTCCGCACTTCCTAAAATGAAGATATCACGTTTACCCATAATGGAAACCATAAAGGTATGCCATAAATAAAAAATACTGAAGATTAAGTAAAACATAAACATATTATATATCATATATAAATATAGTTACATCTTAATGGCCACCTTTGAAGGTGTTATATAAGTGTTGAACAATCATCGTTTCGTGAGGCAGAAATTCGCCATCCACAGAAACAGTATGTTCTTTAACCATTAGATGTAGGTGTGTGTAAGTGTAGCTTGAATTACTATTATATAAAAATACTAGTATATTTATGATACTAGAGTTGTTACAAAAGAAATGAATAAAAAGAGTTTAGGGGGTTGGAGAAGCAAAATAAAACAAAAGAACACAAGTGAAGACATTACCTTAAAATCGGGTAACTCTTTTTGATTTGAGCTCAAAGGCTTCCTTGGGAAGACTACTGCCCAAAGTGAGGCATCTAGTACTAATATAGGGATGTGGAGAGAGAAAATGGGCAGGGTTTGGCTGATCCAAAGTCTTGAGAGGTGTGGGTAAGGTGGTAGAGGTGGGGGCCTTTTATAAGAGGAGAGGAGGGGCACTCTTGGAAAGGTATAAAATGTTACTTTATTTTCAAATAAGTTTCGGATTTTAGAAGTCCCACATTGATATATTTTAAGGATAAGGTGATAAGAGTTCGAAATATACTCCTATAATAGGTCTTTGAAAAGTGTAAGTCTTAGATTTTATATTATCTTTTCATTTTATTTAAATCGTTCATTAATGAGGTAATCGCTGCATCATCATGATGTCATAAATAATTTAATTTATTTAATTTCTAAAAATTATAAAAAAATACTATGATGTAGGAAATATTTTTATATTTTGAATGACTATTTATAGTTTAATATATCATTTATGTAGACAAAACTAAAAATGCTTCACTCAGGTGATACATTCTTTGTTATATTTAACTTTCTTTAAAAATAAAAAGATAAAAAGTCACTTTCACACAAAAGTGATTCCATGGGGTCCCCAAGTTTGGAAAAAGGCATACCATTGATGGAAATGAGACAACAAGTAGCATTAGGACACATGTTGTGGTCATTTGTTATTATTATGATATTATTTTTTTATCCTTAACTACCCGATTATTAATTAATCACGATAATTAAAGATAATTACCGTCGTTACTATTCATAATGTCCAAAAACAAAAGAGTATTAATTAAATAATTTGGACCTTCTTATTCCAAATATGGAATCCATTTTACCAAATTAAAAACATATAAATTTAAATAATTAATTTAAATATAATTCCCGTTGTCAAAACAAATAGTGGGTTTTTTTTGAAACAATATCTATTAAAAGTTTGGCACCTGTTTATGCCCAATTGCAAAGTGAAATTAATCCCAATGACCACCATTGGATTACATGGTAAAAATATATTATATTTAAAATTTAAAACCAATTAAAAATATAATCTAACCATATAATTAAATTTGATGAAAAAGCAGTTTTGATGTAAAATGCAGTATTTTTCACTATTCATTAAAAAAATGAACATTGTCAGAAAAATACCAAAAAATTATCCAATGTAAATGTCAATATCCCAATCTTAAATAATAAGTTAATTTTAAAAAATAGAGCTTATAAAATTGTCAAAAGTTTTATTTAAAAATGGTTTGCCATCAAAAGGCAATAAAACAATCTTTTAAAAATATTAGTGTATTCAATGCTTAAGATTGGATTTATTCTCATTTTAAGCCTCTAAAACACTATATAATTCATAAATAGACTTATATAAGAATATCTATTATTCATTACTTACTTGGGATGTTACATCCTTCCCCCCTTTAGAAAATTGCGTCCCCGTAATTTATTTACTTATCGAATAAGTGGGGGTATTTATCCCTCATTGCATTTTTAGATTCCCATGCTGCCTCTTCAATCATGTGGTTTTTCCAAAAAAACCTTTACCTGATGAGTCGCCTTATTCCGTAACACTTGCTCTCTATGGTCAAGAATCTGGACCGGTTGTTTCTCATAAGATAGGTTCTCTTCCAGCTGAACTACCTCTGGACTCAAAACATGAGATGGATCTGGAATATACTTTCTCAACATCGAAACATGAAAAACATTGTGTACCTGAGATAAAATCAGAGGTAAAGCCACTCGGTATGCAACTGATCCAAATCTCTCCAGAATTTCATATGGTCCAATGAACCTTGGACTCGGCTTTCCTTTCTTACCAAATCGCATCACACTTTTCCATGGTGAAACTTTGAGAAAAACATGATCACCTACCTCAAAAGGGAGATCCTTCCTCCTGTTGTCTACATAACTCTTCTGTATACTCTTTGCTATTCTCACGTGTTTCTATATCAGCTGAACTTTTTCTGCCAACTCTTCTACCAATTCCGGTCCCATCAACGTCCTTTCACCCACTTTATCTTATAAAGCTGGAGTTCGACACCGCTTCCCATATAACGCCTCAAATGGTGCCATCTGTATACTGGAATAAAAACTGTTATTATAAGAAAACTCAACCAAAGAAAGATGTTGGTCCCAACTTCCCTGATAATCCATCGAACAAGCATGTATCATATCCTCCAATGTCCGAATATTTCGTTCTGACTTCCCATCTTATTGAGGATGAAAAGCTGTACTAAAATTTAATTCAGTACCCAAAGACTTCTGATGGCCTTTCCAAAAGTTAGAAGTGAACCTGGGATCACGGTCAGATACAATGGAGAGAGGAACTCCATGTAACCTGACTATCTCTTTAAGGTAAAAACAGGAAAGTTGATCTAGGGAAAAAGTATCTTGTATAGCTAGGAAATGAGCAGATTTAGTCAAGCGATCAACAATAACCCAGATTGCATTATTACCTCGAGGTGTCTTCGGCAATCCCACAACAAAGTCCATGGATATGTTTTCCCATTTCCACTCTAGAACTAGTAAAGGTTGAAGCATCCCTTTCGGTAACTACCGCTCTGCTTTTACCTGTTGACAAGTCAAACACTTCACAATAAAATCAGCAATATACCTTTTCATTCCGTCCCACCAGTAATACTCCTGAAGATCTCTATACATCTTAGTACTTCCTGGATGAACTGAAAAAGGTAGAACTATGAGATTCACATAACAACTCTCTCTTCAACTATGAATCACAAGGCACACATAATCTCTTCCCAAATCTCAAAACACAATCATTATCAATGTTGAATTCATGCAACTTATCCTTCTGAACCATCTCTACCTTTTTCTGCAACTCACTGTCTTGCTTCTGTGCTTGCTTGATTATGTCTGATACAGAAGATTTCACTGATACCTAAAACAAAACAGAAGGACATCCTGCACCAACAACTTCTATGCCAAAGTTCATCAAATACTTAACCAAAGGATCACATTCCAAACGCAACATTGTTAATGAAGCATTACTTTTTTAACTTAAAGCATCAGCCACTTTATTTGCTTTTCCCGGATGGTAATGAATTGTACAATCATAATCCTTGATTAATTACAGCCATCTCCTCTGTCTCATGTTCAATTCTTTCTGAGTGAATATATACATTAAAATTTTTTGATCGGTATATATTTCACACTTTACTACATACAAATGATGCCTCCAAATTTTCAAAGAGAAAACAACAACAGCTAATTCCGAATCATGAGTAGGGTAATTTACCTCATGAGTTTTCAACTGACGTGAAGTATAAGCAATTACCTGATCATTCTGCATTAGGACGCAACCAATTCCTTTCAATAAAGCATCACTGTAGATAACAAACTCCCCATTCCTAGAAGGTAGTTCCAAAACTGGAGCATTCACCAATCTTCTTTTCAGTTCCTGAAAAAAATCATCACATTCTTTTGTCCAGATAAACTTAACACCCTTCTGAGTTAGCTTATTCATTGGACTAGATAACTGGGAATAATTTCTAACAAACCTTCAGTAGTAACCTGCCAAACCAAGAAAACTATGAATCTCAGTTACATTTGTGGGTCTTGGCCATTCTTACACAACCTTTGTTTTTGCAGGATCAACATTTATTCCATCTTTAGAAACAATATGACCAAGGAAATAAATTTTTTGAACCAAAACTCACACTTGCTGAATTTCCCATACAATTTTGTTTCTTTTAAGGTTTGAAAAATAACCCTTAAATTTCTTTCATGCTTCTCTTTACTTATAGAAAACACCAAAATATCATCAATGAAAACCACCACAAACTTATCCAAGAACTCATGGAAAATTCTATTCATTAAGTCTATGAAAACAGCAAGTGCATTGGTTAGACCAAAAGGCATTACTACAAATTCATAATGGCCATAGGTTGTACGAAAAACGGTCTTTGGAATATCTTCTTTTTTTACCTTCAACTGATGGTACCCCGATATCAGGTCAATCTTTGAAAAAAACTGAGCTCCCTAGAGCTGATCAAAAAAATCATCAATATGAGGCAAAGGATATTTGTTCTTAACAATGATGTTATTCAAGGATCTATAATCAATGAAAAGTCTCATAGAACCATCTTTCTTTTTAACAAATAAAACAGGAGCACCCCATGGTGATGTGCTAGGTCGAATGAAACCTTTCTCTAATAAATCTTGCAATTTCTCCTTCAACTCTAAAAGTTCAGTTTGAGCCATTTGATAAGGGGGTTTTGAAATTGGATTAGCATCAGGAACTAAGTCAATAGTAAATTCAACTTACCGATCTAGTATTATTGCAGGAAACTCATCAGGGAAAACATCAGGATACTCATTTAACATTGGCACATCATCAATCTGAACAGTTCTTTTGTTTTCAATGATATGTGCAAGGTAACATTCATTTCCATATTTTACAAGTTTCTCGGCCTCTTGATATGTTATCAATAGTAAGGGTTCATTCTTGTATACAAACTGAAAGTCTTTCTGAAAAGAAACTTCTTTAGCTCTGCAGTAAATTTTATCATGGTAAATAGAGAGCCAATCCATACCCAGGATAACATCAAACTCTACTAGAGGTAAAACAATAAGGTTCGCAAGTAGGTTCTTTCCACGGATAAGGATAGGAAGATTCTTATAAATTCTTTTTGCCTCAACATTTCCCCTAGGTGTTTTTACCAAAAGTTCAGGAGTCATTTCTTGAGATGGTATTCCCATTTTACTAGAAAAGTTTTCAGAGATGAAATAATGTGTAGACCCCGAATCAAACAACACACTAGCATAATATGAAAAAACAAACAAAGTACCTGATACAACTTCATTTTATGGACCAACATCGGCTGAAGTAGTTGCAAAGGATTTCACCACCCCTTTCTTCTTGTAGTCTAACTACTTCCCATCACTCGAGCTCTTTGTCGGACACTCGTTTTCATAGTGACCCATCTCATTTCACTTAAAACATTTTACTAACTGTGTATCAAATTTGGACTTACCATCACCTTGATCTTTTTCACTGCAATCATGAGCTTTATGTCCCATCTTACCACATCGGTAGCACTTTACAGAATTTAGAAGACATTCCCTAGCATGCCTTTTACCACATTTATCACAAACTGGAAACTTAGTTTTCTTACCATCAGACATTTTTGAAGAATTCTTTCCTTTCTCCTGCCACCTCGGTCTCTTCTTCTGCTGATTGTTATAGAACACTTGATCATCAAAAAACTCCATTTCCACCTTCTCAGGACATCGAACAAGATTTTCATAACTCTTGAACTCGCGAGAAGCTAAATCCCTTAGATATTTTGGTTTTAATCCTGAGTAAAAATGATTGATTTTACTATCAAGGTCTCGGATAAAATTTGGAGCATACCTTGACAATCGAGTGAGCCTTTCTTCATAAGCAGCCACTGAGTCTTCCTCTTGCCTCAATTCCAGGAATCGTTTGTCCATCCTAAGTCGAACAGCATTAGGAAAATACTTCTCAAGAAACATACCTTTGAATTCATCCCAGTCGAGAGCATCAATCTCATCAGCGTCCCTGATATTTTTAACCATCGACCACCACTGATCTGCTTCACTCTCCAAACGGTAAATAGCAAGACTAACCTTTTGATTTTTTGAACACCCCATGACATCAAAAATCTTCTCCAGTGCTTTAATCCAACCTTCAGCTAGCACAAGGTCAGATGATCCTCTGAATGATGGGGGATGTTTCCTCATGAAATGTTCCACCACTGACATGTTCCTCTGCGGTTGATCTGGCTGATCTCATGGATGGATACCACCACCATTTATCACTTGAGTCAACTGTTCCATTACTGCAACAAACTGTTCAGTTCCAATTCCGACCATCTCAGGATGCTGATTCGGAAGGTTATTTCCTCCTGTATTCCTTCCAAGCACTGCTTCCCTATTTCCTCTGCAGAAAACCATTCTGAACAAACATTTCTTAGATAAAGAAACATGGTAATCTTCAAATGATATATCATTTCAATTTGACCATAAAAAAACATTTTTGGAAAATCATTTAATATAATTCTAACTCTTAAAGTTATCTAAACTAACCTCTAATACCAACTATAAGGCCCTATCCTTAAACATTACTAAATCTTAAGTTACTTCAAGAATACACGTTGAGGATCTTTTCAAGTTTAGAGTTTTAGAGAATTAGATCATAAAACATGCATTACATTCCACATTTAAACAAAGTGGTTACATAAAATATAGTACTCATTTTTCCCATCGATGGAAACATATTTAAAATAAAACATGGATTCTTTCTTGACACTTCCTTGACACTATCATCACATCATGTACCTTTCCCTTGACCTGTGAAAAACATTTCAAAAACATGGGATGAGCATAAAAAGCTCAGTAAGGGATATAAAAATATGGAAAGGAAACATAAGTACATGTATACGTAAGAATCAATGAAATCATACTTTACTCATAAAATATAATCACATTAACATACCTCATCAAATCACAAATAAACATATAAATCATAAGACATAAGGTAACTTGAGGCATTCATAACATTCTTACGTAGGGAGTAACCCTCTTGGTTACGTTTGGAATACCCATTACAGTATATTCCCTAAATCTCTTCGGAGAAGCCTTAACGTTTAACCCCTTCACGTTACCCAATGCATTGGAGAGCTATATTGGGATCACCCACCCTTAGTTTATCACAGAACCACCCGTCTTCGTAACAATTCCCAAGAACAATAACATAATCATATCACATAAAACATGCATAAAGGAAACATAACATTTCCACATTTCAATCACAAGATATCAATACAACACATTGATATAATAAAAACATTATGAAAACCATTTTCAATACCAAAATAAAAGAAAAGTAAAACATGGTATTTATTTTTCATTAAAAAAAGGTAAGGCTTGTAGAGGAAGCCGGAACTCAAATAATGGTCACGGCGGCAGAGAAGTCATTGTCGCCTCATACGTACGACAAATAAATTCCTTTTTGTAATTTAGTAAAACTCATCATATAAAAAATATTCCTTTTGGATAAATGTAAAATTCAAAGGGGTTTATACACCGTCTAAAAAAAGGTTGTGTATAAAACAAAATATGCCTCAATGAAAGGAGATTGAGGCGAAGTCCCACACCTCGGGTCCGACTTGACTTGATCGTTCTTTAATTTCCTGAATTATAAAATTGAGTTAAGAACCTTTTTCAAGTTCATTATTCCTTTTATATCACTTATTATCATGTTATGAACATTATGTAATCATTTAAGTTAATAACGGTCATTTTGTCGATATTTGGTACTTGAGTCAAAAGTGAACTTCTTATATTTACAATTTGTTCACGTAGTCAAATATCCATTATCACAAGAATGATATTCATGATTTATATTCCATATATCATATATATCTAGTATATACATGAATTTATAATATTACATAATCATTTAGAGGTAAGAAATGAAATGCATCGTTTATGGAGACATTAAGCCGTACGTACGCATGAATAGTACTTTAATTTCTATATCATACTTTAATGGAAAGAAATAATAATTATATAAAGGTATATTATAATTCCAGTATAATATCATATATAATATCATTAAAACTATCCTTTATACGTACCACATATGGTATTAACGAATCAAATCACTTTTAGGGGGCGGTAGTCCGCACTTCCTAAAATGAAGATATCACGTTTACCCATAATGGAAACCATAAAGGTATGACATAAATGAAAAATACAGAATCTTAAGTAAAACATAAACATATTATATATCATATATAAATATAGTGACATCTTAATGGCCACCTTTGATGGTGTTATATGAGTGTTGAACAATCATCGTTTCGTGAGGCAGAAATTCACCATCCACAGAAACAGTATGTTCTTTAACCATTAGATGTAGGTGTGTGTAATTGTAGCTCGAATTATTCTTATAAAAACATACTAGTATATTGAAGATACTAGAGGTTTTACAAAATAAATGAATAAAAAGAGTTTAGGGGGTTGGAGAAGCAAAATAAAACAAAAGAACACAAGTGAAGACATTACCTTAAAATCAGGTAACTCTTTTTGATTTGAGCTCAAAGGCTTCCTTGGGAAGACTTTTGCTCAAAGTGAGGCTTCTAGGAGTAATAGACGGATGTGGAGAGAGAAAATGGGCAGTTTTTGGCCGATCCAAAGTCTTGAGAGGTGTGGGTAAGGTGGTAGAGGTGGGGGCCTTTTATAAGAGGAGAGGAGGGGCACTCTTGGAAAGATATAAAATGTTACTTTATTTTCAAATAGGTTTTGGATTTTAGAGGTCCAAAATTGATTTATTTCGAGGATAAGGTGATAAGAGTTCGAAATATACTCATCCAATAGGTCTTTGACAGGTGTAAGTCTTAGATTTTACATTATCTTTTCATTTTATTTAAATAATTCATTAATGAGGTAATCGCTGTATCATCATGATGTCATAAATAATTTAATTTATTTAATGTCTAAAAATTATAAAAAAAATACTATGATGTAAGAAATATTTTTATCTTTCAAATTACTATTTATAGTTCAATAGAGAATTTATGTAGTAAAAATTAAAAATGTTTTACTCAGGTGATACATTCTTTGTTATATTTAACCTTCTTTAAAAATAAAAAGATAAAAAGTCACTTTCACACAAAAGTGATTCCATGGGGTCCCCAAGTTTGGAAAAAGGAATCCCATGGTCGTTCATGAGACAAAAAGTATTATTAGGTCACATTTTGTGGTCATTTGTTATTATTATGATATTATTTTATTATCCTTAACTACCCGATTATTAATTAATCACGATAATTAAAGATAATTACCATCGTTACTATTCATAATGTCCAAAAAAAGAGTATTAATTAAATAATTTGGACCTTATGATTCCAAATATGGAATCCATTTTACCAAATTCCAAACATAGAAATTTCAATAATTAATTTAAATATAATTCCTATTGTCAAAACAAATAGCGGGTTTTTTTGAAACAATATCTATGAAAAGTTTGGCACCTGTTTATGCCCAATTACAAAGTGAAATTAAACCCAATTACCACCATTTGATTACATGGTAAAAATATATTCTATTTAAACTTTAAAACCATTGAAAAAGATAATCTAACCATATAATTAAATTAGATGAAAAAGCAGTTTTGATGTAAAATGCAGTATTTTTCACTATTCATTAAAAAAATGAACATTGTCAGAAAAATACCAAAAAATTATCCAATGTAAATTTCAATGTCCCAATCATAAATAATAAGTTTATTTTGACAAATAGAGCTTATAAAATTGTCAAAAGTTTGATTTAAAAATGGTTTTCCATCAAAAGGTAGTAAAACAATCTTTTAAAAATATTAGTGTATTCAATGCTTAAGATTGGATTTATTCTCATTTTAAGCCTCTAAAACACTATATAATTCATAAATAGACATAGATAAGAATATCTATTATTCATTACTTACTTGTTATTTTACATTATCCATGAAACTCTTAGTCTATGTGGGTAAACCCATACTATAAAGTTAATGTTCATAACCAAATTTTGTCCTTAAACAACCAATCACGTGGTTCTATTCATAAAACTAATTATAGGGTCTACTCATAAGGATTTATTAAGAAATATATTATATCCTACATAGATCTCAAAAAACATGTAATAAATTTCAGTGAAAAGTATTCAACTCCCATGCTGTCTTTTAATTTTTTCAACTAACATTCCCCCATAATGAATATATTGACTAGAATCATAAAAATGGTCTATTAGTGTGATTATCAAAACTCATGCTTTGATTTCACAAGGTTATCTAAATTTTTAGAATTTATAGATTCACATAGATTTTAATATCTTTGTCGATTCTTCTCATTTATATTACCCCTCATGGTATAAACTCAACTTCTCCTTTCATGGTATATATATTACACCATGATGAATACATTTTTTTATCTAGAGTAAAAAACACTCATTCCAATCCTTCATTTACCTTCACCTTAACACAAAATAAACAAGAATAATGTGGAATAAGGATATAAATTCTTAGATCATTTGAAGAGTCATTTAGGCTGAGGGTTTACTCTCACCTGGTAATCCTCTTTTCTTTCCAATATATAAATTTTTTCCTATCAACAACCTTAATAGGTTTCATAATCACCTCTTTACCTTAAATATTTTCTTCACGTGAATTAGTTTTCTTCACCTAGAAAGTCATGGAAACCTCATCTCATTTTTCATACAACATACTCTTCATGATCACTTCTTGGGATGCTAGGATTGTCATACAATCTTTTACGCCATGCCCATTTTTCCACACCTCTTTCATAGCTTCCCTAGAATTTCAATATTTGTATTTTTGGAATGATTCTCATTAGTGAAAACTTATTCATGTGTAACCAATTTATTTCCTTTATATTTAGCATCCATATCTTATTTCTCCATTTTCTTGGTCATCCTTGACTAGTCTATCCCAATCTATATCCATCCATTATTGGACTGCTCATCTTCTTTGGCCTTCTCACATGTCTTCTTGAAAGAATTAATATTTCATGATTTATCTTATTTAGAATTATAATTTTTCATCCCTTTATTATCATATGGGATGTCACTTGGTATTATAATCATTAAATCCTCATCCATGTGAAATTAATTTCCACATCTTCCACATAATCCATGTAAACATTCAAATCTTTTTTGATTAGATATATTTGGTTAATATTTTGATATAGCTCTCTTTATATTGAAATAGGTCCTCAAATTCTCACCAAATATCCCCTTTGGTTCTTGTATCACCCCGAAAAGAGACATAATATTACAATAAAAATAGTCTTTGTGTCCATACATTCTATAAAAACTATGAAAAATGGAATTTTGATCTTTTATTACTATATCCAATTTTTTGGGTGTTTAATTCACTTACATAGAGCCTTATTTTTCTTAGGGGTAGTTGCCTTCTTGAATTTATTTATTATTTTAATGGGGATGGATACTATCATAATTCATGGTTAAATATCCATAGATTTTTTAACAACAATAATATTTGTGATTAACATTTTTAATTTGTACTTGAATAGATGAACATTCATATTTCTTGTTGGAACCCACAATTTCACCACCATGAGAATATTATCCCTCAATACTAGTATCTTTGGAGTAATCTAAAAGGACTAGATTGAGATATTCCTCACACTGAGGGGGGGGGGGGTGAATCAGTGTTGGTTAATTTTTAAACCAATCACAAATTTTTATCCCTATACCTCTTTGACCTGTTAGGATCTTGATTCTCTTACTCTATTTTCCATGACACATAAAAGAACATGAAAGCAGTAAAGATAACACATGATATTTTTATAAGGTTCACTACTCAACAAGGATATCTAGTCTTTAGAATGGTTTGGAAACGTTCCTCATAAAAAAACCACTAGAAAGTAATCCTTTGAATGTGGTTAAAACAATTAAAAAATACCCTTTCACCCAAAATAAACTATATCAAATTTTGCAGTGATTGTTTTACAACACTTGGATGGATATTTATACTACCTCTGAAGACAGTCTACTATTTGTTGAAGGTTTGTTACACCAATAAAGTATTCCACCTATTGAGACCGGTTGGATGCCACAATACTTCTTTGTTCTTCCACAACCTTCTTCTTCACTTGGCTACTTGCAAATGAGCAGGCAAGCGACCTTCTTCTTCTTTACAACAATAAATAGAAAGTTTCACTTCTTCTTCTTTAAACATCAATCCCAATAATGTGAATATGATTTTGACTGATTATCATAGAACTATTCTAGAACCAAATGATAATTAAACTGAATATTAATTTTTTAGTCACTCCTCCTTATGCTCTCTATGCAATTAGATATGCATAATGCACTCTTCTTCTTTCTTTATTCTTCAATGGAAAATAGAATAGACAAAAAATTCTTCTTATTTCATGAATCACAAACTTCTTTATGATTATTGACACACTAAATATCATATTATCTTGGAATCATCACAATTAATTTCACTTCAGTTAGATTGATAAATAAATATTTCTATGAACACAATTCTATGAATTCCTTGATACACAATATTAGCAATTGAGTATAATATCGATTTCCTATTCATGCAATTTAATTTTTTTCAACCACTAATTACAAAGCAGTAAATTTTTTATCTTATGCATGTATTTATATTATGCATGGAATTTTCAAAAAATATTCACATGTACATAATTTATTTTCAATTCATTTTTTGTTTATGGTTCATGTATGCATTATCATTCTTATTATCGTGCATGCACACTTAACTTCTCTTCCACTTCACTATGTTATCTTCATACAAGTGAAACTAAGTGAAACTATATTCTTCTTGCAAGTCAGTTATATTAACACACTATCCCAATTACCTCTTCATGTGTATATGCATACACATATCCACAAATGCATGCATTCACTATTCACTTTCTATTTTCACATAGAAGTATATGAACACACTTTATATTGTTCTTCCTTATATTTATTTTTACTTATCTTATCACCATACGTTGCCTTGCACAAAAACCTGTCAGGTTATTTCAATGTGTTCCACATATTTTTATATGAATGCATTGGATCTTCTTCTTCAATTTTGTGTAACCATTCACAAAGATTTGCGTGCTTCTAGTTTTCTTCATACAAACCTGAATGGGTATAGCTCACTATACGAACACTAGAACAAATCTTCACACAAGTAGAGAGATTCATAGAAATTTTTCTTCTTAAAGCATAGTGGGAGTACTTGACACTATCACTCTCTCATGGTGTCAGATGTCTTTGTAAAGTATATCAATAATGTTAAACACCAGCTATATAAATCTAGGTTTTCTTCACACAAGATGCATAGTTCCTCTTTGTGTAAACAAAAAGGTTCATGAGATGACCCTCTTCACAAAACCTTGAAGGATCATAGAACTTGTTATTTTATCATATAAAAGGCCACTTTAGAGAGGCTTTGTTTTTTAAAAAAAATGAGATCTCCCAATATAGGAGAGCAGAAGAACCTTCAATAGGCTTGGTGCCTATTATTTTATAGGAAATTATCAATTCTTCATTTCATTCATTCCATGAAAAAAAATCCCACACATTATTCTGTAAAAATCTAAGCTTTAAATTCTTGATACCCTTAGCTTTGATATTTTCAAATGCAGTTTGAAACGACACTGAGAATCCTGTTTTTTCTTCATAATATGGAATCTTCATTATGGTGTTACATCACGTGCATGCAATCATTTACACATGAAACTAATATTAATTGCTTTTTCAATTAAGACAAAGCTTGTTCTTCATATTATTCACATGAATCATGAAAATTATATTGTATGATTCCATCGATTGAGTTCATCTCATTATTTTGACCACATTTTGATCATGTTGGGATTGGGTTTGATTTATAGGGGTTAAGACATCTTCTCTGGTGAACTAGTGGTACCATCTAGTGGTATGAGGAACATGATGATGGTGCATTTAAAAATAAATAGCTTAATTGAAACCCAAAAGTATAGGATGAAATATATGGCTGCAATCATTTTGATATAATAGTGGTTATTTTAACCATATGTTTTAAAGGTAGATGAATAGTAGCACATAAATCCCATCTTACATTGAGACCAACATGTTCTTGCCTTCTGGTATATTAGATAGGCACTACAATTTTCTTCTTTGAGCTATTATTTAGGGATCAGCACTAGTACAACATCCATACACATGGGCCCGCTTCTTGTCCACCATATGTGTGGCAAAGGTCGTGAACACCACATTCCATGCACATGGTCCTCCTTTCCTCCGGTGGGCACTATAATTTTGTACTACTATACTTGATGGCTTGATCTGATCTCATATGGTGTGGTTGACCCATTAGGTCCCACATGTTCCTTGGTAGAGGTTTAATTAGATGCCAAGTGTGGTTAGATATATTTTTTATATAATTCCCATAATGTAAATACTTAGATAAAAAAACCAAGTATGCAGAAGAATCCAAATTCAAAAGGCATGGAACCTCTACTTAAACCTTCTTGAAAATAATAATTACATAGAATGGTTCTTATTATTGGATTATTCATTATTCTCATGAAATATTTCATGTCCTTCTTCAAGTCATCTTCTTGAATTCTTTTTTGGAATAAATTCTAATGAACTTTGCATCTTCTAAACAACGTTCTTCTTCGTTGTGAACATTGTATCACATTTGATACATGTATTTGAACTTAGAAACAATTCAAGAATAATCTAGTTTACCAGGAGAATTACTCAACCATGAAATCCATTGTCATCAATGTAATCCATAACAATTATCTAGTCATTACCATGAAACTCAAAGTCTTAAAACAATTACCATGTTTTTTCAAATTATAATACTTGATCACTTTATCCAATCTCTATTAACTTTGTAAATTATTCATCATATTGACAGTAATGAAATTTTTTTATCTAATTTATCACCTTTAAAAACCAATAAAAATATTTGAAAACAAATACAACTCATACAAAAAGTGGTATCTTCAATATCCCAGTTTATATTTCTTATAAATACTTTCAAAGTTATTTTTAAATGAAAGTTTCAATATGTAGAACACTATATTCTCTCTCCCCTTTAATTTTCCAAACATTAATTTCACTTTATCTCTCCCTTATTGTCAAGTGATAAAAAGTTCAAGTGAAAAGGGTATCATTCCATAATTAAGAAATGTTTCATCCATCATTTCACTCTAAGTATACTTGAGTTGTGATTGGTGTCGAAAACAAGAGGATTTTATTTAGAAAACAATGTTGTCCCTTACCAACTGATACTGATGCCACATGGAATAAGAACTCATATACTTGTATTCAAGGATTATTCACTTTCATTCCATGATGAAGATACTAAATGTGAGATGGATTTTTTTAATAACAATCAACTTGAAAATTCTACACCTACTTCAACAAATAGATCAAAAACATTCAAGTGTAATATGTATGATAAGTTAGCTTAGGAAATATCTACATTTATTATTCCATTGATTAATTTAATTTATCCCCATTTGTAAAAATTTTATTATTTTTTATAACCATAGATGGGAGATTACATGATACATACATTTTCCATTGACATGATCTTTAAGAAAATTATAGAATAAATATGTTTGATGCCAATTAAAATAATAATTATGGAATATTTATCATTTGTATCCTCCTGAAGGTAAACACTTAAAATTATATTTATAATGGTGGATCTCATCAATAATATATTACTTGAAATTTAATTTGTAGAAAACACAAAAAAGTATCTTTAACTTGTGATTGTATAAATTGATTTTTTTCACAATTTCACCTAGGGTGATCTTCTTGAGAACTTTTGTTTCAGGATACCCAGAATAAGATCAATCCCAGATGATATATTCTTTATCCTAACTATACAAAATAGTACATCACATTCTAATTATTCATTAAATATTATCCTCTATAATATTTTTATTTGAATACCAATTGAGGAATCAGTAAAGGGTGGTAACTTCTTCATCTTTTCTATCAAGAATTGACAGAACTCACTACTTCTTAGGACCCCCTAGGGAACTTTCATTACATTAAATTCCCTACATAATAATCGAAAATAAAATACCCAAATATTTAAGAGAATAAGTTGGATCCTCCTTGCTTTGTCAATATAAATAGAAAGGTTGAGATGAACTTCTCAACCAAGTTTCTCCATTTACTCTAGTCATCATGCTTGCACATCTGAACTGTTGTTATGATTTATATTGGGGGCAGTATGGATCTCTTCAAATTATCTTATTATTTGTGTGGAGAAATTATATTCTTAATAGACTTCATGGATTATAAATTTTTACTCCTCTTAATTACTACTTCTTGTTCATGAAGTATGGTTAAACAACCTTTTGCAATATGACATGATTTCTTGCATCTATCTCATACAACTTCTTTAACATAAGTGTTTAATTTTGATTGAAAACTCTCATGAATTTTTTATCATCATGTGGGATATTTTATTTTCCTTTTTACCAGCCTTAGCCTATACATCTTCATGTTTCTTCATTCTTTACAAATCATTTTTACAGATAACTAATATAACATTAGAAACTATGGAAGTAAGTTTGGATCTTCCATATGGATTATTCTAAGTGTCATAAATTTAATCAGTTCTTTTGGATGTAATTTCCTTCAACTTATTGGATTTTGAATCCAAGAACTTCTCAGATTTCCTTTTTGGAATCTTCTTGGGAGGATTTCAATTTAAAACATTATTCTTATTTCATCCCAAGGTGGCTGCTTTATTCTTATCCAGCTTCTATGATCTTATTTTCTTATAAAATTTAGATACATGTTGAGATGAGCATGTACCATACTTATGACCACATCTATTGAATACATCATAGATGTTAAAAGGAATTCCAAATATATTTTTAGTATGCAAATACTTCTGGACCTATAGATGTTCCTTTTTCATTTCCAGCTTACTCCCCCTTGATATATGATTCCTTTGTTATTTTACATTTTGAGTATTGTATAAACAATTTAATGAAAAATTCCCAAATCTATTAAAACACCAAATTTTTCCCAAATTTTTTTATTTTTTAATATATTTTGTATAATTTTATGAGGTTTTATTCATGATTTTGTTTGCTCTCTATGGTGAACCAACTTCCACAGTCTTTTTCTATTGCACCGTAGTCATGGTGGTAAGTTTCTTATCATATTTATTCATCTATACATGTTTAGAATTTGTTCTATAACATTAATTATTCATGATAACATATTTAGAAACATTTTTACAGGATTATATGGATGGTAACTTCTTCATCTCAACTGCTTGTGATAGATCATTGAATGAAGTCATGATCTTTTTATCATAGTTTGGGGGTATTTTTATAGTATAATCCTCTAATTATCATTTAATTCTAGAAAAAACTGCTTCCTTCTTTTGTGAAGTCTCAGTATGTGTATTTATAAGATTGGCTAGCTGAACTTCAAAATATTGACATTTCCTATTGGGGATGATTTTATAATCTTTAATCTTAAACATATTCTCTTAAAAATCTTTCTTCATTATATCAAATTTGTCTTCATACAACTTAATTTTGTTTTAAATCAAAGAGTCAACTTCCTTGATCTTATTGGATGTTACTTCAAATTTTAAATCCTTAACATCAATGTTGTTTTTAAATTTTTATTTAAGTTCTTGGATATTTTATTAAAGAGTCTTATTGACTCCCTCTTTCTCTTCCACTTCTTTGAGCCATTTTAAGGAACTAATTTCAAGTTATCTCTTTTTTACTTCAAAGGTTCCAACCTACCTAGAGAGCTTTAACCATTTTATAATTTTTTCATACAATCTCTTCCCCAAATCATCAAATTCTCCTTTCAGTTGGGTGATATATTCCTACATATCTTAAAAGACTACAAAAAGGGATGTTCTTTCTTGAGGAATTCCATACAGAATAACTCTTAATCTATCAACTGATAATTATGGAGACTTTATATATTGATCATCATCACTACTTTTGATAGAATATTCATCTTGAGGATAGTTTTAAAATTTACTAACAAATACCCATTGAACACTATAGGTAGGAATATTATCCATCTTCTTAGTGAAAACCTGATCAAAATGATCATTACTTTCCAAGCCTGATATTTCTTCATTTTCTGTAATGCATGGAGAAATAGATACTTTCTCTTCTTCATATGTGAGGGACTTCTTCTTCAAATTTCTCTTAAATTTATTTTTCCCATTAATCATGGTCTTGGTAGAAATATACCTCTTCTCAAAGATAACTGAATATTTACCAAAACATCAATTCATTGTCAACTCAATAAAGAAACTAAAATATTCAAAAAAATATCTTCACTGTAGGGAATTTAATTGAGTTGAACCCTGGATCTGATACCACTTAAAAGGACCAATTTGAGATATGCCTAAAACTAAGAGGTTGGTGAATCAATGTTAGGAAATTTCTAAACCAATCCCAACTTGTTATCCCTTTACAACTTTTACCTATTAGGATCTTGATTCTCTTATTATATTTTCCATATCACATAAAAGAATATGAAATATGTAAATATAACACACATTATTTTTACAAGGTTCATTAATAAATACGAATAATTAGTCCTTAGCATGATCTAGAAATGATACTAACTACACAAAAAATATAAATTTATCCTTTGAATGTGGTTATAGTAAGTAGGAAATACACTTTCACTTTCAATGAAATATAATAAATTTTATAATTCTTGTTTTACATAACTTGGATGGATCTTTATATTTCCTCTGATAACAGTCTTCTCTTTGTTGAAGGTTTGTAACACCAATAATGTCTTCCACCTATTGAGACCTGTTGGATTCCACATCCCTACCATGTTATTACACAACCTTATTCTTCACATGGATACTTGAAAATAAGTACATAAGAAACCTTTCTCTTCTTTACAGTAGAAAATATAAAGCTGCACTTATTCTTCTTCTGAATTCAATCCCAGTAATGTTAAAATGATGTAGACTGATAATCTTAGAATTATTTTTGACCCAAATGATAATTAAATTGAATTTTTTTCATTCACTCCTACTTTTTCTCCCTATTCAACCAGATTTTCACATTGAACTCTTCTTCTTTATTTCTTCTTCAGTGAAAAATAGACTGCACTGAAACATCTTATTTTTCTTTCTTGAATCACAAACCTCTTTACAATTATTGAAACAATAAAGATCATATTATCTTGGAATCATAACAATTAATATATCTTTATTTAGAGTGATATTTGAATATTACTACGAACTGAATTCTTCAATAAAAAATATTATAAATTGATTATAGTATCGATTTCCTCTTAGTACAACTGAATATTTTACAACCACAAATTATACTATACTAAACATTTCATCTTATTCATGTATTTTAATTATGCATGTAATTATAAAAAATATTTAAATTTACAAAATTCATTATCAGTGCATGTTTTGTTTATGGTTAATGTATTCATTATCATTCTTATTATCATACATGAACACTTAAATTTTCTTCCTATTATCCTTGTTATCTTCACGAAAGTGCAACCATGTGAAACTATCTTTTTTTTGAAAGTTAGTAATATTCAAACACTATCAAAATTATCTCTTCATGTTTATATACATACACATATCCATGAATGCATACATTCATTGTTCACTTTCTCTTTTCACAAAGAATTATATTCACACACTTTATCTTATTCTTCCCTATTTTTATTTTTATTTCTCTTATAACAACATGTGATCTTGAACAAACACCTGTTAAGTTATTTTAATGTTTTACACAACTTTTTATGTGCACACATGTGATATTCTTCTTCAATTTGGAGAAAAAATACACAAAGAGTTATCTTTTTCTAGTTTTCTTCATGAAACCCAAATGGGTATATCTCACTATACGCACACTAGAATAACTCTTCACGTGAGAAGAGAGCTTCACAGAACTACTTATTTACAAATAACCATGGGTTTACTTGACTTAAGAACTATTTTGTGGTGTTATATGTATTTAAAAGGAATGATAAAGGTTTTAAATACCAATAACATGAATTCACGTCTTCATCAAAAAAAGATATGTCCGATTAATATTCACACAACCAATAAATTTTATGAGACTCCCCTATTTGTGAATCCTTGAAGGATCCTATAAATTATTTCCTTCTTATGCAAAAGTTCACTTTAGAGAGGCACTATTTTACAAAAAAATGATAGGTCTTAATATAGGCGAGTGGAAGCACCTTCAAAAGGCTCGGTGACTTTTGTTTTATAAGTGAAGATCGATACCTCATTTCATTCATTCATCAAAAAATACCACAAATTATGCCCGAAAAATCTAGTATTTTAATACTAGAGAACCTCATATTTGATATCTTAAAACACATGTAAAAATGATGCCGAGAAACCTCGCATTTTTCCTACACATTATGGACTCTCCTTTGCAGTGCTACATCACATGCATGTGATCATTTATTCATGAAAATCATCTTACATAATACTTGGTGGGAATCCTACAACTATGTTTTCAATTAGGAAAAATATTATTCTTCATATTATTCATAGGAATCATGAAAATTAAGTTAATGATTCCTTAAATCAATTTGCTCACAATATTTCAACCATGGATTTATCATGGTGGTCTTGGGTTCGACTAATGGTGGTTCTTCCATATTCTCTGGAAAACCAGTAGTGTTGTCGAGTGGTGGTAGAAAGAGGATGATGGAAAATTTAAAAATGCATGGATTAGTTAAAAACCATGACCATAGGATGCAATGGAAGGTCACAATCTCTTTGATATGGAAGTGTCTATTTTATCCATATGTTTTAAAGGCACATGTACAATAACATGAAAATCCCATCCCACATCGAAACCAACATGCGCCTACCTTATCGTATATCAGCTAAGAGCTGTGGGTTTCTCCCTCGATCTGTTAGTCGGGGATCATCACTGGTACACCATCAATACACATGGGCCTACCATCCCTATGGCATTCCTTCCCACCTTATATGCATCCAAGGTCATGCAAACCGTGATCCTTACACATGAGCCTGCTTGCCTCCAGCGGGTACTATGCTCCTTTACTGCCATACTTTGTGGCTTGAGCTGATCTCCTAGGGAATGGTTGACCCATTAGGACCCACATGTTCCCTGATCGAGGTTTTGTTGGCATCCATGTGTGGTTGGACATATTTTTAACATAATACCATAAAAAATACATTAAAAAAACCAAGTATGATGTAAAATCCAAATTCAAAATTCATAGAACCTCTTCTTAAATCTTCATGAAAATAATAACAACATTTCATGGTTCTTCTTATTGTCTCTTTCATGGTTCTCATTAAATATTTAATTACCTCCTTCAAGTCCTCTTAATTTATTTTTGGAATAAATTCCAATGAACTCTCTATCTTTCAAACCATATTCTTATTTATTATGAACAATGTATCACCTTTGATACATGTATTTGAACTTAAAACCAATTGAAAAAATAGTCTGATTTACTTGGAGAATTATTCAACCATGAAATCCAATTTAATCAAAGGAATCTATAGCAATTCTTAAGGAATCACCATGAAACTCAAATTCTTCAAACCATTCACAAGTTTCTTTAAATTATAATACTTGGGCACTACACCCAAGCTCCATTAACTTTGGAACTTATTCATTATATTGAAATTAATTAAATCTTACTATCTATTTGATCACATTTAAAAACCAATAAAAATCATTGAATATAAATACAACTCATACAAAAAGTGGTCTCTTCAATCTCCTCCTTTGTATTTGTTGTTAATACCTTCAAAGTTATTTCCAAATGAATGTGTAAATATGTGGAACATTATCTTCGCTCTCAACTTTACTTTTCCAAACATTAAATTCATTTAATCTCCCATTTATTGGTAATAAATACAATGTTAATGAGAAAAGGGTATCATTCCATACTTAAGTAATGTGCCATCCCTAATTTCACTATAAGTTTACTGGTTTTGTGCTCAGTGTAGAAAACAAAATGATTTTATTGAGACAAAAAAATTGTCCCTTACCAATTGATCATGATACCTCATAGAATGAGAACTCATGTACTTGTCTTAAATGGTTATTAACTTTAATTCTAGGATTAAGATAATAAATGTGAGATGAATCTTTTTAGGAATAATCAACCTGAAACTCCTACACTCACTGTAACAAATAAATGAAAAACATTCAAGTGCAATAGGTGGGATAAGTGACATTAGGGAACTTCCACATTTCTTATTCCATTTATTAATTCAATTTCTCTCCATTTTTAAATAGTTTGTTATTTTTGATAACCAAGACAGAGATACTGATAGATACATACCTTTTCTAATGACATGATCTTCAAAAAATTTCTAAAATGAATAAGTTTGATACCAATTGAAATGATAATTCTAACAACATCTTAATTTTTCTCCCCCTTAAGGAAAACCCTTATGTTGATCTTCATAATATTTGATTCATCAAGAATATATTTCAAGAAATTTATTTTTAGAAAAAAAAATGGATCTTCAAACTGTGATTGCATAGATTGACAATTTTCACAACTTCACCAAGGATGATCTTCTTGATAACTTGTTTTTTAGAATAAAAATAATAAGATCAAGACAAGATGGTATATTCTTTATCCTGGCTAACCATAATAGGAAATCACATTCTTCATCTTCATAAAAGACGATCCTCTATAATTTTTTTATTTTAATACAAATTGAGGAATCATTCAAGGATGGTAAATTCTTCATATTTTCTATGAAGAATTTAAAACAATCACTACTTCTAAAGTTCTCCCATGATAAATTTATTCATCATTAATTAAATACAAAATAAGAGAAAATACAATACAAAAATATTTAATGGAACAATTTAGACCCTCCTTACTTCATCAATATGAAAAGTAAGGTTGAGATGATCTTCTAAACCAAGTTGATCCATTTACTCCAGTCTTCATACTTGCACATCTAAATTATTATTCCAATTTATTTTGGGGAAGCATGGATATATTTATATTCTCTTATGGTTTTGGTGGATGACTTTTCTTCTTAACAACATTTATGGATGATACATTCTTTCTCCTCTTAAGGACTTCTTCTTATTCTGGTAGTAAGGTTAAACAACCTTTTGCAATGTGGCCATATTTCTTGTATCACTCACATAAAACATCTATAACACAAGAGTTTCTTTTTTTTTCAAAAATATCATGCAATTTTTCTTCATCATATAGAATCTTTGATTTCCCTTTTTCACCAGCCTTATCCTATGCATCTTCTAATTTCCTCATTCTTTCTAAATATTTTGTCCAGATAACTACTAGATTATTAGGAACTATGCTAGAATATTTGGATCTTCAGCATGGGTTCTTCATAGTGTCATACCTTTTATAAATTATTTTAGATTCACTAATCATTAACTTTTATATTTAGAATCCAATAAATTCTCATCATTCCTTCTTGTAATCTTCTTTGGAGGATTTCTATTCCCAATATTATTTTTATTTCTTCCCAAAGTGTCTTATTCTTTCCTATCAAGTTCTTATGATCTTATTTTCTTATAAAATTTTCATACATGTAGAGATGAGCATGAACCAGACTTATGACCATAACCATTGTATACATCATAGATGTTATCAAGCATTCCAAATCGGTTTGTAGTATACAAATGATTCTGGACCAATAGATGTTTCTTTTTTTCATTTCTAACTTTCTAATCCTTGACATAGGATTCCTTTTTTCTTTTACATTTTGAGTATTGTACTGTCAACTTAATGAAAAATACCCAAATAAGATTCACCACCAACATTGATACAAAAATCATGATTTATTGATATATTTTTTATAAGATTATTGGGTTTTCTTTATGATTTTTTGTTCTCTATATGGGGAACAAACTTCTATATTATTTTTCCTATCCACCATAGTCATAGTGGTAGGTTTCTTATAAACCTTTTTATCCATAATTTTTCAAAATTTGTTTTCCAACATTCATTATTCATGAAATGGGATTTAGAAAAAAATTTATAGGATTGAATGGATGGTACCTTCTTCATATCAGATACTTCTGACAGAACATTGAATGAAGTCATGATATTTTTATCACATGCTAGAAGTATTTTAATAGTAGAATCCTTCAGTGAGTATTGGATAACAGTAATAACTATTTTCTTCTTTTATGAAGTCTAAATATGTGTCATCTAAATATAGGACAACTAAACATACAAATCTAGACATTTTGTATTGAGGATGATTTTTTGATATTTAATCATAAAAATATTCTCTTCACAAGCCATATTCATTCTATCGACTTTATCTTCATGAAAAATAACTTTTTTCTAAATCAAAGAGTCAAGTCCTTTGATCTTCTTGGATGTTACCTCAAATTGTGAATCCTTGACATCAACATTGTTCTTCAATTTTTCTTCAAGTTTATGGATTTTTTATTTAAGAGTATTCTTGAATCCCTATTTATATTCAACTTATTTGAACCATTTTGAGGAACTTATTTCAATTTCCCTCTATGTTGCTTAAAAGGTTCTAACATGTCTTGAGAGATTTAAACATTCAACAATTTTTTCTTACAATATCTTATCCAAAACATCAGATTCTCCTTCCAGCTGGGTGTTATCTTCCTACATACATTGAAATACTACAAAAATAAGGGATGTTCTTTATTCAATAATACCATCCTGAATAAATATTAATATATTATATAATATTTTCTGAGAATTTTTAGATTTATCATCATCTCAACTTGTGATAGAATCTTCATCTTGTGGATAATTTTCAAATATACTAACACATACCTCTTGATCAATGGAGGAAAGAAGGTTATCCATCTTCTTAGTGAAAAATTGATCCACCTAATCATTAATTTTCAATCTTGATATGTATTCATTGTTATCAATTCATATAGAAAATGATACTTTCTCTTCTTTAGATGAGAGGGAATTATTCTTCAACTTTATCTTCTCTTTATTTTTCCTGTTCATCAAGGTCTTGGTAAATATAGACTTCTGATCAAAGATAACTGAATATTTACCAAAACTAAACTTAATTTTTGACTATGTAAATAAGATAATATCTTCAAAAGATAATTTCTTCACTATAGATAATTAAATAATGATGAACCCTGGCTCTGATACCACTTTAAAGGACCAGTTTGGGATATAACTATCACTAAGAGAAGGGTGAATCAGTGTTAGGGACTTTTTAAACCAATCACAAATTTTTATCCCTTTATATCTTTGACCTTTTAGTATCTTGATTCTCTTATTATCTATTCACTATCACATCCAAGAATAAGAAAGTAGAAAATATAGAACATAATATTTTTACTAGGTTCACTACTTAATAAGAGCATCTAGTCTTTATAATGGTCGAGAAATGATCCTGACCACACAAACACTATAAATTAATTCTTTAAATATGGTCACAACGACTAAGAAATACCATTTCACTTAAAATTTAATATAGTCAATTTTATAGTGCTCGTTTTATAGAACTTGGATGGGTCTTTATACTACCTCTAAAGATAGCCTTCTCTTTGTTGAAGGTTTGTAATACCAATAAAGGCTTCTATTTATTGAGAGCAATTGGATTCCACATTACTAATTTTTTCTTCCATAACCTTCTTATTCACTTGGCTACTTGAAAATAAGTAGTCAAACAACCTTCCTCTTCTTCACAATAGCAAACAAAAATCTACACTTCTTCTTCTGACTTCATTCAAAATAATGTAAATATTATATGGACTGAAAATATTAGAAGTATTCATGAAACAAATGATAATTAAATTTAATGTCAAATGTTTTTCAGTCACTCCTCCTTCTGCTCCCAATGCAATAAATTTTTAACAATGAACTCTTGTTCTTTCTTTCTTCTTCAATACAAAACTGACTGCACTGAAAATTATTATTTTTCTTGGTTGAATCACAAACATCTTTGTGATTATTGAAGAACTAAAGATAATATTAGCTTGGAATCATCAAAATTAATTTCTATTTAGTTAGAGTGATATATGAATATTTCTTTGAATAGAATTCCATGACTTCTTTGATACAAAAAATTAGCAATTGAGTATAGTATCGATTTACTCTTATAGAAACTGAATGTTTCAAAACCAATAATAACACTACAATCAAAATTTCATCTTATAAATGTTTTTAATTATTCATGTAATTATCAAAAAATCTTCACATGAAAATAATTTATTATCAATACATGTTTTGTTCACAATTAATGTATGAATTATCATTCTTATTATCATTCACGCACACTCAACTTTTCTTCCTCGTATCCTTATTATCTTTTAAAAATTGTAAATATGCCAAACCATATTCTTCTTTCAAGTTAGTTATATACACATACTATCCATATTATCTCTTCATGTGTATATTCATACACATATACATGAATGCATTCATTCACTATTGACTTTCCCTTTCTACATAGAATTATATGCACACACATTAACTTATTCTTCCTTATGTTTATTTTTGTTTCAATTATAATAACACAATGCCTTTCACAAACCACAATTAAGTAGTTTTAATGTGTTCCACAAGTTTTTATGTGCATGCGTGTGATCTTCCTCTTCACTTTGGTGAAACCATTCACAAAGAGTTATGTTCTTTTTATTTTCTTCTTAGAAAACAAAATGGGTAAATCTCATTGTATGTAAACCATAATAGATCTTCACACAAGTATATAACTTCATGGAATTGGTTCTTTGCAATGAAAAATGGGATTACTCAACTCAACCACTAGATTAAGGTGTCATATGTCTTATCAAAGAATGATGAGGGTGTTAATCCTCAGTCACGTGAATACGGGTCTTCTTCATGAAAGATATGTGCGGTTCCTATTCATAAAACCAATAGGGTTCAAAATAATCCCCTATTTGTGAATCCTTGAAAGATCACATAAATGTTTTCCTTCTTGTGAAAAAGGTCACTTCATATACGCTCTATTTTATAGAAAAATGAGTGCTCTAAATATAGGTGAGTGAAAACAACTTCAATAGGCTCAACGACTCTTATTTTATAATAAAGGATCACTGCCTCATTTTATTCATTCACCAAAATAAATCCCACAAATTATGTCTTCCAAATCTAGTATTTAAATGTTTGAGAACCTCATATTTGATATCATCATATGTGGGATAAAATGATAATGAGAAACCTAGTATTTCTCCTTCATGATCTAGATTCTCCTTTGCAGTGTTACTTCACATGCATGAGACCATTTACCCATGAATCTCATCTTCCCAAATGCCCGATGGGCCTCCTAAAACTGCATTCTTAGTTATGACAAAGGTCGTACCTTAGATTATTTACACAAGTCATGAAAATTATGTTTCATGATTCCTTCAATCCAATTCGTATTAATATTTTAACCACATTTTTATTATGGTGGTATTGGGTTCGATTAATGGTGGTTGAACAATCTTCTCTAGAAAACCAACGGTGACATCGAGTGGTAGTAGGAAAAGGATGATGTCACATTTAAAAATGTGCATCTTAATTTAAACCAATGAGTGGAGGATGAAATAGGTGGTCATTATCGCTTTCATCCAGCGACAACTATTTTATCCATATGTTTTAAATAATGATGAACAATAGAACACAAATCCTATCCCACATCAAAACCAACGTGCACTTTCCTTACAATATATCAAATAAGTGCTATGAGTCACTACCTCAACCTATCAGAAAGGGATCAACATTGGTCCACTATCTATACACATGGGCCTACGGACCCTATGGCATTCCTACCCACCCTATGTGTGGCTAAGTTTGTGCACACCGTAGGTCTTACACACTGAACTGATTTACTCCTCAGGGCACTATTCTTCTATTCCACTATACTTGGTGGCACAAGCTAATAAACCTAGTTCATGGTTGAATAATTGGGTCCCACAAGTTCCCTGGTCGTGTTTGGATTGGCTTCCAATTGTGGTTGGCCATATTTTTAACATAATCCTATAAAAAACACATTGTTAAAAAACCAAGTATAAAGTAAAACCCAAATTCAAAATGCATGGGACCTCTTATTAAAACTTCATGAAAATAATAATAAAATTTTGTGGTTCTTATTTTATCTTTCAGGATTCTCATGAAATATTTCATGACCACCTTCAATTCCTCTTCTTCAATTATTTTTAGAATAAATTCTAAAGAAATATATATCTTTCAAACCACTTTCTTTTTTATTGTGAAAACTGTATCACCTTTGATAAATGTATTTGAACTTAATAAATTTTCAACAATCATTTGATTTAATAGGAGAATTATTCAACCATGACATCCAATTTCATAAAAAGGATCCACAACAATTATAAAGGCATCACCATGAAACTTAATGTATTCAAAACATTCACATGTTTCAACAAATTATAAGACATGAGAATTTCATCCAAGCTCCATTAACTTTGGAACTTCTTCATCATATTGATATTAATGTAGTCTTATTATCTTATTAATCAACTTTGATAAACAATTACAATCTTTGACAAAAAATACAACTCACACACAAAGTGGTATCTTCATAATATTCTTTGATATTATTTAAATCAGTTTGACTCCCAAGAAAAATATATTAAAACACCTTGAGATTTTAAAATAACACTATATTAGAATGCATATAATACATAAAACACCGATCTTTAAAAATAATGTAATATTATTATTTAAATATGTCTATTATAACCTAGTCATTAAATTAAAAGGTATGAATAGAAGTAACAATGTTATGATATATATATATATATATATAATTGTCCCACTCAATAAAATTTTATTGGTTAATTATTTATAAATAAGAACTCAATTTTTAGTAAATTCATTTTATGCCTCATAAATATGTTTTCTTAATAAATAGCTTTTATTTATTATTGTGAGTTAATACTATAATTAAATTATTAAAATTTTCGAAATTTATTTTATAAAAATGATATAATTTTTGAAATTATCATATTAAAATTATCTTAGGATGAGATTTTGATATTTTTCTATAAATATTGATTTTCAATAAAATGTAAAAATACAATTGTTTATAAAATTGTTGTTCCTTTTCTTTAAATAAAGTCATTTGAAAGTCATATTAAGTTTTTAATATTATTTTAAAGTAAAAAAAATCTATTAATTTGATATAATCTAATTAAATACATAGGAATCATTATTATATTTTATTTCAATATAAGTTCTTTTTTTAACTAAAAACACATTTGTCTAAAAACTGTTTTTATTAAGTATTGTAGGTTTATTTTAAAATTTATTTATTCCTATTATATGAATTGAATTTGATAAAATTGATTCCATATTTTGAATCAGGTAGTTCAATTTTGGTAAATAGTTCCCTTTTATTTTTTTATTATGAATATTGACCGTGGTAAATATTTTTCACATCGGTAAGGGTAAATTGGGAAATTATGGTTAAAAATAACATGATAAGGATTCAAAAATATATCTGACATCTAATTTATTTATTTTTTATGAGTTTTGTTAGAACATAATCATCCAATATTATATGATATGGAAAACTGGTGCCTTTTTTCATTAATAATGAACTTAATATTATTTAAGTAAATAATAAATACAAAATTTATCTCTCTTTGCTTTAATACCTATAACATTTTTTTATTAGGATAAGAAGATGTTATGTCATATTATAAATTATTATTTTAAATATGAATTAATTTTTTTATCATGTTAATTTATTTTTAAATTTAAGTGATGGAATAATCACCTTAAATACTAATGAAACATTGACACATTGATTTTGAAAACTGTACAAAAAATTTATTAAATTATATCAAAAATATAAAAATTAATATTTTTTGGTGATTTATTATGTTATGATAGTTTTTTTGATAAATAAAATGTATTATTAATTTCCTAAAATTTTACATTAGAACAAAATTACTATTTTTTTATTTTTTTAGTCATTTATTTCAATTTTCCTAAAAATGATTTTAATAGTATTTTATGTTAAATAATTTTTAAAATAATTTAAAATTCATAAAAATATAATATTTTATAATTTAATAAGACATGGTATATAATTTAAATCATTATCTAATTATGTGTTACTTTTACTTTTATAGTTACTTTATTTACCCCTAAAGAGTAAAAAACATTGAAATCACATTAATCATCAAAAGGGTTAATGAGGGGTTAAAACTAAGAGATAAGGGTTAAAGCATCACTAAAACTTGTATAAATTTTATTTTATGGTATTAAGTCCAATTATTTTTATATTATATTTAATATATACAAATTTTTAGACATAGGATCATGAAAGTTAATTTATATTAATTTAATACATTAAGTAATTCCAATGGTCCCGTGTCTATTCTTATATGAGGAAACAACCTACACTCTCTTGCTCATAATTATTCATCCACTTATCTTGAAAAAACCCTAAAAAATATTTTTAAATTCCAATGATACATTATAGAGGTGTTTTTTTTCTTATAAGATCATTCCTAGGGTCCTTAAGGAGAGATCCAAAGGTAGTTTTTCAAAGAGGTTATAATTGTCTTAACTGAACATTTTCATTTTACTTATAATTAATCCTTATTAAATCATGTAATAACCATTAAAATATAAAAAAATCAATATATACCATGTATTGAGATGTTATTATGTTAATGTAACAACCCAATTCACCTTCTTTTTCATCCTATAGGGAACTGAAATCATTGTTCTTGTGTACATTTCGAGTACCACCTCCACAAAGCGATGTGTTTCGTTTTTAATCACCTCTTAACAAGGATGGTTATTATAATGGATTTAATAAATATATATGTTATTTTTGAAATAATTATTACTCTATAAAGTTAATATATTACTTACCTTCTTACCCTTCCACTCGTTAAGAAAATGATAATGTCATTCATGCATATGTGTGGAATACCACCTCCACGAAACGATGTGATTCATTTTTCATGCCAGAATTTCATGAGTGATTATAAAATTGTATTTTATGTATAAAAAAGATAATAATTTCATTATTATTATTCTTTATATTATGGAATAATGACCCTTTGACCATGTTCAATGTACCAAATTCATTTCGAAATTATAAACCAAACGTCCTCAAAACAACCGACATAGAATTAACTGATTATGTAATTAAATATATAATTAATATAAATGAAATAAATGGTACAATGATAAATTAATAAACCCATAAAATGTTCTTAAACATATACAAAACTAATATATGTTTCTTATAAAATATTTAAAGGACATACATCTCAAGTCTGGACTCGGGTAAGGGGTTTCTTAACTCAATTTTCATTCAGTAGGTTATACTTATAATTAATTAACTATATTACGTAATGATATTTTGTGAAATTAACTTTGATAATGTTAATTTCTACTTGTTTTTTGTAGTTTTAAAATATTACACATAATCTTCTCAATGAATAAATACCACATCAGTAATATGATCTCTGTAAGGATTCATTTTCACAGTATTGTTTCTTTAAGATATGTTTGATGTTATGATTTTTTTTCAACAAGGTAAATATACTACAATTTTTCTATTTTATATCATGTATATATCTTTATTCATTCTATTTATAATCACAATTCACATTATTTCATCCAAGGGGATTTGAATTGATAGTTACAAAGTAGTAAGTGTTTATCATCTCAAACTTTCTTCTTTAGTACATATGTTATGTTATACACATATATTCATTTATGTGGTAGATCTACTATGATTTTTGTATTTTTTATCATGAATATCACTATTTTCATGGTATTTAAATTTTCATTGGTATTTAAATTTTCATTTGAAGTTATTTCTTTAATGAGGGTTATGATTTAAAATTTACCAAATCGGTAAGGATTAATGTTACAATATTATTTATTTTATGAATTGTCTTTGATAAATTTAAATTGAGAGAAATTTTATCTATATTAACCTTTAAAACATTTCAATTTTATTATACTATATTTATTCTAATAATTTTTAAGTATTAGTACCATTTTTATACTTTGTTTGCTTAAAATTCTTGAGAAAATGTTTTTAAAGAAAATTTGTCCTTATTTCTTATTTGGTCAATGAAAAATTTACTTTTATGTCCATAATATCTAGAATTTTTCTATAAAATTAATTTACTATACTTAACATGTTTTTAAAAAAGTAATTTTCCCTACCTATTACTTTATTTACAAAGGTTAAAAAATGAATATTCCTAATTTTTTTAAACATTTCATCTTTGGATTTTTCAAAAGTGTTTAAAGAAATTTTTATTTAAATGTGTATGATAAGAATGGATTTTCCTAGAATCATGACCATTGTTTTCTTTGAATTTTTCTTTATAGGTATCAATAGTTATTTTCAAAGAAAATTGTTTTCTCAATATTATAGATTTTTTAGTTTGGATTTTATCCGAGGAAAATATTTTTCTCATGATTTCAAAGAAACGTTTGTATGATATTTTAAAGGTTTTTTTCATCTATGTCAAAATCATTTAATGACACATATGCTTAACCGAGGATATGATCTTATGATACCATTCAATTCCTTTCTATGAATATTTTATGATTATGTTTTGAATATATTATTTTGGAAAAATCTTTCTATATTGCAGTTAAATCTATGTATGAAACTTGAGATGAAATGAATAAATATGTACGTTTTGTTTCATGGTATAGTACTTGGACATTATTGAAGAAAGTAGAATTGTTGAGAAAACCGAACTTATTAAGGGACATTGCCCAATATGTGATGGGTGTGTCTATTATAGCCCTCCAATGCACTGAGTAATGAGATGAAGTTAACTGGATGGAAGTTACTCCTAAGAGATTATGGAGTTATGTTACTCCTATGAGATAATATATTTAATTGATTTTAAATTACTCTTAATAGATAATATAGTCTATTGACTATTGGTTGCTATTAAGAGATATAAGAATTTTCTAGTTAGTTTATAACATGATGAATGTTTAATGTTACAAGATATGTACATAGTTTTTTAATTCTTTATATGTGTTTTAAGGGATAATTTGCTCAAGGATTTTTTTCACATGGATCATGGTTGTTGAATTATATGAAACATTTATTATGTTGAATATTTATTCCTTGTATCATGATTTATGATATAAGTTTTATGGGTATGAATTATTTTATGTTTTTATCTTTCAATTTTATTATTTCATCTTACACTTATAATCATCTTATAATCATTGATTTAATTCAATTATTAATTCTTATTTTTACCCTTAATGAGAATTTGAGATCACCCTTTTTATGTTTTCTATTTCCAATGGTTATAAAGATTAATTTTAAATTAATTTTTACTATAAAGGTTTTACGTGTGAAGAATTATATAAGAAATATTAAAAATATAATGTGAAAAAAATAAAAGTAAGGAATAGTGGAAAAATTATCACTTGAAGGAATGGGTAGTGTTATATAATTATTTTTCATAATTCTCTAAATATCTAAAACTAAATGGTCTTTTAGTGTGCAAGTGGTCAATTTTTTTAGGATGTTGTATTTTTTGGATGACTAAAATTGGGCTATGTTTATTGTTATTGAAGCTATAAATGTATAGATTATATTTTTAGCACTAGATTTGGGAGTTTGGGTTCAAGGATATTATAGTTAGTATCTGAGAAAGGTTTAGGTCAATTTTGAGATTAAGATGTTTTCATGTGAGGTTAACTTAAGAAGTATGAATACCATCATGGGTTTAAAAATTTGAGTTTTATCATAAGTTAAAATTCAATGATATCCCTTTTGAGGTTTTAAGTGATGATAATTTAAGGTGATTAATAATAATTTGGTAGAAATTATATTATTTTTAGGTATTTATTTAGGAAGAATGTTATTACATTTATGGGGATGCAAGATAAAAGGTGTGAAACAACCATTGGGGATAAAATATTATTTAATGTTGAGGTTATTAGGGTTAATTGAGATATATGGTTAATTATTTATGGAATAATATGTGTTAAACCTTTGATGTTATTATCGAAAATTTGATGTTAAATGTATTATTTGTTCATATAAATTTTTATTCATTTTGGGTATTATCTTAACTTGCACTAACCATTTTTCTTTCTGTAATGACTGGTGGAAAAAAATTTCATTGTTTTATTGATATAATGATCTATTGGAGGATAATTTTAATTATCCAAGCATAAAAAAGTTATCTTGGATATTAATTAATTAGAAAAGGGGTAAGATAGAGGTAGAAACTGATTGAAACACACAACCGAAGGATGAAATTTCATTTATGGATTTAAAGAAATAAAATAGGTATTTTTTTTATCATGTATCTTTTTTTTAAAAGGTGGGGGATGAGTCCCCAATTATTATATAAAAAAACCCAAGCAGGAGAGTATCAAGTACAACAAAATTCAAAGGACAATAATTTCAAGTGCCTCCTTCCGGATGGCCAATATTCTTTCTAATTTTATCAGCGATTAACCGTTCTTTGTCCCGCAACTCATTCCATAGTTTGACATAAATGCGACCATGTACCCTTCATCCTCTCCCTCCACTGTATCGGTGTTCTAATTCCTGCTCTTGGTGAAGTAGAGATTCCAGATCTTCATCTAAACTGTCGTCCTGTGCCACATTTTTCTTCTTCTCTTCTTCAATTCTTTTAGCATGTTTCTTTTGGTTGCTGGTTCTAACCTATTGCCATGAGCCACCTTTCATGTCTTCAGGATTAGTGGCCTGTTTAGTGTTATTAACCACTGCCAGATGCTCCATTTCATGATTTTTTTGGGTGCTATGACCTGCACACTTAAGGGTGGAGTGTGAGAAATAATCCCTCCCAAAAGAGCACTCACCTGTTGTCCAATAGCCATCTGGACAGTGGACTCTATCTCGACCAAATCAGTAACACCATGGATAACAAGAGAATCCTCCACACTGGTCAGCTGCTTTGTTTCAGGAGTTGCAGAAGAAGAATTCATGTCCTACACAGAACTTGTTGCAAGTTTAGGAGGAGCATCCTCAACACTGGCTACCTGTTTTGGATCAAGAGATGCAGGAATGGAATTCACATTGAGCATAGCCATGTCAAAAATTGTTGGAGCATTAAAAGGGGGAGTGAACTACTCTGATTGTTTAGAGAAAGAATTCACAATATTCCCTAGATTGGAAGCTGTATCAGCTTTAAATCCATGGGCACCTGTGACAGCCTGAGAATAAGAAACAGGTTCATTCTTAGCAACATCACCAGCTTGGACAGACACAGTGGGCAACAAAACTGAGGGGTCCGATCCCTCTTCATCCATGTCAGCCCAATTTTTTCTCCCATTACCATGAAATTTAGAACAATGATCAAGCAAAGGAACTATAGATTCCTTACCCTTCTTAGGAAAGTCGTTCTTTTTAATAGAATCAGCTTTCCCAGCTTTTTCTATTCACATTATTGTGATCAATGTTTTCTATAACTCTCTATCATTATTTAGATATTATGTTTTTCTACATGTCCATATTTTTAATTCTCACTAATGTTCTCTTATTTGGAATCCTAGTAATGTTTTAATCTAGATGACATTCATGTTTCCCTTACCCTCTTTTCAAAGGGAAATTTTATTAACCCTTTTTATGATATGGATTTTCAAAAAAGGCATTTTCTTATGTCAAACAATTTATTACTTATCTCAAGTTAAAATTATCATATCATGATTTATTAAAGGTGGGAAAATGTAACACCCTAATATTTCAAAATAACACAATGTTAGATAGCATACAAGACATGAAACACCAAGCATTATTGACTATGAAATATTATTATTTAAATATGACCATTACAACATAGCCATTAAATTGATGGGTATGAATAGGAGTAACAACATTATGAAATATACTTATATATATATATTCTAATCCATAAAAATTTAATGATTAATTATTCATAAACAAGAACTAAATTTTTTATAGACATTTTATGCTTCAAAAATATATTTTCTTCAAAAATGGGTTTTATTATTTTTTATGAGCGAATATTATGATAAATTTATACAATTTTTATAATTTTTATTTTTTAAAAAGGATTTTTTTGAAATAATCATATAAAATAATCTTAGGAATATATTTGTTTTTTCTAAAAAGACTTATTTTTTAGTCAAAAGTTAAAAATACCATTTTTTTAAAAAATGTCATTTTATTTTATAAAATAAAGGTATTTAAAAGTACCATTTTGTTATGAATTTATTATTGAAGTAAACTATTTCTTATTTAATTTTAAATAATTTTATTAATTACATACTAATCATCATTATTCCAAATTTTGGAATAATTTCATTTCAAGATTAAAAACACATTTTTTCTAAAAACTATTTGTCATATTGTTTTGAAGGTTTATTTTAAAAAACATTTCCAACCATTATTTGAATTTATTTTTGATAAAATAGATTACATAATTGGAATAATGAGGTTTAATTTTTTTAATTAGGTCCATTTTATTTTTTTCATTATGAATAGTAATTGTGGTAAATATTTGTCACCTCGGTAACGATAAATCTTGTAATTAAGGTTAAAAATAATGCGATAAGGAATTAAAAATATATCTCACACATGAATTATTTTTATTCTATGAGTTTATTTCAACCATATTCATCCAATATTCAAAGATATTTCAACTTGGTCCCCTTTTTCTTTGATAATGACCTTAATATCATTTTAGGTAAAGAATAAATACAAAATTTCACTCTTTTTATTTTAATACCTATAATTTTTTTATATAGAGATTATAAGAGGTTATGTTTAGTTATAATTTTATATTTGGAAAATGAATGATTTTTTTTTATCATGGGAATTAAATTTTTATTTTTATTATTGGAATAATTACCCCAAATGTTTACGCAACACCAACACAATGCTTGTACAAGAAGTAGAAAAAAATCAAGTAAATGATTTTAAAAAAATTCAAAGTAATCTTTTTATGAATATTTATGGTTTTACACAAATTTTTTATATAGATACAATGTATTAGTTTTTTTTAAATATTCATATTCAAAATAAATTACAATCTTGAAAAATTTTAAGGTAAATTATATGAATTGTCCCAAAAAGACATAAATATTATTTTATGTCAAATAAAACATTATTAATTGATTTAAAATTCATAAAAAACTTATATTCATACAAGTTAGTGGTATATGGTTGATAATTTAAACCATTGTACACTTATGGGACACTTTTCCATTTATATTAACTTTATTTACCCCTAAAGAGTAAAAAAAATTGATATCATGGTAATCAATAATATGGTTAATAGAGTGTCAAACCTATAAGATACGAGTGTTAAAAAATCACCTAAACTTGTATAAATTATATTTTATGAGATAATTTGACTTATATCCATAATATATTATAAATATATAAATTTTGAACCACTTTAACATGAAAATTAATCTATATTAATTTAATGCTTTAAGTGGTTCCAAGGGTTCTCCTCTCCTATCTTATATAAGGATACCACTTATCATCTCTTCCTAACACTTATTGAGCTACTTATCTTAGAAAAACTATGAAAAACCCACTTATTAATTTCATAATATTAATTCTAGATTTTATATTCTTCTTAAAATACCATCTCTTTGGTATTTGAGGTGATATTTAAAGGTGGTTCTTCCAAGAGGAGGTAATCATCTTAATCGAGCGGTTTCATTTAATATCTTCTTATACCTAATTAAATTATTTATTAAACATTTTAATATAATAAAATTCATATATATAGTATACTTATATGTAATTATGTTATTTTAATAAACTTATTCATCACATATTCCATCCTATGGGGAATGAAATCATTATTAGTGCATACATGTGGACCACCACCTCCACAAAGCAAGATGTATTGTTTTTAATCCCCAAATCACAAGGATGGTTATTATGATTGATTTAATAAATATATATGATATCTATTACATAAATATTATTATGATAATATATGATATTACTTACCTTCTTACACTTCCACCCATTGAAAAATGATAACATCACTCATGTGTACGTGTGGAATTCCACCTCCAAAGAGTAATGTGATTTGTTTTTTCACATATTCCATTCATTCGAGATTATAAAATTGTATTTAATGAATAAAATTGATAATTTTTCATTATTATTATTTATATTATGGAATATTTATCCCTTTGACCATGGTCAACCTACCAAAGTCATTTTGCAATTATGAATCGAACGTCATAAAAACACCCAACATGGACTCAAACGATTAAGTAATTAAACATGTAATTGAAATAAATGGTTTAGTGATAATTTAATAAATTTTTAAAAGGTTATTAAAAAATTAAATAATTAAAAAAAATTATTATAAAATAGTTAATATAAATATATAGAAATTATGAACTAGAGGTAAAGGGTTTCTTAACAAAATTTCCCTTCTTTTGGTTATGCTTATAAATCATTGAATATAATATAAAATGATTATATGTGAAATAAAATATGATTATATTATGATTTATTTTAAAAAATATTCTTTTTATAATTGTTACACACAATCAACAAAATGATTAATTCTCACTTTAGTGATATGATCTTTGTTTGTATTTTTCATCTCAATATTATTTCAATAGTAAATGTTTGTTATAATACACCTCTTTAGGTTTATGAGGGGAATATACTTCCCATTTTCCATGTTATATCACAAATACTTCTTAATTCATGGTATTTAAAGTTATAATTCAAATTAATTCATCCATGAGTATTTTAATTTAAAGTTACCAGTTGTCAAGGGTTTTCCATTTCAAATTGTCTTCTTTGGGACATATGTTATGTAATACATAGATCTTCATTTATAAAGTGTATATAATTCCCATATTATATTTTTTATCATTAATATCCTTATTTTTATGGTATTTAATGTTTCATTTGAATTTATTTTTTTCATGGGGGTTATAATTCAAAAGTTACCAAAGCGGTAAAGATTTACATCACAATCTCACTTCTTTTGTTGATTGTTTTTACTAAATTTATTTTGAGAGAAACTTGATAGTTCTTAAATTTTAAATTGAATATATTTTATTATACTCTAGTTATTACTTTAATTTTCAAGTATCAGTACCATTTTTCTCTTTTTGGTGATTAAAATGATCAATAAAATGTTTTTAAAAAACATTTGACCTTATTTCTTCTTTAGTTAACAAATGTTTTAATTCTATGTCTATAATAATCACAATTGTTCTATGAAATTTATTAAATATGATTGTATTGTTTTAAAAATTTACTTTTATCTTCATTTTACTGTATTTACAATGGTTTAGAAAGGAAACATTATAAAAGTCTTCCAAATAATTAATTTTAGACTTTTTGAAAATCTGTTAGAAGAATGTTTTCATTTAACATACACAAAATCAATATATTTTCTTGTTATCATGATTTTTCTTTGGTTTAAGGATTAAATTATAAGTTTCAATGATTATTTTCAAGGAAAATTATTTTATCAATATTTTCATATTTTTATTTAAAATTTTATTAAAGTAAAAGGATACTTTCTCATGTTTTCAAAAAATGTTTGAATGATATTTTCATTATATTTTTTATCTATGTTAAAATTATTTAATGATTTATATGATTACTTGGGGATATGATCTTTTCATACTATTCAATTCCTTTTTATAAATGGTTTATAATGATGTTTTAAAAAAATTGTTAGGAAACTTATTTCTTTTACATGGTAATATCAAGCTATGAAATTTGTGATGAAATAAAAACATTTATTTGTTTTATTTTATGATATAGGATATAGTCATTATTGATGAAAGTGAGATTTAGGATTTAACCAAAATCCTTAAGGGTTTTTTTGATACATTATGGGTTAGTATTTTATATCCCTTGAATGCATCTGGTAATGTGAAAAAGTTAATTGGATAGAAGTTACTTATAAGAGACGATGGAGTTATGTCACTTATTATAGATGAAATATTAAAATAATTATAAGTTAATTTTAAGATATGACAGATTTTACTAGTTATAGCTCACTCTTATGAGATATTGTAATTATCATATTTGGTGATTCTATGATTAATATTTGATGTTACAAGATACCCACACAATTTTTAATGCTTTTTATGAGTTTTAATGGATCCTTTTCTCAAGTATTGTTTTCACATGGTCATGAATTTTTTACTTATAAAACACATGTATTATGTTAATTCTTTATTCCATGTAGCGTGATTTATGATCCAGGTTTTATAGGCATGAATTCAATTTTATTCTAGTCAAACAATTTGATTATTTTATCATTAAATTATGCACATCTTATGCTCACTGATGACATTCAATTGTTAATATTTATGTTTAAACTTATAGAGCATCTGAGATTACCCTTCTTATGTTTTCTATTTCTATATCTTATTAATATCGATGTTAAGTGAATAATTTCTATAATTATTTCATGTGTGAATAATTCTATGGACATGTTTAATATGTGATGTGAAATAAGAAAATTAGGGAATAATCAGAAAAATGATCACTTTAAGACACGAGTATTGTTATATAAGAGTTTTCCTAATTATCAAAAACACTAAACCTAAAACTTCCATAGGTGTTTAAGTGATATAATACTTTTCAATCATGTTTTAGGTTTTGGATGACTAAAATTGGGTCATGTTTATGAGTATCAATTCAAAAAATGTATAGATTATGTTTTTAGCACTAGATCTAAGAGTGTGGGTTTGGGGTTATATATATATTGTCTCGATCAAATCCTCACCTTTTCTAATCAAATTATACCCATGATCTCTCATTATCTTCTCTGACTCGACTATCTTAATCTTGATTATATTGATCTCTTTGATGTATAACACTTCTTTCTTTACATACTATTCCTTATCTATAACTACCTTCTTTATTTTCATTCACATGATTCTTATGTTATTCTTGAGATGTTTTATTTTTTTCCATAAAGGATTCCAATTTTTATTTCATATCATATTAATTTTTATCCTTTCTTATCTATCATTATCAATTAATGACGAATCAAATCCTTTATCAACATGAGAAAACAATGTGACTTCATTATTCAAGTTTCTTGTGGAGTTATCTTTCTATTTCTTTCTCATAAATATTATTCTATTTTTACTAAAATTAATCTATATATCCTTTCCTTTTTCAATTGTTTTTCACATCCTCCTAATCTGAGTCATATTCTTCAACCCAATTATTTATGAAATGTTTTTAAATATGACCAATGTCATAAAAATTATAACATTTAAGTGATTTTTTACCTTATCCTTTTAATTTTACCTTCTTTAAAACCTAATATATAATAGAAAAAAATATTTTAAGTATTTATTATCCTCATCATCATTTTATCAACTTGATTCTATAAATTTATCTTATCTTACCTTTCCTTTTATCATTTTATCAAAGTCTATAATATCTTCTGATTTCTTCTCAAAATCTATATTTTTCCTCAACTCATAAGATGTGTGTATGTTGTTCAAATCATCTATTATAAATTCTTATATTTCATATAGGAATAATATTTTTTAATCAAACCGATCTATAAAATTTCTTATTAACTTTTTTATAACGATAGAATTTTCAAGATTCTCACCAAACCCAAAAATATTGATAATTCTCTGAATTACCTAGGTGAAATAATTATCAATATCTTTATCATAATTCCTTTGGATTTCCTCAAACATACTCCTGTGAACATGATGTTTGGATTCATTGAATTTTAAATTACATTCATAGTTACTTATTAATATTTCCCAGTTATCCTTGTTAATCTAGTAAACCATTAACATTATATAGACCTTCATTGATAATGAAAAAAGATGAAATTTTGAGAATTTTTATAAAACTCAATATTTATCTTATCAATTAGAGTCATAGATGCATGTTTAATAAAAGGATGAAAATCCAATATTGTAGAACCTATTAATTTTAGGCTAAGAGATAGTAGGTTGGGTAAAATCATATTCCTTTATCTATAAAAATTATTTCCATTATAATTTGAAGCACCCATATTGTTAATGAAATTAAGATTAAAAATTTCTTAGAAAATACTCATGGATCATTAGAGGAATACTCATTCTGATTCCAATTAATATTCCTAGATCTAATTGGATCATTGAGAGGGATAAGGGTGAATTAATAATCACTTTTCATGTAGAAGTTATTACATTTTAATGTAACGAACTGAACATTTATGGAAAAAATTCCATTTATTTTAATGTATTAGGGATATAAAAAGAACATTAAATCTTATTATTATTATTATTGGATTTATATGAACATTAAATATCATTATTATTGATAATATAGCTATTGTACAGTGATCACACAACTGATATAAACATAATCTTTTAACAAATCATTTTGACAAAGACAATGGAGAGGATGACCTCATCCAGTAGAGTCAGACCATACAAAGCTCATTTTTCAAAGCTCATAAAGGAGGTAGCATCATTGGGATTCTCTCTTGACCAATCCCAAGTCGAGTTTCAACATATTAAGCTTGAATGTAATCTCCTACAGTAGAAGTTCAAGTTAATAGAGATTACCACCCGAGCGATGTTATCCGAGCCACCCCAAGAGTCTGTCACCATCACACACCTTACCCTTAGGTCTTATGCAGGTGTTATAAGGGGATATGTAATAAGGTATTAGTTACTTATTGTGTAATATATTTTTATAAATAAAAGTCTTATTCCATAAATTCCTTTATAGGAATAGTCTTTCTTTAAAAAATGATGAATTTGATAAATTGATTTTTCAGGTAAAAATGGTACTTTTGAGAAATATATAAATTATTATATTAAACTAAGGTTTTTATTAATAATCTCATAAAAAAAATTCTTATAAATTATGGTTATATCAGTTCCTTATCTATAAATGATTAGGTAATCAGTTTGATAAGAGTTATATTTTTATACGATAAAACATGAAGTGTATATTTTAAGAAATTAATGAATTTTTGAAATAATAAATATTTTAATAAAATATTATTATCAAATTAATTTAATGAATAATAAATGAGTATATAATTTTTATGAAGTTGAATTTAATTTTTATTAAGGGTTGAAAACTATTTTGTCAAAACCCGTGAATTTTTAATAAATGTCTATTTTAATTTTAAAAGTGATAATTCACATATTTAGAAAATTATTTAGATAAAATTAATATTATTTTTATAATCAGGATGTTAAAATTATCCAACGGTGAATTTTTCATAATTTTCCGAGACAATCAAATTTTTGGGTAAAAATTATATACCATATAAATATATAATTTGTTTTATGATATCATAATGACCCAATAGTGATTTAATAAAATAATATAAAAGGTTTATTTTTCAAATATATGTTTTAAATTTAAAATAATGTGATTTTATATTTATTTGATTAATTTTATAATGCCTTAGTGGACCGTCCAAGACTTAGAAAATATTTTAACATTTTAAAATGATTTTCTTGAGAGTGTGACTCACCTCCACATAAGAAAGGGAAATATTTTAATATATTTATTCATTTTAATTATAAAATAATATTTTACACTCTTATTTTTCAAAAACCATGGGCAAAAACCATGGGAAGGTTTGTGGTTTTGAATATTTAATTATATAGATTCCAAAACCTAAGTTTCTGAAATATTAAAGAATTACCCTCTCATTTACTATATAAACCCACCAAAGATACCATTTATCTTAACTAAAAATGATTGGATCAAGTCCCTAATATACCCTACCCTCTCTATAATCCTCCCAGGGATCCCCAATCTCTCAATAATCCCATCTTAAAGCTTTTGAAGTTACACACTCAAGTAAGGGATCTTCCACCCTCCTCTTTTATCAAGCATTCTTTTCATGTTATGTATTTTAATATATTTTATTCATATGTTGGGATATATTATTAAATATCATACTTACTTACCATATTATGTATAAATTATGATATCCCATTTTACTCTCATTTATTCCTCTTATGAATCCTTATGTGCTCCTGTTACCAGGTCAAATTTTTGTAAGCGATCCTTACTTTCCTTCCTTTCTCATTTTTATCCAAGTATTTTTATGTTGAAATACTCATTTAATTTCAATTAAAAAAATTTGGGGTATGATTTTTAACCTCCCTATACTACCCTCCTTATGTTTTAATTATGAGATACCACTTTTTTCTCTCATTAATTCCTTCTGTATACACCCGTTACCATGCTGAAATTTCGTAAGGGATTTCTCTCTTCTTATTTCCATTTAATTATTTCTCCCATATTATGCATCTAAATTTCATTTCATATGTTGGGATATTATGTTCCATGATCCTCTTAATGTCTATTTCATTTATAACTGATGATTTACCCCTTTATCTCTCATCATATCGACTTACGAATTTCCATAGAAGACGTTATGCTGTCGAAATTGCACCGTGATTTTCCAAGACAAAATCATCTTATAGTGAATACCATACCCATTTCTATGTCAAGGGCATTAAAAATTATGCACATATACTTATTGAATGATACTTACATGTATTTATTCCAAATTCTTTAATCGTTTAATAATTTATGATGCTGAATGATTCCATGTTATATGATCAATGTGGCACACTTATGCATGAAATGAAATGTTTATGAAGGATGTGCCCTGATAGAACTCCAATGCATTGGGTAATGTTTAGTATCATGATACACCATGAACAATGAGGGTTTAATCATGCTAATTCATGTGCAATGAAGGTTTACTCATGCTAATTCATGTGAAATGAGGGTTTACTCATGCTAATCTATGGGCAATGAGCCTTGGCTCATACTAATATCATGTTTTATGCTGTTTAAACATTTCTATGTTATGTTAACAATGATATATCATGCCTTTATTTTCATGTTTTTATTATTGTACATTGACATGTCTATTTCCTAAATTCTATTGTATTCTTCTGGTTATTCCTTGTTTACTCCCTTACTATGCTTTATAGAGCACCCCTTTATTATGTATGTCCTTAGGTTATCCCATGTAGTGTTAAGTACAAGGGAATGAGTTAGTGAGGTCAAAGAAGTTTGAAATAAATATATTGTATTTTTTTTTTTAAGTTGTTATGTAATGTTCCTAATTTTCCAATACACTAAACCTCTTGATCCATGGAGTTGTATTAAGTTTAATTTTATGTAATAAAGCATGATTAAGTGTATAATAAAGAGAAGAGTTGTTATAGTTGGTATCAAAGGATAGGTTTAGTTATTTTTTTAGATTAGGGTTATAAAACTCTAGTAAAAGCCTTAGGGATAAGACTGAGTATAATAAAATAATCCCTAAATTTTGGTGAGTATAGAGTAAGTTATTTATCAAGAAAGTAAATCCCTATCTGTATACAAAAAAGTAGAGGTGTCTCTAGAAAAGATGTATCTATGGGTAAAACCTAAAAATACTGCTTTGAGCTCGACTCAAATGGGAACTGGTGCATGAAAACGAGCCTTACTGAACTCTTGGTTCAACACTCCTGGGGGATATTCTTTGGTAAATTCATATAATTATTATGAACCATTATTATAGGAGTAATAAAAAATAATCCCATAAGAATATACGTTAGGAAATAGATCATGGATAACTTAGATTGAAGTTAGAAATTCATAAGTTAAGGAGATAAATGTAATTTACAAGTTATCCCTTTTTTTCATTGGATTACCATTTATGTGTTTAATAGTTTAAAATTAATCATCCCTAAGTCTATATTGGATAGAGTCGATCCAAAATCAAAAGTAAAAGGTAGGATTATCTTCCATGGTTCTACACATTCTTTTATATCCCGAAAGTTTAGTAGAACAATCTAAACACCACCAAAAATCATTGAAGTATATATGTCGGTGAGAAAAAAATGGGGATATTACTGCATCCCATGAATATAACTCCTCCCATATCACAATTTGTGGATTGAAATTCTTGAAAAAACTCACCATACTTCCTATAGTGGAATTTGATGAAATTCTTGGCATGAATTGGATTCACCTATAATAACACGTATCTTAATCATATGATTGAGTCTATGGAAGGAACCATTCTCAAAGACATACATATTTTGAGAAAATTCACTGATGTGTTTTCTGAGGTATTTCCTGACCTTCCTCCTAGAAGAGATGTTGAATTATCAATTTATCTTATGATTATTGCATTTCCAATATCCAATACTCTATATATAAAGGTTGTTCTAGAGTTTTATGAGCTAAAGAAACAACTATAGGTGAATCTGGATAAAGGGTTTATACACCCAAGTGCTTCACCATGGGGTGAACCAGTCCTCTTCGTCGAGAAGGAGGATGGATTAATGTGCCTTTTCATTGATTATCGCAAGCTCAACGAAATAACGATAAAGAACAAGTATCCTTTTCCACGAATTGACGACTTGTTCGATCATCTATATGGAGCAAAATACTTCTCCAAGGTGGATCTGTGGTCAGGATATTACCAAGTAAGTGTAAAGAAGGAAGATATTCCCAAGATTGATTTTCGTACAAGGTACATGCACTATGAATTCATAGTAATGCCTTTCGGACTCACTAATGATCTAAAAATCTTCATGGGCTTGATGAATAGAGTCTTTAGAGACAAATTTATGGTAGTATTTATAGACGATATTATAATATAATCCAAATCCAAATAGGATTATGAGGAGTATTTACACACTGTACTAGAGACCTTGTGAAAGGATAAGCTCTTTGCAATGTACAAAAAGTGTGAGTTCTGGTTGAAGGAAGTCTCATTCTTGGAGAATATCATCATAAGTAATGAGATATCTATAGATATCTCTACGAAAAATGCAATTGAGGGATGGCTGAGGCCAACAAATGTGACAGACATCTATTGGTTCCTTAGGTTGGATGGATATTATCAACGATTTGTGAGAAATTTCTCATGATTGTCAAACCCTCTTACCAAGAGAACTCTGAAGTGAGTCATGTTTTCTTGGAATGAAGAATATGAATAATGATTCATGGATTTGAAAAAGAGGCTTATCATTGTTCCTATTATCACACGACCCACATGTGGAGAACTTTTCTTGGTATCCAGTGATGCTTTGAAGAAGGGACTGGGCTGTGTGTTGATGCAAAATGAATACTTCATTACCTATGCTTTAAGGAAATTGAAAGTTCATGAGAAGAACTATCCAACACATGATCTGATGTTGGCTTCATTGATCTTATCTTTGAAAATTTGGTGACATTACCTTTTTGGGGAAAAGTTTGAAATATATACAGATCACAAAATCCTCAAGTATATATTCACATAGAATGAGTAGAATATGGGCCAACAAATATGTCTAGATCTGATCAAAGACTATAACTTCCCAATCCATTACCACTCTGGGAAAGTGAACAAGGTGGAGGATGGTCTAAGTAGAAAGGAACCAATGATTCTATCATTGATGAGAATTGAAAAGGATACAATCTTCTTGGATTTGATGAAGATGAACATGAGAATCATAAATAAGGGAACATAATCAATCCTTTCACAAATTATTACTCAACTGTATCTTTTGGAAAGGTTAAAGGATGATCAAAAAGATTATGTAGAAATTCAGAAGAAATATGAAATTACTAGAAAAGGTAAATCCTCAGAGTTCAATTTTAATGAAGAAAGAGTTGTGAGATTTGGGTCAAGACTATGTGTTCTATCAAATCTGGAGTTAAAGAAATTACTTTTAGATGATGCATATAGTTCAAATTTCTCCATTAACCTAGGAAGCACAAATATGTATTGAGATCTCTGAGAGTATTTTTGGTGGGATGACATGAAGGAGGAGATCACTGCGTATACATCAAAGTTCCTGGTATATCAGCAAGTGAAGGTTGAGAGGCAGAAGTATCAGGGGATGATGCAACCATTACCCATACCAATATGGAAATGGGAGAACATCACCACGGAATTTGTAACTAGACTTCTGAATACATCCAAAGGAAACAATGATATTTGGGTTTTTTTGAATCGTCTTATAAATACTGCACACTTCATTGTAATTATAGAGTATTTTTCATTGGATCAACTGTCACAAATATAAATTAGAGAAGTGGTATGGTTGTATGGATTACCACTATCGATTGTATCAGATCAAGATCCAAGATTCACCTATATGTTTTGGAAGATTCTCCAACATGATTTGAATATTAAGCTAAACTTTAGTATGAATTATCATCCTCAAATTGATGGATAATATTATAGGACTATCCAAACACTTGAGTACATGTTGAGAGCATACTCAATGGACTTCAAAGGAGGATGAGATCAACATCTTCCTCTAGTTGAGTTCTCTGACAATGGAAGTTTCCACCCAAGCATACAAATGTCTCCTTATGAAGACCTTTATGTGAAGAGGTGCAGAACACTATCATGTTGAGATGAAGTTGGGGAGGGAAAACTTATAGGACCATAAATGGTCAAAAAAATGGTGGAGAAGGTTAAGACCATCCAACAACACATTAAAGCTGATTAGAGTTGAAAAAAGAGCTATGCTGAAAACCATCTATGAGACCTAGAGTTTGATGTTGGAGACACAATATTCCTCCACATATCACCATGGAAGAGAGTTGTGAGATTTGGGAAGAAGGGAAAGCTTAGTCCGAGGTACATATGTCCTTTTGAGATCCTTAATCTCATTTGAGAAGTGTAATATCGACTAACACTCCCACTGAACCTATCTCAAGTACATAACATATTCAATGTATCACTCTTGAGGAAGTACATACCTGAACTATCACATGTACTCTATCTAGAGGTGGTACCATTAGACAATGAACTCTCCTATGAAGATAAGATAGTGAAGATCATAGATCATAGATAAAAAAGTTTTATGAAATATGAGGATTCCCCTCATAAAAGTGTTGTGGAGAAACCAAAAGTTTGAAGAAGTAATGTGGGAACCAGAGGAAGTGATGAGGTAGAATTACCCACATCTGTTTTAGTGTGGGAAAAGGAAATTTTGAGGGAGAAATTTTTGAAGGGGGGAATGTTGTAATGCACCAAACATTTATGAATAAAATTCTATTTCTTTTAATGTATTAGGGATATAGAAAACACTTGAAATCTTTTTATTATTATTATAGGGTTTAAATGACCATTCAATATCATTTCCATTGATAATATATCCATTATACAGTGATCACACAACTGATATAAACATAAGGTTCTAAAAAATCCCTTCAACATAGACAAAGGAGAGGATGACCTCATCTAGTATAATTGGACCACACAAAGATCATTGGTTGGAGATCAAAAAGGAGTCAGCGTCACTGGGCTTTGATCTTGACTAAGCCCAACCTGAGTTTCAACACGTTAAGCTTGAATGGAATCACCTATGGGAGAATTTCAAGTTAATATATATTACCACCCGAGTGATGTTATCTGAGCCACCCCAAGAATTTTTCACCATTTCACACATTACCCTTAGGTCTTATGCGGGTGTTATAAGGGGTTATGTAATAAGGTATTAGTTACTTATTGTGTAATCCATTTTTATAAATAAAAGTCTTATTCCATCAATTTCTTTACAGGAATAATCTTTCTTTAAAAAATGATGAATTTGATAAATTTTTTTGAGGTAAAAACAATACTTTTGAGAAATATATAAATTGTTATATTAAACTAAGGTTTTTATTAATAATATCATAAAACCAATTTTTATAAATGATGACTATATCAGTTCCTTATCTATAAATGATTGGGTAATCAGTTTGACAGGAGTTATATTTTTATACGATAAAAGAGAAAGTGTATATTATAAGGAATTAATGAATCTTTGAAATAATTAATATTTTAATAAAATATTATTATCAAAGTACTTTTATGAATAATAAATTATTATATAATTTTTATTAAGTTAAATATATTTTTATGAGGGTTTGAAAACTGTTTTTGTCAAAACCGGTGAATTTTCAATAAATGTCAATTTTCATTTTAAAAGTAAAAATGTAAAATATTTAGAAAATTATTTAGATAAAATGAATATTATTTTTTGAATCAGGATGTTGAAATTTTCCAATGGTGATTTTTTCATAATTTTATGAGATAATCGATTTTTTGGGTAAAAATTAAATACCGTATAAATATATAATGTGTTTTATGACATCATAATGACCCAATAGTTATGTAATAAAATAATATAAAAATTATATTATTCCAATATATGTTTTAACTTTAAAATAATTTGATTTTATATTTTTTTGTTTAATTTTATAATTCCTTAGTGGACCCTTCAAGACTTACAAAATATTTTAACATTTTAAAATGATTTCCTTGAGAGTATGACTCACCTCCACATAAGCAAGGGAAATATTTTAATATTTTTAGACATTGTCCTTATAAAATAATTTTTTACACTTAATGTTTTCAAAAACCATGGGAAAAACCATGGGAAGCTTTGTGGTTTTGAATATTTAATTATATAGATTCCAAAACCTAAGTTTGTGAAATATTAAAGAATTCCCCTCTCATTTCCTATATAAACCCACCAAGCTCCCACTTATCTTCAGTATAAATCTTTGGTTCATGTCCCTAATTTTCCCTATCCTCTATATAATCACCCCAAGGTGCCCCAAGATCTCAATAAACCCCTCTTAAATCTTTTGAAGTTAAACACTCATGTTAGGGATCTTCCACCCTCATCTTTTATCATGCATTCTTTTCATGTTATGTCTTTTAATATATTTTATTCCTATGTTGGGATATATTATTAAATATCCTACTTACTAAAAATTTGATTTATAAATTATGATATCCTCTTTCACTCTCATTTATTTCTCTTATGAATCCTTTTGTCTTCCTGTTACCATGCCAAATTTTTATAAGGGATCATTATTTTCCTTCCTTTTTCATTTTATCCATGTTTCCTTATGTTGTAATACCATTTTAATTTCAATTAAAAATGATGGGGTATAGTTTCTATCCCCTCATACTTCCCTCCTTATGTTTTAATAATGAGATACCACTTTTTTCTCTCATTAATGCCTTCCATGTACACCCATTATCATGCCGAAATTACGTAAGGGATTTCTCTCTTCTTATTTCCATTCAAGTATTTCTCCCATATTATGCATATAAATTCCATTTCATAAGTTGGGATATTATCTTACATGATACACTTACTATATATTTCAGGCATAAATGATGAGGGACCCATTTATTTCTTATCAACCAGACTTATGAACTTCCATATGACGATGTTATGCTGTCGAAATTGCACCACAATCTTCCAAGAAAAAATAATCATGTCGTGAATACCATTGTAAAGACCCAAAAATTCAATGTAATTTTTTATAAATTATTTGGGATTTTTAAGAGTCTTCAAAAATTAACGGCATGTGACCTTGAGGCTTGGTGTTCCCGGAATGAATTTTTGAACTTTTTCTAAGGTATGTTCAGTAAACGCGCGGGTGACACTTTCTATATTTTGAATCGATGCTCAGATTACAAATCCAAGGACACCGTTGAATCTGAAGATCCATGATTCACTTAATGGAGGATTCACTTTGACCGTAGTAAGTCAGGAGAAAAATTTAGTTTTTAGACTTTTTAAAGAAAAGTAAAATAACATGTAATTGTTATTTTATTTTCTTTTTCTCCAAAAGATGAGCGGCGGTGGTGGGACCGGTGACATGCCAATCCATTTAATGGATTGACTCATTAACCATGTAACTCCACCATTTTAAATTAAAAAAGGTTCATTAATTCATTTAATAAACCTCATTAATTCCTTAATGTGTTACTCACCTTTTCCCCCTTCTATTTAAATGGAGCTTGGGGTGGGGTTTTGGCACGGTTTCTTCAAGCGAGGAAACTCTGGTGAAGTCCTGCAACAATATCCACCTGGAGGACGAGACCAGATTCAAGGAGTGGTGATGAGTGCCACCAAATCATGAACCTAGGACAACGACGAAGGAGGTTCCATCGATCTTTGTCAGTGGACATATCATCCAGGTAGGGGTTTTTGTTTTTGATATTATAAAATTCCTCATTCCCCATTCTTGATTTATACGAAGAACCTAGATCAACCAACCAATAGGTTGATCTGTGAATCATTATTTAAACATGAGAGGTTGATGAGAGTTTACAAGTCAAGAGTTATTTTTAAATTCTCTGTTTGTTGTTAACACCCCTTATTAAAACGCTAACACGAAGGGCACGGTCCAATCAGAACAAGGCTTGGACCCTCCGCTGATCTTGTTATTATTGTGTTTCCCGTGCGTGACTGGACAATGTGATGACAAGGTTGAGATAGGGGTCACGCAGTGGCGTTGGTGACACAAGAGGCTCGTAGGTGCAGACAACAATAAGAAAGGATCACTGGAGCATGTCTGGTGGCCCGTGGAAAGAACCGCTGGTGCGCCATGCCCACGGTAGCCGGCGGTGGCCGGAGGAGGCCCGCAACAACCGGTCGTGAGCAGTGGAAAGGTGGTGTGCCAGCATGTGTCGTGGTGGCCAGAGGCGGCCAGCCCGAGCATGCCACGCGAGAGAAGGGCGGCGCCCGCAGGCGCCGGTGGTGGTAGCAGCCGCGACCAGCAGGCTACGACAGGAGGGGGAGGTGCGGTCTCATGCCCTGCCGCTTCGGCTGCAGATCAGTCGACTACCTGGCTGAACATTGCATGCGGTGGGGAAACACCCCACCAACCAGATGAAATGACCCCACATCCACAGGGCCAGTTGGATACTCGGTCTGCCTTCAGGCAGACCAGGCCGGACATGGGCAGGCCGAATGGGCCAGACCCACTAGCAGGTCGGACTCGCGACATAGCGGGCTAGCATGGGTGGGCCGAGCCCCACCTGGCGGGCCAAGCCAACCACGACCCGAGCCCGCGAACCAGCCGGGCTGACCCCAATGGGCCGAACCTAGTGAACCAGTCCGAACCTTAATGGGATGGACCCAGGTGGGGTTAGGTATACCCCGAGACCCATTACATTGGGCTGGCCTGACCGAGACAGACCAGGCCTAGACTCAACCAGCCCCCAAATAAAGAAACGCCCATAATTGATGAACCTAGTGTCCGTTTGACATGCCGTTAGTGGTGTTGGGACCCCTTTTTGGGAATCATTCCCTTTGGAATATTCCGGTGGGCCCGACCAAGCCGGGCCAGACTGAGGTGCGATCACCTCCGTTTCACAGAAAGGGGTGTTACTAACTGACCGGGCATCCGATCGACGCACTGTCTATGGAAATAGGACCCTTTTGACAAGATAGTTCTTTGTAGATACTCTAAGTTTTGACATAGTTTGTCGTGCGACCTGGGTAGGATCAGACTTGAATCCAATCGGGACCTTTTTACAAAAGTTTCCATATCTCACAGACCGGGCGTCCGATCGACGTTCCGTCTAGCACGTTGGGACCCTTATGATAGGGCGATCCCTTGGGTATTATTTTTTCACGAATTCTTACCAGTTGAAATATGACCAATGTCTTGAGGAGCAGAATATTATGGAGATTAGGCGTGCTACGTGCGAGAATCCAGAGGCTGGCTGTGACATGAAGAAGAAGAGAGACCAATACGGATTAACATCTGAATCTCCAGAGTGGGATGATCTAACTGTATGACTAATCATCCCTAACTTTGTACCAGTAACCAATAAAAGTCATCACCAGCGACCAATATGGGTCAGCACCAGTGACCAATACATGTTAGTACCAATGACCAATACAGCTCAACACTAGCGACCAATACGAGTCAGCACCAGCGGCCAATACATGTTAGCACCAATGACCAATACAGGTAAGCATCTAGCGACCAATACGGGTCAGCATACAATGACCTATAGTAGTTAGAAGTAGAGTTACTACAGATAGGATGATCTGGCTTTATAACTAGTCATCCCTATCCTAGTTACCTTAAAGTTATACTATTAGAGTGAGTTGTCTCTTTTTCTTTATGCTTCATGATTTAGATCATGCTTGTGATATTACCTTTTTGGTATTTCTTGTGATGTTTTCCTTTGTGGATTACTAAGAGACCTTTGGGGGACTCAGGACTTGGTGGATCTTGGTGCAATGGGAGCAGTTGAGATCCTCTACTTTGGCTTTAGACTTACAGCTACTACCCTCCAAGTAGATCTCTAGGGAAGATGTAACAACTATTTACTTTCTTTTCAGTTTCTAGGGCTTGTATTCCGGCCCACTGTTTTCAGTTTACAATTGTACTTATGGTTGTACTTTACTATCATGGTTATACCTTACTTTTTTTGGTTTTTTTACTTCAGTTTCCCTTTTTGAGTGTGTACAGATCTCTAAGGAAATGCCTTCCCTATTCGAGAAAAGCCTTCAGGTGCTAGTCACTAACCCCTGTCCTATGGAAGGCGGGCTTCAGGTAGTCACGTCCGGGCCCCGTGGGATGGGTCATAACAACCATACCCATTTCTCTATAAAGGGTATTCACCATTAGGAACATATACTTATTTAATGGAACTTACATGTATATATTCTACATTCCTAAATCATGGAATAACTTTTGATGTTGAATGATTCCATGTTATATGATCCATGTGGCACACTTATGTATGAAATGAAATGTTTATGAAGGGTGTGCCCTGATAGCGCTCCAATTCATTGGTTAATGTTTAGTATCATGATACGCCATGTGCAATGAGGATTTACTCATGCTAATTCACATGTAATGATGGTTTACTCATTATAATTCATGTGAAATGAGGGTTTACTAATGATATTCCATGTTCAATGAGACTTGTCTCATGATAATATCATTTTGTATATCGTTGCCACATTTCCATGTTATGTTACTCATGATATATCCTGCCTTTATATTCATATTTCTCTTATACTCCATTGATATGTCATTTCCTAGCATGTATTGTATTATTTATGTTAGGACTTGTTTACTCCATTATTAGGATTTATATCTCACCCCTTTCTAATGTATGTCCTCATGTTATCCCATGTAGTGTTAATTACAAGGGAATGAGTTGGTCATGTTAAAGAAGTTTTAAATAAAGATTTTTCATTTCACGTTTCAAGTTGTTATGTAATGTTCCTAATTTACTAAGACACTAGACTTCTCAATCATTAGAGTTGTATTATGTGCAAGTTTATGTAATAAAACACGATTAAGTGTGTAATAAAGGGTAGGGTTGTTATATTTAACCCAACCTATTTAACTCATTAATTTTATCAATATACTGAATGATTTCTTATAACCTCACCTTCTTATGCAGTAATAATAGGAAAGGGATCAATAAACCATATTTAAATGGTTTTCTAGAGTATCCAACCACTTTCTATGTTTGGTTATCCCCCTAAATCTTGGATTCTTATACTATCTTCAATAATTGTATACAACAAAATATAAAATCCACTATGCTTTCGTGACTTCTATAATCTAATGGAAGATACTAAAAATTTCCAAAATTATGATCTAAAAAGAAATACTTTTTGTTTTATCTTAGAAATCATAAAATCACTAGATAATTTTCCACCACCATGAGAAAATGGATAAATATATCTACAAATGTACAAATTGAAGTCTTGTACACCCATACCTTCTTTAGGACATGGATGTACAACCTACTCAACACTCTAGTTATTAAAATAATCTAATTCTTATCATCACATCAAATACATGGTCATAACAAGCTTCTTCTTCCATGAATAATTCCTAGCTACAAATCCACTATCTCTCTTTGATACTATAAAGTATCAAGCCTGAGAGTTATTTAAAAGACTTGAATTTTACATTTCAATGTTCTCCCAAATATCCACAACCATTCCTTATTTGATACATTCATATTCATATATTCAAGGTAAATATACTATCCCTAGAAATTAAAAATTAATTATAATCATAAATATTGTTTAATACTTATCATTTTTTTAATCTATATTCTTTAATATGTCATTTTTATCTCTGTTTTTATTATGAAAACAAGATAAGTGAGGGAAAGTTACATTTTTTAATTATACTTGACTTTAAATAATATAAAGGTTGTATTCATAGTAAAGTGAAAATGATATATTTTTGAAGGTAGTATGGTTATTTTTTAATTAAACTGATCTAATAAAATAAAGTCAAGTGATGTGATTATTTTGAGACCTTATCCCATATTGTTAAACAAAATTAACCTATTTTACCCATTATCGTGGTGAAAAACTTTTACCAAGGTTACTATTTATTATGAAAAGAAAAAAATTGAACTATTTTGAAAATTTGAATATTCAAATTCTAAATATGAAAACCATTTTTCATGATTCAATTTATATATTATTAAAAATAAAATTTAATACAAGTGTGCTAAATTAAATGATTTTTTTTTCAAAAAAATGTGTTTTTAAGCATGAAAATGATTTTAAACCAAATCAAGTATTATATTGATTCACATTACATTAATTATATTATTTTTAAAAAATGGTTCTTATTTTACTTTAAAATAAAATTCAAAATACAATGGATTTTTTTTTGATTTAATGAAAATCAATGATAGTTTTGTAAAAGTTGATATTTCTCACTATTCACTCAAAAATTAATATTCTTAGAAAAACCCCAAAAATCATCCTAAGACTGTTATTATATGATGATTTAAAAAAATGATATTAATTTTTTCAAATATAATTTATAAAATTTGAAGGAATTAATTTTAATATCCACACACAAAAATGAAATAAAAACCATTTTTAAAGGTAAAGTATTTTTTGAAGAATAAAATGAATTTATTATAATTTCTTTTCTAATAAACATAATTAAATGAATTTTAATTCATTAAAATTAGATATATATTCTATATATTGCATCTAGGTCATTTATAAATAGTGATTAATTTAATATATTAAGATAAAATTACATTTCATACATAAAAGAGTTTTATAAAAAATATATCTTTTACCTTCAAAACATTTTATCTTTATTTTTAACCAATTAAAAGCCAATGTTTAATTTATTATTCATTTTATTATGTTTTTATATTTATTTATATATTTCATAATATATTTATTCTTATTCATACCCTTCAAACTAATTACTGTGTCATAATTTTCAAATTTAAATAATAATGTTTCTATAGAATATTGTTGTTCATTTCAGTTCGATGTTGTGTGTATCACATGTAATATATTAAATTGAAAAATATTATAAAGTATTGGGTTTTTACATTATACCCCACTTAAAATAAATGTTTCCATTAATTTTTTTCTTTTTTTTCATGAAAAGGGTTTAAAACACTGTCAAAATCAATTCTATGGAGTGAAAGATAAATATACCTAAGTGGTAGAAAATTACTTTTACTCAACATTAGTCACATTTTCTTTTGTAAAGGAATTTAATATTTATATTCATACTTGTAAACTTATAATTTCATAATATTTATTAAACTATTTATGGATTATAAATAATTGTGAGTTGGTTTCAAAAAGTATACCTTGATAGCTAAGTAATACTTTCCACATACAACTCAATAGATTTATCTTCCTCTTGCTTGAGTTTGAAGAATTATTTTTCCATTGAGATAGATAATTTTAGAAAATATGCTTAATTTTTTCTTTCTACAATTTCATCCTTTGGTTGTGTTTTGAGTAGTTTTTTACCTCTTCTTCATGATAAATAACCATGATGATTTTTCATAACTAAAGTACTAAAATTAACTTTTAATGGATTATAAGATCCATAATAGAATGAAACATTATTAACAGTGTCTCTGTATATTTTCCAAAACCAAAATGGTTAGTAAAAGTTATAATAATACTTAATATCAATAAACCTTCATATGAATAAATAATATGGCAATCTTTAAGACCCTGGAAAAAACACCCAAAGTTTAACCTAAGTCATTCAATAATTAATAAACCTTTAAAATCATAAAAATATGTATAAATAGATTTTAATCCCAGAAGTAAAAAATATTTGATAATGTATTCTTACTTGATAAATTAAAATTTATCCCCAAATAACATTAATCACTCATAGAGTCTCATAATAAAATTGTATATACCCTAATCAATTATACTCCAAAATACACTAATAATATCCCCAAAAAAAATGAGAGTGAATATAATGTCAAAATAAAACCATATTTGATTCTAAAATATTAGAAAATCATTATTATTTAGATATATTTTCATACGATACTTAAAATTCTATTCAACCTAATCATATAATGTTTCAAATAAAGTAAAATTCTTTAAAAATAACTTTAATCACTTATTCACCAAATCAAATTTCAATCCCATATATTCCCAAATACGATAACACATTTTTTCCTAGTAACCATAAGTACCTCATTATGAAAGAAAATATTAACCCTAATGGTTATGCGTTTATTTCAACATATGTTCCAAATAAAATTCTTCCTAAATAACTTCACACTATATCACATGTTATACCTGAGGGTTATATATATCTAACTTGTAACTTATTGATCTGGATTACTCTGAACAATAATCAGAATAGACCGCCACATGAACTTAGGCATTCCTCCTCATATTTAGAAGGCTTCTGAATAAGAGTGGGGGACTAATGTGGTACTTTTAGAAGACTATACACCCTTATCAAAGTGCATAATAACAATTAAATAGACATCAATAACATATATCCATCATAGTATACATAATAAATAAACTAAAACAATAACATGGTTTAATAAATGAAATATGGAATACCATCATATAGACTCAAAGAATTTTAAAACACACATAAACTGATCACCCACCAGGATAATCATAGATACAAAATAAATAGATGAAAATTAATACTTTGGCCTCTACATCCAATTTTGATTCATTTCACATAATCGGTCTCTGAAACCCTTACGTTGTACCAGATAGATACTAAGACTCCACACAAGTGGCTTCACTCAATCATGAAATCTTGGGTTACCACACCATCCTCAACACCCCGTAATCAACTTGAAAATAGAAATAAGGTATACATGAACATCAAGGTGCATGTATAGTGGTAAGAAATGAATCAAATTTAGCCACCCCAATAGTGGACCTATAAAATGCTGTCATAGGTGTATGATCATTTAATATTACTATCATAGATAATAAATAACTGGAGTAGAAAAATAAAAAATACCATCGATCATTAGGTATATGACTCAGATCAACCACACCTTCATTGGCCAGTTCCAAAATTTCTCAGATCACATCGTGATGGCCATGCCAACATTATAACCATCCCGATGAAACAAGTCCTAACTTTATTTATCAAGCCAACATCGATCCTCAAGTCCATGACATTTATTAACCACACCTACTTTAGATCAATTTTGGAATATCTCTTAGCATGAGCATCACCTCAAGGGAACCTCTATCCTCTCTCTGGGGATCTCTTGCTGACACCTCCATTAATGAGTAGTCGACCTTGGGGTATCTTCAGGAATCCCTCATCTTTATGCCCTCAAGAAAAAACCCATAGTAGTTCTTGGGATTTCTCAATGTCAGTAAGATGATTGATTCCTAAGAGGGGGAAAACATTGTCAATCATATACATCTAAGTGTGAATGATTTCCAAGAGACCCCTAAAATAAAATGTGATACCGTCCCTCAATCCCACAGTTAATATCCTAGGAATTCAATATCTCATGTCTCCTCGGCCAAACCTACATGGGTGTTTCCACCTAGTCCTAGGGGTATCCTAGAATCAATATAGGGGATCCAACAATCACCTTTAGGATATCCAACATACATTCCTATGTATATACACCCACTCAACACCTCATACCATCATTTGAATCCTAGGAATTGTGGTCATTCATAATGGTCTACTGGTATCACCATTCAAATCCCAACACTTGGGAATTCACAATGGTATCACAATATCAGAACAATATCTAACATCTTTGGAATTCATATATATATGGATACCCATGCTCTAATGTTGGGTCCTAGGTACCACCTTTAGGAATCCACTCATGTATTAAAAAAATACCTGGATAACAGCCAATCTAGGAATCCATACCCGATATAATGTGGGACTGGATCTCAAAATTTATTTAAATCCTAGGGTCTCATCTATCTCAATAAGTGATTCTTGGAAATCCAGGGTAATCACCTAAGTTCTAGGACCAATGGTTGATTCATAGGTATCCTGGGAAATCCGATGTCATCAAGTATAAATATGAATCTAAATAAATATATCTTAAGGGATGGCCCAATTCCCATCCCCATTATCATAATTTTGGCCCCATAAGGTATCCATGTTAATATGGGTTCTAAGGTAACAACTACAACCACCACTAAATAACACACTCACCCACTCGGGTTTGGTCTATCAACTAGAACCCACTTGGTTCCTATGGATCATTACATAAGTAGAGAAACCCCTCTTGGGATCCTAAAAATTAGTATTCAAGTGGGGACATCCCTCTTGAGATATTCTAGGTTAGAACATAAGTAGATTATTCCCTCATGGGATCTACTACATATATATGAATGTGGAGTCATCCCTCTTGGGATCCTCTTAGTCAAAACATAATTGGAGGCATCCTTATTAATATCCTTATTCACAACTAGTCTCTTTATAAAGCGTTCATATCTTATGGAAAACATGTTTTCTAGTAGTTTCGACTCATAAAACAGCCCTTGGCCTCAGAAGGTAATCTACTTAATCATTAGTCTAAGTTGATGGATCATCTCTCATCTTAGTTGCATTGTCCCGCTCAATTAGTGTAATCTCCCAACTCAATACTAGTCCAGATTAAGGTAGTACACCTATTTTAAGTCACTAATAAAGAAAAAGGGTGTGATCACTTACAACTAATTCATATCCTCAAGTCAAAACCTTTTCCAAGTAACCAAGGATTATCTAAAGTTAACACCAAAAAATGACCTTTCAAATCCCATTCCACATCCACCAAACATTCTCCAAACCCTCATCTAGGTCTTATTCCATGATTCTCACTTAGGAGTCCACAAAATTAAATTAATGGAGGAATAACATCTCCATTATAACATAATTTCTCTAAATAACCTCTTAGATGTTCCCAAAACACCCCAAGGTTTTTACCATCACATTCCAAGTGAAAAAATACTTAGAATACACTCCTCTTACATATAATTATTTCCTTGGGGGTGAAAAATCACTCAAACCATTTGAAGGGGACACAAATGAGGAGTACACATCATGTACTCAAAAATCTACACCATAGACATATACTCTTACACACTATGGGTACACATAGGTTCTGGTCATGCACTACTACATAACCGTACCCCCCTCGCATGAGGTGTCTAAACACATACTCAACTACACCTCTAAGATCCCACCACACAAAATGTACTCCTACTACATGTGATTTAGTTCCAAAAACTAAATATTCCCCAAACTATATGAACACATATCAATTGGTATTGATTCAACATACTATGTGATGAGGTTTTGCGATCAAGAAACCCCTGCAATCTTCCCAAAACCCTTATTTCCCCCAAAATAAGAATTGATTGGCACTCTAGGGGTCTCCAGAAATCTAATAAAATCCTAAAAACTTTAATAAAACCATTCTATTGGGATTTATGGAAGATATATTAAAATTGGATTACCTCGTGGAAAAATCTGTCAAAGCTTCGAGTACAAATCCATGCCCCATTTTTACCACTACCAATGTTAGTATCGATAACCACCAAGGATTGAGTCTAGAAGTGTTTATTCGTCCTCCTCTGAGTTTAGATATTATACCAAGGTGAATACCTCCCCCTACCATCATTCATAGGAAGAAAATGGGAGGGAGAGTGTTTTATTAATTTAATTTAATTAATTTATTAATTAAATTAAGTTAAATTCCTATTTAAAATTCTCACCAAGAGTCTCAGAACATGAAGTGGGTTTACACCTCACCTAAGAAAAACCCCTCATTCCCGATTCAATTGGGGAATCAGAATCTCAATTTGATGCACTATTCAAAATATATCACTGAACAAACACATAAGAATAATTAATATTTGTTGAATTAAATATTAAATATTCCATGAAAATTTTGTAAACATAGATTTATACTAAACGCTTGTCATTGGATAAACATCCTATTTGTGGACCAACATAGTGGTCAAAAAATATTTCCCATGTTATATAGAAGGGGTAAATGACCATTTTACACCTCATGAGTATCCTAAACCAAAAATCAAAATTTCCACACATTTTCAAAACCTTAAGAAACATGGTTCTTTACAACATCCCCACTACGTCACTTCTCATCCTTGATAAGTTTTAGTGGAAAAAAATACTATATTCTCTCACCTTAATTATCGACACACCTCCAATCCAAATCACTCTCAAATCACCTCAAATGTTCTTGATCTCGATGCCAATGCACTGAATCTGTCCAATATCACATATAAATCTAAAATATGGTATCTTAATAGGAATAGAAAAATTGGATTCACCTGACCAATGAAATCAAAATTCCATATCAACCATCTAATGGCCAGTCTTATAGTTCCCACAAGTCTCTCCCAATAGAAGACAAATTCCACCATGACAGATCTCCATAGGAGTATCTATATTATCTCCTTAAAACCGAAAAAAACAAACCCCACAACCCATTCTCAATCCATCACTGAACACAATGACTAGATGTGGCCAAACATTTCACACTACATCACCGATATGAAAACATAAACCTCCCATATTTGTCTCACCAGGAATGAAAATACTCTATTATGAAAGAACACTAAAAATTAGGATCACATACTCTAATTTACCATGGTGTTCTTTCCAACATTAGGCTTTCCTTACACCATTCCTTGAGCACCGACATCAAAAAACCACCATGCCTACATCACTCGAGATTCCTTAGGACAAAAAAACAGCCCTGGACATGGTCTAACTGGAACTACACATAACCCATACACACATGAATTCACACAATAAGTATTTTCACAACAAGCCACACCAAACACCACTATCCTCATAAAGGTAGAGTAATCACTTAAGAACTACTCATGTGATCTTGTGCTCAAATGAGCTATGAACCAAGAACCTAGGTTAACATTCCTAAAACCATTGACCACACTCCTCACATAACCACATTAAAATAAGTTAGTTTTCCTTTGAAATTAATCTCAATATCAATCATATTTCACTTTCAAAGCATACCAACATGCTTAGCCACCATCTGGTGCCATTCCAAGTCATGAGCGTCCATCCATGCTCTCACTTGAGTACTAAAATACATCCCAACAATAGGGCCAAACACATGACTAGTCCTAACCTTGAAAGATTGTTACCAAGTACTATTGGTGCCCAAAATACCAATCTAATAGAACTAAAGGTACTATCATGAAAAATAAATCGAATGTATCACCATTCCCATACCATAAACTTGATAGCACTTCCAATGCATTGATCTCAAACCCTATAATGTACTTGTGCTTAATACCTAAAAGGAACTCTAAAACCCAAACTAACCCATATCAAGGGTCTCTATTTATTATAAAAAAATATCGGTATCACTGAAATTGATTGGAATATTACTTTCTCTAAGTCTCCCACCTACCCCAAAAGTTAGGTCTCATCAAAGGTTATATCCCATGAGACATCATCCACACCCCCATCTAAAAAAACCATGAAATAACACATACCAAATGCTCTATTGGTTATCCCATATCTATAAAATCAACCCATTACAATTCAAAGCCTACAAGGGAACTGATTCTTACTGAGCACCCACCTATAGGAAAACTCCCTTAAGAGTCTCAGCACATCCAAGGTCATAAATATATAATGACATCATACTATATGATCTTTATGCAATAAAACCATAACAAACAGCTTGGATTCATAGAGTTTCATTCCATGTTAAATGGGAAAACACCATATATATTGTTACTAGAATGTTAAATAACTAAACCTAGGAAACCTACACTCTCTAATCATCTTCACATCATTTTACAACCAAGAGGATCTGGTCACATCACACTGTCATACAAATAAAACTGGTATTTCCTTACGATGATTTGTTTCTAACAATCCACCATCACATAGTTTGGTTAAGTAGAGTTTTATTCTAATATATTTTCTAAAATTCCATATAGGTTGTTATAGGGACTTTATGTAATCAAACCTAAGTAATAAAAACCCACTAGGGGTTTCCCACTATGGAACTATGTGCCTCACTAGATTATTAGAGTCACATCATGTCTTCAACGTCGAGGGATTGTATCATAATAGTCAACAAGCATCTTGTAACGACCCAAAGATTTTAAATGGAAATTACCTTCTTATAAATATGTCATAAAATCACATGAAAACACAACATAATGAACTACTAAGTGCTAAGTGACCTTTAAACATAAGTTTGTCACTTCTGTTTTTGGAATTTTAAAAATCTGACATACACAGTTGTGTTCAAGATGATTTTTGGAGTATAATAAAACCAACATAATTTTTAGTGAATAGTAACATACCCTTATGAATAGTAACCTACCATTATGAATAGTAATATGATCTTTATGAATAGTAAATTTCCCAAAATAATAGTAACCTTACCCTTGAATAATTAAATAAAATCAAGGTATCTTATAAGTGACAATTTGAACATAGTAAAAGTATTGATATTTTTGTAAGTCATAAATAAATAATTATAATTAATTAATTTATTTAAAAGAAAAAATATTTTCTTAAAATGTGTTCATAAATTAACAAAATCTATGAATTCTAGATTTAAGATAATTTTATAATACCTTAAGTAATTATTGAAAGCATTATAAAGTCAGTTTTAATTTTTAAAAACTGTTTTTTTTCAAGTAAATTATGATTTTAATTAAATATTAAATTAATCATATTTAGAAATTTATTTTTGAAAAATGGAATTTATTTTTTAATTATACATGTTGAGAAATAGTTGCGGTGAATTTTTGGGATTTTTATGAAATACCTGAATTTTTTATGAATAGTGAAATACCATAATTTACAAAATAAGCTAAATAAGATAATTATAGAGTCATGTATGATGTTCTACTGATGTAAGCCCACTTGGTTCGGGATCACATAATAAAATTACTATTATTGGTCATGAAAGACTCACTATTCCTTTTATTGTGGGGAAATAATAAACTAATGAATTTTATATTGAGGAAACCCCTCTCCCCTCCACTATAAATACCACCCTTCACACCCTCATTTCCTCACAACTCTAAAGCTTCAATAATTTTCTAAACTCGGCCCAAGCATCTTCACTATCCCCTCCCCCACGTCCAAGAGCTTCTAGTGTCATCAAAATTCCAATCCTAGGCCCCTTAAGGAGGATCTAAAGAGGAGGATCCAAGAGGTAATTTCTCTCAATCTTCTCCTTTAATTCCCTTTCAATTTGAAGTTCTTTTATTATTCGCTCCCCACCAATATTTGTCCAAATGGTATGGTAACTCCATTATAATAAATATACTATAATGTTATGTTACTAATGGGATATTATACCATCCAACCCCCTCTCCTATTTCTTTTATTTTTATAAAAGAAAACATTGTTCGTGAGGTGTTAATCTATCACCTTCAAGAACAACCTATTTTCTTTTTTCATTTCTACCTTCAGATCTGGTCATGAAATCATTTTTCAAAATGAACCAGAATATGTTATATGTATTAATTCCTATTTAATGTTCTGGAACTAAATTAGGTACAAATTACTAAATGATTAATCAAAACAAGTTAGTTGTGGTCGAAAAACCGCCCAAATTAACTCAAACAATCATCATATAATTCTTATCTAATGATTCATCCACATGGAATACAATTTAATGCATTATAAGATCATTTTAACTTCTATAATATCATTAATAACATGGAATATATGTTCTTGATGTTTATCCATGTTCTACATGAACTTCAATTCATGAATACATGTGAAACACTCAAGAAAACCATAAAAACTAACATTCCCGATCAATGTTTTTAAACTATATAACTCATCAAAAGGCCCATAAAATAACATAATGAAATAAAAATGACCCCTATTCATGTATAAAAGGTTTTATAATTTCTATTTAATGAATATAATTTCATTATACAAGACATTAATGCGAAGGAAGCGTTCAGATATAAGGTAAGGGGAAATTCTCGAACCCAACTTTCATCCTTCGGGTTCTCCCTCTTTCACTCCTTTTTGATATGGTTACTCCTAAATAATATTTATTTCATCATTTTCTTTCCTTTCCTGGGATATAATTTTTTTTCACTGGTATTTATGTCAAACCAAATGTTTTTCAAAAGAACTCTTTTTTTAAGAACACACCTTTTACTTCTCATTCAAGGTTGACGGTTCTTGTAACATGTATGTTATTCCCTCTTCATTTTGGGAACCCAATGTTTATGAATGTGTTCTTATGAGATGAAAACCATTAATTTTCATGGGTTATTTATGTTCATTTTTGATATATGTTATTTGTGGCATTCATGATAAATAATAATGTTATGATGTGACGAGTGCGCTCGAAATTATATAGCGCAATATGAATGTTTCAATGTGACGGGTGTGCCCAGAATTATACAGTGCTCCAATGCATTGGGTAAAGTGGTTAATCTCATTAGTTAAAGTAAAATTATGTGTGAACAAGATGCTATCTTTTTTCACAAGTATGTGTGGTAGTTAACAACTAAGACATGATGTTTCATTTTTTATGCATTGCCACATTTGAAGTCTTTTATTAATGATTCCTCTCATGTTTATGTTCATTTTCCTATGTTATGGTTATGCTCACCCATTGTTATATTTTTCTTATATATCCTCTTACTGGGATTTTATCTCACTCTTTTTGATGTATATCCTTAGGTGACTACATGTGCTAAGGAGAGTTCAAGTTCCAGTAAGAATCTAGAGAAGAAGGAATTAAATAAATGTTTATTCTTGATGTTGTAATTGTTATATATGGTCCAAGTTTACCGAAGAAAATAAACCTTTGGATCCTCTATGTGTAATAATATTATGTTATTTATCTTTAAAATGGTGTTATAGAAATTTAAGAAAATACTGGGTTGTTATAGTTGGTTCAGAGGCAAGGTTTAGTTAATTTGAGAATTTGGATTAGTGAAACCTAGAGAAAACCTCTAGTATGAGACTAAGTAAAAATATGTATACAAGAAGATTTATATAGGGATCCCGTATGTTATAATTTTAGTAATTTTTTTGAAAATTAATAAGTTATTTATTCATGAATTTTTGACTTACGTTTTGTTATAACCATTTCTACTTTAGAAAATGTTGGGAACCGGGAGAAACCATGCCAACAACTCATGTGAGGGCCAATGCAATGATTGCCCAAACGACATCCCTAATGATTTGGGAGGTGGAGTTTAGAACTTCATGGTGATGCTTACTCAACTATCTCAGGTTATGAACAATAACCATAATAATGGGGAACATTCTCCATCACCAAAGAGGGAGAAAATTGCTATCAAATGTTTTATGTGACAACGACCACCGACGTTTAGTGGAACTTCCGATCCACTAGTTTCAGAATAGTGGGTCAACTCCATGGAGAAGATATTTTCTTTACTTCACTATTTTGAGATGGAGAAGGTGATACTATCCGTTTATCGTCTAGATGGAGAGGCCGATCAATGGTGGTATTTGATTAAGAACACCAAGCAAAGGGAGGAAATTGAAGTGATGGAATGGGAAGACTTTAAGATAATGCTTCATAACAAGTATTTCCCAAGAACTCTTCACATGAAGATGGAGAGAGAATTCATAGATCTCATGAAAAAAGTAGGAGAATATGTCATAACCATTGAAGTGAATTTCAAAAGGCTTGAAAGGTATGCTTCGGGTTTTGTTATCAATAATGATAGTAAAATTGATAGATTCTTTAGTGGATTAAAACCAAACCTTCTAAAGGCTCTTGTAATTCAAGACATTGGGAGTTATGAAGAATTTGTTTGATGTTCTCTCAAAGTAGAGATGGAGTTTGGAGAATGGTCCCATGGCTATGGTGATAAGAAATGAAAGATGGAGTTTCAAACCAGTGGATCTAATGACAAAGGTGGGAAGAAAACTCAATGACCCATATGCCAAAAATGTGGGAGTTTCAACATGGGAACTACCTCAAAGGGATGAGGAAATGCTTCAAGTTGGGGAAATAAGGACACCATGCTCAAGAGTGTCGAAAAGACATAAAAAGGAAGGAGAACGTGGAGGAATAAAGGAGAGAACCACCCATGGTTCAATGCTACAACTGTAGGGAGCTAGGGAAATATGAAAGCTAGTGTACTAAACCTCGAGTTCTCAAGGGTAATCAGCGTTAACATCCACAAAAGTCAAATGAATAAGGGAAGTCTTATGACATCACTACTACAGAAGTGGAGCAAGATAATGAAGTTATACAAGGAATACTTTCTATTCACTCAAGAATGAAAAAAGTCTTATTTGATTATGGTTCTATGCATTCCTTTATATCTTGAAAGTTTTATAGAACTATAGAATCAAAGCCTTGAAACCTTGAAGTAGAGATATCTGTAAAAATACCAAGTGGTGCAATCATTGTAACCCAAGTGTTTTACTCTTCTCCTATTGGCGTATGTGAGAAGATTCTTCCAGCAAATCTTTTAATACTTCCATTGGTGGAATTAAACGCTATAATGGGAATGTATCGGATCTTATTATATAGAGCACATATCAATTTTTGGGAAAAGGAAATATCTTTTTATATTCCAAACCATCCCATGCTCCTCTACAAATTCAAGGAAGATCATGAATCTCCTTTGAAAAATCCTTCATCTGTGTGGGTGTTGATTACCTATGAAGAATCATACCTCTCCCAAATGGTTGGGTCTAATGATAGTTCCAACCTTGCATAAATGCCCATCATGAGGGAATACGATGATGTATTTCCCAAAGTGTTACCCGGAATTCTCCCAGATTGTGAGGTAGAGTTCTCAATTGAACTCATACCTGGATCTAATCCTATCTCAAAGTTTCCCAATATGATGGATCCTATCAAATTAGAGGAGTTAAAGAATAATCTGTAAGAGAATATGGACAAAGGGTTCATACGCCCTAGTGCATCACCTTGGGGTGCACCAGTTCTCTTTATGAAGAAGAAGGATGGAACAATACGACTGTGTATTGACTATTGGGAACTCAACAAGATCACTATAAAGAACAAGTATCCTCTTCCAAGGATTAATGACTTGTTTGATAAGTTAAGAGGAGATCAACACTTCTCAAAGGTGGATATTCATTCCGGATATCATCAGCTAAAGGTGAATAAGGAAGATATTCAGAATACTGCCTTTCATATAAGGTATAGGCACTATGAGTTTCTGGTGATGCCCTTCGGTCTTACTAATTCCCCTAAAATCTTCATGAATTTAATGATTAGAGTCTTTAGACATTACCTTGAAAAATTTGTGGTAGTGTTTATTGATGATATTCTCATCTACTCCAAGATAAAGGAGGAACATGAAGAACATCTAAGACTTGTATTGGCAATGTTGAGAAAGGAGAATTTGTACGCCAAGTTCAGAATGTGTGACTTTGGATGAAGAAATTCACATTCTTGGGACATGTGATCACAAGTGAGGGAATTTTTGTGGATCCTTCAAAAACAAAGGCGATTAAGGAATGGCCCAGGCCCTCTAGTGTCACATAAATTTGTAGTTTTCTTGGATTTGATGGGTAATACCAACGTTTTATGATAAATTTTTCATGATTGTTAAGCCCACTAACTAAGTTAACAAGGAAAAGGCTAAAGTATGTCTAGACGGAAGAATGGGAGGGAAGCTTCAAGGAGCTAAAGAGAAGGTTGATCACTGCACCTGTACTCACACTACTGAAAAAGTGGATAATGTTTTGTGATATACAGTGATGCTTAAAAGAAAGGATTGGGTTGTGTAATCATGAAAAATGATAATTTTATAGCCTAAGCCTCATGGCAGTTTAAGATCCATGAGAAAAACTACCCGACACATGATCTAGAGCTGACAACCATGATTTTTGCCTTGAAAATCTAGTGGCACTACCTTTATGGTCAGAAGTGTGACATATATAATGATCAGAAGAGCCGAAAGTATATATTCACACAAAAAGAGCTCAACATGATGATGTGAGGATAATTTTTCGTGAAATCCTCAATCAATTAATTTTTCCCCAAAAACAATGCAATATAGCAGTCCTTGGATTGTCTCTCGAGGAGGTTGCAATTTGAGTTGCAAAACTGTCACTTTTTTTGTTGGTTTGTTTTTACATGAAATGGAAAATTGGGGATTTGATTAAAGACTCAAGAATAGAAAATAAATAAAAACTAAAGAGAAAGAAAATTTCAGAATGATCTAGAAAATTGATTGGAAATAAAATGGGTTTCAAACCAAAATCAAAATAGTGGTTACAGACAAGCTTTAACCTCCCAAACACCCCCCTCTTCCTTGTTTAAAATTATATCTCTAATGAATCTCTCAATGCCTCCCAAATACCTCTGGATAAACACCTTATTTGGTAAATATATCATATTAAGACCTCAATTTGATTGTTTCCCCTCCTATAGAAGTGATCTAATTATTTGAAGACCTTCAAATAACCAAACCTAACCGAAATCACTATACTCAATGACAAGAACTCACCGAAGAAATTTAAATAGTGAAATCGACTATTTTACATTATAGATTAGGAAACCATCCAGAACAAACAAGTTGAAAATATATTCAAGAAATAAAACAACCACTGCCATTCAAGAAATATAAATTCAAAGGAGATGCAACAGAGATTACACATGAAGATCAAAACTCGAAAGGGAGTGTCCGTCAGTTGTCGCCGTCCGCAACCACTTGGTGTTTAGCCTCGCATCACTTTATCAGCCCACATCACCTCCATTCCATCAAGAGTTTACACCATCTTCATCATTGTCTCCACAAATCCAACCCCCCCTTGAAATGAATGAAGAGATAGGGAGAATAGGGGAGGAGGGCTGGAAATATTCTGTCCAGATTCTGTCCGCCCGAAATATGCTTCTGTTTGGAACACCTCCTGGACGAATAAACCTCTGGATCCTTCTAGAGAGTTGTTTAAAAATATGTTCTATGTCGGTCCACAAATTTCAGCCGCTTTGGAGACGTGTTGAAAAAGTTATGAATTAATTACTCCATGACTCTTTCTCGGCCCGAGGAGACCTTTCATCTCCCACTTTTTCGACTCGATAATAGTGTTAAATAATGATCAATTTTGACCTTGAAATTAATCATGAAGTCAAGACTTGGAGTCATAGTGCACGCCCAGTTGGAATTAATGACATTGGAAACATGTAGCCGAAGTTATGCTCCATTTATTTAGGTGGGCTCCACACATCCGAACATACAAACTCTTCCCAAATAATGATTTATTTGGACCCTTAGATGGCCGATTTAGAACTTGATCCAATTGAAATATATGAAGATAACCTTCAGGGGTTACTACAAAAAAATAATCAATCGAATTAGATACATAGTTAAAAAGATATGACCAAATACTCAGACAAGTCAAAAACTGCTTAAAATCCAGAATTAAGGCATTTTCACAATTTTGCTCAAAATACAACAATATTCTAAAAATGATGCAACTTAACATGTAATGACACATTGGTGAGGACTAAATCATTGAAATTTAGATAAAATATATTGAAAATATGAGCTCTATCAATTCCCCCACACTTACAACTTGGTCTCATGGACAAGTGATCATTAAAACCGAATCAGTGCATATTCAAAATACAAACCAATGAGGTTCACCAATCAACCACCAAGAATCAAATGATATAATGCCTCATAAAAAAAATGATTCACGTTTTAAATTCAGTTCATTCAATCCATTTAAACTCATTTTCTCCTCTCATTCAATTAACACAGTCACCTCACAAAAAATTTCTCTCAACACAAATATTGATTTCCAACAAAGCTTCTCTCAAGAAAACATGCAAGAATCATCATAGGCTTAAAAAATTTCTAAATCTCCACCTGATGTGATCCAAGAAAAATGTGATCATCTTGAGGGATTTTCAAGGATGTTCTGTGGATAAAGGTGGGTGGGTCTCAAATGTCTAAAATTCTGAAGCCGAATAAGGAGGGTTTGGCTCATTTCGGAAGCAAAAAATACATGAATCTAATCTTCACTCATGTGGGGAATCCTCCTTACTCTCTTCCAATGAAATTCATATTTGAGAATCCCTGAGAATATCTTTTCCACCTCATTCTATCCAAATTTCAGCAGCAACAGTTACATTTCTCTTTTTTTTTTCAAAAGCTCCAGATTGGGAAAAACTTTCTTCCATCAAGAGCTCCAGACAGGCACAACTCTCTTCAATTGAGAGTTCCAGATAGGCACAACTGTCTTCCTTTGAGAGTTCCAGATAGGCACAACTCTCTTCCTTTGAGAGCTCCAGACAGGCACATCTCTCAGAAATCAAACATCTTTCAGCAGCAAAAACATCTCTTCATTGTTTAGATAACCACCCAAAGCAACACCAGATGATGTAGCACACCACAAGTCATCTCCCCCACACTTGAGTTCAACTAGATCATGCATTTATACTTCCAGAGCATGTTGGAAAGGGAAAATGGCTTGTAATGTGGCTGTCTAAAAGGCAGTACATGGAAACTAAGGGCTCAATAAAGATAAAATGTAAAAGGTGGGCCAAAATAAAAGGGATAATCGAGAAAAAGGGGCTTTCAATCACAAACAAATTTCCTCAATCATTTCAATCACACTCACCTTAGCCCTCAAGTTTTGATAGAAAAAGATCAAGTTCTGGTTCAATCAAACAAGCATTCTTTTGTTCACTCAAGAAGTAGGATGAATGTGAAGAAGATGAAAAATGTGTTCAAAATACTCATGGGCAAGTGGTTTCCAATATTAGACAACATTCATGGAATGGAATTCAAAATTCAATGGTTTTTTCAAAATTTTGGAACTTGAAATAGTGTCTTTTTCAGCATTCATTTATAACCATATTCATGGGACCAATTGGTTCACTCATTGATAGGGTTTTAAAATATCATCATGTAAGCTCAAATGTTTTTCAAAATTTTAAATAAAACACACAAAGTTTGAAAAATAAAATAACATACCAAAAATTGAAAGAGAGAGAAAAGCAAAGGAACAAAATGAAATGAAAGAACACAAAATCCTAATCTACCCAGCATGTTCCTCCCCCACACTTATTTTATGAAATGTCCTCATTATGTAAAGAAAATATATGAATATGAAATTCAAGAAATCAAAGACATTACAAAAAAAAGTGAGAAAGAAAAACATAACCCGTCATCAATTGTATTCTGCTTCATGAAGATGGATCTCCTCCCCCGGAGGATCATGAACATTCTCTCTAAACAGCTTCAACCTGTACCCATTGACTGTGAATGGTGTCCCTTTGCTTGGTTCTTTAATCTGGATTGCACCAAAAGGAAAAACATGAGTAACAATGAATGGACCAGACCATTTGGAACGAAATTTACCCGGGAACAGCTTCAATCTGGAATCAAACAGCAACACTTTGTCTCCTTCATTGAAGTTTTTGTTGAGAATCATATCATCATGAAATGATTTGGTTCATTCCTTGTACAACCTAGAACTTTCATATTCATTCTTTCTGATCTCCTCCAGCTCCTGCAAACAAAATTTTCTTTCTTCCCCAACAGAAAACAGATTCATGTTACATTTTTTAACAGCCCAAAAAGATTTGTGTTATAACTCAACCGGATGGTGACAAGCATTTCCATAGACTAATCTAAATGGTGACATGCCAATTGGGGTTTTGAATGCAGTCCTATAAGCCCAGAGTGCATCATCAAGTCTCAAACACCAATCCTTTCTATTTGGTTTCACAGTTTTTTCCAGAATTTGTTTGATTTCTCTATTGGAAAACTCAACCATTCCATTTTTTTGGGGGTGATAGGGTGTAGAGACCCTATGATGAACTCAATACTTCTTCAATAGTGATTCCAAAGTCTTGTTACAAAAATGAGTACCTTGATCCGTAATCAAGAACTTTGGGAATCCAAACCTTGAAAATATACTTCCCTTCACAAACTTGGACACAGTTTTGGCATCATCAGCTCTTGTGGGAATAGATTCTACCCACTTGGATACATAATCAACAGCAAGTAAAATGTAAAGATATCCAAATGAATTGGGAAAAGGTCCCATGAAATCCATACCCCAAACATCAAATACATCACAAAACAATAGAGTTTGTTGTGGCATCTCATTCCTTTTGGAAATGCCCCCTTGAAATTGACAATTTCTACATGTCCTGCAGAAGTCGAAAGAATCTCTAAAAATGGTAGCCCAATACAAACCAGAATCCAGCACCTTTCTTGCAATTCTTTGAGGCCCAAAGTGTCCTCCATATCTCAATGTGTGACAAAAGTTTAGGACAGATTGGAATTCATAATTTGGAATGCATCTCCTAATCATTTGATCACTACCAACATGCCACAAGTAAGGATCATCCCAAATGTAATGCTTTGAATCACTCAAAAGTTTAGAAAATTGATTCTTGGAAAACAAGTGGGGAACATCATCAGAACCTAAATAATTCACCATATCAGCAAACCATGGCCTTTTAGTTTGAAAAGCATACAACTCCTCATCTGGAAAAGTTTCTTTAATTGGAAGATAGATATGATGATCCCCATTCAAAACAGATTGTATCCTACTCAAATGATCAGCAAAAAGGTTTTCACTTCCCTTCTTGTCCTTTATTTCAACATCAAACTCCTGTAACAACAAAATCCATCTCAAAAGTCTTGGTTTTGCATCATGTTTCTTCATCAAAAATTTTATTGCAGAATGATCAGTGAAAACAATCACCTTAGATCCCAGAAGATAACATCTAAATTTGTCCAAAGCAAAGACAACATCAAACAACTCCTTCTCAGTTGTTGTGTAGTTTGATTGGGCCTGATCTAATGTTCTAGAGGCATAGGCAATCACATGAGATTTCTTTTCCAACCTTTGACTCAAAACAACCCCAAGAGAAAAGTCATATGCATCAGTCATGATCTCAAAAGGAAAGTCCCATTTGGGAGGTTGAACAATGGGAGGAGTAATCAATTTTTGTTTCAGCTCCCCAAAGGCCTGTTTACAATTTTCATCAAAGACAAATGGGGTGTCTTTCTGGAGCAATCTAGACAATGGAAGTGCAACCTTACTGAAATCCTTAATGAATCTCCTATAAAAACCAGCATGACCAAGAAAAGATCTCACACCTCTGATTGTTTTTGGGTATGGCAATGAAGAAATGACCTCAATTTTGGACTTATCAACTTGAATTCCATCCAAATACACAACATGTCCAAGAACAATCCCTTTTCCCACCATGAAATGACATTTTTCATAATTAAGAACAAGGTTCTTATCAATTCACCTTTCAAGAACATGAGCCAGACCTTCCAAACAACTTTCAAATGATGAGCCATAAATAGTGAAGTCATCTATAAAAACTTCCATGCATATTTCAAGAAAATCAAAGAAAATACTCATCATACACCTTTGAAAAGTTCCAGGGGCATTTCACAAACCAAAGGGCATCCTTATATAAGAAAATGTTTCAAATGGGCATGTGAATGTGGTTTTTTCTTGATCCTCTGGTGCAATATGAATTTGGAAATAACCAGAGAATCCATCCAGAAAATAATAATGGTTTTTTCCAGCCAGTCTTTCAAGGACCTGATCAAGAAATGTAAGTGGAAAGTGGTCTTTCCTCGTAGCCAAATTGAGCTTCCTGTAATCAATGCACATTCTCCATTTACTTGGAAGCCTAACAGGAACAAGCTCACCAAATTCATTCTTTGAGATTGTGAAGCCACCTTTTTTGGGAACTACATGGATTGGACTCACCCATTGACTATCAGAGATGGGAAAAATAATTCCAGCAGCTAAAAGGGTGGTAGCTTCCTTCTTAACAACCTCTAAAAGTGTTGGATTCAACCGCCTTTGAAATTGTCTCACCGGTTTAACATTTTCTTCCATGAAAATTCTATGCATGCACACTGAGGGGTTGACTCCAGTTAAATCAGATAGAGTCCATACAATGGATTTCTTGTGGGTTTTGAGGACTCCTATCAATTGATTCTCTTGGTCCTTCGACAAATCTTTTGAAATTATAACTGGGAATGTTTCATTTTCACCTAAGAAAGCATATTTGAGATTCTCAGGAAGTGGTTTCAACTCTAAATCAGCTGGGGTATTTTCCTTGATCAAGGAACATTGGTTACAGGTGTGGTTGTTTAGTGGGGTTACAGAATTTTAAGGACAATCACCATGAATATCAATTTCAATGTTCTCGGAATTTGATTCTAGTGGAAAATTTTCAGTTTCTCCTAGGATACCACTAGCAGTACTAGGTATTTTTAGGGATACATCTTCCTCAATGTTGAGATAAATAGAATCTTGAAAATCCATCTCAACATTCCAAGACTCATCATCAGCTCCCTTTTCCCTCTCTTGTTGATCAGATTCAGCAACAAACAAATTTCCATCGTCAAAAATATCAGCTAGTTTCTCATCACAGGAAAAATCAGGGAACATATCAGTGGAAAACCAATCAATCATGTTCACTTGGGGGGATGAATGATCCTCGAATGGGTGTTTCATGGACTGAAAAATATTGAAATGAACAACTTCTCCTCCAAACTCTAGTGAAAGTGTTCCCCTGTGAACATTGATGATTGCTTTTTCAGTTTTCAGGAATGGTCTCCCTATAATGAGAGGTTAATGGGTACTAAACCTATCATCTTACATATCTAAGACATAGAAATCCACAGGAAAAATCATGCCTCTCACCTGAACATGAACATCCCCAATAACTCCAGCAGGCTTGGTGGTACTTCGGTTAGCAAGTTGAATGATGATCCCAGAGGGTTTCAATTCTCCAACATGAAGAGATGAGTAAACAGAATGTGGCATAACATTGATGGAGGCCCCCAAATCAAGCATAACATCCTTGAATTCACATTTTTCAATGGTGAAAGGATTGGTAAAAGTTCCTGGGTCTTTACATTTGACAGGAAAGGCATGCTGGATCATGGATGAAACATTCCTCCCTATGTTGACCTTTTCACCTCCTTTAAATTTCCTCTTGTGGGTACACATTTCCTTCAAAAACTTTGCATACCTTGGAATTTGTTTCACAACATCAAGAAAAGGTATATTGACTTGAAATTTCTTAAAAGTCTCCAAAACCTCCTTATCCAACTATTTCTCAGCACTCAACTTCACTGGTGGTTTACTCCTAGGGTAAGGAAATGGTGGTTTGGTTTTTTCAAGGATATTTTGAGCACTTATTTGAGAAACAAAAGGTCCAGACATCCTCTTCCAATCCATATTTGTTCTTTCAAGCAACATTTCTTCTCTTGAAATTGTGTTTCCATTCAAAGAACATTTAGAATTTACAGCATTTCCACCAGTGGTGGGATTCTCAACAGTAGTTTCAAAAATAGGTTTTGGTTTCTCCATTTGAGGGGTATTAAATTGTTTTCCAGTCCTAAGTTGAATTGCAGTCACATTTTACTTCCCTTTATCTCTCGGATTCACTTGGGGTTGTGAGGGAAAACCTCCACTAATTTTATTTTTTATGCAACTAAGATCAGAGGAAAGTTGACCCATTTTAGTCATTAGGGCATTCAACATGTTTTGTTGTTGGTATTGTGTTTGTTTCATTGCCTCATGTTGTTTCCTCATTGCATCTTCAATATTACTCTCTGAATTTTGAGTGGGAGGGGCAGCCTGAAAGTTTCTTCCAGAATGAGCATTGGCTTTCTCATTAAAATATCTTGGTTGTGAATTTCTTGATTGTCCTTGGAAGAAGCCTCTAGGTTGTTCAGGCTGTCGAAATCTTTCATTAGAGTGGTTGTTCCAGCCTTGATTGAAATTTTGATTTTATTGAAATGGCCTTTGTTGGTTTGATTGAAAGGGTTTTCCAGGAAAAACATCATTGCAGTTTTCAGAAGGTTCATGAATTTGAGGGCATTGGTCACTAAAATGGTCATTGTAAGAACAAATTCCACAGTAGACTTTCATTTGAAATGTTGCTTCAGGTTTGGGTGGAGTTGGTGGGGTATTGGATAACATCATTGACCTCACCATGGTGGTAAGATCAGAAATTTGACTCACAATCATATTGTTTTCAGAACTAGCATTGGGGAACTCTTGGGAAAATTTCACATGAAGAAGGCCTCTTGTTCCAAACTGTTTAGCATTTTGGGCCATGTTTGCAATTAATTTCCTAGCAGCAGTTGGTGTTTTTTCAACTAGAGCCCCTCCTGCAGCAGCCTAAATCATGCTTCTATCAGTAAGACACAATCCCTCATAAAAATATTGAATCAAAAGTTGGTCACTAATTTGATGGTGGGGTAAACTGAAACAAAGTCTTTTGAAGCATTCCCAATACTCATGCAAAGTTTCACCTTGAGTTTTCCTAATTCCACAAATCTCCTTTCTAATGGAAGCAGTTCTAGAAGCAGGGGAATTTTTTTCAAGGAAAAGTATTTTCAATTCATTCCAATCCCTAATCAAAGTAGAATGTGAATAGAAAAACCATTCTTTGGAAACTCCTTCTAACGAAAAAGGAAAAGACCTCAATTTCATTTGATTTGCATCAATGCCCTGGGGTTTCATGTTGACACAAAGATAACTAAATTTCTGAAGGTGTTTATATGGATCTTCCCCAGGCAAACCATTAAATTTTGGAAGTTGGTGAATGAAACCAGATTTAATTTCAAACCCAGCAGGTGCATCAGGATATTCAACAAGATTTTCTTGATTTGCATCATAAGATGAAGCCAATTCTTTCAAGGTTCTATTTTCATCCATTGGAATTTCAATTTAAACCAGGTTTCTTCTAAGTGCGTTATTAGAAGATTCGCAACTTGGGACAAGGGGATTTCTGGTAGCTCTATCCCTAGAGTGAAAAGTTCTATCAATTTCAGAATCCAATGGGAACAAATTTGGGTTAGAATTTCGAGTCATGAAAAAACAATTTTCACACAAATCAACTCAAGCAACCTCCCAGGAAAAGGCACCAGTTTATGTGAGGATAATTTGTTGTGAAATCCTCAATTAATTAAATTTTCCCCAAAACAATTCAATATAGCAGTCCCTGGATTGTCTCTCGAGGAGGTTGCAATTTGAGTTGCAAAACTGTCACTTTTTTTTGTTGGTTTGTTTTCACATGAAATGGAAAATTGGGGATTTGATTAAAGACTCAAGAATAGAAAATAAATAAAAACTAAAGAGAAAGAAAATTGTAGAATGAGCTAGAAAATTGATTGGAAATAAAATGGGTTTGAAACCAGAATCAAAACAGTGGTTACAGACGAGCTTTAACCTCTTGGACACTCCCCTCTTCCTTGTTTAAATTTATATCTCTAATGAATCTCTCAATGCCTACCCAAATACCTATGTATAAAAACCTTATTTGGAAAGGATATCATATTAAGACCTCAATATGATTGTTTCCCCTCCTATAGAAGTGATCTAATTATTTGAAGACCTTCAAATAACCAAACCTAACTGAAATCACTATACTCAACGACAAGAACATACCAAAGAAATTTAAATAGTGAAATCGACTATTTTACTTTATATATTGAGAAACCATCCAGAAAAAACAAGTTGAAAATATATTCAAGAAAGAAAACAACCACTGTCATTCAAGAAATATAAATTCAAAGGAGATGCAACAGAGATTACACATGAAGATCAAAACTCGGAAGGGAGTGTCCGTCGGTTGTCGCCATCTGCAACCACTTGGTGTTTAGCCTCGCATCACTTGATCATCCCACATCACCTCCATTACAGCAAGAGTGTACACCATCTTCATCATGTCACCACAAATCTAACCCCCCCTTGAAATTAATGAAGAGATAGGGAGAATAGGGGAGGAGGGATGGAAATCTTATATCCAGATTCTGTATGCCCAAAATATTCTTCTGTTTGGAACACCTCCCGGAAGAATCAACCTCTATATCCTTCTAGAGATTTGTTTAAAAATATGTTCTCTGTCGGTCCACAAAATTTCAGCCTCTTTGGAGACGTGTTGAAAATGTTATGAATTATGTACTCCATGACTCTTTCTCTGCACGAGGAGACCTTTCATCTCCCACATGTTTGACTCGATCATAGTGTGCACTAATGATTGATTTTGACCTTGAAATTAATCATGAAGTCGAGCCGTAGAGTCCTATTGCACGCCCAGTTTGAATTAATGACATTAGAATCATGTAGCCGATGTTATGCTCCATTTATTGAGGTGGGATCCACACATCTGAACATACAAACTCTTCCCAAAGAATGATTTATTTGGACCCTTAGATGGACGATTTAGATCTTTATCCAGTTGACATATATGAAGATAACCTTCCAGGGGTTCCTAAAAAAAATAATCAGTCAAATTGGATAAGTAGTTAAAAATATATGACCAAATACTCAGACAAGTCAAAAACTGCTTAAAATCCAGAATTAAGGCATTTTCACAATTTAGCTCAAAATACAACAATATTCCAAAAATGATGCAACTTAACATGTAATGACACATTGGTGAGGACTAAATCATTGAAATTTAGATAAAATATATTGAAAATATCAGCTCTATCACATTCATAAAAGGATATGGTTAGAGCTGATTAAGGATTACAATTTCTCTATTTCATTATCATCCTGGAAAGGCGAACAAGGTAGCTGATGCTCTAAGTAGAAAAGAAACTGGTACTCTATACATGTTATGGATTAAGAAAGGCCCTATATTTTTTGGTATGAAAAGGATGAATTTAGAAATCATAAGGGTAGGGGATACATCCTACCTTGCCCAAATGATTGTGCAACCATCCATCCAAGAGAAGATTAAGGAAGCACAAAAAGATGATGTGGAGATACAAAAGGGGGTGAATGTAGTAAAGGAAGAGAAGCTGCAAGAGTTCCATATCAACGATGATGGTTTGATTCGGTTTTGAATGCGGCTTTGTGTGCCTTCATCACCCAGGATAAAGAAGGAGCTATTGGAAAATGCACACAACTCAACATTCTCTATCCATCCTGTTAGAACCAAGATGTACCATGATCTCTGAGAACACTTCTGGTGGGATTACATGAAGAAGGAGATTGTAGAATATATCTCAAGGTGCTTAGTATGCTAGAAAGTTAAAGTAGAGTGACAAATTTCCAAAGGGTTGATGAAGCCATTGCTTATACCCATGTGGAAATGGGAGAATGTTACTATGTAATTTTTCAAGGGTCTCCCGAAGATTTCTAAGGGAAATAATGCGATATGGGTTGTGGTTGACCGACTCACCAAGACTTCCCATTTTATCTCTATTCGATATGATCTCTCGCTTGAACAAATTTTAATGATATATGTGAAGGAAGTGGTGAGACTACATGGTGTTCCAATCTCAATTGTCTCTAATCATGATCCAAGGTTCACATTTAAATTCTGGAGGATCCTTTAGCATGCTTTGAGTACTGAATTAAATTTCAGAATGTCCTATCATTCCCAAACTGATGGACAATCTGAAAGTACTATTCAGACCCTTGATGATATACTAAGAGACTACTCTCTATAATTAAAAGGTGGATGGGATCATCAACCCCCATTGGTTGTGTTATCATACAATAATAACTTCCACTCGAGTATTCAGATGGCTCCATATAAAGCTCTATATGGAAAGTGGTGTAGAACTCTAACCTATTGGAATGATGTTGGAGAACGAAAGCTACTTGGACCTGATCTTGTGTAAGAGATGATAGAGAAGGTTCAAGTTATCCAGAAACACATCAAAGCTACCCATAATCAGCAAAAGAGCTATGCTGACAACCGTTAAAGGGACTTATAGTTCGACGTTGGAGATAAAGTCTTCCTTCAAATATCACCATGGAAGAGAGTCATGTGATTTGGAAAGAAAGGGAAGTTAAGCCCAAGGTACATTGTCCCCTTTGAAATCCTTGACCGCATATCATCCATGGCCTATAGGCTTGTACTTCCACCAAATATGGCTCAAGTTCATGACGTGTTTCATGTATCACTAATAAGGAAGTACATACCTGATCCCTCACATATACTGAACTCAAAAGTGGTACAGCTGGAAGATGATCTCTCCTATGAGGAGTAGCTAATAGAGATTATGTACTAGAGAGATAAGGTTCTACGCAACAAGACAACCCACCTTGTCAAAGTTTTATGGAGCAACCATAACTTTGAAGAAGCTACATGGGAACCTGAGGAGGTGATGAAGGAGAAGTACCCTCACCAGTTTGAGTAAAATAAAATTTCAAGGGTGAAATTTCATAAGGGGGGAAGAATGTAATGACCCAAATTTTTTCAATGGAAATTCCCTTCTCATAAATATGTACTAAAATCACATGAAAACACAACATAATGAACTACTAAGTGCTAAGTGGCCTTTAAATATAATTTTTCACTTATGTATTTGGAATTTCAAAAATCTGACATACACAGTTGTGTTCAAGATGATTTTTGGAGTCTAATAAAACAAACATAATTTTTGGTGAATAGTAACATACCCTTATGAATAATAACCTACCCTTATAAATAGTAATATGACCCTTATGAATAGTAAATCGTCCAAAATAATAGTAACCTTACCCTTGGATAATTAAATAAAATTAAAGTATCTTATAAGTGACAATTTGAACATAGTAAAAGTATTGGTATTTTTGTAAGTCATAAATAATTAATTATAATTAATTGATTAATTTAAAAGAAAATTTATTTTCTTAAATATGTTCATAAATTAACAAATATATCTCTTCTAGATTTAAGATAATTTTATAATACCTTAAGTAATTTTCGAAAGCATTATAAAGTCAGTTTTAATTTTTAAAAACTGTTTTTTAAAGTAAATTATGTTTTAATTAAATATTAAATTAATCATATTTAGAAATTTATTTTCAAAAAATGAAATTCATTTTTTAATTCTACACATCAAAAAATGGTTAGGGTGAATTCTTGGGATTTTTCTGAAATACTTGAATTTTTAATGAATAGTGAAATACCAAAATTTACAAAATAATCTAAATAAGCTAATTATAGAGTCATGTATGATGTTATGCTGATGTAATACCACTTGGTTCAGGATCACAAGATAAAATTACTATTCTTGGTCATGGAAGACTCACTATTCCTTGTCTTGTGGGGAAATAATAACCTAATGAATTTTATATTGAGAAAACCCCTCTCCCCTCCACTATAAATACCACCCTTCACACCCTCATTTCCTCACACCTCTCAAGATTCAATCCTTATCTAAACTCTACCCAATCATCTTCCCTATCCCCTCCCCCATGTTAAAGAGCTTTTGGTCTCATCAAAAGACCAAGCCTATGCCCCTTAAGGAGGATCTCAAGAGGAGGTGACACGTGCCAGTCGTGGGGTGTGGAAAAAACAATTATTTACTAAGTTAAAATATATTATAGTGGTTAACATAGGTTGTATCTAGAGAGGATCACTCAACAATCACTTATGTCACATTAAATTTGATAATGAAGTGGGGTTGTTTTTGATATTTTTTGGTTATGAAAACAAAGTAACAAAACTAAGAAAGAAATAATGTAAAAGATTTAAAATAATTTGAAAAATAATGTGATTAAAAATAGTGACAATAATTTGGTGATTAGGTTGGGGTTGGTTTTTCAATTATAATGCAATAATTGTTCCATTTTATTCTTTCATTTTCTACTATGTTGATTTAATGGATATTTCACAATCGCCTCCTATCACTCCCTTGGTAAATGGTGATGGTGAGAGTAAACCTTACTAATATCTCAACTCAGTCTACTATCCTTCCTATGTGAGAAACAGATGTATCAAATTCACCCAATTGAGTTAGGAAATTTCTGATCAGGTCTTGTTTATCTCAAACAATTAAGAATATTCAATACCCCTATCACACGTACTAAGGATCGTCAAGTACTTCACCACTAAGCCCTGATCTATTCAATCATATATAGATTAGAACCTAGTGGAGGGAGATTATGATCATTTACCAAATCTATAATCAATAATAGAATCAAAAACCAAATAAAATCGCACTTGATAATAAAAACCACTAAATGAAATTGAAAAAAACTTTGTAGAAAGAGAAAGAGTTTTTATTCACTAAATTACAAGAACTCATGCATTACATAAATAGAAAACCTAACCTTAACCAGTCACTCAGAAGATTTACCCCACCATGGTAAGGGTAATTGAGAATAAGGGGGAAGAAGAAGGCATTATAAAACTAATAAGAACAAAAGAAAGAAAAGAAAGAACATAAATTTTATCTTTCAGTTTCTGTCTACTAGAAAGATAGCTTCTGTTCTCCCACCATCTGGTCAAATTAAGCCGAGGTCCCTTCTTATAAGAGGTGAGGAATGGGGTTTTCCATCTACCCACAACGTTTGAGAGAATTTTTAGCTGTGTGAAATGAGTTATGACCAAATTAGTAGACATGACTTTTCTTAGACGCCAATCACTATTCCACCAACCCTACATTGACCATATGAAGGGCGACCTCTATGAAATCCTTTCTAAATGAAATTTATTTTTAACATTCCTAGTCCTGTTGGATTTTGAACCCATCTGGAATAATCCAATTTTATGGTCATTATCCCAAGATATGATTCATTAAATGAGCCATGGTCTATTCTGCCAACCAGAATAAGTGTTTACATTGACCGATTTGTTTTGGCTTGTTGGAATTAGAATTGGATTTGGTTCCTGAAGAAATATATGCAGAAAACGAACCATGTCATCCTAAAAAAAAGGAATCAAATTCATTGGATTAATACTATAAGATTTATACTATAAATACCAAGGAAACATAAAACTGTTAAATGTCCAGAATTAACCAATTTTCACACTTAAGCTCAAAACTCACCAAAAAACATAAAATGTTGCAAATAAGATCAAATTGATTAATGGGAAGGTATTAAATTATTTAAAAACATATGTATAAATATGAAAATATGAGCTCTATCAATTACCCCACACTTAGCACTTGGACTCCTGGACAAGTAAACATCGATAAATAATCATAGAAAATTTAAAACACATATCCATGAGATCTAACAAATTAACACAAAGAAATAAAAGTTATCATGCCTCATCAACAACCATTATAAAAAGTTCTTAGTTCAGTTCATTAAATATATTTCCTCTTCATTTATTCTCCCATGCACATGAAACACTTACCTAACATGCATTTTCTCTCATCACTCATATATCAATTTTCAACAATGTCTTTCTCATCCAATACTCAGGCAAAGGGAACCATAGGCTTGATAAATTCCTAAATCTCCACTCAATGTGAGTCAATGACATATGTTTATCATGAGGACTTTATAGGGTTGTTATATGGATTCAGGTTGGTAGGATTTAGATGTGAAAAATTCTGAGGCTGAATGAGGAGTGCTTGGCTCTTTTTGAAGAAAAATTGCATTATTCTAATTTTTACTCAAGTACATTCTCTTCATCACCCCCCTTAGTAGTAAATAAGCTCCATCAGCATGAAACATCAGTGAAATTACACACCATTCAACATTTTAGTAACAAAAGTATCAGTCATATCAAACATGTTTATTCTTGAAATCTCCAGATAGGCAGAACTTTCTCTCTCCATTAGAAGCTCCAGAAAGGCACAACTTCTAATGCGTGAAAGCTCCAGATAAGGAACATCATCTCATGCATAATGATTGTTTTTTATGAATAAGCACATCTCTTCAAAGTTTTATTTTCAACCCAATGTATCACCAAATTAGGTAGCATAATACAAGACAGCTTCCCCTACACTTAAGTTCAACAAGATTATGCAATTTCACTTCAAGAGCAGGTTGGATAGAGGAAATTTGGATTGTAATGTGGCTAACCTAACAGGATGTTCATGGATTCTATGGGATACAAGGATTAAATGTACAAGGTGGGCCATTATAAAAGGGATTCATATGAAATAGAGGCTTTAATAGCAAAGAAATGCCTCAATCATTTAAAACACATGTACCTAAAACCCTCAAGTTTTTATATAAATAAATCAAATTATGGTTAAATAAAGCATGGTATGGTTCTCTCAAGAAGCGAGGTGAATGAAAAAAATATGAAAATTAGGTTCAAAAGCCTCACAGAAAAGTGATTTCAAATATAAATCTAGTGAATTGTGGAATGGGATTTAAAAATCAGAGTACTTGTCATGAAATTTACAAATATTTGAACTTGAAACAAAGTTAATTTCAGCATTCATTTAAGCTCAGTTTCATGGGAAAAATTGTTTCACACATTTAAATGGCTTTCCATTTTTTTGATGATAATCATTTCAGCTCAAAAGTTTAAAAACACACAAATTTTTTAAAAAAATTCATTTAAAAAAATTGAAAATACAAAACTATAAAGGTTCCCTCACACACACTTAAATGATGCAGTGTCCACAATGCATTCAATTGGACTTAAAATGTAATTATAGTTTAAATTTAATCACAACAATTAGGAAAGAGATAAGGAGAGGTAAAACATGACTTATTGGTTGTTCATTATTGAGTTAAGCTCCAAAGTGATGCATACATGAAAACCTACAACAAAAAGTAGAGAAAATAACATAAGAAATTTATTATAAGAAAATTAAAATAGAAATAGAGTGAGAAAAGAAGGATAGATCTTGGTTTGATCCCCCAAGTGGGCCCTGCGTTTTAACTACCTCCAGATGGGCAGTTTCAGTTGGTTATCCCCAATCTAACGGTGGGTTCAGTTTCTTTGAGATGAACCACCAACACTTCTTCTTTACATATTGAACTTATTTTTTTGTTGATGACTACATGGATATGGTACACCAAATATACCCCTATGAAAATGATATTAAACTTTCATGGTGGGGGTAGGAAAAAGAATGAGTCAACCTCATTATTGGTTTTCACTTTCAAAACTTATTCTTTGTTCTCCAGCAGTTCCTCAAGGTATGCTACATCAAAATAATAATCAAAGGGAAAATCAGAGTGTAATTCTATTTGAATAAAATTAAACCATGACAAATCAATATCAAACTCTTCCCTTTCAAAGTAAGCATCTTGTGTCACTTTTCCATAAGAAAGTCCACTTGGATATCATCTGGCACTCCTTCCAATAAATGATCAACATGTTTGGGGAGCTGTAGATGTTCCTCTTCAGGTGTATCTTCTTCTTTTTCCTCATACACCAAGGCAATAGATGTGTTGGACAAATCTGAAAATTTCATGCAAGGGGAGGTGATACTCAATTCAAATTCTATATAATCATAATGAAAAGAGTTAAGAAAAATATTTTCTCCCTTAATTGTCTTGACTTCAATTTCTTCTTCAGTATGAGGTTTCTCTTGTAGTTTAATTTCACAATATAGAGTTAGTTAGTCAGGATCCTCTATATTTTCTTCAAATTCCACTACGTTGGTGGTGTCTTCCTTCAATGGTTCTAGATATTCTATTTTTTAAGGAATATGTGGATCAATTATTTATTCACACTCATTCTATAATCCATCTATATCTTTTTGATATCCCACACATATCTCACTAGGCAATTCTTCTTTATTTTCCTCCACAGGTTCGTTTATAGGTTCTGGTTTTTCCATCAATGCATGGACTGAATGGCCCAAAGGCTGAAATTTTTATTGATTTTAGATAAACCAGACCATCAATGAACAGACATATTCAAATGCAAGTTCTACTTTGTTCTCTAGTTTTTCTATGTCATTTCTACATTCTTGCATCTAAACTATATCACAACCAGCCTCATCTACTTGTTCCAAATGTGGGTAGTTTTTACATGAATTAAAGATATAATCATTTGAAAACATCATGGAAAATTATTATTTTTTATGTTTTTTTGGAAAAGTGTCAAATATTTATAATGCGACTGTGACACTACCTCCCCGGAAACGACACCAAGTTTTGACATGTGCCTATTGTGGGTTATGGAAAAACAATTATTTACTAAGTTAAAATATAGTATAGTGTTTAACCTAGGTTGACTCCAGATAGGAGCACTCAATAATCACTTATGTCACTTTAAATTTGATAATTAAGTGGGGTTGTTTTTGATATTATTTGGTAATGAAAACAAAGTAACAAAACTAAGAAAGAAATAAAGTTAAAGATTTAAAAAAAATTGAAAAATAATGTGATTAAAAATAGTGAGAATAATTGGGTGATCCGGTTGGGGTTGGTTTTTCAATTACAATGCAATCATTTTTCCATTTTATTCTATCCTTTTATACTAAGTTGATTCAAGAGATATTCCACAGTCGCATCCTATCACTCCCTTGTTAAATGGTTATGGTGAGAGTAAACATTATTAATAACTTAGACCAGTCTACTATCCTTCCTATGTGAGAAACAGATGTAACAAATAAACCGAATTGAGTTAGGAAATTCTCGATCAGGTCTTGTTTATCCCAAACAATTAAGAATATTCAATACCCCTGTCACATGTACTGACGATCGTTGAGTACTTCACCACTAAGCCCTGATTTATTCCATCGTATATAGGCCAAAACCTAGTGGAGGAATATCATGATTATTTACTAAATCTATAATCAATAATGGAATCAAAAACCAAATACAATCTTACTTGATACTAAGAACTGTTAAATGAAATTGAAAACAACTTTGTAGAGAGAGAAAGAGTTTTTATTCACTAAATTACAAGAAATCATGAATTACATAAATAGAAAACCTAACCTTAAACAATCAATCAGAAGATTAAACCTACCATGGTAAGGGTAATTGAGAAGAAGGGGGAAGAAGAAGGCATTATAAAACTAATAAGAACAAAAGAAAGAAAATAAAGAACATAAATTTAATTCTCCAGAATCTATCCACCAGAAAGATAGCTTCTTTTCTCCCACCATCTGGTCGAATAAGGCCAAGGTACCTTCTTATAGGAGGTGAGAAATGGATTTGGTAATCTATCCATGAATTTTGAAAGCATTTTGAGCCGTGTGAAATGATTTATGGTCGAATTAGTAGACATGGATTTTTTTGGCCGCCAATCACTATTCCACCAACCCTAATTTGACCGGTTTAAGGGCGGAATATATGAAATCATTTCTGCATGAAATTTATTTTGAAGCTTCCTAGTCGAGTTAGATTCCAAACCAAGCTAAAATCATCCAATTTGATGGTCGGTATCCTGAGTTATGATTCATTGAATGAGCCATGGTCTATTCTACCGGCCAGAATAAGTGTTCACATTGATCGATTTGTTTTGGAAAGTTGTAGTTCGAATTGGCTTTGGGTCCTGAATACGTATATGTAAAACACGAACCATTTCATCCTAAAAAAAGGAATCACATGAATTGGATGAATATTGTAGTATTTATACTCTAAATACATAGGAATCATAGAACTATTAAATGTCCAGAATTAACCAATTTTCACACTTAAGCTCAAAACTCACCAAAAAACAAAAAATGATGCAAATAAGATAAAATTGATTAATGGGAAGGTATTAAATCATTTAAAAACATATGTATAAATATGAAAATATGAGCTATTTCAATTCCCCCACACTTAGCACTTGGACTCCTGAATAAGTAAACATCGATAACAAATCATAGAAAATTTAAAACGCATATCCATGAGATCTAACAACTTAACTCCAAGAAATAAAAGATATCATTACTCATCAACAAAAATTATAGCAATATCTCAGTTAAGTTCATTAAATATATTTCCTCTTCATTTATTCTCCCATTCACACAAAACACTTACCTAACATTCATTTTCTCTCATCACACAAATATCAATTTTCAAAAATTTCTTTCTCATCCAATACTCATGCAAGGGTCACCATAGGCTTGATAAATTCCTAAATCTCCACTCAATGTTATTAAATGACATATGTTTATCATGAGGACTTTAAAGGGTTGTTCTGTGGCTTCAGGTTGGTAGGATTTATATGTGAAAAATTCTGAGGCTGAATGAGGAGTGCTTGTCTCTTTTTGAAGAAAAATTGCATTATTCTTATTTTTAATCAAGTACGTTCTCCTAATCACTCCCCTTTGTATTAAATCAGCTCCATCAACATGAAAAATTATTGTAATTACACACCATTCATCATTTCAGAAACAAAATTATCAGTCATCTAAAACATGATTTTTCTTGAAAGCTGCAGATACGCACAACTTTATTTCTCCGTTGGAAGCCCAGAAAGGCACAACTCCTCATGCATGAAAGATCCAGATAATCCAAATATTCTCATGCAGAATGATTGTTTTTCATAAATAAGCACAGATCTTCAATTTTTTATTTTCCACCCAATGTATCACCAAATTAGGTAGCATAATACACGAGAGCTTCTCCCACACTTAAGTTCAACTAGATTATGCAATTTCACTTCAAGAGTAGGTTGGATAGGTAAAATTGGCTTGCAATGTGGATAAAATTACATGTTGTTCATAGATTCTATGGGATAAAAGGATTAAATATACAAGCTGGGCCATTATAAAAATGATTCTTATGAAATATGGGCTTTAATACCAAAGAAACACCTCAATCATTTAAAACACATGTACATCAAACCCTCATGTTTTGATAGAAATAAATCGAATTCTAGTTAAATCAAGCATGGTATAGTTCTCTCATGAAGCGAGGTGAATGAAAAGAATATCAAAATTAGGTTCAGAAGCCTCACAGAAAAGTGATATCAAATATAAAGCCAGTGAATTGTGGCATGGGATTAAAAAATCAGAGTACTTTTCATGAAATTTACAAATATTTGAACTTGAAACAAAGTCAATTTCAGCATTCATTTAAGCTCAGTTCCAGGGGATAAATTGTTTCACACATTTAAATGGGTTTAAAAATTTGTGATGATAATCATTTTATCTCAAAATTTTAAAAACACACAAAAATTTTAAAACACGCATTAAAAAAAAAATTGAAAATACAAAACTATAAAGGTTCTCTCCCCCACACTTAAATGATGCAGTTTCCACAATGCATTCAATTGGATTTAGAATGTAATTATAGTTTAAATTTAATCACAACAATCAGTCAAGAGATAAAAATAGGTACAACCTGACTTATTGGTAGTTCATTATTGAGTTAAGATCCTAAGTGATGCATACATGAAAAACTATAACCAAAAGTAGAGAAAATAACATAAGAAATTTATTATAAGAAAATTAAAATAGAAATAGAGTGATAAAAGAAGGATAGATCTTGGTTTGATCCACCAAGTGGACCCTGGGTTTTGACTACCTCCAAATGAGCAGTTTTAGTTTGTTATCCCCAATCTGACGGTGGGTTCGGTTTCTTTGAGATGAACCACCAAAACTTATTCTTTCCATATCGAAATTATTCCTTTTTGTTGAGGACTACATGGATATGGTACACCAAATATAACCCTATCAAAATGATATTAAACTTTCATGGTTGGGGTAGGACAAATAATGAGTCATCCTATTTATTGGATTCCACTTTCACGGTGAGGACCCGACCCCCGAGTGCTCGGAGCCGGTGCCAATGAGACATGATGTACCACAATTATTAAATTACATTTACATTCATTACATAATGTCTCATTCTACAAAGGATCGTGAGGTTCAGGTCCTGGGAAAACCAGATGCCTTCTAAAACTTCATTGAAGACATGAATGGTACCTGAAAAATTTTCATTTAAAACGTAGGGTGAGAATTGAAATACTCAATAAGGGGTTTGAAAAATACTTAATACAGCTTTTGAAAAACTTCTTTCAAAAATAATTTCTCTTACTTAAAATAATTCCATTAAGGAAAACAACAAAACATTTCAAAGGTTAATATAATACCATTAAAGCACTTCATACATAAGTAATTGAACATTTAGCTGAATGCCACTAGATGAAAAAAGTAAGCAAGCTTGTATAAAAATGCATGAATTCTACAAAGTAAAATAGGCATAACATGAAAGGTATGAAAGTACTACCGAACATGAATATTATCCGAGTTGCGTATAAACAATTTCATTGCAACTTATAAAAAATGCACAATATAACATGATAAATGTAATGATAATATTTGCATTAAAATTATAGAAAGGTAAACTGATCATGCATCATCACTGTCTCATCATATGCCATGTTCACATTAATCTCATAATCATATGTAATGGTTCTATAACCAAGGATATTCCTCTTGTTTAAATAATCACATGGTTGGTTATATACTAAAACATAATGAGAAAATTCATACTAAAGGACTCATGGTCTCTATGTTAAGGCCCTGTGCCATGACCTAAGGGTAATAACCCAATCTGACGGTCTCGAGAACTATCGATGCATCGAGGAGCTTACTTTTAATGGTCTCCAACCCGGAGGGCTTACTTTTATCAGTCCCTAACCTGGAGGGCTTACTTTAACCAATCCCCTACCTAGAGGGCTTTCTTTTAACTGGACCCCAACCCGAAAGTCCAATACATTCTTCATATGTTAGTAAGGACTGATATTCAAGGTGTCCCATACCACTTTGAATATTTAATTTCCAATTGATATTTCCCAAGGTGTCCCATACCACTTTGGGTAATTTAATTTCATTTCTCATTACCCAAGGTATCCCATACCACTTTGGGTAACTTGATTCTTTGGTCATTATTATGATGTGTAATATGCATGCATGATGATCAATAATATGGAAAAGGAAACCATTATACAATTGATCTACAAATACATGACATGATAAATAATATTGAAAATATGGAATAATTAATCAAAAGTAGGCATGGTTTAGTAAACATTCTATGTACACAGGATAATTACTAAATCACATAAAATAGTAGTGTTTACCACAAGAGGTGTTAATTGATAACTCTTTAAAATTCCAACACATGAAAATGAAACACTTAATGAAAATGCTTGGTATTAATTATTGTGATATACATGTCTTTGAACTTACAATTAAACCATAACCATATCAACCACTAATAAACACTGCATCATGTTTAACATCAAATAATAAATGGTTATGACATGATAACATAAACCCATAAATTCTTAGTCCTTTAATATAATTTTAAATCAGGATGAATCACATTCTTTTAAAACATAAATTACATCGAGGGTCTATGTTATAATTAATTCTTTAATTAAGCAAGCCCATTAGTGTATACCCATGCACAAAATACATATTAACTTAGGCAAATCATAAAATCTTACATACCTAAAAACATCAACTTAGTCCTAAAAATTATACTTGAAAATAGGGTTTTGGAAATTAATCTTATACACACATTTATTCATAACCATATATACACAAAGTGTATATATGGGTTTACACAAATTGAACAAGGTCCATTAAAATTACTTGAGATCTAAAAACCTCTAAACACTAATCATTTATTAGATTGAAACTAATATAATATAAGGTTTGTTATATATGTAACCATAAGTATATAAATATATAAAAACATAGCTACACTCAGACTCAAAACCCAGTTCGCATCTAACATAATAATTAAGGACGGGTATTCATCTCTAGAAAACCATAATTGATTTGTGTTGTTATTCATAAACATATACGAGTATATAGTTATATATATATATATATAAAGTCTACAAAGAGAATTTTCATATTAGAGTAGATTCAAAATATCTTTTATAAGAATATAATTCTTAATATAAAATACCGAATTACTTGGAAATCTAAAAAATAGATTTATATTGGGTATATATATATATATCCATATATATACACCTGATTATTAACATGGTATAAATTTGGGTTTTTCTTAATGAAAAATCCTTCAAACAAAACTCTTATATGGTATATTCCCACATGAATCTTAATTAATAATTTCAATGACTAATTTGGAAAACATAAAATGGAGAAGGGAATATTGTGTATATATATATATAAAAGGTAGCTGATTACACACAAAGTGTATATAAGTGGTTTACTTTGCAAAATAAGTGAAGAGGCCCCTTACATTAGCTTGAGGAGGAAGAGGCCTCAGGAGACACTGGAAACTCGAAGGACTTGAGAGATCCGCTGGAGGCTGATTGCAAATAACTGAGGGGTTCTTCAGATGGTTCAGTTGTTTTTATAAATAACTAAACCTATGTATGTTTAACACAGGTGGAAAGGGATCCGAGGCCACTATCCATATAAAATACCGGGGGAAAGAGACCCATGTGGAAACCGTGAGTGAGTGGAGGGTCCAACAACTAAGAAGGTGAAGAAAACAGTGATATATAGGAGAGTAGGGATACTGGTTTGGGGAATGCCGAGATCCCTTATAATATTCGGCCTTCCACATTGCTGGTAATGAAAAATCACACACACATGAGGCCTTATACATGGGCCTCCGCCTCCCCGTAGGCCTCGACCTACCCAAGCATGCGCCTTGCGCGAAACTGCGCTCCTGCGTGCACCCATGCATTCCGCGGCCACGCTCGTGCTATGCACACAAGCGCTCCTATGCACTCCACGAGCGACCCATACCCGAGCTTGGGCCAGTCCAGGTATGGGTTGAGGGCTAGGCTCAGCCACCCAGGGTGTGCCGCCTCCCTCGGCCCAGTTTTTAAATAACCTAACTAAATTAAAAAAAACTTAAAGGAAAAAATTATACTATATAGAGATTCTTCTTTTTACAAATGGATTCTACTAAATATTTTGAAGATTAATGTTTACAACTTAAAATTTCTCTTAAGTGTTTCCTAAGGTTGTTTATAAAAGCATAAAGAGTTATAAATTTCATGACAATTCTTGTATTAGTGTCGTAGTGGTTTAAACTTAATTTGATTAAAAACATATTATTCAATTAATAGGTATTTAAACACAGTTTAAGACACTAAATAAAAATATTTACAACACATTTGATTGAATTGAAACAAGTTTTTGAATTAATTATTATTTTTCTCAAAACTTAAATGCAACTCGAAGCACCATATCATAGTTGGGGTTTTATCCTATAATTTTTCAATTCATATTATGAAGTTGTACTTAATTGTTTTTTTTGTTAAAACATCTTAATACTAAAGGATATAGTTAGAAACGTTGGGTTTCCAACGGTTACTTGAGGTAACAGTCGGATTGGTGACCTATGAAAGCAAGACATGGGGTGTCTTAAGCTTAAGGTGATTGAAGAAGAAGAAGAAAGAGAATATGGTCTAGTCATCCCTTTAGTTCTTAGTGTAGATGCAGTGGATTTGGCCGTTCTCATGCTCCTTATGCCGAATGTTAAGGACCCCTATTATCTTCTCGGGGTTCTCTTTGTTTTGTGTGGTCTTCCTATAATCTTAATAGGGTTTTTAATTGGTATCTTTGGCTAGAATAATTTCTTGTTTGATCTCAGTGTATTGTAATTACTATGGTGCTACCATTTGAATAAATAGCCTTTCGTTCATTTGCGTGTTTACTCTATTTCATAATATATTAAAGTTTTATTATTACTTTTCCATAATAAACTAGTTTGTTTGATTAATGGGTAAAATAAAATAGAAAATTCAATATTACATGAAAAATAGACTCTTGGGATGTTACATTATTCCCCCCTATATAGAATTGCATCCTCGCAATTCTACTCATAAACTGGAAAGAAAATTCCCTAGATGATCATCATCACCAAAATGGGAGATTTGGCTCGGTCAATGGAATACCCAGGTTGGTACTCAGTTCCTCTACTTCACTGGCCCAGATACACCTCGAGCAGTATGTTTTGAACTCCTACTCATGTATTCTACACACAGGCTTCCCTAGGGAGGCTCGAGCGGTAATAAATTTGGGGATGTCTGAATGGACATATTCTCTAGTGCTCCTTCGGACTACATCATGCTCAAGATAATCCATTGGAACGATGCGATTAAACATACTGAGGTTTAGAATCTGGAACATAAAGGCTGCTCTAAGGTTCCCATCTTGGGCAGCCACTAGGAAACATGCTCTGGCAAAAAAATTCTGTACCAGAGTGAAACATAAAAATAGACCCTCAAAGTATCTCCCCCTTCGCATATAATAGGGGAGTTGGGTAATGGCGATGAGGTGGAAGACATAGTCAATCTATTGACATGAATGAAGGATTTCATGGCTGTTAGACAAATCAAACATGCCTTGAAATGATCATCATAGGTTGAGGAAAGAAGGATAGTCTATAGTGCACGTCCTGATTAATATATCCTCCAAAATTTCATCGAGTAGAGATGAGATATATGTTCTTCTTGCCATATGAAAATATATTCATGAGATTTCACTTGAAAGTTCAGATAAAGTAAATACAGTAAAAGAAAACAGATAATATTTCAATAACACATAAGTTTATACATCAGTGCCTTATTTTACTTTAACGACCTACTATACGAACTCCACATAGAGAAGCAAAACTCTCAAACTCCTCAAACCAAACGCAGGTTGAGCATTCAGGGTTAAACTCATGGGGGGAACCTGTGACATCTCATGAGTGTAGCATGAGGTGTATTAAGTTGGGAAATGTCAAAATAAACTTATTTCCTATAAGACAGTTGGATGGACTCATCTTCTAACTTCTCGAAGTCCATCAACTGGCCCCAGAAGCCGTAGTTCAAAATCTGACAAAGATAGGCTATTCGGAGGTCACTGGCAGCAACAGCTTCTTGAAAAGGGTTGAGGATCATAGCCCCAAAGTCTTCACCTACCGTGAACACTCAGAAAATTCCATCATGGTACCTTCCCCAATGTGCATATGAGGGGAATTGGTTCATCATCATAAGGAGGTAATCCATTCCCAACCCTCGGTGTTGACTAAGCACCCGAGGTGAGTTTGACATATCGTACAGGTGCTTGCTTGACATGCAGATATGTGCATAATTAAGAAAGTTCTCTCAGCTTGCTAGTGACACAATGGTCTCTAGGGCCTCATTAAGGAGTGAAAATAGATTGTTAGGCACATTTACATCTACCATCTGAAAGTCACAGTATAATCATTTAGTAAAGCTCAGTCACAGCTATATGTTTATACTACCTGGTTTTCAATAATTGTCTAAACCTATCATCTGATACGAACTGTGAGGACCCGACCCCCTGAGTGCCTGGACCCGGTTCCCAGGAGACATGATGTACCACAATTATTACATTACATTTATGTTCATTACATCATGTCTCATGCTACAGAGGATTGTGAGGTTCAGGTCCTAGGAAAACCAGTTTCATTATGAAACTTCATTGAAGACATGACTGGAACCTGAAAAATTTTCATTTAAAACATAGGGTGAGAATTGAAATACTCAGTAAGGGGTTTGAAAAATACTTAATACAGCTTTTGAAAAACTAATTTCAAAAATAATTTCTCTTACTTAAAATAATTCCTTTAAGGAAAACAACAAAAAATTTCAAAGGTTAATATAATACCATTAAAGAACTTCATGCATAAGTAATTGAACATTTAGCTGAATGCCACTAGATGAACAATGTAAGCATGCTTGTATAAAAATGAATGAATTCTAGAAAGTAAAATAGGCATAACATGCAGGGTATGAAAGTACCACTGAGCATGAACATTATCATAGTTGAGAATAAACAATTTCACTAAAACTTTTAAAAAACGCACAATATAACATGATAAATGTAATGATAATATTTTCATTAAAATTATGGAAAGGTAAAATGATCATGAATCATCACTGTCTCATCATATTCCATGTGCACTTTAATCTCATACTCATAGGTAATGAATCTATAACCAAGGATATTCCTCTAGTCTAAATAATCACTTAGTTGGTCATATACTAAAACATAATGAGAAAATTTATACTGAAGGACTCATGGTATCTGTGTCAAGGCCTTGTGCCATGACCTATAGGTAATAACCCAATATGACTGTCTTGAGAACTATCGATGCATCGAGGAGCTTACTTTTACCGGTCTCCAACCTGGAGGGCTTACTTTTACTAGTCCCTAACCTAGAGGGCTTACTTTAACCAGTCCCCGACCTGGAGGGCTTTATTTTAACCGGACCCCAACCCGGCAGTCCAATACATTCCTTATATATCAGTAAAATCTAATATTCAAGGTGTCCCATATCACTTTGAATATTTAATTTTCAATTGATATTACCCAAGTTGTCCCATACCACTTTGGGTAATTTAATTTCATTTCTCATTACCCAAGGTGTCCCATACCACTTTGGGTAACTTGATTATTTGGTCATTTTTATGATGTGTCATATGCATGCATGATGATCAATAATATGGACAAGGAAACCATTATACAATTGATCTACATATATGTGACATGATAAATAACATTTCAAATATAGAATAATAAATCAAAAGTAGTTATGTTTTATTAAACATTCTATGTACACATGATAATTACTAAAACACATCAAATGGTAGTGTTTTCCACAACATGTGTTAATTGATAACTCTTTAAAATTCCAACACATGAAAATAAAACACTTAAAGAAAATGATTGGCATTAATTATTGTGATATACATGTCTTTGAACTTGCAATTAAACCATAACCAGATCAACCACTAATAAACACTGCAACATGTTTAACATCAAATAATAAATTGTTACTACATGATAACATAAACCCATAAATTCTTAGTCCTTTAATATAAATTTAAATCAGGCCAAAGCACAATCTTTTAAAACATAAATTACATCGAGGGTCTATGTCATAATGACTTTTTTAATTAATCAAGCCAATTAGTGTATACCCATGCACAAAATACATATTAACTTAAGAAAATCACAAAATATTATATACTCAAAACATAAACTTAGTCATAATAATTATACTTGAAAACAGGATTTTGGAAATTAATCTTATAATCACATTTATTCATAACCATATATACACAAAGTGTATATATGGGTTTACAAAAATTGAACAAGGTCCATTAAAATTCCTAGAGATCTGAAAACCACCAACCAATAATCATTTATTAGATTGAAACCAAAATAATATAAGGTTTTTATATATGTGACCATAAGTATATAAATATATAAAAACATAGTTACACTCAGACTCAAAACCCATTTCACATCTAACATAATAATTAAAGATGGGTATTCATCTATGAAAAACCATAATTGATTTGTGTTGATATTCATAAACATATACAAGTATATAGTTATATGTATATATATATATATAAAGTCTACAAAGAGAATTTTCATATTAGAGTAGATTCAAAATATCTTTTATAAGAATATAATTCTTAATATAAAATACCGAATTATTTGGAAATATCAGAAATAGATTTAGATTGGATATATATGTATATATCTATATATATAAACCTGATTATACACATGGTATAAATTTGGGTTTTGCTTAATGAAAAATCCTTCAAACAAAACTCCTTTATGGAATATTCCCGCATGAATCTTAATTAATAATTTCAGTGACTCATTTGAAAAACATAAAATGGAGAAGGGAATGTTGTATATATATATATATATATATACAAGGTAGACGATTATACACAAAGTGTATATAAGCGGTTTACTTAGAAAAATAAGTGAAGAGGCCCCTTACATTCGCTTGAGGAGGAAGAGGGCTAGGGGGACACTGGAAACTCAGAGGACTTGAGAGATCTGCTAAAGGCTGAGTGCAAAGAACCGAGGGGTTCTTCGGACGATTCAATTTTTTTTTATAAATAACTAAACCTATGTATTTTTACCACAAGTGGAAAAGGATCCAAGGCCTCTAGCCTTATAAAATACCGGGGAAAGAGACCCTTGTGGAAACCATGAGTGAGTGGAGGGTCCAACAGATGAAAAGTTGAAGAAAATGGTGATATATAGGAGAGTAGGGCTACTGGTTCGGGGCACGCCGAGCTCCCTTATAAGCTCCGGCCTTCCGCAGTGCTGGTAGTAACACATCCCACACACATGAGGCCTTATACATGAGCCTCCGACTCCCCACAGGCCTTGTCCTACCCAAGTGCGCGTGCTACGTGCCCCTACACTCTTATGTGCACCCATACACTTCGCGGCCACACCCACGCTGTGCACAAAAGCACTCCTGTGCACTCCTCGAGCAAACCATACCAAAGCTTAGGCCTGTCCATACATGGGCTAAGGGCTAGGCTCAGCCACCCCGGGTGTGCCACCTCCCTAGGCCCAATTTTTATATAACCTAACTAAATTTAAAAAAACTTAAAGGGAAACATTACACTATATATAGATTATTCTTTTTATACATGGATTCTATTAAAATTTCTATAGTTTAATGTTTACAAAATAACCTTTCTCCTAAGTGTTTCCTAAGGTTGTTTATAAAAACATAAAGAGTTATAAATTGCATGAAAATTCTTGTATTACTGTCATAGTGGTTTAAACTTAATTTGATTAAAAAAATATAATTAAATTAACAGGTATTTAAACACAGTTTAAGACACTGAATGAAAATATTTACAACACATTTGAGTTAATTGAAACATGTTTTGGAATTACTTATTATTTTTCTCAAAACTTAAATGCAACCCAAAGCACCATATAGTAGTTGGGGTTTTATCTTATAATTTTTCAATTCATATTGTGAAGTTTTACTTAATTGGTTTTTTTTGTTAAAACAACTTAAGACTAAAGGCTATAATTAGAGACGTTGGGATTCCAAAGGTTACTTGAGGTAATGGTCGGATTGGTGCACTATAAAACCAAGACTTGGGGTGTCTTAAGCTTCAGGTGATTGAAGATGAATAAGAAGGAGAAGATGGTTCAAGTCATCCCTTTAGTGTTTAGTGTGGCTGTGGTGGCTTTGGCCGTTCTCATGCTCGTTATGTCGAATGCTAAGGACCCCTATTATCTTCTTGGGGTTCTCGTTGTTTTGAGTGGTCTTCCTATAATCTTAATAGGGTTTTTAATTGGTATCATTGGCTTGCATAATTTCCCATTTGATCTCAGTGTATTGTAATTAATATGGTGTTCCCATTTGAATAAAGAGCCTTTCGTTCATTTATGTGTTTACTCTATTTCATAAAATATTAAAATTTTATTATTACTTTTCTATAACAAACCCGTTTTTTCGATTAATGGGTAACATAAAATATAAAATTCACCATTACATGAAACACAGACTCTTGGGATGTTACATTATCCTCCCTATATAGAATTGCGTCCTCACAATTCTACTCATAAACTGGAAAAGAAATTCCCCAGATGATCATCATCACCAAAATGGGAGATTTGGCTCGGTCAACGGAATACCCAGGTTGGTACTCAGTTCCTCTGCTTCACTGGCCCAAATACACCTCGAGCAGTATGTTTTGAACTCCTGCTCAATCATTCTACACACATGCTTCCATAGGGAGGCTTGAGCAGTAATAAATTCGGGGATGTATGAATTGACATATTCTCTAGTGCTCCGTTGGACTACATCATGCACAAGATATTCCATTGGAACAATGCTATTAGACAAACTGAGGTTTAGAATCTGGAACATAAAGGCTGCTCTGAGGTTCCCATCTTGGGAAGCCACTAGGAAACATTCTCTAGCAAAAAAATTCTGTGCCAGAGTGAAACATCGAAACAGACCCTCGAAGTATCTCCCCCTTCACCTATAATAGGGGAGTTGGGTAATGACGATGAGGTGGAAGACATGGTCAATCCCTTGATAGGAATGAAGGATTTCATGGATTTTAGAAAAATCAAACATAAATTGAAATGATCCTCATAGGTGGAGGAAAGAAGGATAGTCCACAGTGCACATCCTGATTAAGATATCCTCCAAACTTTCATCGGGTAGGGATGAGATATTTGTTCTTCTTCCGAAAATGAATTCATGAGAATTCACTTGAAAGTTCAGATAAAGTAAAGACAAGAACAAAAAATAGATAATATTTCAATAACACATAAGTTTATACATTAGTGCCTGAGTTTCCTTTAACGACCTACTATATGAACTCCACACAGAGAAGAAAAACTCTCTAACTCCTAAAACCAAATGCAGGCTGAGCATTCAGGGTTAAAATCATGGGGGCACCTGTGAAGTCTCATGAGTATAGAATGAGGTGTATGAAGTTTGGAAACGTCAAAATAAAGTTGTTGTCTGTAAGAAAGTCTGGTGGACTCATCTTCTAACATTTTGAAGTCCATCAACTGGACCCAGGAGCCGTAGTTTAAAATCTGATAAAGATAGGCCGCTCAGAGGTCACTGGAAGCAACAACTTTTTGAAAAGGGTTGAGGATCATAGTGTAAAAGTCTTCACCTTCCCTGAACACTTGGAAAAGTCCCTCATGGTACCTTACACGACGTGCATATTAGGGGAATTGGGTCATCATCATAAGGAGGTAATCCATTCCCAACCCCTGGTGTAGTCTAAGCACCCAAGGTGAGTTTGACACATCGTATAGGTGCTTGCCTGACATAAAGATATGGGAATAATTAAGAAAGTTCTCTTAGCTAGATAGAGACACAATGGTCTCTAGGACCTCATTGGGGAGTGACGGTAGATTGGTAGGCACATTTCCATCTTCCATCTAAAAGTTACAGTATAATAATTTAGTAAGGCTCAGTCGTAGCTATATGTTTATACTACCTGGTTTTCATGAATTTTATGAACCTATCCACTGATACCAACTGTTAGGACCCGGCCCCCGGAGTGCTCGGAACCGGTTCCCATGAGACACGATGTACCACAATTATTACATTACATTTACATTCATTACATCATGTCTCATGATACATAGGATCGTGAGGTTCAGGTCCTAGGAAAACTAGCTGCATTCTGAAACTTCATTGAAGACATGACTGGTACCTGAAAAATTTTCATTTAAAACTTAGGGTGAGCATTGAAATACTCAGTAAGGGGTTTGAAAAATACTTAATACAGATTCTGAAAAACTACTTTCAAAAATAATTTCTCTTACTTAAAATAACTCCTTTAAGGAAAACAAAAAAACATTTCAAAGGTTAATATAATACCGTTAAATCACTTCCTACATAAGTAATTGAACATTTAGTTGAATGCCACTAGATGAACAAACTAAACATTCTTGTATAAAAGTTCATGAATTCTACCAAGTAAAATAGGCATAACATGCAAGGTATGTAAGTACTACTGAGCATGAACATTATCAGAGTTGTGAATAAACAATTTCACAACAACTTATAAAAAATCCACAATATAACATGATAAATGTAATGCTAATATTTTAATTAAAATTATGGAAAGGTAAACTGATCATGAATCATCAATGTCTCATCATATTCCATATTGAATTTAATATCATACTCATAGGTAATGGTTCTATAACCAAGGATATTACTCTAGTCTAAATAATCACTTGGTTTGTCATATACTAAAACATAATGAGAAAATGTATACTGAAGGACTCATGGTCTCTGTGTCAAGCCCTTGTGCCATGACCTAAGGGTAATAATCCAATATGACTGTCTTGATAACAATCGATGCATCGAGGAGCATAATTTTACTGGTCTCCAACCCGGAGGGCTTACTTTTACCAGTCCCTAACTGAGAGGGCTTACTTTAACCAGTACCCAACCTGATGGGCTTTCTTTTAACCGGACCCCAACCCAAAAGTCCAATACATTCCTTATATGTCAGTAAGGTCTGATATTCATAGTTTACCATATCACTTTCATTATTTAATTTTCAATTGATATTACCCAAGGTGTCTAATACCCATATGGGTAATTTAATTTCATTTCTCATTACCCAAGGTGTCCCACACCACTTTTGGTAATTTTATTCTTTGGTCATTATTATGTTGTGTCATATGCATGCATAATGATCAATAATATGGACAATGAAACCATTATATTATTGATCTAAAAATACGTTACATGATAAATAACATTGCAAATATGGAATAGTTAATCAAGAGTAGGCATGGTTTAGTAAACATTCTATGTACACATGATAATTAATAAATCACATCAAATGGTAGGCTTTGCGACAACATGTTTTAATTGAAAACTCTTTAAAATTCCAACACATGAAAATGAAACACTTAAAGAAAATGCTTGGCATTAATTATTGTGATATACATGTCTTTGAACTTGAAATTAAACCATAACCAGATCAACAACTAATAAACACTGCAGCATGTTTAACATCAAATAATAAACAGTTACTACATGATAACATAAACCCTTAAATTATTAGTCCTTTAATATAAATTTAAATCAGGCCGAAGCACATTATTTTAATACATAAATTACATTGAGGGACCATGTTATAATGACTTCTTTAATTAAGCAAGCCCATTAGTGTATTCCCATGCACTAAATATATATTAACTTAGGAAAATTGTATAATTTTACATACCTCAAAACATCAACTTAGTCCTAATAATTATACTTGAAAATAGGGTTTTGGAAATTAATCTTATAATCACATTTATTCATAACCATATATACACAAAGTGTATATATGGGTTTACACAAATTTAACAAGGTCCATTAAAATTCCTTGAGATCTGAAAAACTCTAACCACTAATCATTTATTAGATTGAAACCAAAATAATATAAGGTTTTTTATATATGTAACCATAAGTATATAAATATATAAAAACATAGTTACACTCACACTCAAAACCCAGTTCACATCTAACATAATAATTAAAGATGGGTATTCATCTCTCAAAAACCATAATTGATTTCTGTTGATATTCATAAACATATACGAGTATATAGTTATATATATATATATATATAAATTCTACAAAGAGAATTTTCATATTAGAGTAGATTCAAAATATCTTTTATAAGAATATAATTCTTAATATAAAATAAATAATTATTTGGAAATCTCAAAAATATATTTAGATTGGGTATATATGTATATATTTATTAATACACTGGATTATAAAAATGGTATAAATTTGGGTTTTGCTTAATGAAAAATCCTTCAAATAAAACTCTTATATAGAATATTCCCACATGAATCTTAATTAATAATTTAAATGAATCATTTGGAAAACATAAAACAAAGAAGGGAATGTTGTATACACACACACAGATATATATATACTAGGTAGCCGATTATACACAAAGTGTATATAAGAGGTTTACTTAGTAAAATAATTGAAGAGGCCCCTTACATTCACTTGAGGAGGAAGAGGCCTCAAGAGACACTGGAAACTCGGAGGACTTGAGAGATCCACTGGAGGCCGAGGGAAAAGAACCAAGGTGTTCTTCGGATGGTTCAGTTGTTTTTATAAATAACTAAACCTATATATTTTTAACACAAGTGGAGATGTATCCGAGGCCACAAGCCTTATAAAATACTGGGGGAAAGAGACCCTTGTGGAAACCGTGAGTGAGTGGAGGGTCCATCGGCTTAAATGGTGAAGAAAACGGTGATATATAGAAGAGTAGGGATTCTAGTTTGGGGCAGGACGAGCTCCCTTATAGGATTTGGCCTTCTGCAGTGCTGGTAAAAACACATCACACACACAAAAGGCCTTATACATGGGCCTCTGCCTCCCCGCAGGCCTCGACCTACCCAAGCGGGCACGTTGTGTGCACCTGCGTGCACCCAAGCACTCCGCGACAATGACCACGTTGTGAACACAAGCGCTCCTGTGCACTCCTCGAGTGACCCATACCTGAGCTCGGGCCTGTCCAAGCATGGGCTGAGGGCTAGGCTCATCCACCCAAGGTGTGCGGCCTCCGTAGGCCCAGTTTTTATATAACCTAACTAAATTAAAAAAAACATAAAGGGAAACATTACACTATATAGAGATTCTTCTTTTTATTTCTGAAATTTAATGTTTACAACTTAACCTTTCTCCAAAGTGTTTCATAAGGTTGTTTATAAAAACATAAAGAGTTAAAAATTTCATGAAAATTCTTGTATTAGTGTTGTAGTGGTTTAAAATTAAATTGATTAAAAACATATAATTCAATTAATAGGTATTTAAACAAAGTTTAAGACACTGAATGAAAATATTTACAACACATTTGAGTTAATTGAAACATGTTTTTGAATTACTTATTATTTTTATCAAAACTTAAATTCAACTTGAAGCACCATATCATAGTTGGGGTTTTATATTATAATTTTTCAATTCATATTGTGATGTTGTACTTAATTTATTTTTTTGTTAAAACATCTTAAGACTAAAGGATATAATTAGAGACGTTGGGTTTTCAATGGTTACCTGAGGTAACGGTTGGATTGGTGCCCTATAAAACCAAGACTTGGGGTGTCTTAAGCTTATGGTGATTGAAGAAGAAGAAGAAGGAGAAGATAGTTCCCATCATCCCTTTAGTGATTAGTGTTGCTGTAGTGGCTTTGGCCATTCTCATGCTTGTTATGACAAATGCTAAGGACCCCTATTATCTTCTCGGGGTTCTCATTGTTTTGAGTGGTCTTCCTATAATATTAATAGGGGTTTTAATTGGTATCTTTGTCTAGCTTAATTTCCCGTTTGATCTCAGTGTATTGTAATTACTATGGTGTTCCCATTTGAATATAGAGTCATTCTTTCATTTGTGTGTTTACTCTATTTCATAATATATTAAAATTTTATTATTACTTTTCCATAATAAACCGGTTCGTTCGATTAATGGGTAACATAAAATATAAAATTCACCATTACATGAAACACTGACTCTTGGGATGTTACATTATTCCCCCATACATAGAATTGCATTCTCACAATTGTACTCATAAACTGGAAAAGAAATTCCCTAGATGATCATCATCACCAAAATGGGAGATTTGGCTCGGTCAACGGAATACCCAGGTTGGTACTCAGTTCCTCTACTTCACTAGCCCAGATACACCTTGAGTAGTATGTTTTGAACTCATGCTCATGCATTCTACACACAAGCTTCCATAGGGAGGCTCGAGCGGTAATAAATTCGGGGATCTCTGAATGGACATATTCTCTGGTGCTTCGCCAGACTACATCACGCTCAAGATATTCCATTGGAATGATGCGATTAAGCAAACTAAGGTTTAGAATTTGGAACATAAAGGCTGCTCTAAGGTTACCATCTTAGGCAACCACTAGGAAACATGCTCTGGCAGAAAAATTCTATGCCAGAGTGAAACATCAAAACAGACCCTGGAAGTATCTCCTTTTTCACCTATAATAGGGGAGTTGGGTAATGGTGATGAGGTGGAAGACATGGTCAATCCATTGACAGGAATGAAGGATTTCATTGCTGTTAGAAAAATCAAACATGCATTGACATGATCCTCGTAGGTTGAGGAAAGAAGGATAGTCCACATTGCACGTCCTAATTAAGATATCCTCCAAAATTTCATCAGGTAGGGATGAGATATTTGTTCTTCTTTCCATATGAAAATACATTCATGATAATTCACTAGAAAGTTATGATAAATTAAAGACAGGAAAGGAAAATAGATAATATTTCAATAACACATAAGTTTTTACATCATTTCCTGAGTTTCCTTTAACGACCTACTATACGAACTCCACATAGAGAAGCAAAACTCTCTAACTCCTGAAACCAAACGTAGGCTGAGAATTTAGGGTTAAACTCATGGGGACACCTGTGACGTATCATGAGTGTAGAATGAGGGGTATGAAGTTTGGAAATGTGAAAATAAACTTGTTGCCTATAAAGCAGTCAGGTGGACTCATCTTATAACATCCTGAAGTCCATCAACTGGCCCCAAAATCCATAGTTCAAAATCTAACAAAGATAGGCCGCTCGGAGGTCACCAGTAGTAGCAGCTTCTTGAAAAGGTTTGAGGATCATAGCGCCAAAGTCTTCACCTGCTGTGAACAATCAAAAAGTCCCTCATGGTAACTTACCTGAGGAGCATATGAGGGGAATTGGGTCATCATCATTAGGAGGTAATCCATTCCCAACCCCGGTGTAGACTAAGCACCCAAGGTGAGTTTGACACATTGTACAGGTGCTCGCATGACATGCAGATATGGGCATAATTAAGAAAGTTATCTCAGATATCTAAAGACACAATGGTCTCTAGGGCCTCGGTGGGGAGTGACAGTAGATTGGTAGGCACAATTCCATCTTCCATCTGAAAGTTATAGTATAATCATTTAGTAAGGCTCAGTAGTAGCTATATGTTTATACTACATGGTTTTCATGAATTGTATGAACCTATCCTCTGATACCAACTGTGAGGACCCAGCCCCCGAGTGCCCAGAGCCAGTTACCATGAGACACGATGTACCACAATTATTACATTACATTTACATTCATTACATCATGTCTCATGCTACAGAGGATCGTGAGGTTCAGGTCCTCGGAAAACCATCGGCATTCTGAAACTTCATTGAAGACATGACTTGTACCAGAAAAATTTTCATATAAAACATAGGGTGAGCATTGAAATACTTAGTAAGGGGTTTGAAAAACACTTAATACAGCTTTTGAAAAACTACTTTCAAATATACTTTCTCTTAATTAAAGTAATTCGTTTATGGAAAACAACAAAACATTTCAAAGGTTATTTAATACCATTAAAGAACATCATACATAAGTAATTGAACATTTAGATGAATGCCATTAGATGAACAAAGTAAGCATACTTTTATAACAATGCATGAATTCTACCAAGTAAAATAGGCATAACATGCTAGGTATGCAAGTACTACTGAGCATGAACATTATCAGAGTTGTGAATAAACAATTTCACTACAACTAATAAAAAATTCACAATATAACATGATAAATGTAATGCTAATATTTGCATTAAAATTATGGAAAGGTAAACTGATCCTGCATCATCACTGTATCGTCATATTCCATGTTCACTTTAATCTCTTACTCATAGGTAATGGTTCTATAACCAAGGATATTACTCTAGTCTAAATAATCACTTGGTTGGTCATATACTAAAACATAATGAGAAAATGTATACTGAAGGACTTATGGTCTCTGTGTCAAGGCCTTGTGCCATGACCAAAGGGTAATAACCCAATATGACCGTCTCGAGAATTATCGATGCATAGAAGAGCTTACTTTTACCGTTCTCTAACCTAGAGGGATTAATTTTACCAGTCATTAACCTGTAGGGCTTACTTTAACCAGTCCCCAACCTGGAGGTCTTTCTTTTAACAGGACCCCAACCCGGTAGTCCAATAAATTCATCATATGTCAGTAAGGTCTAATATTCAAGGTGTCCCATACCACTTTGAATATTTAATTTTCAATTGATATTACCCAAGGTGTCCCATACCGCTTTGGGTAATTTAATTTCATTTCTCATTACCCAAGGTGTCCCATACCACTTTGGGTAACTTGATTCTTTGGTAATTATTATGATGTGTCATATTCATGCATGATGATCAATAATATGGACAAGGAAAACATTATACAATTGATCTACAAATACATGACATGATAAATAACATTTAAAATATGGAATAATTAATCAAAAGCAGGCATGGTTTAGTAAACATTCTATGTACACAAAATAATTACTAAAGCACATAAAATGGTAGGGTTTTCCATAAGAGGTGTTAATTGATAACTCTTTTAAATTCCAACACATGAAAATGAAGCACTTAAAGAAAATGATTTGCATTAATTATTGTGATTTACATGTCTTTGAACTTTCAATTAAACCATAACCAGATCAACCACTAATAAACACTCCACCATGTTTAACATCAAATAATAATGTTTACTACATGATAACATAAACCCATAAATTCTTATTCCTTTAATATAAACTTAAATCAGGCCAAAGAACATTCTTTTAAAACATAAATTACATCGAGGGTCCATGTTATAATGACTTCTTTAATTATGCAATCCCATTAGTGTATACCCATGCAAAAAATATATATTAACTTAGGAAAATCGTAAAATCTTACATACCTCAAAACATCAACTTATTCCTAATAATTATACTTGATAACAGGGTTTTGGAAATTAATTTTATAAACAAATTTATTCATAACAATATATACACTAAGTGTATATATGGGTTTACACAAATAGAACAAGGTCCATTAAAATTCCTTGAGATCTGAAAACCTCTAACCACTAATCATTTATTACATTGAAACCAAAATAATATAAGGTTTGTTATATATGTAACCATAAGTATATAAATATATAAAAACATAGTTACACTTAGACTCAAAACCCAGTTCGCATCTAACATAATAATTAAAGATGGGTATTCATATCTCAAAAACCATAATTGATTTGTGATAATATTCATAAACATATACTAGTATATAGTTATATATATATATATATATATAAATTCTACAAAGATAATTTTCCTATTAGAGTAGATTAAAAACATCTTTTATAAGAATATAATTATTTATATAAAATACCAAATTATTTGGAAATCTCAGAAATAGATTTAGATTGGGTATATATGTATATGTCTATATATATACACCAGATTATACACATGGTATAAACTTGGGTTTTGCTTAATGAAAAAGCCTTCAAACAAAACTCCTATATGGTATATTCCTGCATGAATCTTAATTAATAATTTCAATGACTCATTTGGGAAACATAAAACGGATAAGGGAATGTTGTGTATATATATATACAAGGTAGATGATTATACACAAAGTGTATATAAGAGGTTTACTTAGGAAAAGAAGTGAAGAGGCCCCTTACATTCGCTTGAGGAGGAAGAGGGCTCGGGAGACACTGGAAACTTAGAGGACTTGAGAGATCCACTGGAGGTTGAGTGAAAATAACCTAGGGGTTCTTTGGACGGCTCAGTTTTTTATAAATAACTAAACCTATGTATTTTTAACACAAGTGGCAAGGGATCCGAGGCCACTAGCCTTATAAAATATCATGGGAAGGAGACCCCTATGGAAACTATCAGTGAGTGGAGGGTTCAGCGGCTGAAAAGGTGAAGAAAATAGTGATATATAGGAGAGTAGGGCTACTGTTTTGGGGAACACCGATATCCCTTATAATCTTCGGCTTTCTAATGTGCTAGTAATAACAAAACACACACACATGAGGCCTTATACACAGGCCTTTGCCTCCCTGTAGGCCTCAGCCTACCCAAGCGCATGTGTCGCGCGCACCTGTGCTCCTGTGTTCACCCATGCACTCTGACGCCATGCCCGCACTGTGCATATAAGCGCTCCTGTGCACTCCTCTAGCGACCCATACTCGAGCTCGGGCTGGTCTAGGCATGGGCTGATGGCTAGGCTCAACCACCCAGGGTGTGCCGCCTCCCTCAACCCTGTTTTTATATAACTTAACTAAATTAAAAAAAACTTAAAGGGAAACATTACACTATATAGAGATTCTTCTTTTTATACATGGAGTCCATTAATTTTTTTAATGTTTAATGTTTACAACTTAACCATTCTCCTAAGTGTTTCCTAAGGTTGTTTATAAAAACATAAAGAGTTATAAATTGCATGAAAATTCTTTTATTAGTGTCGTAGTGGTTTAAACTTAATTTGATTAAAAACATATAATTCAATTAACAGGTATCTAAAAACAATTTAATACATTGAATGAAAACATTTACAAAACATTTGAGTTAATAGAAACATGTTTTTGAATTACTTATTATTTTTCTCAAAACTCAAATGCAACTCGAAGCACTATATTGTAGTTGGGGTTTTATCTTATAATTTTTCTATTCATATTGTGAAGTTGTACTTAATTGTTTTTTTTGTTAAAACATCTTAATACTAACTACTATAATTATAGATGTTGGGTTTCTAATGGTTACTTGAGTTAATGTTCAGATTGGTTCCCTATAAAACCAAGAATTGGGAATCTTAATCTTAAGGTGATTGAAGAAGAAGAAGAAGGAGAAGATGGTTCAAGTCATCCATTTAGTGCTTAGTGTGGCTGCGGTGGCTTTTTCCATTCTCATGCTTGTTATGCCGAATGCTAAGGACCCCTATTATCTTCTTGGGGTTCTCGTTGTTTTGAGTGGTCTTCCTATAATCTTAATAGTATTTTTAATTGGTATCTTTGGCTAGCTTAATTTCCCTTTTGATCTGAGTGTATTGTAATTAATATGGTGTTCCCATTTGAATAAAGGTCCTTTCGTTCATTTGTGTATTTACTCTATTTCATAATATATTAAAATTTTATTATTACTTTTCCATAATAAACCAGTTTGTTCAATTAATGGGTAACATAAAATATAAAATTCACCATTACATGAAACACAGACTCTTGGGATGTTACATTCACCACTTCCTTTTTGTTCTCTAGTGATTCCTCAATGTATGTTACCTCAAAAGAATAATAAAAGAGAAAATAAGAGTGTAATTCTATTTGAATAAAATTAAAACATGATGAATCAATATCAAACTTTTCCCTTTCAAAGAAAGAATCTTGTGTCGCTTTTTCCTCAAGAAAGTCCACTTGGATATCATATTGAACTCCTTCCAACAAATGATCAACATGTTTGGGAAGATGTAGGTGTTCCTCTTCAGGTGTATCTTCTTCTTTTTCCTCATCCACCAAGGCAATAGATGTGTTGGAAAATTCTAAAAATTTCATGTAAGGAGAGGTGATACTCAATTCAGATTCTACATAATCAGAATGAAAAGAGTTAAGAAAAATATTATCTCCCTTAATTGTCTTTACTTCAATTTCTTATTCAGTATGAGGTTCCTCTTGTAGTTGAATTTCACAAGATAGATGTAGGTAGTCAGGGTCCTCCATCTTTTCTTCAAATTCCACTGCTTTGGTGGTGTCTTCCTTCAATGGTTCTGGATCTGCTACTTTTTAAGGAATATATGGATCAAGTAGTTGTTCACACACATTCCATAATCTATCTAGATATTTTTTATCTCCCACACGTATCTCAGTAGGTAATTCTTTCTTCTTGTCCTCAGGTTCAATTATAGGTTCTGGTTTTTCCATTAATGCACAGACATATTCAAATGCAAGTTCTACTTTGTTCTCTAGTTTTGCTATGTCATTTCTAAGTTCTTGAATCTAAAATATATCATAACCAGCCTCATCTACTTGTTCCAAATTTGGGTAGTTGTTACATGAATTAATGATGAAATCATTTGAAAACATCATGGGAAATTATTATTTTTTATGTTTTTTTGGAAAAGTGTTAAATATTTATAATGTGAATGTGAAACTACCTCCCTAGAAATGACGCCATGTTTTGACACGTTCCTATCATGGGGTGTGGAAAAAAAAATTATTTACTAATTTAAATATAGTATAGTGGTTAACCTAGGTTGTCTCCAGAGAGGAGCACTCAACAATCACTTATGTCACTTTAAATTTGATAATGAAGTGGGGTTGTTTTTGATATTGTTTGGTTATGAAAACAAAGTGACAAAGCTAAGAAAGAAATAAAGTAAAAGATTTAAAAAAAATTTAAAAATAATATGATTAAAAATAGGGACAATAATTGGGTGATCAGGTTGGGGTTGTTTTTTCAGTTACAATGCAATCATTGTTCCATTTTATTATATCCTTTTCTACTAAGTTGATTTAAGTGATATTTCACAATCGCTTCCTATCACTCCCTTGGTAAATGGTGATGTTGAGAGTAAACCTTACTAATATCTCAGATCAATATACTATCCTTCATATTTGAGAAACATATGTGTCAAATACACCCAATTAGGTTAGGAAATTCCCGATCAGGTCTTGTTTATCCCAAACAATTAAGAACATTCAATACCCCTGTCACACGTACGGACGATCGTCGAGTACCTCACCACTAATCCCTGATATATTTCATCGTATATAGAACATAAAATAGTGGAGTAAGATTATTATCATTTACCAATTCTATAATCAATAATAGAATCAAAAACTAAATACAATCTTACTTGATAATAAGAACCGCTAAATGAAATTGTAAAAAACTTTGTAGAAAGAGAAAGAGTTTTTATTCACTAAATTAAAAGAAATTATGCATTACATAAATATAAAACCTAAACTTACCCAATAACTCAGAATATTTACCCTAACATGGTAAGGTTAATTGAGAAGAAGGGGGATGAAGAAGGCATTATAAAACTAAGAAGAACAAAATAATGAAAAGAAAGAACAAAAATTTTATCCTCCAGAATCTGTCCACCAGAAAGATAGCTTCTGTTATCCCACCATCTGGTCTAATAATTCTGAGGTCCCTACTTATATTAGGAGAGTAATGGAGTTTTCCATCTACCCATGAAGTTTGAAATAATTTTGAGCAGAGTGAAATGAGTTATGGTTGAATCAGTAGACATGACTTTTCTTGGCCGACAATCACTATTCCACAAACCCTACTTTGAACGGTTTAAGGGAAGCTTATATGAAATCATTTCTGGGTGAAATTTATTTTGAAGCTTTATCGTCGAGTTTGATTTCTAACCCAGCTAGAATCATCAAAATTTTTGGTCAGTAGACCGAGATATGGGTCATTGAATGAGACATGGTCTATTCTGCCGGCCAGAATAAGTGTTCACATCGACTGATTTGTTTTGAATTGTTGGAGTTCTAATTGGATCTGGGTCATGAAAACTTATATGTATCAAACAAAAAATTTAATACTATAAAAATTAATCACGTGCATTGGATGAATATTATAGGATTTATACCCTAAATACAGAGGAAACATAAAACTATTAAATGTCCAGAATTTACCAATTTTCACACTTAAGCTCAAAACTCACCAAAAAACATAAAATGATGCAAATAAGATCAAATTGAGTAATGGGAAGGTATTAAATAATTTAAAAACATATTTAGAAATATGAAATTATGAGCTATGTCAGGAGGATTCAAGAGGTAATTTCTCTCCATCTTCTTCTTTAATTCCCTTTCAATTTCATGTTTTTTTCTTATTCTCTCCCCACCTATGTTTGTCCAAATGGTATGGTAAATATAGTATCATACATATAATGTAATTTTATTATACTAATGGAATATTATACCCTCCAAACCCCTTATCCTCTTCCTTTTATTTTTATAAAAGAAAACGTTGTTCGTGAGATGTTAATCTCTCACCTTCAAGAATGACATGTTTTCCTTTTTCTTTTCTACCTTCAGATCTGGTCATAAAACCATTTTTTTGGATGAACCAGAATATGTTATATGTATTAAGTCCAATTTAAAGTTTTGGAACTATATTATGTACATATTACTAAATTATTAATCAAAACAAGTTCGTTGTGGTCGAAAAACCGCCCAAATTAACTCAAACAATCATCATTTAATTCTTTTCTAATGATTCATCCACATGGAATACAATGTAATTCATTATAAGATCATTTTAACTTCTGTAATATCATTAATAACCTGTAATATATGTTCTAGATGTTTATCCATGTTCTACATGAACTTCAATTCATTAATACATGTGAAACGCTCAAGAAAACCAAAAAAACAAACATTCCCGAACAATGTTTTTAAACTCTATAACTCATCAAAAGGAGCATAAAATAACATAATTAAGTAAAAAAATACCCATATTAATGTATAAAAGGTTCTATAATTTCTAATTAATGAATATAATGTCATTATATAGGACATTAAAGTGACATAAGCGTTCAGATATAAGGTAAGGGGAAATTCTCGAACCCAACATTCATCCTTTGTGTTCTCCCTCTTTCACTCTTTTTTGATATGGTTACTCCTTAAAAATATTTCTTCCATCATTGTATTTCCTTTTTTGGGATATAAATTTTTTTCACTAGTATTTATTTCAAACCAAATGTTTTCTAAAAAAACACTTCTTTTAAGAACACACCTTTTACTTCTCATTCAAGGTTGATGGTTCTTGTAACATGTATGTTATTCCCTCTTCCTTTTGGAAACCCAATGTTTAGGAATGTGTTCTTATGAGATGAAACCCATTCCTTTTCAAGAGTTATTTATGTTAATTTTTGATATATGTTCTTTCTATCATGCATGATAAATGATAATGTTATGATGTGACAGGTGCACCCAGAATTATATAGTGCAATAATGAATGTTTCAATGTGACAGGTGTGCCCAAAATTATACAACACTCCAATGAATTGGGTAAAGTGATGAATCTCATTAGTTAATGTGAAATTATGTGTGAACAATATGCTAGCTTTGTTCACAATTATGTGTGGTAGTTAACCACTAAGACATGATGCTTTATTTTTTTATGCATTTCCACATTTCAAGTCTTTTATTAATGATTCCTCTCATGTTCATGTTCATTTGCCTATGTTATGGTCATGCTTAACCATTGTTATATTGTTCTTATATATTCTTTTACTGGGATTTTATATCACCTCTTTTGATGTATATCCTCAGGTGACTACATGAACTAGGGAGAGGTCAAGTGCCAATAATAATCTAGAGAAGAAGGAATTAAATAAATGTTTATGCTTGATGTTGTAATTGTTATGTATGGTTCTAGTTTTCCCAAGAAACTAAACCTTTGTATCCTCTTTGTGTAATACTATTATGTTATTTATCTTTAAAATGATGTTATAGTAATGTAATAAGAGGTTGGGTCATTATATATCTCACCATAGATCCACATTAACTACCATTAGAAGGATACATATATACAATTCAGTGTAGTTGAGTTGAATGGACCTAAGTACTTACATGAGAAAATTCCATTTGAGAAGTTGTTGAAGCATTAAATAGATGAAACTTGATGAACACCTATCATGGGGTGATCATTCAAACAAAATAATGAATCCAAGAAAAATGCAGTATAGTTGGACTCAGGATGTCACTAGAGACGACAATGTTGCAAGTATGTTGAAATCTTGTTGTAATGGGTTCAAATTTGTTGAAATCAGTGGGTTCAATCAGTTGATTTTTATATCAATTTATAAAGTAGTGTTTTCACCTTAGTTAATTTCTTTATTATTTAATTGAATTATTTTTAATTTGGTCTTCATTATTCCTCTTATAAATTTAAATATCATTGGTTACTATAATCAGGTTATTTTGGTTTGGATTGATAAATACAATGATCATTGAATTCCCTACACTTTCTTAGACTAGTGATTGGTTACCTCCACTCACCCATGAATTCTCCCACCACTTTTTATCACTTATCGTGAATTAAATCCTATGGTATTGTGTGTAAAATGATGATAATAATTAGAAGAAATTAAAATCTAAAACCAAAATAAACCTCCATGAATTAAAACTATTAAGATTCAAAAAGGAGTTATTATAAATATTTAATGATCAAAATTAATCAAATGCAGAAAAAGGATATTCTTCTTAGCATGCCAACAAATGGCCTAGTGTTCCATAATTAGAGTTTTCAAAATGGGTAATGAAAATAAAATGAGAGTCATGTCCAGTAGTGAGTGAGTGCAATAATCATGAGTGATCTAGTCCTCCTCCCATACTTTCATTCCTTCAGGCATAGTGAATTCCTATTATTGAAGAATCTTGTACGTCTGAGCATACATCCCTCCATGTGAGTGGCGTGAACTTATTTATGAAATTCTGAAATTTACTCTATAATCATGACGGGGTAGGATTTATTTATATAGTATGATCGACATGTGTCCAGAATCAAATGATTGGATGACTTCTGTAAGGCATCAATGTTCCTCCCATGATCTAGTTCAGTATATTTTTTTGGAGTGGACTTTTCTGATGCTTCACAACCCAGTGTATATCTATATTTTTATTTAAAAAAACAATGGAAAATAGGCTTGTGATTTATTTTATGGGCCTTATTATTTACTAACACCTAGGTATTTTCATTTTTAACCATGAACCATCATACCCTATCAGTATCTGTAACCTGAATGTTCCATCATCGACTAGTGAATGCCAATCATCTCTTATCGATGGTGCTAAATTTATCAATTGGATGGATCTCCATGTATCATTCAGACCTAAGGCTTGAATCCTGTACCCATGGGTGGCCCGATTTGATGACATTGGAGGATTTCTCAATGTCTTAAGATAGTGCATACTACCATTTCGATGTTGATACCCTATTTTCTCCAGCTTCTCATAGGATCTTGATCATTCTTCAAATGGGTTTGGTGTTGTAAGGGAGTGATTTATTTTTCAACTAAGTGAAATGTAAAATTTCCCTTAGAGGTGTCACTTTCTAATCAGTTTCTCTTATATAGTATTAGGTTGGATATCATCCTTAGTCAATGTGTATCTCATATTGAATTTTTTTACATTCAAGAATCTCTTGACAATGTTTCTTTACTCTATAGTCATCCCAAATTAATGGGTGGCACCAGAAGTTGGTGCAACTCAAGTAGAAGACATACTACTTTTTCTCATGATGGTAAAAGAGAAGTAGTGGTGGAGAAATTTGGAGTAGTTCCCTACCTATGGATCTTATTAAAGATTCTATTGATAGGGATCATGTTTTTTAAGTGAAGTGGAGGCTTGGAATTAGTTGATAGTGGAATAGAAGCTTGAGAGGTAGGGGTATGGTTGGAATAGGTGGGAAATTATCATGTTACGAATTCCTACTATGAAGGAAATGGTCAGTTTTATAACTATGATATGTGGTTAAGGGGGGGGGGGGGGGTTCATAGTAGGTATTCCTACAATAAGAGTGGTTTCATAGTAAGGTGATTAAGTGACCATGAGTAGTGCTCATGATAAACTGAAGGCACAATTGGTTTTTCTTCATGATAAGTAGTGGAAGTGACCATGGATAAACACCATATTTAAATCCAATTTATAACTAATTTCCAATTTCAAATCGTAAAAAACATTCACCATTTACCCATTATTATTTTTATTTAATGGGGATTACTATAGAGAAAATAGAAGATTTTTTTTGGAAATTTGCGCTCATATCACTCCCCTCCACTGGAATTATTCAACTCCCAGTCAATATTATCATTGAATTTAAATTTACAACAAAATCATCCTTCCTATATCTAAATTTACCTACCAAAGAAGAAGTAAATAGAGACTTATCCACTACGAAATTTATCATGCCTCATATGAAAATCAAACACTACCCCATTTAAATTTAGTCAATGTTACAAGTTAATTAGTAAATTGAATTATATTTAAGTGGAATCAATGATTAAACAAAAATAGATCAATTTTCCTTCTTTCATGAGTTTTCTCTAACCAAAGTTTTATTTTACACTTTATTGATATAAATCAAATGAATGCGATATAAGTAAATTTACCCCTTCATGGGTTCAATATTCCCGTCACGCTTAAGTACTTATTTTTTACAATTCCATTTATTTGATTTTTTTCAACCATAATCTTGTGTAAAGAACTGTACATAGAACTTATTAATATGGAATTATTTTATTATAGAAACATACCTAGTTCCCTTTCCTCATAGACTCACCATGGTATCCAAATTTCTCATTTTCTTCTAAGTTTGAATGAATTATATCATTTTAAACTAATTTGGATCCCAAATGTTTTCTTTATTATAGTGGTCAAGTTACCTCTGATCAAGTTCAAAATTCTACTGACTTTAAGTTATAAATTTGATTCCATAGAAATATTTTGACTCATAATTTGACCTATTTCTAAGATAAACCTCCCTAAAAATAGTGATCAATTTTACTAAGAAATCATTTAAGTCTCAGAATTTTGGAACTTATGAATTAATCAACTCTAGAATAGTATATGAAAACTAGTAAAGATATTAATGAGGTTAAATAAATGATTGAAAATAAAAATTGAAACTATACAAAAGGATAAATATATTGAACTCTATTTAAAAAATTTATTTATTTATTTACAGGTTCTGTGAAATTAACTAAAAATAATTTAAAAACTACTCTAAAAGGTTTATCTCCTCCCCCACACTTGGTTCAAAGACACTTTCAATTGAATTCTAGTATAAATTTGTTCTATAAAAATAGTTCAAAATAAAATAAGCAACTATTTTGGTAGTTTGACTGCGGAATTTCTTTGTTTCTATATTTCTGGAATATGAGTGTTTGACTTGTTATAATGAATCCTATATATCAGAGAATAGTTCTGTCATATTTTTCTTCTATAAAAAGTTTTACCAATAATTGGGAAGAGAAAACATGGAAATTCTATATTTATGAGTAGTAGGGAGGAGTCTGGACTCCTCTATTGGTTTATTCTAAAAATAATCATGGTACTTCTTCAATTGTTGTTAGTTCACCTTAAATGGATATTTTTAACCTTATCTATCAATTTAAAATGCAAAAAAGAAAAGGTATTAGTTACTGTGTATGGACCAGTCCATTTGAAATGAATCTTACCAGGGAAGAGATTCATCCTTGAGGAAAATAATATTAATTTTTCTCTAATATTAAATTCTCTTATCAGGATGAATTTTTCATTAATATATATAGTTTTATATTTATTCAACAATGATCTTTCATATACTTATCTTATTATCTCCTCAAGATTTGTCATTTGTAGCTTCCTATATTCTCTAGCCTTTCCAAACTCATGGTTCACTCTCTTGACAGCCCATTAGTCTTTGTGTTGTAACACAATAGGAAAGTGGTATTATTTACAATAAATAATCATTTAGGGTGACATACCAAATGGGTTTTTGTAGGAAGTTCTATATTTCTATAGTTTATATTATAATTTCTTACTCTAGTACTTATGGTTGGGTTTCACTATCTTCTCCAAAATTCTTTTTGACTTCTTTGTTGGATACCTCATCCAGTCCATTTGTTAGTGGATGGTAGGTAGTGGCAGTTTTATAGTGTACTCCATATTTTTTCAATAGGGAATCCACATTATTATTATATAAGTAGGTCCCTTGGTCATTGATTATAGCTTGATGTATTCCAAACCTATAAAAAAATTGATTTTATAAATTCAATCATAGTTTTTGAATTGTCACATCTATTATATTTTTCTCTAATACACTTGGAAATAAGCATTACTGCCAATAGAATGTAGGAAAATCTAAATGAAATAATTAGTGGGCTCATGAATTCAATTCCACAGACATCAAATATCTCATAGAATACCATTTTTTTGGGTCATCTCATGTCTTTTGTAAATTTCACTAGTAAACTAGAATTTCAATTTTTTTACACAATTCAATTGAATTTTTAAAATTGAGGGCCAAAATAATCCATCATAAATTTTTTTCAATCCATCCTTTGAGGTCTAAAATTTCCTCCACATGTAAGTTTAAGGAAAAAAATGTATAGAGTTTATTTCCTCTTCAGTGATGTATTTCCTAATGACTTGGTCACTACAGATTTTCCGTAAATAAGGATCCTCACCAATATATTATATTGATTTAGATTTTTAGTTTTTCAGTTTTATGTTTAGAAAATATGAAGGGTACCTTTTTTGTGATTAGAAAGTTCTTTATATCAGCATACCAGGGATTTTGGGTGAGGTTACACAGTTTATAAATAGGGAACGAATCATCCAAAATTTTCTTGGATATTGGTTTTACCTTAACAGTGTGTGGAAACCAGCTTATATGGTCAACCAATATATTTTTTCATCACTTATTATGCTTAATATATAGGTTAAACCCCTACAGTAGAAATATCTATCTCACTACTTTGGGATTTTCGTCGGATTTCTTGATCAAATATCTCAATGTTTCTTTATTAAAATAATCAGTTACTTTATATCCTAAAAGATAAGAATGAAATTTTTATAAAGTTATTACAATAGACAAAAATCCCAATCTCCATTATTGTCCAATTAATTTGGGTTATATCTAAGGTCATTGAAGTGTATGATATTACTAGCGTATATCTATCAATATTTTGGTAAAGCAGAACCCCTATAACTTTGTTGAGAACATCACATAGAATCTCAAAGGGATGACTATAGTTTAGTGAAAAAATGATGAGGGTAGTGGTAAATCACTCTTTAAATATATCAAAATAATTCTTGCATGAATCATCAAAAAAATATTTTCCTTCTTGATTAGGGTATTTAGGGTCATATAAAATCTTCTGAACTCCCTAATAAACTATATATAAAATCCAATGTGGAAAGAAATAATTTGAGGTGTCTTATAATAGGGGGTAAGGAAGAGTGGAAATAATAAAAATTTTGATTTTTCAACTTTAATCCCATGTTTAGAAATTAAATGGCCCAAAAAATTCCCTGTTTAACAATAAAATGACACTTTTCCAAATCTATAACCATTTTTTCTCAATAATTTTTTTTAAAACTTTTTCCAGAATCTCCAAGAATATTTGAAAACAAGGCCCATACATAGTGAAGTCTTCAAGGAATACCTCTATTTAGTTTTTAATCAAGTCTGAGAAAATACTCAACATATAGTGCTGAAAGGTACCTAGGGAATTAAAAGGGCTGAAAGGAATCCTTAGGTAGGAAAACATACTTAAGGGACATATGAAGGTGGAATTTTCTTGGTCATAGGGATCTATTTGAACCCCAAAATACCCGGAAAATCCATCAAGGAAACAGTTATGGCCCTTACTTGTGTTTCTCTATAGCATTTGGTCTATAAAGGGTTTGGGTAATTTATCTTTTTTAGTCACATATTTTTATATCATATAATATATAAAAACTCTCTAACTATTCTATATTTTGTTGGAACTAACTTAGTTTTATCATTTTTCACAATAGTGTAACCAGTTTTCCATGTGAAAATTTGGATGCGAGTTACCCATTGGAAGTCAGAGATGGGGTAAATTATTACAACTCCTAAAATTCTTTCTACCACTTTTTATCTACTTCCAGAAGGGTTGGGATAAGCCTCCTTTGGGGTTATCTCACTGGTTTGGATTCGACTTATAGAAAAATACTATGCATGCAGGTTGTTAGGATAATTTCTGGGATGTACCCTAATGTTAAACCTATTTCCCTAGAATTGTTTTTCAGAAGTTTCAATAGTTTGTGTTCTTGGATAGGATCTAAATTATTTGAGATTATGACTAAAAGTTTTCCATTTTATTTTAAAAATTAATATATTAAGTTTAATGTATGGAAATTTAATTCTAACTCAAGGGGGTTTTATAGAGATGTTTCCATCCTAGTGTTCTTCATGTGGGTAAGCTGAAAATTCAAGGTAGAATTATTAGTATCAGATTTTAGTAACTCGTCAAAATAATTTTCATCAATTTCATCAAAATTTTCAACACATGAAAATATCTCCCCATTAAATTCATTTTAAAAAAATAGATTTATCAAGAATGTTGGGTGTTTACAAAGCTTCATCTAATCTAATTATATCATCTAATATTTTAATTTACACCCTATAAGAACAAGTTAGTTCATTGTTTTTAATGTAAAAACAAAATTCTATTCACATGGGTGTTTTATTGAATCATGGGTGTTGAAATATACTATTTCCTCACAAAAATTCATGGAAAGGGTTCCTTTAATGAAATTTATGATGGTATTAGAAGTCTTTAGTATTTGTATGCCTAGAATAATCATAGAGTGATCTTTACCTTTTCCTTATTCGATGTTGAGATTGTAGATGATATTAGAGAATGATTAACCTTGTAAACATTCTAATACATCTTCAAGGACACATACTGGGATGGTAGTGGCATGATTGGATAGTTTCAAAAATACATGGGTGGGGATTAGTTCTTTCATATAAATAGAAGAATAAATATAATAATAAATCAAATTAATTGGAGCTCTGAAATCACATGGTGCATCGAAAAAAAATCATCTTACCAATTGTGTGAGGAATATAAAAAGTACATAGATATTTCAGTTTTTTGGGTATTTGAGGGGTAACAAGGTAGAAAAATTCTTACCTAACATTACCTCTTCGTTTAATTTCAATATCCTTCTACCAGTGAACATGTATTTAATAAAATTTTTATTCCTTGGAATCTAGTGAATTAATTTTAGTAGGGGGATATTGATCCCCACTTTCTTGAATATTGAGACCATCTTCTGTTATAGTGAATAATCCATAGTTTTATTGGGGTTTTTTCATCCTTATAGGGAGTTATGGTTGGGGTTATTGTGGGTCTTCTATTTTGGATTTCCCGTTTTCTTTCCTTGATGGTTCTTTTACTGCTTCCTCCTCTGGTTCTTTTTCATGGGAAGTTTTTTTTGATTCATGCTTCTATTCACTTACAAATTCAATTTCCAAGGGCGTTCTTTCATTTTTTTCTAACTCCTTACCAGTCCTTAATGAAATAAAAACAAAATTTTCTTTAGGGTTAGGAATTGGTTGATAAAGAAGCTTACATAAGCCTTGATTTACCATCTTATTGAGGGTGGTCATGAGAAATAAGAATTATCCTTTTAATTCCTTCAATTCCGATCCATGAGTGGTGAGAGCAATCTGTTAACTATTTTGAGATTCTATTAACTATCTCATCTTATAGTTCATAGAAGGATCTTATAATTTTAATTTCAAGTAATGTGTATATGGTTGTAAATCCTACCTATGGAATGGAGGGTCTAAAAAGGGATATTGAGAAGACTATTGGAATGCTTGCTGGAATGGTGGCCTTTGTCTTTGTTGGATCCCAGCTCCAAATTTATTGGTTGGGGGTATCTAAATAATTGGTTTCCACTTAGTTGGTTCTAGAATTTACCTTATAACATTTCATCACAACTTTAGTCACATGAAATTGATGACATCCATCAGTGAAAATATCTTGTGAATAACATAGCTGGAAAACCCTTGGGGTGTAGTGGGTGAGGATTTATGAACTTTATTTATATAAATTTATTTCACAAGATAATTTAGATCTTAAATTGTATTTTATAATAAATGTGTTTTGGAAATTTTTACCCCATGTATGCCTATGGTTTCAGTTCTCATACCAAATTGTTGGGAATTTTTGAGATCCCCTCAACCAGTTCTCTAGCATCAACTGGTGACAAATATATCAGTGATCCTCTTAAAGAAGCATCAAGTAGGTTCTAGTCATTTCCCATTAGTCCTTGGTAGAAGATTACCTAGAATTGATGTTCTTCATATGAATGGTGTGGAAAGTATGTGGTTAGTTTCTTGAATATCTCCCAAAACTCATAGAGAGTTTCTCTAGTTTCCTGTTTTATTCCATAGATTTACATTTAAAGTTGATCACTCCATGAAGCAGGGAAGAATTTATGGAGTAAGGTATTTTTTATCTCATACCATGAGGTGAATTCTCTAAGATGCAGATTATAAATTCACTCAATGGCTACCCCTTTAAGTGAGAAGGGTAAAGCCTTCCAATTGATTTGAGCCTTAGTGATTCCCCTAGTTCTGAATCCATTAAAAAATTCTTTGAACACTATCAAGTTCCTATTGGGATCATCACCAGATAAACCATGAAAAATAATTAGTTTCCCAATTATTCTAGTTTTTATTTCAAAATATTATCCATTTAATTGTAATTTTCAGTTATTAATATGAAAATTGAGTGATTAAATTTATCTAAAAGACTTATTAGCTTGAGAAATATTATCTTCCATTTTTTTGATTCATGTTATATCTCTGGTGAATGAATAAGATGTTGAGGAAGAGTTATCCAATGTAATGGTGGAAAACTCACTTTACTTTTGTTCTATGATCTTTAGAGTTCTAAGTCTCTCTAGCATAGTTCTCTATACCTCCAAATAAAAACAAATGAGGATAGAAGATATCGATATGGTAATTTTAAAACATTATTTAAAAAAATTAAAATAAACCACTATCTTCCCTAGTAATGAAACCAAGTTTGATGTGCGCATATCATGTGGTTCTTAGAAAAACAAATTAATGAACCTAATAAAAATGAAGTATTGTGGGACTAGGGTTATATCTGGAGAAAATGGTGTTGTGGGTGAGTTAAAATCTTATTTTAGTTGGTTTAAATTTTTTGAAAACTATGGGTGAAATAGTTTGGTTTTAATATCAATTTATAAAGTAATGGTCTTGTCTTGGATCTTTCCCTCATTCTTTTATTGAATAGTTTTTCAATTGGTCTCTATTCTACCTTTTATCAATTGAAATATCATTGAATAATTTTTTATAGTTATTTAATTTTGGATAGATAGAAATATTGATCACTATATTACCTAACCTTTCCTATAAAGGCGATTAGATACATCCATTCACCATTGAATTCTCCAAATACTTTCTATTACTTGTAATGAATTAAATCCAAGCGGCTTGTGTGTGAAATACTGATAATAAGAAGAATAAATTTAAAGATAAAACTAGAATAATACTATACTAATTAAAACCATTAAGATCCATATAGAAGTTAATATAAAAATTAAATGATCAAAATTCATCAACAAGTGGAAATGGGAGGAATCTCCTTTGTGAAACAATAAATTTCCTAGTGTGCCATCATTAGAGTTTTAATAGTGCAGAATGAAGATAAAATGAGATTCAAGACTAGTAGTGAGTAAGTGCATTATTTAAGAGTGAGAATGTCCTCCTCCTCTCCTATCCTTTCATTAAACATATTTTTTTAATTTTATTGAATAATTCTTGTTCATTTGATCATACTTCCCTACAAGTAATTAACATGAAGTTATTTATGAAATTTAGGAATGCCCTCTTTATTCAACATGGAGCTGGTTTACTTTATGTTGTATGATTGACATGTGTCTAGAATCAAGGGTCTGGATGACTTTTATAAGGCATCGATGCTCCTCCCATTTTCAAATTCAAAGTACTTTTTGTGGTGGAGTGTTCTAGCACTTCATATCCCAATGGATGTCTTTATTTTTTGTATAGGAAAATGTCAGAAAAAATGGGATTAGGATTTAGTTGATGGAAATTATTATTTACTTGAAACTAGGAATTTTCATTTTACCTATGAAACATCATACCCTATCAGTGTTTTCAACCTGGATGTTCCATCACCAACAAGATAATTCTTACCATATCTTGTTAGTGGCATTTCATTTATCAGTAGGATGAATTTTTATGTACATTACTAACCTCAGGCTCAAATATTACACCTATGGGTGGTTTTCTTAAATGGAATATGTGCATTTATCAATGTATTTTGATAGTGTTGTCTCCCAGTTTGGAACTAATTCCTTTTTTTCTTTAGATTCTCATGGGATCTTGGTCCTTCATCATGCGACTTTGGTGTCAACAGGTGGAAATTTCCTTCACAACTGATTGGAATGTCAAAACATCCTCAAAGGTGACATAAGAAGGGAGGATTAACTTATATTGAATTATTATAGATCATGTCCTCATTGAATGTGGATATCATATTGTAAAAGTGTACAACCATGACTCTACTAGCAAGGTGTAATCACTCCATCATCGTCCCTAATTCATGGGTGTCACTAAAAGGGGGTGTAACTCAGGTAGGTAGAATCATGATTTTTTTCATGGTGCTATTAGATATGTGGTTGTGTATATATTTTAATTATCACAAAACTTATATATTTTATTAAAGATTTATTCAATATGGATCTATTTCTTTAGGGTAAGTGGAGGCTTGGAATCAGTTGATAGTTGCATGGAAGCTTGAGAGGAAGGAGTACGGTAGGGAGAGGTGGGAAATGATCACGGTAAGTATGACTACTATAAAAGACATGGTCAGTTTTCTAGCTATGATATGTGGTGAAAATATTGGAACTTGTTAGGTATGACTACTATGAAAATGTTTTCATAGTATGGTGATGAAGTTAACATGAGTAGTGCCCACAGTCAGCTGAAAGCACGATTGGTTCTTCATCACGATAGGTAATGGAAGAACCCATGGATGATATCCATACCTACCGTGTCACAGTAGGTTCTCAATAATGGGGGGTATCACATGGTCAATTCCCATGGTTAGTGTAGTGACTATGTATGGTACAATCACTTTCGGCCTTTTAAAATTTTCAACCCACAAAACAAAAAAATTTACATTTTTTCATAGTGTATTATTTTTATATAATTGAAATTATATATGATAATTCAATAAGAGTCAAATTCCTTAAAAATAATTGCTTTAAAATTTATATCAAAATATGAATTTATCAGTAGACACCATATTTAAATCTAATTTCCATCTAAGTTCCTATTTTAGATAATCATAAAAAATCACCATTTACCCGTTATTTGTTTAATTAATGGGGGTTTTTAAAAAGAAAAGTAGAAAAAAAATTCAAAATTTGGTCTCACATAAAACCTATATTTAGTGATAACAACCACACTAACAATCCTCTACATTTCATTTGAATTCCTCATTATAACTCATGATGCATCAGACCCATCATGCCCTTATGGGCCAAGAATCAAATCAAGAACCAATATTTTTATAATCGATCAAGCATAAAAAATCCAACAAATCATGAATAAAAATAAATTGTGTATAATAAAAGGTTAAAAGAATATAAAAATATAACATCACATATTAGGAACATCAATCGCATCTCTATAAATCTGGACTTCCCACTGATAATGGTTTTGATGATGCACTATACAAGTATCCATCACAAGATCTAACACATTCCTATGTATCCTTACTACCAAAAACTTAATTGTAAGACAAAAGAATAGAAAAGTATTCAATACCACTTAATAATTTCCTATCCCAGATCACTTGAAATATTAATTAGATTAGAACACCACACGACCTTAGGCACACCTCCTCATACATAATAGGCTACTTACTAGCATCGAGGGTCTAAGGTGGTACTATGAGGAGACTATATCCCCATACCACAGTACATAATAATAATTAAATAAATTAAATATCATAAATCAATAATAGATATCCATAAGTGTACATATAATAAAGAAACTAAATCATCAAGATGATATAATAAATGAAATGTGACATATGGTCATAAAGACTCGGAGAATGCTAAAAAAACACTTCTACTGATCTCCCATGAGACCAATAAAAGATATAAAGTAAATAGATGAAAATAAATGCACTAGGATCTACTGCTGACTCTAAGATATGATACATACCTAGTCTTCATAAACCTCAAACTACACCATCCAGATCCTAAGAATCCATATAAGTGGCTATGGTTGATCATGAAATCCTCAGTCACCACTCTATCATATGCTCCCTATGATCAACATTTAAGAATACACAAGGTCTACACACAAAATTAGTTGAGAATAAATGGGGTGTGAAATATATCTTAGTAATCCACCTCCAATGGTGAACATATAACCCACCTTCATAAGTGTTTGTTATTGGATTATTCTTAGTCTAGTTAGAAAAAAATAGAATATAAATGAATAAAAAACCCACAATTGATCATCAGGTTCATGAAATTGATTGATCATACCTACTTCAAATAGTGTTGGAATGTCTCTGATTACGTCTCAACAACTGCTCCAACAACATAACCATCCAGGGGGTACAAGTATTACCGGATCTCTATCAACTAGTGTTGATCCTCAGGTCCATGACCCTAATCAACCACACCTTCTTTTCCCCGATGAGAGAATGTCTCTGGGCATGATCATCACCTTAGGGAAACTTTAGTCCTCTATCTGGGGATACTGTGATCACACCTCCAATGATGGGCAGTATACCCTAGGACATAACTAAGAATCCATCTTCCTCAAAACCTCTAGATAAACCCCATGATAATACCTGAGTGTTCTCATTATCAAGATGATTATTTATTCATAGGGGGAAGCCCTAGGTAATCCTATACACCTAGGTATCCCTGATTCCTAGGTGACCCAAAAAATCAAAGGGATTACCTTCCCTAGATCACACAGCCAATGTATTAGGCTGCCAATATCTCATGGATCCTCATCCAAACTATCTATGGTGTGTCCACCCAATCATAGGGGTATCTTAGGAATTAATAGAAGGGATCCAACTATCATTCTTGGGATGTCCATCATCTATTCTTGGGGATATACAACCACACTACACAACATAGCAGTATTTGAATACGAAGCATCATGTGGATTCCCTATGGTCTAATGGTATTTCTATTTGAATCTTGACACCCATGATTTCATAATAGTATCATAATATCATAAGTATCCCCACCATACATGGTATTCATGTATATGGGTCCACACACTCTATGAAGTCTTATCCTAGGTACCACCTCTAGAAACCCACTCCTATATCATCCAAATCATTGGATATTGGTATATTTGGGAATCTTACCCCAATATATCATAATACCAAATCCTAAACATACTGGGAATACCAGGGTATCATCCATATCAATAAGTAAATATAAATCATCCTTGGAAATCAAATCATTGTCAAGCCCAACGACGGACTCCTAGGTTTCCAAGGAAATCACAAGTCATCAACAATAAATATGAATGAAAATAAACATATCAAAAGATCTAGATAAATTCATATTCCCAACATTATCATCTCATCCAGATTGGGATTCCACATCAATTCATGTCCTAAGGTAACAATCATAACCACTACTACCCATGATACCCAACCACTCAGGTTTGTTCTATCAACAAGAACCAACATGGTTCCTCTATGTTAGCATGTTAGTGGAGGTAACCCTCTTAGTATCCCCGACATTGGTATATAAGTGAATTAATCCCTTTTGGGATCCTCTATGTTAAAAAATAAGTATAGGAATCCCTCTTGGGATCCCCATAAGTGTAATGAAAGTGTAGGCATCCCTCTTGGGATCATTTAGGCGAAAACATAAGTGGAAGAACCCATCTTGAGATCCTTAGACGCGACTCTTCTCTCAAGAAAACACCCGCATCTTGGTAAAAATGCTTCCTAGTAGTTCCAATACAAAAAATGACCACATTACCTTAAGGGTTAATCCACTTAAACATTATTCTAGGGAGATGGATCATGAACCTTATCAGTTATAAGGTCCCAATCAGTTGGTCCACTTACCCAACCTGATCGTAGTCCATCCTAATGTAATCCACCTAGGCTAGTCCACTACTAAGGGAAAAGGGTGTGATTTCTCATAATTAATTCATCTTTTCAAATTGTAACATGATCCTGATAACCAAGAAATATCCCAAGAAAACACTGGTTGGGAACATTTTTAGTTCCATGCCACATCCACTAAAAATTATCATGACCCTCATATGGGTACCATACTATTCTACTCGCTCAAGAGACCACTGGATTAAACTAATATAGGAATAACCTCTCCATTATAACCCACTTTCCTTGAATCACCTCTTATATGTCCTCAAAAAATCCTAAGGGTTCCACCATCACATTCTATATGGAAGAATACTCAGAATGGATGCCTATTGTGTCCAATTATAGCTCCAAGTTTCAAAATAACTCAAACCATTTTAGGGGGTAACAAATGAGTAGTACGTGACGTGTACTAAAAAATATCCACCCTAGCCATGTACTTTAACACTCCATGCATACAGCTAGGGTCTGGTAGTATATTACCACATGGCCATGTCCCCCTCACTTAGTGTGTATATCCAACTACTCAGCTAGACCCCCAAGATCCCACTACATGAAATTCAATCAAAATATATGGCATATAGTCCCAAAAATCCAATCTTTTCTAAAAATGTAGAATACGTGACATGTGTTCTTGAAACTACATGTTGTGTGATCTGTTTTTCTGATCTAGAAATACCTAAAATCCTCTTGAAACCCTTTTTTTCCACAAAAATATGAATATATATACCCTCTATGTGTCCTCAAGTTTTTAATAAACACTTCATGACTTAAAAAAACTACTATATGGGGATATGTGTCAAATAAAATAAAATGTTCCTACCACATGGTGAAATATATTGATGCGTCAGGTCCAAATACATGCCCCATTGTCATCACGACCTGAGTTAGTCTCAATTTATACAAACAATGAAGTCTGGTGGTGCCTCCTCCTCCTCATATTGGTTAGAATGTCACGCGAGGGAGAAGATATCCCCCCTAATATAGTATGTAGGAAGGAAATGAGGGGGTTCTTTTATGAATTTAATTTAATTAATTAATTTAACATAATAATTTAAATTCCAATTTAAAATTCTCATCCTAATTCATAGAACTCATAGTGGGTTTACACCATGCGAAGGAAAACCCCCTAGTTTTAGACTCAACCACGAACTCAAAATATCAATCGAACGCTCTTTTCAAAATATATCATCAAACAAACACACATAAATAAATATTATTTAATTAATTAGATGTTAATTATTATATGAAAACTAAAATATCTTGTACTTATAACAAACTCCTACCCTAGGGTAAACACTATATTTTAAAACAAAGGGAGTGGTAAAAAAATGCTAGGATCATTTTTAGGGGTCAAATTTCCATTTTACCCCCATGAGAATCCTAAACTAAAAAATAAAATTTCTTATCATTTAAAAAACCAAGAAAACAAGGGTATTTACATCATTTATCTATTAAGTCACAATAAAGAACTCCCAAAATACCATTAGTCACCTCAAAATCCCATAACATAAAACCTGAAAAGGGTATATATGCCTTTAAACTCATGATCATACTTAAACTTATCATCCCATAATGGTATCTTTATCCAATAAATCATCCTTTTATGATACATTCCTCATATTTAAAGTTATTTAATCCCTTCTTTGATACCAACTAAGTCATCCCTAGACCCGTACAATCAGATCTAGTGATAAAAATGTATTCTTTACTTACTAGCTATGATAATATCTGAAATACCCCAATTTTAATAATCCAAAATCATAATATCCATTTCTAACATTAAGTCACTTACATACCAAAAATCTTTTACGTTTAATGTTTAGAGAATTATTAAAAACCCTTTATGTAACAAAACTCATTATTTCTCATTAAATGGTCATTTTTTCCATTATAACCAAAATTTGTTATTCTATTAGAAGACTTCAATATCTCCCAACAAAATTCACCACACATGATACACTTTTATATATATCTTACATAATTCCATTATTCATAGGCTATAGAAGTAAAAAAAATAATAAATGGTGAGATTGGATGCTCAGTAATGGTAAATACTGGGGAAATCAGTCAATTGTCATATGTTGGAATAATATAAGCATAAGGGTATGAGATCATAATAAAAGTACATGGACATATTATAAGATAATTAATACCCATCAAAACATAGATCATAATATAGGATTCAAGTAATAAATCATTAATATAATAAAATACTCATATGAATCAATAATCATGAACTATTAAAATAAATATTCTTCAAAGGAACCATTAAAACTCATAGAAAGAATAGGAAAACTATGTTCATATTCTAAGAAATTATATTTCCATCATATAATCACTAAAAATGATAATTATAGTATTATATTAGGAATAAAATCCATCCAATTAACTCTGTAATCAATGAAGAGTTACTTATATTTAATAATATTTATCATCTCTTAGGAGTAACTTCCATCCAATTAATTCCATCCCATAACCCAAATAATTGGAGATCTATATAAAGAACACCTATAATCATGAGATATATCAGGATCACCTAACATCATGATATATACGAGGCTCAACAATCATCATTAATAAATTCTAGCAATAAAAACTTAAATAAATTACATCATTCTTGAATTTCATCATAAAACTCATAGAAATGACCATAATTATAATAATAACATGACTAACCCATGAAAAATAAATGGGTATCATAATTATTTCATCATAAATTAATTAAATCATGGAAAATTATAAAGTTTCATATAATAATATTTAAAACATCATCAATATAATCCATATAGAGAAATAACATGGATAATATCATAAGATCGTATCCCCAGAGAAGCATAATAACCCTTAATTGATGTTGAAATAGATGAATAATTTCTTTTAAATAGAATTTGAATATTTATTTGAAAATAGGGAACATATATTTTTTTCCTATTTAATAAAAAATTAAAAATCTAATAATATTGGACAAAAAATTTCATTGAAAACAAACATTTAAAATTGTGAAGTAAGATTCAAAGAAAATAATCGTCATGATGTTGGGAAAAAATATTTATGCCTTACACCTTAAAAAATAATGTTTCTTTCATAATTTTGTAAAAACATAATAAACTTGGAAAATTGAAAAGTAAATTTTAAAGAAAACAATGGTTACAATATTTGGAAAAGCTATTTATGCCTTATACATTACAAGAGAATGTTCCTTTCATACTTTTGTAAAAAATAAAAAAGTGAGACGTACATAGAATATTTGAAAATTTATTTTTTCATTTGTAATAAAAATAAAAGGAGGTAAAAATAATATTTCTCAAATATTTATGTATAGGTAAAATCTTACATCAAATACTTTAAATAACATGGCTATGGAATTTTTTTCAATCAAAGAAGAAATTTGTCTTGTTTTTCTTAAACCCATTTTATTGATCATTTTAAGTACCAAAAAGATTAATATAGAACTAATAATTTTAAATTATTGGAAAAAATAGGGAATAATAAAATATATGGGTTTTATTGGATAAATATCATATAATTTATCTTAATGTAAATTTTACATAAATAATCCAAGAAATAAATAACATTGTAACATAAACCCTTACAACTCTGGTAACATTTGAATCATAATCCACCATAAATAAATAACATCAAATAAAAAATTAAATACCATTTATATGAAGTGATTAATTTTATAACATATCAAAAGGGAAGTATATACACCATATAAACATAAAAATGTGGATAACATGAAACATGTCTCAATGAAATAACATTGATACAGATAACTCTTACAGTTTTGGTAATATTTAAATAAAAAAACCACATATAAATGATAACCTTGGATTAATTTTTAAATCTATGTAATTTACATTAAAATAATCATAAATTACATTCATAGATAGTATATTCACCACAAAAAATAAAAAAGTGGTGTATATGGAATATGTATCACAAAAATAAAAGGGATTCATGAATCTATTACCTCAAGTATTTTTTTGCTTCGTATACATTAAAAAATATTGTAAACTAAATTTAAAATTATTTTAAATCCATTATATGACCATATTAATATATATATAACTACATATTATTCCCTTATAATTTATCATTTTCCTTTTGTTACCAATTTTCATTAAAAAAATTATTCAAGTGAAAAATAGTTTGTTTACCATGCATGTTTCAGTTTAATGATTGTAGTCCTTTAATATTTATCATAGTTTAATAATATATATAATCATAGAAACTTTCATAATAATAATATTTACTCATTATATACACTTTAATAATCGTCCATGTAATGTGGTGTTGAAAAATGAATTGCATAACTTCATGGAGATGGTAGTCCGTACACAAGCACAACTGATGTTTCCACTTTTCAATGGATAGAATGAAAGAAAGATAACTATTATTTCGTGTTTCCAAAATAATAATTATATCATTAATATAATAGATATTCATTAAATATCTCCTTATTACCATCTATTTAAATATGAAATTAAAAATTAGTCACATCACTTCGATGAGGTGGTAGTCCACACATACGCACAAATGATGATATAATTTTCCAAATAATAAAAACATAATGAGGTGGATAAAATATTATATATTAAAAAGAGTAATTATTTAATAAATATAATTTAAAAAATATTAATCCCATCCTAATAAAAATCCTTGAAAGCTGGTGATGGTAAATCAAATACATCGCTTTGTGAAAAAAGGTAGTATGTACATATGTGGGAGCAATGATTTCATTTCCCATTGGGATGGAAAAGAGATGAAAAGGGTTTCTACATGAACATAATAACATTTAAGTATATGTGAGATAATTATGGTAGTATTTCAAAATGGTTATAGAATATTTAAATTATGTGTAAGTAGAAATAATATTGGAAACATTCGGTTAAGAGTTATGCCACTACTTTGGAAAACTTCTTTTGGATTACATGTTAAGATTTTAAAGGATGATCTGATGATGATACCATGTATTATAATACATGGGGGGATATAGTATTTCATTTTTAGATATTTTTTGAAATAAATTCTTTAAAAGGTTTTAATAAGTGATGAAATGATGTGCCCTTTTGTAAGTGTGGTGGGTGGAAAACTTGTAAATAAAAAAAATATTAATATATAATATGTGTATAATTTATTTAAAATATATCCAAATGTACTTAAAATACATGAAAATGTGTTTATGTTCATAATATAATTAAAAAATAAATTTTACATTTGTTTAGGTTTCATTTTAAACCATATTTTATGTTTAACTCTGTTTAACATTAACTAAAGTAACTAAATTTTTTACTCTTTAAAGGACATGAAAGTAATTTTAAAAATAAAAATGTCACATAAATAAAACATGAATTATAGGATCAAAAATTTTCCTTCCACATTAGTTAATATTGTATTTTTATAATTTTTTAATAATTTTAAAACATTTAATACCATTAAGGTCATTTTCAAGACTATTCACATATCTTAACTTTAAAGGAATCAAGATAATAATGGAATTAGAATATAAAATAATTATCCATCCATTATAAATTATAATTATCCAATAAATTCTTGGGACACAATAACCCATTTAAAATATATTACATTTAATCCTTTCAAAATCAATTACTTGATTTTTCTACTTCTTGCACAAGTGTTGCATCAGATTTGCGTAAGTGTTCAATGTAATTAGAATATAATTGAAAATTAAAAATAAATTACTACAATTAATAAATCTTAAATATTATCAATTTCATTATTTATATTTTTTTATATTCTATTTTTATCTATATGTATATTATGATGACATTATAAGTGAGAGAAAGTGACAATTTGTAATTATCTTAACATAAAAGAATATAAAGGTTGTATTCCATGAAAAGTGGAATAAAAATACTATATTTTACAAATTATTATTTTTATGGTAAAATTGAACTCATAAAATAAAATAATGGAATTATTGAGTTGATTTTGAGACCTTATCTCATATTTTTCACCTTAATTAACATGTTTTACCCATTTCCCTAGTGCTAAAATTTTACCATGATTATTGTTCATTATGAATAAAATTAAAATTAAAATATTTAATAAATTTTAAAAAATATATTATGAATTTTATATCCAATTTTATAGATTCAATTTATTTAATCGGAAGAAATAAATTTCAAAATAAGTGCACAAAACACAACAAAAAATAGTTTTTAGAAAAAATATGTTTTTAAGAATAAAAATAATTTTATACCAAATCAAGTATAATGATAATTATATTTAAATTAAATATTTTTTTATTAAAAAGTATATTAAATTCTTTAAATAAATTTAGAATATAATTGTTCTTTTAAAATTATTAATTTTAAAAAAATAAATGCCATTTTTACAAAAATTAGTGTTATTCAGTATTCACTTAAAAATCAACATTTTAAAGAAAATATGAAAAAAACAAGCCTAAACTTATTATTAAATGATAATTTAAAAATGATAAAAAAAATTTAAAATAAAATTTATAAAAGTGGTCGAAATTAATTATAATATTTGTGCACAGAATGGAACAAAAACTATTTTTTCAAAGGAAGTGTATTTTTGAATCATAAAATTACTTTACTCTCATTAATTTTCTAGTAATTTTTATTAAGTGAATGTTAATTAATTAAATTTAATATATAGTATAATTATTTCATAAAATAATTTATTAATAGTTATTATTTTAATCTATTATGTTAAAAATACATTGCACACATAAACAAGTTTTAAGACAAATATATCATTTTCCTTCAAAAGATTATATCTTCATTCCCAACTAATTAATAATCAACATGCGATTGATTATTCATTTTATTAAGGAGAAATTTTGTATTTATATTTAATAATATGGTTATTTTGATTCATACATTCCAAAGAAATGGCTGGTTCATAATGGTCATATTTAAATAATCATATATATAGTATATCGAGGTTATTTTAAGCTTGATGTTGTGTGTATCGAATCATATCTATTAAATAGAAATATATTCTTAAATATTGGGGAGTTATAATTACTATACTTGTATTCAAATTACCTTGAAGTATAGAAGTTTTTGTGATATACGATTATGAATCAAAGAAGGGATTGGGATAGATCCTCATGAAAAATGACATGGTGGTACCATGTGCCTCTTACCAATTGAAAATTCATGAGAAAAATTACTCGACTCATTATTTGGAGCTAGTGGTAGAAAATATTTCCCGAAAAATATAGAGGAATTATCTCTATGATGAAACATGTGATATATATACTAATAATAAAATCTTATAGTATATATATTCACATAGAAGGAGATTAATATACTCCAATGTAGAAGGTTGGAGTTAACTAAGGATTATGATTGGTCAGTACATTACCACTCTAAAATGGAAAACATGGTGGCCAATGATTTTATTATAAAGTATCATGCTACCTTATATATGATGTAGATTGAAAAACATCCAATAATCATGGATTTTCATAGGACAGACCTTGAAATAATAATGAAATTAGAGTAACTTTATCATTCTCAAATGCACGATCAACCATACATCTATGTGGATATCAAAAAGGCATAGGAGGAATATAGGGAGCTATAAAGGAAGGTAAGAAATGTTTAAGAGTTCAACCTCAGCAATGATGGAATAATAAGGTTTAAGACCCAAATTTTTGTTCCATCAATAATAAAATTGAAGAAGGATCTATCCATCCCGAAAACACAAAGATGTATAGAAATATAAAAAATAAATTCTATTGGGAAAACATAAAAAGGGATATTGCAGAGTATATATCTTGATTCTTGGTATGACTATAATTTAATGATGAACATCAGATTTCTAAGGTGATCATGCAACCGTTACCCATACTAGTATAGAAATAGAAAATTATCACCATGTATTTCATCATAGGATTCCTCAAGATATCTAAATACCATAATTACATTTAGGTTTTCATTGATTTACTTATGAATTCGGTACATTTCATTTATATCAGATATGATTTATAACTTGGAAAATATGATTGGATATATATTAAAGAAGTGTAAAATCTATATATAATACCACTTTCAATTTTGCCTAATTAAGATATGAGGTTTACCTCAAATTTATAAGGAAGTCTTTAATAATAATTGAATATACAATTGTACTTTAGCACCGCATATCATCCTCAGATAGATAGTCTATGTAAGAGGACCATTTAAACCCTAGAAGATATACTGATATCTTTTTAAATATATTTTAAAGGTGGTTGGGATCAATACATTCCTTTGGTAGAGTTCTTCTATAACAATAGTTTCTATTCTAACATTTATATGGAACCATATAAGTCTCTATATTATAAGTGTTATAGGACATTGACATGTTAGGATGAGGTTAGAGTGTGTATGCTTCTGGGGTCGAATCCTTCTCAAGATATTTTAAGGAAGATTCAAACCATTCAACAACTTATTAAAATTATACAAAGTCAATAGAAAAACAACAATGATAATCATTGATGGAATCTAGAGTATAAAGTCATAGAAAAGTTGTTCACTTTAATATCTCCTTTGAATAAGGTTATGATATTTGGAAGGAAGGGAATGTTGATTCCTAGCTACATTGTCCCTTTTGAAATCATTGATCATGTGAGAGGAGTGTATTTATAGCACCCTCACTCTAGTACCCCAAATATGGAGTTAATTTTTTTATATTGGTATATAATATAGAGACCATGAATCTTAGGATTTGATAATTTTTTAGTTTCAGGAACTAGATATAAAGATGAAAATTTCATTACATTTATTACATTAGACACATCAACAAAATGCATGGAGATTTATTATTTTACTTACTAATCCATATGTCATATTTTGTAATATATATAATTTTCTTGTGAAATAGGACATAATATAAAGGGGTGAGTTCAGCTTCTTAGTAAGGGGTATCATATAGCGGGCTCTATCATAACATAACCATGAAATTAGTAAATAATGTAGGAATAAATAAATTGATTAATAGAACAATAAAGAAACTATGATCACAACATATCAATGGATTACATGATAATAAATAAGCACATGGATATAAATAAATAATATCATAGTGATAAAATGCATAATGTATGAAATATTAAACATACTATCAAGGCCACAACTATTCCATTATACTAATCATTTAGGTATCAACCAAGAATCCACAACCCACCTCCTCGGTCTAGGAAACTAGTCAAATGAACCCTTGGGTCTTCTTTAATACATTGGATTCCTTCCCAACACACCATAGACTATTACCCACCAGGTAACTTACATGACTAATAAATATACCCACTGGTCAAAAAATAATCTTCTAATATGATTTTTCCTCACAAAAACCCTAGAAAACATCCCAGGAGGTCACCCATCCTAACAAATACTCTAGGCCTTGCATGCTTAACTGTGGAGTTCTAATCAAGTAGGATCCAAAAAATAATGTTTCACCTTGTTAACATGGGTATTAACATTTAGCCTTTAAAGTCTCACTTTTCCAGGGTTATTACACTCCCCTTCCCTTTAAACTACACTACCCATATTTTGTCCTTATTAATATGGGTAGTAATATTAATACTTTTATGACTCACTTTTTTGGGGGTATTACACTCTCCACCCCTTTAAATCAAAACCCCCTCACTGTGTACCCCATGTATCAAACCTAGGAAGTTCCTCTAAAATTCCATTTGGATATTGTATCTGAACCATTTTTTGTGACCCACCTTCCCAGGTCATGAAAATGGTCAATGACCCTATGGGTCTCCTTTAATACCTTGGTCGCCTTCCTAGTACACCACATGTTATTACCCATCAGGGTCACTTATTAGACTAATGTTTGTCCCTAAAGGCCAACAAATGCTCCTCCCATGTTCTTCATAACCACTCATAAAAACCCTAATAAACTTACCAGGAGTTTAACAATCCTATCCAATACTCGAGGATAATCATTTTTAACTATGGATTTCTAATCAGGAAGGATCCTAAAAAAGAAAGGTACACCTTTATGACATTCATATTAAAATTTAGCCTTTAAAGTCTCACTTTTCCAAGGGTGTTACATAAGAAATCATACTTACCATCAAGGAATTAACCAATATATCCTATTTACCCTTAAGCCATGTGTTAATGCATTATTAATAAATGGCTTGGCATACACCAAAGACCTAAATTTTTATTTCCTTGTTTAGTAGAATAATGTGACTAACTAGGTTGATGTAAAAATATAAGAATAATCAAATTAAATGGAAATTACCCTTATAAAAGGAATAATAACAAGATAGTAGTGAGGATTACTATCATGTTATAATGATGTCATTAAGAAACAATCCTTCATTATGATTCATAATGAATCAATATAATTGTCCACAGAATATCACTTGGGAGTGTCAAACTAGTTGTGTAGTTAGGTCCACTTATTGTGAATCCAATAAAGATTAAATAAATACCCAAAAAAAAATTCAAGTTTATTACCCCTAGGTGTATCTATTCAAAATCCTTCGTACACTTGTTTTAATCCCAATAGGGATTTCATTTCTAGGAAAAACACACTCTTTACTTTACCAAAATTTTGTATGTTTTATAGCTATGAGAATAGTTTAGCATTATAATAGCTTATGAAGGTATTATGATGATAGGGAATGTTTTTCCAATTTATAATATAATAATCAATTTATAACAATGAAAATTACAATTATAAAGAAAAGGAAATGGAAAGGATTTCAAAAATACAGTTTAAGAAAAGGTTAAGAACCCATATGGATTTGGTAGCTTTTTAATCAAAATAAATCAAAGGATAAAAATTGAAATGGAATTTTAAAATAAATTTTTAAGGAAAATTGTTATAAATTACATTAATATAAATTATATAAACCTCACAAAATAATATTTTTTTGTTAAAATGGAATACGACTTAAAGAAATAAAATCGTGGTGTGAAAACACTTTCATTAAATTTAAAATTCCATAATAGTGATTTAACCTCCTCTATAATTAATATAACCATATCAATTATCCAACTAAAAACTTGATTAACATTAATTAAATTTCATACTCTTTAATTATAATCATTAATTATACATTCATTAAGTAGTTATTGTTTATTTTCATCAACAAATGTTAGTACACTTGATTATTTTATGATATTTTTGTAATAATGATGTCCATAATCATTCTAAGTTCATAATTAATAGATTATTCAAGGTACTATAATTTATGTTACCTAATTATTTTTAATGTCATAATTTAAATATATGTGAGTTTTATTTATGATAAATGAGGATGAAATCAGTGATGAGCTACTTTTGTTAACTTTTAATGAATAAAAGGTAGCAGATTAATTAAAAGTTTAAATAATAATATTTCATTTAAAAAACATTATTTACATATTAATATCATATTATACTAGTAATTAAGTTTCCATAACCTTCCATGATAAAATTTTATTGCATCATTCATGTTGGTGGTTAAATCGACCCATACAATAACATGTTATGGGTGAGTATGGTTATAAAAGTGATTAAATTATTAAATTATCATTATATCAGAAGTATAATGGTATTATTTAAAAGTTACTTTTGATTATTATCTTGAATGTTTTTATGATTTTCGTATGTTATGATCATGTACCCTGATTATGTTCTCATACCATTATTCTTATTTTATTTTCACTTATAATATTCAATTTTTATCTCTCATGTCCACTCTTAATGAGCATCCAATCTCACTCATTATTATGTTTCCATATCCCTAGGTTATAAATAGGGGTGTTAGGTAAGATATTTCTGTAAGGGTAAAATTATTTATGATTATTTATGTGAAATGAAGAAGAATGGTTTCGAAATAAATTGATTATGTATCTAACCTTCAAAGACACTAAACCTTTAGGGTCTGGGGTCTAATTTTTTTTGAGATGTATTTATTATTCATATAAAATCATATATATTATTCTTGGGTCACCTAAAACCTCCTATATTGGTCTCTACTAGATTTTATGTAACACCCCAAGCTTCTACGATATGCTTCTTTTTAAATAATTCAATGGCTTGCATTGTACACAATCCCGAGTTCAAGCACGTCACTACCTATCAAAGTCACCGTTTAAAAAGCAGTTATGAATAGTAATAACAAAATTTTGAAATTTTATAAAAAATATTTTTAAAAATAGACTTAATTTTTAAATTTGTAATATCAAAGTTATGTTAGGGTGAAATTTCGGTAATTTTTTAGAAAAGATACAATTTTTGATGAATAGTGAAAAATACTGCATTTTAATTCAAAACTGCATTTTCATCTAATTTATTAATATTGAAAGATTGTTTTTTTAATTGTTATTAAAGTGTAATTGGATTAATATTTTATCATTTAACCCAATTATGGTCATTGTGAGTAATTTCACATTTAAGTTTTACGTAAACACATGTGAATCTTTTGATAGATATTACTTTTTAAAACCCCGCTTTTTGGTTTTGACAACGAGAATTAATTTTAAATTAATTACTAAAAATTATGTTTTTCAAATTTTGAAAAATGGATTCAATATTTGGAATCATAAAGTCCAAATTATGTAAATAGTTACCTTTTATTTTTTGACATAATGAATAGTAACTTCAGTGATTATTTTTATTTACCATGGTAAAAGGGAAAATATGGTAAATAAGGGTAAAAAATAATATTATAATAATTCTAAATTACCCTAACACATATCATAATACTATTTGATGAGATATGTATGACCATGGGAATACTTGGGTCGATTTTATGACCCCATGGAGCCACTTGGGTGTGAAAATGTCATTTTATAATAATTAATTTAAAGTATAAAACAATATAACATACACATGTATATTTTTCTAAAAAAAATTTTATATGGGGTTTTATAATTGATATTTTCAACTATAAATATTCATCATAAATATAAAATTATTTCCTACATCATGATATTTTATTTATATTTCTTAGACATTAAATAAATAAATTTAATTATAACACAATGATGTTGTAGTGATTGCTTCATTAATGAAGGATTCAAATAAATGATATTATAAATATTAAAATAAATGTAATTTGGTCATTTTTATGTCATCAAATAATTTTTTGGATGATATTTAAATATTATATTTGAGTTAATTCCTTTGGTTCGAAGTAATAAAGTTTTTACTTTAACAAAAATCAATTCCTGAATAGTGTCAAAATTGACATAAATGAGATTTTAAAACAAATACTATTTTATTAAATGATATAATGGTCCTAAAAATATAAAACTACACCAACAGAGTTATATAATGTTAAAAATTTCATTAATTATCCACATATGGCTTGGTTGTTATTTTATTGTAAATATAGTCACCATATATTATGAAAATTCAAGATAACATAGTAAGAGTTAATGTTTTTAACTAAGGGTTAAAGCTAAAATATAAGGTTAATTTTGTGAAAAAAACTTGTCTAAAACCTATTGGTTGAGAGTTTGTTGACCCAAAATCATCTTATATTTGAAATAAATGAGTTTGGGACAATTTTAAACCTAAAATAAATGTGTAATAAAATAATATTTCAATACCTTCCTAAAGTGCCCCTCCACCCTCTTATAAATGGGCACCGACTCTACCCACTTATTCACACCTCCAAATCCCTTTGGATCAGAAAAAACCTGCCCAAATCTCTTCCCAACTTCCTTAACTTCATCTTATAGTCCATCTTTTGGGAATAAAAACAACTTAAAGAGTCCTTTTGTGTAAATAAAAAGGAGACACCCGAAGAAGATGTAATCGTTTTATCCCTTATTTCAAAGTTCATTTCTTTTTCTACTACATCTTACTAAGTTGTTACCATACTAAAATAATAAATACAGAATCTACTATATTTTGAGATTTTTTATGATTATGGGAAAACCACATTCCTCTATTACCCATCCTATGCAAAATAATGTCACCATGCGTGCGTACGTACGGCTTACCGTCTCCACGCCATGGTGTAAACTGTTTTCATCTATACTTTATTTCGATGGGTATAATGATGAATACAAATTAATTAATTAATAAATATAACATTATATTATTTATTTAAAATTCACATTCAATCCAAATCGATACCATTGAACCATTAAGGAAATGATATCGTCACTCGTGCGTACATATGATTTACCATATCCATAACACGATGAGCCTCATCTTCCACGTTCACCATCCAAAAATGATTATAAAGATATATATTATTAATAATTATGAAGTATATGACATAATAATTCTACTATAATATATATATATATATATATATATATATATATATAAATTTACATATATTTCATTCGCTTACTTCCATTCAATACGATAAGAAAACGGAAACAACGTTCATGCGTACGTACGATCTACCGTCTCCATGAACGGTGTCTTCCATGTAATATATCTATTAATTATATTATGAATATATATGATATATAAATCATATTATACATTTTTTAATTATTTAAATCATGTTCTAAGTAATATGATTAAGAATAAAAAGTCAAAACACGTACGATAAACAAAGTGATTATTACCCAAAATGTTGCATTAACTTGGAATTATTAATAAATGGGTAATATAAAGTCATAAAAGAATCATATATGATATCATAAAAATTATTATGACTCTAATATATGTTAATAATACCATCATATAAGTGTTTCAGACAAATATAGAGAGTATCATACTTAATGTAAGGGATTTCGTCTCAATTTCATTTCAACAAGGCATATTGTACTGTTTTTCACATAGTTCCTTTTATATTGTGTATATTCTATATTTTGATCTTTTATATCATGAATCTAATTATTTTCATGATATTATATTATTTCATTCATGGTAATTATTGATAGATCCATATCACTCATTCAATATGGTAATTTGATAAGGCATATTATTTTTTTTGGTTATTCAATATGAGAAATACTTTGGACTTGAAATGAGGGTAAAGCTTAGACTTTATATAGATCCTTGATGCATCGATAGGTTATCATGAGATGAATAAGTTGGCCAAATGGGTTTCTACCCTTAATTTTAAAACATCCTATGAAATGTATTGATGGTATTAGGTTGTCATGTGCCTAAGACATGTCATCCTTAAATAAAGTATTTCCATTATTTAATTTCAGTTATTATTTATCCATGAGATTTTTCATTGAAATATCTATAGAATTAGTTCATTATAAATTTATTGATTTATGGAATATGTTTCAGTTCCTTACTTTCCATATTATTTGTTCCTTATATAGTTTTTTAAATGTAAAGTGATCTCAAATATTTACTTTTACATATTGATTGATTAATGCTTCAGATGTAGATACTCTTACTGAGCATTTGAGCTCACCATTTTTATGTTTCTCTACCCAGGTTATGAAGAAGAGAACAATGATTAAACTTTCAAGGATGCAGTTCATTTCAATTATGGTGTTTCATGTTTTATTTTGTTTTCCCAATGTATTATGGGTATCATGTATGTAATATGGATTTCCAAAACAGCTAAACTATAAGGTCCTTCAGGATGTGATTCCTTGTAATCATGCTAATATAATGTAATAATGCACCGACTTCAGGTTATCTGAGGTTGGGGTGTTACCATTGGTATCATAGGAATTTTAACAACAACCTTGGAAACAATATTTAGAGAACATATATTAGGGACATTCCCTAAGATAGACTTTGGTAATACACTTATGATAATTCACCCAAATTATTTTTTTTATAAAATATGATGTTAAAATATATGGAAGAAGAAGAAAGTTGTGATTTGTATGGAATATGTAGAATCAATTATCTTTAGAGAAAAAAATTCATCACCTGATTCTTATCAAAATCCACCCCCAGTAGATTTACTGAATTATATTATTGAGGAGGAAGAGAAATAAATATATAGGGATGAAAGAGGTAATATTCAAATTGAGGATGTACCTATTATAAAGGAATACATTGATTTTTTTCCTGAAGATTTACCTAGACACCCCCTAGAGCGTGAAGTTGAGTTTTGTATTGATTTAATCCCTGATGCAAGGAAAATATCAAAAACTCCCTATATAATGGATACTAAGGAATTAGTAGAGCTAAAAAACCAACTTGAAGAGTTGGGTCAAAAGGGATTTATCTGCACTAGTGTTTCTCTAGGGTGATACCCTATTCTATTTGGCAAGAAGAAAGATGGATCCCTAAGGATATGCATTGATTACAGTGAGATCAATGTTATTACAGTAAAGAATAAGTATCCTCTACCTAGTATCGATGATTTATTTGATCAAATTCAAGGAGATCAATTATTTTTGAAGATTGATCTTTGTTCTAGTATCATCATTTATGAGTGAAGAAGGAAGAAATTCTAAAGACAACTTTTTGGATGAGGTATGGTAATTACAAATTTACAGTAATTAATTTTGGATTGACTAATGAGCCTTAAGTTTTTATGGATCTCATAAATTGATCATTCAAGGAATATCTTGATGATTTTATTGTGGTATTAATTGATGATATTCTGATATATTCTAAAAGCTTTGAATACCATGAGTATCACTTACGAATCATTCTTGAGACTCTCAGGAGAGAAGAATTATTTGGTAAATTTAGAAAAGTGTGAATTTTGGCTGTAGGAAAATTCTTTCCTTGGCCATATAGTCTCTAAGGACGAAATCTCCATCGATCCTTCAAAGACAAATGCAATTAAAGAATGGCCAATACCTAAAAGTATAACTGAGGTATGCAATTTTATTGGTTTAGTAGGTTACTAACGATGTTTTGTCCAGAATTTCGCCTGATTGGATAACCCATTAACCAAGATCACTCGAAAAGGGGGTAAATTCATTTGAAAAAAAGAGTGTGAAGAATGTTTCTAAGAATTAAAGAGAATATTAGTCAATGATCCTATATTTACTTTACCATCTGGGAATGATTGGTTTATTATTTATAGTGATTAATCAAGGAAAGGACTTGGTTGTGTCCTTATGTAGAATGATAGAGTTATTTAATATGTATCAAGGAAATTAAAAACCCATGAACAAAACTATCCCACTCATGATATTGAGTTAGATTCATTAATCTTTGCTCTGAAGATATAGAGAAACTATCTCTATGGTGAAAAACTAGGGATATATATTGATCACAAGTGTTCGAAATATATTTTTTCATAGAAATAACTCAACATGAGACAAAGGATATGTCTTGGGATACTTAAGGATTATGATTTCACAATACAATACCACCTAGGGAAGGCAAATAATGTGGAAGATTCCTTGATCAGAAAGGACCATGGAGTTCTAAACAAGATGAGAGTTGAAAGGGATCCTTTGTTCATGGATCTAGTAAAGATGGATATGGGAATTATCTTAGAAGGTAAATCACCACTACTTTTTTAAATGGTTTCTAAACTATATTTACTTGAAATGATAAAAAGTTATCATACTGACGATGAGGATTTTCAAAATAAAATTAAATTTGCGAATGATGGGATATTGATTGATTTCATATTTGAAGATGGCATTTTGAAATTTGGAAAGAGTCTTTGTGTTCCCACTATATCTGAGCTAAAAATGGAAATATTGGATGATTCTCATAGCTCAAATTTCTCTATACACCCCGGTGGAACTATGATGTATAGAGAATTGAAATAACATTTTTGGTGGGACAAAATGAAGAGGAAGATTGGTGATTATGTGTCAAAATGTTTGGTTTGTCAACAGGTGAAGGCTAGAAGACAACATCCTTGAGGAGTCATGAAACCTCTTCCAATAATTATATAGAAATGGGATGATATTACGATGGACTTTCTAATGTGGCTACCAAAGACTTCCAGAAGGAATGATGCGATATGGGTTATTGCTGATCATCTTACCAAGTCATCACATTTTCTTGAAATAAGAGAAGATTTACCACTTGAAGGTTTATCAAGGCTCCATATTAATGAAGTTATGAAACTTCATGGTGTACCCCTATCGATTGATTCTGATCGTGATCCCCATTTTACATCAAGATTCTGGAAAAGTCTACAAAAGCCCCTAGATACCGAGCTTCATTTAAACACTACATACCAACCTCAAACTAATGGGTTATCAAAATGGGCTATTCAATGTTTAGAAGAAATTTTTAGATCCTTCTCACTTGAATTTGAAGGTATGTGTGATTAGTATTTACCTCTAGTACAATTTTCCTATAACAATATCTTCAATTCAAGTTTTTAGATGGAACCATATATATTGTTATATGGAAAGAGATGTCGTACATCAACTTGTTGGGATTCTGTTGGTGAAAGGAAACTTATAGGTCTAGAAATTGTTGAAGAAATAATGGTGAAGCTTGAAATTATCCAAACCCATATCAAAATAGATCAAAGTAGAGAAAAGATCTATGCCGATAACTGAAGGAAGGATTTGAAATTTCAAGTAGGAGATCATGTTTTCTTGAAGATATCTCCATGGATGGGTGTTATATAATTCAGTAAAAGGGTAAATTAATTCAAAGGTACATTGGACCTTATGAAATTCAAGAATTAATAGGAGTTTTATCCTACTAGTTGGAAATGCCTCCAAGTCTCTTGAAAGTTCATGATGTGTTTCACATATCACATTTAAGGAAATACATGCCATACCCAACGCATGTAATCACCTATGTAGAAATATAATTGGAACCTGATCTGTATTCTTGTGAAGTTTTTATCAAGATTATTGATACCAGAAAAAAATTGTTGATAAATTGGAAAACTTTTATGGTAAAATTTCTTTAGAGAAACCATAAAATGGGAGAGGCCACATGGGAACTAGAAGAACATATGATGATGAACCACCCGAATCCTTTTTATGTTGTGATATTCTCAAAAATTATAGGACAAAATTATTTTAAGGGGGAATAATTTAACACCCCTATCTTCCAAAATATAATTCTTTTTAAATAATTCAATGGCTTGCGTAGTATGCAATCCCGAGTTCAAGTACACCACAACCTATCAATGTAGTCGTTCAAAAAGCAGTTATGAATTGTACTAATGACATTTTAAAATTTTATAAACTTTATTTTTCAAAATAGAATTAATTTTTTAATTCAGAATATCAAAGTTAGCTAAGGGGGAAATTATGATAATTTTCTGAAAAGATTCAATTTATAATGAATAGTTAAAAATTCTGCATTTTAATTCAAAACTGCCTTTTCATCTAACTTATTAATATTGAAATATTTCCTTTTTAATTGGGTTTAAAGTGTAATTGGATTAATATTTAATCATTTAACACAATTATGGTCATTGGGAGTAATTTAACATATAAATTATACATGAACACATGTTAATCTTTTGATAGATATTACTTCTTAAAAACCCACTTTTTGGTTTTGACAACGAGAATTAATTTTAAATTAAGTACTGCAATTTCTGTGTTTTGAATTTGAAAAATGGATTACATATTTGGATTCATAAGGAATTTTTTTTTAAATAATGACTTTTTATTTTTGGACATTAGGAATAGTAACTTCTGAATTTTTTTATTTACCACAGTTAAAGGGTAAATCTGGTAAATAAGTGTAAAAAATAATATCATAATAATAATAAATTACCCAAACACATGTTATAATCCTATTTTATTAGATATGTATGACCATGTTCATCCTTGGGTCGATTTGAGGACCCCATGAAGCCACTTGGGAGTGAAAATGACATTTTATAAGAATTAATTTAAAGTATATAAAAATATAACATAAACATGTATCTTTTACTAAAAAAAATATATATGGGGTTTTATAATTGATCTTTTCAACGATAAAAATTCATTATAAATATAAAAAAATTTACTACATCATGATATTTTATTTATAATTTTTAGACATTAAATAAATAAATTTAATTATGATACAATGATGATGCAGTGATTGCTTCATTAATAAAGGATTCAAATAAATGATATTATAAATGTTAAAATAAATGTAATTTGGTTATTTTGATATCATAAATGAATTTTTTGGATTATATTGACATATTTTATATGATTTAATTCCTTTGGTTAAATGTAATCAATTTTTTATGACTTTAACAAAAATCAATTCCTAAATAGTGTCAAAATTGACATAAATGAGTTTTTAAAACAAATACTATTTTATTAAATGATATAATGGTCATAAAAATATAATATTCGTCCAAATGACTTATATAATGTTACAAATGTAATTAATGATCCACTTATGGTTCAGTTGTTAATTTATAGTAATTATAGTTACCAAACATTATGAAAATACAAGAAGACCAGGTAAGAGTTAATGTTTTTAACTACGGATTAAAGCTAAATGAAAAGGTTAATTTTTTGACCTAAACTTTTCTAAAACCTAATGGTTGAGAGGATTTAGACCCAAAATAATATTATATTTTAAATAAATGAGTTTTTAACAAATTTAAAACTAAAATAAATGTGTAATAAATTAATATTTCAATACCTTCCTAAAGTTCCCCTCCTCCCTCTTATAAACAGGCACCACCTCTACCCACTTATTCACACCTCAAAATCCCTTTGGCTCAGAAAAAACCTTCCCAAATATCCTCCAAAATTCCTTAAATTAATCATATAGGCCACCATTTTGGAATAAAACCAACTTAAGGAGTCTTTTTGTTCAAATCAAAAGGAGACACCCGAAGAAGAGGTAATCATTTTATCCCTTCTTTCGAAGTTCATTTTTTATTCTACTAAATCTTACTAAGATGTTACCATACTAAAATAATAAATCCAGAATCTAATATATTATGAGTTTTTGTTATGATTATGGTAAAACCAAATTCATCTTTTACCATATTATTCAAAACAATATCACCATGCGTGCGTACATATGGCTTACCATCTCCACGCCGTGGTGTAAACTGTTTTTCATTTATACTTTATTTCGATGGGTATAATGATGAATAAAAATAACTTAATTAATAAATATTACATTATATTATTTATTTATAATTCTTATTCAATCCAAATACATACCATTAAACCATTAAATAAATGATATCGTCGGTCATGCGTATGTATGGCTTTCCGTCTCCACGACGCGATGAGACTCATCTTCCACGTTCACCATACAAAAATGATTATAAAGATAAATGTTATGAATAATTATGAAATATATGAAATAATAATTCTATTTTAATAATAATATATATATATATATATATATATATATTTCATTCACTTACTTCCATTCAATGTGATAAGAAAACAGAAACAGTGTTCATCCATATGTTTGGTCTATTGTCTCCATGAACGGTGTATTCCATGTAATATATATATATCAGTTATATATATTTATATTCTGAATATATATGATATATAAATCATATTATAAATTTTTTATGTAATCAAATCATGATCTATGTAATATGATCAAGAATAACATGTCAAAACACGTACGATAAATGAAGCGATTATTACCTGAAATGTTGCATTAACTTGGAATTGTTAATAAACGGGTAATATAGTCATAAAAGAATCATATATGATATCATAAATATTATTATGATTCTAATATATGTTAATAATACCATTATAAAGGAGTTTCAGACAAATACAGAGAGTATCAGACTTAATGTAAGAGATTTCATCTCAATTTCATTTCATTGAGGTATATTGTAATGTTTTGAACCTAGTTACTTTTATATGGTGCATATTCTATATTTTGACTTTTTATATCATGAATCTCATTATTTTAATGATATTATATTATTTCCTTCATGGTAATTATTGATATATCCATATTACTCATTCAATATGGTAATTTTATTAGGCATATTATTCATTTTGGTTTTTCAATATGAGAAATACTTTGGAATGGAAACGACGGGTGGAGCTTGGACATTATATAGCCCCTCGATACATCGACCACTTCTCATGAGACTGATAAGTCTGACAAGTGGGTTTCTACCCTTAATTTTTAACCGTCCTATGATAGGTATCAACGATAATAGGTTTTCATGTTCCGGAGACTTTATGTCCTTAAATAAATCATTTCCCTCATTTAATTTCAGTTAATATTTTCCTTGAGATTTTATGTCGACATATCTATGGAATTAGTTTATTCTCAGTTTATTTATTTATGGCATCTGTTTCAGTTCCTTAATTTCCATATTATTTATGCCTTATCTAGTTTTGTAAATGGAATGTGTTATCAGATATTTACCTTTCCATATAGATTGATTATCACTTCTGCTGTACATACTATTACTGATTATTTGAGATCACCCTTATTATCTTTGTCTCTACATGTTTTGAAGAAGAGAACATTGATTAAACTTTTAAGGATACGTTTCATTTCAATTATTTTGTAACAAGTTTTATTTTTTTCTCAATGTATTATGGGTATCTTGTATGTAATATGGATTTCCAAGACTGTTAAACTATACGGTCCTTCAAGACATGATTCCTTGTAATCATGCCAATGTAATGTAATAATGCACCGACTTTCGGTTATCTGAGGTTGGGGCATTATAATTGGTATCAAAGGAAGTTACCAATAACCTTAGAAACTAGATTTAGAGAACATAGATTAGGGAAATTCCCTAAGATAGACTTTGTTAATACACTTAGGATAATTCTCTCAAAGTAACAATAGTCTATGAAATATGATATGAAAATATATGAAAAAAAGGAAGTTACAATTTGTGATAAAGATATAGAATTCGTTATCTTTTTAGAAGAAACATAATCACCTAATTCTTATCAAAATCCACCCTCAGTAGATTTACTGAATGATATTATTGAGGAGGAATAGAAATCAACATCTAGGGATGAATGAGGTAATATTCAAATTGAGTATGTACCTATTGAAAAGGAATGCAATGATGTTTTTTCCTGATGATTTACCTGGACACCCCTAGAGCGTGAAGTTGAGTTTGGTATTGATTTAATCCCTGATGTAAGGCCAATATCAAAAACTCCCTATAGAATGGCCTTTGTGGAATTAGTAGAGCTAAAAAAACTTAAAAAGATGGGTCAAAAGGGATTTATCCACCCTAGTATTTCTCCATGGGGATCCCATGTTCACTTTGTCAAGAAGAAAGATAGATCCATGAGGCTATATATTGATTATAAGGAAATCAATGCGATTACAATAAATAACAAGTATCCTCTACCGATTATTGATGATTTATTTGATAAACTTCAAGGAGCTCAATTATTTTCAAAGATTGATCTTCTTTTAGGATATCATCAATTACGAGTGAAGAAGGAAGACATTACAAACACAGCTTTTTGGATGATTTATGTCCATTATAAATTTACAGTAATGCCTTTTAGATTGACTTATGCACCATCATTTTTTATGGATCTCATGAATAAAGAATTCAAGGAATATCTTGATGATTTTTTTGTGGTATTCATTGAAGATATTCTGATATATTCTAAAAGATTTGAAGACTACGAGTATCACTTGCGAATCATTATTGAGACTCTTAGGAGATAATAATTATATGGTTAATTTAGGAAGTGTGAATTCTAGCTTTAGGAAATTTCTTTACTTGGCCATATAGTCTCTAAGAATGGAATCTCCTTTGATCATTTTAAAGGAAAAGGAAATTCAATAATGGTTATCACTAACAAGTATAACTAAGGTACGCAGTTTTATTGGTTTAGCAGGTTACTATCGGCATTTCGTCCAAAATTTCACCCGATTGGATAACCCATTAACCAAGCTCACTCGAAAAGTGATTAAATTCGTTTGGAAAAAATAGTGTGATTTTTTTTGATGAATTGAAGATAATATTAGTCAATGCTCCTATCATGACTTTAACATATGGGAATGATAGGTTTGTTATTTTTAGTGATTCATTATGGAAAAGACTTGGTTGTGTCCTTATGTAGAATGATAGGGTTATTTCATATGCATCAAGGCAATTAAAAACCCATAAAAAACTATCCACCTCATGATATTGAGTTAGCTACAGTAATCTTTTCTCTGAAGATATGGAGACACTATCTCTATGGTAAAAAATGCGAGATATATACTGACCACAAGAGTTTGAAATATATTTTATCACAGAAAGAACTCAACATGAGACAAAGGAGATGGATTGAGCTACTAAAGGATTTTGATTGCACAATACAATACCACCCAGGGAAGTAAAATAAAGTGGCAGATTCCTTGAATAGGAAGAACCATGGAGTTATAAACAATATGAGAGTTGAAAGGGATCCTATGTTCATGGATCTAGTAATTATGGATATGGGAATTATATTTGAGGGTAAATAATCACTACTTTTTCAAATGGTTTCCAAACTATCTTTACTGGAATGGATAAAAAGTTCTCAGACTCATGATGAGGTGTTTAAAAAGAAAATTAATGCTGCGAATGATGGGAGATTGATTGATTTTTTATTTTAAGATGGAATTTTGAAATTTGGAAAGAGGATTTGTGATCCCACTATACCTGAGATAAAAAGGGAATTATTAGATGGTGCTCATAACTCAAATTTATCTATACACCCCAATGGCACTAATATGTATAAAGACTTGAAAGAACATTTTTTGTGGGACAACATGAAGAGGGATATTGTTGATTATGTTTAAAAATGTTTTGTTTGTCAATAGGTGAGGTATAGAAGACAACATTCTAGAGGAGTCATGCAACCTCTTCTTATACCTATGTATAAATGGGATGATATTACGATGGAATTTGTCATGGGGCTACCAAAGACTCCTAGAAGGAATGATGAGATATGGGTTAATGTTGATCATCTTACCAAGTCAACACATTTTCTTTCTATAAGAGAAGATTTACCACCTGAATTTTTAGAAAGGATTCATTTTAATAAAGTTTTAAGAATTCAGGGTGTACCCCTATCGATTTTTTCTGATTGTGATCCCCATTTTACATCAAGATTATATAAAAGTCTACAGAAGGCCCTAGATACTAAACTTTATTTGAGAACTACATACCACCCTCAAACTAATGGGAAATCAGAATGGACTATTCAAACTTTAAAAGATATGTTGATATCCTGCTCACTTGACTTTCAAAGTTTATGGGATTAGTATTTACCTCTAGTAGAATTTTTCAATAACAATATATTCCATTAAAGTATTCAGATGGCACTATATGAAGTGTTATGTAGAAAGCGATTCCATACACCAACTTGTTAGGATGATGTTGGTGAAAGGAAGCTTGTCGGTCTAGAACTTGTTGAAGAAACAATGGAGAAGGTGAAGATAATCCAAAACCATATCAAAATATCTCAAAGTATGCAAATGATCTATGCTGATGACTGAAGGATGGATTTGGAATTTCAAGTAGGAGATAATGTTTTTTTGAAGGTATCTCCATGGAAGGGTGTTATACATTTTGGTAAGAAGGGTAAATTAACTCCTAGGTATATCAGATCTTTTGAAATTCTAGAACGAATAGGAGCTGTATCCTGCCATTGGGAAAAGCCTCTAAGTCTCTTGAAAGTTCATGATGTGTTCCACATATCACTATTAAGGAAATAGATGCCAGACCCAACACATGTACTCACCTATAAAGAAATAGAACTGGAACTCAATATTTATTTTTGTGAAGATCCTATCAAGATTTTTGATACCAGAGAACTATTGTTGAGAAATTGGACAACTCATATGGTAAAAGTTCTTTGGAGAAACCATAAAACGGGAGAGGTGACTTGGGAAGCAGAAGAACATATGATGAAGAACCATCCAAATATTTTTAATTCATGATATTCTAGAAATTTTGAGGATTAATGTTTTGAATGGGGGAATAATGTGACACCCTAAGATTCCACGGTACACTTCTTTTTAAATAATTCAATGCTTACATAGTACACAATCCCGAGTTCAAGCACGCCTCAACCTATCAATGTATCCGTTTAAAAAGTAGTTATGAATAGTACTAATGATGTTTTGAAATTTTATAAACTTTATTTTTCAAAATTGACTTAATTTTTGAATTTATAATATCAAATTTAGCTAAGGGTGAAATTTTGGTAATTTTATGAAAAGATTCATTTTTTGTTGAATAGTAAAAAATACTGCATTTTAATTCAAAACTGTCTTTTCATCTAATTTATTAATATTGAAAGATTTTATTTATAATTGATTTTAAAGTGTAAATGGATTAAGATTTTATCATTTAACCCAATTATGTTCATTGGGAGTAATTTCAAATTTAAATTGTACATAAACACATGTCAATATTTTGATATATATTACTTATAAAAAACTCTCTTTTTGGTTTTAACAACGAGAATTAATTTTAAATTATTTACTGAAACTTCTGTGTTTTTAATTTGGAAAAGTAGATTCTATATTTGGAATTGTAAGGTCCAAATTTTTTTAATAGGTACCTTTTATTTTTGGACATTATGAATAATAACTTCAGTAATTTTTATTTACCATGGAAAAAGAGTAAATATGGTAAATAAGGGTAAAAAATAAAATTATAATAATAATAAATTACCCTAATACATGTAATAATCCTATTTGATGAGATATGTCTGACCATGGGAATCCTGGGGTTGATTTAATAACCCCATAGAGACACTTGGGTGTGAAAATGACATTTTATATGAATTAATTTAAAGTATAGAGAAATATAATATAAACATATATCTTTTACTAAACAAATTTTATATGGGGTTTTATAATTGATATTTTTGATTATAAATATTCATTAGAAATATAAAAATATTTCCTACATCATTATATTTTATTTATAATTTTTTACATTAAATAAATAAATTTAATTATGACACAATGATGATGCATTGATCGCTTCATTAATAAAGGATTCAAATACATGATATTATAAATGTTAAAATAAATGTAATTTGGTTATTTTGATTTTATAAAAGAATTTTATGGATGATATTTACATATTATCTTTGAGTTAATGCCTTTTTTTAAGTAATAAAGTTTTTTTTGACTTTAAAAAAAATCAATTCCTAAATAGTGTCAAAATTGACATAAATGAGTTTTTAAAACAAATACTATTTTATTAAATGATATAACGGTCCTAAAAATCTAAGATTTAGAATAATGACTTAAATAATGTTACAAATTTCATTAATTATCTAGTTATGGTTTTATTGTAATTTTATAGTAAATATAGTTACCATATATTATGAAAATTCAAGAAGACATGGTAAGGGTAAATGTTTTTAACAAAGGGTTAAAGCTAAAATATAAGGTTAAGTTTGTGACATAAACTTGTCTAAAACCTATTGGGTTAGATTTTTTTGACCCAAAGACATATTATATTTGAAATAAATGATCTTGGGATTATTTGAAACGAAAAATAAATGTCTAATAAAATAATATTTCAATACCTTCCTAAAGTTCCCCTCCTCTCTATTATAAAAGGGAACCACCTCTACCCATGCATTCACACCTCCAATGCCCTTTAGATTGGATTAAACCTGCCTAAATATCCTAAGAAATTATTTCAATCCATCCTAGAGGCCACCCTCTAGGATAAAAACCAACTTAAGGAGTCCTTTTGTGCAAATCAAAAGGATACACCCAGAGAAGAGTTAATCGTTTTATCCCTTCTTTCAAAGTTCATTTCTTCTTCTACTTCCTCTTACTAAGTTGTTACCATACTAAAATAATAAATCCAGCATCTACTATATTTTTATATTTTGTTATGATTATGGGAAAACCATATTCCTATTTTACCCATCCTATAAAAAACAATATCACCGTGCATGCGTACGTACGACTTACCGTCTCCACACCGTGGTGTAAACTGTTTTTCATCTATACTTTATTTCGATGGGTATAATGATGATTAAAAATGAATTAATTAATAAATAAAACAATATATTATTTCTTTATAATTCATATTCAATCCAAATACATACCATTAAATCATTAAGGAAATGATATCTCCACTCGTGCGTACGTACGACTTACCGTCTCCACAACGCGATGGGGCTCATCTTCAATTTCCACCATCCAAAAATGATTATAAAGATATATATTATGAATAATTATGAAATATATGACATGATAATTCTACTAGAATAATATATATATATATGTACATATATTTCATTCACTTACTTTCATTCAATATGATAAGAAAATGAAAACAACGTTCATGCGTACGTATGGTCTACCATCTCCATGAACGATGTATTCCATGTAATATATCTATCAATTATATATATTTATATTATGAATATATATGATATATAAATAATATTATATATTTTTTAATTATTTAAACCATTATCTAAGTAATATTATCAAGAATAACAAGTAAAAACACGTACGATAATGAAGCGATTATTATGAAAAATGTTAAATTATCTTGGGATTATTAATAAATGGGTAATATAAAGTCATAAAAGAATAATATATGATATCATAAATATTATTATGATTCTAATATAAGTTAATAATACCATCATACAGAAGTTTCAAAAAAATACAGAGAGTATTGGAATTAAGGTAACGGATTTCCTCTCAATTTCATTTCATTCAGGCATATTGTAATGTTTTGAACCTAGTTCCTTTTTATGGTGTATATTATACATTTTGGATTTTTATATCATTAATATCATTATTTTCATTATATTATTTTATTTCCTTCATGGGAATTATTGATTGATCCATATTACTCATTCAATATGGTAATTTGATAAGTCATATTATTTTTTTTGGTTATTCAATATGAGAAATACTTTTGACTAGAAAAGATGGGTGGATCCCGGACATTATATAGCTCCTCGATGCATCGATAGGTTCTCATGAGATGAATAAGTTTCCCAAATGGGGTTTTACCCTTAATTTTAAATCGTCCTGTGAAAGGTCTCTATGGTAACATTTTTTCATGTTCCTGAGACATGACGTTCTTAAATAAAGTATTTCCCTCATTTAATTTATTTATTATTTATCCATGAGATTTTGCATCGACATATCTATTGAAGTAGTTCATTATTATTTTATTGATTTTTGGAATATGCTTCAGTTCCTTACTTTCCATATTATTCGTGCCTTATCGATTTTTGTTAATGTAAAGTGTTCTAAAATATTTACTATTCCATATAGATTGATTATTTCTCTCGCTGTACATACTCTAACTAAGAATTTGAGATCACCTTTATTATATTTCTCCCCCAGGTAATGAAGAATAGAAAATTGATTAAACTTTCAAGGATGCAATTCATTTCAATTATTATGTATTATGTTTTATTTTTTTCCCAATGTATTATTTGTATCATGTATGTAATCTAGATTTCTAAGACTGCTAAACTATATGGTACATTGGGATGTGATTCCTAGTAATCATGCCAATGTAATGTAATAATGCACCGACTTCAGGTTATATGTGGTTGGTACGTTACATTTTCCTTGAACTTGGCCACTATCTTTAAGTTGGTTTTTTGATGGGGGTGAGCTAGATAAGATATGACCCAATTTTTTTGAAAAAATGTGTGTGTATATATGTTTGAAAAAATATTAAATTTATTTATAGTTTATAAATGTTTGATAAACTATTAATTTTAGGCTTAATAAAATGTGTTTTTTTAGGACTAATATAAGTATGAAACTTTCATATTTGTTTCTCATGTTAAATAAAGTGTTAATTTAATTATTTATTTCATTATATTGTTAATAATTATAAATTATTTATAGAATTTTAATAATGAATATGATTTTAAATAAATCCTTGAATTTCAGGCTAAGTGTGACTCCATAATATTTAGTTTTTTATCTACTGTAAACTCAATTTTTTATTTAAGTTACGAGGTTAATATTTTTTGCTAGAAATATTTTTTTTTGTTATTAGGTGATATATATAACATGTATTAAATTATATGATGATAAAATTCTCCCATGGGAGAGGTAATTAAGATCTAATTACCAACCAACCAAGATTTATATGCCTTATTCTAAAAAGGTTAAGGAGTGGGCTATTTTTCACTCAGATATTAATCAAGTAGATTTTATTAGTCTAATATAACTCTAAATATTCACATGATGAGTTCATGTAACATATTCATAAGATACACTTCAATATTTATTAATATTATTTTATTTTTTATTTTGTTTGTGTAACATAAAATTATGGGTTGTGTAAAGAGTTAGACATTAATAAGGTGTGAAAAAATTAATTTAATGGATATAAAAGAGATTAAAATACTAAATAATTTGAATAATGTATATAAAAATGAATAAAAAATGAGATAATAAATATTTCATGAGGGAAATGGGTTTAATAGTAATGTGATTCATGTTATAATTGTGAAACTTTTAATCGTAAATTTTGGATCTTAAGAGTATACAATGGCTATAATAGGGAGGTGAATTGTAGATTAAAAACATGAAACTAACTAAAAATAAAATCTCTAATTATGTTTATCTGACTGAGCATGCATCCTATTATTAGATTAATATGTACAATACTTAGAGTTAGTCTGGTAAAATAGAGTAATGAATAGTTTACTAAAATAAAATTTATTAAAAAAATTGCACATTAGAGAAATATAACTTATAGAAAAAAGTAAAACAAAACTTAAAAAAGTTTTATAGAATAAATATCTTAATATTTATAAAATAATAAAAACAATTTTAACCTTAAGTGAAAGTAATCCAATAAAATTAACTTATAGTAACCATAGATGAAACCAAATTTTCAGGTCTGTCTTTCTTCAGTAGAAATCCCTCCACACTAAGACCAGAATCAACTATGTATTACTATGATAGGAATCCCTTGATTAGCTTGATTAGATCTAGACATGTCTTCCAATCCCAAAAATCCCTTGATTTTAACCTTGATAGGACATAAAATAAAAATTAAAAAATTGTCCTAATGATTTTACAATTCCTCACACATAATCCCTAGAACACAAACTCTCTAAAAATTTGAAAAGGAAAATGTGATGAGAGGTTACAATAGAGAAAAATATTAGATGGGTTGAGTTCAAAAAATAATCACCTCCGAGCACCTTGAATTAAATCATATTTATTGGAATCCCTCCAACATTTATATTTCCATGAATCTTGAAGTTCTCTGCAACGACCTCAGATGTTCTTGACAAATTAGAACATTATGTCTTCATCTGACATCGTTTGATAGCACCGTTACAATTATATAATAAAATTATTTTGTTTAATAGACATATTTATTATAGTATGATTATATAATTTGTTATAATTATGGAATAAATTGTCAGTCTGATAGATTAATCTATATCACACTGATAGAATAAATATTATCATACTGATATACTAAATATCATCACACTGATAGACCAGATATTATCATATCGATAGACTAGATATCATCATTCCAATAGACTAGATATGGTCATGACAATAAACTAAATATTTTTTATCTTACAAAAATATCATCAATCTGATTGACTATACTATTTTCAATATGATGGATTAGAATTTTGTCATTCTGATGGATCAAAATTAAGTATTTAATGTTTATATTCATTTAGTTAAGAATTATTTGTAAGTCTAGTAGAAAAATATCTTTTCTATAAAAATATTCTAAAATACTTTTCAAATGTAAAATTTGTAATTTCACACCTTAGTTATTGTTTTAACTCTTTTTTAGATCATTTTTTGATCTCGATTTTCCTCTCGAGTTTTGAGTGTAACATGTTATAATTTTTGAGGTGATTCTTTATTTATCCATGATCTCAAGTTTATACATTAGTTTCCTATAGGGGTTTTCTTTAAAGTATTTTTTTGGGATTGGAATTATGTGGAACAATATTGGCAAATATTTATAGGAAATTATGTGACTTAGACTAGGAAGCCATACAGTTTTGGGTTAGTGTCTAAGGCTTGCCGCTTGGCTTGCGCACGGTTGATCAAACCATGATGTAAGTGTGCATGGAGGTTATGTATCAAGGATGGACCATTTTTCATGGTTGGAACATGGTTTCCAAATTGTGCATCCAAACCATGTGAGTTCCCAATGTGTTTTTAATGAAGGGCACATGGTTGGTGCACGATTTGGAAAACCATGTAGCCAAACCGTGCGAGCTAACCAGACCTTAAAAATTGTGAAAATCCATTTATATAATCTTGGTATTTTAAACCAAATCATGCTATTATTCCTCATTCTAGTTCATATAGACCTAGGAGATCCCCTCCCATGTTTTATTAGCTTGTTATTCTCCCCCTTAGATCTATAGAGATTCTTCATGTTTTGAGGGTCATTATTCAAGGTAATCACCTCTTCTCTTCTCTCTCTTCCCCTTTCTTAAAATTAAACTTAAATTCATCTTATCCCTTGGTTATGTGGATCCAGGGTTCATGTTTTTCTTGTTTTGTGCTTTTATATTTTATTGGTTAGGGTTTCCCTTGGTTTATCTTGTCTTTGGGAACCATGGTAAGGTTATTTATGGTGTGAGTTGTTGAAGCGCCGTGAGTTTGAGGCAGGTTTCCCTTGGAAATTGGGTATAAATTTAAGAGTAATTGGTCTCATGATTTTATCAACTCCCTTATATATTAAATATTGACGTGTGATATTTGTAATATTTTTTGTGTGTGAAAAGTTGTTATTTCTTCCTTATTATGAAGTGAATATCATTGTTTTGTAAAATGTTTCTGACCAAGTGTTTGATAAAATCCTAGATTAGATTTTACAAGTTATTTATGATATCTAAAGCATGGTTTGGATTTTAAAATGTTGTTGTTACATTTAAATGGTGGTTTTTGGGTTTCTCAAATGGATTTACAAATGGTTTTGGCTCTTGAAAATGAAATGGCATGTGATAATGTTGTGTGGACTGATTGGAACTTTGATGGAAATGTTTGTGGTTTGAACATGTGGTGAAAGTACTTAAATGATATTTTGTAAGATGATTGTGAAATGGAAAATGATTTTTTAAAACCTTTTTGGAATGATGGATTTGATTCCCTGAGAAAGGATTCTTGTGCCCCGTTTGACACTTTGGTGAAAATGGTGAAAATGATTATCATGAAAACCATCCTTGGATTATCATATTGCCTTGTATAAATTAAATGGATGGTATGTACTCGCTGTGGAATCTTAATGATCTATTATATGAATGGATATGAGTTCCACATCGTGTACTCCTCATGACCAATTTACTTTGAGTGGGATGGGAGATCCTTGGTGTGGACTCCTTTGAGATCTAATAAAGATGGAAAGAGATAGATCCTTGGGCTGACTCGGGGTGATGCATGTTGCATGGATTATTTATATATGATATATGTGTATGTGATTGGATGATTATTTGTCATCGGTTACCTCACCCCCTTCTATACTATTGACATGGTAACCTAGCATAGTGATCAAATTTTCTGAGAACGTTTACTTCACTAGTTAGGATTATGCTCTAACTAGTGGCCCATAATAGGGAATTTGATATTGTGTTATTTTTATTACTATGGGATAGTTCCCTTCAGTCTATACTAGGTATGGTGTGGCCAAGCATGTGGTCTTTATTGATTTCATTGAGTGAGGCATGTTTTTGGGATTAGTCAAGATGTATACTATGTTCTAGATTATTCATGACCTCCTAGGTTTCCTCTATGTCTAGTGGCACTTAGTTGACTGTAACAAATGATTGTGATGCATTGTTGGTTGTATAATATTTTTTGATATTTTTCCATTTCCCTTGTTTTCTTACTATTTTTCATACTTCTTGTGCAGTGTGTATTTATTCCAAAAAAGTATAAAAAAATTTCATGTGTTTATGGGAAAAGGTTTTGGAAGTATTTTACACTCTTTCTCTCCATTTTAAATGAAATGCTATCATTTTTCTTTAAAATGAAAATGGTTTCCCATTAGAAATGAATGTGCTTTTAATGTGGAAAAAAGGGAAATAGACATTTTTTTGATTTTAAAGTGGAAATATTTATAAAGGATTACATTTATATATTATATTTCAGACATTAAGTTGATGTTTCTTAGTTTTAAAGAAAGTGCATTGGGAATATATTTGTTTAGGCATTCCTACTAAGTTTTAATACTCATGCCTATATTTATATCTTATTTTTTTCTTGTGGTGCATTTTTCAGCTTGGTTTTTATGTTTTTTGGTAATATTTAGTTTGGTATTAGAGAGTGACCCTCAGGGTCACATGGTGATGTTGTGATTGTCAGGTTCAGCTTGGTTTTGTTGTTTATTTTGTTTTAGTTTCAACTACTGGGTAAAATATGTTCATATTGGAATTTATAGAAATATATTGGGATGTTCTTTTATTTTCTCTATTTTATTTATTTAAATTTTGGTGAAATCATTCTCTTTTGTTAGTTCCCATCTCATGGGGACCAGGAAGGCCCTTCAGGCCTTGTCTTGGATTAGCTCGGGTGACTGGTTCAGGGTTTATCTGGGTTGGTTCATGAAAAAATGGTATCAGAGGTCAATTTTTTCTTTATAGGACCTAGCTTTAGATCTCCCTTTTTTATTTTTGATGTCAATGTAGATGGAGTAGGACTGTTGGAACTTGGGGTGGAGGTCTGGGGGAGCGATATGCCGACACTTTCTGGACCGAACCATGAGATGCCATGGGAAGTCGAGTTATCTTTGATTCCTATAGTTTTTTTGGGTTGTTTTGTGATTGAGATACAAAAAGGGAGTTGGGATAATGGTCTCAATGAGATTATATGGCTTGGAAGTCCATGTGGAGTCAGGGACATGGTCCTAGAATAATCTCTATGACGATGTCATGATTGGCATATTTCCACCAACCATATGGCCAAGTCACCCATCAATACTAGTTCCCCCTTGTGAGTTGTTTTGGGTTATCCTTTATTCTATATTTTTTTTGAAAATCCTTATTTTGGAGTTGTGAAAATTGGTTTTTTTTTTGTGGTAGTGGTTTGGTTTTGGTAAAATGGAAAATGGATTTTCAGATTTAACTTTGAGGAGGACTTTAGAAACATAGATTTTTATAAAATGAACCTTTGGGGTAAAATGGTATTGGTTTAATGAGAATGGATTTTTATAATAAAAATATGGATTTATTGAATTGTTTTTGTGGAGAAATTTTTTTTATTTTGAATAGAGTTTTGGAAATTTGTTCTAAATGATAAGAAGTAGATTTTTAGTCAAATTATTTTTGATGAAATGAGAATTGTTAACCTGTTGAAAATGTTATGAATAGTGTGAATTGGATATTTTCGATGAAAATCCAGAGGATTTTATTTTTTATCATTAATAAATGGATTAAAGGTGGAATTTATATTGGTTTTTTAACTTGGAGGTTAGTGGGATTTTGAAATTTTTTGTAGATTTAGAAATGGGAAGTGAATTGAGAATGTGAAAATGTGGTTTGAATGATTTGTTTTGGAAAGTGGAAATGTTTTGATTTGTCATTTGGTATTCCCATGGGTGATCACATGCATGGATATGTGTGGAAAATTATATGGATGATGATATGGGAAGATGAGTGCCCATAGTGTCATGGGAATTTGCTTGTGTGAGGCTCCATGGAGTACCGTTTTTTGAGTGTGCAACCCACCAAGCTTGTTTTCTTTAGGAAATGTTTTTAAGAGGAAAGTGGTGATGTTTTGATAACTGTTGATGTGTAGTGCCTTTTATTATGATTTAGAAGTTTTTTTGTGTGGTGTTATTAGTTTTATATCTCATTGGTGATTTGATTTTAAATTGGTGTTTAGTTAATTTCTGAGAAAAGATTTTGGGATGCTTGAGTTGGTTCCCTTATTTTTGTGATGGTGTTTTTTGAGGTGATATTTGGTTAATGAGCTATTTTCTATTATTCTCTTGGATTTATTGTTGCCTAGTATTCACCCCTATAAATATTTGGTGGATTTTTCACAGTGAAACAATGGGTGATTCCCTATTTGTAGGCTTTCTATTTGATCAACATAAGGATTTCATTCTTCAATTTCAAAATTAAATTCCACCTCTCCTTCATGGTCAAGTGGATTCTCTCAATTTGGTTGAGTGGATGTTGAAGATAGATTGTTTCTTCAATATCCTTGATTTTCCTAGTTTGTTAAAGGTAAAGGTTTATACCTTTATGCTTGAAGATCTGATCTAAAAGTGGCAGAAGTTGGTCTCTCAAACCACACCTCAAGAAGATATTACCTGAGAGTTCTTCAAGGATTCATTCATCTAGTGGTATTTCTACGGGTTAGTAAAAGTGAGAATGGGAATGGAGATGTGTGGTTTTCAGAAAGGTGATTGATCAGTGTTGGATTTCTTCTATAAATTTTTGGATATATTTATCTATCATTAGGATGTGGTTTTGTATAATTATTTGAAGGATCAACATTTTGAGTATAGGCTTCATCCTGATCTATAGTATAAGCTTTCAGAGTTCGATCTAACCTATTTTTCAGATGTGGTGGAGAAAAATTTTCACGTTGAAGCTGTGCTAGTAGGATTTCTTATGGTAGTTATTATTCCTATTCTGTATGGAAGCATTGAAGGGAATTATAAAAAAGATATGGTGAATCATCTTGAATATGTTGTAGTCGATCGTAGTATTAAAATAACTTTTGATATTTCTTCAAATTCTTCTATGCACAAGATCATGTTGTGTCATTAGTGTGGTAAGACCGATCATAATAATTGGTTGTGTTTGAATGATATAAAGTCCTTTCATGCATGTGGACACCTATGTCACTTATAATGGTTTTGTTGTGGTGTTTCCAGGAAGTGATGTCGATCTAGTTAGCAGTAGTAGTGTGTTATTTTGGGTTTATTTATAATTCTTTTCTTATGTGTACTTCTCTTGTTTCAATGGTTGTCTGGTGTTGTTTTATGATTTTGTGTTCACTTTAAATTGTAAAAGTGGAATTGTAGGTCTCCTAAGAACTTATTTTATGAATAAATCGTGTTTTAATTCTATAGATTTTCAATCTTCCTATTCTAAGTGGAGGTGTATTCTTTGAGTTTCTTGTTTTGTTCTTTTCTTGTCTGAAGTGGAAAAGATTGAGTGTTCATCTTCTGATTCCTTGTTTTGGTGGAATGAAGGAGTTCCGATCAGGGATTTTTAGCTCTTGAATATGAGGGAGTGGATTATTCAAACATTAGGGCTCCATCTATAGTCCCAAGAGTGAATATGGAACATAGTCTGGAATCCACAGGATTTGGGGGACCTTAGACTAGCTCTGTATTCAATATATAAATGGGGACAATTTAAGCTTCTCTATTTTAACTTATTTTTATCGAAATGAATAATTTTGTGGAAGGAGGTGTAGAGGACTCATTTAATTGTTTTGGTCCTTATTTCTATTTCTTTATAAGAAGGCATTGTGGTTTTGTTCTCTTGAACTCAAGTGGTATACTTTTTCTGATGAAAGTCCTTGTTTATTTATCCTAGTACGATTAGCTTTTGTGGATCCGTTTTTGTTTTATCTTATCTATGAGGATAGTGTTTCTTCATAAATTTCCCCCCTTTATGATGGGGGTTTATTGATTGGTGTGGGGAATGTTTCCAAGTTGGCTCATGTTGGGTTTCCCATGATGATCAGTTCATAATGGTGGGGAGAACCACCTCAGGTATCATTGAATTTTCTTCTAGTTTTGATCAAAGATTATTAGCTTCGAATGGTGGGGAGTCAATTCTGGCCTCCTGTGTTGATAATCCATCATAGTTCATGGTTTTGTATTGGAAATTCATGGTTTCATTTTATGTTATCTAATTTTTAATTCCTTTCCATTTGGGGAAATGTTGAGATTTTTTATAAATGTGGTTTAACCTTTCTGTCATGTTTTAGGAAGTCATTTTCGGTTGTTGGTTTATTTCAGGAATGAGGTATGAGTTTTTCTTGGTGGTGGTTATGGTGTTATTAGTTTGAGAGGTTTGATATTATAGTTTTGGGAATCCTCTATCGTTGATCAATAAACTAGAAAATGTTATGGATTTCAGGGGGTAGAATCACTAATGGTGGGGATATTTTTTACATCCAGGTTTCTATTTTAACTCTTTGTTCCGATTAATTTTTTTATCACAGTTTTCCTCTTTAGTTCTGGATGTGATGGGTTTTAATTTTTGAGGTGGTCCTTTGTTTATCTTTGATCCCATGTTTATTCCTTAGTTTCCTCTAGATTTTTTTTAACAGTTTAGTTTTTGGGATTAGTATTAGGTGGAACATAGTTGTCGCACAATTAGAGGAATATATGCATCTTAGCCTAGGACATCTTGCGACTTTAGGTTGGTGTATAAGGATTGACACATGGTTTGATCATGGTTGGTAAAAGGGTTTTGTAAGCATGTAGGGAGATCATGGTTGGTGCACAGTTTCTGAACCAGGCGTCCAAACCATGTGAGTTCCTAGTGTGTGTTCAGTAAAGGGTGCACGGTTGACACATGGTTTGGAAAATCATGTGTCCAAACTGTGCAAGCTACTTAGATCTTAAAAATTGTAAAATTCCATTTCTACAATCTCAATATTTTTTTAAAAAATACCCAATTACTCCTCTTTCGGTTTCATATATCCCTAAGGAAGCCCCCATGTTTTCCAAGATTCTCATCCTCCCCTGGTATATCTAAGGCGATTCTTTAAGTTTTGGGGGTCATTCATCAAGGTAATATCATATTCTCTTCTCCCTCTTCCTATTTCTTCCATTTTATATTGATTTACTCTTATCCCATGGTCATGTGGATCTAGGGTTCATGTTTCACTTGGTTTATGTTGTGGGTTTTATTATTTAGGGGGTTTCTTGATTGATCTTGTCTCTTGTAACCTTGATAAGGTTGTTTTGGGTGTACGTTGTTGAAGATTCATGAGTTTGAGGTAGGTTTCCCATTAAACTTACCTTTAAATTTAAGAATCATTGGTTTCATGTTTTTTGTACCTTACTTATATGTTAAAAACTGATATGTGATATTTGGAACATTTTTTTGGTGTGAAAAGTGGTGATTTCTACCTTTTTATGAAGTGAATATCATATTTTTGTTAAACATTTCACACCAAGTGTATGAAAAAACTATCTGTTGAAAATTGAAAGTGATTTTTGATATCTAATATATGGAATGAATTTTTAAATGTTTTTGGGACATATAAATTGTTGTTTTGGGTTTCTCAAATGGATTTACAAATGGTTTTGGATCTTGAAAATGGAATGGCATGTGATAACGACATGTGTCCCGATTGGAACTTTGATGGAAATGGTTTTGTTTTGCACATGTGGTGAAAGTACATAAACTAGTTTTTTTTAAGATGATTGTGAAATGAAAAATGGTGTGTTTTTACATTTTTGGAAATATTTATTTGATTGTTTGATAAAGGATATCTAATGCATGTTTGGCACTTTTTTGAAAATGGTGATAATGTTTATCATGAAAACCCTCCTTGAATAATCTAATAGCCTTATCCATATTTAATGGATAGGATGTCCTCGTTGTGTAATCCTCATGATCCATAGTTTGAATGGGTGGTAGGTCCTCTCTGTTTACTCCTCATAACCCATTTACTTTGAGTAGAATGGGAGCTCCTCAGTGGGGAATCCTTTGAGATCTATTGTTTATGGAAAGATATTGATCCTTGGGGTGACTTGAGCTGATTCATGTTATCTGGATTATTTATATATGATATATGTGCATGTGATTGTTTGAACAATTAGAATCAGTTATCTTATCTCTCCTTCTATACTCTTGAAATGGGAACCTAGCATAGTGATATAATTTTTTGATAATGATTAACACACTAGTTAGGATTATGCTCTGACTAGTGGACCATAGTTGGGAATTTGATATTGTGTTATTTTTATTTATTTGGGATATTTCCCCTTTTTCTGTTTTAGGTGTGGTGTGGATGAGTTTGTGGGAATTATTGATGTAATTGAGTGATGCATGATTTTCAAGATGATTCAAGATGTATAGTATGTTCTGGATTATTCATGAGCTCCTAGGATTCTCCCAGGTTTAGTGTCACTTAGTTTTCTACAACGAATGATTGTGATGAATTATTGGTTGGATACTCTTGTGTGATATTTTCCTATTTCCCTTATTTTGTGATTATTGTGATTATCATTGTGGATTTATTCCAAAAATGATAAAAATACAATCAAGTGTTTATGGAAATAGGTTTTGGATGTATTTTACAATCTTTCCCCCCAATTTAAATGAAATGTTATCATTTTTCATTTAAAATGAGAATTCTTTCCTCATGGAAAGGAATGTGGTTTTAAAGTGGGAAAAATGGAAATGGACCACGTTTTAATTTTAAAATGTAAATATGTGGAAAATATTACTTTTATATATTGTATTTGAAACATGAAGTTGATGTTTCTTTGTTTGAAAGGAAGTACATTGAGAATAGATTTGTTCCGGCACACCTACTATGTTTTAATACTCACACCTATAGTTCTTTATTGTTTTTAGCTTTTGGTGCATGTTTCATATTGGTTTTGATAATAATGGGTGATAGTTGGTTTGGTATTGGAGAGTGACCTCGGGTCACATATCGGTGTTTTGGTAGTTAGGTTCAGTTTGGTTTTATTGTTCATTTTTTTTACTTTTATCTCTTGGGTAAAGGATGTTAATATTGGAATTTATTTATATATATTCAATTTATCTATTGTTTTTGCGATATTTTTTTTTAAATTTGGATGAAATAAATTCTTTTTTTTCTTTGTTGATGCCTAGAACTATTTTCAAACCCATGGGGACCGGAAACTCCCTTTAGTCCTTGTCTCAGATCAGCTCGAGTGACTGGTTCTAGGTCGACCCGGGTTGGTTCATGACATTTAAAATATGTTTTTTAGAAAGTTCTTTTGAATTTCAAAATAAATGAAAGGAAATGTAGTAATTATACACTTTCAACTTAATATTCTCCCTCTTTTTGAAAATCTCAAAACACAACACTAAAAATATAAAAACTATTTACTTTGAAAAACTTAAAAAACCTTTGTTCATTTAAGGATTTAAAAGAAATTTTCTTCAAAAGAAACTTCCCCCATTAGTTTATTATCCCCCATTTAATGATAACTTCATTTAGTTCAAAATTATATATCCAAAATATATTTACCTTAATATAATTATCCCTTTTCAAAATATTCTCCCCTTCAAACCATTATCCTAGTTAAACCATTATCCCCCTTAATATATTCTACCATTTTTATATTTTCAAAAAGTGTTGGGGTAGTAATAATATATCCCTAAAATTTCAGAAAAATAGAAATATAAAAAAATTGTGTTTGAATAAACATTCTTCCAAGGAATAAAAAAATAATATTCACCTAATAAATATTGGATAAATATTCAAACAAAACATATAATATGAATAATCCATTAAAATAAAATTTTCATTCCAAAAGTTTGGGTTTGAGTACATCAATAGTTCAAATAAAAAATATTCATTATTTATTCTGTAACTTCCGGACTATTACTTTCATCTTTCAGAAACAATAATTGTATTTATCATAATTTGTAGTTGTGCACTTGATTTTCACTATTATTTCCTCTAAGATAGTGAACTTATGATTTTATATTTTCCAACTGACTAACTCCTCTTCAAAAATTCTCATATTTTTATTTTCTTCTTTCAGTATCTGATAATCCTCTTCATAAATATCAGATTACATTATTTTATTCTTTTAGATTTTGAATTTATTCTCTACGTTAAATAATTTATTGTTTCTAAGACTCTAATAAAATTATGAACTGATCCCCATATTGTAATCTGTTAGAAAAAATTGATGCTAATTTTTAAAAGGATTCAACAATATCAAAATAAATTTTCTTTACTTTCGTAAACTACTTATCCTGGAATATTATATATCTATCAATGTGTTTTGACCATTTGAAAATTTTATTAAATATTCTTATTTATACCTTTGATTTTTATTTGAAACATTTTATATTGGATTCATTTTAGATAATAATTTCAATCAAAATCATCAATAAATCTGATTTTAATTCAAAAGGTTTTGTATTTTCTTGCACTGAGATTCAATGTCCAGAAGATATGGACATGAATCTTTAATTTTTTTCATTTCAACAAAAAATAATCAACTCTTCTATTATCTATAGTGGATAAAAATGCAGCTAATTCTAAAGGACTAGAAATACGTTTCTTATAAGTACCAACATCTATCTTCTCTTTTTATTTCTCTTTTTTTATCATTAGATGTTTTCATCACATCAACATCTGTATCTATATCTAATTTTTATGAAATTTTTATATGGGATTTTTGTGATTCCTCTTTATTATGTGATGAATATTTTTCATTAAAAAAAATATTGGATAATATTTTTTTATTAGGTTGAGAGATATTTAGAAGATGATGATGACCTCGAAGAGCTTTCTTCTTGTTTTTATTCTTCCTCTAGTTCTTCCTCTTCATCCTATCATTCTTCTTCTTTTAACTCATTTTATAACTACCTTTATGTTTATAAAATATCCTTTTCATAATTTTGTATTGAAATCTATATTAACTTATAATCTTTTTTCTGAACTTATTTATGAACTTTTTTTGAACTGATTTTTTAACTTGGGGTTTAGCTACCACTTATCTTCCATTTTCCTTCTCAACAATAGGTAGAATGATATAAGTTTCATCAAATTATATTTATGTTGGTACCAATTGATCATGATTTTTTTTATCGGTAAAATAATGGGTACCATAACATGGAACAATATGTACTATAGATGGAGGTGAAATTGATAAATGTTTATTGACATAATACTTTTCTAATCCTTTTATCAAAATTTCCATCACCATTGCCTTATAAAATTCTCATACCTTTTATTTTTCTAATCTTCTTTCATTGCTTCAATAGTTTTTATTTTCAAATCCAAATCTCCAAAAATTTTAAGGCCAAACTCTATATCTTCATGCTTTTTTTCTGGTCCTTATGCACCATCATATTTTTAAAATCTTAATGGAACATAGTTTTTTGTTTTTCTTTGAATTAGGTAGAGAAAAATAATATTTTCTTTTCCCTTTATTAGGATATTTCTATTTTGTTTGATGTGTTAATTCAACATTAAATGTTTTATTATCTTATTTATCAACAAAAATATTCTATTTCAGATTGAAGAATGACTTTTTCCTAGACACTGTTTACTTTATGATCAAAGAAAATTTTTCATGAACTGTTGTAGCCTGATTCTTAATTTTCATAACTTTCAGAAAATTTTCCACTATTTTGTTGATATATTATGGAAATATAAGAATTCTAGACTTCATCAGTGTTTTCTTTATAGATTCAATATATGGAAATATAAACTTCACCAATTTTATCTTTCTCATATTGATAAAAAAATACAATATGATTATATCCATATCTTTCAATGTGTCTTGGTATTATTTCCTTGGTATTAAAATTCCTTGCATCCATAATGTCACAACTCTAGAATCTAATGAAAGATGATAAAATTTTCAAACTTTTCAAAAGATGAAAATAGAGGATATTCAGCTTTGTCTTTTCCAAAGATCATAGATTCTCCAAAACATGTGAGAAGGAAGATAAGCCTCTCCTTCGAATGAACTTCAATCAATTATGATAATTTCAGAATAGTTAACTTATAAGTTTCACTAAAAACATTAAATATAATTAATTCCATATATTATTTGAAACTAAATTATACAAAATAATATAATTACATCACTATTTTTGGATAATGAAGGTCAAATCCATCTTTCTAAATAGTTACTTTTTCCCCTCCCTGAAACTATATGTATTTTTTCAATAAAGAGTCAATTTTTGTCATACTATGATTTATCAATATATATTTCCTTCACAATGTTACACCTATAAAATCTTAAGAAGAATTCATATTTCTAAATTTGATGTATAGAAGAACTTATTTGATGAAGAATAAAATTATACTGATAATAAAATATCTGACTGAGTAGAAAAATGAATTCCAAGAGTCAAGAGAGAATTCTATGAAAAGTGATGAGGGTTTTGGTGACCCACTACCTTATATATAGGCTTATGGGGTGACCCATTGCATTCTAGAGATCTGACAGTTTGAAGTAAAACCCTAATCTAATCTGATGGTTGAGATTAATCCTCCAATTTTTAAATATACATTCTAAAATCTTAATGTTTTTTATGAAACCAATATTGTCATACCGAACAATTGTCCAATTTCAAAAAACATTGAAATCTTGTAAAACATTTGACAGTTAAAAACAGTTAGGAATTTTTTAACAATAATTAAAAAACAAAAGTAAAAGAAGAAACTAAAATATTACAAAAAAAAAACTCATGAAGTATAATTATAACTTTTAGTATGAAATTTTATTCAATAACATGTTCTTCTTGTTTTTCTAAATTATAATGTGTCTGCTAATGTTTCTAACAAAATTATTGTCAGAAAAAAATTAGTAATATTTTTTAGTCTGAAAAAATATTTCTTAAAAAAATTTTGTCCGAAAAATAATAAAACAATATAAAATTTTATGACTAAATATTTTATAATCACTAAAAATTATGAATAGTTTTATTTAGGAAAACAATTGTTTTTAGTAAAAACTAAATATTTTAGAAAAATAAAACCTATATACTCATCCTTTCAAAAGTATTTCATTAATACAAGGATATTAGTAAATAATATGTAGACATGAATGATCACTTAATATTGAACATTCCCTATTTCTATTTAATATATTCAAATATATCAGATAAAAGGGATAATGTGAAAATATTAGAAAGTTGTTATTACATTCCATTAAATTCTAAAATTATATCTCCTCTTAATGTTTGATATTAAAATAAATTATGTCTTATATATATATTCTTTGATTTTGAGTGTTGTTCTATGTTTTTACATAAATATATTTCACTTATGTTATCAGAAAATATTTTATTTTTACTAAAACTCATGTCATAGTCCATGTGTGTGTTTTGAAACTACAAAACTTGACCATAACAACTTCCAGCTACCATATATTTTACTTCAGTAGTGGAAATTGATTCTGAGTATTATTTCTTACAATACCAAGACACAAAAACTTCTCATAAGAAATGAAAAGTTTTGGATGTACTTTTTCAATCCACTCTACAACCACCAAAGTTAGCATATGATAAACTCTTTAATTAAAAATAATTTCTAAAAGAGTAAAATAAACCTTAATCCATAATTCCATTAAAATAATGAAAAATAATAATAATTTTATAGCTTTAAGTTGGGACTGTTTTGGATTTTAATGATATATTTCACACAAGTAAACAAATACCTAAAATCCAGACAATAAGTCATTTAGTATAATAAGATACCAATCATTACTCTAAATTTATTTTGATCAATTGGTTTCCCAAATTCATCATTATCTAAATCATTTTATGTTATTATAGGATTACTAATAATTTTTGTTTTTCATATTTGAATTCCTTCAGAAGATATTTTATATACTTTTGTTGAGATATAAATGTTCTTTTTGGTTTTTAGGAAATTTTAAAACCTAGAAAGTATGTATATTTTCTCATCATGCTCATTTCAAACTCAGATTTCATAAGATCCAGAAAGGAATCTATTAATGATTTTTTATTTGAACTAAATATAATATCACCAACATAAATTTGAACAATGATGATGTTTTTAGAAATATAATTTATAAAAAGTGTTGGATTAGTATCTCTATTAACAAAGTTGTTTTATAACAAAAATCTAATTAATATATCATACTAGACTCTAGGATATTGTTTAAGTCTGTAAAGTTAGTTAATAATTTTAAAAACATGTAATGGATATTTTATATTTTCAAAACAGGTGGTTGTTCTAAATAAACATCTTCCTATACATATCTGTTAAGAAATGTACACTTCACATCCATCTGAAATAATTCAAATTTAATAAATTTTGTATAAGACATAAGTGTATAAGTAGGTTAGAGTCTTTATACTAGAGAATATATTTCTTCATAATCTATGAACTCTTGTTGATCGTATCATTTAGTTAAAATTCATGATTTTTTCTAACTATAATACCATTTTCATCACAATTGTTTCAAAAAACCCATTTTACTCCACTAAAATAAGTATCTTTAGGTCATTAAAACAAATAAAAAAATTTATTCCTTTCAAATTCATTAAGTTCATCTTTAATGGATTTTATATAATCTTTATCACCAAAATCCTCATCAGGAGCCGTAGGTTCAGATTTTTATAAAAATGAAAAATGTCTAATTTCATTTCTTAAAGAACTTATAGTTCTAATAGGTTGATCTAAATCACCAATGATATTATCAATAGGATTATTCCTTAGAAACAATAAATTTATTAGGTTTTGAAAATTATATTCTTCCACAAATATTTAAAATTCTTCTTGAGGTATAACTTCATAAACACATTCTTCAATTATTATCTCATAAGAAGAAATTTCAAACCTAAGTTGAAACTCTATTATTAAATTAACATCGGAAGATGTGGGTTGAGGTTGTCTAAAAACAAAAGGATTGATTTAATCAAATTTAACATGTACTATTTCCTCAATAGTACTTATTTTTTTATTAAAAACTCAATATGACTTACTGGTGGTATAATGACCAAAAAATATCCCTTCATGATATTTTAGAGTAAATTTATATAATTTATATTTGGTTTTCAAAATAAAAACTTTTCATCTAAAAATATTTAATTAAGAAAGTTTTGGTTTCCTTAATATCCACAATACGTAGGTATTTTTAATAATAAAATGAATTATTAAAAATTTATTTATAGTATACCTTGTAGTACTAACTGCTTTAGAAAAAAAATGTTTAGCCACTGAGTATTTAGGCAACATTGTTCTTATAATATCTTGAAGAATTATATTTCTTATATCAACTTCATCATTCTTCTATGGAGTTCTAGGTGATAAAAATTAGTGTATTATTACTTTTTTACTACAAAAAGTTTAAAATTTAGAATAAAAAATTCTTCACCATGATCACAATGATTAGTTATCAAGTATAGGTTTCTCATTTTTAACTCAGGATACAAAATTTATAAAACAACTAAAAGTTTCAAATTTATTTGCTAGAAAATTGGCCCATGTGCATCTAATGCAATCATAAACTAAAACATATGAAAATTATTTTCCACCAATACTCCTAGTTTGGGTTGGAACAAACAAGTATATGTGAACTAACTATAAATCATAATAATTTTAGACTTCACTAATAGATTTAAAACTTGAATTATTTTTATTTCTGAATTGACATGGATCATTAAATTTTTAAGTGTCAAACATATGTTCTATAAGATCTTTAACTATTTAATCATTAGATAATTTCACTAATTTTATAACTTTGTTGCTTCTCAATATTATATTATATAACTAATATTGGTCTTCCATTGCACATAGGAAAGGTAGATCTTGGATCCTAATATATTCTACGTTTAGTGTGTATAAATTATCATGTCAATTGGTAGAAAGAATAAATTAATCTTCAGAACTATTAAAAATACATTTTTCAAGCCTTAAGTTTATAATATTTCCCTCATCACATATTTATCTTATCATAATAAGTTTGTAATTAATTACTAGAATAAATAATATATTTGAAGTTATAGCTATTCCTAGAAGAACAATTTTACTTATTCTTATGATCTCTCATAGATAATTGTCACCAAGGGTGACATAACCCCCTTTAATTTTTCTAATAATCACGAAGAGATCCTCGTTTCTAGTCATACTCCTAGAGAAACCACTATTTATGTACTAGATATTGTTTTTAGTACATTTCTTATCTTCCTAAAAAAATATTAGATTTTCAGAACCCATACATATTTGGATTCAGTATTATTAGAAAGTAAAATTTTAAGAATCCATATTTCTCCAACATTTCTATGTTGAGAAATTGTTAATTATTTTGGAAAATAATCTTTTTGAAAACATAAAGATTTTTCTTTATTCAGATTACACTTTTTTTCTAGTGACCACTACTTTGAAATTGTGTTCAAAATATAGCACTTTTTTGAAAAAATTAATTATTCTGAGAACTAATTTTCAATTATAATAACTCAATCTATGAAAATATCTATGAAGAATAATTTTATTATACATATCATTCAAGTTTCAGTCACTAGTGGTAAACCTTGAAAAAATATTTTTATGAATAGAAATTTTAGAATTAATTTTTAAAACTAAATTTCTATCCTCAATAAAATTTGTACTTGAATTAAGTTTTTCTAAATATTTGAATAAACTAGATATTTCAAAATTAGACTTATCTAATCCTATTAAAAGATAAATTTTTTCGAAATTAGATTTATCTAACTCTTTTGAATGATTTAATATTTTGGAATTTAATATAGAAATCCTCGAAATTTCTTTCACATGTTTTTCTTGAGAAATATCAAGTTTTTAAGATATCTTACAATTTATATTTTATAGTAATTTATAAAATCTAGAAACATCTTCAAAACTAGATAAATAATTTTTACCCTTTTATGAAGAATATTATTCATTAGATGATTTATAACTTTTATCATTAATATCATTATTAGGATAGTTAGCATTTAAAGTGAGATTTATTATATATTCAGTTGTTACCTTCACCGTGAAGTAGTTTTTAACCTTAGGAATTTCATCATAGAATATAATATTATTTATCCCTAAAATTTTACTATCTAATGAATTATCATAAGAAATGTCTCCACCACTATAACTCAAAGTATTTTAATCTTTCAGAATCTTTTTATTTTTGGGCTTGTAGTACTTATTATAATTCCTTTCTGAATTCCTATCATTCTTACCTTTTCTTTTTAGCTTTGAACAATCCTTTATCATATGTCCATATTCATTACATTAATTGAATATAGATTCTGAAAAATCCTTCTTGTCACTTCTTTCCTTGTGATTATTCTTATATCTATATTGAAAATCTTTTACCCCAAAGTTTTTTCATCCTTTTCACAAGATTAGCTAATTAATTTATATATTTTTCTGATGAACTACTATATTATTCAAATATATCATTATTCTTCTTAGAAGACCTTAAATATTTATCAGAAGAATGAAACTTTTTTGTAACATTAGAAGTTGTAGAAAAATAAACTCATCCATTCCTTTTCTTCATCTCTTTTCAACCTTACATTGTATTGTATATGAGTGCTTATCAAATCATCTTGAGTAAGATCTTTAATTCTTCTAGTATCATCCAAAGAAGTTATCTTTGAATACCATTCACTACGAATGATCTTGATAATATTTTCAAATAATATATCATCAGTAAGATATTTATCTATGAGGGATTGTAAACTATTTACAATTTTCATGAATATTTGATGCATCTTTGTAACTATTGCACCACATAGAAGATCAAATTCTTGATACTCAGATCAAATCATTTCTTTAATAGTCTAAATAACATATGAAGTTCCAAAATGTGTTACCTCCAAATTCTTCTAAATACTATTAGAAGCTTCACAATATGAAATATGCCTATATATGTTTCTAGTCATAGAACATTATAAATAATTTCTCACTCAGTAATTAAACTAATATTCTTATTTCTATTGATTTGAAAAAGAAGAAACTTCTTTCTCAAGAATATTTTAGTTACCGGTAAATATAACAAGATTTTAAACACCTTTATTTATAAAAAAACATATTTATCCTTTCTCTCAAATACTCATAATCAACATTATCAAATATTGGTGGTCTTCAAAGACTATTATTTTCTAGAGTACCAATGTTTAAACCTTATATATTATATATAAAATATATTTATTTTATTTACATGTTAGTGTAATAAAAATTTATGAATAAATTGTTTATAAAAAAAGATGGAAAAACTTTAAAAATTTTCATCATATAAAAAAATAAAAACTAGGAAGAAAAGCATAAAACCTACTCTAATACTAATTTTTTGATCATAAGAGTAAAATAACTATAAGAGGGGGTGAATTTTAGTTTAAAAAACATTAAACTAATTAAAACCCAAACCTCCTATTAAGTTTATCAGAATAATCATGAATCCTATGATCAAAGTAATATGTATCATACATAGAGTTAGTATAGTAAATAAGGGTAAAGACAAGTTTACTAAAATAATATTTATAATCAAATTTTTATTACAGAAAAATATAACTTATAGAGACAAGTAAAATAAAACATTAAAAATTTCTATAGCATAACTATCCAAAACATAATAAAAGAATAAAAAACATCCATTAGTAAAAGGAAGTCAATAACCTTGACTTAAGGTATCCATAGTTTAAACCAAACTTCCAGGTATGTCTTTCTTCAGAAAAAATCCCTCAATCACTAAGATCAGAATCAAATTTGTCTTCCAATCCTTATAATCCCTTGATCAGCATGATTAGATCTTTCCACGTCTTCTTATCCCTTGAATCCTTTGATCATTACCTTGATTTAACTCATAATATAAATGAACAATTTATTCTAAGGATTTTACTATTAATTAGACATAATACTTAGAACATAATCTCTCTGAAAACATTACAAATTTAATGTAATGAGGTGTTATAGCAGATAAAAATCTTAGATGGATTGAGTTCATGAAAGCATCATCTGCGAGCTCCTTAAGTGCACTCTTATTTATAGGAATCCATCCAACTTACATATTTCCATTAATCTCAGAGTTAGTTTCAATGGCATCAGTTATTCTACAATTTATAGTTCATAAAATTATGTCTTAATCCATCATTGTTTGGTATCACCATTATGGTGCTATAATAAATGTATTTCATTCAATAGAAAAATTATAATATACAATTATAATCTTTTTTATTCCAATGTAATAAATTGTTAATACAAGAGATGAATATTTTTCACATCGATAGAAAAAAAATTATCACACCAATAGACTATATATCATCACACTGATAGAATATAGGTTTTTAAATTGATATAAAAGATATCACCACTCTAATAGACTAGATATGGCCATACTAATAAATTTAATATCTTTAATCTGATGGACCAAGATATTGTCATTCCAATGGACTAAAATATTTTCAATATGAAGGGCCATAATATCATCAATCTTATGGATTAGTATATTTTCAATATAATGATTTGGATTATGTAATTCAAGTTTACATTAATTTAGTTAATAATTATTTCTTAGTCAGGTAGAAAAAGTTGTTTTCTACAAAAACATTAAAAAAGACTTGTGAAATGTAAAGTTATTAAAATAAGGTTTCAATAAAGTCTGTAATTATAAAAATAAAGGAAATGAAATGTAGAAAGTATAAAAATTAGATTTTATAGGAAAATCCTCAAACACTAAGGGTGAGATTCCTTCCAAATAGGCACTTTTCAATACCATGAACATTCAATTGGGTAAGTTCTTCCAAACAAGGGTGCCCATGAATTATAATTTGTATGGAAAGAAAGTAATGGGTGAAAATGGATCACCCTTAGGTAGGTTATACCAAATAAGGGTTCTCCTATATTGTTGTTTTAAACTATTCTTGTTTTTTTATTTAGATGAAACTTATATGGTAGAACCTAAGAGTTTGGATATTAGAAAAATAGATATGAGTTTGTCCATAAGATTGATCACTAAAAAAAACATTCCACTCAACTATTTAAGAGTCATAACTATTATTTTTGGGATATGTGCATACCTAAATAACTATTTTGTTAGATTAATTCCAAATAAACGCATTAATTTGTGAGATATGGATCTTAGAAGACTAAATATTTGTGATGTTTAGGGTCATCATTTTTTATTAAGAGTAATTTTTTTAAAATTTATCGAGGAAAAGATATAATACATGATACCCTCTAATAGATTTGTCACTATCAAATGATATGGTTTACTTACTGATAATAATATTGAGATCCTATATAGATATTTCATATATATCAATTTATTATTATCATTTAGGGTTGTGAAGTGTTCTCAAATAGAATGATTCTAATCATTTTAATGCATAAGTTATAGAGATCAATTACACTAACTATGACTCATGGGTATTAGGTAATGGGTCCATATCACATATTTGTGATGAAAAACCCAAAATCAAAGATAAGTTAATTAACTAGGGGTTACGTTGATATTTTTGTTAGTAATAGAGGAAGAGTTTTTGAATTAAATTCTGAAACTTATGATATAATTTTACCCTAGGTATTAATCTTAGATTTGGGAATATGTTATTATATTTCTTCTATAAATAGGAATATCATTTTTATATCTTGTTTGTAAATGAAGTGGTTTGTATTCTATATATAAGAATGAATTTTTTTATAGTATTGGGCATATAATAAATAGTTTATACATTCTAGATATGTATAACAATTTTTTATCATATATAATAAGAAGTTTATAGTTGATTCTAATCTTACTTACCTTTGGAATTTCCCACATATACATATAAATAAAGAAAAAATCCAAAGACTCTATAATGATTTTTATTGGATATATTATATTATGAATCATTTGAACATTTTTAACATTCTTTATTGGAAAAAAATAACCAAATCTTATTTTATAGGAAAATGTGAAAGGGCTAGTGGACTATTAGATTGCATACATAGTGATGTATATCGATAAATGAATACTTAATAGAGTGATGGTTTCAGATACTTTTTTACCTTTACTAATAGATTTGTTACTATTAATATGTTTTTATAATGAGATAAAAGTATCAAACTAAGTTCAAAGTGTTTTAGAATGTAGTACAAAATCATATAGGAAAGAGTATTATGATTCTTAATTTATATTAGAGTGGTGAATAATTTGATCCATAAATTCATTGATCATATGAGGGATTGTGTAATTTTTTCACAATGCACTCCTCCTAGAACAACATAACAAAATGGTGTGTCCGAGTGGATACATCATACATTTTATAACATGGTTCGATCAATGATGACTCATTGTGAAATTCCCATTTCATTCTAGGGTTATGCTATGGAAAGTTTTGCATTTCTACTAAAATTTGTTCCATATAAATAATACATAATGGGAAAATATGAAATATATCATAAGAAACATACCATTATGTACGTTATTATAATTTAGGTATATGAATTATTTATACAATGTTTAGTTTATAATAATATTGAAACCAAATATAAGAAAATTTTATTTTTTTGTTATCCCAAGGAAACTATGGGATATTATTTCTGTAATCCCAATGAATATATAGTGTTGGTGGCCTGATTTTATATATTTAATGAGAAGGAACTTATCAATCCTGGAGTTATTAAGAGGATAGTTTCATTTAGATAAGTTCAATACCAAAATACATGATGTTTTTTGGGGTGGATGTTGAGCTAGTTCCCTAAAGAGTCATGGAAGAAGAACAGACTGAAAATACACATGAACCTCAAAGTTATAGTAGGATTCCTGCTGAGCTCATGAGATATATATTTCAATTAGAAAATGGTTATAAGGTAATTTTAATAGGATACGATCCTACCACATACCATTAAGATAATATGAATTTTGATTCCAAAGAATGGATAAAATAAATGGTATCTAAAATGGACACCATGTAAACTATCAATGTTTGGAACTTAGTAGATACACCTAAAGTTGTGATATGCATAGGGTGAAAGAGGAATTTTTCATAGTAATACTGAAATTAATAGTAGAGTTTCTACCTATAAATCATGACTAGTTGAACAAGGATATTAATAAACTCATTTTATTAAAAATGAAGAAAACTTTTCACCAGTTGAGATGATAAATTACATTTATATTTTTCATACAATAATAAATCATTTTGATTATAAGATATATCAAGTGGATGAAAAATTTCCTTCCTTAATATTAATTTAGTAAGGAAATGTATATGATACAACCCAAAGGATTTGGAATAAAAAATGAGACCACTACGGTATGAAAGATACAATGGACCATTTTTATACTAAAGTTATATTCTCAAAGTTCTCATATCTAGTTTTATGATGCAATAAAAGAGTTAGGTTTCCTCAAGAATGAGGATTATTTTAGTGTATATAAATAGATTAATGAAAGTATAGTGGAATTTATAATATCTTATATGGTAGATATACTCTTTATGATAAATTATATAAAAAAAATCACCTTGTGAAGATGTGGTTTGGTAAGTAATTTTTTATGGAAGTCATGGGTGAAACTGACTAAATAATATGTATAAATATCTATAGAATCTAAGAGGATACCTGAACTTAATCATGATACTTATATTGGTAAATTTATAATTATTTGTAGCATGAAAAACTTTAAAAATGGTTTTTAACTGATGTGGCTATTGTTGAAGCCATTCAACTTTTAATTATTTATATTATTAATAACTACTTTATATGTGGAAAGTAGGGTCAAAACCATAGTGATGGCAATTATTAACACTATAATTCTAAAAAATTTCAAAAAGACCCCACTGTTGTCAGTAGTGGGGTAGATTTTATATTTTTTACTTTTTTATATTTTTTTACTTTTTTTATAAGGCATAAATGAAACACCACAATATTTTCAAGTTTTTGTTCTAAACTGTAACAAAACAAGAAAGAGGAAAAAAATAGCAAGTAAAAAAGATATAAAATGGTGATTAATAAACAATCAAGATAAATAGGTCCTGGGAAAAATCTCCTTTCTATTGGTTTTGAAAATATTCCTTCTCACGTAGTGACAACATATATTACCACTGAAAAGGAGTGACTTATTTCCCTCACCAAGAGATAAATCACTCAATATGAAAAATATTTGAGTTCACCCTTCCAAGATTAATCAATGTGAGAATCTTGATTTGAAAAAGAAAACATAATGAAATCACCATATGTTTTGAAGTTTTCATTTCAATTAAAATGTTAAATAAAATTAATCCACAATCAGACTCATCGAATGATTATTAAGTTCTAAGATTAATTACTAGTGGTATGTTGTAATTGAATGCATTTAGATCTGATCTCACTGATCAATTCTGATCAGATTAAAAATGATTACTTATAAGGAAGAATAAAGATAACTAGTAGGCTCAATTTTAACCCCAAATTGGAAGAATTAGCCTAACATCTTCTCTATAACGTAAACAAAAATAATACGATTACAAAGAAAGAAATTTGAATAAAAACAAAGGAAGATATCTCCCTCTTCAATCTTGAATTGCTCTTGCTCCTGGTCTTTGGGTCACTAGAAAGTGGTTCTTCGAGAAGTGTTCCAAGATTTTCCCCAAGTTCTTTCTTTGTTCTGGACATAAGTGGATGATCAAATGAATCCCCCTCCTAAAAATCTGCTGCTCTATTTTTAAACTTACTGTCACCTACTACATGTCATCAAAGACTTCCACCGACTTAGGTTGGATCCTCACATGCACAGAATACATGTGCATTTTTTCAGTAAAACTCACATCATTTATTCTTTTCCCTTATAACTAACTCTAGTAATTTTTTGTGTGAACCTGGACAGAATTACATTTCTTGTATGAACCTCCAAATGAAAGGAAAAACAAAATAGTTAAAAACATGAAGGAAATAAATAAGTAAATATTAAATTGTTAAAGTTACTAGTTTATTAAAAAGTATTTAGTAGACTTAATAAGTTTTTAAATTAGATATTATTTAATAAGTTATTTTATTTATATTTATAAATTTTTATTATTTTAGTTTTATATATATTATTAAATAGTAAAGTTATTTTTTTATTCAATTACTATTATTAATGTTAGTTACAATTATTGAGTTTATTATTATTTCAAAAATAAAATTATTTATTATTAGAATATTTTAGTCTAATTTTATTTATAAATTATTATTAGTATTTTATTTTATTTATTTTATTATTAAAAAATTATTTCATATGCAATATTAAATAATAATTTATTTAAATTGAATTTAGAAGTTATTATTAATTCAATTAGTTTAATTAATTTTTTATTACACTTAATTAAATTAATAATACAATTTTATAAATATTAATTATTTTATATTTATTAAATATTTATAATTATTAAAGTTTAATATTTTAATTTAGTTTTTTTATTTTAGTTTTTATTTTAGTTTTTTATCTCCTTATTGTCCCCCAATTTGGCACATCTATAGAGGGGTCTTCAACACCTTCTAGTGACAGGACTAGCGGTGAAAGGGGTGACCTCTTCCTTTATCTCCAACGAAGGTAGCTTGATCCTCATATAAGGCACAATGACTACAGCCTAGTGAGAAACTCCTTATCCCAATAAGGCTCTTATAGGAAAACCACACTCCTCCTCCTCACGGTGACAGATAACTAGAGTGTGGACTCCTCTACAGTGTGGTGGTGACTTAGATCCAGCAGGTTCCTTATCTCCAGTAGCGCATCACGAAGACCATCCTCAACTTACAGCATCTTTGAACCATCGATGACCTTTTTCTATTGATATTTCTGTTCTAGGATGTCAATTCGTCCTTCATATTTGTGTTTAAATTATCTATATGTGTATGTTTCATTTCTCTTCCCTGTCCCATGCTTTTCTATTATTTCACTTCATTCTTTTTTTCCTTATATGTCTCTACTTTTCTCTATCTTGATGGTAATTAGCTTCAACCTTGGGTGGATGTATATTCCACTATGGCAACATGGTTCAAAGAAGCATGAACCTCCTCAGAAAATCCTCCTTCCACAATCTTTAAAATTTGAATCTGCATTTTTGTGTAAAACTAGTTTGATTTAGTTTGGCGGTATTGATGGATCCTGGTGGATGAGGCCAAGGAGAATGAACTAAAGCATGTGAAGGGAAGCGACACCAATGTGAGATGTGAGAGACGGGTGAGTTGAGATTTGTGAGTCGAGAGTTACTAGTGAGTCATGACTCACCGATAGAAGAAAATAGATTCGGTGAATGATAAAGGAAGTGAATCATTGTGAGATGGTGAGACTGATAGTTTTATCGATAGCAGGGTGAGCTAGGATGCATTGGTGAGTCTATGAATCACTGATAGAAGAAAAAAATATGACCAGTGAGTTCATGAGATACCTATAGAAGAAGAAAGTAAATGAAGACATTGTAAGTTAAAATAAAATAAGTCACTGATAGTTAAAAATAAAAAGAATAAGTCAGTGATGCCAATTATAAGAGAGACTTACAACGATTCCAAATTGAAACTAATGCTGATGAAAAGTGATCAGTGAGTCAGTGACTCACTGATAGTGCAAAATAAGTAGCGAACTATCAGTTAGTTACCTAAAAAAAATTGAAAAATTACAATAATCAAAATTTTAATTTAAATAAAACTAAAATTAAATAAAAAAAATTAACTAATCTATCAAAGACTAAATAGTTTTATTAAATTAAAAACTAATTGAGTTATTAGTCAAACCAATTAAAAAAAATAAACCTACCATTAAAATTGAATTAAAATAATAAATAAAAAAGGGTTAAATTAATTATTGTAATTAAACTGGATATCTAAATTGAAAAACTAAAGCTAATCAAACAAATAATTAAATGTTAATGAGATTTAATAATAGTAAATCCCTAATTAACGAATTATTAAAAGACAACTAATATTTAGATTATATTACTTTAAATTAATTAACAAACATTACATGAAATGTTATGTTAAAAACTACATTATTTAAAAGCAGAATTAATTAATTAATTAATAATTGTTAAATTATTAAATATGATGAGGAAAATTACCATACTAAATAAAAATTTATTAGACTATAAAATCAAAGTTATATATAAATTTACTATTTAAAGGATAAAAATACAATTTTAATTACAAAAATTTATTAATTAACAAATTAAATTCTAAAAATAAAAATGTGCATTTATTTAGTAAAAAGTGTAGTAATAATTAATTAAATTACTAAAATTTAAATAAAAAGATGTGAAAAAATTATGTAAAAATAAATCCACATAAAATTCCCCCACAATTAAACATTGTTTGTCCTCTAACAATCCCATGGTTCATACAAAATCTGAAAAATATTTTATGATTTATCTCTAGTAGTAACATGTCCAGCAATTTGAAACAAAGGACAGAAACATGTCAATAATTATTTTTGAAAAATAATTGCAAATCAAGTATTTCCTTGAGAAAATTATTATTGGTAAGCAAGAAGGAAATTAATCAACTATCAATGAAAGATTCCTTCCTCATATGTGAAACTACTTAATGAATCATTTCAATACAGACATAATTCCACAGTCAAAGAGTGACAGGAGGTAAAATATTAGTGGAATCAAGATCTTAACAGAAAAACCATGTACTTTGACTCTTTCTTGAGTTCCAAAATTAAGTATTATTTTTTTAATCACATTAATGATACAACCTAAATGACTTCTATATAAACCAAATGATCCATTATTTATCTAATGTTCATCATTCCCCTCACCTTAATGAACTAATTTTTGACCCTAGACACTTTATTTATTTATTCCCAAGTCATGTATCCATGTGATAAGAACTGTGCATGTGCACTTATTCAAGGTGTATAGAGGGATTATTGTTAATAGAAACACACCTAGCATCTGGGGTCTCATAGATTCACCGTGGGATACCATATTTTCAAACTAATCTAGTTTCAAAAGATTTATAAAAAAATCATTTACATTGGCTCACTAAGGTGATTAATTTTTTTAATAAAATAAAATAAGAAGAATGAAGCCCCTAAGTTAGAGTCAAACTTTCAGTTCCAGTATCTATGATCATAATTCCACAAATATGTAATCTAAATCACATTAAAAGGTATTCCCTAAGCCAAAATATCATTAAACAACTAAATATATTCACTCAGAAATCATCCACCAACATTAATTTCAGATTCAAACCAGTTCATAACTACTAATCAAGCATCATCCTTAGGAAAAACCCAATTGGGTACAGTGTAAAGCCTAAAATTATGAAATAATTTTGAAAACAATTCTCCATTTTTAAATAAAAAAATAATTTTAAGTGGAAATAGGATTTTACGGGCACACATTAAAGCATAGTTCATCATAGTCAAGAATTGACCTCATCCCCCACACTTAAAACCCAACTTTGTCACCGAAGCTAACTTACAAATATAGATAAGAACAATTTGACATTTTAATTTCAAAATAGGTTTTTCAATTTAATAGATTGATGACATGTATAAAGGGTCTCTTTGAAGTTTAAAAATATTTTTTTCCACAATTAAATTACAACAGAAGGTTAATTAACCAAATACATGTATTTTTATTTAAGAAAACAAAAAGTATTTTCATTAAAGTTAAAATAGTTGCATGTAAAGGGTAAAAGAATTTTAACAAATTATGATTCAAATGGATTTAAATTAAATTAGAAAAGTTAATGCTTACATCTCAACCTAAAGAATATTCAAAAAAAGATACCAAACAACCAGTCTACATGATCCCCCCAAACTTCTATTCATACAGTGAAAGGTTTTAATATATCAATGAATTATAATTTTCAATAAGGAGGAACATGCATAATTTCTTATACAAGTAGAATTTTCTAGGCAAGAAAGACGCGCAACATGTTTTTGTACAGTACAAGCAGAATTTTTTAATAGAAAATAGGAGTAGAAAAAAGTGCAATAGTAAATCAAAATAACTTCCCTGTATATTTTTATGAATTACCCTTCAAGATAAAAATTACACTCCATAAATGACACATCAGCAACTTCTTGATAACTCTGAAACAAAACCAAGAACAAGTAGAAACATGATCATCACAAAAACAGAGCAAAGAAGAATCACATTATTCAATGTTAAAATTATACAAGAAAAGGGTAGAAAGAACCATGGGTTTACTCCCATGAAACAATAACTTTTAAAGTCTTCAGCTTGACTTTATTTAAGATTAGTTTTCAATAATAGTGAAGACAGACAATCCCTTCAGCTATCCATCAAAACACAACTTCACTCTCTTTCCCTTAACCAACATGGGTTTATTCTCTTCACCTACAATTTCAACAACTCCATTATTAAGTACTTTGACAACATTAAAGGGTCCAAACCACTTGGACTTCAATTTTATAGGAAAGAGTTTGAGTCTAGAGTTAAAGAGAATGACCTTCTATCAATGTTTAAAATATTTGGTTCATATGGTAGAATCATGAAATATTTTAGTCCTATCTTTGTATATTCTTGCATTATCATAACTCTCTCTCCCAATCTCATCCAATCCACTCTTCTCAAGTAATATTTTCTCATAATCACTCTTAAAGTCAAAGTTCAATGCCTTAACTACCCAATAAGACTTGTGTTGCAACTCCACAAGTAAATAAAAGAATTTCCCAAACAACAGTCTGTATGGAGACATACCTATTGGGGTATTGAAAGCAATTCTATATGCCCATAAAGCTTCATCCAATTTAAGAGACCAGTATTTCCTAGAGTTTGAAACAATTTTATCAAGTATTTGTTTCAGTTCCCTATTTGAAATTTCCACTTTTCCACTGGACTGTGGATGATAAGGAGTTCTAATTTTAAGAACACAACCATATTTTTCCATCAATGATTTAAATTTTTAGTTCTTAAAGTGTGTTCTATTATCAGTGATGAAGGCTTTGGGCTCTCCAAATCTTGAAAAGATGTTATTTTTGACAAAGTTAATTATAGAGTTGGCTTGGTTTTGGGGAAGTGCCACTGCCTCAACCCATTTTGACACATAATCTATAACAACAAGAATATACTCATTCCCATGAGATGATAGAAATGGACCCATGAAATCTAAACCCCTGAAATAAAAAATCAATACTTCTAGAATTCCTTTTTAGGGAAACTCTTGCTTCCTACCCACATTACCTAGCCTCTGACTCTTGTCACAACCAACCACATAGCTTCTAAAATCCTTAAAAAGAGTAGGCCAATAGAAACCAGATTGTAAGAATTTTTGAGTAGTCCTTTCACCACCATGGTGACCTCCCCAAGGCGATGAGTGATAAATTTCTAAAACATCCAACATATCTTCCTCAAACACACATCTCCTATAGATACCATTATCATGTCTCCTAAATAGCAGGGGATAATCCCATTGATAGTATTTAAGATCAAAAATGAATTTCTTTCTTTGGTTATTGGACATATTTTTGGGAAAAACACCTACTGCCAGGAAGTCGGTAAAATTTGCATACCATGCGGATTGCCTAACAAAATAGTAAACAACTTTTCATCCGGGAAGGAAGAGTTTATCTCCCTAGGATCTTCAGATTGAGTAAAAGGAAGCCTAGATAGGTTTTCATCAACTAGATTTTCATCTCCCTTCTTATCCCTAATCTTTAAATCCAACTCTTGTAGCGACAGAGTCCATCTAATCAGCCTGGGTTTACTTTCTTTTTTAGACATCAAGTACTTTAAAGCAGAATGATTAGTGAAAATGATGTACACTGAACCTAAAAAATACTGTCTAAACTTCTCTAGAGAAAAAACAATACCTAACAATTCTTTTTTAGTTGTGGTATAAATTTTTTTTGGCCTCATCTAGTAGTCTACTAGCATAGTACAACAAATGTAACTTCTTATCTCTCCTCTGTCTAATGACATCACCTACAACTATATCACTGGCATCACACATAATGTCAGAAGGTAGTTTCCAATCTGGTGAAGTGATGATAAGCGATGTAGTGATTTTTTCTTTTAAGAGATTAAATGATTTGAAACTATTTTTGTCAAAGTTGAAAGGTGCATCCTTAACAAGCAAAGAATATAAGGGCTTAGTAATTTTAGAAAATTATTTTATGAATCATCTATAGAAACCATCATTCCCTAAGAAACTTCTAATAACATTAACATTTTTAGGAGGTGGTAGTTTTTGAATAACTTCTACTTTAGCAGTATCAACTTCCAAACCTCTCTTTGACACTTTATGACCTAAAACAATACCCTTTGTGACCATGAATTGACACTTCTCCCAATTAAGAACAAGGTTGGTTTCAATATATATTTACATAACTAACTAAATATTTCCAAGACAATTATCAAAAGTACTACCCACAATGGAGAAATCATCCATGAAAACCTCAATGATTCTTTCAATCATATCCGAAATAATACCCATAATGCACCTTTAAAATGTGGTTGGAGCTCCACACAGCCCAAAAGGCATCTTTCTATAAGAAAATGTCCCAAAGGGGCATGTGAAAGTGGTCTTTTCTTGATCCTATAGAGCAATATGAATCTGGTTGTAACCAGAATACCCATCCAGGAAACAGAAAAACTCATTTCCAGCAAGCCTCTCAAGTACTTGATCATGTAAGGGCATAGGAAAATGATCCTTACTAGGGGAGGAATTAAGATTCATATAATCTATACAGAATCTCCATTTTGTGGCTTTTCTAACTTAGATTTCTTCATTCTTTTCATTTTTTACTACAGTGAAACCTCCCTTCTTAGGAACAACTTGGATATGGATGACCCAAGAACTATCAGAAATGGGATATATTATTCCATTGTCTAATAGTTTAATGAATTCCTCTCTCAAATCTTCTTTCATGTTTGGATTTAATCTTTTTTGACACTCTACCCTAGGCTTATGGTCAGTATCTACAGATATTTTATGCATGAATAATGAGGGACTTATAACATTTATATTAGCTATGGTCCATCATATGGAAGATTTAATCTTCTTTAACACACTCAACAATCATTCCTCTTGATTTTTATTCAACTCAGTAGATATTATGATAGGGAAAGTGTAATTCTCACACAAAAATGAATATTTCAAATGATAAGGGATTGGTTTTAGTTAAAGAGTGGGTGGTACTACACAAGACGAAAGAATCTTAGGACTGAGAGGTCCAATAACTTCAACATATCTCCTGTAATGAGTATTAAATGATTAAGGATTTTAAATTTATATCTCAGATTCAGAATTAATAGTGCTGCTGTCCAAATTGGACAACACCTGCAAATCATTTTTTTTATTTTCTAATGGCCGGTTTGTGGGTAGCCGGTTCCCATGAAACTGGTTTAAGGGTTTCTGGTACCCGAAACACTTCAAAACCACATCACTACAGCAGGAAAATCAAAAATCAAACAAGATAGTTCATTTTTTTTTAAAAAAACCGCCTTCAACGCCTCGATCCACGCACCGCCTCGGGCTTCGTCAAATCACTTGATCACCTCGGTCCGCACACCTCGAGAAGCGTGGCGAAACCAACCACTCATAATTCAACAAGTTAATCAAAGAAGAATCATCAAGTTATCTTATAAGTTCTCTCTCTACATCATAAAATTACTCAACAAGGTTGGTGTCTGTAGAAATACCCTGAAATTCACTCAAAAAGATCATAACTTTAGAAATAGGAGACTATTCTATAGTAGAAATTGGACAGTAGTCTAGTTCTAGAAAAAATTCTAGATTTGGTGTTTGAGTAGAATTTTCAACTTCTAAGACAGAAACAAAAAAAATTTCAGCTTCAAGATGAATTTCTTCAATAGAGGATTTTCTTTTAGATTCTTAAATGTGTTCATGATTATTTTTATAAGAAATTTTAGATTCAAGGAACTCAATTTTTGAATAGTTTTCAGAATAATTTGATCCCTTAATGTTTTTAAACACATTAAATTCTTCTTATTGTTCTCCAATTTTAAAATTTAGTTGACCCTTAGAAACATAATTAACAACACCACCTATGGAAAAAAGGCCTACCTAAGATGATGGGAACCACTTTATCTCATTATATATGTAATACTAGAAAGTCTAAAAGAAAAAAAAAGCTTCCCTACCCCAACTAGAAAATAATATACCCTACTCATAGGATGAGTGAAAGATCTATCAGCTAACTGTAGTATGATTGTGGTGGGTTGAAAGTCACCCAACCTCAACTGTCAAAATCATGAGTATGGGAGAAGGTTAATATTAGCACCTATATCACACAAACAGTTGAGTTGATCAGAATTCCCTAGGGTGTGGGGTATAAAAAACTACCTGGGGCTTTCAATCTGGGTATGATTTTCTTTTGGAGCACAACTCTGCACTCTTCAGTGATGCTGTATGTAGAAAACTCTTCAAGGGTATTTTTTTGAAGTAATTATCTTAAGATATTTCAAATAATATAGTATTTGAATCAAATATTGAATAAAAGGAATGTTTACTTGAATTTTTGAAAGGATGCCAAGGAACTGAAGAAGTTCAGCCCTAGTATTTCTCTAGGGTTTAAGATTTTTAGGGAAAAGGATGGGTGTGGAATTTTTTCAAGGAAAATAGGAATTTCCTTCACCTCTTCATCAACATTTTATTTTCCTATATTTCTATGATCTTTAAATGAATTTAAATCTTGGGTTTCAGGTGAAAAATTTGGATTTCCATCATTTCCTACAACTTTCTATGAATTTACAGCATGTGAATGAAGTAGATTTTTATTACCAGATTCAAGTAGATTTTCATTTTGGGAAGTTTCAAGGTCTTTTTCAGTAATAGTTTGAGTATTCGGCCCACTCCTACTCATTACTACCATGTCATTCTCTTTAGGGTTAAGTCCAGTTGTTCTTGGAAGTCTAACTTTTTTCATAGATGAAAAATATCTAGCATGTTGTCCTATTTGTGTTTCCATGTTTTACATTCTCACATCATTTTTCATTTTATCTGACACATATTGATTTTTTTGTTTGGTTAGATGAGTCATGTATCTTTCCTCTTGAGAGTTAATTTTTTTCAATATTAAATCAATCTTAGAAGACATTTGATTATCATTGTTTCCTTGTGCATTTGAAGACTCATCCCTTTGTTGATTTGGAAAATTTGGTCTTGGTTGATTCTGATAGTTAGGGGCATTGGATTGCTTAATTAGGCCTTGATCTTTCCAGGATAAATTTTGATGGTTCCTATAGACTTGATTATAATTTTTTGAAAATGGATCTTCTTTGGGAGACATCCTAGGACCATAATTGACAAAGGTTGAGTTCTATTATTGTTGGGATGGAATATCAAAGTTAGGATAGAAGTTTTCAATATGCCCAAACATTACAAATTATAAACATTGTTCTCCGAAATATTTATTGGTGTTTTGATAGCCAAGTAGATTAACATTTTTCTTAGAGTCCAATTTCATTAAAGAATGTAGTTGGTTGGCGATTTCAACAAGTTGGGCTTGAGTTTCATTCATTGAACTAGTGTTTGAATTAACATTTCTATTGACTCTTTTTCTCCTTGAATTATTATGTTGAGATTTCAGTGAAAGATTATTATATATTTTTTTCAACTCTTCATATGTCTTATCAGTGTAATTACCCCCAGCATACTGATCAACTGGATTCTGTCCAGAGGATAAAATCCCTTCATAGATTGTATCCATGAGATGGTGAGATGAGAGTTGATGATTGGGACACTACCTAATGAGGTCCCTAAATCTATCCCAATATTCATGAAAATATTCTCCATCCTCTTAATAAAAACTATTGATTTTTGTTCTTTGTTCACCTTTCAGTCTTTAAGGATAAAGTTTCATTATGAAATAATTGTACACTTGATCCTAGTTCTAAAAAATGTTCTCATCCAGGCCTAGAAACCAATTCCAGGCATTCAATTTAAGAAAAAAGGAAAAGACTCTCATTATTAGCTCATTATATATGAGTCCTAGAAGAGGTAACTAATGCAAAGTGTTGTAGAAATCTCTATTAAAGACTAGATATTCCTCAATAGACAGTCCATTAAATATAGGCAGTATTGAAATATGCGACTATTTTAGCTCATAGTTTCGGGCTCTAGGAGATAACCTAATAGAAGATGAATTTCTTGAAACTTGATGAAGTTGGAACTCCCTCCTCCTAGACCTTTAAAATTTATCTAAGAGTTCTAGTTTATTTTTAAATTTGTTATCAGGGACTCTATAATATATGTTCTCCATTTCAATTTTGTTTTTCTTTCTTAGAGTAGCGAGATGTTTATCTATTTCTAAATTTAGGGGCTCTAAACTACCAGAAGAGGTTCTTGTGCTCATGAAATAAGTGATAAAAATTAACATTCATCATAAACAATAATAGAAGTACAGTAAAACATAGAGGTTTATAAAATTGAATTTTATTACAGTTTTTGATTTTTTCAATTTTTTTGAGTTTTTCTAAATGTGATATTTTAGTTTTTTTAGAAAAATAATAGCTTGTGACTTCCCCTACAACGGTTCCAAAAACTTGATGCTACTGTTGTTGAAGCTGATAAAAGTTTAATTTTTTATATTCCTACTAACTATTGTATATGTGGCAATTAGGGCCGAACCCACAAAGAAGGAAATTATAACCACTACACTTCTAAAAACTTTCTAAAAGACCCCATAGTTGTCATCAATGGGATAGATTTTCTATTTTTTACTATTTTATATTTTTTTAATTTTTTTATAAGGCTGAAATGAAACACCACAATCTTTTCAAGTTTTTTTTTTCTGAACCGTAATGAAACAAGAAACATGATAAAAATAGTAAGTAATAGAGATATAAAATGCTGATAAACAATCAAGATAAATAGGTCCAAGGAAAAATATCCTTTCTTCTTGTTTTGAAAATATTTCTTCTCATGATAGTTACGAAATCTACTGCCACTGAAAAGGAGTGACTTATTTCCCTCTCCAGGAGATAAATCACTCAATATGAAAAAACTTGGATTTCACCACTCCAAGATTAATCAACTATGAGAATTTTGGTTTAAAAAAGATGACAGAATGAACACACCGTAAGTTCTGAAGTTTTAATTTCAATTTAAATGTTAAAGAAAATTAATCCACAATAAGGCTCACTGAATGAATATGGAGTTCCAAGATTAAGTGTAAGTGGTATGTTTCAATTGAATGCATTCAGATCTGATCTTACTGATCAATTCTGATCACATAAAAAATTATTAGTGATAAGGAAGAAGAAAGATAACCAGAAGAAACCATTTTAACCCCGAACTAGAAGAATTAGCCTAACATCATCTCTATTACATAAACTAAAATAATTCGATTACAAAGATTTCTTTTAATGAAAATAGAGGAAAATATCTCCCTCTTCAAGCTTGAATTGTTGCTGCTCCTAGTCCTCAGGTCTCTAGGAAGTGGTTCTCTAAGAAGTGTTCCAAGATTTTCCCCAAGTTATTACTCTATTCTTGAATGAAGTGAATGATTGAATGAATCCCCCTCCTGAAAATCTGATGCTCTAGTTTTAAACTTACTTTCACCTGCTACATGTCACAACTGCCTTCCACTGACTTTGGTAAGCTCCACACATTCGCATGATACATGTGAATTTTTGTCATCCAAACTCACATCGTTTAATCTTTACCATTATAACAAACTTCGATAATTTGTTGTGTGAACATGGACAAAATTACATTTCCCATATGAACCTACAAAGGAAAGACAAAACATAATAGTTAAAAACATGAAGGAAATAAATTAGTAAATATTAAATAGTTAAATATATTATTTTATTAAAGTATATAAAATATTTAATAAGTTTTTAAATTAGATATTATTTAATAATTTTTTTTATTTAGCTTTATAAATTTTTATTATTTTACTTTTAAATATTTTATAAAATAGTTAAATTATTTTTTTTCAATTAATATTATTAATGTTAGTTAAAATTATTGAGTTTATTATTATTTCAAAAATAAAATTATTTACTGTTAGAATATTTATTCTAATTTTATTTATAAATTATTATTAGTATTTTATGTTATTTATTTTATTATTAAACAATTATTTCATATGAAACATTAAATAATAATTTATTAAAATTTGATTTATAAGTTATTATTATTTGATTTAGTTTAATAAAGTTTTATTAAAGTTAATTAAATTAATAATATTGTTTTATAAATATTAAATATTTTATATTTATTAAATATTTATAATTTTGAAACTTTAATATTTTAATTTAGTTATTTTTTTAGTTTTTATTTTAGTTTTATTTGTTTATCTCCTTCTTCTACCCCAATTTGGAGCAGCCCTAGGGGAGTCTTCGATGCCTTCTCGAGATAGGCCTGACACTGAAAGGGGAGACCTCTTCCTTCATCTCCAGTGAAAATAGCTTGAGCCTTGAATGCGGCACAACGACTCCAACCCAGTGAAGAACTCCTTATCCCAACAAGGCTCCTACAGGGAGACCACACTGCTCCACCTCACAGTGACAAATAACTAGATTGCAGACTACTCTATAGTGTAACGATGACGCATATCTAATAGGTTCCTCATCTTTAGCAGCGTATCGTGGATACCATCCTTGACTTGCAGTGGCATCGAACCAGCGACAACCTTCTTCTATTGATATTTCTATTCTTGGATGTCAATTAGCCCTTTGTATTTGCGTTTAAATTATATATATGTGTATTATGTTTTTCTCCTCCCCGTCTCCTGCATTTATATTATTTCACTTCATTATTTTGTTTCCTTCTATGTCTCTACTTTTCTCTATCCCGACGACGATTGGCTTCAACCTTGGGAGGATGTATCTTCCCCTGCGGTGACGCGGTTCAAAGTAGTGCAGACATCCTCAACAACTCATCCTGCAACAATATTTAAAACTCAAATCAGTATTTTTGTGTGGAACTAGTTTGATTTATTGTGGGGGTGTAGATGGAACGTGGTGGATATGGTAGAGAAGAATTAACTGAAGCAAGGGAAGGGAAGCGGAACCGGTGTGATATGTGGGAGACAAGTGAGTGGATATCATTGAGTCATGAGTTATTGGTGAGTCATAAATCACCGATAGAAGAAAACAAAATCAGTGAGCGATGAAGTGAATCAGTGTGAGATGGTGAGACCGATAGTTGTATCAGTAGCAGGGTGAGGTAGGATGCATCAGTGAGTCTACGAATCACCAATAAAAGAAAAAGATATGATCGGTGAGTGCGTGAGATGCCGACAGAAGAAGAAAGTAAATGAATACACCATTAGTTAAAATAAAATAAGTCACCAATAGTTAAAAATAAAAAGAATAATTCAATGATGCTAATTAAAAGTGAGATTGACATTGAATCCAAGTTGAATCTGATATCAATGCAAAGTGATCGGTGATTTGGTGGCTCACCGATAGTGAAAAATAAGTAGCGAACTATTGGTGAGTTAACTAAAAAAATTGAAAAATTAAAATAATCAAATTATCAATTTAAATAAAACTAAAATTAAATAAAACTATTAACTAATCTATCAAAGACTAAATAGTAAACTTAAATTAAAAACTAATTAATTTATTATTCAAACCAATTAAAACACATAAACCAAGGATTAAAATTGAATTAAAATAATAAATAAAAAAGGGATAAATTAATTATTGTAATTAAACAGGAAATATAAATTGAAAAACGAAAGCTAAGAAGACAAATAATTAAAGGTTAATGAGATTTAATAATATTAAATTCAAAATTAATGAATTATTAAAACACAAATAATATTTAGATTATGTTATGTTAAATTAATTAATAAACATTAAATGAAATTTTATATTAACTACTACATTATTTAAAAGAATAATTAATTAATTAGTTTTAAATTATTAAATATGCATAGAAAAATAACAAAACTAAATAAAAATTTATTAGACTATAAAATTCAAGTTATATATAAATTAACTATTTAAAGGATAAAAATATAATTTTAATTGAAAAAATTGATTTATTTACAAATTAGATTCTAAAAATAAAAATGTGTATTTATTTAGTAAAAAGTGTAGTAATAATTAATTAAATTACTAAAATTTAAATAAAAAATGTTGTAGAACTATTTAAAAATAAATCCACATCATTACCCATGTCACATGGCATGAATCCTAGGAAGATTCAGTATCTTTCTGAAGAATTAACAAGGATAGATAGAATTCTCTACGAATCTGGTGTAGGATGTATCATAAATTCCATGTTGTGTACTCTAATTGATTCTACCTATGGTCTAATAATTACTAGGAAATACTAATATAATCTATGTGAGATTCACTAAATTTATGTGAACAACATCCTTAAGTACATAGGAAGGACTTTGAACATGTTCTTGATATTTGGGGGAGAGGATGAGCTTTATGTAAAATTTTACACAAATTCTAGTGTCCAAAATGAAAAATTTGATGTTAAATATCAATATGGTTTCTTGTTTCACATAAATAAGGGATATATCGGTTGGAAGAGTTCCAAAAAATACACCATAATAGAATTAACAACAAAGGTATATTACAATAAAATGTTATATGAAACAAAGGGAATAATTTTGATCAAGAAGATCATTACTTAACATAATGTGGTTCCAAGTATTGAGAATTCAATTCATCTTTATTTTAAAAACAAAAGAGTTTTTTCTTAGGCGAACAAACCTTGGCCACACCAAAGGATCAAGCATAACCTCTAAAAATATCATCTTATATGAAATTTCATTGAGAGGGGAAATATAAAGATATATAGGATGGCCACATAAGACAATACAAAATATCCATTTATAAAGATGTTATCATAATAAAATCATGAGGGTCCTGAAGAGTCTATTGGCATATGATACTTAATAGATTAATGTAATGGATTCATAATATATCTTTTTATTATAATAAATTCGTAATAAGTATAAAATTTTTACATGGATTGACCTATAAAATTATCTCTCATGAAATATTATATGACTATCAATATAATTAGAGATGTATACTTATTTATAATCCTTATTACTTGATGTTGGAAAGTTACATAAAATTATAACCTTATTACTTTTATTCCATTATTATGTAATTCGTTGCAAAATTATTTATCAAAGGTTCATTGGGTATTTTTTTAATCACGTTATTAATTGGATCATAATGAAGATATGTTTTTTTGACACTCCTTTCTGTCATAGAGTCTAAATGAATGAAAAGTGAAAAACCTTGAACCCAAAGTGATCCATCCTTTGAAGAAACAAAAAAAATTGACAAATGCATGAACACAGATTCATTTGCACCAAGGTTTCACAAGTTCCACCAAAGTTGCGCAAGTATAATTGCGCGTCGCCTAGTGGTCGCGCAGGTGACTTGCGCGCCCTCTTTGAATTTCGCCCAGGGTCTTCACCAGCCTATAAATACCCCTGGTGGGCCCCCCATTTCTGAGGAGGAAAAATTCCAGAAACTCAGATTTGAGCTCCTGACACCCTAGTCTCTTCTCGAAGCTTCCTAACACTTATAAGGAAATTTATTACCTAGAACGAAAGATCTAAAGAGGGGGAGTAAGACCTAAGTCTTGAAACTCATCAACACTTGCGTGCCTAAGTGGCCAGCCCTTAAGGGAAATGGCCACACTTGCATGCCGCCTTACCCCTTCAACAGAACTTGTGCTCCACCCTTCTGGAAGCCCCTAGGGATAGTACTAAGGGCCTGATCCAAGTCTCGCCCAAGTATTACCCTAAGGGTTTACCGTCGCGCAAGTACCCATGTGTCACGCAGGTACACCTATGCGACCAGGATTTTGCGCGCCCACGCAGGGCTTGCATGTCCTTCTCTTTTTGGGTGCCCTTCCTGCTCATTTCACCTCTTTTATGCTTATCCACCTCTCCTATTCAAGATTGATCCTTCAAAACCCTCTTTAAATCCATTTTCTTTGGCATGGTTCCCTTGTTGGCTTCCTTATCTGAAAGGAATTCTTTGGATCATCTCTCAAAACCTAGTGATTTACACATATTTATGTCACTAAAGGATAGATATTTCATTCATTCAACCTCATCCTTTAAGATGAGATAATCCTTAACATGGGACTCCTTTTCAAGAGTAAGCCCCAGTCTGTGTTCTCATTAATTTGGGAATCCTACTTAGGAATAATCCCCAAGTCCCCTAATTTGGGCATCCTCCTTAGGAGTAAGCCCCATTCATAATTTCCCAAATATGGGCATCCTCCTCAGGAGTAAGCCCCAGTCATAATTTCCCAAATCGGGGCTTCCTTTTTAGGAGTAAGACTCAGTCTCAAAGTTCCCAAATCTGGGAATCCTCCTCAGAAGTAATCCCCAACTATAATTCCCTTAACCTGGGCTTTTTTTCAGGAGTAATCCCTGAAGAACCCCGGGACACCCTGAGAGGGGAGGGGTGAATCAGGGTGACCACTTTTTCTTTTAATGTGATGGATCTTGTTCCCACGTTGGTAGGAACTTGTTGAACCTGTATGATGATTATGATCAGAAAGAAAACATTCACATTCACAGAGAAGACACAACCATTTTTACTTGGATCACTAATAAGGGCTATGTCCAAGGAGTATACACTGACAGGACGTCGGTCGTACCAAAATCCACTATGCTTCACCAGCTGTATATTACAAAGGTTCGGGTACAGACACTCTGTCCCAGGCTCACTGCCTTTACAATTGTTCTGGGATAGCTCACTGTGTCCCTCGGGTCACTCCCGTTGACTCCCCCTAGCTCACTGTCGTTGGTGAAGTCTCACTCAGTTTATAGACGTGAAGGTCTCTTCATCATTTTCATAAGAATGAATCATTTGTTGTATGTAGATGCTCTATTGAAGTCCGATTCTCACCAGAAGCAGAATATCACTTTTCCTCGAATGTATCGGGTAGTCTCCTGGCTTTCGTGCAGCTCCAAACAGGCCGGAGGGCTTCTGCAAAACCTGACGCGCTTCTCCAAGCCGGACGCGCAAGTCCCAACACGGCGCGCAAGTCCAGACTGGCGCGCAAGTGTCACCAACGCACATGCGCGACGCTTCCTTCCCCGATAACAAACCTGCACGGTCCACTTACTTTCTCTCCCAAACCACCTTGGGCGCTCAGTAGACAACCGGCGCGCAAGCTCTACTGGCGCGACCAAACTACCACCTGCGCGGCTCAACCACCTGCGCGACAAGAGCTCGAACAATCTCTAAGACTCAAACTCCGTGGGAAATGAGGAGGGGTGGTCTAGTATTTATAGGCAAACTGGACCCCCTGCGCAGAGGCGCGCAAGTCCTCAGCGGCGCGCAAGTCTTGTCTCCAGTAACCTCTGTCGCGCAACTCACTTGCGCGACCCGACCAACACTTGCGCGACCTTTTTTCCTTAGCCAAATTTTGATGTTCTGATCCTCAAAAACATATCGCACGCAAGTCTTTTACCCTCCAAGATCTCGGCGCGCAAGTACCTTTGCCAAAAACACTTTACTTTATTGGCCGATTTTCAAGCCCAAAAATTTGGAAAACACTGGGAAACGGCGCCACCTTCACTACTGTTTTCTGCTTGAACGGTATGATCTCTTTGTTGGTACACATCCTGAACTTCCACTGAGGATTGACAAAAAACACAAACCATACGCCAAATCATGCTTTGAAGACCCTGGTTCCAACAATCCCCAGTCTCAAAATCTACATATATGAGCATCCTCTTTAAGAGTAATCCCCAAGTCCCTTAATTCTAAAATTCCTTTAACCTGGGCCACTTCGTTAAGAGTAAGCCCCAGTTTTCAAATCCTTTTAACCTAGGCGTCCTCCTTAAGAGTAAGTCCTAGTCAAAAGTCCCCTAACCTAGGCCTCTTTCTCAGGAATAATCCCCAATGATAATTTCTCTTAACCAGTCTTAATTTACTTTTGATCCGGGTTTCCTTTTTTAGGAATAAATCCCTATAATAAGTCCCTCCTAATTTAGGAATCTTTCTCAGGATTAATCCCCAAGTTAGAGTATCCAAATCTTCATAAAATCACATATAACTTTATGGGACTTTTTCCCGTACTTCCTCTCTGAAATAAGTCCCTATCTCTATCTATTTGGGAAATCATACATACATAAGTCTCACGTCATTTCTTATGATTTCATATTTCATGGAACAATTGTCTGGTTTTACCAATACCTCTTGTTTCATACACCGAGCATGACTAACGTGAGCTTAGAGTGTAGAAGTAATTATGAAATCTTTCTTTGATCCATCAATCATGCATAGACATCATACTCCCTTACTCGAACTACGTGGGTTCTGATTCCTTTTCTAAATAAAGGATATGTTGGTAGCCCATCTGTGGGTACGATCCCAACTCTGAAATAATCCATGTCCTTATGAATGACAATAAACTTCAAGTGCCCCACTGAGTGTATTTAAAACTAGTGTGGTCATCATAATGACCAAGAGACTTTTATATAATGTATTAAAGGATACCATCGACTAAAAATCTCTAACAAATACAGATGATTCTCTATCGATGAAGAAACTCGAATACATATAAAAAGATTCTCTGAATTTCCTATATATCAACCATTGATTGTCAGATCTAAAGGAAAGCTCATTTTATACTTGGAAATTTAATAAGGATTCACGAACATAACTTAAATCTATAAAGAGAGTCCCGGAGTAGACAATAATTCCCCTCAAAAAGGTGTGATGAGTCCAACCTCCCATCCTCTTGACCAATGCAAATTTTTAAGCCTTATCAGTTCACAACTAATGAGCACCTACCTTTGGAAAGTAGGTCTAAATGGATATAGAATCATTGGATATTTCTGGTTTTATGAATAAACTCGTTAGAAACTTCTTGGATTGTTTGAACCTTAAATCAACGAGGTCATCCCCATTCCAGAGAAAACAAAAAATGGTGAACCCGATGTGAATCCTTAACCAAGTTAAAATGATGTTTTACTTATTTATTAGGCTCTTATTTAAACTCAATGATAGGGCCAACAAGACAATCAATAACATATGTGCTTATCCAAAAGATTAAGAGGCTAGAATTATCTTGATTACGTATGTTATATCAAAAAGGAACTCTTTTCCATGATCTTCTTCATTACATAAATGGATTCTCTTAAGTTCACATCCGTGAATACTTCTGCTATGAATGCCTCTACTGCTACTCCTATTGGGTCGTCATCTGATCTGAGGATGACATCACCTACTCAGCGTCTTCAATGCTGGGTATCAAATGCGCTGGTTAAGGACTACCATAAAATTGGAACTATTCTGACTCTGGAGGCTACTCGACAAGCCCTCCAAGTCAATAATTCTCCCTGGTCGTTCGGATAGCGATGACCAGCGATCAAGAAGCAGGTGGTTCCAACCACCATCTCCAACCGTTTCGGGTCATTATCCTTGGAAGACAATCACCATTAAATTACATATTCTTGGGAGGTGAATGAACAGGTCCCTCAGGGCCTTAATTCAAGGAGACATGAGTCCTTCCCGAGGGCTCCCATCAACAATCGCCGCCAGACTTGTGTGGCAGTGCACCCTCAACATGATGAGGTTATCATTTCCAGGAATTCTGCTCAGGTTCCTCAAACCCAAGAAGGAAAGACGAACCTCTTGATGTGAAATCCGGTCAACAGTGATCAGGTTCTCATCTCTTCCATCTCCGGAGAAGTCCACCAACCTAACTTGGTGGAAAGAAACAAACGTGCACACTCACCCGTCCGTTTTAATTCCACTGTCCAGCAGACTCGTCTGGCAGAAGCATGCCAATCCCACCACGCAATTCTGGAAGATTACTATAGACAGGAACATTCACCTATTTATAAATCATCAGCTAGTCAACAGTCTCTTCTGACTACATACAATGGAGCCTGCCAACCCAATGTGTTGAAAACTGGTAAACATGCACATACACCTGCTTACACTCATCAATCCTGCCAGTAGCCTCATCTATCAGTATTGAAGGAAGCTCATCAACCACGTTTGGTGGAGTGAAATCAGCATGCACATACACCTGCTAGTATTGATCAAGCCTACCAACAGTCTTGTTTGGTAGCATTTAGAGAAGTCAGTCGGAAAGCTCCAGTGACAAACTGGAGGTAGACTCAACTCTCTACCCCCACACATGAGTACTGTCAGAATTCACTGATAGGAAAAAGAGGAAAGGAGTAGGAACACACACCTAATACAAGCACAGAATGTATGTATATCCCCGTTCTGGCAACTGAAGTCACCAAGCACATTCTGTCAATGGTGAAAGAGCAGAAGCAAAATCCCTGCTCATATTCTGGATGCCTACCAGGATATTATAACAGCTTCAGCAACATATGAGGGAAAGACACATAAATATATCCCTACCAGTGGATTGACACATCAACAGTTCACTCCGGAACAGATACACACCTCTGTTCTAGTCCAAGAGGGTTGTGGGGCGTACTCCCCCATATCATACGGAAAACCAAGTTAGGCACATACACCTGATTTGAGTGGAGATAATCAGCCTAACCTGATCATTTCTCCTGAGCAGCACATACACCTACCCATAATAACCACTTTCATCAAAAATAGGTTCCTAAAGTGAGCAAGAAGGCATCTAAGAAGAAGACCGACCTAGCATAGTCAAGAAATCAAGAGCCAATATATAACAATGCCTTACTCGATGCTGGAGTTCTTGAATCCCTCAGACAATTATCTGTTGGAATTCAAGATTCTAATCCATCATTTACCAATAGTGGGAACATTAATTCTCAAGGTCATAATCATACACTTTCTCATGAAGGCTTGCTTCATGAAAATTCGGTTGATCTTGAAGTTTCATCTTCAGATGAGAGCCACAGGAACCCTGTGTGTGGCCAGAAGACCAAGGAGCAAAATGTTTCATCTTTTAATGTAACCCACCATGGTGGTCCTCCCTATGATGATGAATTTAACTGTGAAAGCCCTATCCATGGTTATAATTCACATTGACTGTAAAATTCTCCAATGGACAATGTAGTGATGAGAAATCCTTTTTATCCTGAGGCACTTGCAAATGTGAAACCAGTCTTGTCTGCTGCTTTATCATTAGAAGGTGAAATAATTTCTCAATAAGAAGATATCCCGGGGTGTATGTCATTCTACAAACCACCCCTGTGTCATTCAGATTCTAGTTTGATCAGTTAATTCTCTACCAATCTTGTTGAATCTGATGAAGAAACAAAGAAGCACCAGTTCTGGTCTAATCAGGTAGAAGAATGTTCATTGGATGATAAAGAGGAAGTACTGAATATGAGAAAACAACTGGCGAAAGGTGAAGTGCCAGTCATGTTTTGGCCTTCGGCTGACTCTCAGTATGACATTCCAGAGATGTTGACAGAAGATGGAATTCATGATATTCGTCTCAACATATGGAAAACTCTTTGTCAATTTAAAAAGAAAATATTATATTATGATGAATATGAAAATCATGTCATGATAATAAAAGGGTTACAACACCAAATTGATTTGGCATCTCTCTCAGTTTATCGATATCTGAAGGCTGAAAAGCAGTAGAGAGCCCTTCAACGTTCATTCCTTGGTGCACTAAGAAGATTGCGCCAATTAATTGCCAATGCCCCATCTGGTATTCATATCAGGGGATGGGGTTTTCATGGAGCAGAACATTTCAGTGTGCTATCCAGGCAGAAAATCCTACCGAAAATGGTCTCATGCAATGTTATTACCCATGGCCAGCCACAGTCAACTGGTTTTTTTTGTAATCAAAGGATCGCTCAAGAACAAACCTCAACTAGTTCTTCTCAAAATCAAGCATACATAGAACAAGTTGTTAAATTAATCCTTCATCAAGTAAACGAGAATATTGAATAGGCCTCTCATTTGGAGCAAGCACATCATCAAGTGACAATAGTTTCAGAAATCATCCAACAGTCTTTTGAGCTGAGTGATAAAAGTGGATGCAGGTTGATGCATCCAGCCAATTTCCATACCAAAGACCGCAAGATCAAGAGAGATTTCAAGAAAGTATCAGATATAGAATGTCAAGAACCACCCCATCTTTCTAGACCGGGGACTCTTTTAACCCAACCCTCAGAATGAACAAACAGGATTTGATGAGTTGAGAAGGAACAACAGGAACAGCCCCAGTCCACAGGACTGGGGACTTTTTCAAATCCTCAATCTCTTCCTCAGAGAAAGGCAGTCTTCTCTCGATTAGGGAGGAATCCCCAAGAGGAATGAAGAGCCAAATTATCAGGAGATTCCCTCTAAATTATGGCTCTTCAAGAAGTTTCTGAGGGATCAAATCTAAAAAAGGCAATGTCTCATCAGAGACATGGAAGAAGACATTATTGCAGAAATTTTGATAGAAGGGATGCAATGCATTATGAATCAATTAATGTCATCAATGCCATTGTTGCTGATCCACCAGATGAGGCTCACTAAGAGGGATAATATGAAGAGATTCATGCTCAAGAAGTTGTACACATAAACACAAATGAAGAAGGTGTGTGTACACGAAATCAAAGGGTTACCCTGAATATAGGTGTTCCTTCAAATAACCCACTTCCCCCTCTCTGAAAGGGATCCAACAAGGGGAAAAGAAAGAATCAGGTTACACACCCTCCCTCTAGATAAGGCCAATCACTCTCACTAGAGCAATGATTTTCACAATAGGTGGAATAAATAAAGGAATTGAGGAGGATGAATGCAGAACTACTTTAGGGTAGTCTTCCTCTTAAGCGTGCTGGAGTCAGTCAGCCATGTGAATTTGTTGTAGCTACTGATATGGATCAAGAATATCCTCCTTTATCAGTATACCCTCATAGGTCTAATCCTATGGGTCAAGTGCAACAACAATCGGCGTTTCTACCATCAGTTGCAGTACCGGCCACCACATCTGTCCAAGCTCTAGTCATTGCACCTGCTCAGGTCCAAGATCAACCGGATGTTTCTCAAAAGTTAATAACTACTATTGAGTCATTAACAGCACGGTTGGAATATATGGAAGGAAAACGAGCTCAAATTCAACCAGAAAAGAGAGCTTACCCAGAAAGGGTTGATGCAATTCCTCCCCCATCAAATTTTGCAAGTGCCACATTCCCAATCTTTAATGGTTCAGGAGACCCAAAGCAACACATAACACATTTTATTTCTCATTGTTATCCTATGATGGGAACCCCTATGCAATAAGAAGCAGTTAAGGTCATGTGTTTTGTACAATCATTACAAGGGCCTATTTTTGTCTGGTACAAAATCTTGCAATCCCGGTCAATTACCTGGTGGGATGATCTCCGTCAACGATTACTTCTTCAATTTAGCTCAACTTTTCCCAAGACAATAGTTTTTGATCTTACAAATTGTAAGAAAAGGGAGAATGAAAGGGTTTTATATTTTCTTGCTCGCTGGAAGGGATTAACATGATCTCTAATCTTAGCACTCCCTCAAGAAGAATTATTGCCATTCTGTGTGGAAAATTTGCGTGATGAATTACACACGCGATTGATCCCTGTTAAATACAAAAGAGGGTTTCAAGACCTTACTTCAATCGCTCAATAGATTGAAGATTATCTTATGAAGACTAAGGATAAAACTCATGTAATTCCATCAGCACTAGGAAGGAGAATGGGAAAAGCAGAGACTGCTACAGTTATGCTTAAACAAGCACCTGTACCTGCTTCTACTTTAAAACCTTCATCTTATCGAAGGGATCCACCTCCTGAGCGTAAAAAACAGAGGCTGTTTTGTCAAGATGATCAAAGAGATCAAATACGAAAACAATTTGAGGATTGTAAATGTAATGTTTAATCCATCTGAAATGAAAAAGTTCCTGACTACTTCATTTCGGCTCTGGAAAATAATTTGGTTCAATTTCCAAGGCCCAAGAGGCTGAATAAGGAAGGAGATGAAGACCATCCCAAATACTGTCCATTTCATTAGATGTTGGGGCATCCCATCTTGGAGTGTTTTGTCTTCAAGGACCTCCTGAAAAAAGTGGTCGACTCGGGTCAAGTCAAAATGAAAGGTTCTTTAACTCAGGTAGCATGTGTTACTACTACAAATCCAGAGGAAGAGGGTGAGTGGCAAGAAGTCGAGAAAAAAATGCGCAAAAATATGATGATTGGATGGTTATAAAAACGATCAACTGAACTCATGCCATTTTACCAAAGCAATTGAAGAAACCAATTGTGTCTTTTTTCATGAATGCCACAGCAAAACCCTCTTCATCAGAGGGAAAATCCTCAAAGAAACCGCATAATTCGAAGAAATAAGAACAATTAGAAGAAGATGAGATTGTGTCAAAGCCCATGTTGTCTTTGAATCTTGCAGATTTTATGCCATATACTTTGAAGCCATGGGAACCACCCCCACCAAACGACACAGGCTAAATTGGATAGTCAGGCAGAGTATTCATCGAATGAAGAGGTAATATTCAGTTCTGTTAATATGATTCACTTAGCAGATCCTTATGCTACTCGCAGTTTTGACTTTGATGAGCCTGGGTTCCCTGTATCAAATAGAGGAATCAGAGGAGGTTCCAGAGGTCTGGGATATAGAGGAAGAAATAGATCTTTTAGAGGCCACTATTCCAATTCTACCCTTGCTAGAACTGTGTATGCGGCAGAAACTCGTGGCAAAGCCCTTCAACGAGCTCAGCAAGAAAAAGAAAGTTCTTCCACACAAAGAAGATTTAGTCCGGGCACAGTTATTCTAGAAGATCCTTTGGAGGTTCCACCTTCTTCCTCTCAGCAAGTAAATATACCTATCTGGTCTAATCTTCCAAATCCATGAGTATTGCCAACTTCTACCTCGATACAGGATGCATCAACTTCCAATGCATCAACATATATGGAACCTACTAAACCACATGTTCCTGTTGGGAAACGTAGACCTTTGGATAAAAAATATGATGTATTGAAACACTTTTCCCAAGTACCGGCCAAGTTATCAATTCTGGATGCCTTGAATTTATCAAAGGATCTTTGGGAGGCACTCATCGAGGCTTTGTCAAGTCCTCAAGAGTTTGAAACTGAAATTGCTACGGCTAAATCCTATCATGTTGAGAATAATACTGCAGAATTCCATACAGTGATATCTTTCATAGATGAAGATGAAGAAGATGTCGTGCATGGACATATTAGACCTTTGTATTTATCTGGAAAGGTCAATGGTGTAGATGTCCGAAGAGCTTTCATTGATAATGGTTCAGGAGTCAACCACATCCCCATTTGTACACTTCGTCGATTGGGCCTCACAGAATCTAATTTATCTCTTTCTACTATGAAGTTACAAGGATATGATAAAAATGAACAAGAACCACTGGGAGAGATTACACTCAGAACTCAGTTTGAAGATCTTGTATCCAATTCAAATTTCATGGTTGTTGATCAAGACTCAGCCTTCAACATCTTGCTTGGAAAACCCTGGCTACATCAACATGCAGCTGTCCCTTCATCATATCATCAATGTCTCAAATATTGTTTCAATGGTCAAATTGGGACATTGTATGATGATAAGGCCCCGTTCAAGACATGTGAATCTTAATACATTGAGGTGAAATTCTATCACATGAAGGGTAATGAAAAATCCACAATAAAGGATATTACCAAAGTTAATGCTCCATATGGTTTGGAAAAGATTCCAGTAAATCCATTTACACATGTGAGTACAAATTATGTGTTGCCTATAAGTCAAATTTACAGGATAGACTCAAATAAAAATAATCTTATGGTAACTTCCATAATGTCAATTATGTAAATCAAGCCAGACAACATGAGAGAAATTTGCGATTCACTAAGCAATGATGGAAGCTCAAATGGGGATATATTCATTTAATCTGCTGAAATTCAGCAAGTATAGACATTTCCAACCAGTCCAGAAGAATCTATAGCAATGTCATAGGTGAACAATGATGTCAATTCTCAATCCATTATCTCCTCTTTATTACCCAGGAAGACCCTTCATCATCAATCAGGTCAGAAATGGAAGCTTCTTCTTCAAGATGTTCAAATTTTAACATCTCTTATAATCCTGGAAATTCTACTTCATCATCTACTATGCAAGTAGAAACAGAAGATATAATACATGCTGATGAAGAAGAGGAATATCTCAGGGATGCTCCTCCAGCATTTGAAGAGGGTATCTCTACCACTGTAGATGAACTCAGAGAAATAAATCTGGGTACAAAAGAAGATCCATGCCCCACTTTAATTAGTGTGGCCATGACTCTTGAATAACAAGAGATGTATGTTTCATTTTTAAGGAAAAATCGAGATATATTTTCATGGAACTATACAGAGATTCTAGACCTTTATCCTGATGTTGCTACTCATCGTTTGGGTTTTTCAAAAGAACATCGAGGATTTAAGCAAGCCACAAGAAGAACACACCCAACTTATTCTTCCAAAAATGAAGCTGAAGTGGATAAGCTTATCAAATCTGAATTCGTGAGAGAAGTTCAATATCCCAAGTGGTTGGCTAATATTGTCCCTTTAAAGAAGAAGAATAGACAAATTAGCGTTTTCATTGATTTCAGAGATCTTAATCAGCATTGTCCAAAAGATGATTTTCCAGTTCCAATCACAGAACTGTTAATTGATGCAACAGCTGGCTATGAAGCACTTTCCTTCATGGATGGAAATTTCAGGTATAATAAAATCTGAATGTATCTAGAAGATGAATAATCTACATCTTTCAGATACCCTCAGGGTGTATTCTACTATCGGGTAATTCCCATTGGTCTAAAGAATGCAGCCGCAACATATCAGTGTGCCATGCATCATATCTTCAAACCCTTTTTAGAGAAGTTTGTTGAATGTTATGTGGATGATTTGGTGGTTAAATCCAGGTGATGTTCTAATCACTTGGCTGATTTGGAAGTCATATTCCAAAAACTTCGACAACATAATTTGAAGATGAACACCTTAAAATGTGCTTTTGGGGTAACCTTAGGAAAATTTCTCAGCTTTGTTGTACGCCATCGTGGTATCGAGGTTGATCCTGAGAAGACGAAGTCAATCCTTGGTATGTCACATCCTAGAAATTTGAAATAATTGAGAGGACTTCAAGGACACTTAGACTGTATTCGGCGTTTCATCACCAATTTGGCAGGCAAAAGATTACCCTTCACCAAATTGATGAAGAAGGGAGTCACTTACCAGTGGACTGAAGAATGTTAAGAAGAATTTGATGTTATCAAGAAATATTTCTTGATTCTACTGATATTAATGTCACCTGTTGAAGTAAGACCACTTATCCTCTATGTGACAGCTTTAGAGTGATCATTGGGTGCCTTTCTTTCTCAGAAAAATGATGTTGGGAATGAAAATAGCCTCTACTATCTCAGTCGAACTATGATTGATGCAGAAAACTGATATTCAAATATTGAGAAGTTCTGCCTAGCATTAATTTTTGCAGTTCAAATGTTGAGACACTACCTGCTACATCATGAGGTCCAATTGGTATCTCACAATAACCCTTTCAAATTCATCCTTAGCCGTCCAATGCTTATATGACGTCTGGCAAGGTGGAAAGTTTTTTTGCAGCAATTTGATATTCAATATGTGTATCAAAAGGCAATAAAGGGCCAAGATCTAGCTTATTTCCTTGTTGTACTCCCTTCAGTGGAAGATACATCTCCAGATATTGAACATCCTGATGAATAAGTCTTCTTTATTCAAGATAGTCTTCAAACATGAGAAATGTACTTTGATGGTGCTTCTAGAAGTCCAACAGGGAAGAAAATGGAGGATTCCAAATTCAACAAAGTTGGGTTAGGAATTGTAATCATTTCCCTAGAAAAGGCAGTGTTACCCTATTCCTTCTCATTTTTGGGAGGCGGTATAAATAATGAAGCGAAATACCAAGCTCTCATAGTAGGATTGGAGTTAGTGCTTCAAGCACAAGTGAATCACTTTAAGGTGAAAGGTGATTCAGACCTGGTAATCAAACAAGTCAATGGGGATTATGCAATAAGAAAAGAAGAGTTAATACCTTTGTATGATTACATCAGAGATTTAATGGCGTAATTTCCTACGGAACTGACATTTTCTTATGTCCCGCGATCACAAAATGCCCAAGCTGATGCACTAGCTAATATAGCCACAGCTCTGGCAAATCGAAATCGGAACGAGACAACCATCAATATTGCCCACCGTCATACAATTTCACCTTATGTTCAAACCAAAACAGAGGAAATCAATGAAATTAGTCACATTCCTGAACCATATGGTCATACTACAGGATGGATGACACCTATCAGGGAATACCTTCAAAATGGAACACTTCCACCTGATAGAGCTGGGAAAGAACAAGTCCGGAGACGTGTGGTCAATTTTACTCTTTATGATAGCCCAGATCACCTAGAGAAAATTCTCTACAAGCGTGGTTTTGATGGAGTTCTCTTCAGATGCATTGATGGTGAAGAGACAATGGTTGTCACGAAAGAAGTGCATGTAGGAGTCTGTGGTGCCCATCAGTCTGGACATAGACTGTCTGATCAAATTCAAAGGCTTCGATACTTTTGGCCTTCAATGATACAAGATTGTGTTGATTTCACAAAGTGTCATTCATGCCAAGTACATTCAAACTTCATTCATCATCCCTCAGAGTTGGTTCATACAGCTAAATACTCATGGCCATTTTCCATATGGGGAATGGATGTGGTGGGACCTTACCCTTCGGCTATAACCAAGCAGTTTAAGTATATTCTTACTACTACTGACTTCTTTTATAAATGGGCAGTGCCAATACCTCTCAAAGAATTTAGTTATAAAAGTATTGTTAGCTTCATCAAGTCTAACATAATTACCATATTCGGTGTCCCTCATACCATATTGATAGAAAATGGCACCAACTTCTGTTCATCAGAGGTGAGGAAGTTGTATCAAGAATACAACATCAAATCCAATCATTCATCTCAGTATCACGCAGCGGCCAAAGGCCAGATAGAAGCCTTCAACAAGACTCTTTCAAATATACTACAAAATATGGTGGATAAGGATAAGAAATCATGGTGTGATAAACTCTTTCATGCTTTATTGGATTATCAGACCACCACCTGCACTGTAACACGGTCAACTCCATATTCACTAGTATATGGAACAGAAGTAGTCTTTCCCATTGAGGTTCAATTACCCTCACTCAGAGTAGCCATTTGTGATTATTCATCTATAGATGAACAATCTCAAAAGTGATTGGATGAATTAGAATGATTAGATGTGAAATGATTGTGCACCCTGCATCATTTATAAGTCTATCAGAATCGAATAGCACGAGATTTCAACAAAAAAGTTCGTCTTCGTTCATTCATTCAGGGAGAATTGGTATTAGTTATCAGAACTCCAATGATACCGGGAAAGAAACCTACTAAGATTGAGCCAAAATGGGAAGGACCATATTAAATACATAAGGTCTACTCCAATGGAGATTATTATTTAATCTCAATGGATGGAGAACTCATCACTACTCCAACCAATGATAGATTTATGAAGAAGTATTTTGTGTAACACAAATACCCTTATTATCCAGCAAGATGTTAAACTACATCATCCACGGTCCATGCATATGACCTTAAACTATTAGCACCCTTATTGTTCAACATGACGTTAAACTATGTTGTCCTTGCTGCAAGTCTTTAAACTGCATAGTCCCTTATGTCCATCAAGATTTTAAACAACACCATCAACGGTCCTTGCATATGAAATTAAACTATTTGCATCCCTTTTGTCCAACATGACGTTAAACTGTGAAAAAATTCCAAATACGTCCAACATGATGTTAAACTATGTCCTCTTTGTCCTTACTGCATGACATTAAACTGCACAGTCCCCCTTTCATCCAACATGACATTAAACTATATTTTCCCCATTGTCTTAGCTATAGGACGCTAAATTGTACAACACCCTTATTGTCCAACATGAAGCAAAACTATGTTCACGTCCAACATGATGTTAAACTGTGTCCCTATAATACGTCCTACATGACGTTAAACTATATTTTGTCCCTACTACATGACGTTAAACTGTGCAGTACCAATTTTCCTCACTATAAGACTTTAAATTCTATAGTCCCTTTATACATCCTACATGACGTTAAACTGTGCATTCACTATTGGAAATTGGGCTTATACCCACAGTTTTGTGAAAAACCGTGGCTATAGGTCCCCCCTATACCCATGGTTTTCAAGAACCGTGGGTATAAGATAGTATGGGAACCTATACCCATAGTTTTTGACAAAACCGTGGGCATAGGTTATTTTTGAAGACCTATACCCATGGTTTTTCCAAAACCGTGGGAATAGGTTTTTTTGTGAAGACCTATACCCATGGTTTTTAAAAACCATGGGTATAGGGGTTATTTTTTTCAAAGAGCTATAAACATGGTTTTTAAAAACTGTGGGTATAGGTTTCCCACGTTATGGAGGGGGGAAATGGGAAAAAAATTGCACAGGACGAAATAAATTTTACGCAGGAACAATGTCTTAAATAATATAATTATACGGATATCAATATTTATTAATATAAATTCAGTAGCTTCATTGGTTTAGTTTTCCATTCTGTTTTGTGAAGTGCGGTGTTCGAATATCAGCACTGGAAATTTTCAAATATACTGACAATATTAATATATGTATAAAATCATATAATTATATAAACATAATCCTCGTAGAATATTTGGTTCATCGCTCTACTCCTTCCCTCCAGGTCGCGTGTTTGAAACCCACTGGTCACGTTTTTTAGATAACATCATTGGTATTAATATATTATAATAAAATTATCTTTATGTACATATAAATATGTTAGCTCGGTTTGTCCACTGTTGTGTTGCGGCGTTGAGTCCCTGCGTGTGGCGCGGGTTCGAAACCCACTGCCTGCGAGTTTAGAAAAATTTAAATTTCCCACAGTTTGAAAACCATGGGGTAAGTGCCCTGCTACGCTGTGTAGCAGGGTGTTGGTGTGTGACACACCTATACCCACGGTTCTACCAAACCGTGGGTATAGGTCAAGACCCCTATCCCAATGTCGTTCCAGGCCACGGTTCTCAAAACCGTGGGTATAGCCTATACCCACGGTTTTGGGGGCTATACCCACGGTTTTGAACCATGGGTATAGGTCATTTTTTTAGTAGTGATTGTTAAGGTTGTTGCTACCTCTTGTTTCTCACACCGAGTATGAATCACGTGATCTTAGAGTAAACTTCAACCATAACACCCTCTTTGGGCTGATAACTATGCATAAGTCCAAACACCCTTTTTTAGGTCATTGACCCCAAGAACAACTTGATCACCAATTCATTTTTAATTGAAATACGTGGACTTTGATCCTTGCCTTCTAGGCCGGGTACGTAGGAAACCTCCCAAGGTTCAAGCCCAAAACCAATCTCTTCAAATTGGTTCACCTTTTTCCTTGTTATATGACGTTAAACAATACAACAATTTTGTCCTGTACGAAAATAAACTACAATATTCTTTGACACCCTCACTTGAGAGGGAATCATTATTTACATTGATCTCCAATCATGTTATATTCCAAAGACTATGTGCATACACGGAAATGCCTAAGCCTTTTATCTTGGGTCAAACCATCATTGCACTAAAGTCCCCTTTCACCCTTCACATGTACAAAACAAACTTTACAGAGGGTATTTCTAGAACTATGTATAGATTGATTCCCATCCTTATGGGATATGTAGGAACGTTCGAGTGCCCCTCGAATCCAGCCCCAAGTCTTTCGGGCCTAACCCCAAATTCCACTTTCAGTCCCCTGGCTGAAAATTCCCTATGAAAACACACACTATGTATTCATTATTATGGTCCGAGCTCTATGAACCTAACTAAGATTTCCCACACATTCATCCCACACAACGTTAAACTATATTTCAAGATATACATATGGATTGATTACCATCCTTATGGGATATATAGGAACGTTTGACATTTCAATTCAAGACCCATGCACAACATGATTATGGCTAGCATTTATCTGCGTATCTCTACATACATTGGACAATACCCATTTTTATGTGTCATAATACTAACCTTAAATATTTTCAGATCTTCATAACCCTTTTCATGACTTCTGGTCACAAAATTTCCAATTTTTTAGAGTTCTTTTGCCTGACTATGCAACATGTGCCCTTAGGCGGCCTTGCATAAGTTGTCTACATAATAGACCTATCAGCCAAAAGATACTATTATTTGACTATGTAGCCAATGTCCTTAGGTGGACCTTCATAATTAAACCCCCTAACGGGTTTGTTAAATAATGGTAACTTCATTCTTGGGAAGAAAACCTCTTTTTTCCTTATTGGTCTTAATGACAATATATAGGGATCCGCAAAAATAGCCATCCTTAACATATTTGTCCCATGTTCTTTTTCATGATCTGAAAGTATTCAAGTATATGGTTTATATTTCTCTTCCCTACGCTTAGGTAAGACCTTCGCAGGAGTGACATTCATCCATTTCTTAGACAATCTTGTTTGGAAGTATCATCTCCATATTCAAGTACCTCTTTCCATACAGCAAACTCTATGCTTTGGAAAATTTGAATCTCCATAAACTTCCATTGGATTTTTAGCAGTAGAAAAGTAAATTTCTGAGAGTTCTTTTTCCTGACTATACAGCACATGCCCTTAGGCGGCCTTGCATCAGTAGTCTACATAACAGACCTGTCATCCAAAAGATGCTATTATTTGACTATGTAGCCAATGCCCTTAGAAGGCCTTTCATAGTTCAAACCCCTAACGGGTTTGTTAAATAGTGGTAACTTCATTCTTGGGAACTACTTCTTCTAATGCCTTTTAGTCCTTTTTCATGTCATTCCTCAGATTCAAAATTTCTTAAGTCATCATTTACATATTTTCCCTAATAATTGAGTGTGGTAATATTTTTTCAGACAAATTGAAAAGGAATTGAGTCTTTTTTAATCCATTCGGGCAAAGCTATTTCGACCTTAAACATTATCCTTTTTATGTCTGATGTGCATGAATTTAAAATTCCCACAAAAGACAAGGGAACTCTGAACAAAAGTCATATTCCAGCTCACTAAACATACATTTCATATGATTTAGGTAATATTGAGAAATTAAAAGATTAAAATTTTTTAGGGCTATTTATAATAATCCTAGAAAAAATCAATCTATGCTTACTAGGCCCATTGGCTTAGGTAAAAAGTTAAAGCACGTAGCAAAAGGAAAATGTGTGCACAAATGATTGAAGATGAAAGTGTTTTTCATTTGATGAAAAAAAGTTAGAAGGACATCCACAAACTAGAGTCTCTTCTCTTTTCCAAGAATTAAAAAAGGCTGTCAACATAAATCTTCACTTGATTTACAACATCCCGAGCTTCATCATTAGCCACTTGAAGCTCATGCACTCGAACAACTTCACTCTTTTCAGATTGATGGAGTGATTTCTTGGCATCTGGAATGGCTTTCATATCATTCATTTGAGCACATTCCAGTGAATTGTTTATTTGGTCAAGTTCCCCAGTAAAAGCATCTAACTGTTGCTGAAGGTGCATTTGCTGGAAAACTTTCTCCTTGATCTTATGCTTCAGATCCTTTAACTTGGCAGCATGATCAGCCTCATCTCGGGACACCGTAACCTCAAATTCATTGATGTTGACTGACAGCCTCACCCTGGTCAAATCCTAATGGAACTTTTTCTTCTACACCCTCCTTAAGATGACTTGTTTCACTGCGGCATGAATCTCTTGATATCCAAAACCGCCAAGTACCAACATGACAAATAGGGATGAAAGTTGCAGGATCTTCGACGACAACTCTTCTAAAGGCACTTCAGATATGATCTTCCATATGTTCTGCCATGCCTTGCATCATGAAAACTGGAGTGCCTTTTGTACCTCCAGATCTGACTCAACATCACTGTCATAGGGGGGAATATAATCCGGGATTAATGCACTTAGGGAAGTGCCCTGTTCTGCTCCCTCCCCCCTGACCCGTGTATCTTCACTCTATATCCCCGTTAGGGCGGAGGCTGAGGCTTCACCTCCAGATCTAGCCATTGAAATTGATGGCCCGACATAATCAATTGAAAGATTTGGTTAGTTTCAAAGGATAACGAAAGTTTATTGACTCTCTTGCAAATTAAGTACAGTCGAAAAAATTGTTATCCCTTAACCAATGGTAGATCAGTAAATTGAGAAGGCTCCTCCCCATCATTCCTAGCTTCAACAGAAATTTCAGGGTGAGTTTGAGGAAGCTCTATGGGGTTCAGCTCCACTTGAGCTAATGTCTCTACAATAGTAGGGTTTTCTGTACACCCTTCAGGCATTGGCAGTTCACCAGCTTGCTCAGATAGAACTACACATTTCAACCGATCATGATTAGAAATGTAATAATAAGTTATTTTTTAATAGGACGAAGGATAACACTCACATCAATAATCTTCTAAATTACATGGTAATTTAACATGATCTAAAAATTCTTCAAAAGATGCACCAAGTTCCATCATTTCATCCAATGTAATCTCAGAATTCTAGTTAATCTCACCAGTGGGAGCATTCGATATGTCTTCTTATAGGCCTTCATTCTACGACCTCTAACCTAGAACAACCTCTTCAGATAAAATTGAGACATCAGTTGCAATGGCTAGCAAGAGCTCTAGCGCATGGGTTGAACCTAAAGTATCACAGAATGGAAGTCAGTAGATGTTTCATTCAACATTTTATGAAGTATTGTTAACTTACCAGAAGCAGGCTCTGTTCTCCTTACAACAACAGCAGGAGTGATACTTGGAACAGACCCTGGCTCTTCTCTAGGAGCAGCCAAGTTACCCTGAACTTGTGATTGTTCACTAGCACCCTCCATTGTTCTTAGAGGAAGGTCAATCCTCTCCCTCAAAGGAGAAATTGAAGAAGCCCCTACAATCCCAAGAAGTATGAGCAATCCTTTCATGGGTTAAGACTCATGATTATCTGAAGGACTTACCACTACTGATGAAGCGTTTTGCTGTGGACTTCCTCCTTCGATGCTTTTTCTTTTTTGGCCTTTTGGGAGTGATGGAAATATCAGCTACAGGTACTTGAATTGAAGAATGTAAATCCATGTTCAACTCCTCATCCATGGCTTTCTGGTCTGGAGATATCTCGCCTGACTCAGGAGGGGATTCATTAACCCCAATGGTAGTACCACCAGGGCTATATTGTGGTGAAGGAACCTCAACAGTTTCTTTATTTACAAGCTGCAGGATGGAGAAAATAATTTCCTTGAGTAACAAATATTTTACTGAAATCAATTTGCAAAGCAAATAAGGAAAGATACTTACATCTTCAAGAGCCACGTAATCGTACCACTCCTCATCTCCGGAACCACCAGTCCCCTCAGTGGAAACACAATATATAATTTCCCTCACCATCTTGGTGACAAGAATGGAATTATCAATGGAATATATGATAATTTCCAGCTCTCTGATGTAAGCCTTCACTTCATCGGGGTTATCCTTGTAACAAATATCGGTGGAAGCCAGAAGATTCCTTATTCCAGGGAGGTGTATCCCCTCGCAAAAATCTAGACAAGCAGTTTCAGCATCGCAGTATAAACTCCTCCATGTCTGGAAATCCTCTGGTCGTAGATATTCAGTATGTGTACCAAAAGGCTGCGAGGAAGGTCCTACAGTATTTGACTTCAGCTTCTTCCCAGCTCCTGCAACTACAGATAGAGAATAATAAAATGAACTTGTTACTCTATAAAGTAATAGTGATGAAATTGACCCAATGAAGTAACTCACTAGGAGTTGATGGAGTTGGTATCTTGATTCTGATGGGAGGATTATATCTGGCATGAGGCCACATTGCCACATGTTGTGCCTCATCATCCCCATCCTGTGAATCCAGTGAGTCATTCCTAGATGAGGAATCCAGCGAATCAGCTCCGGGTGGGGAAGCGTCACCTTCCTGAGGAAGGGTTTCTTTCTCAACAGTTGTCTTCCTTTTCCCCACTTGATAAACCGGGTGATTCAGTACCCCTCCAGGGTATGATGCTATACAGTTCTTGGCATACCATGTAGTCAAGTTATTTTCCACTTTATCAACTGGTAGATCAAATACTACCACAGTCTTCTCCCTAAATGTCAGCAACCATAGTTGCTGGGAAACCATCAGATGTTTCTCTAACCTGACATGCACTGGGTGAGATACAACGGTCTTCTTCAAACACTAAAATTGACATGAAAATCTATATGGATCATAGGCCTCACATATTATCTCTCAGTCAATCCTGGTGACCAGAACACTATCTCTACAGGCTAGCATGTATGCCCGTACTTTCAAAATGGTTGTTCCATCATCAACAACCCGCCCGATTGGTGGATTTCCATAAGGAAAGAAATTGAATTCCTTATGCATGCTCATCCTCACATTCATGTCATAAGAATTGAGAGCTAGCAGAGTAATTCCAGAGAATTCCTACACTGATGGCCTGAAGGAACCTCCAGGAACCTGTACTCTGTTCTGGAAATTATACGTCCTGAAGTGAGTGGTGATCCATCCCCACAAAACTTGGAATGACCCCACTATTCTCAAAGGATACTTATCCATGAAGACATGGAGTAAGCTTATGTGAATCTTTGCTAAAATGGGGGCAGCCAACCCAAAAATTTTCCCCTCAACCAAGTTGGCTGTAATAACAAAGGTCCATGGCCTGAAACCACCCTTCGAGTCCCTGACTGCAAAAGATAAACACTGAACCACAAGGCCAAGAAGCCCTCCAGACGAGTATACTCTGGGATTCTCTGATTCACTTCATATCCCCACTTCTAAAATTCTCCTGCTTCCAAGGTCATCTAGAATGTGCCTGGAGCACCCCTCTTCTCTGTTTTTGGGGCAGGTTGTAGGACGAGTGGGCCCCTTCTCCATGGGCCCCTTCCCTTAGATCCATTCTCCTTCACTCCCTTCTCCTTCGGATCCTTATCCTGCTTCTTGGTAAGAAACATATTAATCCACTCCTCTGGATGAATATCATTTCTAGAATGTGTTAAGGAGGTCTCTAAACTCTTGATCTTGTGAAAGATTTTCAATAATTTTTTAGCCAAAGCCATGGTCTTCTCTGAATCATTCCAAGTCACCTTGGGGGGGATGAATTCATCATAAATATCACCCAAAATTGGAGCCCCTGAGATCTTATGGACATCCCACAGACTGATGCCTACTTCTCCATGATTCAAATGGAAAGAATTGGTTTTTGGGCTCCAATGGATGAGTATCTCTGACACAAAGTCATCATTCTTATAAACATAAGTTTTCCCAGCCCAGACGGCTTCATATATCACAACTCCTTTCAAATCCCCAATAAACTCTGCACAGTTTTGTCGCACCCAGTATACCCACATCTAAGTTTTCTTCACACCTCCTCCAGTACGGAAGTCCCATCTCTTATTCCAGCCTTTGGATTAATCCATTTGAGAATTTTGGATGATTGATGGATAACAATGTGGTTGCAGCATGAGCTTGTGAGGTTTCAGATCTGGCATACAAGGGCTATGATGCATTATGTAGGCCTTCTCCACTATTCCATCATTTAAAAGTACTCTTCCACTTGAGATATTTTCTGAATAAAAATTGTTGTAATTATGAAACCAAGACTTTGGGAGATAATTCTTTGCCTCTGGAATGGTGACTTCTCGAAGATGACCATAGCCATACAGAGGTAGATAAATGATCTGTGGTAAGTCAAGATGATACTTATTTAGGTAATTTTCCAAATCTGGAAGAGTTCTGTCGCAAACAGTATAATAATCATGGCCAATGATGCTCATCATATCATCAACTCGCTTTCTAGCTAGTTCATCAGCCGTTCCGATTCTCTTGGGAGCCATTTAATCTGCACAAAATTTGAATAATTAACTCTTAATTAAGTTGATATTTCATAAATTTTGTGAAGAAAAGTGAAAAAATGGCTAAGGCATTAAGGCGCGCAAGTCCCAAAATTGGCGCGCAAGTATAAGTGTGTCACATAAGTCTTGGCGCACAGGTATCACCATGCAAGTCCAAATACCTCTACAGCAGCGCGACAACAAAGAAGCATCAGAAAATAGAGCAACTTTCGCGAAGAAGGCGACTTACACGGCGAGAGCTTGAAATTTTGAAATTTAGTGCTTTGCGTGAGGAATGGACACATATATATAGGCCTAGCCTCAACCCTGCATGCCTAAAACCAGCACGTGCAACCCTCTAAGCTGACACCTATGAGACTCACACTTACACGATGCCATATGCGTGCTCAACTCTTGCGCGCCGCATGTTCCTTGATTTTCTTATTTACCTCAGAGTCACATCTTAATTTCTTTCAGATCCAACTCTGATGGTGGACTTTTGTTGAAGATTCTTTCCATTATAGAGTCTAAACAAATGCAAAGGGAAAAACCTTGAACCCAAAGTGATTTATCCTTTGAAGAAACATAAAAAATTGAGAAAGCCATGAACAAAGATTCATTTGCACCAAGGTCACACAAGTTCCACCAACGTCACACAAGTACACTTGCACGCCACCTAGTGGTCATGCAGGTGACTTGCGTGCCCTCTTTGAATTTTTCCCAGGGTCTTTACCGGCCTATAAATACCCCTGGTGGGCCCCCCATTTTAGAGGGGGAAAAATTCTAGAAACTCTGATTTGAGCTCCTGGTGCCCTAGTCTCTTCTCGATGCTTCCGAACTCTTATAAGGAAATTTATTACCTAGAACAGAAGATCTAAAGAGGGGGAGTAAGGCCTAAGTGTTGAAACTCATCAACACCTGCGCGCCTAAGTGGCCAACCCTTAAGGGAAATGACCACACTTGCACGCCGCCTTACCCCTTCAACAGAACTTGCGCTCCACCCTTCTGGAAGCCCCTAGGGATAGTACTAAGGGCTTGAGACAAGTCTCGCCCAAGTATTACCTAGAGGGTTAACCGTCGCTCAAGTACCCACATGTCACGTAGGTACACCTACGTGACCAGGACTTGCGTGCCCATGCAGGACTAGCACACCCTTCTCTTTTTGGTTCCCCTTCCTTCCCATTTCACCTCTGTTATGCTTATCCACCTCTCCTATTCATGATTAAACCTTCAAAACCCTCTTTAAATCCATTTTCTTTGGCATGGTTCCCTTGTTGTCTTTCTTATCTGAAAGGAATTCTGTGGAACATCTCTCAAAACCTAGTGATTTACACATCTTTATGTCACTAAAGGTTAGAGATTTAATTCATTCAACATCATCCTTTAAGATGAGAGAATCTTTAACCTGGGCCTCCTTTTCAGGAGTAAGCCCTAGTCCATGTTCTCATTAATTTGGGCATCCTCCTTAGGAATAAGAGCCAAGTCCCCTAATTTAGGCATCCTCCTTAGGAGTAATCCCCATTCATAATTTTCCAAATCTGGGCATCCTCCTCAGGAGTAAGCCCCAGTCATAATTTCCCAAATCTAGGCATCATTTAAGGGAGGAAGCCCCAGTCTTAATGTTCCAAAATCTGGGAATGCTCCTCAGGATTAATCCCCAACTATAATTCCCTTAACATGGTCTTCCTTTTTATGAGTAATCCCCAGTCTCAAAATCTAAAAATATGGGCATCCTCCTTAGGAGTAAGCCCCAAGTCCCTTAATTATAAAATTCCCTTAACCTAGGCCTCTTCCTTAGGAGTAAGCCCCAGTTTTCAAATCCCTTTAACATGGTCCTCCTCCTTAGGAGTAAGTCCCAGTCACATGTCCCCTAACCTGGGCCTCCTTCTCAGGAATAATCCCCAGTAATAATTTCTCTTAACTAGTCTTAATTTACTTTTGACATGAGATTCCTTTTTTGGGAATAAAACCTAATCATAATTCCCTCCTAATTTTGGCATCTTCCTCAGAAGTAATCCCCGTGTTAGAGTATCCAAATATCCATAAAAGCACATATACCTTTATGGAACCTGTTCCTGGACTTCCTCTTTGAAATAAGTCACAATCTCTATCTATTTGGGCAGTCATACATACATAAGTCCCACATCATTTCTTATGATTGCATCTTTCATGGCACAATTGTCTGGTTTTACCCATACCTCTTATTTCTCACACCAAGAATGACTCACATGAGCTTAAAGTGTATAAGTAATTATGACATATTTCTTTGAGCCATCAATCATGCATAAACATCATACTCCCTTACTCGAACTACATGGGTTCTAATTCCTTTTCTAAATAAAGGATACGTAGGTAGCCCATCTACGGGTACAATCCCAACTCTGAAATAATACATGTCTTTATGAATGATAATAAACTTCACGTTCCCCACTGAGTGGCTTTAAAACTAGTTTGATCATCATAATGACCAAGGGAATTTGATATAATTTATTAAAGGATACCATCGACTAAGAATCTCTAACAAATATAGATGATTTTCTATCGATTAAGAACCTAGAATACATATAAAAATATTCTCTAAATTTCCTAAATATCAATCATTGATTTTCAGATCTAAATGAACGCTCATTTTATACTTGGTAATTTAATAAGGATTCACAAAAATAACTTAAATCTATAACGAGAGTCCCGGAGTAGACAATAATTCCCCTCAAAAAGGTGTGATGAGTCTGACCTCCCATCCTCTCAACCAATGCAAATTCATAATCATTATCAGTTCACAACTAATGAGAACCTAAGTTTGTAATGTAGGTCCAAATGGATATAGAATCATTAGATGTTGTCGGTTTTACGAATAAAACCGTTAGAAACCGCTTGGAATGTTTGAACCTTAAGTCAACGAGGTCATCCCCATTCTAGAGGAAACATATTTTTAACTTGTATGAAAACTAAATGCATATGGCCATATATTGAATTAGAATGATATAATGTATGAATGTGTTTAGTTGTGTAAAATATGACATGTTGAACTAATTAGATGAGGGGCATGTGATGTAATCATTCTCTAGATTAATGATATGTGATATATTTATCGAAGCAGTTAGTTTTTTAGTGACTTAATAAAAGATGAGATGCCATTTACTAGTTTTACATTGTTCTATGTCTACTATTCACTTGATGTTAAGGAAAAAGGAATTATATATGTATAAATATGATTTATATGATATATATTTTGGTGGAAATGTTTTTATAGATATATGATTGTGTTATATGGAGATCATAGTAAACCTGTTAATAGCTTGTGCTAAAATGATGCTTAGCTAGAGTATTCTCTTTAATTGTATATATAGTAGTGATTTCATATTTATTTTCTTAACTACTATTCCATAAAGGGTTACACAACTAGAACATTTGATAATGATAAAGTTTTTTCAAAAATGGTTGTGCAAAAATAAAGAGGGATATATAAAACCACATCCAAAATGAATTTTAGATGGATTCACAAAATGATGTGAATTGTTTCATTAATACCTTATCTGGTTTAAGAGATAGTGATATATTTTGGGATATTAACATAAAGAATTTGAAAATGATACATTTTACTTAGGAATAATTTATTATCAATATATTTTTAAGCCTGATCCTGAGATTATATTATACCCAACACAATGAAAGTTTAGTGCATGTACCTCTCTCCAATGTTCAGTGTAGTTTCATTTATTTTTTAATCCATTATGAATGGATATATGGTTTTCCATATGTTTATTAACGATTTCAATGAACTCATCAATGTGAAATAATTAAAGGATTCCATTTGATGACAACAAACATGCCTGATGTGTTCTTTATTCATGGAGGATACTAGGGAATCAACTATATAAAGGGAGATCTATTGTTGGTATGGATATCGATTGTATGGACATTATAGTTGATAATGATCACCATTTTTCTAATTTTTTTTTAAAATAAAACTGACACATTTCTTCATTCTTCACATAAAATGAAGTCACTAATATCCTTATCGATGTATAAAAATCCTCACGATATGATCGTGGATCCTTTGGTAGGTGATTCACCTATTTTTTGAGAAGGTGGGGCCTTGGTCAAAGTACAAAGCACATTTTATTGAATAAAAAAGTCAAAAAGAACAAATGCCGGTCCTAGCGGCGGTTTAAACCGCCGCTATATTGTGTGGCGACAGTTTACAAAAACCGCCGCTAAGTTTGGCATCGACAATCTATTAGCGGCGGTTTTTTTCGATTCCGCGGCGGTTTTAGAAATGTATCGTAGGTCCGTTATTTAGCGGCGGTTTCTCTTCATTTAGCGGCGGATTTAACCGCCGCTAAATTCTCACAGGTATGGCATTAGCGGCGGTTAAAACCGTCGCAAAATGTTGAACTGGAAAAAAAAAATATGTTGGATCTGCTCCACCACTGCCCTAAATTTTCCAAAACCACTGCCACATCTCACCCATCAGCCCCACATAATATCACATCCACACATATTTGTAATGTACAATAGCTTACAACATTATTACATCATTACCATTTCATATTCCATCACTAAAAGAATACTACCACAAACCACTACACACAAAAACCAACATCCTCATAATAGTGACCATAACATCTCTTACCATAATAAAAACCAACATTAAAAACACCATCCCTCATAGACAAAACCACACCATAACAAGAAACATGTATCTCACTATGAGAACCAAATTCACCCATAACACGTCCACAATTAAAAACAAATTGTGAAACCAAACTTGTTGGTTCCATCATACTTCAAACCCCTTAAATCCCACACAAAAAAAGATGAACAACAGACAACCAAATGTACACAAGAATATATTTCAAGATATATGAAGACAATTTCACATTAATTCATCATCTCATGTGGTTGTTTTTTCATAATTATCAAAATTTTCAATGTAATTGATTCTTATCAAAATATACCTATTATTCCTTTTTCGATGGATGAGTTAAAATAATCACCCAAAAGAAGATTTTATAAATAGACAAATAATACATTCAGGAATCACAAGGAAGAAGAGAATGATACTGTGGAATAATAATGAAAAACCAACTATCTAGTAACCATATTTGAAATCACGGATCACGTAAAATCCATTTCAAAACCAATTAGTTATTTTTTCTTTGATTTATCTCAATTACCCACCCACATGGAGAAAACCATGATAATTTCATAAATGGTAAAATCAATAGAGATTAAGGACACCCTAATAGAATATACTATAATTATTTCTACACAAAAAAATGGAAATGAGAAGGAGATGTAATAGCCTATATATACCAAGGTAATGCTTTGATCAGTAACACAACCCATTTAGAGAATGGAGGAATAAGGGAGGGGGACTAAAAACAACATCAAACTTCACATCACGGTGCAATCAAATGAAGAATGGTAGTAAAGAACATACCTAGAATTGCATGTTTGGGGAGTCCATGTCCCATATAGTGGATCTAAAAAATTAAAACCATATCTAAGGATTGATGAAACAAGATAAAAACAAGTTAATACATAATATAGAAGGAGTCCCCTAATTTAAGATTCAAAATTTAATTTACCAAACGTTATTGGGTTGTTATGTTTGTCAAAATTCCATTTTTTTGTATCATCAAATTTTGTTTCATTTAAATGATGGGTAATTGACCATTTAAAACCATGAATCATGATTATTTCAGTAATGTTGGGATACATGGATGATATTGTGAATTATTTTTATCAGTGGTTAGAGCTCCAACTGATATAACACCTCACCAATGTTCACCAAAACCTAAAAAATCCAGAACAACCTAGGAGAATCCACACTCCCTCACACAAAATATGCCTACACCATCATGGAAACAACCTCAAGAACACATGATCTTTGAAATATAACTACATGGGTCTACATCTATATTATACAGTGGTATTGAAATGATCCTGATCTTCTTTTATATTTTCTATAACTATTAGGATATTTTAAGTCATGCATTACACCACACTAGAAAAATATTTTTTTATTCCCTTACATAGACACATCACAATGTAAAAGTATACAACATCCAACACAACTCATAGAATATATACACAAAAACAGATTAATGATGTATATTTTTATCGGAAAACAAAAAAATTGGTGTTTTATTCACCCATAATGCAACTAGGTCAAAATTAATGTTCCCAAAAAATCCCACAACTTATTGAAATTCAATTCCAGATTTCCATCGATTAGGGGATTGAAAGTCATTTTAAAGAGAGTTTAGGTAATGGATGGATTCCATATTCCTCCCAATAATGATGATATGAAATAGGAATTACATTCTAAACAATTAATTATGGTATCATGGGGAGTCCTAAAACCTCATCCATGTACAATCATTCTTAATAATGTATTTAACTGGACTCCTTGATTTCTATATAATGTTATGAAATCATTATTCAATATATGATCACATATCCTCCCTAATATTGGGGATACATTGTGACCATCACAATATTTGACCCTCCACCAAAAGGATTTAATGATTGTATACATAAGGAAACATGAGAAATCAAGAAAATGTTAGGACATGGAAATGTTTGGTGGCAACTATGTGTCATAAATGTTACATATACAAACCAACTGTTATCATACTTGTTCAACACATCAACAATACTACTACTCATCATCTGATGCTGCATCGTCACCCTCTCCACCTTCATCTTCACCACCTGCTGCCACCTGTAAGAACATTATATTGAAAATTAAATATTGTTGCATATTTATAATAAAAATTAAAACCAATAAAAGTTTTCAAACTAAATGATTTTGATTTTTTTGTGATTTACCTGCTCACCACTACCCGATGCACTACCACCAGGGGCATATCTGCTCATATGCTGACGTATTTCAAGCAACTCTTTCTGCAAATCAGATATCTGATTCCCCTGCTGGTGAACTGTGTTTCGTAGAGCAGACATCTCCCTCTGAGCATCTTCAGGTATGAAATGACTATAACCAGGAGTAGATGAGGCCGAAATCCCTGATGGCACGCGAAAGACCTCAGATGGTACGGGTCCCAAACCCATCCCGCGCACTCTACCAGGATGCTCCTTCCCAAGGACTTGACCAACCGGGTCATCCTGGGAGACTGAGTAGGATTTCCCAGGATTGGCATCCCATATTTCTGTAATTTTTACCTATAAATCAAATATCAATATATATTAACACAGTAAAAACTGATATTAAGTTATTATAATAAATAATTGACTTCATACCCCAACTTCTCTGGCAGGTTCATTAACAAAACTTCCATCTGTTTTTTTATGAACATCCAGCCACAGTTCTGTTCGGGATGCTTCATGCCCTAAACTCTGTGACTGCATTAAACAAAGATAAATCATCAATCAAATATTTTAAATAGATAATATTATCTTATAAATATTTAAACTAATTAAAAGATTACCAATGACATTCGGCTTCTTGAAAATCTTTTTGAACCCGCAGTGTGCAGGATTACCTGCTTCGCCCGGTTTGAAGCATTCTTTCTTGAGAGATCCTGAAATAAATAAAATTCAATTTAACAGTATTGTATTCAATGTCTATCTCCTCTTCATGTACATGTATAAATCTAAAATGAGGATAATATAATAATATATATTTCAATACCATCCGCTTCTCATCACGATGTCTATCGACAAAAACCTTCCACTGTTCTTTCGGTACCCTACTGGGTATCTTCTCATACATCTGCTGCACGGTCAACGAAGAATCGTTGACATCACACCACAACCTCCATTTGAAATCTTTCCATTTTTTTCCAAGATTTTTCAATGTCCACTTCCGTGCTATCACATCAGCAACGGTAAAGTGGAAGAACATCTGTATACAGAAATTCATTTTGAATATATTAGTAAAATGGCATTCAATTAAACCATAAAGTAATAAAATTACCTTTATCTGAGAATCATAAACTTCATTTTTCCAGTTTGGAGGCATATGACTCCAATCATCATACGAAATAGGCAGGGAAACGGGCTCCGCTGCCAGCTGACCTATAATCTGACCAAGTAAACCTGCGGCGTCATCCGTCGGGACCCCATAAGAATCAAATGGCACCACTATCTTCTTGCCATGCATGTTCCAAACATCAGAACTTTTTATGTCTCTTTCCACGGTTTCATTGTCTTCATCTGCAATGAGAAAACAATTACTATAAACAAAATTAAATAAATTTATTTAATTAAAATTTGTACCTATGACTGCGACCCTCCAGAATGTCCGTGATGAACTGGAGGGGGCGTGTCGCTGCCCCGCTGCTGAAGCTCCTGTAGGGGGAGGTGATGACTCATCCTCTAATGAGGCATCCACTGATGGTGTCAGAGATGGTGCAGGGAGAGATGATGCCGTGGGGACAGACGGATCGTCATCTGTCGCAGAAGAAGAAGGAATAGTGTACCGCTTCTTCCTTGGCATTCCTGTCATTTAATCAAACAAAATTAAGTTCAGAATATATATTTCAAAAAATTTATGCAGAAAAAAATTAAAAATGATAATAGATGCCCAGTTTTAACAAACAAAATATATATAACAATGATAATGAATGACTACAGAAATGAAACAAGTAGTTTCTGAATGAATAAATAATTGTACATACAATCATTTTCCCCTTAAATCATGTCGGTTTCCTGCTCCATTGCTTCATCCACTTCATTCAACCTTGCTAGACCAATATTTTCAATATCATGGTGGAAAAATAATTCTACTTCCTGTTGTTGATGAAATTCAATTACAGAGGTCAAATCTTCCACTTCATCACCCATATCATACAAATCTCTTTGTATTACGTGAGTAACTACACTCCACCCTTCATCCACAACATCATTCACATAATATACCATTTTTGCCTGCGATGATAAGATATATGGATCATGCAGTTCACGATCACCAACATCCATCAAGCGAGAGAAGTTTACAGAAGTAAATTGCAAGGAATCTCTTTTAACACCTCTGATAAAATCGACCCATTTGCATTTGAATAAAACAACAGAAAAATGCCCGTGGTGGTTTAATTCAATAATATCAGGCGGCTTTCCATAGTATTCCACTTCAGCAAATGTAAAAATACCACTATTCTGTGTTTTCAAACCCACTTCTCGATCGACTGTACGAAATCTAAAACCATTCACATTATAAGCGTTGAACTTTCTAACTTGTTTTATCGGACCTCTAGAAAGAAACTTCAAATCTTCTGAAAAGTCAGCTCGAGTATCAGTATTCATGTTCTGAAAAAAATATAATTTAATAGATTTGCAAATTGTATGTGTCAAAGTAATATTTGTATTTATTGCAATATTTATAAACTTACACGTCGTGCAAACCATTCTACCAGCTCTTTATTCACATCTTTCGTTATATCTTTTTCATTTCGTGTTCGACTTCTCATTCTTCTCTTTGTTTGTATCCTCAACTCTTCAATAAATGGATCTGCAATTTCACTATTCAGCAGCACATATCTATGTGCCTGTAATAATTCCAATTCTGTTAGTGTCGCGTATGAGGTCCTCCCAACTGATTGGCCAATAGTAGGAAATATTTTTGATTTCTGATGCATTTGAGATTGAGTTGATGTGTCGTCAACACGTCCAACTCGATTAAATCTTGTCTCAATATCATCCAAATATCTGGAACAAAAGGTGAGACACTCCTCGGCCAAATAGCCTTCAGCAACAGAGCCTTCTGGTTGAGCTTTATTTCTCACGTATGCTTTCAAATGCCCAAGATATCTGTGAAAAATAATAATAATATTATGCATTTATTTAAATGCCAAATTTTTTTTACTTAACTAGAAACATATAAATAAAATACCTCTCAATTGTATACATCCATCGATAATGAACGGGGCCTCCTAATTTAGCTTCGTCAACCAAATGCACAGTTAAATGCATCATGACAGTAAAAAACGATGGAGGGAAGATCATCTCCATTGCACAAAGGGTCAATAAAAACCTCTCCTGTAGGTTGTCAAGCTGAAATGGATGTAGAGATTTCTCACATTACTGTCTGAAAAATGTGCAGAAATGGAGTACAACAGCAGTAACTTTTTCAGGTAATAATGTACGCAATGCCAATGGTAGTAACTGTTGTAACAAAACATGTGAATCGTGACTTTTCAATCCATATAACTTACAATTATTCAAGTCAACACACCTCGAGATGTTACTCGAATACCCATCAGATACCTTCACATTCTTTAAAATTTGAAGGAACATATCTTTATCCCTATTTTTCAATGAAAAAATGGCCGGAGCATACTTTTCATTCTCATCTGGCCAGATATCACGTTTTATGTTCATTACTTGTAAGTCTTTGCGAGCATTGAGATGATCCTTCGACTTTCCATGCTCATTAAGTAATGTGAAAATCAAATTATCACATACATTCTTCTCAATATGCATCACATCAAGATTATGGCGCAAAGAATTAAATTCCCAATACGGAAGTTTGAAGAATATACTTTTTTTCTTCCATTGTTGCGTTCTGATTTCACTTGACGATGCACTTCGCACTCGTTTTCCGCTATCATTTAAATGATGAACCTTCCTAAATTCTGTTTTAACATTTTCAAGCTGTGTCAATATTTCAGAACCGGTTAACAACTTTGGAGGTGGTCTACGATCAATGCAACCATTAAATTTTGATTTGTTCAGCCGAAATCTATGAGATGCATCAAGAAATCTTCGATGGCACAAGAAGCACCATTTTCTACTATGAGGTAGCCGTTTGGGATCGAAATCAAAGTTACAAATGGGACAAGCCAAACCCGTATAAGTGTTCCAACCAGATAAATTCCCAAGCCCAGGGAAGTCACTAATGGTCCACATTAAAGCAGCATGCATTTTAAACATTGTTTTAGAAGAAACATCAAATGTCACAACACCGTTGCTCCATAACTCCTGCAATTCTTAAATCAAAGGCTGCAGGTATACATCAATATCATTTCCAGGAATTTGTTTTCCAGGAATAATCATCGAAATGATAAAAGATGTTTGTTTCATACACATCCACGGAGGCAGATTATAAGGGATCAAAAAAACTGGCCAAATGCTATAACTCGTACTCAAAGTCCCAAATGGGTTGAATACATCGGCAGCCAATCCCAATCGAACATTCCTAGGATCAGCTGAGAAATATGGATGTAATGAATCAAATGTCTTCCACGATTGGGAATCTCGTGGATGTCTCATTAACCCATCATTGTTATTATCTACATCATGCCACTTCATGTGTTCGACGGTTTTTGATGACATGAATAATCTTTTCAATCGAGGCTTCAAAGGAAAGCAACGCAAAACTTTTGCAGGTGTGTTCCTTTTCTTCTTCTCCGTGAAATTATGTTCAGTCATACTTCCAACATCACCCTTTGACTGCCATCTAGAAGAAGAACATTTCTTACAATTCTGTCTACTTGAATCCTCTCCCCAGTAAAGAATACAATCATTGGGACACGCATGTATTTTTGTATAATTCAGACCAAACTTGTTAACAACTTTTTTCATATCATAAAACGATTCTGGGATTTTTGCTTCAGGAAATGCATCACAAATCAATTCCAATAACATGGACATTGCCTTATTTGTAATTCCACATAGACATTTGATATGGTACAACTTCAGTAGAAATGAAAGCTTTGAATATTTCAAACACCCACTATACAACTCTTGATTTCCATCGTCAACTAAATCATGAAATTCATTTTCCTCACTGAAGTTTTCCCTTACATTTGGCTCCACAGAATCAAGAGGATCCAATGATATGTTACAATCTTGATCTGCTGGTGTTACAGTCTCAGAAACATCACTTGTCACGTTGCAATTTATAGCACCCTCTTCTGGTTGTTCTGATATGTTTTGATGCTCATAGTGGTGTCTTGCAGTGCCGAATGCATCATTTATGAGGTTTTGCATTTCATTTTCCATTGTTGAAGAACTTGGGACCTCATTCTGTGGATTAACATCAGTCCTCAATCTTTCTGTATAGTTTGATTCTCCATGCCAAATCCAACACAAATATTGCTCAGGGAATTGCTTCAGTATTAAATGTTCATAAACTTCATCTCTCTTCAACCATCTTCTAAATTTACATTTAGGACATGGACATCTTATTCTCCCTTCAACGGATCGATTAGAAATTGCAAAATCTAAAAACCCATTCAAACCCTTAACATATTGAGGTGTGTTCCTCGGTAATGTGATCCAGCTTTTATCCATGTATATCACAATGTGCCTACACAAAATATACGATAGTGTAAGATTACAGAAACATAATATAATAAAGATGAACCATTGACCATAAAGTATGCATAATATAATAAAGATGATTCATTGACCACATTTACCATTTCAGACCAACTGAACAAGTCTGGTCCATAGGAGACAGCATCAACACCTCATCGAGGAGCAATAAGAATATCGGGATACACACTTATCATAACACCATCGATCACACATTTATGTTGCCTCAAACAACACCCCATTGATGTGTGATCGAAACTGATCATAATGCATTTTAAATCAATTTAACTACATTGACTGAAACCATTTTCACAATGGGTAATGTTTGTTTTATTGTTCTAGGGAAATCTAAATGGCCACATTTAAGTTTTGGGGTTCATCTTGTGATGGAAGCATGAGACATGGTGTTTGAATTTCTTGAATAAATTAGTGATAATGACCCTCCTAAGGTGGAGAGAATTATGTTAGTCATGGAAATGTGGAGAAAACTGTAGAGTGGATGTGGAGGAATCAAGGTTCCAAATAGAAACCTATAAGGGACATGTTTGGGGGTTCTTAGGGAAGGCCAGGTGGAACTTGGATATGGTGTGTGTAGGTAAATTAAGTAGGCCACCACTAATGGTTTCTAATGCATAATCTAGTCCATGAATATAAAACAAACAATAGTTGTTGTACCCCTCTATCTTGGATTTTAATGATCACAATCACTCTATTTGTGTTCTAACTTGTTTTCAAGTGTTTTTGATGTTAGGAAAAAGATTTCCTAGGAGCTCACCCAAGAAAGATGAAAATGGATTGACTGAGTCTACCGGACAACCGGTGGATTTCCACCGGTCAGCCGGTGTGAGATCACCGGCCAGCCGGTGGATGACCACCGGCCAGCTGGTGAGACACCACCGGCCAGCCGGTGTGCCCAGTCAATCCTTCTGGTGGATCCTAAACTGCGGAAAGTACTAATTATGGGTGCCATTTTTCATTGCTACGATCTTGTGCTTACCACTGTGGTCAGACGTAGCGTCATGGATACTTTAGTTCTTCCTCAAGATAAAAAGCGCTTTAGCTGTAATGGTAAAATCTAGATTTTCTGCAAAGGATTACAGTGATCGTTTGGCACTTCATCTGATTTATGAGAGATTGAATGAAGCTGAAAAGAAAGGATCAGTGTATGAGTATTGCTGGGAAAAATTTCATCATGTGGAAACTTTAAAGACAATTCATGCTATTCAAAAGTAATATTTTAGAAATGCTGGACTGTTGGATAGAAATGCGGGCTAGTCACATGATCTTCGATAAAGCCTGTATGGTTTGTTAAGTCATGCTATAACCATGAGGAATGGGTTATCCATTTCCACTTGGTTTATTCTCCCCCTTTCCTTATTTTTTCATTGAATTTAACCCACCTCTTGTAAATCATGGTTAGGGAACACAATAACTACTAACTGGGCTCCGATCGTATTACTTGAGCTGGATAGGCACTTTTTCAACCTTTTGTGTCCTAAAAACCCTGGACACCCCAAAAACTGTTCATACATCCAGGAAACATTTTGATATCCCAAAATTATCTATTTAAAGTAAAATTGAAATGAGAAAGTACCTGAAAAAATCATAGAATATCATACCCTCCCTAACATGAAATGTCTTAGCTTTGAGCCACATTTCAAAGTATCACTAAGCTTTGTCAGAAAAGAGATTGAACCACTATGCCTACATATTCATCTCCCCTCCCATGTCTCTTCTTTAATGGTACTATATAGTAATAAAATCTTTGTTAAAAAAGATATTGGACCACTATGCCTACATATTCATCTCCCCTCCCATGTCTCTTCTTTAATGGTACTATGTAGTAATAAAACTAGAACAAAAGGTACAATACTACCTTGCAAAACCATCCCATTGTGATCCATAAAATGAACTAGATTCTCTTAAAGGATGATTCGGCCTCCAACAAAAATTCAGCCACATGGACTCTATAGAGAAGTCTAGGAAACATCACCTAAAATGAAACATAAAGAAATAATTCACATAAAGTCATACCATCATGGAATATCCAATATATTCCCCATCGGCCCGATCCTCTTCACAACACATTACTCAAAACGCTTAACACCATCTTACCATTTTTTCAAAACATTATCTCTAAACAAAAAATCACACGATAGAAAACTCACTTTGAAATCATGCTTTACACCTTAAAACACATTTTAAATGTTTAGGATAATTTCTATCAACCACATTGGGAGATACATTCCGAGAAATAAAACCAATAATATATATAAAAAGATATACAATATTCAATTGATAAAATAAGGAATAATAGATTAAAAAACATCCATGCTATCATGGAATTCAAATAATGGTAACATGAATATGGAAAGTACCTAAAACTCAAGCCATGCTAAAATAGATGATGGAATCTCAAATTTTAATATTTTCAAATGCACACATATTCACCTTAACTTATATGTAATGATACCTAGTCCATATATACATATTAAGGTGTACAAATATGTATAAGGGATCTATACATATTTGACTATACTTTCATATACCCCTTTTCAATGATACACATATTCATTTTCATATACACATATAAGCACATATAGCCCCATGATATATATTAATACTTTCAAGGTTGAATATATATAAATGGAGAACTTATATATAGATTCTTAATTATGAATACACATGTAATCCTTTGATGATGACAGCTCAAACCTGCCAAAATGAAGACCAAAACACACTACAACGATATTTGGAATATAAAAATCACAATATCCCTAATTAAAATGTGGAAAAAATAAAAATTATATATAAATAAACTTGAAAATTATGGTGGGAGGACTGAAATTATGGTGCGGGGGTTTCCGGAGGCCGCGGGGGGTGTGGCGGTCGCCGGAGGGCGCGGGGGGCGCGAGGGGCGCGGGGGCGCGGGGGTCACCGGCGGTCGAGGGGGGGTGCAGGGTTCGACGGGGGGCTCGGGGGCCGCGGGGGTCGCCGGAGGGCATGGGTGTCGCCGGAGGTAGCGGGAGGGGGATCGGGGAAGAGGGGAGGGTTTGTGAGGGGGATTGGGGAAGAGGGGTATGCGATAGGGGCGGGGAAAGCGTCGTGGCTTTTCAAAATAGATTGGGTTTCGCGGCGGTTTTTAACAAGCCGCCGCGAAATCTTTCACTGATAACGTTTAGCGGCGGTTTTGTGAACCGCCGCCACAAAACCGCCGCTAAACACTGTTTATGTTGTAGTGTTACAAGAGACGAACAGAAGGGATTTTTTACAATATTTATCAAATAGCTGAAGTAAATCTGGAGGGAGGGTGTCTATCCAGGTCATGGTCTGATGAACACCCATGTTGGTAAGGGAATCAACAACAGTGTTAGCCTCTCTGAAAGTATGCGTGGAAATATAGTCTATACCTTACAGAGAGTCCAGGAACTACATCCAAAGATTGATCAAAGGCTAGGAAAGATGAGTCACACCATTCCAGATTGCTTGGAAAATAGTGGTAGAATCACTTTCAGTCCATAGTTTCCTCCAACCTTTTTGAATTCAAAACTTGAGATCATGAATTAATCCCATCATTTCACCCTCCAATGATGAATCTATGACGCAATTTCCAAAGAAAAACCCATGAAAAGATACCTATGTTTATTACTCATACTATCATTATCAAATCATAATACACTAAATAAGAAAATGGATTCCACTAATCAAGTATTTGAGGTATGATCTATTTTTTGGTGTTTTTAATTATATATAATGTTTGATTTTTTTGGAAATATCATCATGTTTTGGGTTTGTTTCCACTACCTCAGATCATAGGTTGATGCCAAAAATTACTAAAAAATGTGTTAGTTGATGTGTATAGATCCCATTCATCAAAATAGGTACAGCGGTCTAAATATTTAAACTGAAAAATAATTTAATAAAACATAGCTCATAATGATTCATCCTCCTATCAATGTGACTATAAAAGATCATTGGAAACTTAATTTGGAATTAGAGAACATGCACTACCATGGATTGGATCTATATATTTTTTATTATTTTTTTAATTTTTTTACACGAAGTACATATTTTAGAAAGTTATAATGAATCCTCTATTAGAGAATATGGATGGATTACCTATCAATATGGAGGCCTCCACTAAAAAAATAAAAAATATGAATAAAATGGAAGCTAAGAAAATAAAGGATATCTCTCATTTGAAAATAGATAAATTGGTTTAATCGCTAATTAAATATATTCAATGTGGTAATATTTTTTTCACATTAGTTTATAATTATCCTCTTGAAGAATCTTGTTCGGTCTATTAAGAGTATGATAAAATTGAACCACTTGTTTAAATATACTATAAATTTAAGATTTCTTGAAAAACTTCCAGATTATGGTTTTCACATATATACTTACATTTATCTATGGTGTACAAGATGAAAAATAATATCTAGTGATAGAAGTGGATGCTATGGAAAATTCATCATATGATAAGGTGGAAAAATGAAACACTATCATCAAACTGGTTGATTACATAGATAAGACACCATTAATATATAAGTAATAATTTTCCATGGATGAATAATTAATGGAATTTATATTGAGAAAAAAAATTATAATAAAAGCTAATGAAAAAAATATCCATGTATAGGAAGAAATTAGAAAACATACCATTGATGTTAAGATTTCGTGGTTGGAAATTAATGCTTAAAGAGTGAAGGAAATTTCAATGTTCCATACATGATAAGTGTAATTTATATGAATATTTGGTTAATAAAATGAATAAATATTGACAATAAAGAATTAGTTTAGTTGAGCTTGAGAAAAATACCATTAATTTAATGTGTCGTATGTTGGAGGTAAAAATGTGAAATTTAGAAGTAACACAAGTTGGTTTATTTCAATATATTGAAAAAATTGTTTCTTCCATGAACATTTATAGTAATAATATTACTTATAAAAATAATCATTAAAGTGTAAATAAGGGATTGAAATCAGTTAAGTATTAATACATTATAATCTCATAGAAAAAAATGACCCTCACCCCAAAAATATTTTTCAAGACTAATAATTTTTTCATAAAATTATGCATTACAACTTAAATTACGGATATATATTGGCATATTATAATAGTGAAATACCCAAAACTTAATAAAATTAGGATGCTATAAATATAATTAACTTTATTCCCCTAAGATGATCTCAAGAGGAAGTTTTCTTTATATAAAAATTTAAAAGAGATAAAGTTGGATATAACGTTTCACAAAGGATTAAATTAATATTTTTTGGTTATTGTTGGTGTTGTGGAATGTTTTTACATATGTAAATTTACTATTGGTATAATATGAAAATTATTTAAAGAAAAATAAGGCATAAATTAAGGGGTATAAAAGTTAAAGTCACGAGATATCCTACTAAAATAATTAAAATCACCAAAAATAAGGTAAATCTAGTTACTTCAAACAGATTTGAATATGTTGATACTTTTTATTAAATTTCAATAAAAGTGTTAATTTTGATAAATAATATTAGTTTACACATACCAATAATGTTTTATTTACTATTTAATAGATAATTCCACTAAATAAGAAGAAAAAATAGGAGAAGAAGGGTGGTATGTTCACCCTGGGGTGCAAGAAAAAAGAAAAGTACTAAACAAAACACACACAACAAGAATGTAAATGAAGATGTTGAAACAAAGTTGATATGGTTATATTTTGAAAGGAAATTTCTTATAATTTATAGTTAAAATAAACCCATGAACATTAATGTAAAATAAGTAATATAGAACAATAAAGGAAAGTAATATAATAAATAAAAAAGTATTGGTTTTGAGGATGGCATCTATATAGAAGAGTTCAAATTTCATGAGATGTTTATAAAGAAGTTTGTCTCAATTATTCAGGATAAATCATGTGGAATATCCTAGATATATAATAATATTCCAAAAAATACATAATTTTAAAGATAGAATGGTTGAAATTCTAAGGGAAGAAAGAGCTAATATAGACGAATGGAGGAACCTTTCTAGTTGTTGTGGAAATATAAATTCCACACAAGAAGAAAGATGAATAATGGAAGAATACCATGATACATAAGTAAATTTATGATTGTAATATTTAAGGAATTTCAAGAATAAATAGTTCTCATAAAGATGAATCTGAATTGAAATAATTTTTTTGGGTTGAGAAATATCTTATAACTCTGTTCCTCTAAATAATAAGTAATGGAGAAACCATTTTATTCACATAAATATTTATCCTACGTTCATTGTGCAGGGAATTAAAGGTTTTGTAATTAAAGTGGAAAACATAAGGATAAATTAAATGTTTTGAACACATTATAAAAAAATGAGATATATATCATAGAGTACTTTTATTTTTATCTACATGCCTTATAAAAAAAATCAATTGGTTTTAGACATGGTGATGGAGATAAATAGGATTTACCCCCTAAGGGGGATGTGTGATTAAATATATACTAGATATAATTATTTATATAGATCTAAAACTATAGAAATAGATAGAATTTATTATTCTCTAAATTTAGTGAATTGATATAAGAGAGTTGAGATTCTAGATAAATAGAGAGTTGATGTTCCATATATTATTGTTCTGGATATTGATATTCCAATTTTTAAAATTCCAATTGTTGTAATATGTTATTGAGGAAGTATTATTGTCTAATTATCTCATTATTTTATGAAAATATTGAATTCTATTTTAAGGGGGATAAATTTATTAGACAATCATTGGTGGAAAGTAACATAAAAAGAAAGTGACCAATCTTTGTTTGAATTTTTTTAATATAATTGTTATTCTATTTGTAGGTGATAAGTTAAAAATATATTTAAAATCCCCATAAATAAGAATCATGGGTTTTATCACATTTTTTGTTATTTATATATAACATTGATATCAAGATTAATTTACCTCATTTTCTACATCAAGAAATTCTCAGGTAGACTTAGAGTTGATTAATTTATGGTTCATTTACTTAATAAAAGTCATCTCATCCTTCTCCCAAGTGTATCATATAATAAATTCTATATGTAGGAGATGATGAAATTCTAATCAAGGTTAAATATTTAGATGAATATGAATTTCCCTTACTAAATAATCTAGAAACGAGTTGATAAAATAACCTTTATATATTTTTTTCAATAAGGGGTGGATTAAAAAAATGATATTAATTTTTAATTGAAATGGGGTTGAAAAAAATCCAAAGGGGGTGACTAAAGTACCCAAGTGTATTTTTATTAAGAGTTTTCAATTTTTTTCAATAATAATTGATGTTAATATATACTAAAGATAAAGATATGAAATGAATAAGAAGAACTCCATGGATTTAGTGGTTCATTATTTTGTTTTTTTTGTAAATAAATATTCATGGAATGTTAGATTCAATTGGGTGATGATAATTATTTCATCAAAAAATACATCACGTATTTCATAATAAAACACTCCATATACAAGTAATGTATGTATATCCTTATAGAGGGTAATATTGAGGGATATTTTTTGTCTGGATGGTTATTATTGATAAAAGATGGAAATATATTTATAGAAGTAATGAAGTTGATTAATGATTAAAGATGGAATTTTTATTTCTACTTTGAGGAATAAACATATATATATGATGATTATTTGGATGTACATTAATATGAATCAATGATAATTGATAATGGTTTATAAATACATTGTCTACAAACTATATTGAGTTTTAGAAGTTTACTATGAGCTGATGATGTTAAGAAATTGGTTATGAGTTAATTTAAGAATCCATCCTTGGATATATAAGTTATTATATAAGCAGAATTTTCATAATGATAACATTTTGTGGAGTATAGTTATGTTAACTAAGTTGAATTAATAAGGGTAAAATATTTTCTTGGACTATAATGAATTCAATATTCAGAAATTATATATAGAAGATCACTAATAAGTAATTTCATAAGTATAAGATATGTGGGAAAAAGTTTTTCTAAAGTGATAAATACAAGCTAATACACTTCTGAAATATAGTTTTCATATAAAAACTAAATTGAATCATGAATAATGATGTATTTATAATATATAATGGGTTTTATTCATTTGGTAAAGGCATAAAATTAGTTATAGAAATATATTATTTTGGAATATAACTTGTGGAATAAGTTATCAAGAGGTAACTTATTGAGTTTTATGATGTTTTACAATCAATAAAATATCAAATAGTATTAACCTTTGATTTCCTATATTATATAATATTAATCTGTATCTATGTTAGATGAAATTTGAGAATCACTGAGTTATAATAGAAAATTGAATGTCTGGAAGAAGAAGAATAATATATGAGGTAATATGTTTTAGAAGGCGAGTCTAGGGGATCTAATAATAGATGTTGAGGATTATCTTAAAGAAATATGCTCTTGAATGTTGAATCCAAAACTATAAGTAAAATAAGATGGAGTGACAAGGATAACATACGAGCTCAAAAGTGGAAGATAGAAAAAGTTCATAAGTTACTGAGATTTAAATCTAAAGATCTCTTAGAAGCTATATTATATTAACTAAATAGATCCAATGGGAAAAAATGAATAATTTGAAAGCTTCATATGGTTAACCTGAAGTAATGGAAGAATAATTTATTGAGTTAATGAAATAAATTTTAGGATATTAAGATTTATTCAAGATGAATATATCATGAGTTTTAATCAACGATTCTAGACAAAATTTGAAAAATATGTGAATAATATTTTCTAAGAGTTGAATATGAATAAGTCTTGGTTATTCTAGAATTATTGGTATAATTGAAAATGGAAGATGAAATAATTGATAAAGATGGAAATTAATTATGATGAGTTATTAGGGGACACACTTCTATATATTAGGATGTTTTATTTATTTATAATTTATATAAATTGGGGATTTATCATTAAAGAAATATTTAATGGTGATTATTATTGAATGAGGATATATAGTATACCATTAAATCTTTGAGTTGAAGAAGTGAGTCTTACATGCATATTCTATAAGATAATTCCAAATATAGAAAGAAGTGAGTCTGACCTAAATGTTCTGAAGAATCAGTTGAGTCTAAGAAGAAGTGAAATAACCAAAATACATCTATTATATAACTAAATAATACAAAATACAATTGAATTAAAATATAAGGGATTTCAAAACTAATAAATTTAGAAGTAGGGACAACTCAAAATTGGAGTGGTTTGGATGTAGAGTTTCTATTTGAGAGTTGGTGAAGAAGGTAACTTGGATAATATTTCTTATTCATGAGTATATATTGAATTATAATTTTTTTGTTAACATATGAATCATTAATCTCATTTTATATGGTTTCCATTTTATTTTATTCTTGGAACTGGAAACACCCAACAGTTCACATATCTATATCAAGTTATGGTCTAGATTTATAAAGAGGGATGGACATATGAGTTTCCTACAAATTATGATTAGGAAATCACATTATCTAAGATGGTGGGTGGTTTGGCTCATTACAACCTATTTGGGGAATTTATTACCTACTATGCATATCTCTTATAGATTTATTTAAGGTTCATGAATCCTTCCCAAATCCCAATATGATACTGGTTAACCCATGATAATAATTAGAAATTATAATATGTTGATGAAAAAATATTTACATCTTAGATATTTCTCATTAACATGAACATCTATATGTAATATAGAATCTCCATTAATGGAACCATCTTTATGAGTAATATTTTCTTCACATTTTTTCATTATTACATGGTGATTTCGGGTTTTAAAAAACTATGGTTTAAATCAACATATCTAGGCACTCTAGAGTTTTTCACCACCCTAGAAAGTGGTAGGTTTTTATGGTGTTGGGATTGGGACTATTAAATAGGACACCTAAATATCTTTGTAACATGAATTAGAACCCACATAGTTTAGGGCCACTTAATACTAAATTTCATACCTTTTAAGGTTGTGTGATAAGGAAATATCCATGTTGTTTAATTTAATATTGTAAAGAAAACTAGGTGAAAGGTTCTTAGAAACGGTTGGTGTGGGACTTAAGAATGAGAAAATATTTCTAGTTTATATCAAAGAGAATATATCCCAATGATATTGAGTTGTTATCGTAAGGAATATGACCCTGTAAAGATGGAAATCACTAAGTGTATAGTTTTATGAGGATGAGATGATAAAAAATGGAAGGAGTATCACCCTCTAGGTGGAGGCATGATTTCATCAAGGATATGGACAAATAAAGACAATAATGGGAGGTTAAGGATATTTGGTTTGTACTTCTAGGAGGAATCCTATGTATCCCATCGAGACAAGAACTAAATCCCACATAGTTTGAGGGTGAAAGTTTAGGATTATGTGGAAGGACATATCCATGAAAATTTTCATCAAGAATTAAGGATGTTTTCATGAATTTTAACATCATGTGATGATGACATTGTCCATATAGTTTAATGTCATTCTATTGGGATGTTAGTTCCATGAAATTCATGAGATCTCATAAGATGATCTGAGGTGAGGTGGAGAGGCAGTGATAGGGGAAAAACCTAAGGAGACGATACCCCTTACGAGTTCTCTTCGGCACTCCTTCTTGGAATTTTCATGGTGGTGGTTCCTCTCACAGGAGAGGTGTTACATTGGCTCCACCTTCTGGGACTCCCCCACCATTTTCTGGCCTGTAATCATTCGGAAGCGTGGTGTTGATGGAGGTCATTGTTCTAGATCCTCTGGGCCGAGGGTTGATGCTTCGTTTGTGTCGACTGGGGGTGCGCGCGACTGTTCGATGAGGTCTCCGAGCGAGATTACGAAGTCAGCGATGGGATCTGTTTGGATTTGCGGTAAGGCATTGCGACCATCATCATGGATTTGTATTCTCTTCATGTTTCTTTAACCTTTTTTATTATCTAGGGTATGTTTGAATCCTGCTTTGGTGTATGGTTATTCTAGTTGTGATTTGCGGTTCGATCTGCTCCTGTGTTGTTACAGTGACGGCGTGGACACAACGTCGCTGGGTGGTGGTGCCTCTCCCATGATGATGGTTTGTTTCAGATTAACTTATGGTTTTTTTGGGTTGTTCTGGTTCTCAGTGATTATGTGATCTGGTGATTCGATACCAGTTTTGTGTTTCTTAATGATGATGTTAGTGCTCTACGATGACTAAGTTGGTTTCTGATGGCTTCTTCACCAACGAACTGGTACGATGATGGGTGTGTTTTGTGTTAGGGTTCTCCTCACGATGAAGGACATGGACTGAGGTATGATTATGGTGTGGTTTCAATTTTTAATTTTGAAGGTTGAATGTTGAATTTTTAATCGGGTTTTGGGGTGTATGCGTGGTGGGGAAAGGTTCTATAAGGTTCCCAATTTTCCAAAAAGTGGTGTCTCAAAATAATAAAAAAAATGAAATTATAGTGATGATTGGGTGGGACTTATGAATATGAGGATACCCTATGGTTCCTAATTTAGAATATTGACCTTTGGGGTAATGTCTCATGTGGAATATATTCTTTTGAGAAGTAAGTAATATATTCATGATTTAAACCTAAGAAGGAGTCCCTAGTGAATGATTTTTCATGAAAATAATGTGATAAAATCAAATCTGTAGGCCCAAAAGTGTCATGATTATTGTAAGGGAAAAAAATAAGGGAGGATAATATGTATTTCATGGGATGTGACACTGGATTTGAATGGGGGATCACAAAGAACTGGAGCACTTACTAAATTCTCCTTTAGATACTCAAAAGCTGTCTGACACTAATCAGTCCATATGAATGCCTGATCCTTCCTGGTCAAAGTTGTTAGAGTAGTTGCAACTTGAGATAAATCAGCTACGAACTTCCTGTAGTAGCCTAAGAGACCAAGGAAACTTCACACCTCTGACATAGTATTGGGGGCTTCCCAAGACACAACCGCTTATATCATCGATGGATCCACAACTACTCCCTAATAGGAGACCACATGCCCCAAGAAACGGGATTCTCTATCCCAAAACTCACACTTTGACAACTCCCCAAACAACTCATGTTGGCGAAGAACTCCCAAAACAGCGTGTAGATGCTCTAAATACTCTTTTTCAGATGTAGTGTACACAAGGATTCCATCTATGAAAACTACGACGAACTTGTCCAAGAACTCATTGAGCACAACGTTCATCAATACCATGAACAAAGATAGAGAATTTGTCACGCCAAACGACATTACAACGAACTCATAATTCCCATGATGACAACAGAAAGCAGTCTTCAAGATATCCTCATCTTTCACACTCATCTGATGATATCCTGACTGCATGTCGATCTTTGAGAACCAACTTTCACCCTTCAGTTGATCGAATAAATATTCATTCTGTGGAAGAGGATAACTATTATTTATTGCACTTTGTTCAAGCGACGATAATCGACACCCAACCGCAAACTGCCATCTTCCTTCTTCATGAACAAAACTGGTGCACCCCACGGTGACACACTCGGCCGAACAAAACAACACTGTAACATACCATAATGTTGTATACATAGATCTCATAACTTATAAGGGTCCATCCTATATGGAGACATAGAGATATGAGACACTCTTGGTTGAAGATCGATCCAAAAATCGATCTCCTGTCGAGGGGGTAATGCTACAACCTCTTCTGGAAAGACATCAGGGCACTCTTCTATGAACCTAGGAAACACCAACTACTGAACCTCTAGAGAACTCAACATCTGATCATTCATTATGGATGATAAGTATAGAATACACCTCTGACCCATTTGACGGTATCTCTTGCCAACAAACACCACTGGCTCTCCATCCGCATCAAAGAACACAACCTACCTTCTGAATCAATCCATGATATCCAACACCGAATACAACCAATCCATTCTGAGGATTACATCATATGGTTGTATTCATAAAATAAGAAATCTCCCCAAGAGCAATGTTTCACCAACATTAGCTCACAGTCTCTACATACTTCAAACAAGTCAGCTCGACCTCCAACTGGCGTAGTCAATGCCAAGGGCACTGGAAGCCTCTCTACCTCAAGCCCCAAGGCATGGAAAAGGGTAGGTGATATGAAGGAGTGTGTCTCTATTGAATCAAACAAGGTATAAAACAAGGTAGAAAACAAGAAAGGGGTACCTATAATGACGTCCGGCTCACCTGGTGCTGGAAACACTAAAGCATGAAGCTGACCAAGACCTCCTCCATGGATTCTCTGACCCTGATGATGACCACCACCATGGCCGAGCTCTGCTCTATGAGGATGGGGAGCATCACGGGGCTGTCCTATGCCTGACATATCTTCCCTCTACTGATCTAAAGCTAGTGCAACCTACTGCTGCTTCCTCTGCTAGAACTTCCTCAACGGAGGAACCTATAGAGGAAAACCTAGTGCACGATGACTGCTCTGAAAGGCCGGGCACTCTCGCTACTGATGACCTCGACCACCAAAAGAGAAAAAAGTGCCCGATCCCTTGAAATAGTCTTGAGATCTTCTACCTCTGGAGAAATGATATGCGGAGGGCTGGGACCTACACCCAGCTGAATGGAAACTCTTATGCCCTGAAAACCAGGAACCCGAGACCACAATTCTACTTCATGAGGAACCATGAAGAATCCCCTCTCATGATGATATGGTTCCATCCAAAGTCCAATTAACAACCTCTTCCCTCGATAATAGCTCCAAATATGTCTTCAGTATAATTGGGGTGACCTAACACTGAATCTCTAGATGCAAAGCCTCCTCAGAATACCTTTCCCTTGCCTCCTCTTCTAGAAACAGGTCTAAAGCATATCGTAAAAGGTTCCTGAAATAGATTCTGAAATATCCAACATTGGAACTCTTCTGTTAAAGGGTAAAAAGCTCCTCGTGACTGGACGACTTCGTAGTTGAGGAAAGAAACTTGACTCTAAACATGTCTCAGAACTCCTCCCATGGGATCGATGACTCCCCGCGATCTGTGAGGATCAAGAACCACCACTACCTTGCGGCTCCACGCAACATCGTCCCAACCAAGGACACCCAATGCTCCTTCCGAGAACAGATCGAACTAAATCCTATCTCAACCCCATCCAACCAGTCTTCTATGACTGCATCTGAAATAGATCCCTCGTACTTCTGCAGACTGTGGCGCTGAAACTCTCAGAGTGTCATCCTCCAAGTGTCATCGTCATCAACCTATACCCTGTGACGATCTGCTGGCACAACCTGCTGGACATCTTCTATGTGATCCTAATGAGGACGTCGACCTGAATCCATAACTGTAAAATAACAAATAGTTAGAGAACCTAAACCTGGAATATGGAAGACTTGACATTAATTAATTAGTAGTTTTCTTTTATCCATTTTAGGTTAACCTATCCCAAGTTCTACCCATTCAAGCATAGACACAAACAATAATGATGCATGATCCATTCCTAGGTCTCTAACCTACAACTAGTATCACCTCGTTTAGTATCCATTGTAAACATAAAGGTTCGTACATCAGATCATAGGGGGCCCTAAACGCCTAGGTCTCAATCGGTCTCCAGTGTTTACATCACTTGCTAAACTTGACTAACATTGTTTACCTACCAACCCATGAAACCTCACATGTGTGTAACTCCAAACTCCGTCCTATCCCTCAACCACCCATTGATACCACTCTGTCATGATCCCCTCCCCACAATGTGTACCCCTCCTGGGCCGACAATGTGAGAAGGGAGATAATGACCCCAAGTCCTACCTTCAGTAGGCCTTGGGTTGGTGACTAGCACCGAGGGTATAGTAAATACACATAAGGGAGGCATTACCCAATAAGAGAACACATCTGAAAGAGAGAGATAAGACAAACACCAACTAACTCCAACTAAGATTGAAATATAAGTGAAAACCCAAGTGCACATATGTAATGTTACGAAAAACTACTACAATTGGAAGGGGAAAACTGCAAGTACTAAAAATAATGTAAAAACACCAGCAACCCCAAGATAGTAGAAACCATCTTGATCTCCAACCAGATCTAAGTGACCAAAAAATAGTTTATAAATACATAGGGTGAGTATAATATTATACTCAGTAGGATCCTCCCCGAGGACTCTAATGCAAAATTAATGAAAGCATGCTAAAGCACAATGAACAACAAATGAAACTAACTCATCACCTAAACAAGTATACTAAGTTACCAGCCTCACCATGACTACTCTCACCAAGTAATGAATACAAGAGTATATAATATAATTAAGAATATCAAGGGTACCCCAATACTACTTCCCCACTCGTTTGCCTCTTTTCCCCAACGTTGCTCGTCCCAATCTTGTCTCTCCAAAAATGTTTGACCGCAAACACCTGGGAAAAGCACCACAATATGAACCTTGTGCAACAAAACCACTAAATCCACTCAAGAAAGTAACCATTTAGTTTTCAAGAGCCCCCAGAGCTCATATAATGTGTTTCATACATCGAGTATTATACCTCAAACCATTACAGCCCATACACTGAGTAAGGATCCTCAAGCCATCACAACCTATACACGTTACACCTTTAGTAGTCTATAAGATACTATATCCATAATATATGTGTGTGAATAACCACAAGCCATCACAAAACTCTACACACATATATGGGGAAAATAAACCACTGTGCCTACCAGTATAATTAGCTACCAAGAGAAGAATGAGGGGCCAAAGGGGGTAGTCAGCCTTCCATCCTCCCACTAGAATGTTAGAGAAAACACCCCCAGGGCTCAGAATCATAGGAGTGTTAGTTTCCCTAACTGATAGGGTGGAGTAGCGTATAGAAACACAAAAAGTACCGAATATACTTTATCTCACAACCACACTATGGGCATAACCAAGTCTTATACTCAACTGAAGCTAACGTCTCTCAGACTCCCGACTTCCACTTATAAGACTAGGTATCCTATAATCACACAACCATTTGAAGAGCTTTATTACCTTAATTAATTCCCTTTTTATCAAATACAATTTATGTTAATTAATTATTTAAAAATTAATTAACCATTAACAATTCCACATTAAATTTCATTTTCATCACACCCATTGTCCACTGTTCCCTTGAAAATTGTAGTGTCAATATTTTGTTCTAGCAAGATCTAACCCCATGTGTTATCATCATTTATTCAATTATTTATTTACAAAATTACTTTCCCATATTCCCAGGCATTATAGAAAAACATTACATGATACTAAACACAAGGGAGATCAACACAGTGAGTAGATAACTACCCATCGAGTCTTTGTTGCCTATAGCAAGCGCATAGACCCATCCTCCCTTGAGAAGCTTGACACATAAAGCTTGTGGCATACCCCACACATCTTTTCCCCTTTCGGAAGAAGGGTAAGAAAGACTAGCAGCCTTGAGTAGTGTAAAAGGTAAAGTAGATAAAAAACTAATAAGAATCAGCCAGCATCCAAACATTCACATCCAACCCATTACATCATCCACAGTGTCCTCCCCAACATCCACATGCATAAACTGATGCATCTCGCCACTCTAGGTGTCAACTGCTGCCACAACCAATAGGCTTCCCTAACCCCACATATCACAACAACCATCCAAGTTCACATCATAACACAAGCAGCAGAAAAAACAAACATCTTATCAATTGGGATCTTAACCCTCAAACAAGAAAGAGGGTAACTCGAAACCCTAAAAGTATTATCTTTTATCAAAAAACTAGTTCTTTAATCCATCTTGGATTAACAGATTTATTATTAATAGGTTCTAACTTTGGGAAACATAAATAGTAAGCTATCACAAAAATAATTAAATATGCTTATTACACCAATTTTATTAACATAAAATTACAACAAGAGGAACCAGATTCATTTACATGCCTCTTTATCTTTATCCAAACAATTATCAATTAATTCTGGTTTTATGTTCTTTACCAATTTCCCTCAAGAACAAAAATATAAATAATCAAGCTTTGATATCACACCATCTAACTAAACAAGAGGTAATAACATAAGATCGATATCAATTTATTTATCCAGTTCAAATATTTATTATGCCAATTCCATTGTGATCCAGTGGGATAAAACATGCTAACTATATAGTTGCACATAAAATAAAAGAGAAGAAATAGGTACCCTCCCACAAAGTGTTCTTGACGTTATTTATAAGAGAATGAGCCACTCAATGGGTTACGATCTCCTCCCCGGTGACAACTGTATCCACTCGAGGATGCAGAGACACCACCACATCGACCAACACCCAAGAAAAGATCATTAGGAACATGGGGTAAAAATTCTATAAAAATGGAAAAGAAAATGAAGGAGATAAACCACAAATAATGGAGATAGGTCATACCTTATATTGAATATTGATCGATATTTCTTGGTTGCATCAAAACAGAGTGGAAAAAATCCTAGGAGGAATGTTTGATTACATAACGCGTACGGGAAGCAATGGGATGTTTGAGTTTCTCACACCCGAGAACAACGTGGTAGAACTAGGGAGGAAGATATCACGTCCCTTTAGAAGGTTTAACGGAGTAGTGGTTTAAGATATGTTGGGTTTTCCATTAAAAGAATACTGAATTAAACCACACAGTTTGACCAAGTAAAAACATCCCAATCCTTAGGAGAAATTAGTATAGGAGTTACAACCTTTGAATTAGACTTAGAGTCCTTAAATCAAGGCTTTAAATGCATTTTATGTCAAAGGAAACGTTAAAGGGGTGAAACTGTAGAAAGCTAGATACACTATTCATGAACTTGAAATTTGGCAAAGGAAAAAGGTTACCATTGGAACCTCATCATTCTGGAAACACTATTCATGAACTCAAAATCTGGTAAAGGAAAAAGGTCACCATTGGAACCTCACCATTCTAGAAACACTGTTCATGAACTCAAAAATAGGAAAATGAAAAAGATCACCGTTGGAACCCCACCATTGCATTGTTCACAAAAGGTTACTAATGACACTGTTCACAGAAGGTCACCGATGACACTATTCACATAAGGTCACCGATGTCACTATTCACATAAGGTCACTATTTCACTGTTCAGATAAGGTTACCGATGACACTATTCACAGAAGGTCACTATTCACATAAGGTCACCATTTCACTGTTCATATAAGGTTACCGATGACACAATTCACTGAAGGTTATCGATGCACTATTCAAAACGGTCTACCGTTGGAACTGTACAACGATGGAACTATTCCCAGAACTGGAAATTGGATAAATGTTGGGGATAAGTCATCTTGTCCTCTCAAAACACCTCAAACACCGGATTTTTACAAAGGAATGGGCTAGAGAGGTCCCGATCATTACATAATATATATTCCCTTGACACTTGGGACATTAATTTTCATAGTGCCCCATCTATTGATAGTTGAAGCATTGCATATTTCTGACTTATTTCATTATTTTACAATCAAAATATTGATGTTCTTTCTCTCCACACTTTTAGAAAACTACTATTCCATTTATGTAAGAACAAGGGTGTTTCCTTACACAATTATAACATGTGTGAAAATCCTTCTTTTCCTTATTCCCTTTATCCATATTTTAATATGTTGTCATGTTCTTCTATTTCTTCATTTTAGAGTCATAATACTTAGAGAACTATTTCTCCATATTCAAAGCACATGATACTATATCCTTATATGAAAAGAAAATTTGGAAGACCAGTGACCTTTGAATAATTTTCTTAAGACCATATTTTAAATGGAAAATCTTACTCCTTGGATTACGTATGTAGTATGCATTATGCCTTGATAATCTTGTAAAGTAAGCTTCATAATTAAAAATATTTTTTTCTTCCTTTTATCTCAGACTCATGAATTGCCTCTATATATCCACTCATTGTTCGTAACAAATATATTTCCCCATGAAAATTTCATCAAAATACTTCCAATATATATTTACAATTTATTCCTCCTCCTTTGTGTTTTGAATGAATGACAATCATTGATCTAAATCTCCTAAGAGATAATAAACTTCCTTGATAACCTTATCCCTTTCATTACTTCCAAAATTTAGAAATATATTTTCCAAGGAACTTAATCATTTCTCATCTACAAATGGATTTTTAGTCTCATTGAATAATGGAGGTTTTGGTCACATGAATCGGTCTAAAATTTTTACACAACATTATGGATCTAGATGGTCCATATGGGTATGTTATTTCTCATAAACTAAGTTAATTATCCCAATATAGTTATAATTTGTTCATATCTAGCTATAGATTTATCTCTATCATCATTAGCTTCGATAAGAGGGAAATCCCTACAAGGAATATGTGTATTGATATAGTTTCCATTCCTTTTACTAGGCTATATTTCTAAACAATTGCATACACTAGATTAGATCATAACATTATGAAACATAATTAATGATCTAAAACATATGAAACACTTACTATAAATTGAATAATTTACGTGTTGATAAACTCATAAATATGTTTTATTGGAATGTTTTTATATAGTTATACTCAATTTCTATCATAGTGTTACGTTCTCTCATCTATGTTTTCGTAAATCTAGTTTCCAAATTCTCTACTAAACTTTCTTTTATACCTACTGTAAATACCCCAACCCCAGTAGCTCAAATTCGGTGCCTTACTTAATTACATTGGTACTATGAACAAGATATATCATCCTAAACAACATAATAGTTTAGTTAATTTGGAAAAATAGAAACAAAAATAATTTTAACATTACAACTTTGAAAGGAAAATAAACATAGATACTCTATTGGAAACACCAATAGACTCCCAGATTGTCCCTGAAAGTCATTCATAATGTATATCTTCACATCTCGAGGAAAATAAAATGTAAAAATGGTGTAAGATCAAATGCTTAGTAAGGGTAAGAAGGAAGGTATCATACACATAAACAATAAGGCAAGTTGATTGACTAAAAACCCATCCCACTAAAACATAATCTTGAGAATAATATGGCAGGTAAAAAAGTTGATTGAATAATGCCATATACATAATCAAATGAGAATAAAACATAACCTTGAATATTATTCTAATAGAATAATATAATGGATTATCTATTAATAATATCATGATGATGGAATGTATAATTTTGAACATTTGACCAATCCATCGAGGTTTTAACCAAGACATCTAAAAATAAATGGGTAAGGCCTTAACCAAATCCCAATATGATTTTTCCAGTGAGACCTATCGATGCATCAAGGGACCATAGTGGGCCCCACTGTAACACCCGAGATTTTTATGAGTAATATTTTGTTTTTTATATATCATCAAAGGAATCTTTCACTACATACTAGCTTGGCTTACTTTACACGCAATCACGACCTTCCTCGATAGCTTGCATCGTACGGAATACCGAGTTTCACTAAACAACGATATGCTATTAAAATATTATTAAAACTAGCCGTTATGAATAGTAATAACCACTTTTTGAAATTTTATAAATTTTATTTTTCAAAATGGACTTCATTTTTGGATTCGGAATACCGAAATTAGCCTAGGGTGAAATTTTGGTATTTTTCTGAAAACATTCAATTTTTGATGAATAGTGAAACCACTAAGTGGTAGGTTAAAAACTGAATTTTGCATAAAACTTAATTTTACCGCTTCTGTGAATGGAATTTTGAAAATCTGAGAGACACGGTTAATATCAAGGACTAAAATGTGGTTCAATGAGATGAAAATAATTTTTTGGTGAATAGTAACTTTTTACTTTTTTTTACCACGGTTAAAAGTAAATAGGGTAATTAAGGGTAAAAATGATATTATTATTACCCTAACACATGTCCTAATTCTATTGGACAAGTGTAATTCGACCAAAAACAAACTTTGGAATAAAATATGACCATTTAGGCCCACTTGGGTTAGATTAGGACATTTATTATTAATTTATTTAAAGAAGGGTTAAAATAGTTAAAATCAAAGTTTAATAAGTAAATCATTTTTAATATGGGGTTATACATAATATAAATTCGACTATAAATATTCATTAGAAAGATAAAAAGATTTCCTACATGATGGTATTTTATATGTAACTTTTAGACATTAAATAATTTAATTTATTTATGACACAATGATGATGCAGTAATTATCTTATTAATGAAATATTGACATAATTGATGTTATAAACACCAAAATAAATGTAATTTGAGACTTTTTATGAATGAAACTAATTTTATAGGTCACTGTGATATATTAGTGTTGATTTAATCAACTTGGTTCGAACATATAATTCTGTTATGACTTTCACAAAAATCATATATCAAATAGTGTCAAAATTGACACAAAATAGTTTTTAAATCAAATATTATATTATTAATTGTTATTTTATTCCTAAAAATCTAAGGTTCGGCAAAATGACTTAGATAAGGATATATATATTAATAATAAACAATTTGGGGTTCGTTTGGCATGTTATAGTAATTTTATTAACCATATAGTGAAAGAAAACAAAAAGACATGGTAAAAGTTAAATTATTTAACTTAGAGTTAAATCTAATTGATAAGGTTAAAATAATTCCCTAAACTTGTCTAAATCCTATTGGTTGATAGGATTTCGACCCATCCCCACTTTAGCTTCGAAATAAGACCCTTTGGAATCATTATAAACCGATTTTTACTTTAATATAAAATAATATTTTGAGATATTCCTAAAGTGCCCCTCTCCTCCCTTATAAAAGGGCACCTCCTCCCCCTCCTCCTCACACCAAATTGAGCACTCAAGCTCGGCCAACCCCTGCCATTTTCTCCTCTCCACTTCCCTAGAATAATCCTAGAGGTCCTGGTCTTCTTCAAAGACCAATCTTAGTTCCCTAAGTGGAGAATTCAAAGAGGCGTTCCAAAGAAGAGGAGCTTCGGACACGTACAAAGCAAATTGGACCTAAGGTAAGGGAAATATCACAATCTCATTTTTATCCGAGATTGTTCATTCGTAAGTATTTACTGGGGTGTGTTTTATCATCCACATCCATGTTTCATCAATATGTAATATTATTTCCATCCACCTAAAATTGTTTAAATCCATTTTTCCCCTTCGGTGAGTTTTTAGTAATATCTATGAAAGGAATCTTTTGTCGTACGAGGTACTTTTTGACTTTTCCGACAAAAGTACGAAGAATGTTTTTTTTAACATATACGGAATGAATGGATTTTTAAAACAAAATTTCCAAGAATCTTCCTTTACAAGTTTTCAAGTTTATTTTTAATCAACTTCTTTTATTTTAAAGTCGTATGACATGTTATGAAAGGAAAAATGTTTTTGAAGAAGAAAGGATATTTTCCTCAAGAATGGAGTTCAAGTGTTTTATCAAAATTATTTTCCATCTAAGATAATAATGGGTTCTGTTTTAATCCCTATTATTACATTGGTTTTATTATGTTGTGATGGAAATATTTTTATGAATTCCTTTATCTTATATGAATTGTTTTATGATGTCATGTTGTTTAAGAATCCCATTTTTATTACATGGGTTACGCTATGATGTATGGTTTATGATTATGTGGCACACATAAGAAATGATTCATTATAAGATGGGTGGGACCTATATCTCCCTCCAATTCATTGGGTAATGATTTTATATCTCATGAGATAGACATGGCTGGAACGGAAGGTTATTTCGGTTCAGTGATACAGGACTGAAACGAGGAGTGAACTCGGTTCAGAAAGGGACTTTGTCCACTAAGATAGTCTTGGCAATGAGTCATGACTAACAAGAAATGATTTTCCATGATTATGTGTGCATGCCACAAAGTTTCAAGTTTTATGTTATGATTATGGGGATCTCATTTTCACTTCTATGATTTATTCCATGATAAGATATTATGATCTCTTTTGCAGGTTTTGATTTTCAAAAAGATATGATATGATTTTTATTTCCTTTATTTGCCCTTGCTGAGCATTTGAGCTCACCCTTTTATGTTTTCTTTTCCCTAGGTCAGGAAGATGGATATTAAGTAGAATATGCTAAAAGGGACCCTAGATATGATGAAATAAATGGGAGACACTGTAGAAGATTTATGAACCAGTTGTTTATGTTTCCCAGTTTCTAAAGACACTATACCTATACGGTCCTTTGTGGTTTTGTCATATGTTGTAATAAGTGTGCTTCAATTTTGAAGTATTAACAATGTATGTAAAGTATGGGTCGTTATAGTTGGTATCAGAGGAAAGGTATAGTCAACCTTTGGAAACTAGGATGTGAAAGCCTTAGTAAGAACCCTAAGGATAAGTCTAAGCATAGAACACAATCTTAGTGTTTTAGAAATGGCCATGAATACCCTTGGATAAAAACTTAAGTGTGAAATTTTATCCTTGATTATGTGGTTTTCCTATTATAATTAGTGTTGCTCACACTATTCTTCTTGGTTTTAGTCAATGGCTGGAACCCGAAGGAACCGTGTTAATGTGGAATGCGATGGGCAATGAAATGATTGTCCCCCTGAGCAACCAAACGATATGGGAGCTGGAATGCAAAATCTTGTAGCCATGCTCACACAACTTTCTCAAGCTATGAATCATGCAGGACTTCCAAACGAGAAAAGGAAGGAGCAACATTCTGTTGAATCCTTCATGAGGCAGCGTCCACCTTCTTTCAGCGGGTCTACTGATCAATTAGTTGCTGAACAATGGATTAGTACTACTGAAAAGATATTTTCAGTTCTTCATTGTTCTGAACATGATAAAATCATCCTAGCAGTGTATCGTTTGGAAGGAGATGCTGATCAATGGTGGAATCTTATTAAGAATACGAGGCAAAGGGATGAAATTGAGTCTATGGAATGGGATGAGTTCAAGAACTTATTTTTCAATTAGTACTTCCCTCGTATTCTCCGAACAAAGATGGAGAAAGAGTTCCTTGAACTGAAGCAAAGGGATGATGAATCTGTTGGTACCTATGAAGCAAATTTTACAAGACTTGAAAGGTACGCTTCTGGTATTATTATCCAACCTGAGAGTAAGATTGATCGATTCTTTAGTGGCTTAAAACCAAGTCTTCGAAGGGTGTTAGCCATAAGGGACTTCAATAGCTACGACGAAATCGTTCGATGTGATCTCAAAGTCGAGATGGAGATTGGAGTAACCCATCAGTCACATGGGTTTGATAAGAAGAGGAAGATGGAATTCAAAGAAAAATCTAAAGAGCACACAGAAAAGAAGATGAGCTTTTCGTTATGCTCAAAGTGTGGAAAGAAACATGGAGGGAGTTGTCTTAAAGGGACAAGTAAATGTTTTAAATGTGGAAAAGAAGGTCATCGAGCATTTGAATGCCGTGATAATGGGAAGAAGATGTCTAATGACGCAAACAAAGGAAGGGATACACATAGTGAACATACTACACTTCAATGTTTCAAGTGCAAGGAGATGGGGCATTATGCCAATCAATTCCCAAATCCAATGGTTGATGATGATGGTCGACGTCAACAAAATCTTAAGGCTAAAGACAAAGGAAAGTCACATGCAATTTCTATCAGCGATGTGGAGTACGATAACGAAGTGGTGAAAGGTACACTTACCGTCCACTATAAAGTAGCAAATGTTTTATTTGATTCTGGATCCACCCACTCTTTTATTTCTAAAGAATTTTCTAAGGGTATCACCGTATTACCTCAACAATTAGATGTTGAGTTAGCTGTGACAACACCTAATGGCACAACAGTCGCATCAAAAGTTTATAATTCTTCTCCGATCGAAGTTTGTGGGAAAGTGCTTCCTGCAAATCTTGTGATCCTTCCTTTAGTGGAATTTGATGTGATTCTTGGCATGGATTGGCTTTCTCTACATGGAGCTCATATCAATTTCCAAAGAAGGGAAGTCACATTTCATATTCCAGATCAATCTACGATCGTATACCAATGCAAGGATGAACATAACCTTCCAGTGGAAATTTCTTCCATCTTATGGGTATTGATTCCACTAAATGAAGGTTATTTATCTCAAATGGTTGGTGAGAAACTCACGATTAAGAATATGCCCATTGTACGGGAGTTTGATGCTGTCTTTCCGGAGGAATTACCGGGTCTTCCACCAAATTGTGAAGTTGAGTTTTCAATAGAACTCGTACCGGGTGCTTTGCCTATTTCAAAGACAACTTATAGAATGGCCCCAATTGAGTTGCAGGAATTGAAGAAGCAACTCCAAGAGAATCTTGATAAGGGATTCATACGCCCTAGTGCGTCACCTTGGGGAGCACCTGTTATATTTGTTAAGAAGAAAGATGGATCAATGAGACTCTGCATTGATTATCGAGAACTTAACAAGATCACTATCAAGAACAAATATCCTCTCCCACGCATTGATGACTTATTTGACTAACTACGCGGAGCTCAATACTTTTCCAAGATTGATCTTTGTTCAGGGTATCATCAATTAAGGGTCAAAAGGGAGGATATACCAAAGACGGCTTTCCGTACAAGGTATGGACACTATGAATTTATAGTGATGCCATTTGGTCTTACTAATGCCCCTGCTATCTTCATGGATCTAATGAATAGAGTCTTTAGAGACTATCTCGATCAATTTGTGGTAGTCTTTATAGACGATATTCTTGTCTATTCAAAGAGCAAGGAAGAGCATGAAGATCACATGAGAATTATATTGAAGACCCTGAGAAAGGAGAAGCTTTATGCCAAATTTACCAAGTGTGAATTTTGGCTTCAAAAAGTTGAATTTTTGGGTCACATAATCTCAAAAGAGGGGATATCTGTGGATCCAGCAAAAATAGAGGTTATCGAAGGATGGTCGAGACCAACAACAGTAACTGAGATCCGAAGTTTTCTTGGTTTGGCTGGATATTATCGACGTTTTGTAAAAGATTTTTCACGATTATCTAATCCAGTCACCAAGTTGACTCGGAAAGGAGTTAAGTTTGTCTGGACAGAGGAATGTGAAGAGAATTTCAAGGAGTTGAAAAGAAGGTTATCCAGTTCACCTGTGCTCACACTGCCTTGTAGTGGAGAAAGGTTTGTGATCTACAGTGATGCATCCAAGAAGGGATTGGGGTGTGTTCTTATGCAAAATGATATGGTGATAGCTTATGCCTCACGACAGTTGAAAATCCATGGGCAAAATTACCCAACACATGATTTGGAGTTGGCTGCGGTAATCTTTGCATTAAAGATTTGGAGGCATTACCTTTATGGTGAAAGGTGTGATATTTATACTGATCATAAAAGTTTAAAGTATACTTTCACACAAAAGGAGATGAATATGCGCCAAAGAAGATGGTTGGAGCTGATTAAGGATTATGACTGCTCAATCCATTACCACCCTGGGAAAGCAAACAAGGTGGCAGATGCATTAAGTCGACAAGACCATGCTAGTTTATCCATGATGAGGATCACAAAAGATCCAATATTTATGGATTTACAAAGGATGGATCTTGGAATTATAATGGAAGGGGAAAAATCTTATCTTTCTCAAATGAATGTTCAACCATCTATACATGTGAAGATTAAAGAGGCACAGAAAGAAGAAGTCGAGTTACAAAAGAAGGTAAGAAATATTCCTGAATTCAACCTTGATTGTGATGGGATATTAAAGTTCAAGAATCGGGTTTGTGTTCCTTCCATCCCCGAATTAAAGGAGCTGCTGGATGAGGCTCATAGTTCTTCATTCTCTATTCATCCTAGAAGCACAAAGATGTATAGGGACCTGAAAGAGTACTTCTGGTGGGATGGCATGAAAAGAGATGTTGCTGAATATGTCTCTAGATGCTTGGTTTGTCAACAAGTTAAAGCTGAGAGACAGAAGTCTAAGGGGATGTTACAACCATTACCCATACCCGAATGGAAATGGGAAAACATCACTATGGACTTTGCCACAGGACTTCCTAAAACATCCAAAGGCAATAATTCTATCTGGGTCATAGTTGATCGTCTTACAAAGTCTGCACACTTCATTCCTATTAGAGAGGATTTATCTCTAGATCAGCTTTCCAGGATATATGCAAAGGAAGTGGTAAGATTGCATGGAGTACCACTTTCTATTATATCTGATCGGGATCCGAGATTTACCTCGAAGTTCTGGCGAAGTCTTCTGCATACTCTGGATACAGAGTTGAGTTTCAGCACTGCTTATCATCCTCAGACAGACGGTCAGTCTGAGAGAACAATTCAAACCCTAGAAGATATGTTGAGAGCTTGATCTATGGATTTCAAAGGAGGTTGGGATCAACACCTACGATTGGTGGAATTTTCTTATAATAATAGCTTTCACTCTAGTATTCAGATGGCTCCTTATGAAGCTCTCTATGGAAAGAAATGCAGGACTCCAACTTTATGGGATGAAGTTGGGGAAAGAAAGCTATTAGGACCTGATCTCGTTGATGAAATGGCAGAAAATGTCAGATCTATTCAACAACACATAAGAGCAGCTCAGAGTCGACATAAAAGTTATGCCTACAACCGAAGAAAAGACCTAGAGTTTGAAGTGGGTGATAAAGTGTTCTTACGAATATCTCCCTGGAAGAGGGTTATGAGATTTGGAAAGAAGGGGAAGTTGAGCCCTAGATATATCGGTCCTTTAGAAATACTGGATCGTGTTGGAAAGGTAGCTTACCGATTGGCGCTTCCACCGAATCTCTCTCAAGTTCACGATGTGTTCCATGTATCTCTCCTGAGAAAGTACATACCTGATCCTTCACATGTACTTAGCTCAGAAGTGGTACCGCTGGAGCAAGATCTTTCTTATGAAGAACAACCAATAGAGATTCTGGATCGTAACGAAAAAGTCCTACGAAACAAGACCACTCGCTTGGTGAAAGTTTTATGGAGGAACCACCAACTTGAAGAAGCTACATGGGAGCTTGAGGATATGATGAGGGAGAAGTATCCTCATCTGTTTGTTACAAAGTGACGAATTTCGAGGGCGAAATTCTTTTTAAGGGGGGTAGAATGTAACACCTGAGATTTTTATGAGTAATATTTTGTTTTTTATATATCATCAAAGAAATCTTTCACTACATACTAGCATGGCTTACTTTACACGCAATCACGACCTTCCTCGATAGCTTGCGTCGTACGCAATACCGAGTTTCACTAAACAACGATATGCTATTAAAATATTATTAAAACTAGCCTTTATGAATAGTAATAACCACTTTTTGAAATTTTATAAATTTTATTTTTCAAAATGGACTTAATTTTTGGATTCGGAATACCGAAATTAGCCTAGGGTGAAATTTTGGTATTTTTCTGAAAACTTTCAATTTTTGATGAATAGTGAAACCACTAAGTGGTAGGTTAAAAACTGAATTTTGCATACAACTTAATTTTATCGCTTCTGTGAATGGAATTTCAAAAATCCTAGAGACACGGTTAATATCAAGGACTAAAATGTGGTTCAATGAGATGAAAATAATTTTTTGGTGAATAGTAACTTTTTACTTTTTTTTACCACGGTTAAAAGTAAATAGGGTAATTAAGGGTAAAAATGATATTATTATTACCCTAAAACATGTCCTAATTCTATTGGACAAGTGTAATTCGACCAAAAACAAACTTAGGAATAAAATATGACCATTTAGGCCCACTTGGGTTAGATTAGGACATTTATTATTAATTTATTTAAAGAAGGGTTAAAATAGTTAAAATCAATGTTTAATAAGTAAATCATTTTTAATATGGGGTTATACATAAGATAAATTCGACTATAAATATTCATTAGAAAGATAAAAATATTTCCTACATGATGGTATTTTATTTGTAATTTTTAGACATTAAATAATTTAATTTATTTATGACACAATGATGATGCAGTAATTATCTTATTAATGAAATATTGACATAATTGATTTTATAAACACCAAAATAAATGTAATTTGAGACTTTTTATGAATTACACTAATTTTCTAGGTTACTATGATATATTAGTGTTGATTTAATCAACTTGGTTCGAACATATAATTCTGTTATGACTTTCACAAAAATCATATATCAAATAGTGTCAAAATTGACACAAAATAGTTTTTAAATCAAATATTATATTATTAATTGTTATTTTATTCCTAAAAATCTAAGGTTCGGCCAAATGACTTAGATAAGGATATATATATTAATAATAAACAATTTGGGGTTCGTTTGGCATGTTCTAGTAATTGTATTAACCATATAGTGAATGAAAACAAAAAGACATGGTAAAAGTTAAATTATTTAACTTAGAGTTAAATCTAATTGATAAGGTTAAAATAATACCATAAACTTGTCTAAATCCTATTGGTTGATAGGATTTCGACCCATACCCACTTTAGCTTCGAAATAAGACCCTTTGGAATCATTATAAACCGATTTTGACTTTAATATAAAATAATATTTTGAGATATTCCTAAGGTGCCCCTCTCCTACCTTATAAAAGGGCACCTCCTCCCCCTCCTCCTCACACCAAATTGAGCACTCAAGCTCGGACAACCCCTGCCATTTTCTCCTCTCCACTTCCCTAGAATAATCCTAGAGGTCCTGGTCATCTTCAAAGACCAATCTTAGTTCCCTAAGTGGAGAATTCAAAGAGGCGTTCCAAAGAAGAGGAGCTTCGGACAGGTACATAGCAAATTGGACCTAAGGTAAGGGAAATATCACAATCTCATTTTTATCCGAGATTGTTCATTTGTAAGTATTTACTGGGGTGTATTTTATCATCCACATCCATGTTTCATCAATATGTAATATTATTTCCATCCACCTACAATTGTTTAAATCCATTTTTACCCTTCGGTGAGTTTTTAGTAATATCTATGAAAGGAATCTTTTGTCGTACGAGGTACTTTTTGACTTTTCCGACAAAAGTACGAAGAATGTTTTTTTAACTTATACGGCATGAATGGATTTTTAAAACAAAATTTCCAAGAATCTTCCTTTACAAGTTTTCAAGTTTATTTTTAATCAACTTTTTTTATTTTAAAGTCGTATGACATGTTATGAAAGGAAAAATGCTTTTGAAGAAGAAAGGATATTTTCCTCAAGAATGGAGTTCAAGTGTTTTATCAAAATTATTTTCCATCTAAGATAATAAAAGGTTCTATTTTAATCCCTATTATTACATTGGTTTGATTATGTTGTGATGGAAATATTTTTATGAATTCCTTTATCTTATATGAATTGTTTTATGATGTCATGTTGTTTAAGAATCCCATTTTTATTACATGGGTTACGCTATGATGTATGGTTTATGATTATGTGGCACACATAAGAAAGGATTCATTATAAGATGGGTGGGACCTATATCTCCCTCCAATTCATTGGGTAATGATTTTATATCTCATGAGATAGACATGGATGGAACGGAAGGTTATTTCGGTTCAGTGATACAGGACTGAAACGAGGAGTGAACTCGGTTCAGAAAGGGACTTTGTCCACTAAGATAGTCTTGGAAATGAGTCATGACTAAAGAGAAATGATTTTCCATGATTATGTGTGCATGCCACAAGGTTTCAAGTTTTATGTTATGATTATGGGGATCTCATTTTCACTTCTATGATTTATTCCATGATAAGATATTATGATCTCTTTTGCAGGTTTTGATTTTCAAAAAGATATGATATGATTTTTATTTCGTTTATTTGCCCTTGCTGAGCATTTGAGCTCACCCTTTTAAGTTTTCTTTTCCCTAGGTCAGGAAGATGGATATTAAGTATAATATGCTAAAAGGGACCCTAGATATGATGAAATAAATGGGAGACACTGTAGAAGATTTTTGAACCAGTTTTTTATGTTTCCCAGTTTCTAAAGACACTATACCTATACGGTCCTTTGTGGTTTTGTCATATGTTGTAATAAGTGTGCTTCAATTTTGAAGTATTAACAATGTATGTAAAGTATTGGTCGTTATAGTTGGTATTAGAGGAAAGGTATAGTCAACCTTTGGAAACTAGGATGTGAAAGCCTTAGTAAGAACCCTAAGGATAAGTCTAAGCATAGAACACAATCTTAGTGTTTTAGAAATGGCCATGAATACCCTAGGATAAAACCTTAAGTGTGAAATTTTATCCTTGATTATGTGGTTTTCCTATTATAATTAGTGTTTCTCACACTATTCTTCTTGGTTTTAGTCAATGGCTGGATCCCGAAGGAACCGTGTTAATGCGGAATGCGATGGGCAATGCAATGATTGTCCCCCTGAGCAACCAAACGATATGGGAGCTGGAATGCAAAATCTTGTAGCCATGCTCACACAACTTTCTCAAGCTATGAATCATGCAGGACTTCCAAACGAGAAAAGGAAGGAGCAACATTCTGTTGAATCCTTCATGAGGCAGCCTCCACCTTCTTTCAGCGGGTCTACTGATCCATTAGTTGCTGAACAATGGATTAGTACTACTGAAAAGATATTTTCAGTTCTTCAATGTTCTGAACATGATAAAGTCATCCTAGCAGTGTATCATTTGGAAGGAGATGCTGATCAATGGTGGAATCTTATTAAGAATACGAGGCAAAGGGATGAAATTGAGTCTATGGAATGGGACGAGTTCAAGAACTTATTTTTCAATAAGTACTTCCCTCGTATTCTTTGAACAAAGATGGAGAAAGAGTTCCTTGAACTGAAGCAAAGGGATGATGAATCTGTTGGTACCTATGAAGCAAATTTTACAAGACTTGCAAGGTACGCTTCTGGTATTATTATCCAACCTGAGAGTAATATTGATCGATTCTTTAGTGGCTTAAAACCAAGTCTTCGAAGGGCGTTAGCCATAAGGGACTTCAATAGCTACGAGGAAATCGTTCGATGTGCTCTCAAAGTCGAGATGGAGATTGGAGTCACCCATCAGTCACATGGGTTTGATAAGAAGAGGAAGATGGAATTCAATGAAAAATCTAAAGAGCACACGAAAAAGAAGATGAGCTTTTCCTTATGCTCAAAGTGTGGAAAGAAACATGGAGGGAGTTGTCTTAAAGGGACAAGTAAATGTTTTAAATGTGGAAAATAAGGTCATCGAGCATTTGAATGCCGTGATAATGGGAAGAAGATGTCTAATGACGCAAACAAAGGAAGGGATACACAGAATGAACATACTACACTTCAATGTTTCAAGTGAAAGGAGATGGGGCATTATGCCAATCAATGCCCAAATCCAATGGTTGATGATGATGGTCGACGTCAAAAAAATCTTAAGGCTAAAGACAAAGGAAAGTCACATGCAATTTCTATCAGCGATGTGGAGTACGATAACGAAGTGGTGAAAGGTACACTTACCGTCCACTCTAAAGTAACAAATGTTTTATTTGATTCTGGATCCACCCACTCTTTTATTTCTATTGAATTTTCTAAGGGTATCATCGTATTACCTCAACAATTAGATGTTGAGTTAGCTGTGACAACACCTAATGGCACAACAGTCGCATCAAAAGTTTATAATTCTTCTCCGATCGAAGTTTGTGGGAAAGTGCTTCTTGTAAATCTTGTGATCCTTCCTTTAGTGGAATTTGATGTGATTATTGGCATGGATTGGCTTTCTCTACATGGAGCTCATATCAATTTCCAATGAAGGGAAGTCACATTTCATATTCCAGATCAATCTACGATCGTATACCAATGCAAGGATGAACATAACCTTCCAGTGGAAATTTCTTCCATCTTATGGGTATTGATTCCACTAAATGAAGGTTATTTATCTCAAATGGTTGGTGAGAAACTCACGATTAAGAATATGCCCATTGTACGGGAGTTTGATGATGTCTTTCCGGAGGAATTACCGGCTCTTCCACCAAATTGTGAAGTTGAGTTTTCAATAGAACTCGTACCGGGTGCTTTTCCTATTTCAAAGACACCTTATAGAATGGCCCCAATTGAGTTGCAGGAATTGAAGAAGCAACTCCAAGAGAATCTTGATAAGGGATTCATACGCCCTAGTGCGTCACCTTGGGGAGCACCTGTTATATTTGTTAAGAAGAAAGATGGATCAATGAGACTCTTCATTGATTATCGAGAACTTAACAAGATCACTATCAAGAACAAATATCCTCTCCCACGCATTGATGACTTATTTGACCAACTACGCGGAGCTCAATACTTTTCCAAGATTGATCTTCGTTCATGGTATCATCAATTAAGGGTCAAAAGGGAGGATATACCAAAGACGGCTTTCCGTACAAGGTATGGACACTATGAATTTATAGTGATGCCATTTGGTCTTACTAATGCCCCTGCTATCTTCATGGATCTAATGAATAGAGTCTTTAGAGACTATCTCGATCAATTTGTGGTAGTCTTTATAGACGACATTCTTGTCTATTCAAAGAGAAAGGAAGAGCATGAAGATCATTTGAGAATTATATTGAAGACCCTGAGAAAGGAGAAGCTTTATGCCAAATTTACCAAGTGTGAATTTTGGCTTCAAAAAGTTTCATTTTTGGGTCACATAATCTCAAAAGAGGGGATATATATGGATCCAACAAAAATAGAGGTTATCGAAAGATGGTCGAGACCAACAACAGTAACTGAGATCCGAAGTTTTCTTGGTTTGGCTGGATATTATCGACGTTTTGTAAAAGATTTTTCACGATTATCTAATCCACTCACCAAGTTGACTCGGAAAGGAGTTAAGTTTGTCTGGACAGAGGAATGTGAAGAGAATTTCAAGGAGTTGAAAAGAAGGTTATCCAGTGCACCTGTGCTCACACTGCCTTGTAGTGGAGAAAGGTTTTTGATCTACAGTGATGCATCCAAGAAGGGATTGGGGTGTGTTCTTATGCAAAATGATATGGTTATAGCTTATGCCTCACGACAGTTGAAAATCCATGAGCAAAATTACCCAACACATGATTTGGAGTTGGCTGCGGTAATCTTTGCATTAAAGATTTGGAGGCATTACCTTTATAGTGAAAGGTGTGATATTTATACTGATCATAAAAGTTTAAAGTATACTTTCACACAAAAGGAGCTGAATATGCTCCAAAGAAGATGGTTGGAGCTGATTAAGGATTATGACTGCTCAATCCATTGCCACCCTGGGAAATCAAACAAGGTGGCAGATGCATTAAGTCGACAAGACCATGCTAGTTTATCCATGATGAGGATCACAAAAGATCCAATATTTATGGATTTACAAAGGATGGATCTTGGAATTATAATGGAAGGGGAAAAATCTTATCTTTCTCAAATGAATGTTCAACCATCTATATATGTGAAGATTAAAGAGGCACAGAAAGAAGATGTCGAGTTACAAAAGAAGGAAAGAAATGTTCCTGAATTCAACCTTGATTGTGATGGGATATTAAAGTTCAAGAATCGGGTTTGTCTTCCTTCCATCCCCGAATTAAAGGGGCTGCTGGATGAGGCTCATAGTTCTTCATTCTCTATTCATCCTAGAAGCACGAAGATGTATAGGGACCTGAAAGAGTACTTCTGGTGGGATGGCATGAAAAGAGATGTTGCTGAATATGTCTCTAGATGCTTGGTTTGTCAACAAGTTAAAGCTGAGAGACAGAAGTCTAAGGGGATGTTACAACCATTACCCATACCCGAATGGAAATGGGAAAACATCACTATGGACTTTGTCACAGGACTTCCTAAAACATCCAAAGACAATAATGCTATCTGGGTCATAGTTGATCGTCTTACAATGTCTGCACACTTCATTCCTATTAGAGAGGATTTATCTCTAGATCAGCTTGCCAGGATATATGTAAAGGAAGTGGTAAGATTGCATGGAGTACCACTTTCTATTATATCTGATCGGGATCCGAGATTTACCTCGAAGTTCTGGCGAAGTCTTCAGCATACTCTGGATACAGAGTTGAGTTTCAACACTGCTTATCATCCTCAGACAGACGGTCAGTCTGAGAGAACAATTCAAAACCTAGAAGATATGTTGAGAGATTGCTCTATGGATTTCAAAGGAGGTTGGGATCAACACCTACCATTGGTGGAATTTTCTTATAATAATAGCTTTCACTCTAGTATTCAGATGGCTCCTTATGAAGCTCTCTATGGAAAGAAATGCAGGACTCCAACTTGCTGGGATGAAGTTGGGGAAAGAAAGCTATTAGGACCTGATCTCGTTGATGAAATGGCAGAAAAGGTCAGATCTATTCAATAACACATAAGAGCAGCTCAGAGTCGACAGAAAAGTTATGCCGACAACTGAAGAAAAGACCTAGAGTTTGAAGTGGGTGATAAAGTGTTCTTACAAATATCTCCCTGGAAGAGGGTTATGAGATTTAGAAAGAAGGGGAAGTTGAGCCCTAGATATATCGGTCCTTTAGAAATACTGGATCGTGTTGGAAAGGTAGCTTACCGATTGGCGCTTCCACCGAATCTCTCTCAAGTTCACGATGTGTTCCATGTATCTCTCCTGAGAAAGTACATACCTGATCCTTCATATGTACTCAGCTCAGAAGTGGTACCGCTGGAGCAAGATCTTTCTTATGAAGAACAACCGATAGAGATTCTGGATCGTAACGAAAAAGTCCTACGAAACAAGACCACTCGCTTGGTGAAAGTTTTATGGAGGAACCACCAACTTGAAGAAGCTACATGGGAGCTTGAGGATATGATGAGGGAGAAGTATCCTCATCTGTTTGTTACAAAGTGACGAATTTCGAGGGCGAAATTCTTTTTAAGGGCGGTAGAATATAACACCCGAGATTTTTATGAGTAATATTTTGTTTTTTATATATCATCAAAGGAATCTTTCACTACATACTAGCATGGCTTACTTTACACGCAATCACGACCTTCCTCGATAGCTTGCGTCGTACGCAATACCGAGTTTCACTAAACAACGATATGCTATTAAAATATTATTAAAACTAGCCGTTATGAATAGTAATAACCACTTTTTGAATTTTTATAAATTTTATTTTTCAAAATGGACTTCATTTTTGGATTCGGAATACCGAAATTAGCCTAGGGTGAAATTTTGGTATTTTTCTGAAAACTTTCAATTTTTTATGAATAGTGAAACCACTAAGTGGTAGGTTAAAAACTGAATTTTGCATAAAACTTAATTTTACCGCTTCTGTGAATGGAATTTCAAAAATCCGAGAGACACGGTTAATATCAAGGACTAAAATCTGGTTCAATGAGATGAAAATAATTTTTTGGTGAATAGTAACTTTTTACTTTTTTTTACCACGGTTAAAAGTAAATAGGGTAATTAAGGGTAAAAATGATATTATTATTACCCTAACACATGTCCTAATTCTATTGGACAAGTGTAATTCGACCAAAAACAAACTTAGGAATAAAATATGACCATTTAGGCCCACTTGGGTTAGATTAGGACATTAATTATTAATTTATTTAAAGAAGGGTTAAAATAGTTAAAATCAAAGTTTAATAAGTAAATCATTTTTAATATGGGGTTATACATAAGATAAATTCGACTATAAATATTCATTAGAAAGATAAAAAGATTTCCTACATGATGGTATTTTATTTGTAATTTTTAGACATTAAATAATTTAATTTATTTATGACACAATGATGATGCAGTAATTATCTTATTAATGAAATATTGACATAATTGATGTTATAAACACCAAAATAAATGTAATTTGAGACTTTTTATAAATTACACTAATTTTCTATGTTACTATGATATATTATTGTTGATTTAATCAACTTGGTTCGAACATATAATTCTGTTATGACTTTCAAAAAAATCATATATCAAATAGTGTCAAAATTGACACCAAATAGTTTTTAAATCAAATATTATATTATTAATTGTTATTTTATTCCTAAAAATCTATGGTTCGGCCAAATGACTTAGATAAAGATATATATATTAATAATAAACAATTTGGGGTTCGTTTGGCATGTTGTAGTAATTGTATTAAACATATAGTGAAAAAAAAACAAAAAGACATGGTAAAAGTTAAATTATTTAACTTAGAGTTAAATCTAATTGATAAGGTTAAAATAATACCCTAAACTTGTCTAAATCCTATTGGTTGATAGGATTTAGACCCATCCCCACTTTAGCTTCGAAATAAGACCCTTTGGAATCATTATAAACCGATTTTGACTTTAATATAAAATTATATTTTGAGATATTCCTAAGGTGCCCCTCTCCTCCCTTATAAAAGGGCACCTCCTCCCCCTCCTCCTCACACCAAATTGAGCACTCAAGCTCGGCCAACCCCTTCCATTTTCTCCTCTCCACTTCCCTAGAATAATCCTAGAGGTCCTGGTCTTCTTCAAAGACCAATCTTAGTTTCCTAAGTGGAGAATTCAAAGAGGCGTTCCAAAGAAGAGGTAATATCCATTACCGATCTTTTCAATTTCTTTCTTCTTCAACTTCTTCTTCTTTAGTTGTTTCATGATAAAGTAATAACATCAGTATTACTTACATACTGATATGTTATTATAAATATGAAACAACCCTAATTCACCTTTTATCCATCCTACGGAAAAATGAAATCACCGCGCGTGCGTACGTACGGAATACCGTCTCCACGCCGTGGTGTAATCTATTTTCCACCATCACTTTACAAGGATGGGTATAATGGTGTAATGAGTAACTATTTATGATTATTATAAATTAATATTGATACTGAAATAATATATATATACTCCAATACAGTTCCACGATCATAGGAACGATATCATCACTCGTGCGTACGTACGGAATACCGTCTCCACGATGTGATGCGACTCGTTCTACATGATCATCATTACATAGTAATTATATAAATTGAATGAATAAATATGATATATGTTACACTAATACCATTCTGGATATAAGTTATCTATAACCTTAAAAGAAGAATAAGAATGTATTCGGCAAAACACGCATAAGAACAAAAGGCAATAAAGACCCGAGTAACAAGTAACAATGAAATATTACTATCAAGAAGCTAAGAATATGACCATATATGATATCATATCAATATGTATGATTCTGGAATAAGTCAATACCATTATTTAAACCATTATACAGGAGCTTCGGACACGTACAAAGCAAATTGGACCTAAGGTAAGGGAAATATCACAATCTCATTTTTATCCGAGATTGTTCATTCGTAAGTATTTACTGGAGTGTATTTTATCATCCACATCCATGTTTCATCAATATTTAATATTATTTCCATCCACCAACAATTTTTTAAATCCATTTTTACCCTTCGGTGAGTTTTTAGTAATATCTATGAAAGGAATCTTTTGTCGTACGAGGTACTTTTTGACTTTTCCGACAAAAGTACGAAGAATTTTTTTTAACTTATACAGCATGAATGGATTTTTAAAACAAAATTTCCAAGAATCTTCCTTTACAAGTTTTCAAGTTTATTTTTAATCAAATTCTTTTATTTTAAAGTCGTATGACATGTTATGAAAGGAAAAATGTTTTTGAAGAAGAAAGGATATTTTCCTCAAGAATGGAGTTCAAGTGTTTTATCAAAATTATTTTCCATCTAAGATAATAAAGGGTTCTGTTTTAATCCCTATTATTACATTGGTTTGATTATGTTGTGATGGAAATATTTTTATGAATTCCTTTATCTTATATGAATTGTTTTATGATGTCATGTTGTTTAAGAATCCCATTTTTATTACATGGGTTACGCTATTATGTATGGTTTATGATTATGTGGCACACATAAGAAAGGATTCATTATAAGATGGGTGGGACCTATATCTCCCTCCAATGCATTGGGTAAAGATTTTATATCTCATGAGATAGACATGGCTGGAACGAAAGGTTATTTCGGTTCAGTGATACAGGACTGAAACGAGGAGTGAACTCGGTTCAGAAAGGGACTTTGTCCACTAAGATAGTCTTGGCAATGAGTCATGACTAACAAGAAATGATTTTCCATGATTATGTGTGCATGCCACAAAGTTTCAAGTTTTATGTTATGATTATGGGGATCTCATTTTCACTTCTATGATTTATTCCATGATAAGATATTATGATCTCTTTTGCAGGTTTTGATTTTCAAAAAGATATGATATGATTTTTATTTCCTTTATTTGCCCTTGCTGAGCATTTGAGCTCACCCTTTTATGTTTTCTTTTCCCCAGGTCAGGAAGATGGATATTAAGTAGAATATGCTAAAAGGGACCCTAGATATGATGAAATAAATGGGAGACACTGTAGAAGATTTATGAACCAGTTGTTTATGTTTCCTAGTTTCTAAAGACACTATACCTATACGGTCCTTTGTGGTTTTGTCATATGTTGTAATAAGTGTGCTTCAATTTTAAAGTATTAACAATGTATGCAAAGTATGGGTCGTTATACCCACACATCACTTACTAAGTCTAATTCATTACTAATATGAATGGGGTGAAACATAAAAAACACACACACACACAGAGAGATATATATGAAATGTAGATAAATTTACCCAATCAGTAAACATAATCACTAACCATTCTGAGTAATATGGTGAATGGTAATAAGATATCACATCTAGAATCAAACTGATCATAAACCATTTGTTAAATTATGGTAGATGATATCATAAAATATAAATCCCAATTAATAATAATATTCAACATAGGGTAATGAAATAGTTGAAAATGTTCTAATAAAATCATCAAGGAATTCTTGACATAAATACCCTTTTTTACTTTAAAAAGAAGAGTTATTTTGGAAAAATAATTTGTACTTTTAATATAAATCAGATTGTAAACATGTATATCTTAGAAAAAAAAGAGAATGAAATTATAATTTAGGAATATTAAAATAATATTAAAACTAAAATTTTTAAAACTGAAGTGAAAACATGTAAAAAGAGTGATTAAGAAACTATGGAAATAAGCCACTTCAGTGAGATTTGAGGGAAAATATAAATGATTCTTTAAAGAAGACAAAGGAATAATTGCTTACATAAAAGACTAAATGAACTAAGATAGGTTTTAATGATAAAAATATATATTTGTGAAAAATATTTTTGTCTTAAATATATAATTTAATGTACTTGAAAGTGGTTAAGAAATTGGGATGTTCCCTTTAATTGATCTTACTTATCAAGAGGATTTAAAAAAGGAATCTTATAAAACATGTATTTACCCATATAATTAAGAATAATGGATCTAGCTACATATATTTGTAACATATAAAAATAAATTATGAGTATTAAATAATAATAATTGAGAATTACATTGGGGTAGCGAGAGATAGAGAAAGCATTTCCCGACGGAAAAAATAGATGTTTGGGAAGAAACCCTTACCTTATGTCTGAAAGCGTTCTTTACTTGTAATTAATGTCCGGGATAATGATACTAGATTCATTAATTAATTAATTTAGTACCTATTAATCATTTATTTTATTTTTTTAAATTTTATTAAGTTTGTTTATGGTATTTTTGAAGAGTTATAAGATTCAATTTCATTGTTTGGGAGGGTTCATCTACTTTGTTTTCATAGTTAGTTCACTTGTATACATGTACAGAAGACTTTGTAAAATGGGAATAGTTATCCAGAAATGAAATTATATCTTTTTAATAAACTTTTAAGATATTTTATGGTCTTATTATCATTTTTATAGATATTATTATGATTCATTAGATAAAACTTTTATGTTAACGGTTTATATTATTTTGGCATTTTTTTTCCATCACATACTAGTTTTATTTTATTAATTAATATTATGTATATATACTGGTTATAGAACACTAAATAAGTTAAAATACACAAAATATATTCTATTTTGACAATAAAAATGATTTTATGACCATATTTTAAGTCAGAATTTAAAAACAAGAACTCATCATCCATGAAGGCATTAAATCGACACCTTACAGATGATATTTTCATTTTTAGAATAAAAATGGGGAAGGGAAGAGAGTTTATGGTTAATATACCATTAAAATAAAAAGATTATAGTATATAAAATATAATATAGTTATCATGTAACAATTTATAAGGATGTTTATGGAATGATTATTAAATATAAGAAATTGAAAGAGAGAGATATGGGAGGTTTTACCTCTCAAATGTCACCTCCTTGAGAACCTCTTAAAGAGACATGGAAATGGTATTTTTATGAGACCAAAAAAACCATAACTTGAGGGATATGTTTTAGAGAGTAAATGTTTAGAATATAATAAAGATTAATGTAATTGAAGGTGTGAGTTAAGGGGTGGTATTTACAGTGGAGGAGAGAAGTGTTCTTTAATTATTTAATTAATTTGTTTGTTATTTTGGATCAATACTATGAATAGTGTTGGTTCTTATGACTAAATACAGTAACTAGTGAATTTGATTTTGAAAAAATGTGGTCTTACCTAGTCCATATATCCTTAATTACTTAATAATCCTTTTGTTTACTAATAATGTCAAATACCGTAAATTACCATATTTCAATATTCACCAAAATTTCAACTATTTTAGAAAAATACCAAAAAATAACCATAATTTTTTTTAAACTATATAATTTAAAAGTGAACTCAATCATATGAAAATAATTTTCTATATGTAAAAAAATTAATTTTTAATTAAAATAATCATTTATTAGAAAAATATAGATTTAAAAATTATTACAGATTTTATGAGGATTTGAAAAATTAATCAGGGTCTCATAAAAATTAAATTATTATCATAATATGACAAAATATTATCCTATGAATATATTTCATGAAATAAATTTTATTTTAAATAATTATTTTAATTATAAAATTGTTAATATACATTTATATTTCACAAAAATACCAATACTTAATTTATGATTTTAAAACATTTATTTACTTATTCCATGATATAAATATATCATATTTTCATTTATAAGGCACCTAAATTTTAATAATGATTTCATATGTGAGATAAAATTCAAATAATTAATAGAATTTTAATATAGAAAAATTGACAGTTTTATAAAAAAAGATATTTTCACTATTCATTGGAAAATAAATATTTTCAGAAAAATAAAAAAAATCATCCTAAGATAATTCTAAAATTTATATTTTTTAAAATGAAGTTTATTTTTTCAATATAATTTATAAAAGAGTAAAATTTTAATTTTAAATCAACTGTGTCATTAAAAGGCAGTAAACCTACCTTTAGAAAAATATAGTCTTTCATGCATAAAATTTTATTTATTCTTATCTTATGCCTATAAAAATAATTTGAATTAATTTCAAAATATAAATTTAAAAATTTGGCTCATATTATTCGTCCCCACCTATTAAATGGACAAGTTATAACAGTCATATTTTAAATAGTATATCTTGGTTTTAAACTCAGTGTTGTGTGCAACATAAGATATTGGAGTTGTTAAATTAAAAGAGACATATTATAAAATATTGGGGTGTTACAAAATGCCTCTGGTTGATGTTCCACATTGTCAGAAACATATAAAGAGATGAATAGATGGAATATTATGCATATTTAAGCAAAATTTTCATTAGGATTCAGATTCTCTTATCATCGATAGCCATGAAAGGTTATCAAGGATTTAAACATATTCATCAAGAAGTAGGTTTATGAATAAATGTTTATTTAATAGGGAATTAAAAGCTTTGATAATTATGTCACTATATGTGGAATAAAAATTCAATATGTGATTTTTTATGGGACTAATCCCATGAGAGTATGTATACAATTTATGGTGATGGTGTTTGGACCAATGAGATGATAATAATGACTCAAATAGGGCCCACATGCAAGGAATTTTCCAAAACCTTTTTTTAACATTGGGGAATCCATTATAAATGATTACACGAGGTTATTATATCCAAATTGGTGTAATGGAATAGGTGCACATGGGATGAGTACAAACCATATTCTAAAATAGGCTTTCACTATGATGTGGTTAGGGCAACAAGGATTAGAGGAACTTCTCCTCAGGATGCAGATGCCTCTAGTTGACAGGAAATGTAAAGGTCACATATATAGAGACATATCGAGGTCGTAATATAGATATAAAAAAAATAAGAGTCCCTTATTATTATATAAATTCATCACTGATATCCATATAAGTTTTCTGACAATATGAGTTTCACAAGACAGTAAGTGTGGTTTATGAAAACATTTTGTTCAAATAAGTATAATTGAGGAATTTAGACTTGATATTTCCATGAATTTGTGTCTATTATATTATAAATAGGTGGGGACTAAAACTCATATAGATCTCATAAGGATTTACTTGCATATATATTTGTCATATATAGAAAAAAGGGGGGATTTTCGAATGGTGGTGAGAATTTGAATTCAAAGGATATCCTTGGATGTTTTATAGACAATACTCTATCACATAACTATAAATAATTCTCTAAAATAATTGTAAGAAAAATAATTAGATACTAGGATAATAGGGTAAACATGGAATCTTATCCTATAGATAAACTCCAATGTTTGACTCTCTTATAAGGATCTCATTCTCACGCAAGAAATCAGTTTAGATATGGGGAGATTTTGGTTGTTGAAGAATATAGAACCATTCACCAGATATGAATGGATCAAATTAAAAAATGATATTACCTTACCTTAAAATAGGGCATTTAGTGTATCCAAATAGACTAAAACATCAAAGTAAAATGGGTAATTAGATCTATTGAAATTCATGGATGGTCTTAACATATGAGACTCTAATGCCACTATGTGTCTCAATGGAACTAGAATCAGGATACTTGAAAGTCTAATGAAATTCATTTCATAGATATAGATCCTATATAAGATAAAAGGATTTTTTTCATTTTCTATTTGGGCCTAGCATAAATGATCCATGCATCATAACGTATAAAGTTAGAATGAAAATCCAGACACACATATTTCTCTTTAAGAAACTCCCTGTGTATATCTAACTCATATAGAGGGAGGTGGGATTTTTTATAAATATCAAGCTAGGCTTGGGATAAAAAATCCTATAATCCCTATTTATATTATTATAATAAAAATAATCAAGGCATAAATATTTATAATGTAAATTACTTTCATAGATTTGTCTCATATTTTGGAGAAGTAGGCTATGAAAAATTAGCTGCTCTAAACAATTTTAATTCATTCAAGATAGACCAAATGTCACCTGAATGTAGATATATTGAAACATAGTAATTCTAGTCAAAGTAAAAATATCATACCACTAATATTTTTTGATTCATTCTCGGTGTGACAAACAAGTTTGAATTAAGATATTTCCCAAATAACACAAAGATGGTAATCAAGGATATTTTTGATAGATTCCATGTGATCTATCATTCTATAGTGATTACATTGTCCAATATTTTAATTTCATATGACTAGGAAATATTCATCACATAGTTTTACATTATACTATAAGTATGATTACCATGTAGTTTAACATAATAAGATAAGGACTTTATCATGAATTTTTATTTCATGTCACTAAGATGTGCACTAAGCTAATTAAAGTCGTGAAGAATAGACTATTATTTTATAAATCATAAAAATTATTTCTTGAAAAAAATTATATTGTTGGTTGATGTATTACAATCACCATACTTTATGATCAAGTAATATTCTCTAATTAAGTATATCCTATGTATGTCTTAATTTTGTTCCCAATTTGGTTTAATTTTGGGAGGTTTCTTCCCAGGTATCATTGGTGGTATAAGAGAGAATACCAATTCACCTTAGAGGATAGAAAATATGAAATATTTTTTTTATGTATCATTCTAATTGTTTTTGATAAACTCCATGTAGTAAATGACACATAACATTTTCTCATTGAGTCATTTCAACTCATCCAATTGCTTATATGATTACTTATCCATTGGAAACTGATCATAAATGGAAATATAGAGAAAATATAATAAGACCTCAATGGGTAAAACTAATTTTGTCTCATATACATGGTAATATTAGGCTAACCATGATTCTATATTGGTTATGGTGTGATAAGACTTAAAATCATTGAAAAGTTCTTTATGAAAATATTCCATTTCTTTTCCCACAAACCTTTGAAGTATTTTGGATAGGGTCTTATTAAAAGCCTCTATTTTCCCATTTTAAACTATGCGGTAGTGGGATTAATGGTTGGACTAAATTCCAACTTTATGGTCGAACCTTTTTAGAATGGAATAGAATACTTTTTCACCATTATCTATTAGTATTTTATAAGGGGCACTAAATCAAGTAAACTTTTTGGTATTAAAATAACTATTGATAGAAGTTATCCCAACTTTATTGAGATATATATCCTCATTCAAATTAAATAATAATTCAATGGTAGTAAAGAAGTAATTAAATTATCTAGTTATTATTTATGGGCATGGTATCATGAAATTAATTCCCTGAATAGAACATGACCACAAATATTTAGGGGTATGCAACAATTTTGATGGATAATGAATGAATTTAGTATGTATTTGACAATCATGAAATCCATTAGAAGACTCCATAAAATTTTATTTCGTTGAAGACCATAAATATTAAAGAATACTGATACGATGGGAAATATTGTTCCTTAGATCATGATCACCACATGAACCTACATGGACTTATTATATAATAGTGAGAGTTTCTCCTCTTTCAATGTATCTGAGGAGAGAACCCTTAAAGCCTCAGTTGTATAGGAATTTTTTAGAATTTTGGATATCATAAAGGGTAAATTTTACTGACCTTAATTGGATTTTCTATTTTTTCTCTATCTCACAGAAAAATATTAGTATGGTGGTAATTCAATATGGGGGATGAATGCACATTAAAAAAATAACCTTTTCCATGGGTTTATTTATCCTCAATGATTTCATCAATGTTGATACAAATGAATAGTTACCCCACCATGAGATGTGTAAATACTGATGACTATTTCATCACAGGATGAATTTTCCAAGACTTTAGCTGTATTTGCTGGCACATTTCCCAGGAATTCTATGAATGCATTACATGATTCATTATTGGATATGAGGGAAATTATTCATCAACCCTTATACATAGTCAGGCTAGGGAATATGATCTTTTTTTTATAGAATGATCACCATTAATATATTTGATTTCCATATCTGAATCACCATTGAGTTTTAGATGGGCTATTGGTATCTGCAGCACCAATTCCAAGATATTAATGAATACTTGGTATTCTACCTTATTATTGGTGAAACCTTACAAACAAATAAGTAATTGGGTAAAACTACCTTATATAGAGAGATAAAGATGAATCCCAAACTGAATCTACTGAGTTTGGGGTATTATATTATTTTCTCTTTTAGGATTTTGGAAACAACATCAAAGTATATTTCACATGTACTGAGGTTGTTTTGAATAGAGAAGAAATTATTATCAGAAAAATATGTATTCAATGGTGTGTTTTATATATAAGGATGAACCATAAGAAAATATTAAAATGGTTGTCTGTTTACTACCTTTTTTCGTATAAATTGAATTTCAAACTATTCAAAAATGATCACCCGTCATGAAAAACATCCAGTTATCATGGGAAGATTGAGCATATATTTGAGCGAGTCATTATGAGATATAATGTTAACCTAATGATGTTGTAGTCAGTTCCTCAATTTCTAAAATATAATGATTAACACTGGGTATTTTCTCAATATTTGAGTATGAAGTTTCATTATTAATCATGGTTCTATTGATATAATAGAGACTATTTTCATTCCTTGTATCATTATTTTATGCAATAAAGGTTCATAATGATATCTACAAGATTGTTACACATAAAATGAGTGTATTTCTTTCAATGGGAAAATTAGTAATGGTGGGATCAAGAAGTATTTCTTGAGACTATCAGAAGCTTCTTGACAATCACTAATACACTAGTAGGCGGCTCCCTTATTAATCAATTTAGTAATGGATAAATACTTTCCTATAATACTCTCTAAGAAGTGTCAGATATAAGTGACGTGTCCCTGATTTACTCCAACGATTTGATGTTTTTTAAGGAAAATGTGAATTATATCATTCATTTTATTAGGATAATCTTCAATTCCATGATGATATACTATAAATCTGAGAAAATTTAATAAGGTAACCCCAAAATCACATTTTAAGGGGTTTATATTTTGAGTATTCTAGCATAACATGTTGTAATAAATCTCAAGATCAGTAGGATCATACATAATCCATTTGGTTTTAACTACGATATCCAAAATATAACATTCAATGATCTTTCCCAACATACATTTGAAAATATGGTGCAGGGTACATTAATATGTGGCACCAGTATTATTCAAACCAAAAGGCAACACTCGATAATATTATATTCATTGGGTTTCTATAAAATCAGTTCCCTATTTATCTTTAGGACCCATATATATTTGGTTTTATCCCAAATATATATCTATAATGAAATTGAGATGTTATTTGTAATTTGTATTGATTAGAAGTTCCGTAATAGATACTGAGAAATTTTATTTTGGGAAATGCTAGTGTAGATCCCATATGTCTATGCCAAAAATGATATGACTATAATTCATTTTTACTAGGATAATTTTGGTGATCTATTTTGGATACGTAGCCTCCTAAATGAATTTTATTTTGATAAGATTATCAATATCGTCTTTATAATTAGCGACACAAGTTGGATGCATTCTTATGGATGTCTCATTTAAACCACGATGATCTTTTGAAAGCCTAAGTGGAGGGTGGATACTTTGGGATCAAGGAAAAACATTTATGAATAATTGCATGTGAACAAATCTTAGTGCTACTTTAGAAAATAGGTATACACCTCTTGTTTTTTTGGAATACAAGGAAACACTGATCAATACGGGTCATGGATCTTTTTATGTTCCCATATTTTATTTATTGAACTCATAAATAGTAGTGGAGACAAGTTATTAAAATATTGGAGGGGAATATTTGATATCATATTCTTCATCTCTCCTTACACTAATCTTAGGTGAAATGGTTGAATAAGGGTAATATTTGGAGATAAAAGATAAGGTGATGTCATTTTTGGATTCCTATAGATATCGAGGATGCTTCCCCTAATTCTAATGGTGTCTCCATAAAAGTGACATTATCAATGATATTTTTGGTAATATGTCCTTCTTCCTTCTCTTCAGTGTTATTAGGGAAAAAAGAGGTGTCGACATCCGACCATCTGGTAAATTAAGTAGGGACATTCTCACTCCCTATTAGTGATATGATATTTTATTTTTATCTAAATTATGATGTGGGGATATTTTGAGAATAAAGGGACAAAGGGAGAGAATTTTCACCCTAGGTGTTACTACTATTTCAAGGATCATGCACTTCTTCCATGTTATTGGGTTTGGCTGATGTGACTAATATCATGAAGGCTGATGAATGCATTCCCAAACCAAATCTTAACACCTCGATTTTATTGATGGGTAATAAATATTCATATCCACGCTCTTTAAATAGGTTGATTAGGATTATTTAAAAACAGTTTGGAGAATTAATACATGTGACATGATCAATAAAGGTTTATTTTTCTTCTGTTTACTTGAACCCTATGTTAATGTATTTAGACTCACATAATTTAAACACACCCCTATCATCATGAAATGTCTATATTTTTACATAAAAAACAATTTGAGACATTAATGGTATGATAATGGAATTGATGCATGTTGATTCAACTGAGGCCTCCATAATAGGACATTGAAATCTTTATCCAATTAGACAACCAAGATTTCAGAGATGCAGGTGAGGTCCCCAAATTAATCCCTAGTCTTTATTCCCCCAATAGGTTTCTATTTAATTTTTTGTAACCTTTAAGTGTAAAAGAAGAGGGATAAATTTTGGCTTCTCTATAATCTAACTGAATGTAGATGATTCAAGAGCCTTCATTAATGGAAACTCATCATATTTCAATGTAATATAGTTTTATAGATACATTCAAGGGTCTGATGTGACCCGGTATAATAGTTTCCTAGTACTATTTTGTGAAAGTGATGATTGTGTGACATTATGTGGGATTAATATATATACAATACACTTCAATAGTGGTGACATCATCTAGGAACTCTTGAAGTCATAACAGGGTCTCCATAAGTGCTTCTCAGATCTCTTTTTATAAATTATGGGCATCCAAGATTGAAATATTGCTGTAACCACAACCAATTTTTTCAAGATGTCAAATTTTTAGAAAGATTTTTGTGCTTCCCAATTTAGAGTTTATCACTAGAATGCGTGTTAGGGGATGAAATTTTTGAGGTAGATAGATCATGTAATTGAACAGAAGTTGAAGGTACAATTTTTGTTGATGGATTGAGCTGAACTAGTTTTCCCACTAGTTTTTGGAAATCAGACAATTGTGCATCTTCCAATCAGTCTATGGAAATAATTAGGGTTGGATGAATCTTAAAATATTCCATGGTATCTTCATTTTCTTACTAGTCCTGTTGAAGTACTTCCTTGTGGGTCTCGACTATATGTATGGATCTGGCGAGGATGGGGTGGGATATTAGGATCGGTTACCACTGTGTCTTCCCTTATTCCCTCAGCTTCTACAACCTCTTCCTTCATCTACCCAATTATGTGTGGGTAAATTAAGTTTATATGAATAATAATAATCATATAAGGGTTCTTCTAAATGAATAATATTAACAAAACTAAAGGTATACCTTTATCCAATGAGGGTTCTATTTGGTGGGGCATTCCTATCAGTACTGAAGGCATGGAATCCAAGAGAGTAAAAACTATCAAGGGCATCAATACAGGTTAATTTTCATATAATTTATTATTTTTTTACTAGTTATTACATCTTTTAGATGATCTATTCTTGAAATATTTCATTACTAAAAATGTTGTCCACACCATTGTAGAATAAACCAATGATACAACAAGCTTATTTAGCTCTTCCTTGAGGATGACATGAGATCAATTGATCATATTTTTGGTTATCTAGTTATCTAAAATATATGCACACTTACTCAAAACTTCTCTCAATCCACTTTATTATTTTGTAGTAGCAAAAATACATTCCACTTGTGCTGGTGGATTTCTTAATTTTACATATCCTTAATCTACCATATTCGTTAAGATGACTTTAGAAAAAATCAATCCTAGATGGTGTAGAAAAATGTTTAGTGCATAGAGAAATAATTTGGGTGACCACTATGACAGACTGGATCATGCCTTATAAGCTCCAAAAATCTCAACAAATAAATTCCCATAACTATAATGATATATCCATGGACTAACTCATCATTTAAGGAATACAAGTTATTCTTTCAATCCTTATATTGTCCGTACTTCCTCTCTTTTCATCCATCCTGACAGAGATGTTGCTATTTCTTACTACTCGTTAGGAGGTGTCACAAGATACTACATGGTTATAGTCATTGGAGTCAGTATCAGAGTTTGATTAGGTGTAATAGTTGCAGTTTTCACATTGTTAGTTATTTTTTCCAAGGTTACTAACATTGTGCAAGGCTAGAATTGGTTTACTAAATAAAATCTTATGATCTTTTCATATATGTGGATAGTTCATATAATATTTATAGGAATTTCACTAGAATGAGTGGCATTTTCATATTTTCATATAGGTTCTCTATAGAAAGGCCCATGAAAACTTCTTAGGGGAGTTATATTTTCATGGAGTAGGCTAACCCCTTCCACCTAATAATAAATTCCGAGACTCTCTCATTCTCAAATTATTTGTAATTTGAGAGATCAAGAATAGTTTTCATTCAAATTTTAGAGATAAATTGTAAAATAAAAATGTCATTGGTGGTCTTTCCATCATGTGAAGGACCTGGCCATAAAATTGGAATACCCAAAAAAATTAAATCCCTCAAGATTCTATACAAATAATTTGAGTTTGGATACTTCTTATTACTAAAGGTTTCCAATAATGTGACCACATTGAGACATGAAATGAAGGAAGTTTTTATCCATATCAACCATTCCATTGAATTTTATGAATATAGGATTACCAATGTTGGATGGGAGAAGATTTATATCAAACTATTTTGGGTAAGGCTTACTCTTTGGTTGAACTAGTGTGTGTTACCCTTATATAGCTTTCAATCACACTGTCAGTGACTCAATGATGTCAATGAGTTTAGATGTGATAGCTGGTTGGGAAGGTTCCTGATTAGGGGAAATGATGGGAGGATCCTGACATGGTGGTCTTAACTGCATTCCCAGTTAATAGCCAGATTGGGTTATCCTAGGTTTCATCTCTTGATACGGTCTTAGTTGTTTCCCTAATGGGAGTAATTCCTGATATTCTTCCAACATTAGATCTAAATAAATTGGTTGTTTAGATCCCACTTTGGTTGGATGAAATGGTTCCGATCTAGATGGTATGGCAGAAACTTCATATAGTGGGATATTTTTTGAAATATTAATGTGAGGGTCCATATGGAGAATATACCTTAAAAGAATACTACACACGAGTAACATAGTGTTGAGTCTCCTTAACTCCTTTATTTATGTCTCATACTAAGTGATCCATTCCTAAACTATAGGGAGTTAAACTTTTCTGGGTACATAGTAATATGCAACCAAACCATTTCCATCTTCTTTTTTTTAAACTCTTTAGAAATGTGGTAACTGATCATTTGAGGGAGCTCCCAATTTTTTATTCTGTCTTTATTTTTTCGGCATTTATGCCTTCATTAACATTTTTGGTGTTGATTTTATTTCGAATGTAAATACCCACTTCATATTCTCTTGTACAAACCTCATGATCCATAGCATCTGTAAGGATAGTGATAATAAAATTTACTAATTCATAATGAATTTTTGATGTCATATATTAATTATAAGAATAAGAATAAGTGTTTCCCTTTATGTATCTATCGAGTGGTATGTTTAAATCTCTTCAAGTAGTCATCATTTTTAGGGAATTCCTCTGTTTATAGCTTCTATGAGGCCCCACATTCATCATACCTGACTCCCTTGGAAATACTTTATAGAGTGAAATCCAGAGAGAGTTCCCTTAATATATTCTTATATGTTTTCTAAAATATATTGGACATGATATAGAAGAAATTGGGATGTATTTTCTTGTGACACATCTCCTGGTCAGGAAAATACTAACTTCCAAGGGTAAAGAGTATATCGAGTTAAAAAGTCACATTCCCTATAGGATGGGGCTAATCCATAACTATTACTATTATGGGAATTTAAGTGGCCCTCTTAATCTTGTTAATATTTTTCCAAGAATGAGATAAAAAACATACATGTTCTGAATTTGAGCTATTTGCTACCAGAGGTAACACATCCACTCGAGGTTTGTCGGTTTTCAAATTAGAGGCTTGGTTGACCTTTTTAAAATCATGATATAATATTATTTTGTTGTATTTCTCTCTTTGGTATTGAAATATATAAAACTTGGTCATGGAAAATATTTATTGAGAGTACATGCTATCATGTGTGGATCCCAATTTCAAGATTTATCCCAAAGTAATGAAATTTCACGATTTAACTTTTTTTAGTATTTTATGGTAAGAGAGTGAGGTAAATTTAAAATCTCTATGTTTAATCCAACCTATTATCTATATATCATATGTATTTTTATTAATTAACTAAAATATAATTTTCATAGCATAAAGGTATGCATGTTGAAGTTTCGTGGTCTATTTTCCCAATATCAGATGTTTTATAACTTAAAGGTAATTCAATTCAATATATCAGAGATATTTTTCTGTTTCCTTGATGATATTTTCCTATCCTTTGTAAGGTAATTACATAAATTTTAAATTGTTAATATTATTAAATATATTTAAATAAATATGATGTATACATTCATGTACCAAAGTTTTTGAAATGTTGTACTGAGGGGTTTCCATATGCCAGAAAATGACTTGTATATTTTCCTTAGTTAGTTGTCTCCTCATAATAAATATATTCTTATTGTCTTTAGGAAGATATTATTTCATTTTTTTTGAAAAAGGTTTTCATTTCCTAGTTTCCTTATTTTAGTGATAGAGGTTTATTGGAATCTTCCCTACTATATTTAAAGATAAACAGTATGAGGATTTTTTAGAGAATAATATTTGCCTCAATATATATTCTATCAAATAAATAACACCACTTTTCCAATATAAGGAATCAATTGTCGTTGGAATAATCCTTTCAAATTCCTTGTGATATGAGTGATTTCATATAGTTAATTCATTAAGGGAAGTACTTTCCTAATGAAATGAATTAAAATATTAGTATAGGGAGGACCTTCATAGAATATAACATCATGGGGAGTTCTAACATAATGACTCAGTATCTAGTCATAGTTAGGAACCCTAAGAAATATTCCCTAGAGAGGACCAATATGGAGGATAGTGGTAAGGGTAAAACCTTCTTTCCATACGATATTCTAATAGAGAGGTGGGATTCTGAAGTGATTATCATGAGAAAATTTCTTACGATCGTTCTTGGTATGAACAAAAAGTGAAATTTAATTGTAAACACTCTAGGGATCCTCTCAAGATCCTTTTGTAGAAAAATTGTATTGATGAACTCTGTAATTGAAAATGATTCTTCCATGATCATGTAAAGATTTATCTATATCTTATGCCACCATAAAAAAATATTTGAGGGAAAGAAGAATTAAAACATCATGTAGAGTAGGGATGTGGCTCTACTTATAGACTTCATATTTCCCTTGGTAATACTTATTTTTTAATGTTCTCTATCAAGTTACTTGATTCACATGTTTTGATCAATGAATTTCATGTATAGAAGCACACCTGGGTGACTCTCGTTCAATTATTATAATATCCTGAAAAGTTAATATGGTTTTTATAAATGTGTGAATTAGTTAAAGTGGACATTTGAGTGGGATGATGATCTCCAATTTTAATATGAATGTTTTCATGTCCATATTGTTCATTCTTCTTCAGGATATATTGACAATCATTCTAAATAATGGAAGGAATGTGTTTTTACTCTTGAGTAACCCTCGAAGTGTAATGATGAATTAATCTAGTGGAGGATATAGAGATATGTCCCCACCCCTAACTATTTACACTACCAATATTAGTTGATATCTTTGTAAAATATGGGAAAGGATGTAATCCTTCCCTTTCATTGCCAACAGGATTTGCTAGAGAGTTTCAACAGCTTGAATGAGAATATGTTCCCATTCATTAGTTGGAGTGGGAATATATTTCTACTCCTATAATCTAGTTTCCTTAGAAATATATTCATTATATTCATGTTTTGTGTAATTAGTGTGTGTCTTTCCCTGTATATTGTTGGAATATTCTGAAAAACTCCCCCTAATGCTTCCAGAGTAAGATGACAAGATTACTGGGCACCAAAAGAAACATGCACCTACTATTTATTTATCACTTCAGTATATTGGTGGGAATCCTTTATGAAATTAGGGGAATATAAGTGGTCATAGTTTGTGAAATTATTTTACCCATGATAGGATTTATTATGTACTTAGGTGTGAGTGAATTGAGTTGGGACCTGTGCGGTGGCATCCTCAGTGAGCTATTGAGGGAATGATTCCACATGGTGTTGACAATGAGTATTATTGTAAGGATTCATATAAGGTGACTCCTGTGCTATAGAGAGGCCTATTTTTACCTCCTATTCCAACTCCATATGATAATGGATATATTTACAACTTCATTCTAGGGAGAGGCTTCCAAAATGGATTGAAATGGTGGAAGGTTCTATTTTATTCTTTTTCACCAATCATCATTGGATAAATGGTTGGTGGGTCTCAATATCCTAGAGGGGTTTATATGAAACATAAAACATTGAGATATTACCATTAATGAGGTACTCAAAAATTAATAAATTCACTACATGGCACTAAATGTGGTGGGTGGCTGAAGTAGTAGAAAAATGGTCTTTAATGTCGGTTTTTTTTTTATTTTGGACATCAGTTTTTAACCGACGTTGATGTCGCCGACGTAAAAAATATGACTTTTTATGTCAGTTCTTGTAGAATGATGCGAAAATTGAATTAAATTTGTTTTTTGTCATCAGTTTTGTAAAAAACCGATGCCAAAAAAACTAAGTGATATCATTTTTGGCATCGATTTTCATAAAAACCGACGCCAAAAATAAAAAAAAATATAGTTTTGGCGTCGGTTATTTAAAAAAACCAACACCATAAATGAAAAAAAAATATTTTTGGCGTCGGTTTTTAAAAAAAAACGCCAATAAGTAATTTTTTTATATGTTTTAGATCATTTCCTAATCTTTGATTTGACAGGTTGTGGACCTAAAATAGAGTTATGGATCAAAATTTATCGCCGTCAGAAGTTGAACCTATCAAAGTTTCGATTGATAAAAATCATTTCAAAGAAAACATGATAACATAAATTAAAATCATATACACCAAATAAAATAAAATAAGCATAATACTTCAAACATATTTCAATGGTTTTAGGGGCTTACATCGAAATGATATGTTTTTTATCATCATATAACTGATATTTAGAAATGAGAATGAATCATCATTATAAAAAAGAAAATAGAGTTGTTTAGAAATGAAGGATAACAATAAAAAAGAAAAGAAATGAATAGAAGATGTACCGTGTTCAAATTAATGATGGAAGTCACATTGAAAACTTTATTGAATAGAAGATGTTGAAAATGACGAAAAAAGGAGAAACTGAATTTATATTTAGTAAACAAATATATTTTCAATTGCGTTGTATGAAAATGTAGGTGGGATTTTAAAAAGTTAAACATGCGTTGTGAAAAAAATTGAAATTCTGATCCCGCGTTACTCTTTGGCATCAGTTTTGTTTGAAACCAAAACAAAAGAGGATTTACATTGGTATTTTGGCGTCAGTTTTTTAGATAACCGACGCCAAAAATTCCAATCTATATCATTTTTGGTGTCAGTTTTTAAATAAACCAATGCTAAAAAGTTAAAAAAAAAATACATTTTTCAAGTCGTTTTTTTAAACCAACACCAAAAAGATAAAAAAATATCTTTGAATTCAGTTTTTTAAAAAAAACTTTTCGCATCGGTTTTTTTAAAAACCAACGCCAAAAACCACAAATAATTTTTTTGGCATCAGTTTTTAAAAAAACTGATGCGAAAAACTAAAAAAATGCTTTTGGCGTCTATTTTTATGAAAACCGACACCAAAATATTAATTTTTTTTAAAGTGTTTTAGATAATTCTTTAATATTTGATTTGACTGGTCGTGGAGCTAAAACGAAGTTACAGATTAAAAGTTATGGCCTTTGAAAGTTGACCTTCTTTAAGACTTCTCTTAGAGAAGGTCAACTTTTGTCATCTATAACTTTTTATCCGTAACTCTGTTTTTGCTCCAAGACCAGTCAAATTAAAGCTTGTTGAATTATATACAACATGATATATTTTTTTAAAAATTTTATGGCGTCAATTTTCATAAAAATTGATGCCAATATATATAATTTTTTAGTTTTTTGCGTCAGTTTTTTTAAGAACCGACGCCAAAACAATTTTTTTTTAATTTTTGGCTTCAGTTTTTTAAAAAATCGATGCCAAAAATTAACCGAATAAATTATTTACATCATTTTATAAGAAACTGAAGTCAAACTGGCGACGTTAGAAATCATTTTTCTACTAGTGTTGATTATTTCCTTTGGTTTGATGAGGACCCGACTTGTGTGACTGCTAATTCTTATGTCTAGTATGGTTGAGAGAATTCCATTTGGATCGAAGTGAGTTCTAGTTATCATATTATAAATAAACTAACATAAACAAGAAAACCCATCCAAGCAGCAACACAAGTAAAAAAATATCATTCATGGATGTATACATTCATGGTTAAAGGTTTCATGTCAGGCATAGCATTTTTTATTTCGACCCAAAAATGTTTTTGCACTCATATAGGAAATTATTCACCTTTTATATGGTTTCCAATGAGGTTTACTTTTGTAATTGGAAACACCAAAAAATTTCCAAATAAGTTGTGATTCATGTTTTGTCTTTCCAAAGTCAAGCGATCATTATAATTTCTTTCCAATGATTTTTATCAATTTATATTGGTTTAGAGGATGGGAGGTTATACTAATCACACCTTATTGGGGGAAACTTTTCATACTCCAGGAAACTCTTATATATTTAACACATGTTCATGAAATATTTCTAAATCTCAGTATGGGTATAGCCATCCCCATGTTAGTAATTAGTTATTAATATTTTTTGAAAGGAAAATTTGTTCATGTAAAAGGTATCTCATTGACATGAACATCGATATATATCATAGGTTATCCCTCAATAGAACCATCTATATGTATCAATGGTTCACTATATTATTTTATTATTACTTAGTGATTCTTGGTTTTAAGGAACTATGGTTTAAAGACACATAGTTGCGAACTCTGAATTTTATCACTATTTAGGAAAGTGGAAGGTGTTTATGGTGTTGGGAATGTGCCTATAAAATATGATTCCTGTGTATTCTTGTAAATTGATTCATATATCAGATAATTCTATTCCACTTAACAGGAAACATAATACCATTTAAGTTCATGTTTTAAGGATTGATCCCAATAGTTTAATGTCTTACAGTAAGGATGGATAGGTGAAAGGTTCCAAGAAATGGTTGGCATGGGAATTAAGCATGAGTTTCTATTTTGGTTGATATCATAGGGAATATATCCCAATGATATTGAGTACATTTTATATATAACATGTCCCTATGAAGATAGATCTCATCAATTGTATGGATTAATGAGATTCAGATAATAGGACATGAAAGAAGTATAGCCCTCTTGGTGGGGTGTGATTTTATCAAGGATATAACCAAATAAGGATGGTAATGGGTGGTTAATGATGATTGGTTTTAATTTTGGGGAGGCATCCTATGAATCTAATTTTGATAGAAATCAAAGCCTGTATAGTTCAAGTGTCACAATTTATGTTTCTGTGATAGGACCAATCTATACATTTTAACATCATGAAGTAATGATGTTTACTTGTAATTTAACATCATAAGACTAGGATGTTGGCCATGTAGTTTAACTTCATGTTGTGGGGATGTATACTCTGTGAAAGGGGTGACAATATATGATTATGTAGGGAGTCAAAATATGAGGTATCTTTAAAGTGATTCATTGGGAATATATACTGTTGAAGAAATGTCTTATAGGGAATATATCCCTTACAAAAGAAGTAATACAGTTGGGGATTACACCTAAGAAGGTGGCCCGAATGAACTAAAGATATGTTATACAAATGGTGTGATAAACTCAGATCCCTAATCTAACATTAGTCATGGTAAATTCAAGGAATAATAGATAATGGAATATCATATGCATTATGTAGGGTGTGACACTAGATTTCAATGGGAGATTATGCATATGAGGCTGTCCTTAATAAATCTACTCCCTATCAGCCGATATATAAGGGAGGACATATTAAATATAGAAAGAAAGACTAGGGAATTTCCCTACGAGGGATTCCCTTTCTTATATTACTACCTATTTCTAAACCCCAAATTGGGACATAAACTTCTTATGACTGGAAAATAGAAGGCGTATATGATGCTAGTCATGCTTGATGTTTCAGGAAGTGGGAATGAAATATGTTACACTACCTGAGATGGAGAAACTCCCACAAATACTTATAATATTTGGTTCCCCATTACCAAGGAGATGCATGATTTCATACACCCCTATGGCCCCATTAATTAAGGAGGAAATCTAGGGGAAAACCTTTACCAAGGGAATTCATGATCAAAATGTGGGACAATGATGTTCGTAATACCCTTATCATGTTAATCTAGTGTCTATAGGGATGTTTTTAATTTGGTATTTCTTTTATTTAGGAATTGATGAAACAGTTCCATTCAATCACTTCACGGAATGTCTAAGATAAATCCAAATGTTATGTGGGAGGAGATAATTGAGAGTGGGATGATAGATAATATAGTTTACCCCATCTCACATAGAGGTCTTGCTATAGAAAATGGAGAAATCCCAAAGGGGGTTCTTCGTGAAGAGATTTGTTTAGGGAGGAGAATAACTCCATCATTAATGGTTGAGAAATATTATCCTTTAGAAACTTCTTTCATCATAAATATGATCATTGCATGAAAGACTCATTTTACAAGAGTATGTCTTTCTTTTTGGTGAGCCAACTACTATCATTTTTTAACAAGATCAGAGTCTCTAGATTCTATAAGAATTGAAATTTTTTCCTCTCACCCTCAGGTTATATCATATTTATTTCTATTTTTTTCCATCATTTAAGAATTAAATTGGTATTTATAGATTTTTTTAAAGAAACAACTTTCTTGGAATGGTCGGCCGTATATGACTTGATATACTATGGGGGGTCACATTTAGTCACCTTGTTCCATGAATAAAATTTATTTGTGATGGGAGGAAAATCAACACCTTTCTCCACAAATGAAATTTATTTATAAAGGGTGAGACATAACTTCCTATATTAACACAAAAATTCATTTGTAGAGGATATAAAATCACTAACTCTCTCTATAAATGAAATTGGTTTTCATAGGGAGTAAAATAACCACATTGTTTATGGAGGGAGGTATAGATTTTTTACCATTCATAAACTTATTTCATTTTTTGAGTGAGGTAGTGATTTTTACCATCCCCAAATGAATTTCATTAGTAGAGTAAGGAATTGATGTCCCTCCGTTTAAAAATTAATTTCATTTTCAAAGTTAGGTGCTGATTTTCTACCCTCTTCAAATAAATTTCAGTGGTAGAGAGTGGTGACCATATATGACCCATATGTAGCATATTAATTCCTATACGGTGATCCATTTTGTGAAATTAGTTTCTTCAAAACAAACTATAAATACCCAATTACTTTTTAATTAGGGGAATACAGATAAAACGAAAGTATAAAATACAAGTTTTAGTGGAAAAAATTTACATTCATAGCGAAACCCAAGAATCTGGTCTTACAAAAAATCAAAGGTATTTATCTCACATTAATGGAAGAGATACTCATTATAAAGGAGTCCTAAAAAGGACCTGGTCTTCAAATAAATCCTTAATGGAAGGATAATATGTCATGTATGTTAATAAAGGATGAATTCTACTTTTAAAAGAATCACTCTATATAAGACCCCCTTCGTGTTTCCCCCATTTTCCATAGAAAAACCTCTATTCAAGATAGGGTAACCTAAGGTTCCTATCTCTTTTATCTCAATGATTACACCTCATATGCTATTTTTCTTTTTATAACCCCCTTTGTGAAATTCTTTAATGGTCCTCTCTCATCAATAACAAAATCCAATGATGTTTAAATTAAGGTCACCCCTACAACCACTAGATTCACATGATCAGTTATCAGGAAGATTGATGTTCCCTATTTCAATCATGAATTCCATGTAAAAATGTTTTCCCCACTCATTCTCCATAATTAATGGGGTCTTCAATGTTTCTATGATCATGAATTCCTTTGAAACAATGGACCCAAATCCATAAGGTAGTGGTGGGAATGTTCCCAAATCAAGAAGTGAAACTTACTTCCCCTATAATGACTAAAATGTAAAGGGATATAGGTATAATTTGTTCATTATATTTTATAATTATTAGACACTTATGTGGAAATACTAGATTTAGAAATAAGAAAGAAGATGAAAAATGGAATCCCATTGAGAGTAATACCCTTGTCTTTATTACTAGATTCTAGATCCCCTCCCTTATTCACCAATAGACGGAGAGAAGATACATTAAAGGGTGACTCATACGGGTAATCCCCCATTCAAATACAGTGTCACATGTGATGATATGTGTATGATTCTTTTTTATATATTGTTTCTCACATGGAGCATGACTCATGTGGTCTTAGATATCTAATTTTATCATGTGATTTTCATGATATATCATTCACCTGGGCTTCCTTCTTAGGTGTATTCTATGACTATAATAACTTAATATAAATGGTTCATATTCCCAATTACACAATGTTTTAGAGGGATATATACCAAATGAATGACCTTAGGGAAGCCTCATATGCATAAGCATCACTAAATCATCTATTTCCACACCTTTCATTATAGAAAAATCCCAAAACCATGAAGTTAAATGACATGTCTAGCATCCTAGTAACATGATGTCAAACTACAAAATAATATCCTTATAACTTGAAATTGAAATGAATGGATTATTCCTATCGCATGACCTTAAACCATGACACTTGAACTATATAGTATTTTATTCTTCACTCAATGAGATAAATATGATTCATATATGAGGTTTAAACCCATCACCATTGACCCCCCATTACCATCTTTATTATGCTATATCCATGATAATATTATGCACCCTCCAAGAGGGATATAATATTTTCGGGTCCTATCATCTCATCCACATCGAACCATACTCTCTATGAGATCTATATTCACAAGGGAATATTCCTTGTGATACTAAATCATTGGGAAACATTACCTGTGAGATGAAATAAAAAGGTATGTTCATACATAAGTCCCACACCACCATTTCTAGGATCCTTTTCCTAATATTTCATATCATATGATGTTAAACGATATGGATCATTCCTTATCAAATGAAATTAAAAGGAATGATGTGTCCTATTAAGTGTCACCAAACTATGTGGGTTTTGATTCCTATTATAAGGATAAATATAAAGACTATTTAACATTACTAATCACAACACCATAAACACCAATACCTTTCTGGGATGGTGATAAAATATAGAGTGTTAGTTATGTGGCTCTAATCCTACTTATTTAAAACCTAAAATCACCAAATAAAATTAAAAAAAGTTGGAGATCTTCAGATATATAAAGATGTTACCATTTATTTAGAACTTATAATATATAAAAATGTTCACATATATTAGATACATTTGACATTTATAGATGTCTATGTCAACACATTATAATAACTGATTACTGAAATGGGGGTAACCGGTCCCATATTGTTATTTTAGAAGGATTCATGAATAAGAATTAAATTTATAATAGAGTCTTGGAGTCTTCAATAATTTCCTCCAACATTGTGTGTTCAGAACAACCTCCCATCCTATACACCAAAGTGAGTTACTAATAATATTAAGTAATAAACTCCACTGACTTCCTACCTTCGGAAAGGAGTCCCATAAATCATTATGGGTGTGGGAACCATTGAGTGTTTTTGGTACCATGATTAAACCCCATTAGAAACCATCCTAAATGAGAATAACTCCCCATATGCAAAACAAACACATTTTTTCTTCAAAAATGAGTCAATCATTTTAAATATTTGAAGTAAAAGTCAAACATATATTCTATAAAATTTATATATTAAATGGTAGTTTAATACCTATGGTTGATGAATAAAATATTATATTATCATAAAAAGAAATTTGGGAGCATAATGAATAACTTATTCATAATATTTAAAGGAGGATCATTGTCAACTAGAGGGATTACAATAAAAATAAACATTAAAGATACAATCAATTTTTTGTAAATAATTTAATGGACAAGGATGATACATTCTTGATATTGGGTAAAGGATAACAAAATTCTATGTAGTGTAAGTGTTTTGTTAAATATTAAACCTTCTTGATTATTGTAATCACGTTTCTATTATAGAGATAAAATTTACATCTCAAACTTGACCTGAACACAAAAATAAGTAGATATATGCATTGGGATTTAACCATGTAAAAAAATGTGTCATGATATATTTGCCTTTTTTTTACTTACATGTGATTTTAATGTGTTGGTTGGGGCATAAATAACCATTTATTCCAACATGTGAAGTGGTTTGAATAAGAAAAGAGAAAAATATTTTGGTAAAACATAGCTCACACTGATACCCCCGCCCCCTCTGATTGTGACTGCACTTGATCACTGTAACTTTTGATTTTTATGGTGTTTCTATAATACCTTATGATTTTTATTGTAATACACCAGGATTTTATAGTTTTTCTCTTTTAAATTTCATATCTTCAATAGTTTGTGCTACACGCAACACCGAGTTCGAGTGCACTGTGATCTATCAAAATAAACATTTAAAAAGTGGTTATGAATAGTATTAAATAGATTATGAAATTTATATTTTTTACAATAGACTTAATTTTTGAATTCAGAATATCAAAATTATCTTAGGGTGAATTTTTTTTATTTTTTGAAGAATATTTATTTTTTGATGAATATTCAAAAATACTACATTATAGTTAAAAAATTGACTTCTCATAAAAATAATTATTATACATTATATTTATTTAAAAGTATAAATATATAAATAATACATATAATAATCCAATTTAGGATATCATAATCATTATTATATTTAAATTAAATATTAAAACTTATTGATCTTTTGAATGTCTCTTTTACCTGCCTTCTAGCCACATCTCTGGGATTAACATTAAACACAAAATTTCCACTTCTAAGAATTGAATTTTGAAAAATAAAAATACATGGTTGTAATAAGTATTATATTTAGAGTCTAATAGGGTTAACTTATTTTTATTTTGATTTTGGTGAATAGTAACTTTTGTAAATTTTTCTTTACCACAGTTAAGGGTAAATCAGGTAATTAATGGTAAAAATAATATTATAATATTTAAAAGTTACCCTAACACTTGTCCTAAATTCATTGTATAATTGCCGTTTTTCTAAAACCAACCTTAGGATGAAATTATTATCTTTTAAATCCACTTGGGTAAGAATAAGAATTCTATTATATTTTACTCAAAGATAACTTAAAAATATCTTACTTATAATTTTAATAACTACATAATTTTTAATATAGGTTTATACATATGATAAATTTTATTATAAATGTTAATTTGAAATATAGTAAATTTATCTTTATCCAGATATTTTATTTGTAATTTTTGGAGAATAAAAATGTTAATTAAAGACTTGTATAATAATGATTTAATAATTGTTTAATTAATGGAAATATAAATTATATGATATTAATAATATTAAAATAAATATAAATTGAAATATTTGATGTCATACATGATTTTTTTGATGAATTTGACATGTTAGAGATGAGTTAATGTGGTTTTTAAGAACTAAATTTGTTATGATCTTTTCGAAAGTCAAGTAATAATTAATATCCAAATTTACATAAATGTGATTTTAAAATAAATAATATTTTATTAATCGATATAAAATTAATAAAAATATATATTTTAGATAACTAAATATTATATTGTTAAATATGTCATTAATTATCCAATTGGCGTTCTTTTGGTATTTTATAGTTACTTAATTAACCCTGTAGTATAAAAACACAAGTAGTCATAGTAAGAGTTAAATTGTTTAGGCAAGGGTTAAATCCAAAAGATAAGGTTAATATTGAAACCTAAACATGTATAAATTTTTTTGGATGAGATGATTTAGACCCATTATAATTTTATATTATAAATAACTCACTTTGTATCTATTTTAAATAAAAAAAAATTTACATTAAATTAATAGTTTTGGAGTTTCCAAAAGTGACCCTCCTCTCTCTTATAAAATAACACCAATCCTTATATTTTGTTCACACCTCTAAAACTATTTGGATCATAAAAAACCTAACTATTTATCCTAAAAACTTATCTCTATTAATCATAGAGGCCATACATTGGGTATAAATCCAACCTACGAAGTCCTTTTGTCCAAATCAAAAAGAGATACTCGAAGAAGTGGTAATTGTTTTATCAATTAAATTCAATTTATTCTATTATTATACATACTATTAATATATTGTTTCCATAATAAATTAATAAATCCAGTATCATATATATTATAATATATTATTATGTTTATGGTACAACCATATTCCTCATTTTATCCTTCTTACAGATAACAATATCAGCATGCGTGCGTACGTACGTTTTACCGTCTCCATGTTGTGGTGTAATTTTTTTCATTATCAATTTATTTGGATGGGTATAATGATTAATATAATAAATATAAATAATAAATATTACATGATATTGATTATATATAATTAACATACCATTAATTTCCTTACCCCTTTACCATTAAGGGAATGATATCGTCGCTCGTGCGTACGACTTACCATCTCCACGACCCGATGAGATTCATCCTCCATGTTAACCATTGAAGAATGATTATAAAAATATATATAATGAATAAGATATATGACATAATAATTTTAATTTTATAATATATATATATATATATCTCATTTACTTTCTTTTATTTAATATGATACGAAAATTGAAACAACGTTCACACGTATGTACAGTCTATCGTCACCATGAACGGTGTATTCAATTCCATATTATAGATATATATACTAAATATATATGATATATAAATTATACTTTATATCATGTAAGTAATTAAATCATGATCTAAGTAATATAAAAATTCAAAACACGTATACTTAACACATTGATTATTACCCAAAACATTGATTTAACTTGGAATTTTTAATAAATGGGTAATATAAATTCATAAATGAATCATATATGATATCATAGAAACTAATGATATTCTTTTACAAGTTAGTAATATGTATAAAACCATTATATATGAGTTTCAGACATGAATGGAGAGTATCGGACCTAATGTAAGGGGAACTCCATCTCACTTTCAATTTTTATGAGATATAAGCTATGTTCACCACCTATTTATTGTGTGTGGTGTATGTACTACCCCTATTATATTTCATATCTTGAAATTTTTTTTCTTCATTGAATTAAAAGATTCATTTGAAGATATCAGGCTTATGATTTAAATGTTCAAACTTGTATGGGATTCATTAAATGTTTGAAGAATTAATCTTTTCTCCATTTCAATATTCATGGTATTATTTTACATAACTATTTATATGGATATAAAAGGATTATAAAGGAAATTTTATGTATATTGATAATTTCATCCAAATGTTTTCAAAATTAATATTTTAAGGTTTTTTTGTAAGGGTTAATTTTGCAATCTCATTAATATATGATATTGTTTATATATAAGTATTTATTGGGATATATTTATCATCCATGTCCATGTTTCTTAAAAATGTTTTCAAAAGGAATATTTTTAAGGTTTTATGTAAGGGAATCTTTAAATAAAACATAATTTTAAAAGTTTCTAAGATTTATTATTCTAAATATTTCTTATTCATGTCCATTTTTTCAAAATGGGTTTTTTGGATTTTTATAAGGACATGAATTTTTTAAAATGTAAATTTTCAAATTTCTCTCAAATATTTCAAAGTGGTATAGGAAAATTTAATTAAAAAAATATGTTTTTATTAAAAGTATTATTTTATAAATTAGCATCTTTAAAATAAATTATTATAGAAAAAAGGGGTATTTTTCACATGATATTTAAAATGATTTTATTAGAGTATTTTCATCTATGTCAAAATCCATTGTTGAATTTTATGTTTTATTGAGGTTGGTTTCTTATGATACAATCATGTTTATTTTATTAAAGGAGTTATGATCAATTTTACCATGGATGTGCTATTTTAATAACACTCATGGTTTATGGTAAAAGTATTCACATTTTTAATGATAGTTTTTCAAAATGAATGTTTATGTTGTTTATGTTTTCACATGAGGGATCCATTAGATTTAGTAAGTAATGGGAAGGGCCCACTATTTCTCCTCGATGCATCAATAATTTTAATGATTCAAGATCAGTTAGAGACAAAACCTTCATGTTTGTTTCTATGTAGTTTAAAATTTTAAGGAGGATAAACCTTGACACAAATCAGATGAGTTTCTACCAAAAAACTAAAATTTTCTAGTGGATAGATCTTGACCCAAATTGGATGGGTTTTTACCCACATAAATAAGTTTTTATGAGGATAGATATTGAAAAAAACCAGACAGGTTTCTACCAGTAGAATTAAACTATCATGAGGATAGATCTTGATAGTAGCTATCTTGAGGATAGATCTTGAAAGTCCATATTACTGGTATTATTCATTCCCTCATTATGATATTAGTTATTGGTATTCCATGTGATTATTCGACTAGTAGAATATCCATGGTTATGATTATGATTATTTTATATGGTATTATTTATTATTTCCATATTATGCTTAATATTATTTTTAAAGTGTTTTTATTTCATTTATACATCTTGCCTTAATGTTTATGATTATTTATTCATAATGGCTTCTGTTTTATGCTTACCCTTACTGAGCATCTGAGCTCACCAATTTCTTATGTTTTATTTTCCTAGGATTCTAAAAAGTTTATTATTATTGATATACAGAGTTAATCTAGGATAATAATGGAGTTCTTAAAATATTATCTGTATTGTGTTTTATGTTGTGAGTTGTAATTTATAGTTCATTTATTTAATCTATTTTCCAGGATAGTTAAACTGATTAGACCATCAGTATTTGATTCCTTGTAATCATAATAATGTATTAAAATAATGCACCAACTCCGGAATTATCGAGTCAAGGAATTATAGTTGGTATCAAAGGAAGCTTAGAAGTAACCTTTAAAAATAGATTTCGAAATAAAATATTTGAAAATATTACCCTTTGAATGACTTTGAGGACATGTCTATGTATAAGATATTTTATATTAGATTTTGTAATGGATAACCAAGGTTAATACTATAGAATTAAGAATTGAGAAGAAGATGGAATCATTTAGAGATCTTATAAATGATTCTTCATGACTATATCACTATGATTAGTGTTTCTCACTTTGTGATCTGAGTTTTGGTCAATGGTTAGAATCATAAAGGTTATACAAGTAATGGTTATACTTCTAATTATGAAGAGACTAAAAATGGAAAATGAAATGAATGAGGTAGTAAATAATAAGTTTATGAAACATAGTTAATGGTTTGATAATGAATTATAATGATTAAAGTTCATGTTTATTTGGATTCACAAATTATTTCATCAATAGTGCTCTGGTTATAAGAAGCATGAGATATATAATGATTTTACTACAATATATCTTCATAAAGTATTTGGAAGTATGAATTATTTCATTATGTTTTATGTGGTTATAAAATTATTTGACAATAAGATGTAAATTATGTTGTTTAGAGAATATAATGTATTTTGGAAATTTAGAGACCTTTTTGGTCTGTGAATTCAGATAGATTTATTTTGGATGAGTCTTAAGGTTGTAATGGATTTTGTTGAACATTGGATTTTTTTGAGGTTATGGTATGATTTATTGTATACTTTATGCTATAATTTTTGGTTTCAATAAAATCATGAATGATTAACATATGGAATTTATAAAAAATCATATTGAATATCCATCTCCAGGTGTACAAAATGAAGTGAAAATAGATCAAAGCACAACCAGAGGATAAGATTATGCTTACGACATGGAAAGAAATCAAGTAAGTCTATTTTCTAAAAGGATTATCCAAATAGTAACAAAATCAATTGATGTTAGTAAATGATATTGAAATGAAAAATGATATCCTAGTACTTTTTCCAATGAATCAAATAGTCCCTTAGATTATTACATATTTATTTCTTTGTGATTGTTAACTTTATCCTAATAATGTTCTATATCAGTATCCATCAGAACTTGATGGTTAGATTTATCTTCCATGTCTATGTTTTCTTACATGTAACCCTAGTATGTTTTATCTCTGGTGACCTTCATACTTCTCTTTACTTTAGTTTAAAGTAGAGGTCACACTAATCATTTTTTTCCTGTGGGATTTCATTAAAGATATTTTGAAGATTCAAAACCCAAATTTTTTATACTGAGTATAAATTGCGAGGACATAATTTACTAAAGGAGGGGAGAATTTAACACTCCAAGATTTTATAGTATGCCTATTTTAAATTTATCCTCTTCAATAGATTGCACTGCACGCAACACCGAGTTTGAGAATACTATGATCTATCAAATTAGCCATTTAATAAATGGTTATGAATAGTATTAACCATATTATGAAATTTTTAATTTTTATAATATAAATCATTTTTGAATTAGATATATCAAAATTATCTTAAGGTGAATTTTTTTTATTTTTCTGAGAAGTTTTATTTTTTGATGAATAGTGAAACATACTACATTAAAGTTAAAAAACTAACTTTTCTTATAAATAATTATTATACTTTAATTTTATTTTAAAGTCAAAATAGTTCAATAAAACATATATTAATCCAATTTATGTTATTGGAATCATTTTTATATTGAAATTATATATAAAAATTATTCATATTTTGAATGTCTCTTTTACCCACCTTCTTACCACATCTGCGAGATTAGCATTAAACATAATTTTACAAATTTTGTGAATTAAATTTTGAAAAAAATACACAGTTGTAATAAGTATGATATTTAGTGTCTAATAGGATGAAATTAATTTTTAATTTGGTTTTTATGAATAGTAACTTTGGTAATTTTTTATTTACTATAGTTAAGGGTAAATCGGGTAATTAAAGGTAAACAATATATTAGAAAATTTAATATTTACCCTAACACTTGTAATAATTTCATTGTATAATAGTGTTTCATCAAAAATCAACCTTAGGCTGAAATTATTATCTTTTTATGCTATTTGGGTAAGAATACGACTTTTAGTATATTTTATTTAAAGATAAGTTAAAAATGTTATATTTAGAAATTTAATAACTAAATCCTTTTAAATACAAGGTTATATTTAAAATAAATTATATTATAAATATTAATTTTAAATATAATAATTTTTTCTTCATCATGATATTCTATTTTTATTTTTTTGATAATAAATAAGTTAATTAATTCTTGTATAATAATGATGTAGTAATTATTTAACTAATGGAAATATCAATTAAATGATATTAAAAATAACAAAATAAATATAATTTGAAATATTTTATTCCGTACATGATTTTTTTGGATGAATTTGAAATTTATATAATGATTTCATGTAGTTTTTTAAGGAATCAAGTTGTTATGAGTCTTCAAAAAGACAAGTAATGAATTGTGTCAAAATTTACATAAATGATATTTTAAAATAAATAATATTTTATTAAATGATATAAAATTCATAAAGATCTGTATTTCAGAAAAATAACTAGGATAATGTTAAATATTTCATTAATTATCCAAATAGGGTTTTTTGGAATTTTATAGTAACTTTATTAACCCTATTGTGTAAAAAGACATGTATTCATAGTAAGAGTTAAATTATTTAACTAAGGGTTAAATCCAAAAGATAAGGTTAATATTATGGCCTAAATATGTCTAAAATTTATCAGTTGAGATTATTTGGATCCGTAATCATATTATATTCTACATAACTCACTTTGGAACTATTATAAATATAAAATCAATTTTTATTAAATTAATAGTTTTAGAATTTTCAAAAGTGCCCCTCCCCTCTCTTTTAAAAGGGCGCCTCTTCTCTTCTTTTATTCACACATATAAAACCATTTTTATCAGAAAAAACCTGACCATTTATACTCCCAACTTTCCTAAATTCATCATAGAGGCCATAATTTGGGTATAAATCCAACCTACGAAGTTTTTTGGTGAAAATCAAAAAGAGATACTCAAAGAAGAGGTTATTGCTTTACTAATTCAATTCAATTTATTTTCTTATTATATTTATTCTTCATATTTTTTTCCATACTAAAGTAATAAATCCATTATAATCTATATTATTATAATTTATTTTTATTATGGTATAACCATATTCCTCCTCATTTCTATCCTATGAATAACAATGTCACCATGCATGCGCACATACTACTTAAAGTCTCCATACTGTAGTGTAATTTTTTTCTCATTACCACTTTATTTGGATGAGTATAATGATGAATATATTGGATATAAATAATAAATATTACATGATATTTATTTTTTATAATTAGCATACCATCCATTTTCTTACCCCTTAACCATTAAGGGAATGATATCGTCGCTTGTGTGTGTGTATGAATTACCTTCTCCACAACATGATGAGATTCATACTACATGTTAACCATTCAATAATTATTATAATAATATATATAATGAATAATATATATGACATAATAATGTTACTGTAATAATATATACACATATATTACATTTAATTTCTTCTATTCAATACGATTAGAAAACAGAAACAATGTTCAGGCATATGTATGACCCACCATCCCCATAAACAGTGTATTCCATTATATATATTATAAATATAATGAATAAATATGATGTAAAAATAAAGTTTTATATTTTGGAAGTAATAATTCATGATCTAAGTAACAAAACTAGTCAAAAAATGTACGCTTAACAAAGTGGTTTTTACCTGAAACATTTATTTAACTTGAAATTGATAATAAATGGGTAATGTAAAGTCATAAATGAATAATATATGATACAATAAATATTATTACGATTATTTTATAGGTTAATAATATGTTTAAATTTTTTTTAGAAGTTTTAGACATGTAAAGAGAGTATCATACCTAAGGTAATGGAAATTCCATCTCACTTTTAATTTCCATGAGATATAATACATGTTCACCGCCTATTTCTTGTGTGTAGTGTATGTACTACCCATATTATATTTCATACCATGGAAACATTTATCTTAATGGTATTTAAATATTCATTTGAATATATTGGTCTTATTATTTAATTTTTCAATGTGGTATGGGATTCTTTGGATGTTTAAATAATTAATCATTTCCCTATTTCAATATTCTTACTATTATTTTACACAAATATTTATATATATATATATCTCTTATAATTATAAAGGAGATTTTATGTCTATTTTGATGTTTGTTAAAATGTTTTCCAAAGGAATCCTTTATGGTTTTATGTAAGGGTTAATTTTATAATCTCATTATTATCCAAGATTTTTTATAAGTATTTATTGGGATATATTTATTATCAATGTCCATGTTTCTTAAAAATGTTTTCAAAAGGAGAAATTTTAAGGTTTTATGTAAGGTAATATTTAACTAAAACATCATTTTTAATGTTTCTAATATTTATTCTTCTAAATCAGTTTCATTCATGTCCATGTTTTTAAAATGGATTTTATATATTTATTTATAGGGACATGAATATTTTAAAATTTTAATTTGTTAATTTCTATCAAATTATTGAAAGTGTTATAGAGACTCTGATTAAAAAAGATTTTTTAAAATTTCTTCTTTTATAAATGGGTAGATTTTAAATAAATGATTTAAGTGAAAAAATGTATTTTTCTCAAGATATTTCAAATGATTTTATAATAATGTTTTCATATATATCAGCATATTTTGATGAATTTTATGTCTGATTGAGGTTGATTTCTTATAATTCAATATAACTTATTTTATTAAAGGTTATACAATCAGTTTGAAATTATTTTTACTATTTTAATACCATTCATGGTTTATGGTTAATGTATTCACATTTCGTAAGCTATTTTTTTCAATAATAATGTTTATGTTGTTTATGATTTCATATGAGGAATCCATTGGATATAGTAAGTAAAAGGAAGGGATCGTTATACCCCCTAGATGCATCCGTAGGTCTCATGAGACGAGATTAGTTAAAAATAAACTCGTCACATTTATTTCTAAGCAGTTTAAAATTGTCCAGAGGATAGATCCTGAAACAAATCAAATAGGTTTCTACCCACAGACTTAAATTTTCAGAAGGATAGACCATGAAACAAATCATATGGGTTTCTACCCATAGATAAAAGTTATTAGGAGTATAAATCTTGACACAAATCAGATGGGGTTTTACCCACATACATAAACTGTAATGAGGATAGATCTTGATAGTATCTATCTTGAGGATAGATCTTGATAGTGCAGACATCCAAAATTATGCATTCCCTCATTATGATATAAGTTATTGATTTTCCATGTTATTATTTGACTAATATAATATCCATGGTTATACTTATTTTATATGTTAATATTTATTCTTATTATATTATTATCAAGATTATTTTTAAAAGGCTTATGTTTCTTTTATATAACTTGCCTTAAGGTTTAGAAACATTTATTCATAATAAAATCTATTGTACACTTACCCTTACTAATTATATCAGCTCACCCATTTATTATGTTTAATTTTCCTAGTATTACAAGAACTGTATTATGACTGATTTTTATGGTTAAGCTTCAATAATAATGGTGTTCTTAAAGGATGACCTGCGTTTTATTTTATGTTTTAAATTTTAATGTAAGGTTCGCGTATGTATTCTATTTTCTATGACTGATAAACTGATCGGTTCTTTGGGATTTCATTCCTTATAATCACGATAATGTATTAAAATAATACACTATCTTAAATATTCTAGGTTCTAGTTATTACATTTATGAAATATTTCTCTTTAAATAATTTTATTTCTTCGATATCTTGTGTTAAACGCAATAATAATATTAGTCAAACCATGTAATATTATTAAAATATTATGTGTCCATTATTTAATATTTTTTTGGATTGGTGGGTATTAATAATAAAATATAAATTATGAAAAATATATGGTCTAAAAATTAATAAAATGAATTCATTAGTTATTAAATGATTATAATTAAAACAAAAATTATTTAAAATTAAAGGGGATATTTTTTATGAATTATTTTCACGTGTATAATGTATTTTACATTAATAAATTAAATTAATATATATTTTGGAATGATTTTTATTAATTTTATATACTATTTTCTTGATAAAATGTCTTTAATATTCAATAAATATTTTTCTAGGCATATGATAAGAATAAATTTAGTTTTATGCTTATTTTTTTCTTCTGAAAAGATTATTTTGTTTCATTTTTCACAGTTAATTTAGAATTATTTTATTCTATTTATAGGAATTTAATTAGATAAAATTAATTTCATATTTATAATTATTTGGATAAAATTTTCTCAAATAGGAACCTTTTATTTTAGGTCAATGTGAATAGTCATCATGGTAAAATTTATCTCCTTGGTAAAGGGTAAAGTGGGTTAATCTGGATTAAAAAAAGTGACATGGGCATAATTTTCTATAAGAATTGTGGTTAAATGAAGTTAATTCTACCATTATCACCTTAGAATAACATTTTATTAGTTTAATGGAAAATTTTCCTTAAAAATAACTTATATATTAATTAAATCAAAGAAAGATACAAAATGTCACTCTCTTAGTTTTAAATATAGTTTATGTGTTCACATGGGGGAAAATAGTTATCAATTAATATTATAAGTAACTTTTTTAATAATGAAATTATATTGATTAGGATTATTTATTTATAATTTTCTGTAATTATATATTTACCATAAAATTTTACATAATGCCAAAACGATATTTATCTAATTAATGGTAAAAATAAAATAACTGATTTTGAAAATATTAAAAGTTATATAATTTCAATAAGTTTTAGTGTTATGTAAATTTTATAGCCTAAAATTACATATTAGTGTTGTGTTAAAATATTATATTTGAATTATTATTTTTTCATTATGTTTATTAAGTCAAATTAGATGATGAGTTTTAAAATTGAAAATAATGATATTATATCATAATAATATATTACTAAATTATTTAAAAATAATAAAAATATAGATATAATACAAGGTGAATATTATATGGTCTAAAATTTCATTAATCTACCACTTATGGGCCATTTTTCACCTTATAAGTAAAAATTAAAACCCTTTAATATTGAAAAATTTGTTTATATAGTTAAAATTAAAATTAGTTAATTAAGAGTTAATCAAAATGATAAGGTTTAAAATGGAACCCAAAATTTTCTAAATATATTGTTCGATAATATTATAACTAAAACCTACCTTATCTTTGAATCCCTATCCATTTTTAGGAAATTTTCTTGAGGTTTAATTTATTATAATTTAATCTTTTTAGAAATTCCAAAAGTGCCCCTCAACTCAATTATAAAAGAGAAACTCCTCTCTAACATATTTACACAAGATTAATACTTACAGCTTGACCGAATCTACAAATTTATCTTTTAAAATTACATGGGAACTTTCTAGGGGTTCCTTTCTTGCCAAAAGACCAACCCTAGATCCCTTTGGAGGAGATCAAAAGGAATCATTTCAAAGAAGAGGCAATCATCTTAACTAGTCAATTTCTTTTATACTCTTTTTTAAATCCTATAAATATATTTTATTTATCATAAAATAACAAATAATGTATCCTAAATGTCATTATATGTTATTATAATTTTTAAAACTTCATTAAACACCCTCTTTCCCACTATGCGAGAAATGAAATTATCGCTTGGGCATCTATAAAATATATCTTCTCCATGTAGCGATAGAATTCATTTTTCATCACCATATTTTTTGGATAGGTATAATGATGGGATAAATATTTTAGATATATATGAAATAATTATACTTATATAATTATAATATAATTTATACTGTCTTACCATATGATCCTTGGGGAAATGATAACGTCGCTCATGCGTACATATGGACTACCACCTCCATGAATCGATGAAATTCATTTTTCATTTATATTTTACATGAATGGTAATGAGAATAAATTTTATGAATATATATGATACATATGATATATTAATTATAATTTTAAAATTTAATTAATATTTACTTTCATTTCATTGCATCTATTAAAAAAATGAAAACACTATTCATGCATATGTATGACCTACCATCTTCGTGAACAGTGTAATTAATTTTTGCATCTCTATATTTTATAGATGACTATAAATATGTATATAATGTATATATATGATATTTTTATCATGATTAATATTATATAGGCAATTTAACCATGATAAATATACAATGACCACCACAACTGAACTAAAACACTCATGATAAAAGAAATAGTTAACACCCAAAATTACGATTTTAATAAAAAATTATTCATAAAATGGGGTGTTAAAATGTTATAAAGGGATAATATATAATATTATAAGTATAAAAATGACTCTAAAATATAATTCAAAAAATTTAATTTATTATACTAGAGTTTAGAGTGATTATGAATTAAGGAAAACTTATGGTATGGGGTTTATGTTACAATCTCATTGTTTATCAGGATTATTTATAATTATGTTTCTAATGATGAAATATTATGATATATCTCTCAATAAACTCATTAATTTTCTTATCCTTTAGTTATTTATTGAAAATATATTTTTTCCTTCCATTTCCCTCACATTAAGTTCTTAATAAACCAAAAATATGTTTTTATGAAAAATCAATTTAATTTATCTCTTTGATCGAAACCATTTCTCATCAATATCACTATTTTCTAAAAAAATTAAAGAAAATTTCTAATTTTATCCTATGATTGTTCAAATCCATTTTTACCAATTTTTTAATTTATAAAAAAAAATTTAAAGGATTTTTTTATATTCTAAATGAGGTACTTTGTGAGGTTTTCGACAAAAATATGGAAGAATTGTTTTTTATCTTATATAGCAGGAACAAATTTTCCCACCATCATAACAAATATTTTATTTAAAGATTATTTTAAAATTTTACAATGTTATTTCCAAATAAATTGCATTCCTTTATAATTTCATTATTTTTTAAATAAGTTATTTCAAAATGGAAAGGTTGTTTTCCTCAATAATTCTTTGATGGTATTTTAGTGGTATTTTTATTCATAAAATAAAATAACCCTTGATTTCACTTAATTTTAATTGGGTATAGAATCTAGAAATTAGATACCTATTCTTTCTCTAGATGGTTTGTGTTTATGATAAAAATATTTTCATGAAACTCATTTTTTCCATGGGTAATTCTTTGATGAAATGATGAAATGTTTATAAAAACCTTTTATTTTCTATGAGTTATGTTATGATTAGTTTTTTATGAATCCGAGTTATTTTTATGCTTTATGATATGATGAATGTTTTATAATCTTATAGAACACATATGTGTGATCCTCATTATGTGATTTGTGGGACCTATATCTCCCTCCAATGCATTGGGTAAATATTGATATATCATGATATAAGTAAGACTGGAATGGGGAGTTAACCTTGTTTAATAAGGGAGTTTTTCCACTATGATAATCGTTGTATTGAACCATGACTACTGTGATGGTTTTGGGAGTGAACCCAATCCACTATGATATTCTTGGGAGTGAACATTAACATGTATGATGGTTTGGGGAGTGAACCCAGTCCACTATGATATTCCAAGTAATGACACCTTGAATACTAAGGAAAGTATTTTCTATGCATATGAAAATTCCATAAATCAATGTCTTATGAATATGTTAATATATAATGGTTCTTTTTTATTTGATTTATTTTTTATTTATTCCTTATAAAATACCATTATTTATTTTATGACTCAATATTATAGCCTATGACATGCGGTGCATGGTTTTCAAGTGTTAAGTTCATATTTTCATACCATTTTTCTCATGTTATGCTTATATAATATCTGATATCTCCCTTGTTTTCCCTTGTTATTTTAGATCACTACTTTATTATTTTTCCTTTAATTAGGTTAAACCACTAGTTCATAATAGTTATAAATCATCTCCCACTTAAATATTCATAACTAGAAACCTTACTGAAAAGATCATATTTTCATTCCATTTTTCTCATGTTATGCTTATATAATATCTGATATCTCCCTTGTTTACCCTTGTTATTTTAGATCACTCCTTTATTATTTTTCCTTTTATTAGGTTATGAAGAAAAGTTTTAAGTATGATATTTTCAGTAAGGTTTCTAGTTCTGAATATTTAAGTGGGAGATGATTTATAACTATTATGAACTAGTTGTTTATGTTTCAAATTTTTTAAAGAAACTAGAACTATATATTTTTGGAATAGATATTTATATTATATAATTAATATTAATATATTTAGATGTAATATATATGTATAAAAATCATGGGTCTCTATATTTGTTATCAAATTAATTTTTAATTAACATTTTGAAACTAGGATGAGAAAACATTAGTAAGAACCCTAGGGATAAGTCTAAGTACATGAAAAAATCCTAAAGTTTTGGTAATTATCAAGAATGAATTACGTTAAACATAAGTTTTCATTGAAAATATTTCAAGATTTAGGCATCATATACATTATCTTTTAATTATTTTATGTTTTACCACTATGATTATTGCTGCTCACACTATGATTTTTTGTTTTAGTCAATGGTTGGAACTTGAAGGAATCATATTAATGCTGAATGTGATAGATAATACAATTATTATCCTCCTAGTAAATTGAATTTTATGGGATATTTAATAAAAAATATTGTTGTCATGTCTAAAAAACATTCTTAATCTATAAATCACTATAATCTTCTAAACATAAAAAGGAGGGAACAATATTATATTAATTATTTCCTGAGGAAATGTCTTCCTTATTTTAGTGGGTCCACTGATCCAATGGTCACAAAACTATGAATATATATCACTGAAAACATATTTTCCATTATTCAGTGTTTCAGAATATGGGAAATTTATTCTGGATATTTATCTTTTGGAAGGCGAAGAAGATGAATTGTGGAATCTTATCAGATAAATGAAACAATAAGTAACAAAAGAATCTATGTAGTAGAATGAATTTAAAATAATATTTTTCAATATGTACTTTCCTAATATTATTTGTAAGAAAATAATGAAATGATTCCTTGATTTAAATCACAAGGATAATGATTCTGTTATTACTTATGAGGAAATATTCATAAGATTTGTGAGGTATGTTTCTAGTATTATCATCTAACAAAAAAATAATGTTGACTATTTATTTTGTGGATTAAAACCAAGTATTTAAAGGGAATTTTCCATAAGGGACTTTATTAGATATGGATAAATCGTTTTATGTGCTATCAAGGTGGAGGTGGAGATTAGAGTTAGCCATAAATGTCATGTTTTGGATAAGAAAATTGAAATGGAATTCAATAGAAACTCCAAAACCCGTAAAGAGAAGAATATAAACCTTACTTTATTCTCTAAGTGTGGTAGGAAACAAGTGGGAAATCATCTTAAGGGAAATATTAAATATTTTAAGTGTGGAATGGAAGGTCATCATGAAATCAAATGTTTACGTGATAAGAAGAAGTTAGTTAATGATAAAAATAGTGAGAATGATCCATAGAATGCACCACACACACTCAAGTGTTTTAAGTGAAAGATGTATGGTAATTATTCTAACCAATGACCAAATATTAAGGTTTAGGAAAATGATCAACATAAACAATCTATTAATCCAAGAAAAAAGGGAAATCTCATGTGATCACTATTTCTGATGAGGGTACTATAACGATGTTGTGAAAGTTACACTTAACATCCACTCTAGAACTATTAATGTATTATTTTATTATATATTTACCCATTATTTTTTATTTAAATACATTTATATGGGTGTCACTACACCACCTCAAAAATTATATGTTGAGTTAGTAGTAAAACCCCATTATGGTATGATGATTGCATCCTAATTTTATGATTATTGTATAATTGATGTTTTTGGGAATGTGTTTCTTGAAAAAATTTCCATTATTCCTCTAGTTCAATTTAATGTAATATGGGGCATGGATCAGATTTCATTACATAAATCCCACATCAATTTTTGGGGAAGGGAATTTTCATTTAATGTTCATAACCAACATATGATCTTCTATCAATATGTTGACAAAAATAATATTTTGTTTATATTAAAACCTTCATATGGGTCATCATTCCTATTGAAAAGGAGAATTTGTCTTAGATGTTTGGGGAGAAACTCAACAACGAAGATATGCCTCTTATTCAAGAGTTTATTTATGTCTTTCCATAATAGTTTCCTAGTCTTCCACTGAATACAGAAGTTTAGTTTTAAATATGACTCATACCTAGTTCTACATATATTACCGATAATCCATATAGAATATCCCAAATTGTTTTTCAAGAATTTAACAAGAAATTCCATGAGAATCTTGATAAGGTATTCATTCGGCAATGTGAATCAACATGGGTTACACCAGTTCTGTTATTTATGAAGACGGATGCATCAATGAAACTATAAATTGATTATTGATAACTTAACAAGATCACTATCAAGAATAAGTGTCTTATACCCTGTATTGATGACATGTTTGATCAACTTCATAGAGATCATGATTTTTCCTTAAAGGATCTTTATTCTGGATATCACCAATTAAAAGTCAATAAGGATGATATTCCAAATACATCCTTCTGTATAAGGTATAGACACTATTGAGATTCAATTTGGTCTTACACATTCCCCAACTATATTCATAGATTTAATGAATAAAGTATTTAGATATTGCCTTGATTAGTTTTGGGTCGTCTTTATAGATGATATTCTTATTTATTCAAAGATAAATGAAGACCATGAAGATCACTTTAATATTGTGATGAAACCTTAAGGAAGGATAAAATTTATGAAAAATTTACCATGTGTGGTTTTTGGATTTAGAATGTTTCATTATTGGGTCATATAATCTCATGTGAGGGTATATCAGTATACCCTTCAAGTATAAGAGTTATTGAACATTGTCTCAGGCTAACCACTATGACTGAGATCCATAGTTTTATTCATTTGGTTGGATATTATTAGTGATTTGTAGACAATTTTTATTTGTTACTGAATCCACTCACCACGTTGAATCATAAGAGAGATAAGTTCCTTTAGTCGTATGAATTTTAGGAAGGTTTTTAGGAACTAAAGAGAAGTCTAATCAGCGTACATGTACTTACACTATCCTGTGGTGGAGAAGGGTTTGTAATCTATAGTGATGCATCGAACAAGGGACCAGAATGAATCATCATGCATAAAAATATGGTTATAGCATTTTCCTCCTGAAAATTGAATGTCCATGAGAAAAATTACCCAACTCATGATTTTAAAATAAATGTGCTAATTATTTCATTAAATATATAGAGTAATTATCTATATAGAGAAATGTGTGTCAAATAAATTGATCAAAAAAGTTAAAAGTATATTATAACTGAAAAAACTATTGAACATGTACCGAAGAAGATTGTTAGATCTGATTAAAGATTATGACTACTCAATGCATTACCACCTTAGTAAACAGATCACGATGGAAGATGCTCTGATTTGAAAAGATCATGCTAGCTTGTATATGATGAGGATCACAAAGGATTTGATATTTTTTTTACATATAGTGGATAGATCTTGATATCTTTAAGAAAGGGGAGAAATATTATCTTTCTCAAATGAGTGTTCAACTATATATCCATGTGAATATTAAAGAGGCCCAAAAGGAATATGTAGAACTACAAAAGAAGGTAATAAATTTTCTTGAGTTCATCCTTGATTGTGATAGAATAATAAATTTCAATAACCATGTATTTATCCCCTTAGTACCTAATTTAAAGAAGGAGATATTGGATGAATCCCATATTCCATCATTATCCATTCATCCTGGATGTATGAAGATGAATAATGATTTGAAAGATTACTTTTGGTGAGATAGAATGAAGAGAGATATTGCAGAGTATGTTTCTCAACTCTTGGTATATAATAAATTTAAGCTAATAGATAAATTCCTATGGAGATGTTACAACCATTACCCATACCATAATGGAAATGGGAAAACATCACCATGGAATTTTTCATCATAATTCCCAACACTTCTAAAGGTCATAATGCTATATGGGTTTTTTTATCACCTTATAAAGTTAGACACTTTATTTCCACTATAGAAGATTTATCTATTGATTAACTTACTCATTTGTACATTAAGAAATTGGTATGATTTCATGGTATACCACTATCAATTGTATCTGATTGGGAACTAAGGTTTACTTAAATGTTTTCTAGAAGTATTTAGCAGGATCTGAATACATAGATAATTTTTAGTATTTCTTATCATCCTTAGACATGTGGATAGTATGATAGGACCATTCAAACTCTATAATTCATGTTGATATACACCTCTATGTATTTTAAATGGGGTTGGGATCAAATCCTCTCTTTGGTAGACGTTTAATACACTAATAGATTTCACTACAACATTCAAATGGATCCTTATAAATACCTCTATGGTAGGAAGTGTAGTACTCCAACATTTTAGAATAACATTAGAGAAAGAAATATATTAGGACCTGATCTATATGAGGAAATTTCATATAATGTTAGATCCATTCAACAAAACATAAGAGCAGCACAGATTCACTAAAAAAGTTATGTTGAAAATCATCAGAAATATATAGAGTTTGAGGTTTGTGACAAGGTATTCCTATGAATATCTCCTTGGAACAGGGTGATGATATTTGGAAATTAGGGAAATATAATCCCAATTTATATTATTCATTTTTAAATTCTTGATCATATTAGAATGGCAGTTTATCGATTGGTGATTGCGTTAAAGATCTCTCAAGTTCATGACATGTTACATGTATCTCTCTTGAGTAACTACAAATTTGAGCCTTCACATGTAATGAACTCAGAGGTCATACTTCTTGAGAAATATATTTATTATGATTAAAAACTGGTATAGATTCTATATCATAGTGATAATGTGCTATGAAATAATACAACTCACCTAGTCAATGTTTTGTGGTGAAACAACTTATTTGAGGAATCTATGTGGGAATATGAGGATGAAATGATGATGAAGTATCCTCATCTATATATACCTGAGTGCTAAATTTTTTAGGTGAAAATCATTTTAATGGTGGTATAATGTATCACCCTATGATTTTTTTGAAATATTTCTCTTTAAACAATTTTTTTCTTTGATAGTTTATGTTATATGTAACAATGAGTTTAAATGAACCACATAACATTATTAAACTATTATGTATCCATTATTTCTTATCCATTGGATTAAAGGGTAGGAATAATAATAAATTTATTTTTGAGAAATATATGGTCTATACATTTATAAAATAAATTCATTAGTCATTAAATGATTATAATTAAAAATAATAATTATTTTAAAATAAAATTAATTTTTTATTTTGATAAATCGTTTTTATGTGTGCAATGTATTTTATATCAAAAAATTAAATTAATTGATATTTTTGAATCATTTTAAAGAAATTTATATATTATTTACTTGATCAAATTTTTTAAACTTTCAACCAATATATTTCTAGGCATATGATAAGAATAAATCTAGTTTTATGCTTACAAATGTTTTTTCTAAAAAGTAGTTTTTGTCACATATTGTGCATTTATTTTATAATTAATTTATATAATTTATAGGTATTTAATTATATAAAATTAATTAAATATTTATAATTATTAGGTTCAAATTTGTTAAAAATACCCCTATTATTTTTTATTAGTATAAATATTAACCTTGGTAAATATTATCACCTCAATAAAAGTATGTCGGGTTAATCTAGATTAAAAATAAGTCATAAGGACCTAATTTTTCATCCCAATTCTTAATGGATGAAACTAATTTAAGCCTTAAAACTTTAGAATCTAATTATATTAGTTTAATGTACAATGTCTATGAAAATGAGTTGTATATTATCTAAATCAAATAAATCTACAAAATGTCACTCTCTTAGTATTAAATACTCTTTACCTCTTTACATATGGAAAACAACAAGTAACGAACCAATATTTATAATAATTTTCTTCAAAATTAAATTATATTAATGATAAAAATTTATTTATACTTTTTTTGTATTATAAAATTCCCTTAAATTCTTACACATCACTAATACAACATTTATTCTATTAATGGAAAAATAAAATAAATGATTTTGAAAATAATAAAAGTAATAAAAATTGAGAAATTTTAAGTGTTATATGGAATTAATAGGTGAAAATGAAAATTTAGTGCAGTTTTATTGGATTATATTTTAATTCAATTTTTTTCTTTATGTCTTTTAAGTAAAATTAAATAAATAGTGTCAAAATTGAAAATAGTGATATTTTAAGGAAATATATTTTTTAAATTATTAAAAAATCATAAAGATATTGAAATAAGTTTTGGTAAATACTATATGGTGTAAAATTTAATATATTGTACATTTATTGTATAATTTTCTCCTTATAAGTAGAAATTAAAATCCTTTAATATTGAATTGTTTTCATAGTTTAAATTAAAATCAGTTAACTAAGGGTTAATAAAAATGATAAAGTTTAAAATGACTCGAAAACATGTCTATGTTATATTAGTTGATTATATTAACACTCTATGATAATTTATCTTCAAGTAACTATCCATTTGGAGTCATTTTTATTAATAATTAATTTATTATAATTTAATCTTTTTAAAAAGTCCACAACTGCCTCTCACATCAATTATAAAAGGGCACCTCCTCCCTAACTTATTAACACCAAATTGAGCCTTATATATCAATAAAACTATAACAATTTATATTCTAAACTTCTTTATACACATTCTAGATGTTTTGTTATCTTCCAAAAGACCACCCCTAGAGCCCTTTAGAGGAGATCTAAATGAATCTATTCAAAGAAGAGGTAATCACCTTAATTAACCAGTTTCTTTTTTAATCTTATTTAAATCCTAAAAATATATGCTATTTATCATAAAATATAAAATAATGTCTACTAAATATTATAAAATTTCATAATTATTATTAAAACACCATTATATACCCCCTTTCCCATCAAACTAGAAATAAAAGTATCGATTGTGCGTATATACGACTTATCATTTCCACGTAGTAATAAAATTAATTTTTCATCACCATCTCTTAGGTGTGGTTATTATGATTGGTATAAAATTTATTATACTTATGAAATAATTATACTTCTAAGATTATAATTTCATGTATACCTTATTACCATCCAATCCTTTTTTAAATGATAATGTCGCTCGTGTGTACGTGTAGACTTCCACCCCATAAAGAAATGTGATTCATTTTTCATTTATATTTTATTTGGATGTTACTGAGGATTAATATACTGGATATATATGATATATATTATATAATAATTATATTTTAAATATTAATTAATTTTTAAATTTCTTTCATTTTATATATTGAAAAATAAAATAAAACGTTCATGCGTACATACAGCCTACCGTCTCTATGAACAATGTAATTTATTTTTTGATATCTAAATTTTATGGATGACTCAATATATATATATATATATATAATTAATATATATGATATTTATTTCATTATTAATATTATGTAGGTGATGTAATCAATATAAATTTACAAGTACTAGAACTACTGATCTAAAATACTCATGATAAAAGAAACGATTAACCACTAGAAATAACAATTTTAATAAGGAATTATTGGTAAAAAGGTGGTTTTGAAATGTTATAAAGGTATAATATATGAATTAAAATGTATTTAATATATAATCATAGTTAATTTAAATTTATTATATAGGATGTTAGTGTCATGTCGAAGGAAGAAGAACTCAATCTATGGTTTTTATATTATGATCTCATTATTTATTAGGATTATTTATGATTAAGTTTCTAATAATAGAATATTATGATCTATCTATAAATAGACTCATAAATTTTATTCTCTTATGTTTATTTCTTTAAAATGAATTTTTCTCTTTTTTCCCTCACCTTAAGTACTCAGAAGGCCGAAAATATTTTTTAAGGAAAATCTACATCATTTCTATCTTATGTCAAAAACATTTCCCTTCCATATCTATATTTTCTAAAAAAGTTTTAAATAAGGTTTTAATATTATACTATGACTTTATACATTCATTTTTAACTATTTTTAACATTTTTTACAAAAAAAATTAGACCTAATATTTTTTATTTTTAAAATGATGTACTTTTTTGGATTCTCAGAAAAAAATTGGAAGGAATGTTTTTTAAATTATACAAGATAAATGTATTTTCCTACCCACATGACTATTTTTTTCTTTGAATATTCATTTAAATGTTTACAAGGATCTTTTGAAATAAAATGTTTTCTTTTATAATTGCTATTTTTTTAAAAAAATAAGTGATTTCAGAATGGAAAGGTTATTTTATTCAATAATGTTTTAATGATATTTTTATAGTATTACTATTCATCAAAGATAACATCCATTGATCTCACTTATTCATTAATAGGGAAGTAATATGGGGATATCATCATTATTTTTTCTCTAGATGATTTATTTTTATGATGAAAATAAGTTTATGAAACCTGTTTCTTTTCTACAGGTAATGCTATGATGAAATGATGAAATATTTGTGAAACTGGTTTCTTTTCCATAGGTTATGCTATGATGAAATGCTTATGAAACCCATTTATTTTCAGGGGTTCTGATATTATTATTGTTTTATGATATTGTGGGACACATATTTATTATTTTAACAATGTTATTGGTGGTACTTATATCTCACTCCTATGCATTGGGAAAATATTGATATCTCATGAGATGAACCGGACTAAAATAGGGAGTTTACGTAGTTTAGTAAGAGAATTTATCCACTATGATTTTCGTTGGAGTGAACCATGGATACTATGATAGTTTCAAGGTTGAACCCAATAAAATATGATTGTCTTGGGAGTTAACCTTTTTCTATTATGATGGTTTGAAGAGCATAACCAATAGACTATGATAGTCCTAGTATTGAAGCCATTACAACTAAGGAAATAATTTTTTATTCTTATATATATGACACAAATCAAATTATTATGAATATGTTAACCTTTTATAGTTAATATTATTTGATTATTTTATAATTAATGTCTTATAAACTACCATGATTTATTCAATGGAACAATATTATGATATATGATATGTAGGGTACAGTTTTTAAGTGTTAGGATCAGGTTCTCGTACCCCTTTTTCTCATGTTACGCTTATATGATCATTGATATCTCTATTGTTTACACTAAATAAGGATCATAGATCACCCATTAATTATCCTTAATTTCACTAGGTTATGAATAAAGGTATTAAGTATTATATGTTGAATTGATATCTATTTAGGAATATCTAAGTGGGAGATGACATATAACTATTATGAACTAGTTTTTTATGTTTCCACATTTCCATAGATACTGGACCTGTACAATTCTAGAATGTATTTTTATGTTATTCAAAGAATATTAATCTATTTAGATGTAATATCAATGTATGATAATTGTTGGTTTAAGTAGTTTTAGAGATGGAATAGATAGTTTTTTAAGAAAATAGATGGGTTTATGGCTATTGTTATTGCTATTGTAACGTCCCAGGTTTGGGTGCCACCCAAAGGTGCCCTGTACCAAGACGGTCACATGAACCCAAGCGCATTTCCCTAAATTCCAGAGGCATCCAACTAGAAGAAAGGGAAAAGGCCTGATAATGGGGAAACTATTCCCTCACTGGCATAGTATACACAATGGAATTAAGAATAAAACAACAGAGGAAGTAGTAAAACCATTCAAAATAAGTAAACAATAAAAGACAGATAGTAATACAAATAAAAGGAGCATGGATATATAAATGATTCATGTCACATGTGTCTAGGAAAGAATCCAAAATAGGTTCCAAAGCTAGAAATACAATACAATCCAATACAAAGGAAAAGCATGTAAACTCCAACAACATCGCAAGCCCAATCTTGGTCCCATGTTCTCCAGCTCCAACAACAAAAATGTTCCCGATGAAGAAGGTCACTTGAACTTATCTTTACCTATAATAATATAACCTATGTGGGTCCAAAATAATGACCCAAAATGGGTGTGAGACGAATTCTAGTTGGAAACCACAAAAAGATCTATGCCTAACTGTCAGTGAATAGATATAAGAGGTAATATGCAAGAAAGATGTAATAAACTAGGAAGTAATCTAAATTAAACAATCCAACAGTTTTCATTTACATTCATTTACCATTTATTAATCATCTATTGAATCATATAACCCTGGGATCAAGCCCAAGATCTATATCCCCCATGTAAAGTAACCAAAACAGATGTCTCATAAGACCGTCTAAACAATCAAGTAAGACTGAATTAAAGCTTGTGATTTGTCTTGGAAGACACATCATAGACATTTAATTATTCATAAATGACCCTCTCAGAAATATCTCATGGTTTAACCCCTTTGGTTCATCATAGAATCAATTCATTAAGTGATTACCCTCTAGGAAATCTCTCAGGTTCTAACCCCTTTGGTCCAGCATAACCTCAATTCATTAAATAACAACCCTCTGAGAAAGCTCTCACAGTCTAATACCTTATGTTCAATCATATATACCAAGACTCTCATATTACTATGTAAATAATATGGAAGTCCCCTCAGTCCTATAGGTCCAAGGCTCTCATGGTTTGTTAGAAAATATATAGGGCGCATATCATATCAAAGCAAATAATTTGGAAGTCCCCTTAGTCTTCCTGGTCCAAGGATCTCATGGTCCATTGGAAAAAATAACACACCTAACATATAAAGAAGCTCATGTAATCTATAACTATGAAATAGATAAACATTCACAATGTATATCACATGAATTTCACATAATTGAACTTTATCCTAATCAATAAGGCATGGAAAACAAGGTACACCTCAAGGACACCTAGACCAAATGGTTGTAAACAATCCAATAAGGGGAAACACACCCATAGTGTATCCATTATACAAGTTATCTAACTATACACAGAATAAACAACCCTTTATCAATCAATCAACCCCTAACATGTAACAATAGGGTTAAATTCCAATTCTAGCAATACCCAAAAACGTGGACATACATATCTTTTAGCATATATAATCCAAATAAAAAGAAGGCACAAACCACTTACCTCGATGTCATACAATTGATATAATTGAACATCAACCCCAGAATTGGCCTAAAATGGTGTAGATTGGTGTGATTACAACGCACTAGACTATGTCTCAATTGGAGCTTGGATGGAGAATTAAGAGATCAAACTTTGTCCATCATTCCGAAGTGCTATTGTACGAAACAGGAGAAGAAGAAAGTGATTTTGCATATGAGATGCGACCTCGATATTATATTTCAAATAAAAAAAGTAAATGGAGTGTTAATAAACACTATACACCATATAGTAGCTCAAACGGCCCCCAAATTAAGTGGGTCTGACAAGTCACCACACGACCATGTACTCAGCTGTTACACGGTACAAATGTGGTTTTATGTGGGAATATAGGTACACAACATGTACACATAAGTACACATCATGTAGTTATAAAATCCCCCTTTCTTCATTTTTCCTTAAAACAACCAAAAAAAAGATCCATACATGAAAATAAGATCCATGTTCTCACAGAATTTACCCTTAAAGAAATCCATCCCTGAATTTCTCTTCTAATGGTGGTGAAGAAGAATCTATGAACAAATCCAGCCACTACAATCACACATTAACCTCTCTCTCCCAAGTCTTGTCCTGCAAACGCCTGTGCTTCCATAACACATGTACTAGAAGAACTGACCGAACATAGAGAACCTTCATTATATGATCCACAATTCGACTAGGGTGCTCCTCTAAGGAAGCATCCACCTCCAAATCGACCTCATCAGGTTGAAAAAACATGAGACAAGTTTGATAAGTAACACCGTAACTGAGAAACATGAAAGACATCATGCATAGCCTATTACCTATAATGTAACTACAACCGATAGACAACCTACCCGACTCACTCCAAAACCTCAAACGGACCACCGTGTCTCGGGGAAAGCTTCCCTATCTCTAAATCCTCCTATGTCAAAACCATGGTGTGACATGTTTGAAAACCTGATCTCTGACCTTGAACTCCATAGGTCATCTCCATCAATCAGCATAAGATTTCTAGTGAGACTATGCAGTATCCATCCTATTATCAATCAACTCCACCTACTCAATGGTCTCTTGGACAAGACAAAGTCCCAATATAGCTACATCTCCTACCTCCAGCCAACATAGGGTGGATTGGCATGGACTACCATGAAAATATTCATAGGTTTCCATCTGAATCATCACCTGAAAACTATTGTTATAGGGAAACTCCACTAAGAATATGTGTCTCTCTCAAGAGCCACCAAAATATAGGATGCATTCTCAAATAATGTGATCTAAAACTTAAATCGTGATTTCAGACTGGACATCTATCTAGGGATGGTAAGATTTACTCATAAGTACCTATATACATAAAGAACTTTGTAGTCACTACCAGAAATGAGAAGTAAACTGGGCATCCCTGTCTGAAACAATAGAGTACAGAACCTTGTGAAAACATACTATCTCTTAGATGTACAAATTTCCAAGTTCATTAACACTTAAGGTTTCCTTGATTGGAAGAAAATGTTCAACCTTCGTGAGTATGTCAACAACAACCCATACAACATCATTTCCTTGAGGCGACCTTGGGAAAACCATCATGAAATCTACCACAGAATCATTCCACTTCCACTCAGGAATGGGTAACTTCTGTAATAGCCCTACCATTCGCTGATGATCCGCCTTCAACTACTGAAAGGCGGAAAATTTAAAAAAACCAGCTATATCCCTCTTCATGCATAGCCACCAATACTGATGATGTAGATATTGATACATCTTGGTGACACCAGGATGAAATGCCCATACTAAGGCATGAAAATATTGTAACAACTCCTAGCATATATCTGATGACACCCATACGTGCCCATGAAAATGTAAAACCCATCCTCAACTATGGTCCACCCTGGGGTAGGGTCATCACCTAACACACTCTCCTATAGGAAAAGGCCATAAAATCTGATAGCTACCTCATTCACACTCGATCTAGTACAGTAGAGGTAACAACTATAGAAGAAAGAAGTGTCTTCCCTATTTTTTGAGAACCTCTAAATGTATCTCAGAGAATAGATCCATAAGCTACCAATCACTATTGGCTTCCTAAACTACATGTATATGAGTCATCCTGCTCAAAGAATCATCCATTGTGTTTCCATTCCTAGGCATATTGGAAATCTCAATGTCAAAAGACTGAAGGAACTCAACCCACATTTACTATCTCAAATTTAGATCACACTAAGTAAAGATATACTTGAGGCTTTTGAGGTCAGTGTATACCACAAAATACTCTCCCAAAAGACAATTCCTCCAATAGTGCAAGGCCTGAAAAACCTTGGATAAATCGAGATTGTGCGTAGGGTAGTTCCTCTCATGTGGCCTCAACTACCAAGACCCATACACAATGACTCCTTCCACCTACAAAAGCATTGCACTCATCCCGATAGCTGATGCGTCGTAGTAAATAGTGTAACTATTACCTGGTTCTAGAAAAATTGGTATCAGTGCTGTATTATATCAACTTTTCAGCTCCTAAAAGGCTGAATTACAGGAATCTTCCCACAAGTACATCAAAACCTTTTTAGTCAGTCCCGTTAGTGGTGCTACTTATCATAAAAATTACAGAATAAAGCGTATGTAGTAACCATCTATCCCCAAAAAACATTACACTTCAAAGAAATTATATGGCCTCTCCTAGAAAACTATCTCTTTCACCTTATCCAGGTCTATTGATACTCATGTCTCTGAGATTACATGTCCTAATAAATAAATATGGTCTATCCAAAAGTAGAACTTTAAGAGCTTAGCATATAACTGATTCTCTCTCAGTGTGCTCAAAATAATCTCAAGATGGATGGAATGGTTGTGTCGAGTGTGAGAGTAAACCAATATATCATCCACAAAGACAACCACAAAATAATCCAAGTAAGGTTAAAACACTCGGTTCATTAGTGCCATGAAAACTTCTGGTGCATTCATAAGACCAAATGGAATAACCAAATACTCATGTAGACCATACCTACTCTGAAGGCTATAAGAGGTATATCCAGTGGTCTAATGCACAACTGATGACAACTGGATATCAAGTAAATCATTGAGAACACCCGAGCTCCTCGAAGCTAATCAAAGAGATCATCAATACCTAGAAAGAGATATTGATTCTTGACTGTCAACTTGTTCATCCTATGATAATCCACACAAAGTCTGAGGGTTCCATCCGCCTTCTTTTCAAAAATGATAGGAGTAACCTAAGGATAAGTACTCGGTCCGATGAAACCCTTTTCCTCCAACTCCTATAATTGTTTATTGAGTTCCTGTCATTCTAGTGTATCTATCCTATAAGGAGAAATGGACACCGATGTCACTCCTAACACAAGCTTAATAGAGAAATCCACCTCTCTGTCTAGAGGTAAACCTAAAAAGTCATATGGAAAGACATATCTAAAATGATCCACCACTAGAGTAAATTCCATATGTTAAGTCCCATGTTCATCTATATATAAGCTAGCAATTTGGGCTGTGATTCCTTGCAACCCATGATGCTTGAGTCCAGCTCTGCTCACCTGAACATCCCATTCTCCCTTGTGTAGAAAAGATCCACCATCTGTTGATGTGAAACTCACCCTGGGGTAATAGTAGTCAAAAAAGGCCTAAAATGAGGCCAACCAGTCCAATTCAAGTATGACAGTGAATCCTATCATCTCTACAACATAGAGGTCCCATAAGAAGTGACACCCATCGACCTCAAGTGGGAACTCCTTACACAGACGTACACTAGCCTTCCTAGTCCCCAATGGAGTGTCTAGTGTCATAAATTCACTACAAGTACACATATATAGACCAAGGATCTCCACAATGGAAAAAAATATAACTATGGGAATATCATGTATCAAAAAGAGCAGAAGATAAAACTGAGGAAACTAGAATTATACCTCTAACCATAGAGGGTCAAAGATCCTACTCCTATTGGGTCTGTTCCATCGCAAAAGTCTGACATGTACCATGTTATTGCGACCTTTCCTGTCTATCTGGAGATATTCCACCCTGTTGTCACTGATAACCTATCATCTGGCTACCACAACCACTACCACCTCCCTTGCCTGAACGACCTGACAAACTTTATTTCCCTGACTGATGAGGAACTAGTAGCCCTTCTTCTATATGTGATGTCATAACAGACCCCCTCTCACTTTTTTTTGGTGATAACATCCTGCAAAAATGCTGAAGATGACCCATCATTCAATTAGATCAGCACTCAACTAGGTCTCTCAGGTACTGTGGTCTTGTGTGCCCACTCTTCCCGCTCTGGTATCACCTCACCTGGCTAATTGAAGATACACCCCTTCTACTGGAATCATCATGGAAAGTATCCCTACAACACTTCCTTCTATCAGTCTAAGGAGTATTAGCCCTGGATACTGAACCACCCTATCCCGCAACTCCAAACTCCCTTAGATTATGTTTGGTAATCAGCAGATGATTTACTATAGCATTGAAAAAATTCAATCAGAAAACATTCACCTGTGATCAGATGTCGTACCTAAGACCATCCTCAAATCGCCTAACCAGTGATAAATCGTCACCCCCAGGAAAAGTAAAAAGTGCTAAAGATCTGTAAAATGAGAATAGTAATCCATCACTGAAAGAATAAACTGCTCCAAAATCATGAACTCCCGGTCTCAGTCAGTCTTCAACATCTCGGGGTAGAAGTAATCATAAAAGGTACTCTAAAAGTCTTCCCAATCCATATACTGATGATGACCCACAGATGAAACAACATCCCTCCATCTCTTGTTGTAATCACATAGTATTTAATTCACAAGATTCACCCTCCTCTCATGAGGCTTCTCTAGATGCTCGATGATAGAAAGCATGGCCTCCAACCATGACTCTCAAAACGGTGGTCCTAAATCCACTAAAAAGTGAGAGGATGATACTAATGGAACACACATGTAAAATCTTACATAGTGGGGTAGTATGTGGTTCTCCCTGGAATGGTCTACATCATCCTCATAAAGAATTCACAAAACTATGCATCAACACTTATTTCCAGTATAATAGGTGGTGAAAAAGAGGCATAACGACAGGACCTGCTGGTATTCATTGATCTACCATTTCCAGTGACTAATCATCACCCAATACCTGGTGTATGACTAGATAACGTCTTTATGGAATGAATATGCAAGGTCAAGTACACAACTTAGTACAAAATTAATGAAAACTGTAACTCATAAGAACAAGGACTTAACAGGTGAGGGAAAACATTCAAGTTTTACAAGGGAGGGTTAAACAGCATGTAGAACCACTACACAATGTGTTCCCTTAAGCCGTAACATGGGCGTGTACCTCTTCCAACTTGGTCTTGTAACACACCATACACACGACATGTTCTTCCTGAGACACGATGTGTATGTAAATATTCTTCCTTACCTAGGTACTTCTACACGGCTAGAACTACATGGTTTAGATGGTGAAACACTACATGGAGTGCATAATCTAGACCCGACATGTATAACACAAGTTCTATCCACACGTGTCGTTAGTCACATAGCTAGATACATGTCCGATTACAGCATGGCGTGTACTCCTAGTACACGACGTATTCTACCAAAAGTTTACTGACCCTGTGTCTCTACTCACATAATCAGTCACAAAGTCTACAACTACACAACGTATACATACGGCACACAACATGTACTTAGGAAAATTCATTTTTTCTAGAGAAAAAGAACAAATGGAATGTGTTAATAACATCACGCACCGTGTTGTCTAAGTTTCTTGATAGCAATCCTCTGAAACTTCTATGAAACACCAAAAATCTTAAAATTAGTCCATGGCATGCCTTGTTCCGATATGTGAGAGCCCATAATCCCCGCTAATCAATGTTTGGCATCATTATTAATATCATATCTTAATAGAATTCAATTAAAGTTGAAACACGATCCACCAAATTCTGATCCAAGAGGGCCTATAACACCTTAGGGACCAAATCTTGACATCCTTCCAAAAGAAACATTACATATAGAAATTCCCTATCAAAAGAGAAGGTATTTCTATCACAAAATCTATCACAACAACATTCATATCTAGCATGAAATCTATCATAATAGAATTAAATCATTAATTCTCCTTAAAAGACATGGAAAAGATGCATGGAATGTTTTTTCTAAAAAGTTTTTATATGATACATGAGATGGAATACCCTCATCTCATCAGGTTGAAACAAAATAGAACAAAAAATATATCAATACTAACAACACAAAACAAGTGTGTCACCCAACGGTGAAATTGAATCAATTTTAATAGTTCAAAATCCAAAAATTACAATTCAATTTGAGGTAATTTGGATTTTCCCTATACAAGAGGTAGCTACTCCTCATTACAAAAAATTACCAAACTCCATTTCCTTCCTATCCATTTACAATGTCTCCAAATATTATGAAAAACTAGAAAAGAAAACCCCCTTTGATACCACTTTGTAACATCCTAGGTTCGGGTGCCACCCAATGGTGCGTTATACCTGGTTAGTCACATGACCTCAAGAGAATTTCCCTAAACGCTAGAGGCTACTGACTAGTAGTGAGGTACAATGTATGATAATGGGTAAACTATTCCATTAGTGGTAGAGTATAAAAAACAAAATTAAGAATAAAATAATAGCATAAGTAGTAATACCATACAACAGAAGTAAATAGCGAAAGACTGATAGTAATAAAAACAACCCAAGAATAGATATATAAATGATAATGTTACATGTGTCTAGGAAAGCAACCAAAATAGGTCTAAAAGTAGAAAATATAACACAATACATCACAAAGAAAAATCAAGTAAACTACAAAATTAATCTTAAGAATGATCGAAGGGTGTAAGGACTCCTGATGGGCCTGTAAGGGGCGCTGCGGCTCTCGGAAACTCTCCTCGTCACCGCCTCCTTCCCTCGGTTCTCGTCGTCTCCTCCCCTCAGATCCGGTGGCTCTGGGGTTTTCTCTGACTCTCCCACTCTCATCGCTAGCTCTCTTTCCCAAGTCCACTCGCATGATAGGGTTTTCACTGGAGGCACGACGCTGGTCAGAGTTCGAAGCTCAAAGCTCCGGTGGGGGCGGTTGGGGTTTTGCGGCGACTATCAAAGTTGATAAGGGCGGTGGCGATAGGATCTGGGTTACGGGTTTTCGTTGCTTGCAACAGTTTCTTATTTCCCTATGATTAGGGTTTTTTGGTTTGTGTTTTGTTTCGCTGTATGTGTGATTTGGTTTTCTGGATCTGTACCCGCTGTTTTCTGGTCGTGGATGGTTATACTTCCCGATGGTCGATGTCTTACGGCTACGGTGAGATTGACGGAAATTCTGGTTGGATCTACGAGTGTAATATCAATCCGTCTACGACATACTCTATGGAGTGCTCTGGAACCTTCCTGGTACGCGTCGGCGTCTTCCGTGGTGGTATGTTCTCGACCACGGGTGATGGGGTTGCGGACGTTGGTGCAACTCTCCTTCGTTCCGGATATTTCGGTTCCCCTGCTGATCTCTGGTGGGCGTGATGAATAGTGTGGCATGGATGGTGGTAGTCTGACACCGGTGATGATCACTGGTGAGGAGTTGTTTGTCCTCCGGTGTTAATGTTTGCGGTGGCGCGTCAGGGTTGTTCGCCGACGATGCTGTCTGATCGCGCTGATGGGGTGTGGCTCGAGGTGGCGACCTATTCGAGATGGCCCAATAATCGAGACTCATTATGGTTTTCTTGTTTGAATTTGAAATTTGAATTTGCAGATGGTGGTTTGTGGTTTTAAGCCTGGTTACCAGTTTTCCTTAAACCGGCTTTGGAGAAAATATAAAAAATGATTTGTATGCATGTAATCTTAAGCCTGATCTTGGTCTCATGCTCTCCAAATCCAACAACAAGCAAGAACCTGATGAAGAAGGGTGCTTTACCTTATATATAACTGTAATCATATAACCATTCTGGGTCCAAAAGCATGACCGAAATAGGGTGTGATATGAATCCCAGTAGGAATCCACCAAAATATATGTGCCTAACTATTAGTGAATAGATATAGAAGACAATATGCAATAATGAAGCTATAAACTAGGAAGTACTCAAAAGTAAACAATCCTATAGTTTTCAATTACATTCATTTAACATTTATTATTCATCTTTTGCATCATTTAACCCTATGATCTTGTCTAATCTCTGTATCCCCCATGTAATGTAACGAAAATATACATCTCATAAGACCATATAAACAATCAAGTAAGACTAAATCCAAGCTTGTGCATTGGATTGGAAAACACGTCACGAACATTCAGTTATTCATAAACAAACCTATGGGAAATCTCTCACAGTCTATCCCCTTTAGTCCAACATAACATCAATTAATTAGGTTATTACCCTATGGTAAATCTCTCTTGGTCTAAACCCTATTTTCTTGCATGGAATCATTTCATTAAATAATAACCCTCTAGGAAGGCTCTCACGGTCTAATCCCTTCTGGTCAATTATCTATACTAAGTCTCTCATGGTCCTGTGTAAATAATATAGAAGTACCCTTAGTCTTCTTGGTATAAGGCTCTCACAATCCATTGGAAAAAATTGAGTGCACATATCATATCAAAGAAAATAATATGGAAGTCCCATTAGTATTCCTGGTCCAAGGATCTCATGGTCCATTGGAAAAAATAGCACACATAACATATAAAGAAGATCATTTAATCTATAACTACTACATGGATAAAAATTCGCAATGTATATCATAGTAATTTCACATAATCAAACTTTATCCCAATTACTAAGGTATGTAAAACAAGGTACACCTCAAGGAAACCTAGACCAAATGGCTGTAAAAAATTCATATAGGGAAAACACACCCATGGGGTGTCCCTTAGACAAGGTATCTGACCTTACGCATAAGAAAAAACCCTTTATCAATCAATCAACCCATCAAAGATAATAACTAGGTAAAATTCCAATTCTAGAAATACCAAAAAATGTGGGCATACAAAACTTTTAGCAGATATAATCCAAATACAAAAAAAGAAAGGCACAAACCACCTACCTCGATGTTGTACGATTGATATACTAGAATGTCAACCATTGAATCTGCATAAAATGACATAGATTAGTTGGATTACAATGCACATGATTGTGTCTCAATCATAGATTGGATGATAAATTGAGAGGTAGAACTTCGTCCATCATTCTGAAGCTCTCCTGTATGAGACATGGGAAGAATAAAGTGTTTCCGGACATGAGATGAGACCCCGCTTCGATATATCAAATAAAAATAAAATTACATGACATGTTCATTAACACTACATGCCGTGTAGTAGCCTCAACCGACCCCCCGACATAAGAGGGTCTAACAGGTCAACACATGGCCATGTACTCAGCCGTTACATGGTCAAAAAATGGTTGTACAAGGAAAGCTAGGTACACTATGTGTACTTAGAAAATCCTCTTTTCTTTCTTTTTCCTAAAAAAAACCTAAGAACATGATCAATACCTGAAAAGAAGATTCATATTCTTATAGCTATGATTGTTGGTTTTTGGTAGTGTAATAGCTGATGTGGAATTGGGAGAGGATGTGTTGTTATGTTATAGTTTCTGAGTGGTATGGAACATGGATATAATATGTGATACTATTAATGAAACATGGGTTAAAAATTATAATTGGTGAGTATTAAATGAATTACAATGTTTTCTATGAAAAAACTAAATGTGGGAATAAAAGTGGCTAATGAATAATAAATAGAATGAAATTAAATATGGTTAGTAAATAAACATGTATGGTAATGGAAATTCTGAATTTTTTAATAATGAATAAAATGGAATGTTTTTAATACTATTGTGGCTATTTTTTGTGAATTGATAAGGCTCTTTTATGGGATAGGTTGACGACGGTTGATAACAAGTGGTAATAATAATGCATTGGCTGTTTTGGGTGATAGTAGTGTAAGTTTGGGCATGAAAACTTAAGTTGGTCTTATGGGTGACTGTTATACTTGTTATATTTTCTAGATATGTCTTACGCACCACCACACAAGTTGGGTAACCTTTCTAGTTCCAATAAGATTTTAGGTTCTGGGTGTTTTCCTTAGTATCTTGGTTATAAAGCAAATGGATAGAAAATTTCCCCCTCTTCCAAACATCCCCTTCATAAGTAGTATGAGTTATGAAACATTATATTAGGTATATATATTTAAGCAATAATGGATTTAGGTTTTATTGTATATATATACATTCAATCATGGTTATATGGTTGTGGAGTAGATACATGGTGGGGTTCATTCATATTATGAGGAGGGCTTGATATAGATATCCTTCATACTCATGATATCCTGCTATGAAAATGACCTAAATTGAAGTTGTGATTTAGATATTGAATTCAATACATGGTTGTGATGTGTGTATATGTGGTTATGTTTTTATATAGAAGGGGTGGAAGCGCATGACATAAGTTTTTGATGTGTGAGAGTGACTAAATTGTCAAGGAAATTGTGGTAGGGTACCTTCTTGACATATATTACTTATACTGTGTTACTGTACTCAGAGGTGATATTGGGTGAGTGATCCATAGTGAGGTTGGGTGATAGGTAACTTGGAATAGGTTCGTGTTAGTTCTCTAAGGTATTAATATTCTTCATTCTTATTTTCATGAAATGTTTTAGATAGGATTATACTAAGTATAATTTTATGATCACCCCTATATATATAATTTTTTTATAGGTTTACATGAGGGAGTTAGTGGTTGAGATAGACCACACTAGCATGGTGAGATAATGATTGAATTTTTTGTCATTACCATAGGTGTTTCATTTGGGTTTTTTGTTTTGGATACCTCCTTCATGCATGGCATTTACATGTACTGTAGATTGAGTTTATCTTAAATTATTTGGTTTTTTTTGGAAATTTATCGTATATTTATAGGAATATGTGGGTAATTATTCCCTTATATGAGTTTATATACCATCATTGATAGTATCCAACATGCATCCTACTGGATGTGGGATTCTTAGGTCACACTCATATTTATTATAGTCATAGGATAAAAATCCATTTATTGGCAGGTTATGTCCTAGTATAAGTTTATTATTCTCAAACTTGATTTCATAAATTTTTTTATGTCTATTATATTTCAAATGTTGGTTTTCATTTGTAAATTTTCATGGTTTTCAAGGTTCTTGTATTTTATTTATCATATTGTAGTAGAATGAAATTTTAAAGAGTAATTTTGTATAATGATTTATATATATTTTTGTTATTTGATTTAGTCCTTGGGGAATTATCACATGTAAGGTTGTTTGACCTAGATTAGAGGATTGTGTTCTAGTTTAACATAAAGGTTAAATCCTTATTTCTTTTTATTTCTATTTATTGATCAAAAAATAGTGGTTGGGGTTCATTTTAAGGGGAAACCAAGGACATAAAACCTAGGAATATAAACCATTAAAATTTATAATTCGATCACTTGGACCCTAATAATTTTATCGAATAATCAAACTTTTTATTACCATCATGAATTAATATATTCATTATATTTTTGTTTTAGTATCAATCACCCTATCATCAGTTAATAATAGCTTAGAATCAATGGATAAACATTCTCATGAAACACATTCATATTCAATAGATTTCACGAATGAATTGTAATTTAAATTCTATACCTCTTTTTTAATCATTTAAATATTCTTTATTTTTGTTTTTATCCAATTTGATTCCTATCATACATGATAAGAAACAATGAAAACCATAGCAGATAGATTACATGATATCTATAAAATCAATATGATTCCATTATAGCATAAATCACATGTGAATCATAACAGCCGTCCAATCTCAGTATTAACTCTAGTTAATATATTCATTACTATATTTCCACCATTACCCTAAAAACATAAGGCATGATATGTTCACATGTGAACTTAAATAAGGACAATTAGTGAATCCCTTACCTTAACATGAGAATTTGACATCCTTCAATCATTAATAGAATAAAAAGCACCAATATATGATATCCTATCTTTCAAGGAACCCTCAATCCCTAAGAACATAATACCATAAGGAACAAACCATAAATAATAATAAGGATTCCCATGAAAATCAAAGAAATAAATGTCTACAATAAGATGGGAGAGAACAGGTGAGGAAATAACAAATTTGGGAAGAAGAAACTCACCTCAATTCACTAATACTCAATATTTAGAAGTCAGGGGATTACTCCTAGAAAAGTGGGATTAAAGGCCTTTGAATAGGTCCTTGGGTTTCCTTAGTATCAATATAGAATAAAAAAAATTAGATAATTTTAATGGTTGGCTCAAATTTATATAGGTTATATTTTTAATAGAATATAGAGAAACTCATTGAAATATGAATTAATATGTAGGGTTTCCCTAATACTATGTCTCATTAAGAAGGGACATGTTTTAACCTTTATGGGTTTTACCCAAACTAAAAAATATGAGAGAAATATACACTAGAATGGTTTGAATCCAAAACGCTTATAAAATCCATGGTGCAATCTACATCTCATATTCTATGAATCTTACAAACCCATGGTAAGTCTTGATGCAACCCATGAACTATGTCGTAGCTACCCCTAAATTATTATACATTAAGATGCATGGTACCCCAAAAATATATTCCATAATTACTAGGGTTATACCATAAGGTATAATTTAAATACTATACTACCATGTAACACAGTACCATTCCACAACTACCCCAAAATAATAGAGATACCAAAATCCTCATCTTAGGACTCTGTGCTGAAAATCACAACTATGTTATACCCACTCCTGAATCAACAAGATCCTGAAAATTAACTACCTTTGGACCCTTCACCACATGCACCTTCAAAATGCCACTAAAAGTCACTATAGTAAAAGGCAATGCTTCACACTCTAAAATCATCTTCAAACTAAAAATTCCTTCTCAACTCCACTTACACTCATCAATATTCCTCCCAGACACCTCCAACCACCCAAAACACCAAGTAAGGACTTAAGAAAAACTTGGCTCTTACAAAAACAATTTTTAGGGAATTTTTCATAATGATATCATAGTTTTCTATAAAAACTTTATAAGAAAACTAATTCTCACCCACATGACCTTTTATATAACAATATAGGCCTTTCAAGAATTGGTAATAACTATGATTTATATAATCCATAGGGAAAATGAAAGAGGAATCTATAGAAAAATAAAAATTCTACCTAATTTAAAGGGGTTGTAGTGTATTATCTATAATACACATGTATCTCTATATCTATGTCCACCAAAATGTGTCTCATAAATCATGAATAATCACATAATACCTATTTTGAAGACCTTAACGAACCACGAGAAGTAGATTATGAAAAACTCAGAAAGACCAACTCATATATTATATATTCTTAAATTAAATAAAAAATAAGATATATGAACACATCACATGTTATTTGTCCTAGTATATGAGTACACCTTATGTCAATCACTGATATAGATAATAATTTCACATTCCACTTATCTAGGTATTAATTTCCACCCCCTCATCCTTTTTGAATTCCAGGAATTAATGTTATACAATTCATATAGAAGGATAGGTCTCATATTAATTAATAAAAAATTTAAATAATTAAAAAATATCTAGTCACTTGAAACATAATTTATTTTTGAATGATTCATTTTTATATGTAATTTTTATTTTTTGAGTTTTGTGGTCGTACCAACCCTTCTATCGATCTTCAAAACCTGATTCCAGGGGTTTGTTTCACCCAAGTCATTGTTTTTAATCATGTTCTATGGTTTAGTGGAAGCCTCCTATGTTTGGTAAAACACTAGAGGAAGATCAGATGGTCTATGATATTGAAAATAGATCCATTTATAAATAAACACCAAGTAAAACTTAAATTCCATGTAATTCATTTTAATGATGTATATCATCGTGTGAAGACTCAGGGGTCTTCTCAATAAATACATGATTTTTAATTAGTTTAAACATCATAAACCTAATACATGATGTGTAAATAATTACATTCCATGTAATGTGTGGGATGATTTTTTCATAAAAGATACACAAGGGGATAAATTTACCTTATTTATTTTCCCCTTCATGTATAGAGGATGGAGTGACCAAGGATCTCTCACAGTCTTCCTCTCCCCCACTTATAGGTTATTTGGGTTCTCCTCTACCTGAGCTCTGGTATAAGATATTTCTATCTCACTGGAATCATGGTGGTATGTACTTAATTCCTCATGTATCTCTTCTTCTTTTATATCACCATATGGAATGATAAATTTGGGCGAGATTGTTTCCCTATTTTCATTGTGTTCATCTAAAACCCTGATTTATAACATATCATCTCGAGTTTGAGGCCGATATCGGATTATCGAGTACTTATGAGTATAAAGTTTATGGTGCCTAGATTTATCCTTGATTTTACATGAATATTGTGTGTGTTCTTAAATATGTGTAGGGTGGGTTTTTTGAGTAAGACCCTAATAAATAAATATTTTCTTTTAAATTTTTCAATGCATGATAAGATATGCCTATGGTCATGATCCATCTCCACTACAAATGGTCAATATGGGTAAGGGGATTGAACCAACATGAACAGTTTAGGTCGGGTGTGTATATTAAATTAAATCAAATTTGTATATTGAATTTCTTGATTCCAAGGGAACCTAATGTTCTTGTCTTGAGGATTGAGGGGATGTTGATCACCTAGAATGAGGTTATGTAGTTTTTCAGGTTGGGCATGTCCAGAGACATATAGGGTGATGATGATCACCAGGTTGAGGAAACCTGGTAGCCAGTTTGAGGTGATGAGGTTATTTGGATGGGGGAATAACATGCGTAACTTACGACAGTGTTGACCATCAGTTTTTAGAAACATGGTCATAGGGAAAAAACGTTATGGATGCTGTGTCTTAGGTGTGTTGGGAAAATTCCTATCACCTAATTTTGGCTAACACACCATTTGAGTTGTGTGCACACCAATAGGAATGATATGAGGTGGTGTTGAACACTCACTATGGGTGGAGGAACCTATAAATTATATATATTATGGGATGGTGTTGACCATCATATATGGTGGGGGTGATCACCATATAAATCCATGTGGACAGTGATGCACCATCGATTAACAATGTTGAAACCATTGGTTAGAGATGAGGCTCACCATACACTTGAAGTCGATGTGCCAGAATTACAAGAGGCTGAATATCATTGTGACTCAGGATTTCGGGCTTTTAACTGATGATGATTTTATTAGATGAGGTCTGAGGGACTGGGTACATGATTTGGAATTTTTGTTAGATGCCAGGTTACATGATTTATGGCATGAGGTGTCAAGTGACATGATTATAGGTGATACCTAATGGTTCACATAGGATGTTATTCATCAGGGTATTAATTTGGATTAATGACATGTATCCTCCTAACTACAATTATATATATGAAGATATGTTTTTTATTCCATATATATAATTGGAGGAACAAGCTAAAGCTAATAGTGGTGATGGTCAAAGCAAGTAGAATGATCACTTGCGGTTGCTGAGCACAAGAAGAGTTGGTAAATATTAAAGGCATGTTTTTTAATTTTTATCTAAATTTATCATACACATATATAATTATGGATTTAAGATAGGAAAATGTTGGTGGTGACCTAATGAGATTGATTCTCACACCCTATAGGGGCCCCTCGAGAAGTGTCTTGGATTTATGTATCTGAGATCAGGTAAGGGATTGGTATCAAAAGCTGGACCTTATTGATCATGTTATTCTTATTACCAAGGGATCTATGGGAAGGGACCATGATGGTTCCATTATCAGCTGTATTTTCCTTTTTTCTCAGTGTGATTTATATATGTATGTATTAATGGTTTTCCATGGGTGAAATTGTTTTTTACTACTTTGTATGACCTGTTAGAACATATATTGTCTTCAAATGGTCTTCCTTTTGTCTTATTTATCGATTAATATTGTTGTTGTTTATTATGATTCAATTATGATTTTGTCTTATTTCTTATGATAATTTATAGTATTATTCTACTACTATTTTTTATGTACCCTTATTATTATCATAAATAGAAGTTATATTCTCACCACTATCACCCCTGAAACACTCACTACTAATCAGAAACATTTGACATATGGAGAGACACACCTAAGGCACAGTGGACAAATGACCCCAAGCACTGTTTAAGTAGAAATCGGTTCAGGGTGCTATAAATGGTATCAGAGTGGGTTCTTGTTTGTGTTACCTCATATTATCACAAATAATGGCTATTTAATGAAAACCATGTTCCATTTGTTACAATTGATATCAAATATTCCTTTCTATTTTGGTCTTACAATTTGGGTTATGATAGATCAAAGATGAGGATGTTGTCGGAACATGGTAAAGAGATCCTGTTTGGGTGCTTATAGCCCCATTCAAGGGAGATAGACGAAGTTTCCATGGGTGGAAAATTGATTTTTTGCAGTGTGATTTTACAGTTGATTTGATTTCCACCTTGAGTGGCGCACTTGGGTGTGATGTTTTACTATTACAAGATTTTGACCCTTAGCTCGGTATAGTAAGGGAGGAATGATTATGCATCATGTTCGGAACATAGGGTGACATGATATATGTATGTACCAATGATTAATTTCATTGAACCAAGGATTCCATAAGAGGGGTTGGGTTTTTTAATGTGTCAACAAATATGCTAAATAGTGATTTTCTGTCTAAGCATATTTGGTAGCATTCTCCTCAGGTATCCTAAACATGTAGTTACTAGTGATATTTATATGTTATATATGGTCCTAAATATGGTATTATTAGGTAGGTATGATGATATGGGTAATTTGTTTAATGTTTCAACAAAGAAGATAATTTTTTTTCCTATATAGCCACTTTAGTGGCATTCTGCTCAGCTACCCTAGACTGTTGACATATGATATGTGATGATTGACTATGATATGGGTTGGAAAGGAGACATTAAGACGGATTATATGTGATGTTTGACTCTGATATGGGTAGTAAGGGGGCTATGAGTTCTGATGATACTTGATAACTGGCCGTGATACGAGTAAGTAAGGGTTTATGAGGCCGGATGTCATGTGACAAAGTGTAATAGGGGAGTGTAAGGGTGGGGAGATGCACTACATGTAACAACATTACCTATTTAAAAAAAAATTATATATAGTTTTATGATTATTTGATCAATGTTATTAGTATTCAATGATATTCTAGCTAGAAGCATTCTATTGGAGCACCAAGAGGGTAGTGACATGGTACTTCATGAGAGTGAATGAGATGAGGCCCTTGAGGGTTTATATGAGGTCCTAGAGGGCCAGGATGAACATGATCCATATTTATAGGCTATGGTTCTTTAGGGGTATCCAAAATAGATGGAATTCTTTGGTCCATGGAATAATGAGAAACTCTGGGTGATTATGGTTTGAGTTATCTGGGGTATCAACAAAGGAACTCAAGGAGCCGATCCATATATGGAATATCTGATGGGGGAATTCTAGTCTCAATACACACCTTTGTTTCAAGGTGAGGGGATACCCCAGGTTCCAAATAAATGGATAGTGTTAGTGTAGACTATCTTCAACCCACTCGAGACATCCCCATGGTGAATGGTGAAGTTGGTGATGTATATGCTTATAAGACTGAAATAGAATTGGTGGCATGTATAGGTTTAGGTAGGCAGACAAGAGGGACTGGATTGGAAGGATTTGAATATAGGTTCTTTGATAACTTCTTCTCAGAGACCTTGAGGGGTGGTAGATCCCATAAGTTTATGAATCTCTAGTAGGGGGATATATTTGTCATGGATTATATAGATAATTTTATAGATATGTCCCGTTTTTACCTACAATGGTGGGTGAAAACATCTCCAGGGTGCAGAGATTTTAGAATGGCCCGTCAAATGAAATTCAAGTTTATGTAAATATATTTAGGCTGACCTCATTCTTTGAGGTGGCCAATCAGGCACTGATAGCCATGGGGAACTTTATAGACAGGTCTTATTTGAGTGAGTTGATAGCATCAACTGAGCTTAGTGGTGATGCTTCAGGTGGCTAGAAGTGGGGTCATGAGAAATATCATCAAGGTGGTCAAGACAGATATTTAGGAAAATCACTGAGGAGTGGGTCTTTCACTTAATGCATCTAGTATGGGAACCAAAACATATTCAGACCTAGTGTGATAAATTTCTAAATTAGTATTAGGTGTGCAGCCCAATTGGCCATCTAGAGAGGTTTTGCAGCAAGCCTTCTGAGATAGTCAGGAGTCAGGGGCTGGGTCAGACTCAGGGTTCAGAGGTAGGACCGGGAGTAGTACCATGATTTGTTATTTGGGATTTACCTACACAAAAGGGCATGGAGGAGACAGAGAGACCCATTAGTGGGGTCATCGGCTCGTAGCTGGTCCAACTCCATAGGGAGGACTGGTCTTGGGAAGTCAATATTTGGGCTAGGTGCACATATTTGGTCTTCCAGGTGTAGAATTAGTTGGTGAGCGAAAAATAGGTAGTGGTATTCCGTGGGAATTATTGGGTTTTCTTTTATTTTGGGATTTTTCCTATTTTAGTGCATGAGGTGCACATGTGATGTTTTTTTGACTAACTAGATACTAGTTAGTATGTTGGAATCAATTTTGTTGTGTGATATATATATGAGGTGTGTTGGAACTAGGAATTATTGTGGGAATCGATGAGATGTGGTTTATGTATGAGGCACATAGGCATTTAGATTTTAATGGGCATGCATATATGTTTATATATATGATTCAAGAAATTGTTTGAGTATTTATTGAGATAAAAGATCTATGGGCATCTGATGAGTTGTGGGATTTGATGAATATCGTGTATAGAATAGGTTTCTATGGGAATTTGATGAGATGCAAGACATAATGGGTGTTATATATGAAATAGGTGTGATTTTATCACCTTATGAGGTGAAGGAATGATGATGTGTTGTGGGAGGACTTTTGAGATATGTCATGGTTAGAGGACCATCTGAAACTGTGTTTGGATCAGAAGTGACCAAGTAGGTAAGTCCTAAGTTGTGGAGCACATTGAGGGGATTTGAACTGTTATATACAACAGAGGTAGATCAAGTTGATATAGATTATTTGGGTACATTTAGTACCATCCCCAGGTAAACCTTGATAGCTTTGAGATAAACTATATTAAGGAGTGAAAATTATAACATCTCAGGTTTTTGAACGGGTTGTTTTTTCAGGTAATTTTGAATTTTTGAGTTTTTTAGTCAGACCAACTATTCTATTGATCTTTATAAACTGATTTCAATGGTTTTTTGACTTAAGTAACTATTTTAAAGAATGGTATATGGTTCATTAGATGTCCCGAGTGTTTGGGAAATCATCAGAGGAAGATTAGAGGTCATGGGTTGTTAAAAGAAGATGTAGCCATAAATACATGCCATATAAAACAAACATGCTTTGTAAACTTTACACATCATGTAAGTAGTTTTAATGATGTTTAGAATAGATTTAAGGCACAAGGGTATACCCAAGAAACACCTGATGTATAATTGGTTTATGCAATGTAAAACTAATACACATTGTGTAAATAGTTACACTTGGTGTAATGCGATGGTAATGTTTTTAAATAGATTCACAGGCGGATAAGACCCCCTTAATTCATTATGGTTTTAGTGCCTAGGGATTCCTCACAACATGCCTCTCCCCCTCTCCGAGATTCTTTGGGTTCTCCTCCATCTGAGCTCCGATTCGAGCTTCATCGGTCTGATTGGTAGCACATCAGTAAGTCCTTATTTCCTCTGGAATTTATTCTTCTTTTATCTTACCATAAGGAATGATAAATTTGTGTGATATTTTTTTCTTATTTTCAATGTGTTATTCTAAAACTTATATTTCTCTCATTTCAACTCAATTTAGAGGTTGGTATCAAATGAGTGAGTTTCTATGAATATAAGATAGGTGGATCCTAGATTTATCCAATATTTTATGAGTTTAGTATGTGCATTCATAAATACTCATAGAGTGGGTTATCCAAGTGAACCCTAATTAATAAATGATTTATTTTAAAATTTTCAATTCAAGATATGATATACCTATAGGCATGCTCTAGATCCTCTGAAAATGGTTAATCTGGGTAAGGGGAAAGAACCAAATTGTGAATTTTAGGATGGGTGTGTATATTAAATTAAATGAAACTATTTATATTGAATTACTTTGTACCATGGGATCATGAAAGGCCTATCCCACATATTGATGTAGTTTTGATCACCTAGAATGAGGTGACAAGTTCACTAAGTTGGGCCTAGCCCAAGACACATAGAAATGGGTTATGATAGGACATATATCATTGTGACTTGGGATGTCGGGCTTTATGATGATGGTGATATTCTAAGATGAAGTCTGAGGGACCGAGGACTTGATCAGGCATTCCATTTAGATTCTAGGTTACATGATTTATGGAACAAGGTGTTGGGTGTCATGATTATAGGTGGAACCTTAGGGTTCAACTAGGTTTCTTTTCATCAGGGGATTCCTTTGGCTTAATTCCATGGATCCTCATTACTAAATTTATATATATGGAGACAGGTGTTATATTCTATATATATAATTTGGGGAAAGTGTTCACACTTATATTAGTCATGGCCGAAGTAGGTAAAATTCCCACTTGTGGCTGTTTAACACAGTGGAGATGGTAAATATTAAATGTGAGTGCTTTAATTTTTATTTACATTTATAATAAACATATATAATTATGAATGTATGATAGGAACCCATTGGTGGTGGACTACTAAGATTTATTTTCACACCCTACATAACCCCCTTGGGATGTGTGTATACTTTATGTCTCTAAGAACATGTAAGGGATTAGGCTCATGTGCTTGACCTTATTGATCATGCTGTGATACTTTGCAAGGGATGAATGGAGAGGGACCATGGTGGTTCACGCATCAACGGGAGTTGAATTTTTTTTCAACATGATATATATATATATATATATGTCTACTGATGGTCATCAATGAGTGATGTTGTTTGTCAATTTCTTTGCATGACCTATTACGACATGTGTTATTTGAAATGGCTGGTCACTTGTTTATAGATTACTACTACTTCTAATTATTATGCTTCTGCTATGATTTTATCTTATTTATTATGTTGATTTATGCTCTTCTTCAGCTGCTATATTTGTATAGACCATTATTATTTTCACCATCAGAGGTTATACTATCCCCACTATCACCTCACATAACAACACTTCTAGTTGGTAGCCTTTGTCCTATGGGGAGGCGTGCCTAAGGTTCAGTGGACAACCATCCAAGAAAACTATTCGAGTGAAAATTTTGGTTGGGGGTGATACCACACAAATGATTTATCTAACCTTCATACTTTTATAATTTATGTAGCAATTTTTTATTGGTTTAAACGTGATCTTAATTATTAATCATAAGAAATGGGGAGTACTGTTAAATAAACACCCTATGAATAGTAATGAAATTATATCTGAACATATATATTGTACACTTAAGTGGGTAATGTAGAATATAAAACTCATTTTATATATCAAGAGTGAAATAAAATATATCTATATGTTCTTAAATTCATACTAATATTTATATTCCATTACAACCCATAAATTTAAATTATAACCATTGGTTAGGGATAAGTCAACGTGATACTTTAAGGACATAATTTTCAATCTATTCTATAAAATATATATCCCAAATTAATAAATGATAAATTATATATTCCTTTTAAATAATCCAATACATTTTATAATTTCAAAAATTCCTCTAATTATATTAATAATAATGTATATAATAATTAATATTTATTATATCCAATATAAAAAATACCCAAAAGCGCTTATTTTTACTATATTTTTTTGTCTTTTTAAAAATGTTCTATATTCTGTAACATTTATCACATATTTAAGTGAATATATGATAAATATTCCGAACAAAATCTTTTAGTGGGATAACATCTTTGAAGAAATATTTTTTTAGATAATTATGATATTAATAATCATAATCCTTATGTTTAACACCTTGATCACAAAATAAAATTAACTTTATTTTATAATATCTAGTATTAGGATGTGTTTAACTTCAATTTTTTTTGTAATATATAAAAATTTGAATAATATTTGTGAATATAAACTCTTTTTTACATCACTGGTAAAAATAAATTTTTTTAAATATTATATTAATTATATATTTTACCAAAATATACTAAAATGTAATAGGATATACCTTAAATTTTACCGGTATTAACATTTTTTTGTTTTACCATTAACTACTCTAAGATAAAATTAGATCCCATTAGCTTATTATAAATTCCATTTTTCTAAAATACATTTTCCTATGAATCAAAATATTTTGAGTAAAGAAAATAACATTTACTTCCTTTATAGGAATTTATAACAAATAATTCTTAGAAATAATATATCATATGAATTTTTATCTATTCATATAAATATACTTGAAAAGAAAATATTCATTTATAAAAACATGTCTATGATTGGGTGTGGAAAATATTTCCCACATATCTTAACAAGTGACATAGATAAACTACTTTTATGCAAGATAATACTCCTCTAATCTGTTATTTTCTATCCATTTTATATAATGAATCAAATCATAAACCACATGTAATAAAACAATCATTATATTTTTTTTATCATAAACCATTGTTTACAAATACTTTTTTCTTATCACATAAGTAGAAAGGATATTAAAACACATTTAATAATTTATAATTTCAATATCCTCTAATATTGAATTAATCTTTTCATTTCATATCTTTAAAAAATAAACTCTAATAACATTATTTGAATGAAATATTAATGTTTTATTTATCAATTCATCCTTATTTTTAAAATACTGTATATATTCATAATAATTGTTTAATGTATAGTTGATATCAAATAGCCATCAAAATAAAAGGATTGAATATAAAAGATATACGTGACATGTACTCTCTATAATGTTCGATATACCCCTTTAGGAATTCTATACCTATATTCCTCCAAAATTGATTCTCACCACTAGGGAAACATTTCCCTTCCCTACTAACAACTCTTTTAAGATTCAATAGCTTAATATGATAATTAAACTATCTAATAACTCTCTTAATTATATGTATTAAAATTTTACCATTCTATAATATAATAACAAAAACATATTGGATGTCCCATGTCATGTTCATATATCATCAACATATTGAAGTGATCAAGTAAAATTTAATTGAACTCATTCATATTGTAATTCAAAATAAATTATCCAAACTATTTTGGAAATGATTATATAATAAATCACATAGCTAGATCTAGTATAAGAGGGGACCCTATACACTGCAATTCATTAATATGAAAAATCATATTAATTATATGACTAGAAAAGGAAGTTCCAAATATCTTTCTGTATCTCAAAAATACCTTTGAAACCTAAAATATACCATTACTTTCCCATTCCTGATAGAGCATATTTATGTTATCTACCATCTTGTATAAATACATCTTCTGAAGTTTAATTTAAAAAATATGATCCCTGTATACAATAATTAAATGGGATATATTAAGAAAATCCATCTTAGGCCTTAAGTAATCATTTAGATCCACTTTTGACCAACTTCTTCAATAGTATTACTAAGAAGAGGTTTCTATATTATATATAATTTTTGTTCTTTTTAAGAAAAATTCTCACGTTTGTGTATTAGTATAAGAATTTTCTTTGATTATGATTCTCTATTTATACGATCGATCTTAAATAAAAGATTTATTATGACACCATTTTGTCTATTAAAATTATTTTATGAGATGCATATCATGTTTTAAATGTATTTTTAATGTATTTGTTATATATTCACCCACAAAAATTACGACCTCTTTTAATATAAAATATTTCTATTAGTGATCCAAGATCTATATTTCAATTAGTATTTTATTTCTATTTGAAATTTATCTCATTTACAAGCCATTTAGGTAATAAAACCGAAAATAATATCATATATAACTCATGGATAGTTAAATAGATAACTCATATCCCTAATCGATCATATGGATTATCTTAAATCAATTCCTATAGTTTCCTAACCATTAGTGTTTCCTAGCTATATGTGTTCCAAGGATCATATCCAGTATAGGTACCTAATATTATTTGAATCACTTACAACTTGATTTACTTAAATAAGATCATAAATGTTTTCCCATCTTTGACATTACCTACCTATTTGGATAATTAAGGTTTTGAAAATTATTTTATTTGGAATAAATCTAACACTTTGTATTTTTAACATTTTCTTTAATATACCACTATATTATCTCATGCATTCCCTATATGTGTACATGATTATAATTTTTTTATTGTATACCTTCTGCCAAATAAATATTTTCCTAACATATTTATGTATAACACTTTATACAACTAATTATTTTTGTTAGTCAAATATAAAAAAAATATAATTATATCAACAAAATTTCCAATGAATTTTAAGTGTAATAAAAATGGAAACTCTCCCTGTAAATGATTATATTATTATAAAACCAAAATCAACATAATAGAAAGTATGGTGTGGTAGGTAGCTAACCCCAACTTTTCTATAATAGAGTCTAAGATCTCAGGCCTAAGAGAAGTCCAACCAAATGTATAACTAATATAGATCAATACTTAAGAGAGACATTAATTCCAATATAATCATAACACTTATTACACATAAATCAAAACCAATATTTTCTTTTGATTTCATAACAAAAAAATAAATTATAATATTGGTTGAATGTAACTAAATCTTGTATCACACCTAGCATGTAAATCCTTATACACATGGTTTGAAATTTATAAGATTTTTCACAATACCTTAAACTAAATCATACATATTTTCAAAATATAAAAAAATTATATTACTAAATAATTAACAAATAAGGATAATTAAATAAATGACATACATAAATTTCGATATTGAATATGCATTTTTGAATATATCATAAATAAACTTATTATAAATAGTTTGTAAAATTTTAATTCTTTTTTTGAAATTCCATAACATATAAAAATAAACATTTTACATTTATATCATAAACATAAACACTTCATATTTTCTCAATACTTGAAATGAATATGAATTTATTCATACTAAAATTTTATGATTTATAAAATTAGTAACATTTCAAATTTTAACTTCATATATACATTTCATATTAATAATGTAAAAAAATCCCAATATTTAAATATTACGTATTATGTATTTATTAAAACCCATTATTAAATGCATCAAACAATATTTTCTTGGTTTAATTAAATTTAAAAAATATGGAATTTAATTTGAATAATTCATGTTATATTTTATGAAATTTTCATAAAATTATTCAAATTTACCCTAATTTTTTATAATATATAAACACAATATATATTGACATATAATTTTAACATAAATATTTTATATAAAAACTTAAAAATAAACCATGTAAACTAATTATAAGACATTTTTTTATTAATACCAAATTTTAAAACAAAATAATTCATTCTACTATGTGTATAATGTTATCCCCATCACCTTTGTCACATTAGGGAATAAATCTATAAATATATGAAATGTTTAATTTTAAATCATTGGTATATATTTGTGTCATGAGAGAGATATTATCCAAATATCACTACCTATATTATACTATAATCATTATTATACAACAACGTCCTGATACTCTATTTTCATAATTTTTTTTATCAGGAATTATGTGGGAAAATATATCTAATAATTATATCATTCAATCTATGATAAAAGGATCTGTTTTTTCACATTAGTAATATAATTGATAAACGAAGTGTAGTACTTATTACATTTTCCTTGTTAATAATGTTCTTCAAGAAACTAGATTTTCTTGAAAACCAATACACACTTTTAAGCATCATAATAGTGGTTCAAATACCACTATTGGTCTTTGATAGAGATAACACTTATCGAAAGGTAGACAAAACAACCACTGAAAACCTATTCAATATGATTTTACGATGGTAAGTTTGGAAGTGTTTAAATAAATATATGAAGAACATTTCTTTTTTTCCTATCAAATATAAAACTTTAATCTTATATGGTAAAGATTCCAATAAATATTACAATATATTGAGGGAGATATATTAGTAAAACCAATTGACTCCCACCTCCAAAGGTATCCACCAAATGTATGAATTTCCAAGAAAAATTTTTAGTAGGATATCTCAAACTCATATATCCTCATAGAACCTTGGTGTTTAGGGGAGAATAGAAACAAAGATATTTATCATGGACTTTCATAGTTCAAGATTCAAGCACACATTATTTACTATCTTAGACTACTTTTTATAAGAATATAACATTCTCTATAAAGGATACATTATAATATAATACATTTCATCAATAATTAATTTGTTAAATGTTTCATTATTCTAGGAATTTTATAAATGTTTGAATAATGAAACAAATTAAAAAATCATTATAAAATTTGATAAATCATTAATGAAATGTTCAACACTAAAAAATTTGTTAAAATCTCTTTAATATCATCATATTGTGTTGTAAATAATTTATAATAACTTTATATGGAAGAATTATAATAGTTAAATAAAATAAAAAATATTCAATTCCATTTGATGGAAAATGACATGAGAACCATTTTGGATACATCTCCAAAACCACATAGATATAATTGAGACCACATTATGTTTTATGTCATGACTTAAATACACTAAAAAAAATCACGAACATAACATTTGTCATGTCATCTGATTTAGTACCAAAAATTGCACTAAAAATATTGATTAAAACATTTCCTTAATATATATATATATATATTAATTTTTATTGGTCAATGGAGATAGTTATTCATTATTATCTTTTTGGACATCAAACACCTAAATTAAAATAACGAATATAAAAAAAGTCACATTGAAGATTTTCAAAGGGTCACCACCCAATGCAGGTGAGTATTTAATGTTGTGTAATGGTTGAAATCCTACTATATAAGATTTAATATTTCTATTAAGACTAAAATTTGAGGGAAATAAGATAGGCTTGAATCCACTACCATGAAGGTCACAAGAATCTTCACTTATGGTGACCAAAAAATAACAATGAAATAGTTTTAGTATCAAAATAATTAATTAAAAACAATGATTTAATTTTAAAACAATAAAGAAAACATTTTATTTAAGAGTTGAGGAACATACAATGTGATCATGGGAGGAAATTACTCTTTAGAATATTTTTATTTCAATAAATATCTTAATTATTTGTTCTATATTTATGACCAAACATTACTATTGATATATCTTGGAATTCACTATACTAAAAATCTGTCTTTAATGGATACTATATTAATACTCACAACACTCTATGTATTTTTATAAAATAAAATATTCTACCTAAACTTTTTTTGAAATATATGAAAACTTTTCTTTCTATTTAAACTGTTTATATGATCCTAAATATTGAAAAAAACTTACTAAAAGTTATTTAGTGGTATCATCCAGCCATAATATATTTTTTATTTGTAACAAAGTTTTTTTATTTAATAAATATTAGGTAAAATGAATAATTATGAGAAGTATACAAATTTCTTTAATTTTTACACCTTTATCATACTTTATGTAGGAGTAAATCCTCATTATTGATTACATATAATAAAAATGATTCATTGAAAAAGTACTTTTATGTATAAAATATTATAATAAACCATAAGCATTAAATAAAAGTGATTATCAATGACATCATATGAATATAAATACCTTATCATAAATCATTCATTTTTAGTTTCTTATGTGTGTAATAGATTTGAAATGAAAATGAAAATATTTAATTTATTCCTACTAAAACTCTATCCATTTTTCTTAGTTGATATGGCAGGATGATAGAACTAAAAAATATTCAATGCGAGGAAGAAGACCATTGAGACAATAACTGATCACTTTTCAATAAAATATTATTATGATAAAATTTTCATGGATCTTAGTTAACCAAAAATAAATTAATATCACCTTTTTAGTGGTCATAACATACAAAAAAACCTTTAATTTTTTTAGGATGGTCTAAATTAAGTTTAAATTAAAAAATCACCTCCCATTGAAATAATTAATGTTGTTTAAAATATTTTATAAGAATGTTGATGATGTTTATTTATCTTGGTAAAAATTTGGAACAATTTTTTTAATCTAACCCTCCACATACAAATTTGATTAATGTGAACAAAATTAACATGAAAATATAAATTCATGAACATTGTTTTATTAGTTTTAAGGGAAATCTAGATTGACGTCCTTAAAGGTGAAACATCTTATTGAATGAACCTCATGTCATCTCCTAACTAGGTGTTTTGTTTATATTGGATAACATCATGTAGCAGTCATAACTATTGATGCATACATCATATTTCTATGATTCAAATTTATATATAAATATTAATTAACAAACTAAATTTGATTATACAATTATATTACTTGAATTTTGAATTTAAATGGTCAAAATGGAAATGAAATATAAATTATGCCCCTAGTGACCCTCTGTTGTACTACTTCTTGAAAGAATATAATAATAGAAAAATATTTTTCTATAGACCTAGTATTAAGTTCATTTGAGTTGAAAGTTAGAAATATAAATTTATAGATACATTTATCTAGATTAAAAAGTAATATAATTAGGTTTTTTTGAATGTAAAATTATCGAAAAATATATGTTTTGTCTTTAATGATGGAAAATCATATGTTATATCCACCTTCAAAAATATTCAAAATTACCCCAATTATTATCTAAATATTATTAAACTTCACAATAACATTGAACAAATATGTTTATGTTAAAATATAAACACATTATGATTTATCACAATCAAAACTCTAATTATCAATAAAACGTACTCTTTGGTTAAGAAATATAGCAATTTTTACCATTTTATCATTATTTTCATCAATGAACACAATTCATACTGCAATGATAAACATTGATAATAATAATAATTGATCATTTCTATAACATAGAAAAAATATATTAAAATAATTTAATATTTTAAAAAATTTATGATGAGTTAGTTATAATAGAAATAACATTCGTTCTATACTTGGGTGAAAAAAACAAGTGTTGCCTATAATGTCTTCAACTAGATGATTTTTCATGTCTCCGAAGGGATATAAAAAGGATCCAATGCCTCTCAAATATTATATATATATAATATTCATATTCATAATCATCTTCATACATATAATTTTGAAAAAAATATCTCTAAGTGATGAACCTCATAAAATTATTCTATATGTGAATATCTTCTTGAGAGTACCATAGCCAACCCCCTGAGGGTGGTTCTTATCACCACATCACTAGATATATTAATATATTTTTTTGGTAATCCAAATTATTGTTTGGGAAAACAGTTGTATATATCATTGAAAATACTTATTCTCAGTTTAATAATAGTATATAATCCAATCTCTATTATTTATATATAATGGATTAAGTGATCCATAGAAATTCAACTTATTCTCTATCCCCTTTTTGTAAGACTTTATAAAATTTCTTAACATTTTCTTATTTTATGATTCTCAATCACTGTAAGTTATAATATTCTTCTCATTCATCACTTTATATGGATTGTTCTTAACATTTATAATAAATTCAATATAAATTCCAGATTTATTCAATGACTAGATATGATATTTATTTATGTTATTTATCAAAGGAAAATGGATCTCAATGGTAAGATTAATAATTTCTTTTCCATATTAAACAAATATAATTTTTATGGTATGATACAATAAGAAGAAGTAAATTAAATCACATCTCTAGATGTTTTTGAAGAGGTATTTGGAGTCTTATTTATATTAAAAACATTATTAAGGAAACTATGTGATGGATATAAACATTTATTTTATTATTAATAGATCTTATCATATATAAAATGTGGATGAGTGGAAAACTACATTATAATCAAGAAGTTTTTTTAGACTAAAAAATAGGATAATAAGCAATTTTATTTTGTAGGGTATTTTTTGTTGGACTATGAAATGAATTTTCTAAGATAGGATAAAATAACATGACACCCATAAACATGTTATTTTGTATTTATTTAAATATATGAAAATTTATTATGATTTGTAGGAATCCTTAGATTAAATGATTGATTTTTGGAGATCCTATTTAAATTGACAACCACATTATGTAAAATTCAACATGTCGTTATTTTAACAACATTATAATAAAATATATTTTCAAATATCATTTGTTTATGGGGGATATCAAGCAAGATTTTATGGGTTTAATTTGATTTAGGTGGATAAATTTTGTCAAAATTTTATAAAGATGTCATATTGTGTATTGAAGGAATACTTTGAAGATATAGTGGAATAATAAAACTTTATAGATGGTTTTGAAGATTGGAGGAATAAACTATATGGATGGAAATGATCATGTAGATACACTAAAACTGAAGATATTTTCCAGGAAGATAAAATAGATTTATTTTTTTCATACTTGTTATTTCAATGATTATTCAACATATTCATGATTATGAAAATTATACATATATAATGATTTGGATAAACATTGAAACAATAATCTTTTTATCATCTATTAAATTGATTATATATCATTTTAAGATCCTATGAGATTATTTTTATATGATTTTATAAAACAATGAGTGGGGAGTTTGAAATAGGTAGTAAACTTAGGACTAGATAGTTGGTTGATCCAATATTTTTGTAATTATAAATGAGTTATTTAGTGATTTGCATCTAATATTAACTTTTCAAATATGTTCATTATAATAAACTATTGACATTGGATGGTGGATAATGTTAAATATAATGTATTTATATATTAATTATATTTTTAGATATTTCATGTGATTATTAACATTAAAAAAATATGTTATTCCTTTTAAAAAAGAGACAAGATAAAGGAAATGGATATTTATCAAAAGAAGAAAAACTGAAAAAACATTTATTCACTCTCATTTAAATCTTATTCCATCATATGTGGCACCTCAATGGATTATATATATTTTTCATATATTTAAAATAATAATAATTGTCATTTAGTACCTATTTATAACTCAATGGAATAATATAAAAAACCATTTGTAATTCTATGTATAATCCAATACAATTATATCCATAGTTTAATATAAATGCATCAAATAATTCTAGTATATTGAAGTCATGTGACGAACTTTCACCACAAGAAAATCCTCATAAGCCTAGATTGAGGATAAGAGTGACCCCCCAAATCCCACCTCCCATTACCTATAGGATGGCCACTAGAATACGCCGTATGATAGACATATATGGGTGGTATTAACCTAAATAACCCACGAAACAATATAAAGGAACCACCAATCAACAATGTAATAAAAAATAAACCAACATCTCACCATAACCAAATTGTGTGAGATGTCTTGAAAAATAAAATCCTCCCAAAATGAAAATACAAATAATATTCTCTTAGTTAGATATTCCAACCATAACTCCAAGCTTCAAACTAGCACAGCCCAAATCAATCTTTGATCTCACCCTGAAAATTTGGAAAATAGTATATATATATATGGATGAGAATAACATGTATACTCAATTGGATTATACCTAATAACTCTCATGAAAATTTGGGTGAATCATATTAATAATTTAGTAAACAGATAGTAGAACCATAATGCACCTATATATGGTTGATGATCCCCAACTTCGCTAAGGGCTTACTCACCATATATCACACATATATATATATTGTAAAATAATATCAAATAATATAGCAATAAGGTAACCCAGAAAACATCTCAACTATATTTTCACTATTACACCAAAAAAACACCGTGGAACTCCCATCCATTATATATCACCACATCCATATACATATATCAAATACCAAGTTTTATTTGATGTGGTATAGATCACAACCCTACCTATTCCATCATCACATGGGGTCCATAATCTAATGTTGGAATCATTCCAAATAATAATTTCATTACCGATGTGGGTTGAACCATATCCCTACCTATCTCAACCTCCCATAGGGTCCAACATCTCATGTTGGCACTATCACTCATCCATAAACACATAATTTTATCCCAAATGTTTATCATTTTATAGAATATAAAAGTATCATAAACATGAAGAACAAGAATATCATTTTCTCTTCCTACCATTAATGACCCCCACTATACATACCACAACATAATCTCATAATCATCACACCATTCCATGTTTGGAAGAGTGATCAGGGAAGTATGAGTATTCCTATATCAATACCCTAAGATACTTGGATTTTTGGGGAAACACATGTATCCTACAACATTTAGGCATCGATAAGAATAGTTTACTTAGGTCGGGTGCATATGAAATCACAGGTAAAATAAATCATAAGTTTTAATCACACAAAATCTAAAACTTAAATGGTTCCACACCAAAACCTCACTTCCATGCCCATCGCATCTACAACCTCACAACTTCAATGTGCCAAACATCACTACCTACTTCTAAGTCACAAAACTAACCCCACATCCAATGAAAAAATATCCCTCAACTAATCCCAATTTACACATTCATTCATATAATCAATAATTTTAAAATTTATCATATACTATCCATGTTTCATTCATTATATCATTTAATTATATATTTAATGACAAATCACTTCCCTATCTTACCCATGTTTATTTCAAGCATTCAAACATCAATTACAGTCATGATTTGTTTTGTTTCAACAACACCCCTTTCCAACATTTCATTAACTAAATCATTCCATATCCACTAGAAAACTATAATACCATCCCCCACATTATACTAACTTCCAAAATATCAATCCATATATATATATATATATATATATCCAAAAAATGAACACTACAATAAGCCAACCCCAACACATCAACAACCATCCCAAATTATATAATCCAATCACTTCCCCACTACCCATCGAAATCCAATACCCATAACCAATTAAATTATACTATAAAATCCAAAAATCCAAAAAAACAACATGAAGAATTATATAATCTCATAAAAGTTAATTATTAATTCAACCATTACCATAATTCTCATTTAACACATGCTTCCAAAAGAATTCATTACCTCTTCTCATAAGCCACATAATAATGATAAAAATATTACTAAAAATATATTTGTTATAATATTTATGTATATAAACATTTATTATTGTTAATTTATTATTACTATAATCACAGTAGTGAAAACATTTAAGTAACTAAAGAAAAACCATCAACCTCATAAGAAATATCAAAGAAAACAAATAACCAAGTGTGTATCATCCCTTTACCAATAATTTCACCACGCCAGGTTCAATATATATTTTTTATGTTAATTATTACTATCATCCAAAAGAAAACAAAAGAATGGTAATTCCACAATATATGTAATTTAATATATATTGCCTAAATCCCCTATATCAACCAAAGCTTCACGTATCACCGTATAAGAACAAGGTGCATAAGATATGCTTGTAACGTCCCAGATCCGGGTTCCACTCAAAGGATGCCCCGAACCTGGTTGGTCACATGACCTCAAGTGAATTTCCCCAAATGCCAGAGGCTTCCGAGTAGCAGTGAGGGCCCAGGTCTGATAGTGGAGAAACTATGCCCTCATTTGTCAAAGTGTAGCGCAACAGAATAAAATAAAGAGCATAGAACACCAACGGAAACAATAAAAAATACACATTTAAATAAACAAATGCAGTAAAATATAACCAATAGTTATATAGATAATGATGCAACATGTCTCATGTTCTACGAAAATAGCCAGAATGTGTTACACAACAATATAGTACAGTACAATACATAGTACAACAAAACAAAACAAAACAGCTTGTAAAATCGTCAGCCTAATCCCGTTCCCATGCTCCCCTACTCCTCAGCAGTAATCATGTACCTGTATAGGGACACTTTCCCTTATCCTCACCCGTAGAAATGTTTTCTTTTTTGGGCTGAAGACATGACCTAAATAGGGTTTGAGAAATAAATCCCAATAGGCACCCAACAAAAGCCTGTGCCCAACTGTGTGAAAATATGAAACAATAGTGTGTAGTAGTAAAATGAAATAAACTAAGAAGTAATCAAAAGTTACTAACATTACCAGTTATATTTCCATTTTATTATACATTTAATCATTCATTATAAGGAAACCACCATAGTGAATTTCTATGAAAATAGTCAGTGTCCTCAGACACGAAAACCCTTACCCTCAGGTAATTAGAAAGGTAACCCGTAGGTAATTGCCCACAGAAATAACAGATAATGCCCTTAGGCATTCAAAGTGTCACCCTCAGGCACATAGTCTATTTCCCACAGGCATGGAAGAAGTTGCCCTCAGGATAAAAGATGAACTTCCCTCATGCAAAGTAAAACACTACCCTCAGGCTAAACAAGTAACTGGGCCATGCCCAACATGTAAACAAGAAATACACATGAAATTCATTTCAAAGAAATTCTATAAACATTATTATAAAGGAATACCCTCAGGTATCATGGCCAAATGACTAAACAGAGGAACGCACCCCCCAGGGTGGTCCTAGATCCAAGAAGCGATCCCAAACAATAGTTTATTATCACGTTTAATTACCTATACAATTCTAGGTATTTAAAATAGCTAAGGCCTCAGCCACATGACACCCCAACATGGGTTCGTGGCACAACGATACACACAAATGCACAACAGTTGGAAATTAAACACCAAGCCACCTACCTTAAACGCCCCGGAACGGTATACATGAACGAAGATCCTCGAATCGTCCAAGAATGATGTAGATCTGACGTGAAATAAAACCTCATTCAAACTCAAAAAACTTCCCTTTGAGGAAGAATTGGAAAAAACGAATTAAGGAGAGTGGAGAGCTTACCCGTGCGGTTCCAATGAGATTGTTAAAGACAAAAATGGATTCCCGACACTTGATCTAAAGATCCTTGATGGTCCAGCCTCCTCTCCCGACTCCTTCTCTGATTCTTACCCTTCCCTATGAACAGGGGAGGATAATGCCCATTTTACGCAATAAAAAGAAGCAAACTACACGGTGTGTACTTCTCAAGTACATGAATTGTACTTTTCTTTTTTTAATTATTCCCTCGGTGGCTTCTCGCCAGTGTGTCACTATTCATCCGTCGATATGAGTACACGGCGTGTATTACTGATCACATGGTGTGTACTGTTGTCTGGCTGGTGGCTGCTTCCACCACCTTACGATTTACCTGCTGAATGACTACACGACATGTACATACCCACTACACAGCGTTTAGTTGATTTTTACACCCTTCGTCGCTGACATGGCTACACACCCTGTGTACTCATCCCACATGGCCAAAGTACATGGCGTGTGGAATAGTAAACGATGTGTAGTCCCAAAATTTAGGATTTTCCCCCATTTTTATTATTTTCTCAAAAATACTTAAGGAAAAGAGAAAAAAAGAAACTTGTACCTCAAAAATAAGAACCGGGTTCTTAAAAACTTCCCCCCTTAAAGAAATTCATCTCTGAATTTCCCTTCCAAGGGTGGAGAAGATAATGCTCAGAACAACTCTATCCACTGAGCATGTATGTCAGTCTCCCACTCCTAGGTTTCGTCCTGCACTTGGCCATGCTGCCATAGCACCCGTACGAGAGGAACTAACCATCCTCAAAGAACCTTCGTGCTCTTATCCACGATACGAATCAAAAGCTCCTCAAAGGACACATCTAACTCAAGCTCATCCTCCTCGGGCTGGAAGGCGTGAGATAGGTCTGATTGATAGTGACGTAACTGAGATACATGGAAGATGTTGTGCATGGCTCGGTACCTCTGGGGTAACTACAACAGATAGGCAACCAGCCCAACTCTCTCTAGAATCTCAAATGGCCCCACATACCTTGGTAAAAGTTTACCCTGTCTTCTGATCCGCCTGTGTCGCAACCATAGTGAAACATGTAAGAAAACCAGATCCCCAACCACGAACTCCAAGGGTCATCTGTGGCGATCAACATAAGATTTTTGATGAGACTGTGCAGTAGCCGTCCGCTTCTGAATCAACTGGACCTGCTCAAAATTCTCCTGCACGAGACGTGGTCCCAGTAAGGCTACCTCACCTACCTCTAAACAACACAAGGGTGCTCAGCACGACCTGCCATATAAATCCTCGTATGGTGCCATCTCAATAGTCACCTGAAAAATGTTATTGTAGGAAAACTCGACTAGGGTTATATGTTTCTCCCAAGATCCCCCAAAGTCTAGGATGCATTCACGCTGCATTTCCTCAATCACCTGTATCGTACTCTCTAAATGGCCATCAGTCTGAGGGTGGTAAGTTGTGCTCAAAAGCACCTATGTACACAATTCCCTCTAAAAACTATGCTAGAAACGAGATGTAAAACAGGCGTCCCTATCTGAAACGATAGAACGAGGGACCACATGAAGACACATGACCTCTCAGATATACAATTTCCCAAGCTCGTCTACACTGAAGGTCTCCTTGATCAGCAAAAAGTGAGATACCTTTGTGAGTCTGTCCACAACAACCCACACGACATCATTGCATCAAGGTGACCTCATAAACCTAGTCACAAAGTCCATCGCGATATCATCCCATTTACACTTTGGGATGGGTAACTGCTATAACAGTCCGGCTGGCCTCTGATGCTCCGCCTTCAGCTGCTGACAGGTGGAACACCTCGTAACAAAACCAGCTATCTCCCTCTTCATACCCAGCCACCAGTACTGATGTCTCAAGTCACATTACATCTTGGTAACTCCGGGATGAACTACCCAAGCTGAAGCATGAAACTCCCACATCAACTCCTCGAGTATATCCCCAGGAACCCACACTCGTCCATGGAAACACAAAATTTCTTCATCGCCTATCGTCCAACCAAGAGGAGGGTCCTCACTTGCCGCCGACTCCCATAGAACCAGGACTTCCAAATTAGATAGTTTTCTCATCCTCACTCTATCCAGGAGGGTAGAAGTCACATCTATAGAAGAAAGATAGGTCTTCCCCTGACTATCATGCACCTCTAGATGCATATTAGAGAACAAATCCATAAGCTTCCAATCATAACTGGCCTCCTGCACAGCCTGTATCAGAGTCCTCCTGCTCAGTGCATCAGCTACTTCATTACCTTTACCAGGTGTATAAGGAAGCTCAAAATCGAAGTACTGAAGGTATACAAACCACCTTCGCTATCTCAGGTTCACATCACCCTGAGTAAAGATGTATTTGAGACTTTTGTGGTCGGTGAAAACCACAAAATTCTCTCCAAATAGATAATTTCTCCAACACCGCAATGCATGAACAACTGCAGCCAACTCGAGATCATGCGATGGGTAATTCCTCTCATGTGGCCTCAATAGCCGAGAACCGTACACAAATACTCAATCGACCTGTATCAACACTACTCCTAGCCCAATACCTGATGCGTCACAGTAAACGGTATAGCTCTTACCTTGCTCTGGAAGTATCAGGACTGGTACTGATGTCACCCTTCCTTTAAGATCATGAAAGGATGCCTCACAAGCTACCGACCAAACGAACTTCACACCATTCTAAGTCAAGCCTGTCTACAGTGCTGCTAAGCGGGAGAAGTTCTGTATGAAGCATCTTTAGTAACCAGACAACCCCAAGAAACTCCGTATCTCAAACACATTCTTGGGATGTCCCAGGAAACTACTGCTCTCACCTTCTCTGGGTCAACTGCAAATACTTCCTCTGAGATGATATGACCCAGGAAGTGAATATAGTCCATCCAAAAGTGGAACTTTGAGAGATTAACATATAGATGATTCTCTCTCAGTGTACTCAATACGATCTCAAGATGGGTGGCATAGTCGTGTAAAGTGTGAGAGTACACCAAGATATCGTCCTGAAATACTACCACAAAAGAATCCAGATAACAATGGAACAAACGATTCATCAGATCCATGAAAACTGCTAGCACGTTCGTGAATCCGAACGACATAACCAAGTACTCTTACAGACCATATCTACTCCGAAAAGCTGTAAGCAGCATATCTGATGGTCTCACGCGCAGCTGATGATATCCTGATCTCAGGTCAATCTTCGAGAACACTCGTGCTCCATGAAGTTGATCAAAAAGATCATCAATCCTCAGCAAGGGATATCAGTTCTTAACTGTCATCTGGTTCAGCTTCTGATAATCCATGCAGAGTCTGAGGGTACTGTCTGCCTTCTTTGTAAAGAGGACAGACGAACCCCAAGGGGAAGTACTGGGTCAGATAAAACCCTTTGACTGTAACTCTTCTTACTGCCTATTGAGCTCCTTCAACTCAGGTGTATCCATCCTATAAGGAAGAATGGACACCAATACTGCTCCTGGCACAAGCTAAATAGAGAAATCCACCTCACGCTCCATAGGTCGACCAGAAAAGTCGTTCGAGAAGACATCCCTGAAACGATCAACCACTGGAGGGAAATCCATCTGACAAGTTCCCTGATCATCCAGATATAAACTCGCTATCTGGGCTGTTACTCCACCTCGCCCGCGATGCTCTATTCTAGATCAACTTTCCTGAACATCCCATTCACCCTTGTATAGAAACTCTCCTCCATCTAGTGACGTGAAAATCATCCTACGGTGATAGAAATACAAAAAATCTTGAAAGGGAACCAACCACTCCATCTCGAGAATGACATCATAGCTCGTCATCTCTAAGACATAGAGGTCCCATAGAAAGTGACACCCACGAACCTCAAGGGGGCACTCTTTGCACTAATGCACACCAGCCGTTCTAGTTCCCAACAGAGTATCTAGCGTCATAACCATAGAAGAAAAAGAAACATAGAGCCCAAGGCTCTCCATAATTGGTACATATATGAAACTATGTGTAGCACCCGTATCGAAAAGTACAGATGATAAGGCAGAAGCTACTAGAATAGTACCTCTGACTGTAGAAGGTCCGAGATCATGCTCCTGCTGGATCTGTTGCACTACATATGCCTGCCCAGTGCTGAAGCCCTGTGACACAGCCTGACTACCCTGAGTTGTCCCACCCTGCTACCTCTGAGATCCTGGTGTCTAGCTACCACGACCACGACCACCATCCATACCTACACACCCTGACATATTCCAGTTCCCTGACTGGTAAGAATCTACTGGTTCTTCTCCCACATGTGGAGTCTGCACAGAACCCCTCTCACTAGCCATTGGTGGAAACGCCCTGCAAAAGTGCTGAAGATGACCCATCTTTCCGCAAGCTCGACACTCCACTGGGTCTCGTGGACACTGAGGCCTCTTGTTCCCCTCATTACCACACTGGTAGCACATGACCTGGCCACCTGAAACATTCTTCTGGATGGTACTGCCACCCTGAGAGAATTCCATCTGTATCTTCCTCTTGCCCGTAGAAATAGTACCAGAAACTAGTGTTGAACTTCCTGGGCCCACACCACTAGATTCCCACAGGTTCCTCTATGTAATCAGTGCCTGGTTCAAAATAGAATGTACTGAAGGCAACCTGAAAACATTCAGCAGTGCAAAGATATCATATCGAAGACTATCCTCAAAGCGTCTGGCTCTCAATGTCCCATCACCCACCAGAACGAGTGAAAAACTATAAATCTCGGTGAAACGAGGAGAATAATCCATCACCGACATAGAACCCTACTGCAGATTCATGAACTCTCGAGCTCTATCTATCCTCAGCATCTCTATAAGGAATAAGTCATAGAAGACTGCTTGAAAATCATCCCACACCATGTCTCTATGATGCTCTGACTGGGTGGTAACATCCCACCACCTCTTGGAGGAATCACGCAGCATATAAGTCACGAGCTTGACCCTCCTCCCTGAAGGCGTCTCTAGATGCTCAAAAATAGTCTGCATAGACCCTAGCCAAGACTCTGTAGCCTATGGTCTGCCATCCCCTGAGAACGTTTGCGTATGCTACTACTATAATATACGAGTAAGATCAGCCATAGATGTGGCAGCCAACAGTGCTCCCTAAAAGGTCTGCATGAACCGCATAAAGCCTTCACGGAACTACGGCTCTGCGCCTGTGTCTGGTATAACGGTTGGCGCCACACATGGCTCTGCTGGAGGATCCACTGGTAGCCCATTGCCCACCATATTTGGAGTATAATCGTTGCCGCTCTCCTGGAGAACAACACGTGGTTGTCTTGGTGGCATGAATGTACATTGTCAAACACACACCTGAGATCAAGATTATCAAAGACTGAAAATGAAGGGACCCAAAAAGGGAACACGAGGAAGAAGGAATTAAAGATTTTCAAAACAAGACTACATGTCATGTATACTAACTACATAGCGTGTAACTGACTTCTCTTCCCCTTCCCGGGTCCTTCTACACAGCTAAGCCACACGGCTCCCGTTGAACAAAACTACACGGCATGTATATAATCTAAATGGCATGTAAGGTGAAAATTCCGACTACCTGTGTCATTTGTGACACAGCCGACTACACGGCTTAATACTACACGGTGTGTTACACCCACACACAACGTGTAAACAACCCCATTTTCCGAGCCACATGGCTAAAACCACTTGCCTGTCACCGGTCAAGACTAAACAACGTGTCCCACAGGCCCACAACGTGTACTAGATGAGCTCCACCGACCCGTGTCATTGGTTACATGTCTGGATACACTGGTAACACTACACGACGTGTTCCAGATGGACATGACGTATACATGAAAGGATTACATCGACCCGTGTTGTTAGTTAGATGGTCATATCCCAGGTCAGACTACAAGGTGTGTTCCATAGTGGACATGGCATGTATGTCTTATGGTCTCCTTCGTCCGTGTTGTTAGTTACATGGTCAGACTCTGGGACAACACTACACGGCGTGTACATCTGGTACACGGCGTGTTCGCCCCAAGAATTTCCCTTCCCCATGTCCCCGCCCACACGGTCTATGACATGGGATGAGACTGCACAGTGTGTACTGAGGGTACATGGTGTGTACTCAAAAAGTTCTCTTTTCTTCTTGAATAGAAGAACACACAATGTGTGTCCGAGGAACTAAACGGTGTGTATCCTGTGTTTTCCGGATATTAGGCCTTTGAAACTACTCCGAAACCCATAAAATACTAAAAAAAACACCAAAGTTCCAAATTCTGATCCATGAGGGCCGATACTCCCCGCGAATCAATGTTTGGTATCTTATATGTGTTATAAAAAAATAAACAATCAATGATCCACCGAATTCCAGTCAATGGGGGCCCATACTCCACAAAAAACCAAATCTTGGCATCCATTCTATCAAAAATCTTATAAAACAATACCCTATCACATAGCGGGTATTTTATCAAAGCAGTTATCACAGCAGCATGCTTTTTCTAGAAAAACAACTATCACAACAACATGAAATTTCTAATGCACCTACGTGGCATGGAACTACGCATGGAATGTGATTTCTAGCGTGTGCCTAAATGATGCATGAGATGACATACCCTCATCTCATCAGGTTGCAACTAAATAGAACACATGAATAAAATATAAATAGCACAATCACAAGTGCATCACCTAACGGTGAAAATGAAATCAACTGTAAATTACAAAATCAATAAAATTCCAATATGAGGTAAATTGGATTTATCCTATACATGAGTTAGCTACTCCCGGGCATAGCTTATTACCAACTACCATTCCCATCCTATCCCTAACTAAGGCTCCAAATAGTAAGTCAACGAAAATAAATCCTCTAATACCACTTTGTAACATCCCGGATCCAGGTGCCACTCAACGGGTTCCCCGAACTTGGTTGGTCACATGACCTCAAGTGCATTTCTCCAAATGCTAGAGGCTGCCGACTAGCAATGAGGGCCCAGGTCTGATAGTGTGGAAACTATGCCCTCATTTGTCAAAGTGTAGCGCAACAGAATAAAATAAAGAGCACACAACAACAGCAGAAATAATAAACCATACACATTTAAAATAAACAACTACAGTAAAAGATAACCAACAGTTATATAGATAATGATGCAACATGTCTCAAGTTATAAGAAAACAACCAGAACGTGTTACACAATAATACAGTACAGTACAATACATAATACAACAAAACAAAACAAAACAGCCGGTAGCATCTCGAGCCTAAGCCTGGTCTCATGCTCCCATACTCCTCAGCAGCAATCAAGTACCTGTATATGGACCCTTGCCCTTATCCACACCTGCAGAAATGTAATCTGTTTGGGCCGAAGACATGACCCAAATAGGGTGTGAGAAATAAATCCCAGTAGGCACCCACAAATGGCTCGTGCCCAACTGTGTGAAAATATGAAACAACAGTGTGCATTAGTAAAATGAAATAAACTAAGTAGTACTCAAAAGTAACTAACTTTACCAGTTATATTGCCATTTTATTATTCATTTAATCATTCATTATAAGGAAACCACCACAATGAATTTCTATGTAAATAGCCAGTGTCCTCAGACACGCAAACCCTTACCCTCAGGTAATAAGAAACGTAACCCACAAGTAATTGCCCATAGACATAATAGATATTTCCCTAAGGCGTACAAAGTGTCTCCCTCCAGCACAAAGTCTATTTCCCATAGGCACGGAAGAAGTTATCCTCAGGATAAAAGATACACTACCCTTAGGCTAAGTAAAACACTGCCCTCGGGCTAAACAAGTAACCAGGCCATGCCCGACTTGTAAACAAGAAATACACATGTAATTACTCTCAAGGAAATTCTATAAACATTATTATAAAGGCATACCATTTGGTATTCTGGCCAAATGGCTAAACAGAGGAACACACCCCCTGGTGCGGTCCTGGATCCAAGAAGCGATCCCAAAAAACAATTTATTATCACGTTTAATTACCTATACAATTCTTGGTATTTAAAACAGCTAAGGCCTCAGCCACACGACACCCCAACATGGGTTCATGGCACAGTGATACACACAAACACACAACAATTGGAAATTAAACACCAGGCCACCTACCTTAAACACCCCTGAATGGTATACACGAATGACGATCCTTAAATCTTCAAAGAACGACGTAGATCTGATGTGAAAGAAAACCTCGTTCAAACTCAAATAACTTCCCTTTGAGGAAGAATTGGCTAGAATGGCTTAAGGAGAGTGGAGGGCTTACCTGTGCGGTTCCAACGAGATCGTCAGAGGTGAAAATGGATTCCTGACGCTCGATCTGGAGATCCTTGAAGGTCCGGCCTCCTCTCCGGACTCCTTCTCCAATTCTAACCCTTCCCTGTGAACAGTGGAGGCTACTATCCATTTTGAGCAAAAAAAAAACAAACTACACGGCAGGTAATTCTCATGTACACAGCGTGTACTTTTTTTTTTTAACTGTTCCTTCGGCGGCTTCTCGCCAGCATGGAACTGTTCAACCGTCTATAAGAGTACACAACATGTATTCCTGATCACATGGCGTGTACTATCATCTGGCTGGTGGCTGCTTCCACTGCCTTACTATTTTTCTGTCAACTGACTACATGGCCTGTACATACCCACTACATGACGTGAAATCAGTTTTTACACCGTTTGTCACCGACATGGCTACACACCCTGTGTACTCATCTCACATGGCCAAAGTACACGGCGTGTGGAATAGTACACAGTGTGTAGTCCCGAAATTTATGATTTTTCTTCATTTTCCTTATTTTCTCAAAAAAACATAAGGAAAAGATAAAAAAAGAAACCCATACCTCAAAAGTAAGAACCGGGTTCTTACAATGATCATGAAGCTAAAAAAAGGGTGACCTCAAAAACCTATAATCATAGGAATCACCGTTATACATTTATCTCAACATAAACCAATTGAACCACTACCACTACCACAACCTTCCTTGAACAAGAAACAGGAATGAAGTCAAGAAATTGATAGGAGGAACTCACCTTGGACCACCTATAATCAATTCTTAGAATCCATGGAAAAAATAAAATTCAAGGCCTATCAAATGTCCATAAGGGGACACCCTATAATATCTCGGGTTTTCGAAAAATTAGGTAAATAAGAGTGACTTAGATTATCTTTAGAATTTATACCCAGGATAAAAAATTATAAAATTACAATTCTATGGTGTGGATTATTCCATAATGAGTTTAGATTGATTGTATTCACGAAATTATTCCACATATCTCACATATATCCCCCTCAGAAACTTGGTCAACTTTCCACATTCTATACACTCAAGGAGGGGTTGTTGTGTTGACAAAACACTATGTCACAATTTTCCACAAAATGTAAAGATCCACGGAATACGTACCCAAAATTATACGGTGCATCCAATTCACCACACCACAAGATCCCCTAATTAAACAGAATCACAATACGACTCACCTGAGAACCAATTCTATAATGGAAAGAATCCATATCAGAAACCCTAAAATCCTTTTCTTCTTGATCATCCATGGACCAACATGATGATGTAGGAAAAAGGACATGGTGTAAGGTCCCTTAAAAAGGAAGAACCACCAAAATCATCTTATGAAGCTCCATACAAAAACAATCAAGTCTACATAAAAGAGAGCCTCATTATATAATTATGCTAACTCTTCAATACTCATCAATGCAAAAAACGATACCAACATGATGAAACTATATAAATAAACAAGGAATAATAAATATGTATGAATCTATAAAAATGATTATAATTTTATATGTAACAAATTATACATAGTCAAAATACCCTTCAAGACCCCCATGTTGTAGAACCCATGAACATCCTACAATGCACTCTTTTTACAGATAAAATCTCTTCCTAAATCCACATTTCTTATTTAGGAATCCTCTTAGCACGTCCAACACCCAAAATATGAAAAGTAATGGTTGATAAAGGATCGTACCATTATAAGTCACTTATAATAATAAAATGCCACTTGATTCAGGATAATGGTAGGAAATTAATCCATTTAATTCATTATAAATGTGGAACATGAGTTTCTTTTTTTATATAATAATTATTATATGTTTATTCATATTCAAATGAAAATTTCCATTAGATTATACATAAAAACTTAATGTTAAATTAAATCATGTGTCTAAATACAAATAATTCATTATTACCTTAACAATAATGAAATTAAAACATCTATTCACAAAACCAATTTAGGCACCGAAAAATGGTTGAAATAATAATCATTTTTAGTGAAAAAAACAAGGATAATGACAAAAAAATATATTAATTCATATGTATCAAAGAATTGATGAAACCTATAATCATCATCATCTATCATCATTATAGTCATCTTTTGGTTATTTTCAAGTTAATAGTGGATTATTGTAGTTATGAAATACACATGAAAAGTATTCGATCCTTTGGTTTTGTGGTTGAGGTGATCTAAGCATAACATGCATACATATTAAATCATGTTGTATGAATATTCAGTACATATCTTAAACACACCCGACAACCATAAAGGTTTGGTGTATTTGAAAACAAGATACTTAATAAATTTATTTATGAAAAATCTACAACATCACCCAAAAACATTCTCAATGTATGTTTCCCTTATAAAATCATCGTACTAAATAACCTTCATCATAACCTAAGAAAATGGAAACATAAGAAGGGGTGAGATCAGATGCTTAGTAAGGTCAAACATGAGATATATCAATCAAATATCATAACTGAGTATAAGGGTATGAGAAAATAATTATTGTATATAAAATTAATACCCAATTATATAGATGAAAATTCATGAGTCAAGGACTAAAGCATCGACATAACATAATACATGAGTCATAAAAGTGTGTAAAATCAAACAATCATGATCCATCATAACAGAGGCATACATATATATTATGAAATTGTTGTACAAAAGTGTGGAATATACATAAGAATAGAAATCATATTTCAAGTACACCCACCATGACATTAATCACAGAGTAGTCTTCAGCTAACCACCCATGTACCATCATGGGCTTGGGATAACTACTCATGTATCATCTTGGGATTTGGATAACCACCCATATAACATTTATCACATTATATATAAAACATTACCTAATTCATTTGAGAGTTATAAAATACCAATCTATAAAATAAGAATAAATAATTCATACATATTCTATAAGAACATAAAAGCATTCATGATTCCTTTAAAGATTAATTAACCTATGGGAAGGGAATGGGTTTCTTGAAAAGTGCCTTTAAACATAATCATCATAAGTCATCTCTAGAAAGAAAGTTAATGGTATCAATCGATCATATCCCTAGTGATCCATAACCATTATCAGGGGATGTTGACATGGATGAGAAATACATTTATAAATGCATTAGAATCATTCTTTTAAAAAAAGTGAAAATATTTTTTTTGGTAACTACAAAATTATAGTATAATTAGAAAATTACTTTATTTAAAAAAATTAAAAATTATAAATGATGTTAAATAATTAATAAAGATAAATATGGTGAAATTTTTTTTATGTCATATATGTTATAAAAATATGATTTTAACACTTTTGAAAATAAATAGAAAAGTAAATCATACAATAAATATTGGAAAATATTTTATTTAATCCTTTTTAAATAAAGTCATATTTAGTATAAAATAAATTTATCTAACATTTAAGTGTAAAAAAAATCTATAATTTTTTTAAGAACTTAGATATGGAAGAGAAGTATTCCCAACCAAAAGAAGTGAAATAAGGTTGTTAATTTTTAGAAGCATTCTTTCAGTCCGTTTGAGTACAGAATAAAGGGAAAATGAAAGAAATACTTAAAGACCCCAAATAACCATATTAGAATGAAATATATGGGGGTTTAGGAAAGAAATAAAAAAAATAAGATAATCAAATTGAAAAATAAATACTCACGATAAAAATTTAGATTGTAACATAAGCCCTTACATTTTTACTCCTAAATTCCATGAATTTTCCTTAAACTCCTATACAATAAAAAAATTAAATCAATTATTTTAGAACCTTATTCATATCTATTATCGTTCTTAATAATATTTCAATTCGATTTTTTAAATAATAATAATTTTTTAATTTTTATTTTTTAATAGTTAGTAGTTTTATCCGTTTCTTGTTTTTTTGGTATAATGGTTCCTATTATAACTTTAATGTTTATGAGTTATTCATATTTGGAATGGTCAAGTAACTAAATAAGGGTTCCATAATTATTTTTAAATGTCCATGTTCATTTTATGGAACATTGAGGTGTGATTTGTAAAGACAAAATCTAAATTGAGTTTGTTTTGGTAAATTTTATCAAACAAAAGATTATTTAGTAATATTAAAATAAATATTAATATTAACTTTCCATAAAAAATATTATATTCTATATTCATAAATCACTAGAAATTATGTTTCTATAAGAATTCATTATTAAAATTCATTACATAACTCATGTAGGTGGTTAAAATGGCATAAACAAGAACATTCTATAATTAGTTGGATGAGTATGATTATTGAATGATTTTATAATTTAATTATCATTAAATAAATATGAGAAAATATTATATTTATCATTATTATTTAATATTACCAGTATTTATTATTTCTTAATCATTCATGATATTATAACGCCATTCATATTGATGGTAGAAAAAAATCCAAACATGATCATTTTCCAATGACTGAAAAATTAAGACATTATATTTATAGTGATAATATAAATTTTATAGAAGCATAATGATTTAAAAAATGATGATATAGTGATAAATAAGATTTAAGGAGAGGTAAAACAAGAATAAATTCAAGATTGCCTAGAGAGGATAAAATACTTACATAGAATAATTTAAAATTCTTTTGGAATTCTTCTTAATTTAGAAGGGACACTACTGTATAACATGCTATTAAAATCAATATAAATAGGCTTTATCAACACTAAAAATGCATTGAATTCCAGAGTGATATTAAATGTTGAACTTTATAAGTGCTAGTAAAAACCACTGATAAATGCACTATTTATCAATGATAATGAAAAGCACTGATAAAGGGGGCCATTATTAGTGATTTTTTAGTGCTAATAAAGGAGTCCTTTATCATCACTTTTTTAACACTAATAAATGGGGTCTTTAGTAGTGCTAAAAAAGAACTGATAAAGACACCCCTTATCGACAATGTATTAGTGAAGATGAAGGAACCCTTTATCAGTTTTCTTTTTTGGTGTTGATAAAATTTGGAAAAAAATATATTTTTCATGCACCCCCTTGTCAGTGCTATCCATTCCACAACCTTCCATAACCCAACTCTCCAACAAACCTCACCCCCATTTTATAATGTTGTTGGCGCCATTAATGTGGCCCGAAAGGAAGGAACGAAAAAGACAGCCGGTGCGCTGCCTCGCGAAGCACAGCCACGAAGCACAGCTGTGAAGCACAGCCGCGAAGCACAGCCGCGAAGCACTGCCGCAAAGCCCAGCCGCGAAGCGCCCCTACCATGGCGGCACTGTGAAGCTCCGGAGGCGGTAATCCTCCGCGAACCCGTTTGACGTTCGCGAGCCGCCGCGAAGCTCTGGAGGCGGTAATCCTCCGCGAACCCGTTTGACGTTCGCGAGCCACCGCGAAGCTCCGGAGGCGGTAATCCTCCGCGACCCCGTTTGACGTTCGCGAGCCGCCGCGTAGCCCCGAAGGCGGCGCGCGAGCCCTGCTTCACGGCACCCCTTCCCTATAAATACTCGACTCCCCCTGAGTCCCGAGGACGGACAATCCGACCTTTTGGCTTCTCCTCTCCCGAATCTTGAAGCACGCTTTGCCCCGGGAATCATGAGCTCTGCGAGGTATTTCTACTTCGCGAGACGACTCTTATTTGTTTCGTTTTGAGCCCCTCTTCCGAGAGGGATGCCCTTCGCAAAGCTCAAGGGCGTTCGCGAAGGAAGGGGATTCCCAAGGGAACTCGGGCAGCCGCGGAGCACTTGTGCTTCGCGAAACACCCAACCCATGCTAGTAATCCCTATGCCAAGGCAGGATAACTATCCATCGCGAAGCACATTGCTTGGCAGGACCCTGCTTCGCGAACCACACCTTCTTCGCGAGGCAGTGCTCCGCGAACACTGTTCCACTTCGCGAAGCACCTCCCACTTCCACCAATGCCCCATGCTAAGGCCAAGGCACCCCACTTCGCAAAGCACACTCCTCTGCTTAGCGATTCCTCTTTCCGTGCGACCCTCTAGGTTTGCACGATGTGATTTCAAAGTCCCATGGACAACACCTCCCGTAGCGTTGCTTCGCCTAATGCTTCTTCGCATAGGCACGCTAACGGCTATTGCTTCTTCGCATAGCCACGCTAACGTGGACCCCTCGATGGTTCGACCCACTACCCCCCTTTACCATGGCCTTACCGGCACCTTCCCTTCCCCAAGGACCAGAGGGTACCGGTTATGTAAGCCCTAGGGGTGTGGAGTGAACCCACCTCGTCCGAGCTGTAGGACGTTAAACTGCCAAGCACCACGTCCTCAACACATGACGTTAAACTGTGACCCAACCTCGTCTCCCTCACGAAGGGTCCCCCCAGCTCAAACATTCGTTACACCACTCGTCTCCATGGGAATGGAACTCTTCCGCACATGGAATGAGATCCTCCTTGTTGGAGTGGTGTATGTTCGCAGGGGAAGGGCTGCCTCAGAGCGTAAGCCCCTAACCTTTGGTACGGATGATTGCACCCGTGCATCTCTGTACTTCCCCACTACCAAGGTCGGTGGAGGACGTGATAGGGAACGAGGCACCCCCCCCCCCCTGGGCCTCCATCCTGGAGTAAGTCCCAACACCATGGGCCGCCCAGTGCGTAAGCCCCTCTTCGCTTCTCACGGACGCACCCTTCGCGACGTGATCGTCAGGTCCATGCAACCTCTTGTTTCTCACACCGAGCATGACTCACGTGGGCTTAGAGTGAGCACCGACCCTGACAAACCCCTTTTGAACTATGAGGTCTTTGATCCATGTCAAGGCATGGTACGTAGGAAGCCTCCACGAGGTTCAAGCCCACCCGTCGCTCAATCACGTCGGGTCCCATTCCAGTCCAGCGGTAAGCCGTTGTGACCCAACTGAACTACGAGGTCTTTGATCCGTGTCAAGGCATGGTACGTAGGAAGCCTCCACGAGGTTCAAGCCCAACAACAGTGGACCAAGGTCTACTTTCACGTCGGTTTACCGGTGAAACCCATTTGAACTACGAGGTCTTTGATCCATGTCAAGGCATGGTACGTAGGAAGCCTCCACGAGGTTCAAGCACACCTGTCGTTTATTCACGTCAGGGTTCACTATCGTCCCGCATGACGTTAAACTGTATTCTCCGAACTACGAGGTCTTTGATCCATGTCAAGGCATGGTACGTAGGAAGCCTCCACGAGGTTCAAGCCCACCTGTCGTTTATTCACGTCAGGGTTCACTATCGTCCCGCATGACGTTAAACTGTATTCTCCGAACTACGAGGTCTTTGATCCGTGTCAAGGCATGGTACATAGGAAGCCTTTATGAGGTTCAATCCCACCACCCATTGGACCAAGGTACACTTTCACGTCGGTTCACTGACAAAACCCCTTTTGAACTACGAGGTCTTTGATCTATGTCAAGGCATGGTACGTAGGAAGCCTCCACGAGGTTCAAGCCCACCCATCACCCAATTCACGTCGTGTTCTACCTTCGTCCGGCATGACGTTAAACTACATTCTGGTCCAGTGGTAAGCCATTGAGACCCAACCCACCTGAACTACGAGGTCTTTGATCCATGTCAAGGCATGGTACGTAGGAATCCTCCCAGAGGTTCAAGCCCAACTCCCATTGGACCAAGGTCCATCTTCACGTCGGTACGCTGACGATGCCCGTCGGACCAAGGTCCATCTTCACGTCGGTACGCCGACAACTTTCATCGGGTGAAGGTCCAGCTTCATGTCGGTTTACCGGCACCATCCCGAACTACGCGGACTTTGATTCCCTGCCACGAGGATACGTAGGAAGCCTCTTCAAGGCTCAAGCCAAACTTCACTGTCGCTCCCCCTGTGATGGTTCCACTTCACTCTCCTTTTACTCCAACTTCACTGTCGCCCACGGGCTAGCCCCGGTGTCGATATCCCTTCAAGGAGGATCCCTCAATCCGATTTATCCGAGCTAATGCTCTGGTTGCGTTGATCCGTCTCCGCTGGACGTTAAACTCGCGGAATACCCTGTGTTGAGCACGGGAAGCTGAGGAAAACCTCAGATATGTGTCTACGACATGTAATTCCCCGTGCCCGATGTGGGATGCCTCGGGCTTCCACGCCCTCGAGAAGCCTTGTGATCAAGGATTACAGACAGACATGCCAGGTACCCCAGCATCCAGACACGCTACTGATGCCTCAACGTGACTACTCCCCTGGACGAAGGTTGCTGCCCTGATTGGACCCTTTGGAATGTCCCGACAGAAGCAGCGTAATTAACCAGTGTCCATGAAAACATGGCACTGGGAAGAGTTTCACGAAATACGTATTAAATCTATAAGGGAGACCCAGACTAGGTGATGAGTTCTGAGGAAGAATCCACAGGAGGAAGAACTGACATCCCATCATACCGTTTCGATCAAGGAGCAGACGTCCCTGAATAAGGAGCGAATGCCGCCCGCCTTTGGAAAGCGGGAATGCGGGGCAACAAAGCCGCGGGTCCCCCTGACGGACGGATGCGCGCGCGCCCCGGCGAAAGCGTCGGAAACAGAAATGGTGAACCCGACGTGAAATTCTTCTCCTCAGCATGGAGATTAGTAGCGTTCGAGACACCAGTAGATTGACGTGTCACCGGATCCAGATATCTGTTGCCTGGTCCCGCCAAGCAAATGGCGGGCCTGTCGTGAAACTCACCGGCAGTCGGGGTAGTAGAACGCGGGGCACTCCGCTCTGCAGCGTGTTGGCATGGATCCTTCTCACAGACATGGAGGATGGAAGAACGCTGGGGCACTGGCCATCAATCCTTTTCCCCTCAGTACTGATGAGTTGATCCCTTCGTTTCTCAGGAACCAAGTTGATATTTCAGAGATGCGGTCACCATCCGCTCCTCGCCCGCGCAGGGGCTGGGGCAACACCACTACGACCACTCCACATGGCGCCACCACCGCCACGACGGCTGCCACATCACGGAATACGGGACGTCCACATCCCCTTTCCCCATCAGAGGTCATCCAACGAAGGGTGATCAACAGCCTCGTGCGCAGGTACGAGGAGGAAGGGGTCATCCCGACCAGGGATATGGCCCGCTTGGACCTGGAGGCCTCCAGGCCCCGCCATCAACGCCGCCCTAACAGGCCGCGCAGGGAGCCCCTGCTCCCCACCCAGACATTCAACCGTTTCGGGAGCCTATCTCCGGAACGCCTTGAAGACTCTTCGCCTTACGCTGAAGAGGCAGGCGTTGTCCGGCTCAGTCCGCTCAGGGCCCCGACCCGGGGCCCCCAGGCGAGAGCTCCCGTCCGGCCACGTCAGCGCCGCCGTCCGGCCCCGTAGGAAGAGCAGGCAGACAACGTCCCTGCACCACCTGCACCGGCCCGCCTGACCCGACGTCAGCGCCGGGCCCGAGCTGAGGACGCTCGCCTAGGCGCGTCCACGTCGACAGCTACAGTGGCCCGAGCCACCGCCGACGTACATTATGAAGCCCCTGCGTACATTGAGCAGGGGCACCCCTTCACCCAACCAGGATCGAGACCCCAACCGCCCCACGGGTAGGCTGGGTTGACTCTCCGGGTTGCAGGCCCAAGTAGCGATCGCCGCGAGCTAACCCGCGGTGATGCCACCCCGTACGGAGGTCCTCCCCGTACCACTACTCCACAGAGCGTGGGCCTTCCCCGCTCCGAGGCTCGTCATGGAGGCATGCCTCGTGCTGCCCCCATCCTGCAGGAAGACCTGCCCCGTGGCAGTGATGCTCAGCGCGGAAACGTTTCCCGCGCCCGCTGTACAGGGTATGGAGTCCATCCTTCTGAAGGCACCGTCCATCTGGTCTTTCTTCAACGTGGGGGTCCCCCCCTACGTCCTCTCTGCGACTAGCGAAGGTCCTCCTCGTCCCAGCAACTCAAGGAGTGAAGGTCAGCCTCTCTCCACTCGCATCGACCATGGAGGTCTTCCCCATGCTCCTGCCAGTTCCAACAGAAGCCCCGCCCACATGGGTACTGTTCATGGAGGTCCTCCCCATGTACCCTTTGACATTTGCCCTGGTGCCCTTCGCACCCCGGCTGTCTCGAGTGGGGGCCCTCTCCGCCACGGCGCTAGCGCCGCCCTGAGGCTGCCTGATAGAGGTCAAACCTGTCCCGAAGAGCCACCCAGGGGCAGAAGAGCGGGTCGTCACCGCCACAAGAAGAATCTTGGGAAGGCCCGGGTGGAGATCAAACCTGCCCGCTTCTCCGATTCGGAAGCCGAATGCAATTCTGCGATGGAACCTTCTCCCAGCTCCTCCGTACCAAGGACTGGGGCAGGAACCAGACGCGTCAGCCTCGTTCTCCCAGAATTTGAGGTCCACCAGATTCCCGTCTCTCTCCACAGGTACATCCAGGAGGAAGAGATTCTGAGAACTTCACAAGTTTCGACCGCGCAGTCACCGCCATCGTCACCCGAAGCGCCCTCTACCTCTACTCGGGATCACGAGGAGCTGTTTTGGGGGTCAACGGTGGTGGAGCCACGACAATACCGGACACTGGTAACGGAGATTCCCGTACCCGAAGCAGCGGCTGTTAGCCCGTCCTATCGTGACATTGTGGTCAGGTCACCTCGCTCTTCAGAGAAAGGCCCAGAATTTGGTGGCCAGTCTGCTCGCTCGCCGTATTCTCCACCGCCGAGTTTGCTATCCTAGAGGTCCGCCTCGGTACCGCTACCGGTCCCTCAGCCGCCCCCGGTTGATGAGTGGGGTAACGTAGGGCCGAACCCCGAGGACGAACCCAGGAGCTTCTGGAGTATTCTTGCAGCGGACTACTTCCCAGAGAAGTTCTGGCCCACGGTGGCGCTGAATTTCTGCATACCCGAGTCGCTTACCCCTGAAGAAGTGGGATGCTTTTGTCGAACCCTGTGGGCGACGCACTTCCGCCTCCATTTTGAACGGGTGGTGTACCCCAGAAGTCGTGAGCACTTCGAAGAAATCGGTGAGCAATGCCACCTGATCGATGCAGCCGCACTTCTTGCAGCCCAGCACCCTGAGTCGCCAGGCCACCAGAGTTCCCTTCAACGAAAATGCGTTCAGAGTCTTAAAGCACTCCGCAGAATCGTCAGGGAAGCCACCCCCCATGTGCAAGTCCGTGGTTGGGGACGCTATGCTGCCCTTCTGTTCGATCCTATTTGACGACAACCCGATTCGCTATGCGACATCGAGGACATGCCCTCGAGAGGAATCGCGGTCCACATGGCCGACATTGTGGACGGGGAAGACGAACTGGAACTCCTTGATGGTGACTTTCCCCTAGAGGGTGCACCGCCACTACTCAACCCATCAGGGAGAGTCACCCGTCAGTAGAGGAACCTGCTAGGCCTCCCCGTACCCAGGGAGTCACTGGCACTCGGTCGAAGCACTGGCAAGGGTAAGGAGCACGTCGGAACCGTCAAGCACTCCGACCCGTCCGCCTCTGTGCAGAAAACGGACGAGGATCCTGAGAAGGCCGCGTTACGCCATCAGCTTGCTGAGCAGACGAGGCTGGTTGACGAACTATTGGTTGAGCGCGCCGCAGAGCGGCGACCCGACTATGGTAATCCCAGGCCGGGGCAGCAGGGGCAGGAACAATTTCCCCCCGGCGAGGTGCCTCCGGGCAACCCTGATCATGCTACTCCCGCGGACAGGGCGGAAGCCGGAACATACGGCAAGAGGGCGCGATACGTCTCGCCAAACCCCCCTGAGCGACGGGGCAATCTGAAGAATCCAACCCGGGTTCCCCCAGTCGCCCAACAGGTCGTCCAGCCAGTTGACCCGCGAGCAGCCGAAGCCGTCTACCGTGTTGAAGAACCTGCCAATGCGCTTGTGGTTAGGGATCCCCGTCAAGACAGGGACCCCCACCTGGAGGACCTTATTGCGGCACTCACAGCACGCCTCGAGGCGTTGGAAACACGGCAGGTTGCGGTCCCACCGGATGGCAAGCCTTATCCCGCGTGGGTGGATGATATGCCCGCGCCTCCGGGTTTTGGGAACACCACTTTCTCGCCTTTTAACAGGACAGGGGACCCACCCCAGCACTTGGCTCATTTCTCTTCCAGGTGTGGCCCCATGCTGGGGACCCCAGCTCAGCAAGAAGCCGCTAAGCTCCGATGTTTCGTACAGACATTGGAAGGTCCGGCATTCGTCTGGTACAGCCAGCTCCCTATCGGATCGGTGACCGGTTGGGAGGTTCTTCACCGGCAGTTCTTATACCAGTTCAGCTCCACCATGCGAAAGACCAGCATTGCGGACCTCTTCAAGTGCAAACAGAGGCCTGATGAGCGGGTTGCAGATTTCATCGCCCGGTGGAAAGGACTTACGTATTCCCTCGATATGCCACTAACTCTGGAGCAATTACTGACGATGTGTGTGGGGAACATCAAGACAGAGCTGGTACCCTCCTTGATTACCCAGAACTACCCTGGAGGGTTCAGAGATTTCTCGGATAAGGCCCAACGCATCGAGGAGGCCCTGCAACAGGCTAGTCAGGCACGTTTGCTGCCCCCTATGATCCCAGCCAGGAGGGCCGCCAGGGCTGAACCCGCCGCTGTGGCTCAAATAGAATCCCCGAGGTAGCTGGAATTGCTACTGGCGGCACCACCCCCGCAACCCCGCAGAGGTCCTCCACCTCAAGCACAGGCTCCTGCCCAGCAGTGACCGCCTCAGAACCGACAGGTTCCCCCGCGCAATGCGCCACCGCCACCTAGGTGAGACAACCAGGCGCCGCCTCCTCGGCAGGCCCCTCCGGTCCCTCGACAGGACCAGGCCCCTAGGGCCCCCTATTCGGAAAGAAAGTACCATACCTATTCGTTCAACGAAAATCAGGTCCCTGGCTACTTCCGAAGTGCTCTAGAGCAATGGATCGTGCGTCTGCCTGAGTGCAGGAGGCCGACAGAGGTGCATCTCACCGATCACCCCAACTACTGCCCTTATCATCGAATCCTAGGGCACACCCTCAAGCGATGCTATGTGTTTAAAGACTGGCTTTAGGACCAGGTCAACAACAACATAGTCAAGTTGGGCCCAGCACCAGCGCAAGTGGCAAGCGTCTTTGAAGGATCAGAAATCGGCAGCGACAGCGAAGGTGAGTGGCAGCAGGTCCCTAGCCGCGGATCTCAAAAATATGACAACTGGATGGCTCGAAAAACCGTCATCTGTGCCCAGGGTATTATCCGGGCACGCCTGAAGCAGTCAGAACCATCAGAAGAAGTAGCTGGTGCCTCCGCGTCGTCTTCGCAGTCGACCTCTGCCCAAAAGGGCAAGCAGCGGCGACGCAAGAAGAAGCAACGTGCAACGCCAGTGCCGTCGTCATCCCGCACTCTCGGAGACTTTATGCCTCCCGAAATGGGGATTCCTCCCAGAATCCGCCCAGCGGTGGATGACTCCTCGAGTGACAGTCAAGGGTACGCTTCGGTTAACACCATGGAGCTGGTAAAGCCCTATATGACCCCCGACGAGGGGGAACCCTAGGCAGACCTCCCCAACGTTTCCAGCCGACGTCAACGTCGGCGGAATCACAATCGCACCGGTCATCAAGGTACGTCAGCAGGCACTTGCGGCCAAGCCGTGCACGCTACCGAGACCAGGAAGCAGGCTCAGTGCAGATCTCAGCACGCGCAGACCCATCCAGTACCCTCGGCTCTACCTCCACCGCCGTTCGTGTTGCTGGATCGAGGGGAGCTGCCTCGTCCGTATCATGGTCAGTCTTGCCCGGCTACAGGCCAGCCCCTGCTGTCCGATCCTAGCTCGACGAATACTCTTCAGGCTTCTACTGGTAGGCAGCAAGATGTACCCAGTACTAGTTACTCGCCAGTTCAACCGGCAGGACCCGCTGTGCATCCAAATGCCGAAAGACCTCCTGTAAGCAGAGGTTCGTGTCTGGCACACAAGTATGATGTCCTAAAGCACCTGGCCGGCATTCCGGTGATGCTTTCCATCCTTGAGGCCCTGTGCCTGTCATCCGAGATGCGCGAGGCACTTGCCGAGGCCCTGAGGATCCCCCTCCAGTTCGAGACGGAAGTAGCAGCTGCAGAAGCCTTCCATACCGAGACGATTGAAAACGCCGAATGTCAGGCGGTTATCTCGTTCTCCGACGAAGATGAGGACCCCCCTATACAGGGACACATTCGCCCACTGTATATCACTGGCCACTTCAACGGTGTGTAAGTCCGCTGATGCCTCGTTGACACGGGTTCTGGAATCAACTTGATTCCGACCCGGACGCTGCGAAATCTGGGTCTGTCCGAAGGTGATTTGACTCCCTCTGACCTCAGGATCCAGGGGTACGATAGGACAGAGCAAACCCCGGTCGGCAAGATCCGCCTGAAGACTCAGTTCGGTGGCTTAGTTGCCAGCACAGAGTTCATGGTTGTTTCTCAGGACACCGCCTACAATGCATTGATGGGTAGGCCATGGCTCCATCTGCATGCAGCAGTCCCCTCGTCGTATCACCAGTGCCTTAAGTACTAGCTCAATGGTCAAGTAGGCGTGATCCAAGGAGACGCGTCCCCTTTCGCTTCTTGTGAGGCCCGCTATCTGGATGCGGGTTATTACAAAAGTAAGGACAAGCAAATCCTGGTAAGCGAGGATGAGCCCGCCCCGATCACAAGTGATCCCTGGGCAAGCATGGACGACGCCTACATCCTCCCGATCCACCGGTTGGAGGCCACGACCCCTGACATGGGACAATGTTTCGTTGTTTCGGGTACGCAAGGAAGGCATGTTCCCGTGTCCAAGCGACGACAGAAAATCACCTCGTACTCCTACATCAACCAGGCTCAGGTGATCCCGGAACCTCCTACCCCTGTACGGTACCGGGACGTCAAGCTGATGACAATGACGATGCGCCATACGTGTCTATTCCGCTGGGCTGGAATTAACCGACTCAGGCCGACGCGTCACCACTGCTTTGATATCATCAAGCATGCCCCCTTGGGCCGAAGGCCAGATGGGATCGGATCAAATGCATTCATTGCTATGGTCTCAACGACAAGTGAGTCTCCTGAGGTGATGACCGCTGCTGCCCAGGCCGGCACCAGCTGCCCCTCGGGTTTTGAGAGCCCAGAAGTATCTTCCGCCGCGGGAAGTCCCCCCACGGCTGAGGAGGAAGACTTGGAGGATGCTCCCCCAGCCTTTGAAGAAGGCGTCTCTACCACGGTTGATGAACTGGTACAGGTGAACCTTGGTAGCGAGGCAGATCTAAGACCCACATTGATCAGTGCGGCCATGTCCCTCGAGGAGCGGCAGCAGTATGTAGACTTCCTCAAACGGCACCGCGATGTGTTTGCCTGGAGTTACGATGAGATGCCAGGGCTGGATCCCCAAGTGGCCGTCCACCGTCTGGGTCTCCCGGCAAAACACCGTGGGTTCAAGAAGCCTCCAGGAAAATGAACCCTTCTCATGGTGCTATGGTTGAGGCCGAAGTTGACAAGATTATCAAAGCCAACTTCATTAAGGAGGTCTAGTACCCCAAATGGCTCGCCAACATTGTGCCGGTCAGGAAGAAGAATGGGCAGATCAGAGTCTGCATCGACTTCCGCGATCTCAATCACCACTGCCCAAAGGATGACTTCCCACTCCCAGTGACGGAGCTGTTGATTGACGCCACGGCCGGGTTCCAAGCCCTCTCTTTCATGGATGGGTATTACGGGTATAACCAGATCCGGATGGCCCCCGAAGACGAGGAGTCCACTGCCTTCAGGGCTCCACAAGGTACCTTTTGCTACCGGGTAATGCCATTCAGTTTGAAAAATGTAGGTGCCACTTATCAGAGGGTCATGCATCGTATATTCAAACCGATCCTCAGGACATTGGTGGAATGCTACGTGGATGACCTTGTAGTCAAAGCATGCCAGCGCCAGGACCATCTCAAAGACCTTGAGAAAGTGTTCGGTTTCCTCCGTTCCCGTCACCTGAAGATGAACCCGCTGAAGTGTGCCTTCGGAGTCACCTCCGGGAAGTTTCTGGGCTTCGTTGTCAGATACTGAGGTATCGAGATCGACCCGGAGAAGATCAAGGACATCAGCCAAATGCCTCCCCTGAGCAACATTCGAGAGCTCCGAGGCCTCCAAGGCCACTTAGCCTATATACGCCGATTCATTGCGAATTTGGCTGGCAAGTGTAAGCCCTTTTCCCGGCTCATGAAGAAAGACGCTGCCTACGAATGGGATGAGGAGTGTCGGGCCGCCTTCGAGGAAATAAAGCAGTATCTGCTCCAACCTCTAGTCTTGATGCCACCCGTCTCCGGAAAGCCGCTGGTCCTTTACGTGACCGCCCTGGGGAGATCCCTCGGTGCGCTGCTCGCCCAGAAGAATAACGAAGGCACTGAGAACAGTCTCTACTATCTCAGCCGCATGCTTCTCGATACGGAGGTCAGATACTCCCCTATCGAAAAGAGCTGCCTTGCGCTCGTCTTCGCTGTGCAGAAGTTGTGGCACTACCTGCAACACCATGAGGTACAATTGATCTCTCGGGTGGATCCGCTGAAGTACATCCTGAACCGCCCCATGCTGACTGGCCAACTAGAATGGTGGGCGGTGATTCTCCAGCAGATTTACATCAGTTTTGTGCCTCAGAAGGCCGTTAAGGGACAGGCGTTGGCAGAATTTTTAGCTGCTCACCCAACCTCCGCGGATCAATCCCTGGACCTGGATTTCCCCGACGAGACGATCCTCTTAGTCGATCATGCTGCCCCGTGTTGGCAAATGCATTTCGACGGCGCCTCCCGGAGCCCCACCGGTAGAAGGCTCAACGACCCCAAGCTCAACAGAGTGGGTCTGGGTATTGTTTTCATTACCCCGGCGCAAGCCGTCCTGCCGTACTCGTTCTTGTTGTCAGAAGGTTGTACGAACAACGAGGCAGAGTACCAAGCTCTCATCACCGGCCTCGAGTTGGCCCTTGAGATCCATGTACCCCATCTACATGTGAAGGGATATTCCGAGCTGGTAATCAAACAGGTTAATGGAGACTAAGTCGTCAGGAAGCCAGAGCTTGCACCGTTACTGGAGTACACCCTCCTCCTAATGGCCCAGTTCTCTCCTCGGCCAGAGGTTACCCATGTTCCATGGTCACAGAACGACCAAGCGGACGCCTTAGCTGTCTTAGCCGCGTCGCTCGCAGAACCCGAGCAAGATGATTTGGTCATACACGTGGCCCATCGGAGAGTCATTGCTCCCGTCACCCAAGAGGACCATGATAGCCTGCGGGTAAGTCATCTCACCACCGGACCTTCCATATCGGGAGTCCCGGGTTCGTCAGACACAGTGGTTGAAACCACCCCCGACTGGAGAGCACCTTTTGTTGTGTATCTCCAAAATGGTCTGCTCCCGGACGACCGGGCCGAGCGCGAGTGAATCCGACGCCGCGCACTTCAATTTAACCTCCAGAGCGGCCCTAGTCTTGAGCAGATCCTCTACAAACGGAGTTTCGACGGTGTCCTCCTCCATTGCATCCAATAAGTAGAGATACCTCAAGTTATGCAAGAGGTTCATGATGGTTCCTGTGGCGCCCATCAAGCTGGGCTGAAGCTGTCCCAGAAAATCCGGAGGTTAGGGTACTTCTGGCCCTCCATGATCCACAATTGTATTGGATACGCCAAGAGATGCCACGCGTGCCAAGTACACGCCAACTTCTTGCATCGGCCGCCAGAACCCCTCCACCCCACCAAGTACTCTTGGCCTTTTGCGGTATGGGGACTTGATGTAGTGGGACCGTATCCACCGGCAACAGCCCGCCAGTGTAGGTTCATCCTGACTGCTACAGATTTCTTCTCCAAGTGGGCAGAAGCATTTCTGCTCAAAGAGGTCAAGGCCCGTTCCATCGTTGACTTTGTGAGCTCCAACATTATCCACCGGTTTGGAGTCCCTCACGCCGTCCTCACTGAAAACGGCACCAACTTATGAGTAGCTGAATTGAAGAGATTGTACGCTAAGTACGACATCCGGTCGAACCATACCTCCCACTACCACGCGCAGGCGAATGGACAGATCGAGGCGTTCAACAAGACCCTCTATAACATTCTGCAGAAGATGGTTGGTCAGAACAAGAAACGTTGGCCGGACAAGCTCCCCAACGCCCTCTGGGATTACCGGACGACGACTCGCAACTCTACCCAGGTGACCCCATATTCCCTGGTGTATGGAGCTGCGGCCGTCCTACCCATTGAGATCCAGCTGCCGTCGCTACGCACTGCAGTTTATGATCACCAGACATCAGATGAGGTAGCCGAAATCCATCTAGCTGAATTAGAGGCACTGGACGAGAACCGGCTTCGTGCCTTGCACAACCTGGAAAGGCATCAGGACAAGATAGCGAGAGCTTTTGACAAGAAGGTTCGTCTCTGCTCTTTTCTACAGGGTGACCTGGTACTGGCCCTTCGAGCGCCAATGATTACCAGTAGGAAACCGCCCAAGTTAGAACCCAAATGGGAAGGGCCTTATATCATCCATAAGGTTTACCCCAATGGAGCGTACTCCTTGGTGACCACAGATGGAGAGCGTATAACCCCTCCCACCAATGCCAAATTCCTCAAGCGATACTTTGCCTAGGGCAAAAAAAGTGGTCCTGCACGACCCTAAACTGCAAGAGGGTCCTGCACGACATTAAACTGCATTGGTCCTGCATGACCTTAAACTGCGAGGTGGTCCTGCACGACCCTAAACTGCGACTTGGTCCCGCACGACCCTAAACTGCGACTTGGTCCCGCATGACCTTAAACTGCATCTCCGTCCTCACTGCAAGACGTTAAAATGCAAGCCAGTCAGGTCTTCCTGACCGGGGCTCAGCCTCAGGCCCCTTGGCCTCCTTAGGCCCCTGGCCCCGTCTCCACCGCGGTTTGGCCCCCAGGCCCCCTTGTTGTTTTTTCCCCAACTTACCCTCTTGTGGGATTGCACGGTATGGTGTAGGACCACGTCCTCATTCACGCCGGGTTACTCGTTGTACCGTACATATCCCCAAACGAGGTGTTTCTCATCGTCCCGCAGGACGTTAAGCTGCATGTCAAGAACTACATGTGGCTTGATTCCCATCTTCATGGGATACGTAGGAACGCTCGGACGCCTCGTCTTGAGCCCAGCCCCAAGATTTTCTCTTCCGCTATTCCCCCTGGGGATAGTCTCCTTGGAGGATCTTTGTGTAGCAGGGAGTAGGCTTTCTTGGCCCCTCTCATGCAACCCCACTCGCGCAAAGATTGTAAAGGTCGCACCATGCGCCCACTCCCGTTCTTCTACCCTCCCACATCCTCACTGCACGACGCTAAACTGCATGGCCTTCAAGAACTACGTATGGATTGATTCTCATCCTTATGAGATACGTAGGAACGCCCGGACATTTCGTCAGTTGGCCCAGCCCAAAATCCAAAATCTTCCCCTCGGGTCAAGACATGGCAGGGTGCACACTTTTGCCCCGACCCACGTCGAGCAAGCCTCGACCCGGCTGCACATTCCCCCTGGAAGTGTTTTCCCCTTTCGTGGATGAACGCAACTGAGCTTCACCCACTCTTTCACTAGGATTCTGTCATCTTTCACACCCGGAGGGACCCCCGATAACGGCCTGGATACAATGACCAAGGGCTCTCCTACCGATACGGGCCAACGCCCCCGAGGGTTTTCTTAAGCAACAAGTCGATACAAGTCCCGCGTTACGAATTTGGTCAGCGGTCGACGCTCATTTGTTCCCCCCATGCGGGTCACCATAGGAACGCTGTGTCTCGAACATGGTCAACAGTGTCCTGGATCTTCTGGTCCACCCCGAGATGCCCCAGGCATCAAGAACAGTGATCCCCTCTGCCCCATCCCAAGGTGACAAACTTCCCCCAGGTGGTACTAGCGATCCGGGCCATGACCCAGGATTCCTCATAAGGGTGTACGGTGTGGTGTGGGACTACGTCCTCATTCACGTCAGGATCATGTACCATGCCGTGAAACTCCCTTTACGAGGCCCAGCCTCAGGCCCCTTGGCCTCCTCGGGCCCCTGGCCCCCCGTCCTCATGTGAGACGTTAAACTACAAACCAGTCAGGCCTTCCTGACTGATGCTTGACCTTAGGCCCCTTGGCCTTTCCAGGTCACAGCCCAGGTCCCTTCTTACCCGGAGTGTACGGTGTGGTGTGGGACTACGTCCTCATTCACGTCGGGATCATGTACCATGTCGTGCAACTCCCTTTACGAGGCCCAGCCTCAGGCCCCTTGGCCTCCTCAGGTCCCCGACCCCCGTCCTCATGTAAGACGTTAAACTACAAACCAGTCAGGCCTTCCTGACCGAGGCTCAGCCCCAGGCCCCTGGGCCTTTCCGGGCCGCGGCCCGGGACCTATCTTATAGGATTGTATGGTGTGATGTAGGACTACGTCCTCGTTCACGAAGGCTTCTTTACCATGCCATACACCTCCCTTGTTTAGGGTTATATTACTCCCCTCCTCGTCCTGCATGACGTTAAACTGCATTTCCAGAACTACGTGTGGCTTGATTCCCATCCTAATGGGATACGTAGGACCACCTGGATGTCCAAGATTCGGGTCCAGCCCCATCTCTCGGGAATCCCCATCCTATCTTGGCCCCTTGGCCTATCCTTCCTCCATGAGGGGACCATATGGTGTGGTGTGGGATCATGTCCTCATTCACGACGATCTCGTAATGACTACGCCATGCTCCCCCCCTACTGAGCTGTTTCGTCGATCCTTTTTCTTCAGCGGTTCACCAATGTGCTTAAGAGTACTCTGGTTTATTACCTGGAATGCCAAGCTTTACTCGGACACGTCCGCACCCGCTTTCCAGGCTTTGCGTATCCCCGCATCAGGGCTTTCATCATCTTTCACACCCGGAGGGACCCCCAAGAACGGCCTGGATACAATTCCCAAGGGCTCTCCTACCGATACGGGCCAACGCCCCCGAGGGTTTCAGACAACAAATCGATAAAATCCCGCGTTGTGAATATGGTCAGCGGTCGATGCTCGTTTGTTGTTCCCACCCCAGGCTAATGTGATACAGACGCTGTGTTTCCATCATGGATAACAGTTTTCCTCTGTCGTCACGCCAACCCATTAAGCCCAAATGCCGGGTACACAATTCACACCCTTCATCACTTCATCATGTCCAAGTAGAGTCTTAGGACTCTTGGTACTTTTCCCCCGTGCACGTCTGCGCGTTCGAGGAACAAGCTACATCAAAGGTGACCTTCGAAATTCTCTGCTGACTCCCCTTTGATGGATGCCCCAAGTATTGCGATGAAGATACCCCCCTTGTTTCCCACACCGAGTTTATCTCACGTGGGCTAAGGGATTGGGTTGACATCTGTGCTTACTCGGGAGTTGTCACCACCCACGGTCCGAGCTCTAAGACCATAAACTAAGACTCTCATCTGGAACTACATTCAAGACCCCTTGTCTTCGGACCCAGATTGAGTTCAGCAAATTTACCTCTCTAATCCTGCCTTCAGGACCCTGATCACAGGGCTGCGTGGCGCAGTGTTGGACTACGTCCTCATTCACGTCGGGTTTGCAACAACTGCACCACGCACGCCCCCGTTCTGAGGTTCAGTCCTCCTATTCCCTGTCCTGCATGACGTTAAAAGGCACCCTTTAGAACTACGTATGGCTTGATTCCCATCCTAATGGGATACGTAGGACCACCTGAATGTCTAAGATTCGGGTCCAGCCCCACCTCTTGGAGATCTCCTGATTTCCCGGTCACCTAGGCCACTTGGTCCATCCCTCTCCAGCAGGGGGGTGTGTAGGTATGATACAAGGTTTTGGGCACCATGCCCCCTTCCCCCGGGGACCTGCCATCACTCGGTCACCCTCAAGGTTGAGTCCCTTGACTCCCTGCAGTGGTTCACCCATGTATTAAGAGCACTCTAGTCTAGGACCAAGAGTGTCAGATTCAACTTGATGAAGTTCCTTCCACTTGTCAAGCTTCGTGTTCCCCTCTATTCGGACTTCCATCATCTTTCACACCCGGAGGGACCCCCAAGAACGGCCTGGATACTACGCCCAAGGGCTCTCCTACCGATATGGGCCAACGCCCCCCAGGGTTTCGGACAACAAATCGATAAAATCTCGCGTTGCGAATATGGTCAGCGGTCGATGCTCGTTTTGTTAGTCCTCAGTTCAGGCTAACACGACAGGATGCTGTGTTGCGAACATGGTTAGCAGTAATCCTCTGTCGTCACGCCAGCCCCTTCAGTCCTTGAATGTTGGTTGCATGATTCACATCGTTTTCCACCCCATCATGTCCAGGTGGAATCTCGACACTTTTGGCACTATCCCTCAGTGCACCTTTGCATGTTAGGGGGACAAAGCTGCAATCTGGCGGCCTTTGGGGCTCCCATGGTCCGAGCTCTAAGACCATAAACTAAGATCCATTCGGGACTACGTTCAACTTGATTCCCATCCTCATGGGACACGTAGGACCGCCCAGACGCCCTGTCTCCGGGTATAACCCATTCAGGAAGCCAGTCTCTCTCCCTGTTTCACCTCCGTGTAGGCCCCTCGGCCTAAGGTTACCCTCTCTGGATGGCGTACAATTTGATGTGGGATCATGTCTCTGTCAATTGTGTTTTATAACACTATGCACATTTCCCGCCTAGCATCATCTCTACTACGTCTGCGCTGCATGATGATAAAATGCATGCTTGGTCCTATCATACGACCCTAAACTGTGACATTGTCGTCCTGGCCACACGATGAAAAAAGGCACCGCATTGTGGTGACCTCATTGTAGAGGACATCACGTTGGGTATTGGTCACGTGCCATGCCATTTGTCAACGCCCATCACAGCTTGATTCTTGTGGCGACATAACGACCTACTATTCTAGGCCTGTCGCTTCACAAAAAAAAACCATTCACCTTAAAGAACAAACAAGATACATCAAATTCCGCTTCTTTAGTGCAAGGGCTATGCCCACACTTCCCTTTTCCCCTGGCACTGGTACCTTACCGTGCCACCTTCCAGAACTACGTATGGCTTGATTCTCATCCTTATGAGATACGTAGGAGCGCCCGGGTACTTCGCCGCGGGCCCAGCCTAACCCTGGTGTTCGGTCCCTCGACTCGAGCATTTCCTCGGAGAACGCATAGTAAGCAGGACTATGTCCTCATTCATGTCAGGTTTTGATGTCATGCGTCCCCTGATCCCTTTTTCCAATCCATGGTCCGAATTCTATGACCCTAAACTAAGATCACCCCAAGGGAAAGGAATCTTCTCCCTCACTCTAATACGTTTCGTTGACGTATTCAGATGCGTTTTGACAAAAAGCCCGAAGCATGGGATTTTCACAGGGACATTCCCCTCATCTCATGACCAAGCTTCGTGAGCTCGCTATTTGGATCCTCATCCTCTTTTACATCCAAAAGGACCCTCGGACGACGTGGATACTAAGCTTAAGGGCTCTCCATGAATGCTGGACCTAAGGGACCTTCAATCGTTTCGGGCCAACGTCCCCACGGATATCTGACAACATTTGTGACATGGTCCCATGTTTCGAACATGGTCAACGGTCGACCCTCATTTGTTTGTCCCCATTTTAGGCTAACGCGATAGGATGCTGTGTTGCGAACATGGTCAGAAATAATCCTCCATCGCCACGCCGCCATCATCGTGATCCGAATCTCGAGCGTCATGATTCACACATTTCCACTTCCTCATGTTCAAGTGGAATTCCGTCATGCTCGGCTCTTTCTCTTCGCGCATCTAGGTGCGCTAAATGATCGTGTTAGTGTCATTGGGCCGGTAGTCATCGAGCATCCCTTTGCCCTAACCTGCCCCTCTCTGCGTCGGGAAATTCCCACCACTACTGCTTGTTTCCCACACCGAGCACGACTCACATGGGGTTAGTAGTTTTGGCTGGATGTGTACCAACACGGTCAGGCTGCTCCTCGTCCAGTATGACGTTAAACTGCGCTTCCAGAACTACGTGCGGCTTGATTCCCATCATCACGTGGGATACGTAGAGACACCCAGGCATTTCGCCTAGGGTTCAGCCCCTAGAATCACGAAATCTTGTTCCTCCCCATTTCCAGCCCTCACCAGAGGCCCTGTCTGGAAGAAAGAATGATCCGTGATCAGGCCGATGCGCCCATCTGGCGTACTCCCACCACGGTGGTGCAACTACCGAAGTGTTGGATTCTGTTTGAACAAACCACCACTCCATGTTCCATGCTTTGTGTGTCCCTTATTCGGACCCTCGTCCTCTTTCATGTCTGAAGGAACCCCCTAACGGCCTGGTCTTATGCCGCATCGGCTCACCAACCTTCCTGGGCCAACGTTCCGGAAGACTGGTCATGTCTGGAAGGACCCCCTAACAGTATGGATGTCTGACCTATGGTCCACCAACTGTCCTGGGCCAACGTCCTGAAAGATTGATCGACAACAAATTGATAAAATCCCACGTTGTGAATATGGTCAGCGGTCGATGCTCATTTGTTGTCCCCATTTCAGGCTAATGCAGTAAGGATACCGTTTGTCCACCACGGTTAGCGGTTGTCCTTTATTGTCACGCCATCCCCACAGTGTTCCGAATTTGGGCATCGTGATTCACACTTCCCATTTTCATCTGTTTGAACCGATTTCAGCGCCCCTGGTGCTGCCCCGTTCGTGCATAAGAGCACGTTGGAGAAACGGTAATTCGGCTGTCCTGGAAGTTCCTCCTCCGATCAAGCCTTCCCCATCTTTCGGGAATCTGGACTGGCTTGAGGGATTGTCGTCAAACGTCCCGCATACATTGTAGGGATGTAACAAGGCAATTCAACAGTAGAAATCGTGCGTGCCACGGAACTCAAAACAAAGGAGAAAGAAAGAGTTGAAGCACAAAAGTGTTAATAAAAGTTTCTTTCGGGTTCGCTACAATACTCGGGGGTTGACTTCCCCCATGGACGGGTTGACTCCGTCAAAAGAGCGTTGCAGCTCCGCCACCCGTTGACTTGCGGCATCCAAAGCCTGTTGCCGCTGATTCAACTCCCGCTCCTCTTCAGCAGCGGCGGGGCGTAATTCGTCAACTCTGGCCCTGGCCCTCTCTACCTCGGCCCGGACGGCAGCCATCCTTCCAGAGGTTTGCCCCATATGTTCCTCAGCCTCCGCAAGCTGGGCCTTAAATCACGAGACCAGCTCGGACTGCGCGTCGAGAGTGGCTGAAAGCTCGTCGGCCCGGATCTGCATCTGTTGGACCTCGCCTTCAGCCTCCTGGAGCTTCCTAATGATGTTCGCCTTCCTCCGCTGCCATCCCACGCTCAGCCCACGATCATGCTCCCGGATCTTCTCAGCCATGAGGTCTCGGATGAGCGCGTGAGGGAATTGGGCGTCCACTCCACCGGCACACAGTTCGTGCAACCGCGAGCGGAGCCTATCCATTTCGGCCAGCCATTGCGCTTGGGGAGTGTCCCTGATAAAGCGCGTGATCAGCTTCCACGACCGGCGGCGGACTATGCTGATGTCTTCATCATCAGAGGCCGTTTCGTTCCAATCCACGCAGTCGGCAGGCTCGTACGCGGGATATGCCTGCAGGTATTCCTCAGCGGGATCTACATCTGGTGTTGAGTCTGGTACGACACCTGACGCCGGCGCAGGCACGACAGGACTGGGACCGACCGGCTGATCCTCTTCCTCAGAGTCCACCTCGATGACTTCAGGTATGGCCCTGCTGGTGGTCCCGCCAGTGATGGTGTGCGCCGCAGCTTGAGGAGGTGAAGGGACTATCGTCACCATCACCGGCATGCCCCTGGGAGGGACGCCGCCAGACATCCCGACCAGCCTCGCTGCAGCAGCCCACGCCAGTCGGAAAACTGTATGACAGAAAGAGACATAAATGTTAGTTGGCATGGCCCACATGTGGCAACGAGGAGACCGGTGGAGGAGACTTACGAAGATCGACTTCCGAGCGCTGCTCCTGGGCCGGTACTAATGGGACTCCGAGACGAGGCCCCCCGTATACTATTGGAAGGTCTGGAGATTCCAGAGGAGCCACCTTAGACCCCCTGGTCCCACCAGACGCAGAACTGGACGCAGCCATAGGCGCGGGTTCTGAAGGTCCCGCGTCATCACCCGTCAAGGAGCGAGAACGAGGCCTACGAACAAGTTCCTCCTGCATGGCTCAAACATTGGTGAGAGGTCCATAGGGATTCAAGAACAGATCGTAAGAAGAGAAGTTCGGAATGCTACCTCGAGAGCCTCCGCGAAGTCATCGGATTCTGAGCTTCGGTCTCTGACCTCGCCCTCCTCCAGCGGGCTCCCTCCTCCAGCCTCATCCTCCCGAGAAGAGTCCCCTGATTCCTCTGGCAAGGGGAAGCGCTCCCTCAGATCGGCAGCCGATAACTGCGGGGGCACCGTCTGATTCAACAGTACCCTCACTCGATCCGTCATTGGGCGTGGAACACCGCTGGAGTGGACGTAATCCTCCAGCTCGTTCAAGTATTGCTCTGCCTCCGCCGGAGACACCATGAATCCAGCCCGAACTGGGCCTATGCACGGCAGTTCCATCCCGAGGCGATTCAGGTGGGCCCACATCTCAGGTGGGCTGAGGAATTGCCGGTTGACATCCCAAATTTCCCAAGCTTCCAGAAAGACAGCATCTTCTGCCATATCGATGTGACGCAGCCGCTTCCCCAGAGCCTGAGTGGGTATCCTACGGAACCCCCTCGGTGGCCACCCCTCCGGATGACCCTGCTCTCCCGGAACCACCGGATCCGCCGCTGCTGCCATACCCTCGGCCGGTGCGGGTCTCGCCGCCATGGAAGCCCCGCTGCCGCGAGCGGACCTAGCTTCCCTCCGACCCCGACCTCGAGATAAAGGAGGACCACCGTCACCAACCCGGATCGTTGGCTACTTCAGCATCTCCCCGGGATAAGCGGCCTCCCAGCTGATGGAGTACTCCTTCACTAAGCCGAAGGCGGCGGTGGACGGAGGCAATGTGATCTGCATCTTTCCATCCTCACGTGTGAACATGAGCCACAGCTGCCTCATCACACACGGGTGCTCCTCGTGACGCACCTCCCAGTATACCTGCGGGGTCAGCCGCTGGAGGCACCGGAACTGCCTCGCAAAACGATGCGGGGTGTACGGTTCACAGATTGGCTCACGATCTATCCGAGCCACCAAAAATCCACCTCGGAAGGCCAGGAGGTAAGCCCGATGTTCTCCCGTTCCCCGTCCATCATCAGTAAGCCTCTCCGTCGGCAGTGGGAAGGGATGAAAGTTGAACTCGTCCGCCCTCCACACCCTATTCAGCACCATCGGAACTGCCAGTTTGAAGGGGAAGCTCCCAACTGCGTTCAGAATGGAGGGGCGAAAGTCTGATCCCGACGGCGAAATGGGGTTTGGATACTCGTAAATCCCCCTGATATGCGCCGCGATCCACCCATACAGGAGGTGGAAGGGCCCGCATATTCTTGGCGGCTTCTTGCCCTTGCTAATACGCCGCAGCATTCTGTATAATTTGGCGAGCATCGGGATCCCCAGGTTGATCCGCTGCCCCATGGCCAACATCGATTCCATGATGAACGAGCTGGGCCGTACCCCCATGCTTGTATCTCTCACTGGTAGGATCCACCCACAGATGAGAGCCGCGATGAACGCCGCCAGCCTGACTATTGGCTGTTGTTCAGTGCTAACACTGAAACCCCAAGTCTTCCATTGGATGTCCTCCAAGACCCGCCAGTACGAGTGTCCCTTGCCCCGCTGGGCTGCCCTCGGACAAGTTCGAGGCCTTGGAGGGAACTCTCGATCTTCTGGGAAGTTCAGGAAGTGTTTGAACCATCTTCTGAAGTGGACATCCCTCACTGCTTCCTTGTCCTCTCCAGGGACAAGCACCATCAGCGCTGACGCCAGCCGCGGCATTTGCTCAGCATCTCCCCACACGCTGGCAATGGGGAGGAACTCGTCATACATGGCCTCCAATATCGGGACCCTAGAAACCTGGTAGACATCCCACAGGCTGATGCCCACCTCCCCGTGATGCAGGTAAAAAGTGTTGGTTCTGGACGACCATCTACTCAGCAGTTCCGGCATCAGCTGCTTTGGCTGGTAAATGTGGAACTGGGAGGCCCATGCCACCTCATACAATCCCACTCTCCTTAGCTCGACCTCGAACTCCTCGCATGAGGCGCCTACCCAGTAGGCCCAGGCCTAGTCATCGATAAAGTTGCCGCCTTGGCGCAGGTCCCACTCATCGGACCATCCCTTCTTTGGATCCTGAAGATCCGCCTTCAGCATGGTGCGGTAGAGAGGAGGGGACGTCTCCGGTTGCAGTGGCCTCCCGTCAATATCGTTCACATGATTGTAGAGGCAATCAGCGGTGACGGGTGTGAAATCCTCCTGTGCATGACCATCGACCGCCCTGAACCATTGGTGCTGGCATGGTGTGCTCCTGAACCAGCAAGCTGGTTCATCCCTTCTTGCCTCAGGGATGAAGACGTCATCCCTCAGCCTGAAGCCATACAACGGCAGTTTCTTGCACTGCGGGTAATCCTTCTGACCATCCGACAGCAGATCTGTCAGGGAAGTGTGGTCCGAGTGGCTCCGAACCATTTCCCCCAAGCCTGGACGGTTGGCCATCTCATCCCGGCGAGCAGCATCTGCAAGCACTCCCAGCACAGCCTCTTGATGGGCCATCTTAATGTCGACCCTCAGAAATTTTTTTTCCCCTGGATCGCGAAGCTCGACCGCGAAGTCTGGCCAAGGCCGAAAAGAAGTTCGCCTAGCGTGGACGTGGAGTCGGAGACTCACGGTTCGCCGCGAAGCTCGATTCGCGGAGGGCTGTCGCGGAGTACGCGGAGCTTCGCGAAGTCGAGAGCAAACAAAACAAAAAAACAAGGCACGTGAAGACAAAAGAGGGCGAACCCCCTATTTATAGGCGGCAACCCCAGAGCATCGCGGCGCGCCTCACCCACGCGAAGCATCGCGGCGCGTCCGGATCCGCGGCCCCGACGAGCAGCGCGGGCCCCCCTTCGCGATGCTGCTTCGCGAACCATCAACATTTTTAGCGATTGTCCCTCAGACTTGACCCTTCGCCCTCCGCGACTCCAAGTCTGAGGGGGGGCATTTGTTGGCGCCAAAAATGTGGCCCGAAAGGAAGGAACGAAAAAGACAGCCGGCGCGCTGCCTCGCGAAGCACAGCCGTGAAGCCCAGCCGCGAAGCCCCGCCGCAAAGCGCCCCTACCATGGCGGCGCCGCGAAGCTCCGGAGGGGGTAATCCTCCGCGAACCCGTTTGACGTTCGCGAGCCGCCGCGAAGCTCCGGAGGCGGTAATTCTCCGCGAACCCCTTTGACGTTCGCGAGCCACCGCGAAGCTCCGGAGGCAGTAATCCTCCGCGACCCCGTTTGACGTTCGCGAGCCGCCGCGAAGCCCCGAAGGCGGCGCGCGAGCCCTGCTTCGCGGCGCCCCTTCCCTATAAATACTCGACTCCCCCTGAGTCCCGAGGACGGACAATAAGACCTTTCGGCTTCTCCTCTCCCGAATCGCGAAGCACGCTTTGCCCCGGGAATCATGAGCTCCGCGAGGTATTTCTACTTCGTGAGATGACTCTGATTTGTTTCATTTTGAGCCCCTCTTCCGAGAGGGATGCCCTTCGCAAAGCTCAAGGGCGTTCGCGAAGGAAGGGGATTCCCAAGGGAAACCGGGCATCCGCGGAGCACTTGTGCTTCGCGAAACACCCAACCCATGCTAGTAATCCCTATGCCAAGGCAGGATAACTATGCATCGCGAAGCACATTGCTTGGCAGGACCCTGCTTCGCGAACCACACCTTCTTCGCGAGGCAGTGCTCCGCGAACACTGTTCCACTTCGTGAAGCACCTCCCACTTCCACCAATGCCCCATGCTAAGGCCAAGGCACCCCACTTCGCAAAGCACACTCCTCTGCTTAGCGATTCCTCTTTCCGTGCGACCCTCCAGGTTTGCACGATGTGATTTCAAAGTCCCATGGACAACACCTCCCGTAGCGTTGCTTCGCCTAATGCTTCTTCGCATAGGCACGCTAACGGTTATTTCTTCTTTACATAGCCACGCTAACGTGGACCCCTCGATGGTTCGACCCACTACCCCCCCTTTACCATGGCCTTACCGGCACCTTCCCTTCCCCAAGGACTAGAGGGTACCGGTTATGTAAGCCCTAGGGGTGTGGAGTGAACCCACCTCGTCCGAGCTGCAGGACGTTAAACTGCCAAGCACCACATCCTCAACACATGACATTAAACTGTGACCCAACCTCTTCTCCCTCATGAAGGGTCCCCCCAGCTCGAACATTCGTTACACCACTCGTCTCCACGGGAATGGAACTCTTCCGCACATGGAATGAGATCCTCCTTGTTGGAGTGGTGTATGTTCGCAGGGGAAGGGCTGCCTCAGAGCGTAAGCCCCTAACCTTTTGTACGGATGATTGCACCCATGCATCTCTGTATTTCCCCACTACCAAGGTCGGTGGAGGACGTGATAGGGAACGAGGCACCCCCCCGGGCCTCCATCCTGGAGTAAGTCCCAACACCATCGGCCGCCCAGTGCGTAAGCCCCTCTTCGCTTCTCACGGACGCACCCTTCGTGACGTGATCGTCAGGTCCATGCAACCTCTTGTTTCTCACACCGATCATGACTCACGTGGGCTTAGAGTGAGCACCGACCCTGACAAACCCCTTTTGAACTACGAGGTCTTTGATCCATGTCAAGGCATGGTACGTAGGAAGCCTCCACGAGGTTCAAGCCCACCCGTCGCTCATTCACGTCGGGTCCCATTCCAGTCCAGCGGTAAGCCGTTGTGACCCACCTGAACTACGAGGTCTTTGATCCGTGTCAAGGCATGGTACGTAAGAAGCCTCCACGAGGTTCAAGCCCACCAACAGTGGACCAAGGTCTACTTTCACGTCGGTTTACCGGCGAAACCCATTTGAACTACGAGGTCTTTGATCCATGTTAAGGCATGGTACGTAGGAAGCCTCCACGAGGTTCAAGCCCACCTGTCGTTTATTCACGTCAGGGTTCACTATCGTCCCGCATGACGTTAAACTGTATTCTCCGAACTAAGAGGTCTTCGATCCATGTCAAGGCATGGTACGTAGGAAGCCTCCACGAGGTTCAAGCCCACCTGTCGTTTATTCACGTCAGGGTTCACTATCGTCCCACATGACGTTAAACTATATTCTCCAAACTACGAGGTCTTTGATCCGTGTCAAGGCATGGTACGTAGGAAGCCTTTATGAGGTTCAAGCCCACCACCCATTGGACCAAGGTCCACTTTCACATCGGTTCACCGACAATATCCCTTTTGAACTACGAGGTCTTTGATCTATGTCATGGCATGGTACGTAGGAAGCCTCCACGAGGTTCAAGCCCACCCATCACCCAATTCACGTCGTGTTCTACCTTCGTCCGGCATGACGTTAAACTACATTCTGGTCCAGTGGTAAGCCATTGCGACCCAACCCACCTGAACTAAGAGGTCTTTGATCCATGTCAAGGCATGGTACGTAGGAATCCTCCCAGAGGTTCAAGCCTAACTCCCATCGGACCAAGGTCCATCTTCACGTCGGTACGCTGATGATGCCCGTCAGACCAAGGTCCATCTTCACGTCGGTACGCCGACAACTTTCATCGGGCCAAGGTCCAGCTTCACGTCGGTTTACCGGCACCATCCCGAACTACGTGGACTTTGATTCCCTGCCACGGGGATACGTAGGAAGCCTCTTCAAGGCTCAAGCCCAACTTCACTGTCGCTCCCCCTGCGATGGTTCCACTTCACTCTCCTTTTACTCCAACTTCATTGTCGCCGACGGGCTAGCCCCGGTGTCGATATCCCTTCAAGGAGGATCCCTCAATCCGATTTATCCCAGCTAATGCTCTGGTTGGCTTGATCCGTCTCCGCTGGACGTTAAACTCGCGGCATACCCTGTGTTGAGCACGAGAAGCTGAGGAAAACCTCAGATATGTGTCTACTACATGTAATTCCCCGCGCCTGATGTGGGATGCCTCGGGCTTCCACGCCCTCGAGAAGCCTTGTGATCAAGGATAACAGACAGACATGCCAGGTACCCCAGCATCCAGACACGCTACTGATGCCTCAACGTGACTACTCCCCTGACCGAAGGTTGCTGCCCTGATTGGACCCTTTGGAATGTCCCGACAGAAGCAGCGTAATTAACCGGTGTCCATGAAAACATGGCACTAGGAAGAGTTTCACGAACTACGTATTAAATCTATAAGGGATACCCGGACTAGGTGACGAGTTCTGAGGAGGAATCCACAGGAGGAAGAACCGACATCCCATCACCCCGTTTCGATCAAAGAGCAGACGTCCCTGAATAAGGAGCGAATGCCGCCCGCCTTTGGAAAGCGGGAATGCGGGGCAACAAAGCCGCGCGTCCCCCTGACGGACGGATGCGTGCGCGCCCCGGCGAAAGCGTCGGAAACAAATGTTCACAAATCTCCTCTCTTAGTGCTAGAAATCTGCTCACCCACCTGTGTGCGCCTACACTCGAACCCATGACCTGTCTTCTATAATGTGAACCCATTACCACTACCCTAACTTATTTTATTTTTCATTTTATGATACTTATATTTATTTATATATTTACAGACATCTTTTTTATTCACACACATATATAATTATTTTTAAATAAATTGATAAAATATATATTTGTTTGTGTGTGCATGTCTGTGTGTGATATATATATACTTAAATTTATTTAAATATATTATATAATAATATTCATTTAAAAATATTAGAATATAAATATAAATATATATCTATTTATTAATACACACACATATGTATGTATAAACATTATATATACATTTCTATAATTATGTACATGTATATATATATATTCATATAATTTTATAATGTAATAAATGGTTAGATGTTGTTTTAAATAAAATAGATAATAATTAATTCCATGTGATTTATATAATCATTTTTAAATAAATTTTTAAAATTAGTATTTATATTGTATATTTAGATATAAATATTACACAATACATATATATTTATATGTCTATATATTTACATATATATTTATGCATATTTAAATATATAATGGTATATTTAGATATACATATTTTACAATGTATTTATAAATATTTACTATAAATACATTTATATAATATTTTTAATTAATGATAATGATAGATTTATAAAAATACATTTATATGTGATGTATATACACGATATATACACACATATTTACATTCACATATACAAATTTATATTTCTCATATACATTCAAAAATATTTACATATATGTATTTATTTACATATTTTATAATATACAAATAAAAATTAATTTTTTTATTAACACACACGTATTTATATATAAAAACTACTTATATATATATATTAGTGTGTTTTTATAAGGTAAATAGAATGAAAAATTTATAATTTTAAATAAAATTAATAATAACTATTTATTTCTATATTGTTTATTTATTTAAAAATTCATTTTATGTAAATATGTATAAATGTGTTATCATATAATTGATTTATTATAAGTAAATATAAGGAAATATGTATATAATTAATTATAAATAAAAATTAAATATGAAAAATAATAATATTTCAAATAAATAAGATCTATATAGATGTCGAGCCTAGGAATAAATTCATTCTTTACTAAAAAGGATAATAAGACTCTTAAATGAAGTGGAAATAATATTGAATATTAAAAAATTAGGTTATCCCAACTAAAAACTAAGTTTTGGTGGAATTATGGTCCGTCTTAACCTCTAAAAAATAGTGACCAAGTTCCTTTTGGTCAATATGAAATAGGTGTCTTTGAAAGCTTTGATTTGATACATAGTATATCTCAAACATACATCTAGATCAAAACTTATAGTTATTTGAAGTTAGAGTCTTGTTTTGAACTTATTTATGATATTTTATTAGTTTATTGAATTTTGATATCTTCAAATTGTTATTAAATTATAATTAGTTGATAATAATTATAAAATTATTAATTAACATTTTTTAATTATTCTATAATTCTTTCTTCATTAAATATATTATATATTATGTGTACATGCGTGTTTATCCTTATTTGATTCATATGTAACAAAATATTTTATATTCATATCAATAAAAATATATTTATATATTAATATATTATTTTTATGAAATATTACCTTTATCAGCACTAGAAAAAAACATTGACAAATGGGCCCTCTATCAGCACATTTTTTATAGCGCTGATAAATTCCCCCCACTATCCACACTTTTTTTCTAACAGTGATAAAGGCCCACCTTTTTTAGTTCTTTTATATTAGCACTGATAAATAGAACCCCTTTAATAGATCATTTTTATTATAACTTTTTACCCATTTATCAATGATTTTTTATTAGTACTGATAAAAGCCCCCCATCCACACTTTTGATAGCATTTATAAAAGTTAACTTTATCATTGTTTTTATCTAGAACATATAACGACTAGCACTTGATAAATCCAAATTTGTATTAGTGGTATTTGAGAAATATTTAGGGAAACTAATCTTAAGAATGTTGAATATGATTTTTTGTGGAAGCAATATGAAATAAATTTGTAGAAATTTTTTATTTTTATAGTGACTTTTAAGGGGTAGTGTAAGGATCCTTTTTTTAAGTGGGGGGACTTCAATTCATGTAAATAATTAAATTTTAATATAAAAAATAGTCAAATTATGACATATGTGGATCCAAACCTGACTAATATTGAATAAAAGATGAGGGGAGGTATATAAAGTCCTCATAAACTCAATTTTTGATATGATATTAGGATATTTTTACCATTTATGTAATTATTTTACAATTTTTAGCCTTTTTCAGGATAACTACCTTTTACCTAAGTAATTAATTTTTATTCCAAAAACTATTATTAACATTATTAAATATTTTATACATTATGACTCTAAAAATGAAATCCATATTAATAGATTTAATTTCTAAAAGTAATTAAAATTAATTCTAAAATAATAAATTTATTACTCATTAATTTTATTTTAAAAAAAATACATTTTAAGTATAAAAATGAGTTTAGGATAATTTTTTTTAATGTTACTAATTTTATTGACATTAATTAGTTTTTTATTAACACAATAATTTTTTTTATTTTTAACTCAATCCAAAATAGGATTCATCTTCATTAATTATTATTTATAGTAAATGAGCAAGAATAAATTTTATTAAAATAAAAATTTACATTGGGTTTCAAAATTTCAATCATTGATTTTTAATTTCAATACAATATTTTTAAACACATTATTTTAATTCTTAAATAAATTTTTTGGGAGTTTTTTCTATAAATTTTTAATTCATTATTATATCAAGATAATATCATAAAAGCTAGGATATTTGTAAAAACTGTATTTTCACTATTCACTCAAAAATAAACCATTTTTGAAAACCCCAAAAATTCACCATAAGCTAATTTTGTCATGATGAATTCAAAAATTAAGTTTGGTTCATAAAATTAATTTTTTTTAAATTTAAAATTTAGATTTTAAATAATGAAATATTTTATATTGAAAATAAATTATTATAGAAAATTGAATTTTTAAACATTGAGCGTTCTTAACATTATTTTATGTCAATTACTAATGGGTGTTAATTTATTTATGTTAACATTATATATTCATAATCTATTCATGTTTACCTTGAATAGTATTAATTTATTTATATATCTGTTTGTTTTAGTTCAATGTTATGTGTGGAAAAAGTCATCTAACTTAATATTTAATTAAAGAGAAATATATTATAAAATCACATTGTGTTACAGTATTGAAACAAACCAAAACAATATGTTACATAGAAAACAATGAGTTCCATATTGAATGCATGGAATACTGATTATTATGAATATTTTGGGGATTATATACCAATTTTGGGAGTGAAAGTTGTTTCCCCTTATTTTTAGTATATCGAATTGTCTGAACATATTATATTTTGTATTCTTTGATGAGAAAAGAATATTTACATCAAGAAAATTTTCAAAAATAAAAAACAAGATATTTTTTTAAGAAAGGAGAAAAAACATTGTGAATCCCCACTATGTTCTTTCCCTCTAGTTTTGAACCCACATTAATGAGGATCAATGTTAATAGATATATTTGTACTATTTTAATTGATTTGTGATTTATATGAGGTTCTGGTTTTAATTTTTTAGATTGATGACATTTTTATGATAATATATATATTCTTGTTAGTAATAAATTAGTAACTTCATTTGGTGGATTTAATTATAATTGTCAAAAAATAAGACGATTTATCTCTTTAAATTGTTGGGAATTAAAGTTTATTTAATTTTTTACATAACTATCAATTATTTGATAATGTTTGGAATACTTTAACTTTAAGGAATAAAAGGGTTTTTTATTTAAATTCAGGGGAATAAAATGACTTTGGTAAAGCCCTATAAAAATAATATCATAAAATAATGATGTTCCCTTTAGATAAATCTATGTGGGAAATGTTGTCCAATATTTATGATGGATACATTGAGGATAAATATTCCATGTCCTAACTTTTAATAATTTTTTTATTCTTTTAATATAAATTTAAATTTTATAAATAATGATAAAAAAATAATTCAATACATGAGGAATTTCATTTTATATATAACTAAAATAATAAAGTTCCTGAAGCTAAAATTATTTTAGTTAAAAAATCAATTTTATAGAAAAAATCCATAGAAACAATTATCACATTTTATTTTTTTAGAGAATAATTTTAGTAATAGAATACTATATTAAATATGGAAGAAAATTATAATAATATATTTATAATTAAAGAAAACTTTTAATATGAATAAGTGTTCATGTATTTAAAAGTAATGAATAAAGATTAATGGTAGAAATAAATGGAAATTTGCACATCAAAGTACTATAAATTTCAGCATTAATTGGTAACTTACAAGTAAAAAATGAATGAAGTGATAAGTAAAATAAATTATTCTCCAATGATAGTGTATTAATATCATTAATATAATAGGTATAATTTTTTATTTAATTGTCTTAGAAATTATAATAAATGAAGGAAAAATATGAATTTTATATAAAATATCAATCTTTTAGGTATATATTTAAGGTAAATTGTTTTAATTAGTATGGATATGTGAAAATATTTCTTTCATTAAATGATCATAAGGATAAATATATATTTTTGAATTTAAAAAATGTATAAAGAAAATTAAAGAAATTAATCTATGAAGTAAAAGTAATCTACTCAGGGTAATAGTATATTATATGTTTTGGTAGAAAGAGATTATACCATTAATCCATTTTTTGGTATTTTAAAATAACCCCCTTCAGGGAGTGGAACCGTTATGAAATAGGAGAAGACCATAGTGTATTTCATTATAACAAGCCCAAACATTCTAGTCCTAGCCTCTAGAACCTTATATCAAAATTTCCCCAAATCTACTGCTAAAAAACCCGTAGAAAAAAGTCTAATAAAAACACATAGAAAATTAAAAAACTATTAATATCCGAACCTCAATCATTGTAGTCCTCATGTAAATAAAATCCCTAGAATTACTAAGATGTATCAACAGGTGATGTCCTATCATCCATCCATCCAATGAAGCAATACTACTGATCAAATCCACCATTGGTCCCTGCCTGTTATACTTGGTCCACTTCTAAAAAGATTGTAACACTGGCCATTCCATCAAAAAAACCATCTTGAACAACTGATGAAAAAAATAAAAAGGGAAAAACTATCTAATTCCATTTTTTGTCAATAACATAAAAAACATCTATTGTGACCTTGAAATGATCATAAGATAGAAGGCTACCACTACCAGAAACATTAACAACATTGACACCTCTAACACCACCTTCGATGGATGATCAAATTCAAAATTGGGTTAGGAAAATCCATATCCTTGATGAAATCATGGGATATGAATCACTTAACATTACTTCAGTCTACATTTCCTTGACACTATATAGCTCACCATCACTAGTATAAACCACCGATCATTTTTTATTAAGTGTGGCGAACTAACTCAAAAAACTGATTATTGATCTCAACCTTAGTTTGAACGGATTTTAATCTATTTATTATAAATAAAACATAATAATTTGAATATAAGTCATTTTTAAATTAATTATATGTTTTTTTCATTAATAATAAAGCAGTACCAAATTTGGTTCAATGGTAATGGATTGGGAGGAATTTTTACATTTTTAAATAGTTTTGACAACTCTTTAAAATTTTCATAATTGAGGGGAGAAATTTAAGTATCGATTGATTAAAATGAAGTCCCAATGATTGTTTTTTATTTTTTATCTTTAGAAAAATATCATTAAGAATTTGATTAAATGAAATTGATATAGTTTTGGAAAGGTTGTATCTGGAGTGATCCATTCAGTTGATACCTTACAAATAGATGGTTAAACTAGAAATATACATGAACGATGATAATATATTTGTTGTGATAAATAAATAGTATATTTGGATGCTAATAAAATATTTTTGGGATGGAAAATGATGACTAAAAGGATCATAAGTTCTAAAAATAATGACGATAAAACCTATAAATTTTATAAGTATAGTTTACATAAGATAGAGTTATATTATATCACTACTACAAATACAGGCATTAACAGCGCTATAAATGGGATTTAATAGCGCTAAAAAATCATTGTAATGCTCGGTGCTGATAAAGGGGGTACCCTTTATCAGTGCTTACTAAGAGTTGATAAAGGGGTACTTTATCAGTGATAAAAAAAGTGCTAATAAATGAAACCTTTATCAGCGCTAAACACGAGCTGATAAAGGTAGACTTTATCAGCCCTAAAAGAGCACTAATAAAACAACCCTTTATCAGCGCTAAAAGACCACTAATAAATGAGTGTTTTATCAGCACCCACAAAGCACTGATAAACTTATCCTTTATCAGTGCTTTTTTAGCATTGATAAAGGTGTAGTTTATCAGCGGTTTTTTAGTACTGAAAAAATCACAATTTATCAGTGCTTTTTTAGCGCTGATAAATGCCCTCTCTACTACTATGAAAAAATCTGCAGCAGCACACCCGAACACCTACAAAAAAAATCAGCATCTCAATAAGACAATTAAAGCGAGTATACCCATACAAAATTATCTCATAAATCATAAGCTAATTAGGCCAAGTATACCTATACAACAAGTATACCCGTACACCATTAACACATAATTCATAAGTTAATTAAGTACATAAAGAATTCAATTCAGAATTCAGGGGGTTCGGGGGCTGTTCAAGGGTTTGGGTTGGCTGTCCAAGGGGGGTAGGGGGTGTCCGGGTGGCATTCTAGGGGGGTGGGCTGGTGTCCAAGGTGTCAGGGGGCTTTACATGGGGTGGGGGTGTCTATAGGGGTGGTCGGTGTCCAGGGGGTGTATTGATGTCTAGGGGGTGGGGGCGATCCAGGGGGTGGATTGGTGTCTGGGGGGGCTTTCTAGGGGGTGGGCTGGTGTCCAGGGTGTCGGGGGGGGGGGGGGGGCTTTACAGGTGGTGGGGGGTGTCCAGAGGAGTGAGGGGTGGATTGGTATCTGAGGGGGGGGGGGGGGGGTGGTCCAGGGGGTGGATTGGTGTCCGGGGGGGGGGGGGGGGGCTTTCTAGGGGGTGGGCTGGTGTCCAAGGTGTCGGTGGGATTTACCGGGGGTGGGGGGTGTCCAGAGGGGTGGGGGTGTTCAGGGGGAGGATTTGTGTCCTAGGGACTGGGGGAGGTCTAAGGGGTTAGTGTGGTTGACTCGTACATGTGATCAAGGACCCTTGGATCATTCTTATAAAAGATCAAGGCAATTCGATTGTGTTTGGTCAGATTTTCATAGGTCAGTCGTTGTTTTCAATTAAAATTGTGTCCTTTTTAAACAAAAGAGATAACCTTTGAGTGCTAGAGGCCACACCATTCCTTTGATTGAGGTGGGGTTGACTCGTACACATCACAATGGAACCATGGATCATTCTCCTAAAGGATCAAGACAATCCGAATGCTTTGGTCAGATTTGCATAGCTCAATTATTGTTTTCAATTAAAATTGTGTCTATTTGAATCAAAAGAGAGAACCTTTGAGTGCTAGAAGCCACAACATTCCTCGTATTGAGGCAGGGATGACTCGTACACATCACAAAGGACCAGTGGATCGTTCTCCTAAAGGATCAACACAATCCTAATGCGTTTGGTCGAATTTCCGTAGTTCAGTTGTTGTATTCACTTAAAATCGTGTCCATTTTAAACAAAACAGAGACCCTTTGAGTGGTATCGGCTACACCGTGCCTCATATTGAGGTGGGGTTAACTCATACATGTCACCAAGGACCCTTGGATCGTTCTTATAAAGGATCAAGGCAATCCGAATGTGTTTGGTTGAATTTTCGCAGGTTAGGTGTTGTTTTCAATTAAAATTGTGTCCATTTTAAACAAGAGAGACCCTTTGAGGGATAGAGGTCACACCATGCCTCGTATTGAGTTGGGGTTGACTCATACACGTCAAAAAAAACCCTTGTATTGTTATCCTAAATGATCAACACAATCCGAATGTGTTTGGTCGAATTTTCATATGTCAGTTGTTGTTTTCACTTAAAATCGTATCCATTTTAAACAAAATAAAGACCCTTTAAGTGGTACTGACTACACTGTGCCTTAGATTGAGGTGGGGTTGGCTCATAAACGTCCCCAAGGTCCCTTGGATCATTATACTAAAGTATCAAGTCAATACAAATGTGTTTGGTGGGATTTTCGTAGGTCAGTTGTTGTTTTCAATTAAAATTGTGTCCATTTTAATCTTGGGAGACCCTTTGAGTTGTACCAACCACACTTTGCCTCAGATTGAGGCGAGGTTGACTCGTACATGTCACAATGGATCCTTGGACCATTATCCTAAAGTATCAACACAATCCTAATGTGTTTGGTCAGATTTCTATTGGTCAGTTGTTGTTTTCACTTAAAATCTTGTCTATTTTAAACAAAATTGAGACCCTTTGAGTGGTACCAGCCACACCGTTCCTCAGATTGAGGGGGGTTGGCTTGAACATGTCACTAAGGACCCTTGGATCATTATTATAAAGGATCAAGGCAATAAAAATGCGTTTGGTTGGATTTTAGTAGGTCAGTTGTTGTTTTCAATTAAAATTGTGTCCATTTTAAACAAGAGAGACCCTTTGAGTGGTACCAGCCACACAGTGCCTCGGATTGAAGCTAGGTTGACTCTTACATGTCACAAAGGAATCTTGGATCGTTCTAATAAAGGATCAACACAATCAGAATTCATTTGTTTGGATTTTCGAAGGCCAGTTGTTGTTTTCACTTAAAATCGTGTCCATTTTAAAAAAAATAGAGACCCTTTGAGTGGTACTGGCCACACTGTGACTCGGATTGAGGCATGGTTGGATTTTACATGTCACCGAGGACCCTTGGATCATTCTTTTAAAGTATAAAGTCAATCCAAATGAATTTGATCAGATTTGGGTAGGTCAGTTGTTGTTTTCACTTAAAATCATGTCCATTTTAAACAAAAGAGAGACCCTTTGTGTGATAGCGGTCACACCGTGACTCGGATTGAGGTGGGGTTGACTCTTACACATCACCAAGGACCCATGGATCATTCTACTAAAGGATAAACACAATACAAATGTGTTTGGTTGGATTTCCGTAGGTTAGTTGTTGTTTTCACTTAAAATCGTGTCCATTTTAAACAAAAGAGAGACCCTTTGAGTGGTAGCGGTGACACCATGCCTCGGATTGAGGTGGGGTTGACCCTTACACATCAAAAGGACCCTTGGATATTTCTCCTAAAGGATCAACACAATCTGAATGTGTTTGGTAAAATTACTGTAGGTCAGTTTTTGTTTTCACTTAAAATCGTGTCCATTTTAAACAATATAGAGACCCTTTGAGTGGTACCGGCCACACCGTGCCTCATATTGAGGCGTGGTTCACTCATACACATCACAAAGGACCCTTGTATCGTTCTTATAAATGGTCAAGGCAATATGAATGCATTTGGTTAGATTTTCATAGGTCAGTTGTTGTTTTCAATTAAAATTGTGTCCATTTTAAATAAGAGAGACCCTTTGAGTGATAGCGATCTCACTAGGCCTCAGAATGACGAAGGGTTGACTCATACACGTAAAAAACGACCTGCGGATCATTCTACTAAAGGATCAACATAATCCAAATGCATTTGGTTGGATTTCCGTAGGTCAGTTGTTGTTTTCACTTAAAATCGTGTCCATTTTAAACAAAAGAGAGACCCTTTGAGTGGTATTGGCCACACCGTGCCTCGGATTGAGGTAGGGATGGCTCATACACATAACCAAGGACCCTTGAATCATTCTACTAAAGGATCAAGGCAATAAGAATGCGTTTGGTCATATTTCTGTAAGTCAGTTGTTGTTTTCACTTAAAATCATTTCCATTTTAAACAAAAGAGAGACCCTTTTAGTTGTAACAATAACACTGTGCCTCAGATTGAGGCAGAGTTGACTCTTAAATGTCACAAAGACCCCTTGTATGATTCTCCTAAATTATCAACACAATCCGAATGCGTTTGGATGGATTTCCGTAGGTCAGTTGTTGTTTTCACTTAAAATTGTGTCCATTTTAAACAAAAGAGAGACCCTTTGAGTGGTACCGGCCACACCGTGCCTCGGATTGAGGAGGGGATGACTCTTACATGCCACTAAGGACCTTTGGATTGTTCTTAAAAAATATCAAGGCAATATTAATGTGTTTGGTCAGATTTTCGTAAGGCAGATGTTGTTTTCAATTAAAATTGTGTCCATTTTAAACAAAAGAGAGACCCTTTGAGTGGTACCGGCCACACCGTGACTCAAATTGAGGCGAGGTTGACTCATAAATGTCACAAAGTACCCTTGGATCATTATAATTAATTATCAACATAATCTGAATGCGTTTGGTTGGATTTCCATAGGTCATTTGTTGTTCTCACTTAAAATCGTGTGCATTTTAAACAAAAGAGAGACCCTTTGAGTGGTAGCGGTCACACCGTGCCTTGGATTGGAGTGGGGTTAACTCATACATGTCACAAAGGACCCTTGGATCGTTCTTATAAAAGATCAAGGCAATCCAAATGCTTTTGGTCAGATTTTCGTAGATCAGTTGTTGTTTTCAATTAAAATTGTGTCCATTTTAAACAAAAGAGAGACCCTTGAGTGGTACCGGCCACACCGTGACTCGGATTGAGTCATTCTTGACTCATACACGTCACAGAGGACCCTTTGATCGTTCTTCTAAAGGATCAACACAATATGAATGCGTTTGGTTGGATTTCCATAGGTCAGTTGTTGTTTTGACTTAAAATCGTGTCCATTTTAAACAAAAAAGAGACCCTTTGAGTAGTAGCGGTCACACCATGCCCCGGATTGAGGCAGGGTTGACTCGTACACGTCACAAAGGAACCGTGGATCATTCTCCTAAAGTATCAACACAATATGAATGCGTTTGGTCAGATTTCCATAAGTCAGTTGTTGTTTTCACTTAAAATTGTGTCCATTTTAAACAAAAGAGAGACCCTTTAAGTGGTATCGGTCACACCGTGCCTCAGATTAAGGCATGTTTGACTCTTACATGTCACCAAGGAACCGTGGATCATTCTTATAAATGATCAAGGAAATATGAATCTGTTTGTTTCTATTTTCATAGGTCAATTGTTGTTTTCAATTAAAATTGTGTCGATTTTAAACAAGAGAGACCCTTTGAGTGGTACCGGCCACACCATGCCTCATATTGAGGTGGGGTTGACTCATAAACATCAAAAAGGACCCTTGTATCTCTCTCCTAAAGGATCAACACAATCCTAATATGTTTGGTTAGATTTCCGTAGGTCAGTTGTTGTTTTAACTTAAAATCGTGTCCATTTTAAACAAAAGAGAGATCCTTTGAGTGATAGCGGTCACACCGTGCCTCAGATTGAGGATGGATTGACTCTTACATGTCACCAAAGATTCAAGGATCGTTCTCCTAAAGTATCAACACAATCCTAATGCATTTGGTCATATTTCCTTAGGTCAGTTATTGTTTTCACCTAAAATCGTGTCCATTTTAAACAAAAGAGAGACCCTTTGAGTGGTAGCGGTCACACCATGCCTCAGATTGAGGCGGGGTTGACTCTTACACGTCAAAAAGGACCTTTGGATTATTTTCCTAAAGTATCAACACAATCCGAATGTGTTTGGTCGGATTTCCGTAGTTCAGTTGTTGTTTTCACTTGAAATCATGTCCATTTTAAACAAAAGAGAGACCCTTTGAGTGGTACCAGCCACACTGTGCCTTTTATTGAGGTGGGGATGACTCTTATACATCACCAATGACCCTTGTATCGTTCTTATAAAATATCAATGCAATACGAAAGAGTTTTGTTGGATATTCGTTGGCCAGTTTTTGTTTTCAATTAAAATTGTGTCCATTTTAAACAAAAGAGAGACCCTTTGAGTGGTACCAGCCACACCGTGCCTCTGATTGAGGTGGAGTTGGCTCATAAAAATCACAAAGTACCCTTGTATCATTCTCTTAAAGTATCAACACAATCCGAATGCATTGGGATGGATTTCCATAGGTCATTTGTTGTTTTCACATAAAATCTTGTCCATTTTAAACAAAAGAGAGACCCTTTGAGTGGTTTAGCATTCTTGCATGTTGCTAGTGCATATCATCTATTAAGATGGGAAAATGACTCATTGGAGAAAGGATGTTTGATTTAATAACAATTACAATTTTCCTTCGAACATTTATATACAACAATGTTTCATCTTTTGATCCCCTTTACCCCTCTCAAAAATGACCTCCAATTGTACATTTCCCCAAGTAAGATCTTTATTGTATTTGTGTACAATCTGCCATCAGGTATGTGGCCCACTCATTTATGAACACATTTATATCATCTTGTGAGTATTAGGATTTTCATCAGTCAGAGTAGTACTTCAATATATAAAAATAAAGAATTAATAAATAACATAAAAGAACTTGTAGTTTTTTTTTGAAAATACATCTTTAGGGATGATAGTTTTCTGATGAAAAACAATCTCTTTCATAAATTTACAAATATAATAACTGCAATCATTATCGTTTTTTTGTTTTGGACACTGCAAAAAAATTGATCATTATGAGAATAAGTAAATTGTGTTGAGATGTATTTGGATAGTGAAATTTTATTATATATACCCTAATATTTTTCCAGACGTAGTACTTGATCACCTCCCTATGCTTAGTCCCAGTCCTCATTCCTTTTTTTAGAAAATAATGATACACTGCCCTATCATAATAGAATCCTTAGTAAAAGATAATATAAATTAAATTACTTGATGTTTAGACCTAAAATGTAAGATGTAGTGTCTTACAGATTGACAAACTCCATCATGTGTGGTCGGTTTGATGGATATCCTTGCTTTGAATCTAGAGAATAAATCTTCGGAGTATCCAAGTTCACCGCAATTAGCAACCAATGTTTCCTAAAAACACAAAAAAGAATAATTAATAAAATATGTGAAAATATAATTGATATGCTTTAATCATAGAGTATTACCCCTGCATGGTTGGTATTAGGAAAAGTCTGTCATCTGTAATCTTACTTTCAAATGTTTTCAGCAAGCTATTCACTATTACATCCATTTTTGATGGCTCTATTTTTATTAGGTGTGTTGATGTGATATGAGGACTAACGAGTCCAAATCTTGGCTCATGGGAAAATTCCTTCAACTGTTTTTCATAAATGTGTCTGTAGACAATATAAAATGCATTTAGTCATAATTTTCATAGTAGATCAGCTTTTAGAAAATCAATTCATGGAAACATACCACATATATACATTTACAACTGTGATGCCTAGCCAACCGTTTTCAAGGATTTCATTTACATTTTCAGCAGCAACAAAATCTTGAATTTCCTCTCCGTATATATTCTTTTCGAAAACCACTAGATGACTATTACCATCTTTTAGCTTCGTATCCGCATGAGTCTTCAATGCTTGTAAATGTGGATAGAGAACAGGTGGTGTTATTGTGCTTTCAGTAGCTCCTTGGGAACGGTTGGTCGATCGTTTAGATGGTTTTGAGATGACATTTGTCACCCCCTTCCCTTTCTCCATCTATAACAAAAATCATTGGTACAGACCCCCTTTTTCATTAATTGTTAAGGGTTTAGTCTGAAAAAAAGGAAATAAATACCTCTTTGTCTGCATGTACTCTTAAAATTTGTGACGACCATGCAATGAATGTCCCAATAGCCTTTTGGACCGTATGAATATCATTGTCATCAAGTGGAATAGGTAGCTCTGCATTTGGCTCATGAGCTACAGTAATAGTCACTTTCTGATGATCTTTTGGAAGTGGTCTATTATGCAGTGTGGCATCTGGGATATTGAACATTGTAGCCCTCGCTACAAGGTGATAGGTGGGTGTTGACAGATATAAATCACAATCATTATCACCCTATAGAAGATCAGTACAGAAAAATTATCAGGGTTTTTCTGAATCCCATTTCATGGGAACAATTATTAGAATATTGATTACCACGGCTATGACAGTTCTTTGATGTGAATGGCTCACCTCAAATCTGGTGGGGGGTGGGGCAGAATGTTCACGTGCTGGTTGTTCTTGAGTTGTGTCTTACCTTTTCTTCCCACCCATAAAAGTTGCTAGAAACTCTCCCTTTCATTGAAATTGTTCTTCAAGGGTTACTATTTTTTTGCTCATTTGTTCCATTTTTTCATCTGTATCATCCATTTTTTTCTTCTTCTCAAAATATACTCGGGGTGTCACCCCAAACCCTGCACCTCTAACACGACCGTATTTTTGGCTGCTTCAAAGCCATCGATAATAAGTCTATATCCGCTACAGGACTAGCTGATTCCTGTGATTGTCGGATATAGGAAAATTACTAATTATTTTTATGTAATAGAAATTTTAAACAAATATTTTTATCATCGTGTCATACTTACACATATTTCCCACACTTTTTGTGTGTTCTCATCTACTAACTTCCCTTTTTTGTTCATACATGACTCCTTCCGTAGAACATGACGTGGGATGGAAGTGCATTTGGTTTTAGACTCATCAATCTACATATAAATATAGAAAGATAATTATGATGTTGTTTATTGGAACCTAACAATATTACTGAAAATTTAAAATACGTACCATTTTCTTTTCTAAGGAGCATACCCCATCCTTGCTTTACGATAAGGGTATGTTGGTTTTGATGCACGTTCCTTATTTTCAGTACAAAGTTTCTGTTTCATAAATAAAATATTGTCAATCAAAGTGATGAATACGGGTATCCTCATAAAACGTATTATCACCCACAGTATACCTGAAACATCTCTTCCCCACGACGGCCAATAAATGCATCCCATGCTTCTTGGGATATCATGTGAGTGTAGACAATGGGTGGGTGCGGGTTTATTTTACCTTTAGAATCTTTCAGGTGGCATCTTGTTAAAATAGTGTGAAAACCTCGATGAATCTTTCCCACAATCCATAGTACCTAATCCTTGTGTGAATCATCTACTATAAATGTACTCTACAAGAGATTGAGAAGATTAAGACATTGTTTCATTATTTTATTTGCTAGTAAATTAAAGAAATAAATTCATAATGATACCGTAATTTCTTTCTCGATCACAACCTTCAGACCAGACAGAACATGGTTCCATGAATCTATGTCAATCGGCACACGTTGCTGAGTGATAACTCCAATGTAGTTGCTAAACATAGCCTTGTTGGGATTCATATGTTGGCATCATGCATTCTATCCGACTTCAAATTTGATTCCTTTGCTTTTCTCCTTATGAATTTTGGATAACACCATCAAACTACAACGCACCTGTGTTTTCTACGATGTCGGTCATTCATTCCTGACCATTTCATCGATATCAACATCATCTATATGTTCATTTGGAATGATATCAACGACATGTGCTGATGGTTGTTGGACCTCAACACTAGGAGCAGGAGGAGCCAGAGTAGCAGGAGCAGCAGCAGCCGCATCAGGAGCAGCAGGAGCAGCATGAGCCGCAATAGGAGGAGCAACATGAGCAATAGGAGCTGCAGAAGGAGCAACAACAGTAGCAGCATGATCTGCAGGAGAAGCAGCAGCTGCAACAAGAGTAGCAGGAGCCGCAGCAGCTGTAGAAGGAGCAGCAGGAGCAACAGCAGCAGCAGCATGAGCTGCAGGAGCAGCAACAGTATCTTGATAGACTTGTTCAGCCTCAAGGTTAGGAGCACTAAAATGTGCAGAAGTCATTATTTGAAAAAGTGGTTGAACAGTTAATTCAGATTACATAAATTCAGTAATGATAAGATAATAAAATGAGATAACAAGATCTATATTACAAACAAAATATAACATGTTTACGGAACTCTCTTTCTTTTTTTCAAAGGTTGAAGGGATTTGGCACCTCTATCGACTATCCAAATCCCTTCATTGTGGTCTCCTATAACATACAAAACATCATCTGCATTGGGACCGCTCCGAAATGATTGTGACGTACCACTAAAAGGATCATCCTCAACTGAATTTTCATCGGAACCTTCAGTAGTTTTGGACGATAACAGAAAAATCGACCACTTTCGATTTGCGGGATTTGGAACATAAAAAACTTGTACCACTTGTGATGCCATTATAAACTGTTCGCCTTTGTACCCTTCTTTACTAAAATCAACTTTCACAAATCCCCATTCATATATTTTAACACTACTATTATTATCAATCCATTTTCATTGAAAAATTGGCAATTGGAATGTCATATAATCCAACTCCCATATTAGTTTGATAATGCAAAAGTATTACATATTTTCATAAATTGGATTTATGTCCTTACTACCAGAAACATGCATCGCTTCATCCACTAGTGTAACTCCATTATTTTTCATGGTACTATCTTCATCATGTTCATCTGTATAGAATGTATAACCATTAATTACACATCCACTGTAAGATAATGCATACACACATGGTCCAGCGGAAATCCATCAAAGTCGTTCTGAAATTGAATTCGGATTTTCATCCAACTATTTAAAAATATGGTCCTGAAACAATCCTATAAACTGGTGATTATGTGTATCTGATAACCATTTTCAGCCCTTAATGGATTCAACTGCCTTAAAATTTCTCTGTGAGTTTCAATATTTGGAGAAACCTCCCAACTGTTATGCAAAATAGAAAGATAAGCCTGCTCCCGATCTGTAATACTAATTGTCACAACTTCTCTTCCAGAAATACCCTCACCCTCAATGCGTCCAGTGTGATGGGATTTCGGGAGACCAATGCTTTCCACATCAGATAGGTATTCAGTACAAAATTCAATGTCTACCTCAACAATATATCTCTCCACTATACAACCCTCTGGCCGACTTTGATTTTTGACATACCCTTTCAAAATCTTCATATATCATTCAAAAGGATACATCCACCAATAGTTCATAGGATCACAAAGTCAAATCTCTCTCACCAAGTGAATCATCAAATGAACCATCATATCAAAGAATGTTGGTGGGAAGAACATTTCTAATTCACATAATATGATGACAATTTCTTTTTCCAAAGATGGCAATTTCCCCGAGTCTAAAACTTTTCTACATATATCATTGAAAAAGAAACAAAGTTTGGTTAACGTATAACGAACTTTCTTGGGAAAAATTCAACGAAAAGATATAGGAATTAGATGTTTCATCAAAACTAGGCAATCATGTGATTTTAAACCTTTTAACTTCAAATCATTCATTGACACAATGTTCTTGATATTTGATGAGTACCCCTATGGAACCATTACATCATTGAAAAAGTTTCAAAACTGATATCTCTCCGCCCTAGAAAGAGTATAATCAGCTGGATGAAGAAACATTCGATTTTCATCCTTCATAGGAGCCAACTCTTCTCATATTTCCATGTCAACCATGTCCAACCTTTCCTTAATTCCATATTTTGTTTTTCAGGGGAATTTAGCAACGTTCCGATAATACTATCACATACATTTTTTTCAACATACATCACATCAAGAAACTTTCTGACATAGAAACAATTCCAGTACGGTAATTCACAAAAAAACTGATCTCTTTTTCCAACCAATTTTTGTAGGGTTTTTTGAAAATGGTTTACCAAAAACAATGTTCAGATCTTTTACTTTCTCAAATAGCTGATCACCTGTTAGTGGAAACAGTGTTGCGTATTTTTCTGAACTTTCATTGAATGATATCGTCCAAGTTCGGTACTTATGCTGACGAGGTAGAAATCTACGATGTCCTAGAAACACAGATTTCGATGAATGTTTCAACCTAATTGATTCTGTATCTTCTTCACACATGGGACACCCTTGATTTCCATTAATTCTATAGCCTGAAAAATTTCAATAAGCAAGAAAATAATTTATTGTCCCATACAATATCATTCTCAACGTGAAGTAGTCACTTTTATAAGCATCATACAACATTACACTGGAGTCCCACAATAACTTCAAATCCTCGATCAATGGAGCCAAATAAACATCAATATCGTCACCTGGTTGTTTTGGCCCTGATATAAGCATAGATAACAGGATGAATTTCTGCTTCATTCATAACCAGGGTGGCATGTTATAATTTAACAACATAACAGGCCATGTACCATGAGTGCTGGTTAGAAAACCAAAAGGATTCACTCCATCTGTAGATAATGCAAGAAGAAGGTTTCTCGGCTCTTTTCCAAATTCAGGATACTAATGATCAATTTTCTTCCATTGAGGAGAGTCTGCCGGATGATGCATCTTTATTTATTTTATCTACATGCCATGACAATTGTCTTGCAGTTTCTTCACTTCCATATAGACGCCTAAACCTTGGAATGATTGGAAAGTACCATACAACTTTCGTAGTATTGGATTTATCTTTCATGTATCGAGAAGCACCACACTTTGGGAATTCTGTAAGTAATTTGTTCTCCTTGAGAAACAATATACAGTCTTTCGGGTAGGCATGTATTCTTTCAGAAATAACTCCCATCAATCATAGCATTTTTCTAGCTACATATGTCTGTATTGGGAGCTCATTATCTTCCGGGAGCGTGTCATTAAAGAGAGCAAGTAGTTCTATAAAACTGAAATCACTCCATCCATTTCTTGCTTTCAATTTATACAACTTCAGTACAGCTGACAATGTTGTATACTTAGTGCAAGAAGCATACAATGGTGTCTTTTCATAACTCTTTATCTTCTCAAACAATTTTGGGTAATCACGGAGTTCATCTTGAATTGTCTTTATCATTTACTCAATACAATCTTCATCATCATTGAAATCTGTAATCACATCCTCCATACGGTCTTCTTAATTATCCGTATTTGTATTCATATCTAACGATCCATAAAATGCAGTTTTATCCCAGCCAGTAGCTACATTCGCTTTTTCTCCGTGTTTATTCCGACATTTATAACTCCGATCTATTCTGTGACATATCAAATGTTCTTACAACTCCTCTAGAGTAAGTAGTTTAGAATAACAACAATGTAAACACAGAAAAATGATTTTATAAGGATCCTTTGCGTGATCCTTTGAAAACTTGATGAACTCTTTCACTCCGTTCTCGTACTCTATTGTTAAATGATTAGCATCCATCCAATCTTTATTCATCTTCATCCTATTTGAATCTCAAATATTAGTATTTATGGTTCAAGTACACAAAACAAGAAATCCAAATACAGTAGAAGAGAACCAATTCCTTATAAAAACAGTGATTAATAGAGCCTAACCATTAGTATTTATTCATCTTCATTAAATATAATTACTTTAGATTCATTATAGTTTCCTAAAATCACCCCAGACCAAACACAATAATAATCAAGAATGATACATCTACCAATCCTAGGTGTCTTCCATACATTCAATATCACCATTCCTAAGTACCCATATATCCACACATACACATGTCACAAACACATAAAAACCATATCCACATCAGAACCAATGTACCAATATGGATTTCAATCAGGTTACTCGACTCAAGTGGTGGTGTGTAAGAAATAATAAGAAAATATAATAAGTATATAGTCACACACAAATAATAGTAAAATGTACCAATATGGTATCTTAGTATTTAGATATTTCCAACATCACACAATTTCATAATAAAAAAGATGGAAGATATATAAAAAATGACTTAAATGAACAATGTATATATAACTCTTATATAAATTAGTTGGCATGAACAAAATATTTCTATAATCAATGTCATGTAGTAATAAAAAAATTATATCATAGTAACATGTATCAAACCCTATGGTATGTTAGTTTCTAGAAATACGATCCTCACACAAATCAATCAGTGATCTTGGATCAATGTGTGAACACATACCACGACTCAGGATATCGGGACTGAAATTCCCATTGGGGAAAAATTCATGTCATAATATGTTTAAGTTAGTATTTTCATCATAAATCTAGTTCTAGGAGATTATATCCTAAAATTCTTATCCAAATTACCACTAAATACACTGGATTCATATGCTTTAAATCAAATAATCAACCAAACATGGTAAAATCAATCATTACAAATAATTTCATTTATTACATTCAAATACCCAATTTTAGTTTTCAACATGAATTTTCATTTCAAAACCAAAACATAGGTTTTTATAAAATCTATTCCTTTTTCAAATCATATTATATTCTAATCATTTTTTTTGAAATCAAGGCTAATTATTTTATAAAATATTCCCACTAAAATATATAGTTTCTCAAATCATTCCATGACACAAAAAATAACAAAGAAGGGGATTTATTTCAAAAATACATGCCTCTAAAATCACAAATAAAATCCACTTTAATTCAAATCATATTAAATTATTTTAATAATTTGTATTGAATAAATCAAGAAAAAAAGTTTCAATTGTGTGGAAGAAACATTGTGGAACCACCCGCCTTTAATTAGTGATCAACCCAACTTAACACCCAAAATGGTATCTGTCAATGAATAATGAAGGTGTAGGAGATCAAGTAGTCTAATACATAATCACGATTAATAAAAAAGAATATTAGATTCACTAAAATAATGATGATCTATCACTCTATAAGGAATATATAAGAGGAGATAAAGGATTTCTAATCGATGAGAGATCCCCTTATCAGAGAGAAACCAAACGCATCCACAAGAGCTTCTATCTGAGAAGAAGGGAGTTTGGAGGAATTAAAATGACTCTTGTAATCCTAAAAGAATCAATATTTCAAATGAGAGTTGTGTAAGAGAAAAAAGAATATAAAATGGGGCTCATGGAATTTAGGACTATAAAAAAAAGACATCATGTTGCAACCTCCCATGGACACAGTACAAAAAGGATTTAGACAACCATACTATGGTGTAGACTTCATGTCATGAACTAGGCCAGGTTGCCATCCCACCTGACACCTGACCCAACTCATGGGAAGGTCCAAAGGGAATTACAAATCCCCATGGGTTGTAACTAGTTCATAGGCATTGAGTAACACCTTTGGGAATGGTTTTTTCATGTAGAAAACCATAAATATTACATAATAATCAAACACCAAATCATAACCAAATTTCACAATATAATAGACCAAAAGATAACACTATAATAGGGGATGAACATTTAACTATTTAAACCAAAACCAAAATAACAAAAAAAGGTAATGGAACCAATAATACAACCAAGCCTCCATGAAACATGAGGGTCAACATCCCCATTCCACAACCAATAACAATCACCAAAAGGGGAACTACTAGCACATATATCCACCATCACCACCAAGGGAACCTTGACTTTAACTGGGTAAAACATAATAAGGTCTACATAAACCTGAGGGTGTATATAATGTGTGAGACAACATACCTAGTAGGACACAACAAAAATAAATTCCATGTAATGAAATTATGATAAAAATTAACATGTTATTTTTTAAGAAAAAGGAAAATACAATTTAAATAAAACATTCTTTGAAATAAAAGAGAAAGTAAACATGATAAGATAATGGTAGGAATAGTATGAGCACTATAGAAAATCTATAAGGTATTAGGGTTACTAGGGTCCTAGGATCCTCGTACTCTTGGTGATCACATATGTTAGAGATTAAGGTCCTATTTGATCCTCCAATCCCTGGAACATGAATATTTAATTAGTGTTGTTATGTATATCCATATTAAGGAGACCAATCATCAACCTGAGTAATTCACCTAATATACTAGACCTAGTCTACCCACCTAGATAACTAGGATTCCATTGTGCTTAATTCCACCCCCTATATAAAATTATATCTATTTTATACAATCACACTTCCAATAATAGAAACACACATGACAAACAACCATTTACAACTTTAAAATAGTTATCAAACCCTTACACAAAACAGAAAAATCGGAAAACATGTTTTCCACAACCCAGACAATTAATAAAACCATTTTAGAACCAAATAAATCATATTAAACACCTAAAACAATGTCAAATAATGGAACAATATACCTATTTCTTGATATCTACACAAAACCACAATGAAACCACCAACTGAACTAAGGAAATACCCTAAGGATGCAATTAAACAGCATAACCATAAAGATTTAACCCAAATAAATGAGATTAAAGCCAACCTCGGTCAAAACCCTTTCTATATAAAAATAACCCAAGAGAGAAAAAAGTATTCACCACAAAAGGAGAATAAAAGAGAATATGAGATTCTTAATTAGAGATTCCTTGTAGATAAAAAGAAAAATCTCCCTAAAAATGGAGCCCAATGGAAGAGAGAAAGGCAGGGAGTTTCACCTTGGGATAGAGGGTCAAATGGGAAGATTCACCGAATAGGGGACCACTACAAAAAAATTAAAATGAATAGATAACCAATATTACCAAGAACCCATAATGTATATCCTCCAAGAACATCATACATCTCCAAATGACACGTCTACATCACTAAGAAGAGATAAAATCCCAATAATTCCCAGAGAGCTAGCATAGGTCACCCAACCATTTAAATTTTCACTAAAATGGTGGGACATAAGATGGAAATATACTAAGAACACATCCCTTCACCCAAATAAGAGACTACAACCACTAACCATGAAGAACCACTAAGAGAATAATTAGAAACCTAAGGAAAGGTACACCCAAAACATACCAATGAATCCAAATGAAATAACATAATAAATATACATCAATGATTCAACCAACAACAAGAAAAATATTTAAAAAATATTAGGAAAACATGCCTTAATGGGAGGTCTGGAAAACCAAAGAGGGCGTTGCAGGCGGTGGAAGTCCGACAATGAGAAGCGAGGGAGGCGGAGGTCCGACAATGAGAAGCGAGGGTAGCGGAGGTCTGGAAACGAGAAGCGAGGACGGCGGAGTTCTGACAATGAGAAGTGACTGCGGCGGAGGTCCAACAATGAGAAGTGAGGGCGGCAGAGGTTCGACAATGAGAAGCGAGGGTGGCAGATGTTCATCAATGAGAACTCAATGGGTGGCAGAGGGGAGTCACAGGGTTCCATTACCACGAGAGCTTTAGGTCGCGATAAAATGAGGGCACTGTGTGACCAAATTTAGAAAAAAATGGACTAAGGTTTTATAAGTGCTAGCAAAGAGCTGATAAAGGCTACCTTTATCAGCACTAACATTTTAGCACTGATAAAGGTATCTTTTATCAGCTCTTTTTAGCACTGATAATGGTACTCTTTATCAGCACTATAAAAGCGCTGATAAATCATTCATGTATCAGCGCTAAAATTTTACCATTGATACAGTTATTCTTTATCAGTGCTTTTCTAGTGCTGATAAAGGTTCGTTTTATCAGCGCTTCTTTAGCGATGATATAATGGGGCACTTCCCTTGCCCGTTTTTGTAGTAGTGTATGTACAATAGATCTAAATCTATCAGGTGAAGAAATAAATTCATATACTATATGAGGAATAGTTTAAGCTAGTTTACAAGGCCCAAAATGGAGGAGAAATATTAGACACGACACAAGTTGAGCGTGTTTACCAATTATAATACATAAGATAAAAACTGAAAACAATAAAAATGAATGTGAATCAATATGATTATTATGATTCTACTTAATAGAATTTATCAAATTTAAACTTTTATACATGACATAACATGTGTATCTAATAAATTTTTTTCTAATAAAAATAAATTAATAGACACTTTGTTACTAATTTTTTCCTTACAAAGATATATAATTCAGTTATACTTGATACAAAATAACAAAAACATGATTATCAAAATAAACCACCAAATTTTTTTTCTATTAAACTAATAATGAGAGACATTACCTTATTATAAGTTCATATCATACATCAAATACTACAAAAAATTATTTTTGAACATTTTTTAGATAGAGTTTCTAATAGATGAATGATATTAATGACACATGAAAGGAAAAAATTATTATGGATAAGACTAATAACATAAAAATATGATTCCATGTTCAATGATGATTTGATGAGCCTCCTACCACATGGTACTCAGGAGAATAAATTTAGAGCCCAAATAAATGTAGTGGTAGTGGCCTCAGGTTGTCTTTAGAGAGGAAAGTGTTATGGATGTGTTATGATTTTGTTTTGTGGGGTTCGTGCATGAGATTGAACTGGATTGGTTTTAAATTCAATTTTAAAATAGGTATACTAAACTAAAATATCTCATTACCTTTTCTATTAATCAATTATTCCAATTTTTACTCCCCGGTTTTCTCTTTAATAAATTAAAATCTCACTTGATTACTCTCTCTTAAAAATTTTGTTCTGATTGGTGGGATGAAATAACCACTGAAACCTAAATTACCTCTTATCCTAGTAATAAAATATATCATATTACCTTTAATTCATTCCAAAACTCATTATCATAAGCAATAGAGAGGACCTAAGTGGAATATGCATATGATCTAGTTAAAAAGGTAAAATGAATTCAAAATGGTAGAAATAATGAAATCTCATAAATTATATATAGTTCGAATGAATATAGATATTAAAAGAAGCGAATAAATGTTAAAGTGTGTAATTTATTAATAAGATGATAAAGGGTAATCTTTTAAAATTAGTAATTAATGTATTAGTATTCCACCACAGGAGTTATTACAAAAAGAAACAATGAAATTAAAGAATGTAAGAAATAGTAACAGTAGCTTGATTTAGTGATTTCAGAGGCATCTCCCTAGAATATTTATGAAATCAGTGAATAGTTCTCCATCTATAAAATAATGTTGGTGGATTCCTATAAAGATTCATAACTGACCACATGAGTAGCATATGTTCTTTCAACTCCTTTGGGTGACTTTGGGAGAGTCTCTCAATTTTTGTTTTGATACGTATCTTCTTTTTTGTTCGATGATTGAAACATTTTAAATGACCCAAGCATGAATGGATTTAGTTGAGGGTATCTTTTTTATGTTCTATCATCTGGTAAATTACTTGCATGATAGAGATTTTACTTCTTTTATAAAAAACATCTATTGATGATATGCTTCACTAATTAACAGATAAATGAATGCCACACTCGGATTTGTGTAATCACATGAAGAGGATGATGCATATTCAATATTTTAGAAATAAAATTAAATTTGGGCATGGAAACTCAATGGGATAAAGTGATATATGATTGATCTTCTATTTGAAAATGTCTTTGGATAAAATCTTCTTCTTAGTCTATAATTTCATCAAATTTATTCAAACAAATATTTATTTGTGAGTTTTTAGAGTAGGGATTGTTGTAATTACCCAAAAATGTGTTGGGACTTGTGATCATAACTATCACCCCACTTGTGAAAAGGATAATTTGAACTCGATGTTTCATTTATGAAACATGGAGGTAGATCATAGTTTGTTTCAACTATTTGGATAGATCATATTGGGATGAAGGTTATCATGGTTTTCAAAAACTATTCCAAGAGGGGGATTCTAACCTAAATTTTATGTGCCGAGAGAGAGATGCACCAAAAACCTACTCCCATAAGGAGTTCCTGAGAACTTTCATCTTATTTATTACCATTGGTACCATTGAACCAACTTTGGATGAAGTGAGCCATCAGGTCCATATCCACCCCTGAAAAGCCAAAAAACTCTCCTAGCACATCCGATGACATCCTTTCTCTTTCACTATGATAGAAGAGGTGTATAGATTTCTCCTCCTTATGCACTATAAAACAAGAGAATCTGGAATCAAAATGGATTCTCTTCCTCTTAACTGCTATAATAACTCTCACTGGTCAGGTTGAGCATTGGTCAAGAAGGCTAGATGGATTATTATGGACCTTATTCTTCTTCTGAAACCAGGAGATGACACACCCTTTATCAGGTGAAATATGTTTACTAGCCACCACCCAAATACTACCTCACCTCAGTCAGACAAACACTGGGTGAATTGGAATCCCCCATTCAGGGTTATCAAACTAAATATCAACGGCTCCTTTATCCAAGGATACATGCAGGGGGGTCATCCGTGATTCCTCATGATCGGTTATCTTTACTTTTAGAAGATTTTATGGCCTTGGTGGCTCTCTCACCAAGGAATTCAAGGCTATATTTCAAGGTATTGGTCCATGACATACAAAAAATATTCCCCTTTCATTATGGAAAATTATTCAAAGATTTTATAAAACTCTCCCAAAGTTCTCTCTCCTACCCCATTACATATCATTTTTCTAATTTGAAACTACCAATCACTTATGTTCTATGACATTGAACTTCTCCACACAAGGTGTGAAGGTAACTAAGTGGAAAACTTCTTGTCTTCCAAGGATTCTCAAGGTGTACCCCTCATGGAGTTCTTTAGTACTAGCTCTCTCCATCTAGGTGGTGATGTCATTGTTTTGGGAGAAACTATTAGTCTCCATTTTTTAGACCTCTATAACTACATTTTCTTATTTATTTCTCTTTAATAAAAAAAGGGTTTAACTCAAACATGTGGAGTGTGAATGAATTAAATATTATAATGGGTGTGGATCTTTGTAAATTTTCAAGGAGGTGTGGTACTTGGTTCAAGAATTAAATCAAGCACCTCATGTGCGTCCTCCTCCAATTATTTATCTAGTTCATTAGGGAAAAATGGTATCCTTTAGTCTTTAAACTACATAGGTAATGAAAGGAATATAGAAAACATTAGAATTATTTAATTATCATAGACTGCATCTCTATTCGAGATCCCCTCAACAATTCTTCTCCAATGATGAAACTCAGTTCTCTATTAAGTGGATTAAAATTCATCTAATATGGTTATACATAAGTGATCTCGAATGTATCCTTTGAGGATTTTCCATGATTTGTTTTGTTTGGTATAAACTGGGTAAAAAGTATTCAAACTCATTCATTTGGATCAGACTCATTGATTTCATCATCAAACAATGTCATGGGTTTTGATATCGATTCATCATCTGCACAGACCTGTGTCGGCTTTGGATTTAGGTGGGATTTCTCTAGAAATGGAGATTGAGGTGTGACCCTTTGACGTTTGGATTATAGTCTAAATCTTTGGTAACAAGTTAGTATAGTGTCTTTAAATATATATGGAATCTGTGTGATGGTTGAATGCATGAAACATGGTTGAACATATTTTTTTGTGGTACAATTTAAAAAACACACAATTTTAACTCTGGGCCTTTTCAATTTAAAATATTTAAAACCAATCCATGAAAAATTTCAATTCATTTCTTTCTATCAATTTAAGATCCAGTTTGGGAAAAATCAATTAATTTCGTATTCAAATTTACCTATTTGGAGATTATTAATCATTTTTTTAAAAACATATCACTTTATGGATTTTATTAAATTCAAAAATAAGTAAATTATTTAAAACAAAAAAATAAATCCATTTAAGAATTTAAATTATATATTGAAAAATCATAATTTTAAATTTATAGTTTAAAATACAAGTAGAAATAAATCTCAATCTATTTTAAAAATAAACATATATATTCTTCATTAACTTAACAAATGTAGAAATCATTATAAATAACCATTTAAATCCAATTTCTATAGTGTCCAAATTCTAAAAAAATGGAAAAATCATAAATTTATGTGAGATTTACTTGAATTGTGGGGTTAATTTCTATTAATCAAATGTAATATTTTTTCAAATTTTCAGCTCGCATCACTCCCCCACAAATTAAATATTGTACTCCTAGACAATTTTATCATTGAATTATACTATTCAAAAGAATGAACTAACAAAATAAATTTTCTTGACTAACTTCAAGTATACAAATAAGAATTGAAAGACATCAAATAATTTTTCCACTTAATGATCATGCCTACTATGTGACTTTCACAAAGTATTTACATAAATTTAGGTTCAAATTCTAATTCCACTAGTGGCATAGATAAATTTAAGTTGATTTAATATTTAAAAAAGTATCACTTCTATTTATACCTCATTCATAAGATTCCATAACCTAAGTCCAATTCATACTTCCTAGGTACTTCCTAAATGAAAATTTTCAAAGTCAATAGCCCCATCTTTATCTAGGTTAGACATTACCCTCACCTGAATGAATAAATTTTTGATAATTGTGTATTTTATGTTATTTTTTTATTTTTCCCATCCATATATGTGCAAGGCACTATGAAAATAACTCATTGAATATGTACATAGGGATTAAACTCACACACCCTATTCCAATGTATTAAAGATTCATTATGGGATCTGAATTTTCCATTTTACATCAGGTCCAAAGGACTGATATAAATATCTTTTAAGGAATCTAATTTAGGTTCTACTATATCACTAGGGTCAGGTTACTTGAGATTGAGTTCAAAATTCCAATTAAATTTTATTATAATTATTGTTCGATAATGATATTTTCAATTATAACTTCATTTTACAAGACCAAAAGCATAATTTATATAAATAAAAAGTTTATGTTTAGTTAGTGATAATTCTTATTTATCCAAAATAATGTATTCTTTATATATAACATGTTACTTTAATTAGGTATGAAAACATTGATGTGAAATGTGTGTTTTATTTAATTATTTATCTACACTAAAAAAATATAAACACCCAAACATACAGAAACCATGTATAGATTAGTAAAAAATTATTTATATTTGGATTTTTTTTTTCAAACATAGAATAATTGTTAAATAGAAAAAGGGTATTTAAATTATAAACTAATTTTTCCTTCTACCCGCACTAAATGCTGACACAATTTTAATTAATTATATAATGATTTTTTTAGAAAAGTAAGAATTAAAAATGAGTATCGATACAAAAGTAGAAGAAATAGAAAACATGATATTTATTCATATAGTGGATGCATGGTGTAGTTTGGACTCATCCATGGGATATTTCTATAAATATTTATAAAAATGATTCTGATTCTACTAATTCACCATGAAGGGGCTATGTGATTTAGCTCCCTTGATTTCAAATACACCAAATGAAAAAATGTTTTCCATAGTATATGTTTTTGTACACTTGGAATGTTTTTTACCAGGAATTATCATCTTTCCTGAAGAGTACAATATCACTTTGACTATTACTTCCATGATTCTTTTCTGCATGAGTTTGTCATGGGAGAATTTGGTCTTCTCCTTATACAATATGGTGTTCTCATATTCTTCTATTCTTAATTTCTCCAGTTCCACCATTTGTGGCTTCCACTATTTTCATAAATCTAGGCTGACATTTCTTGATCCCAATATGATTTATTCAATAGATAAATGGACAATTAATTATTTTATTTAGGAAAGGAATATCCAAACTGGTATGGATGAAAATTCAATTTCAATTATAGTTGGGTTTACAATGAAGATTTTAATTTATTGTTATCCATACTTGAATCCTTCACATGTAAGATTGATCTATCCGTCAAAAATTTTAGTACATTATATGAATAATTATTACCAATTTTATCAATTTTTTCAACCCAAAAATAGATTTCAAATTAAACTCATTTTCAGAAAAACATTCAATAGTGAAATACTATGATTCTAGGTCCCTTCTTAATATGAACTTTTTCATCCAATATTCCAATATCTTCATTAAAAAACATAAAAAACCATTATGGTTCATTGTAAAATTATTTTTTTCATCATGGAGGAAATTCATTGAATTAAGTTTGTTAAAATCCAATGCATGTTCACCAAAATTCTTGGAAGGTGTCTCTTCATTAATATTTACTATTCCTCTAGAAGTCTTGAGAAATGTTCTTCCAAGAATGATGGAGGAATGAGTCCTACATTTATCTTCCTCCATGTCTAAATTGAAGAAATCCCTAGGGAATAGGAAAAACCTTAGACACTCAATATAAGATATTTGAGTACACCTCCTAGGTACACAATGGATCAGCTGGAATGTTTCACAACCACTTAGGTGGGTTTGAGTTTTTCTTTTTGTAAATTTGAATAAACTGAGTGAGTAATTTCATTAATTAATTCCTCTAAATCACATAATTTGTTGGAAAATTTAAGATCACCAATATTTTAGTGGATAGAGAAGACACCCTGATCTTGATATTTTTGGGGTATTTTGGGGGTTACAAGTGTAGAAACATATTTTAATAAACTTACTATTTCATGACCACACAATATTCTCCTTTCGGTGCAATTATATTTGATGAATTTAAAATAACTTGGAATCAGGATGATGGAAACCAACATTGGGACACTGATATGTAATTTTTTATACACTTCTAGGATCTCATGTTTCAATGAATATTCAATGGTTTTCTTAGGTTCTTTCACCTTTATAGGGAAGAGATGTTGGCACTAATTTGGGTTTTACATTTTGGATTTCCATTTATCTTTCTTCCCATGGGGTATTTCAATAATTAAATATTCTTCGTGTTCTTTTCCAAGGGTAAATTATTTAGGTTTAGTGGGTTTTCCACTTATATCTTCTTCTCTAGGTCTTGATTATTCAAGACTTCTTAGATTCATTCAACTCTATAATATAATATAACTAATTTTACCTATTAGGTTATGAATAGATTGGGTAGGTTTCTTACCCAAGACTTCGTTTCTTAATTTATTATTGGATGTCAAGATCTATCTATTAGACTTCACATGTTCATTCATAAAGTCTTCAATTGAGGTTTCTTAATCATGCATTAGTTAGTAGCTTGTAAAATTTTTAGAGTTCTATCTTTACAAAGTTGATATCTTGAAAGGTGGTTAAAACCCTAGCTAAAATGGTGGTAATTAAATTGGTTAGTTTCAAGCTCTATATTGAGTGTTGGAATACTCTCTTACTCATCGGTAATAACATGACTAATAATGGTATGACCTTTAGTATATGGCTTCACAATTTTCTTGAATTTTAGGGAAACAATCGGTGTACTCTTCTAGGGATTGATAGTTAGAATACCTGAGGGGATATGTGAGGTGATGTTTCTTACACCTTATTCAAATTTTTATTTTTCATAAAAAAGGATATTTCTTCAATTTTATTTTCAATTAAAGGATTGTGAGAACTATTTACCTCATGCACTTCACTTGTTGTAGTTATTGTGTATAATTATCGACAATTTTGGGAGATCATTTCAATCATATTTCTTACTTCTGCAACGGATTTTTCAATCAGTGATCCTCTAGAGGATGTTTCTAAAATGTTTTAGTCATTATCCATTAATCGATGGTAAAATAATAATAGAAAACTATACTCATAATAGGGTTTGTGTGACATGGAGTTTTTTAAACCCTTAAATCTCTACCAAAAATCATAAAGGGTATCCCCAATTTCTTATTTGATCGCATATATCTCCTTTCATGGATAAACACTTATTGATACAGGTAAAAAACTCTAGAAGAAGGATATATGAAATTCATCCTAGGTAGTGATATCTCCATGTTTTATGTTGTAATGACACTCACTTATAGTCCCTTCAAGGGATAAGGGAAATGTTGTTGGAAATCTTCTTCAACATGTAACCAGAATGAAATTATATGTTGATATGAATAAGAAGAATAATGGAAATGGAACTACAACCTTGAATACTACTAAATCCAAGACTCCTGAAAGGGTTACAAGATCCATGTCTAAGAAAGTCACTATCATATCTGAATCTAGGGAAAGTGAACATTTTGAGAATGAGCTAGCTAATCTTTCTCAAAGGATGAACAAGATAGTTAGGAAGAAAGAAATTTAGTATAGATATAAGAAGAACAAAAGAAAGGATAAGAAAGATTTAGAAGTTACATACTATGAATGAAAAAGAGAAGGATATATATGGATGGATTGTCCTGTGCTTAAGAAAAAGGATAGGAAGGAAAATAATTTGGAGAGGAATATAAATAAGTACTACAAAGATAAAACTAAGAAATTATTGAAAGACAATGACACCTGGAGTTCCATTGGTAGTGACTCTTTAGATGAATCCTCAGATTACAAATCTTCCGGTCAGAATAATCTTGGTCTACTAGCCAAACTACCCATTGAAAATAATAGTCTAATTTCCAAGGTACACAATGTCGAATCTATCACCAATGAAACTTTGTATTCAAAGTATAATGATGATAAATATTAATAATCTTAAGATGATGAGTCCTCCTCTTCATAAGATAATACATTATCTTCTTATGAATAAGTGTCTAGGTTTACTAAACATATTGAGAATGAAAATTCTAAAATCAAGAAAAATCTTGATAAGGAAAATTATAGATTATTTATTTTTACAAAAGAAGTGTCAGATATTTATAAAGATCTTGATAAGAAAAATTTTGATTTTAAAAGTATTTCTAAAAACATTTAGGAAGATAATTTTGAGAAGGGTAAAATTTCTAAAGACATGAAAATTTAATTTCTAAGAAAAATATTTTAGAGGAAAACTCTAGTGCTAAAAATATTATTTTTTAGGATAAAAACTTGGTTATTAAACTAAAGTCATAAATATTTTCCTAAAAAAAATTCCAGTCAAAATTTACATCTGGTAAGGAAAATTTTGACAAGATGTATTCCCAAATTCGACCCTTAAGAAATAGTTTTGGATTTGGTTATACATATTCCTAACTAGTTTTTAGTAATAACTATTTTTTTCCCCAAAGTGCTCCATTTTTACTAAATTTATGTGTGGTAGAAATTGGGAAAAAATGTTCTTTAAATAAAACCCAGTCCTTAGGTTTTCTTAAATATTAGTTTTTAAGAAAATGTGGATTCTTAAAATTTTACTTTCTAAAATTTGCAGATCCCATAAAATTTGGATTCCGAAAGTCTAACTCTTTTATTTTCATGGAAACAAAGAAAGTCCCAAGAGAAATATATGGTAAATGGATAGAGGATATTCCTGATATATGATTAGTAACAAATAATTATTTGAAAAGATTGTCAAAAAGAAAGGAGGAAAAACAACTTTTGAAGATAATGATCAAGGATAAATTATCGGTATATGTAACATTATTCTTCCTAGAAAAACCTTGACTTAAAATGTTTTATTTGTTAAAGTTATTAAGAACTTAAAGGATATATAATTCTTCAGTATATCAGAATGAAAGATCAACTTGCAGATATTTTTTTAAAATATTTACCTTATCATAGATTTGAATACATTAAACAAAAGTTTGGAATGATAACCATAATGTTATCTTCAATATTAATTTTTTTTTGAAACCTATCTCCTTACATTAAGTAAATCCTTTTCATAGGGGGAGTACATTTTCTTATTAATATAAATATTTTGTAATCAAATTTTTTTACGGAACCCAAAATTTTCTGAAATCAAAATTTTTTATTCTTTAAGAAATTTTTTCAGAATATAAAGTTCTTCAAGAAGAATATTTCTTATTACTAATAATTTTCCTAGAAATCTGGAAGGCACACTTCCTTACATAAGTGTTCATAATTAATATTTTACTTGTTGTCATTTTTTTATCTGGATTTAATTTTTTTCCATATTATCTTTAATTAAATTTGAATTTTTTATCTTAAAAAACTCAAAAAACCAAAACCCACCAAAATATTTCTTCGACATTCATCTTGACCGTCAGATCAAATTGCTTTTGTTTCAACCAAAGGATCTGGTGGAAGATGCTGAAAAGGAATATTTTGAGGAAGATAAGATAGTCTAACTATCAAATAGTGAACATGAATCACCAAAGGCTACTGATATCATTACGAGAGCTGATAAAGGAAAATAGGTGGTAGCTGATACACCTAAGAAGGTAGTGGTGGCTAAGAAAGATGTTAGTGGATCTTCTAAAAGAAATATTGATGATATTGAAAAATAATCCTCACCAATAAGAGAATCTGATTCAGAATCATCTTCCATGGGTCATGATTTAGTTGCCCAATCCATGAATAAATTGGTTGATACTATTACTTTGTTTCCAACTATTGACTAAAGATGTCAGATGATTCAACATTTTCTTAATCAGAAATCAGATTCTGTTTCCATGCTTATGGAAAAAAATTTCGGGCTTGGTGCCGATTTTAAATCCTTCTACGTCGGGTATGATGCTCACAAGAGGTTGTGCAAGGAAATTAATAAGTGGTCAAAGATGTCAATTGAATATCTAATAATCTTTGATGAATTTCTAGATAATGTGAAGGATGGTTTTGATACCGAATATGTAAATATCAAAGACCTTACTACATGTTTCAATGAGAAGATCAATCTTGAACAAAAAGTATGGAAGTAGGAAGTCAAAGATCTAAATGGGAAACTTAATTTAGTCGCATTTAATCTGAAAAGGTAAAGAGATCTCAGAATCGAGTTTGAAAAAAATATTAGTAAGCAAGAAGAAATTTTGAAGAATCAGGCATAAATTTTTAAGTCCCATGAAGAAAATATCAAAGCTCTAGAGAAGAAAAATAAAAATCAAGATCATATAATCAATATTTTTTAAGAGGATCATAAGGATCTTAAGAATCTAAAGACCATTTTCAAGAATCTTATGCTGATGGAAAAATAAAGATGTCTTTTTCATAACTACGATATTTTGTTTTATTACCTTTCTTGTACAAAGTTTTCCAATCATAATGAAAATTTTGGTTATCCTTCATGTGTTTTGTTTTATAGTACTAATATTTTAGGTACCATATTTCTTTCCATTATCTCAATTCCTTTTTTAAAATCACAAAGGGGGATAAAGGAATGATAAAAATAATACTAAGTAAAGAAGATAATTGCCTATGTAAGGGGTCTTCTATCTAAGGGGGTGCTTTATATAAGAATATTTCCTTATGCAAGAAAAAAAATCTCTTTAAGGAAGTAAAGAATATGATACTGAAGGATTGTAAAACATAAGGGGGAGTTAGTTGTATTGAACATAATCCATATGTAAATGGAGATTAGTTTTTCTTTTAAGTTCATAAAGTAAAATTCTATGTCCTTATATTCTTTTTTGTAAAGATGTTTGTGCTTTATAAAAAGGAGGAGATTTTTGAGTTAATAAGGTTTCCTTATGACTTTTCCATTCCCCTATGTTTTGAAAATCAAAAAAAAAATCCTAAGGAAAATAGTTTTTCCCTAAGGATTATCATCATAAGTAAAATTTTCTTTCTCTAAGGAAATTATTATCCTTACCATTGTTTTCATTATTTCATTTTATATTCTCTATAAATATAACTCATTTTGTTCCTAAATTCTAAAATTAGGATTCCTGTATAAAACCTTAGAATCTAATAATTCCTTGGATATAGATGTTATGTTTTCAAGTAACGAATTCTTTGAAATTCAGACTCCTAATTCTCTGAAATTTGAATTCTAAATTCTCTGAAATTCAGAGTCTGAAATCTCTACAATTCAGAGTCCGAATTCCATGAAATTTAAACTCTAAATTCTCTGAAATTTAGACTTCGAATTCTCTGAAATTTCGGTTTTGAATTATCTGAAATTAAGGTTCCAAATTCTCAGAATTCATACTCTAAACTCCTCAGAATTCAGACTCCAAATAACTCAGAATTTAGATTCTAAATTCAATGGAATTCAGACTCTAGAATCAATAAATTTTCAATTCTAAATTATTTGGAAAACAGAATCTGAATATCCATGTCTTATGGACTCCAAATTTTTATTTGGTTAGACTCTGAATTATTATTTTCCCTTAGACTCCAAAAAATATATTTGTTTATGTAACTTCATTTTCTTTAACCTTGTTTTGAAATGATTCCATACAATCTATTTCTAATTAACCGTTGTTTGAGTGACACGTGTACAAGTCCCTCCAAGATTCAAGGAAAAATATGACCATTGGAGGAGGGTGGTGACTGTTGGAGAAGTGCCTATAAATAGGATATCATTTTAATGAGATCATAATGGAGAATTATATGTTGATCACTGTAGAGATTTTATGCCACTAAATGTGATTTCTAGAGGGAGAGACTCTCATTCTTTGTGCGTAATGAACATCTTATTCCACTTTCTTTGGGTGACTCTGATTGTTGCTGAGTAAAATCAAGGTATTCCAGGGATAGAAAAATAGATAATCCCATTACCTTAAAGTTCGAGGACTTCTGGGGATAAGAAGACAGAGGTGCCAACTACCTTAAAGATCAAGGGATTGCAGGGATAACAAGACAAGTTCCGATATTTTTATCATGGTAATACCCTAGTGTGAGTAAAATAGAATTTCTTGAAAGTATAAATCAAGGGAACTTTATCCAAGGTTGATGGATACCCTACTCTTTGGTTTAAAATATTTCATACTTGTTACTTGTTTTGTTTCAAGTTTATTTATGCTATATTTCGATAAAGGAAGAAAGTATAACCTTCTTATACATTCTTATTCTTTTATCTAATCAGATAAGTAAGATTCTAAACGCATTAAGGTAGGATCTTTTCCATGTAAACTTTCATTAAGTTTCATTTCTAGAACCATACAGAACCTAGCAAGTTTTTTTAGTATAACTAAAAGAGGTCTTTTGAATTTAACTTATTTAACTTTGTTAAACATAGTTTTCATTAATGTTAAAACAATAGTTTTTAAACTGAAATTTCACCCCCTCTTGTAATTGAGAATCTAATTTCATATTACGATCCTAAAAATAGAAAACTGGAATATAAACATGGCCAGAATATAGACCCACCCAAAATAGAGCTTGGAATGTGAATGTTCAAGTTCCTAAAACTCATTCGTAGAAAACCCTACCTGAAGGGTAGGTACATGAAAACTGTCTGAAGCCATAGGATCACACGTCAAATGTCTAGTTTCTCTAAGCACCACCTTGTCCTGGTCCACCTAGGACTCTATTAATGCTTTGATTGTCTGCACAAGACACACCACTTGTGGGAAAATCCCACGTAGGAGCGAGTAAAATAATACTCATTAGGACACCCCAAAACCTTAGAGAATACAACTAAGAAATACATGATGTTTAATATGAAGAAATACAGAAAGTATTCCACAATGAAATAAATGAAGTATACTATGAAGATAATACATAGTCATCAAACACATGTATAGGTCTATATTATACAGATTAGTATTATTGGATGTAATCCATAAAGAAAACAGTATTAATAAGACATGTAGTCTCGATGAGACACGTAGTCCCAAAGATACACTTGGTTTAGATGAGACACTCATTCAAAATGAGAAACTCAGTCCTAATAAGACACTCAGTCTGATTGAGACACTCAATCCTATTGATTCACTCATTCCAGATGAGACAATCAGTCCTGATGAGTCACGTAGTCACAAGTTCATAACCAGCCACATGATTGTTCTCACATTATGCTTATACTATGAGAACTCACTCCTTAGGAAAAAACATGTCGCTTTTCCAACTTCTGAAAAACCAACTTATAGTATCTCAAAAGAACCATCTCGCTATAAGGGTACCAACTCTGCAAACAGTTTGTCAAATAGACACACAGTTTGAAAATTATGGTCGTTTTTTGTAAAAAGGTCCGACTTGGGTCTGATCCGACCTTCTAGACCTAGTCTGATAGGCTGGCCAACCCGACTCGACCTGGCCCGCTGGGTCCAGCTCACCAAACCTCATGGAGCGGGCCAAATCCATTGCTTCGGCCCATGCCGTGGGTTGATTTGGCTCACTTCCCAAGGCCCACCCTAACAACATGCCCCGCATAGTGCTGTGGTTCCACCGTGTCCCACACGATTAGCCCACCACCTCTGCATGCACCCCACACGTTGTGCCTACCCTGCGGCCTCACTACTGCCATATGTTTCATGTGGCCCTCCTACCATGTATGTGGCCTCCTCATCACATTCTTTTTTATAGCCCCATCATGTTAGGCCTGTCGATGCCACCGTGTTTGTGCACCCTACCATCACCGCTAGCCATTCTATGGCCTTTCATCACCGTGTGCTGCCCCGTGGACCCCTGTCACCACTGGACACCCTGTTGTTTCCCCCATCCACCTTGTTCTCTTCCACCTCACCCGCATGCAGCCACCACTGTGTTCCACTGATATCATCATTCACCAGTGTCAGTGCTCCGATGGTCCCTTCTGTGAACCACCAGGGCTCCTCCAATGCTCATAAAATTAGGCAGTTGCATATCTAGTCTCATCGGGTCCCAATCTAGTCTGTTACAGACTCTTCGGTCGATTTTACTCTGATCTGGTGGTCAGATCACTTTCAGAGCCTCCTAAAATGTTGAACCATCACCATGACAGTCCAGCGGCGAATAACGCTAAGAAAGGGGGAAGATAAAGCAACTAAGGACATTTTAGGAATGAATCGTAGCCTTTGTTCCTATCGACCTCAATTTGTTCTTGTTAGAGAGACAAACAAAGAGGGTAATGAAAATCCCATTAAGAATTCCCAATACCAACGATCATGAAAAATGATGGAACCATTGATCAACTTGTTCATTGGTTGTTCTGTGTTCATCATTGATTTTATGAATGGGGAATAAATCAAAAAGAGATTAAACTCCATACAACGACTTTGGATCAATCATTGATGAAGAATGATTGTGTTGTTGTCATCGATGAGATCCTCCAAACCCATTGGGGTAATGATCCACGATCTTCTCGATCCATCATCATTATTTGTTGATAGTATTTCCTTGCCACATCTCAGAGGAATTCCAGGGTTATAGTGATGGCCTTGGATTCCTGAAAAACTCTAAAAAAAGAAAGTGAGTGGCTGCAATGAAATAAAATATTTTAATAAAATATTTTATAACTGATACATCTAGAAACTAAATTTCATGTCCAACCCACACATACATATGTTAGTACCTACCTAGGGTAAAGTCGTTTCTCTAAAGGCAAAGGATACCTCAAATTTTTGATCGAGGCCTCATTTTGGAATATATTCCAATTTTTCAGGAAAACCGCTCCCACATGCTATTTAAAGTTTAAATTTTTTCAAAAAATAATTCCAGGAAAACCAAGATTCGGAATAACATTCCATCTTAGTGCCTGACCATGAAATAATTCCATATAATATTTAAAAATAATACATTGAAATTCTGAGATGTTACATTCTCCCCACCTTAGTGCTTTACATCCTCAAAATCGAAAACAAAAGGCTATACAAACAAATCGGGATACTGAGCATGAATATGATCATCTTTCTCCCATGTTCTCTCTTGGAGATTCCCATGCTGCCATTGAACATGCACATAAGAAATCAACCACCCACTAAGGATACTCTCCTATTGATCCTCGATCTCCACTGGGTACTTTGTAAAATTTTCTTCATGGTCAATGTCCAGCTCACCCCATTCGGTGATGCATGATGAATCATTCATGTATCTCTTTAGTTGTGATACGTGGAAGACATCGTGAACCCACTCTAACAGTGAATGTAGAGACAAGAAGTATTCCACCTTGCCAACTCTTCTTAGTATTTAGAAATGGCCGATAAACTATAGAGATAGCATGCCACCCTGGCCAGATATATGTATCCTGTGTCGAGGAGATACATGAAAGAACACATGGTCTACCTCCTCAAACTTCAAAGGCCATCATATCAGGTTATAATAAGTATTTTTATGGATCTGTGTAGTCCTAATCTGCTCCTGGAATACCTAAACCTTCTCTGTAATCACCTACCCCAACTCTAGGCCCTTGAGTGCTGACTCTCCTAGGTCTGTCTAGCAAAGTGGTGACTTGCAGGATTGCCTGTACACGACCTCAAATGGTGCCATACCTATGGTGGAATGGTAGTTGTTGTTGTATAAAAACATCACCATAGGTAGGTGATACTCCCAACTATTAACAAAATCTAGGATGCAAGCATGTCACATGTACTCTAGAACCTGTATGGTCCGCTAAGTCTGGTTGTCAGTCTGTGGGTGAAAAGCTATGCTTACGCACAGTTGAGTCCCAAATGCCTCATCTAATCCCTTCCACATCCAGAAAGTAAAGTGATAATTATGATATGAGACTATCTACTATTGTATTCCATGGCATCTAAATATATCCCACACGTAGAGGCATCCCAATCTCTCTACTGAACTCTTCTCCCAAATCACTAGGAAGGGGTCTGAATTGGTGAGTCGGTCAGTGATCGCCCATATGGTATCGTGCACCCTAGATGTATGTGATAACCCTATCATGAATTCCATCAATATCATATCCCACTTCCACTCTAGCACCTTAAGGGGTTGAGTCAAAACCACTGGAACCTAGTGCTCAGCCTTCCCCTGCCGAAAAGTGAGCCCTCAAGAAACAAACTCTACAACTAACTTATTTTTCCTTTCCCACTAGAACTAACGTTGAAGGTTCTAGTACATATTATCCATTCATGGATGTACTGCCAAATGGGATGTATGGAAATCCCTCAAGACCTCCTATCGTAACACCACTGGAACCACTATGAATCCTCTAAAAAGAATAGTGTTCTCACAACCTTTTGAGAATCCACTAGGGGCTTTCCCCATGGACATCTGAGCACATAATGTCTCACAGTTGGTATCTCTAAGCTGTTCCTCCCTAACTCACTTTAAGAGTGGAGGGGTGAAAACCATTGACTGGAAGTAAGTTTTTCTATCCCTATCCATAAAGGATTTATGTAACAGGGCTAACTGTACTGATGCCTTGTTCAACAACTGTGAACTCGATCTCTTACTGAGAGCATCTACCATCACATTCCCCTTCCCAGGATTATACAAAATCTCAAAGTCATTATCTTGGAGTAACTCTATCCATCACCTTTATATGAAGTTCAAATCCTTCTAAGAGAAGATATACATTAGACTCTTATGGTCAGAGTAGATGTTAAATTTCTCACCCATCTGTTAGTGTTGCCACATCTTCAATACAAATACTACTATTGCTAACTCAAGATCTTGGGTCACATAGTTATACTTGTGTAGTCCCAACTATTGAAAACTCTCATGGAACTTTTATGTCCACATGAAAGGCTACCCCATTCATGTCAAAGATATCAAGGGTGCTGAAAATCTGGAAAAGTCGGCTACAAACCTCCGATAGTACCCATACAAACCAAGGAATCTCCATAACTTGGTAACACACTTTTGTGGATCCCTAGAAAGAACTGCCTTAATCTTCACTAGATCTACTAAAACTCTAGAATTTGAAATGATGTGCCTTATAGAATTGACATCTCGTATCCAAAACTGACACTTTGAGAGCATCCCGTAAAGATGGTTCTATTAGAGTGTGTCCATAACCATCCTTAAGTGTACCGTATACTCCTCCTCGGATGTCGAGTACACTAGGATGTTATCATTGAAGACCACCATTAACCTGTCTATGTAAGGGAAGAAAATCCTATTCATGAGCCCCATGAACACTTCTGAGGAATTCATCATTCCAAAAAGCCTCACAAAGTACTCATAATAGACGTACCGACACTTGAATTTCATCTTGGGTACATCCTCATCCTGTAATCGAAGCATGTGATAGCCAAATCAAAGGTCTATCTTTTAGAACCATCACACCCCTTTTAATTGATCAAAGAGTTCATCAAATCTTGGTTGTGGATACTACTTCTTCATGGTCACCCATTTTAGGAACCGAAAGTCCACACATTACCTCAAGCTCTTGTCTGCCTTCTTGGAAGAAAAAAATGGGGTTTCCCATGGTGAAACCCAAGGTTTCAAGAAGTCCTTCTTCTACAGGTCCACCAATTTCACCTTCAACTCATTAATCTCTATGAGAGACATCCAATATGTAGGTGTAGATATTGGTGTTGTCTTGGTGTATAGATCAATGCAGATGTCGACCTCCTTGCAAGGAGGTAATCCTAGAAAATTCTTAGGAAAGATGTCCTCATAATCCTCCACCACTGCATGAAACTAGGGACTCATATCATACACTGCACTGAGGGCCATGCTATCCAACTGGTGTTTGATCAGTTTCAAGCTCCTATGTATGAGTCTATCCTACACTTCATGTGTTTCCTATTCACCAAAATTGGAGAACTTGAACCCATAACTGTAGACACACCGAACTATGTGCCTAAAACAATCTATCTAATCATGGACTGTGGATAACTAGTCCATACTGAGAGTGAAGTCGTAATGCCTCAACACCGCTACAAAGAGATCCAAATTTAAACTAACATCTACAAGAGTATGGTCACACTGTCATGAACAATGTGTGATCATCAATTCCCCTCCCATAGAAGTCTCTAAATGTAATGGTCGAGTGAAAGGTTCCACTTCAATCTTCGAGTCTCAAACAAGGGTCATGGAAAGGGAAGATTGGCTATCACATGTGTCTATCAAAACTATAGATAAGGTAGAAAAGATATAGATCGTACCACTAATCATCCCTTGATCCTCATGTCCATAAACCTTCATCACCTAAAGCTGACCTCATTCTTATCCATCAGCTCCCTTAGCCTTTCGTGGACCACTTATGGGTGGTGGTGGTAATAAATCAAACCTCCCACCCACCTCATAATCCTCTGCCACATCTACCTCCATGTGGACCTCCATGCTTCTGCCTACACGTATGACTCAGTGGTCCCTTATCTGTATCCTGATTGACCATACAACTGGTCAAGAATTCTCATTCTATATTTCCCTGACCACCACACGAATAGAAAAACATGTCCTTCGACAGACTCGATCTGCCCTGGGAGCCTTGTATCACTGATACTATGTCCTAGGGTTATCCCTTAGAGTGCCTGACCCACTTGGGTCCCTAATACTACTATTGAATACCTAATGATGAAGACCTAGATACCTGGTGCCTGGTGGTAGCTTCCACTTCTAGTGTCTGTTCTACTATAAATCCCTTTATTAGAAGATCCTTCTCTAATACCCCATCATATGTAGGAATGCAAAGGGATATTAGGCATGCCCTAATATCCAAGAATAAGCCTTGATTTAAGGTCTGATCCCTAACTAACGAGTCTCTTACAATATATATAGAGTAGTGAGAATGATAATTAAATCTTATCGAGTACTCCACCACTATCTAACTTCCCTATTGCATATATAGAAGCTCATGTAAATGAAATGAGCATAACTTAGCCAAAAATAAAATTCTATGAAGATATTCTCTATGTATTCCCAAGAGAGGGATGTCTCATCATGTGTTTGGGTCACTAAGATCCACCATCGCCCTGCTGAGCCCTGAAGAAGACTCATGGATAGGATTTCCATATCATTGGAAGACATCCTCACTGGAAGGAAGACACATGTAATGGCCTCTAGAAAGTCCTCAGCTCCCTGGGGTTCTATATCTCCATGAAAGCTAGAAGTTTTCTACCTCTGGAACTCATGCAATGCACTCAACCTGCATGCATCCTCAACTAGTATTGCTTGTAGTAACTGATGCTTGATGGGTGGTGGTATCACTGGTAAACCACCCGAAGGTGCTATCTCTGATATAAGACCCTATATTGATGCATTATCACTAGACAAATCATCCTAACGATCACACAATGGAATCCTAGATGATTGTCTGTGTGGTGTCATCTTGAAATATAATAATATATACCACATTCAATAGAGTATACCTGGTGATCTGACACAAGAAGTACATGAGAACACACCCAAACCCTCTATGATGCATGTTCCATTTTTTTCCATGTAACTAGTGTTTTCATTTACCAAGTTGAAAAGTAGAATTCAGAGTCCTAGTGTATGGATACATTGGCCACCACACCAACAGTAGATTCCCGGGCCTAAAATCTAAAATCAAAACACATAACATTGTTACCCTAAACCAATCTCACAGACTATTGGTTCATTAGGTAGAACCAACATGCTCTAATACCACTCCGTAACAACTAATCCTAGAGGGGAATATACCATGACTACCCAAGCCTACCTCCAATAGTCTAGGGGCTGGCGACTAACACTGAGTAAGCATATCCCTCAAATCCGTGGCATTTTCCTATGAACCTATGAGCACACATATCTAAGCCCAAAATGATGAAATGTGAAATATTAAGTAAACTAGAATGTATACCACTAAGATAACAATAAAAATGTATGATAGTATAAAAATGGGAATGTAAATAGGGCCAGAATATAAGCCCAACCAAAAAGGAGTCTGGAATGTGAATGAACAAGTTTATGGAACTTACCCTTAGAAAACCCAAGATGAAGGGTATGTACATGATAATTGTTAGAATCCATAGAAGAAACCTCGATTTTCCGGTCTCTCTAAGAACCACCTGGTGATGGTCCACATAGGACTCTGTCAAAGCGTCAATTTTCTGCACAAGACACGACACGTGCATGGATAACCCATGTAGGGGTGAGTAAAACAATACTTATTAGGACACATCAAAGCATCAAAGTAATACAACTATTAAATAAATGAAGTATACCAAGAATTAACAAATAATGTATTCCACAAAAAAATACATGAAGTATACCATGAAGAAAATATATAGTCTACTCACATAGATATAGGTCTATTGTACATAAAGAAGGATTATCTGACATAATCCATAAAAAACCCAGTATCAATAAGACATGTAGTCCCAATGAAACATATAGTCACTATGAGACACTCAGTCCTGATGAAACACCCAACATCAATGAGACACTTAGTCCTGATGAGAAATTTAGTCCCGATGAGTCATGTAGTATAAATGTCACAAACAATAACATGATTCCTCTCATAGTATGATCCTTCCAAGAGAACTCACTCCTGAAGCCAAAAAGGTCACATGGAAACTTCCACAAAAAAATAATTTTAATATCTAAAATGTTCCATCTCATCGCAAGGGTCCCAATTCCACAAACGACTCATCAAACAAATACATGTTTTGAATGTTATGGTCATTTTAGTGAAAAGGTATGACCAGGGTCCTATCCGACCCACCAAATGACCAAAACCGATCTGACCCAGTCCATTCTGGTCTGAACCATCCCATACCACATGGCTTGGCCACTGGGTCTAGCTCACTGAGCAGCCTGGAGTGTCCAAAATCCCTTGGTCCGACCATCATTGCGGGACAGTTTGGATCTCCACAGGTACTCTACCCTTACCACATGCCCCGCCTACTGTCGTGGTGCCACCACATCCCATGTGCTCAACTCATGATCTCCATATGCACCCCTCACATTGTGCCTACCCCACAACCTCACTACTACCGCAATCTCCATGTGGCGCCCTTCCATGTATGTGGACTCCTCACCACTTTTCTTCTAATGACCCTGTCACATTTCACCTGTCGATGTTGCCGCATCCGCATGCCCCACCATCAATGATAACCATTATGTGACCCCCCATCACTGCTATCCACCCTGCCATCTTCTACCACAACTACACGTGTCCACTGCCACATGCCACCACTATCATTGCCATGTGCTACACTATCGCCGGTCACAGGAATCAGTGCTCTGATGGACCCTTTTGCGAACCACCGAGGCTCTTCCAATGCTTAGAAAATTATGAAGTCATAGATATAGCCTCATCGGGTCCTGATATAATCTGATGTAGCGTCTGTGGTCGATTTGCCTCCAATATAGGGATCCGATCACATTATGAGCCTTCTGACTAGTCAAGCCACAACCTTGAGGGTCCAATGGTGAAAAATGCCAAGAACGGGGGAAAATAAAGGCACCAAGAACATATGAGGAATGAACCACATCCTTTTTTCATGTCAGCCTTGATCCATTATTGTTAGATGGATGGATGAATAAGGTATGGAAACTCCCATTAACAATTCCCAATATAAACCATCCTGCAAGAACAATCAAACTGTAGATCAACATGTTTTTTAGTTGGTTCACATTCATCATTGATTCAAAGAACAGGGAAGAAATACCAATGAGATTAAACATTCTACCTCAATTTTGGATTGATTTTTGTTGAATAATTATTTCATTATCATCATCAATGAGATCTTCTAACTTCACTGGCACACCGATCCATGATCCACTCGATTCGTCATCACCGTTTGTCAAGAGGGTTTCTTTGACATGTATTATAGGAATATTCAAGGTTATGGTGATGAAACTAGATTCTTATAAAACTATAATAAAAATTAAAACAAGTCCCTACATTGAAATAAAATATTTTAATAAAATATTTTCTTACAGATACGTCCAAAAACTAACTTTCATAGCTGACCCACTCCATCCAATATTAGTCCCTACAAAAGGGTAAACTCATATCTCTAAATGAAACGGTGCCCTTAGATTTCTAATCAAGGCACCTGTTTGAAAGATATTACACTTTTTCAAGAAAATCACTCACACGTGCTATTTAAAGTTTAACATTTTTAAAACAATCATTCTAGGAACACCAGGCCTCAAAATCACATGCCATCTCATCACCTAACCTAATAATAATTCCATATAGTATTTAAAAATAATACATGAAATTTATAAGATGTTACATCTTTGATGACACACCCTATGTTATGAGATGACTTTTCATGTACAACTGAGGATGGTTCAAGAGAAATATTCTCTCTCTATTAGGGTTCCCTATGGCTAGGTTGAGAAAACTATTGCCTTTATATTTCTCCATTTTTTCTCTTTGGATTTTTTTGGTGCCTATTGAGTGTATTTATACTCACACCTGAACGGCCTTCGACCAAACATGTTTTGTGTCTTGGGTAGATCACATTCCTTTTGATGAAGTCCATAGATAACCCGAGGTCGGTGGAGAATAATGAGCTAGGCAGAATAGGGTGTTTACAGGAGCTTTGCTGAGGAGATTTCTAAAATTTTTAGTTGACAACAATCCCATCCTTCTGTGAAGGTTAGACGCTTTCATAGTTTTACATAGTGGGTGTTTTATTTGTGATTATTTCTCTTTCAATAATTCTATTGTACTCTGGTTGTGGGATATAAATGTATGCATGCTTTGGTTTCATTTGGTTTTTACATTTCAAAATTTGGTGAGATTGGAGATTTTTTCATACGTAATGGTACATAGGTAATTCCTCCCATGTTACTGATATGCTTGTTCAGTGCTTTTTTCCACCACCTGGACTATTGGAGGTAGGCCTTGGGAGTTTCATCCCATGACTCGTCTGGTCGTGTAATGATAGAGTGGTATCAGAGCAGTCCAATGCCACTTTGGGGCCACAATAATGATCTTGGTTGGGGTTTCATTGTGTCAGTGTTTGGATGTTTCGAGTTCGACATTTAGGCCATAGACTCTAGTGTTGGTTAGGGAAACCAATGTATCTATTCACTAGGACTCCAATAACCTAAATTTTGACTTGGTACATTAGGACACTGGTCGTTGGGAAATAATGGTACATTCATTATATGGGATTGGGTTCTTGGTTTTTCATGTCCTTCTTAAAACAGTTCCCCAGATATACTCTTTGATTATGGAGTGTCATGATTTTATTTCAGGATGCCTCTCCAACAATATCCAGACATGGTTCCATGATTTCATTGTGATGATAACATTCCCCATGATGAGGCTTCAGTGTAAGGAACTGATTCTGAGGCATTACCTCAGGGTGGTCCATTGGTAGTACCACCGCCTGTAGTGTGGCAAGTTTTATCAGTTTTTCAGGCCGAGGATGGGCTCAGGATGCGTCCAGTACATGAGTTCTAGAGTCAAAAGCCTTTAATGTATTTGGGGGATCCAGACCCCCATATAGCAAATGAATGGATTGAGAGCATCACATGTGTTTTCTTCTTAGTGAGGAAACCTCTTGATAAGATGATGGTCCTAATGGTGATCTTTCTGCAGGGTTTGGTCAGGATATGGTAGAGTTTGGTGATACAATCTCATAATGAGCTGACACTCACTTGGGAGGAGTTCGAGCAACTCTTTGGGGAATAATTTTACCCAACCACATTAAGATCAGTTCATATCTATGAGCTTCTGCAACTTCAGTAGGGTAGCATGATAGTGGTGTATTTTGTAGTGAGGTTTATAAAATTATCACAACACTCATTGGATATGGTTCAAGATTCATTCATTAGAGCACAGACCATTGAGAAGGTCTTTCATTGGGAGATCGTGGCATTTGTGATTCCTATATGAATTCCCACCTACGCTGGAGTGATGGAGTGAGCATTGGTGGTGGAAAGTTTCCTGGATGAGGAATAGGTTGATGTGACCCAAAATAGTATTCATGAGGCTGAGGCATCTACTAGAGTTGGCAAATGACAAGTAATAGGATCACAATACAGGAGGCATACCCATGCCCAGACTCAAGAATGTGGGCCTGTAGCGCAGGATCAATTCCAAGGATTAGATCTGCCACAGGAGAGGTAGTGTTACACTTTCAATGGTCTGGGGAATCTCTTTAGAGATTTTATGACCCACTACGCTTCTGAGAGAGAACCAGATGAAGACCCTCCTTAGAAGAGGTAGTGCTTTGATCATAGAGGTATTCAAGGTGGCAGATGAGGTGGAAGAGTGGGTGGAGTAGAAGGAGGTGGTAGACGGTACGAGTTACCACAACCACCCCTAGGTGATCTATTCCTGGATCAAGGAGGTGAAGGATGGGGGCAAAGAAAATTGTAGGCCATAGAGGCCTTTGAACTAGAGGCTCTGAGGGATTGATGTACGCTATATGTTGTTTCTACTTTCTATAGTAGTTTTTGTATAAACTATTAGTAGGTACCCTTTCCATTATTTTTCCTAGCTGAAGTTTGTTCTAGGTGACATAGGGCATTGGTAAAACCCTATATTGGTGTTTTTTGGCATAAATTCGAACACATGTGAAAGAGGGATCCTTCTTCCACTAAGAAACATTTTGTGATGTGATATAAAACCATGCGAGTGAGATAGTTCCACCCAATGTGGATAGTATAAAGGTGTGGTAGATGAGTTCCTTTGACTTGGGTGTTTAGAGTTTGGTTTATTTTGTCTCTGTATCAGGTTTTTGAGGGGTTGTATCGCTAGAACCTATGGATATAGATGCATCAGGTGTTTGGGGTTTTCAACCTTTCACAGCTAAGGATAATTATGCCTCACTGCTACATGATGTCGACCTGGTTGAGCAGGACATAGGTGTGTTGGGCCTTGTGGTTCCCCAGAGCATGTTCTTATTAGTTTCACAAGAACCCCTGGTGTCCTTTGTGGTAGTATTGGTTAGCTTGCTGGCCAGGGATTCCCAATTGAGATCCCAAATTCTTCCCACGAACCTTGCATTTAGATTTTTGGGAACAAAAATTATTAAGGTGGGGAGGATGTAGTGACCTGAGTATTGACTTGTAATAGTTTGAAACATTCCTATGAATATTTCTAAAGCATGGTTCTATGGTGGCATGGGAATCTGGGGCCCCAGGTCCACAGAGCGGTGATTTTCAGATATACAAAATATATTTTATCACATGGATGCAGTTTCACTTGAGACATTGATAACTCCCTAGATGAGTTTCATATTGGATTTATAGGACTAAAAATGATTTCAAAACATCATGTTTACCCTAGGAGTGACATAAACTCTTCTGGATCTGGGTGTCTTTTTGGAGGCAAGTTGGGGTCGGGGCGTTAAACGGAGGGTAAGATTTTATTAAAAATTAAGCCCCTCTTCCTCCTCCACTCCCTTGTGTGAATTCATGAGGATATAAATCCCCCTACCCACAACCTCTTTGGAGAAAAACCACTCAAAGGATGGATTGAGAAAAAAAAGTGCCCTCAGTCTTGGATCTTGATGACAATCACTTTCGGATCATGCAACATCATCATCTGACCACTGATTTGGCCTCGAAGCTTTGGTGTTTCTCCTCGAGGTAGGTTTTTTGAGTTTTAAGTACCAATACCTTTGTTTGTTCATTATTATAATATTTTACATGCCTTAGATTCTTTCTAGGGACCCGTCTTGGGTCGATCATTGTGTTTTGAGGTTAACAGGGGTGATCTAGGATATTTTCACAGAATTTCTGATGGATATTCCCGTCTACATGGCTTATAAACAATTTGTACATGTTGTGTGTTCTTCCCATTTTGGAAGATGAATTTTTAGGGTCTAAATTCCTTATACTAGGGTTACACGCTGTGTAGTGGCCCTAGTCATTTGGTTGGGGGAAACAGTCAATGTATCCATGCAATGGTACTTGGATGTGTATAAGAACATGACCAAAGTATTCAAACATGGGGTCCGATACATGGGATTGGGTAAAACACATGTCCAGGTGGTCATATAACCCAAACACACCATATAATATGGGATGGATGGAGTATATGGGACACAACTGGATGGACCGTGTGAAGGAGAAACCTGGCCAAGGGCCAAGTGAAACGAGACACGTTGTGCAAGCGATGTTGTATGGATTGATTTTTGTAGTGATGCCTAGACCAATAGGGTTGATTGGGATCCCAGGTCCTTTGTTGAAATGTTTATAATGTCTGGGATGGGTAAGTCCCCCTGGTCCTTTCATTTTGAGTATTTCAGTATCATGTCCTCTTCACAGGATTGTGACCCCTCTTTAGATTCCCAATGTATGTGTAGCATGGGAGTGTTCCCACTTTCTGGAGAAAGTTTCTTCATTTCACTTCAACTATAAAATCATCAAACATGGATCATGAATATCCTTAAGGTGCCCTGCACAATCCTCATGTCACTTCATGTTTCCCCGACAGGGTTCTTGGAATCGATGTGACAAATATTTACACAGCTAATGATCCTTTACCAAGGTAGATGTTCTAGTAGGGGAAGAAGCCCTAGTGAGCCCTGGGGCTGACCCTCTAGCTATGTATCAATATATCTTCTTATTTTATTATTTCATGATGTGTTCTATGGCCTGGAATTGTGGAATAATTGGTGATACAATCCCCTACTTTATGGTTTTTATGAGATGGGGTTTGTAGAATCTTTATGACCCACATAGGTTATGATCTTATATTTGAGTGATATGATCTCAAGGGTGTCATATCGGTTTTTTGGTCTCCCGCAGCAAATCCTGGGTGGTATCCCCATTTGGAGTTTCATTGTGGGTTTTTTAGACTGGGTTCATAGCATTCCCCAGTAGGTCCTGGGATGGATCACCATTCCATGGAATGAAATATGTTGAGTTTCAACATGACATGCTTAGTAAAAATATTCGATGAGAGCATTCTCTTAGATGAATGCCCTATGGATAGAAGTGTTGCTTTCATATTTTTGTGATACTCAATTGAGTGGTATCTCTCGGTTATGCCATCAGGGATGGATGGGTTGTGCGGGATGGAATGTAACCCTCAACTGAGTTTTATCCAAGATGAATTGGCTCATGGGATGTGCTCTTGGTGGTTTGATTTAGAGCCTCAAGTATGAACCTGCCACTAACTATGATGTCATAATATCATGAGACAAGTATTTCTGGGTGTACTTTCTAGGTCTCCCTTGTGATGTTGTCACATCTTAAATGACTCACCCTGTGACATGAGCTGACTTGTCATGTTCAACTGAGGATGGTTCAATATAAATTTTATCTCTTGATTGGGGTTCCCTCTTTCTAGGTCGAGAAAACTATTTCCTTTCAGTTTGTCTAAATTTATATTGGGGGTTTTGGGGTTCTTACCGAGTATTTTTATACTCACCCATACATGGGATTTTCCCACACACGTTTTGTGCCTTGTACATACCACAAGCCTTTTGATGGAGTCCACATAGGACCCGAGGCATGTAGAGCTTAGCGAGCTAGACTAATCGAGGTGTTTATGAGAGATTTTCTTAGGATCCTTCCAACATTTTTAGTTAACATTGATTCCTTCCTTATTAAAAGTTTTGGTTCTTTTACATTTTTCTTTGTTGGACGTTTTTCCCTCTTTCGATTTCTGTACATATGTTGTACCATTGTTGGGGGGTATAGATATATGCATACATCTGATGAATTTGGTTTTTAGATTTCAGTATTTTGTTATAATGGATATGTGTTCATGTGTACAAGTACATAGTCCATGCCTCCCATGTTAGTGATATGCCTACTCGACACTAGTTGCTAACCCCTAGTCTATTGGAGGTCGGCTTGGGGAGTTGTGGAATGAACACTGTCATTGGGTCATGAAAAAATGGGTACCATGGGAGGACTCTAGAGTGGAATGGATAGATTAATTTCATGATCCAAGGTTTTTTAGTGAAGTGGAATGTGTGTTTGGGTGGGTTTATATAAGAAAATATACAGATTTATTTATTATTTTCAAAACATAGGTTTTGGACTGTATAAAATAAAATAATAAAAACTAAAAAACATACCATGGTTTATTACAAATAGGAGTGTTTTTAATTATTTTATAATTCCATGACCTGATGATATTAAAATAATACCCTTGGTTATGTGGAAGTGAGTCTTGTTTACCAAGAATTGAATTTAAAACCATAAAATATTGTATAAGTTTTGGAGGATTCATAAAGAGTTCATAAAATTAATCAAATAACCTAAAAACACATTATTTTTAAAGGGGAAACATATATTTGGTCTTGAATACCATTTATGGAACATATTACATTAATTTTAATTCATTATGATGTCATAATACATACTGTATATTAATACCATGATTAATTTTTACCCAAAAATTCGAATGTCTCAAAAAAGTATACAAATTTCACAATTAGATAATTTAGACATGATGATTCAAAAAATAATAATTATTTCATTTAAGTAATTCTCAAAATAAAATAAATTACACATTTAAATTAAAATCCTCATTTATTGAAAAATACTGGATTTTTACAATAACTATTTTCCGACCCTTACAAAAACTACTTTTTACTTCATGAAATTATATTACCATTTATAATTAATTTATAATATAAAATATTAAAATTTTATTAAAATATAATTAATTTATAATATAAAATATTAAAATTTTATTAAAATATAATTAATTTCAAAGATTCTTGAATTAATTAAAAAGGTAATCTTGATTGAAACTATATATTAACCCAAACACAATTTGTGTTTTAAGGCATAAAAAATATAATTTTTTTATCAAAATACTTATTTAATCATTTATAAAGCAAAAAAAAATCCGTATTATATTTCAATTAAAATATAAATATTAATAATATTAGTATTACTTTTTTTTCTACTCATTGTTAAATTATATTTACACTTTATTAACTTATTTTATTTTTACTGTGGTAATGAATATTCAGTACTGTTACTATTCATATTTTAAGAAAATTAAGTTGAATTTATTACATAATTTTATTTATTATTATTAAAAATATGGAATAAATTTTTTCAAAATCAATTAAAAAATATGGAATAATTTAATTTAAAATAAAACCCGCAAACGTGATGGAAAACTGTTATTCCAAAAAATAAAATTTTCAAAGAAAATATGATCTTACTTTAACTATATAACTAGTAATAATAATTATAAGAATTTAAATTTATATATATATATATATATATGTTTCATATATTTAATTCCCCATTATTTTTTAATTTTAATTAATTTAAACAGAGAAACATTATACATTTTAAAACAATTTTCAAAAAAATTTATTTTCTAGCCTAAAAATAAACTTCTACTAAAATATAATATAAAAATGATTTAAATATAATTAATTGGATTAAATATAACTGTATAAAAAAAATTTTAATTTCAAATAAAATTAAAACAATAATGGTATTCTTAAATTACTAAATTTATTAAATGAAATGATAGTTTTACCAAAATTCACTGAAAAATAACTATTTTCTAAACAAATACACAATTTTCACCCTAATTAAATTTTGATATGATTATTTAAAAATTATTTTGATTTTATAAAATAAATTTTTCAAATTTTATAGAAATTAATTATAATATTTTCTTACTAAAATAAATAAAAATCATTTTTGAGGAAAAATTATTTTTGAAGAGTAAAATGACATTAATAAAAATTGGGTGATTATTTACTAATAATTTATAAATATATTTATTTTTGAGTTGGAATTATATATATATATATATGTAATAATGTAGTTAATCCTTTTTAGATCAGCAAATTTAATGGTAAGGTTTTAAAAGTTATATTTATATAATCATTGTTTGTTTGGGTTTGGTGTTAATTATCGGATACAAAATTAAACATAATTTTCTCTCTTTAAAACTTAGAATATTACATTATTCCCCCTTTTATAAATTGTGTCCTTGAATTTTGAACTTGACCATAATAAGAATTTTTTTTGACACTTGAAAGTATATTTATTGAAAACCCAAATCATAAAAAGGGTTAATAAAAAATCAACTTTAAAAGAGAGAAAGTGATGGATGAAGGTCATCACATAACTTGGTTTCTATATAGTATAAAATTAGTGGGAAGACAAAATTTCTACATGGAAGAAATATTTAATGCGCATGAACTAATATAGAGTGATAGAGATCATGGTCTGGATAAAGTCAATGACCAGAAAACCATAAATCTGTGATGATGAAAACAACATAAATTCATAAAAAATGATCATAATATCACAAAATTTTTGTTTTAGGATTTTGTTTCTTAGATTTATGGAATTACTTTACCATATAGACTACATGAATAAGGAAATATACTTTCTTTATAAGTATGATTTCATCCTTTAAAAAATTTCTACTACAATCTCATCATTTTTCCAAACGCTGAATAATAATGATGATTTTTTATGCCCGAAGCACTAAAATAAGCTTCCCATCAATCACATAATCCACCAAATAATAAAAATATTTTCATCCTATATTTACTAAATCTAAAATGGTTGACATAATGTAATATAATATTAAAAATTAATAAACCTTAATACATTAATCTCTAAAATTCAATAAAAATTTCCAAAGGTTTAACAAAAATCATTCCCTAAATAAATACCACTATATCCCAAATAACACTAATAACTTCAATATTAAAGAATATTATAACCTCAAAGGTTGTGTCAAAACATTCATCTTATACCTCCAAAAACTTAATAACATTCTTCTCAAATAATACTTTATATTAAACCTAATGGGTATATATACCGCAACCTAATAAAATGTATCTTGAAATGTAATTAATCACCTCAAAGGAGAAAAGATTTGATCCTTTAATTTGTTTCCCAAAAATATCTATAATCATGATAAAATTATATCACATAAACCATTAAAAGTGGTATCAATGATTTTAAACATAAGATTATACTTAGACATTTCATCCCAAGACTATTATGGTGTGTCTCAACATTAAACACATATCAAGGGATGTCAATCCCTTCATCATGCGATTTATAAAATATTATCTTATCAATAAATCACTTTTATAGGTTATCATTCCCATTCATAATTTGTTTACAATCATTAAATAAAAACTAATGAGGATCAATCCTTATATGTTTTCTCATTCTTATTTCCAGAATCTCATTTATATACTACTTCTATGGAATAATTGTCAAATACCAATACATAAACACTTTAATCCATACAATTCAATGATTTCCATAGTATATGTCTCTCTTTAGTCTAGAATTTTACCCTTATATTAGAGGATTGAATAAGATAATGACCATATTCTCCAAACATTGGACATTGAACAACAAAGGGTTCCATAAGATGTAATTTATTACCCTCTAACATACTCTTAATATTTTTATGGAAACTAGAAACTTTATTCCAAATTATTCCACACTTAAAACACATTTAGTTACTTTTTGGAATTTCACTTGGTACATATTTCCACATTTTTGATTCATAGTTAATTGAATCTTATTTTCATTATCACCTATTTCAGATGAAATTCCTTCAGATCCAATTTTCTTTTTCTTTGATATCTTCAGAAATTCAACTTGTCTTCATTTATTGATTGTGATTTTTGATATATAGTGTTTAAAAATCACGATATTCTTACATGAGCTACCATCTTGTTAAGCATCTCATTTGGGTAGTCATCACATTACCAAACACATTGGTTATTCGTTTGATTTCTCGTATTTCAAACCATTGAATAAATTAATGGAAACAATTATGGATAATTATTTTTAAACTATTGAACACATAAATAGAAAAAAAATTGAAATAAAATAAATAAATCATAAATTAAATATATTTCTTAACTTATTAATTTCATGGAATAAATATAAGTTATCTGTGATCTATTTCCTAACATTAAATATTATAATATTTGTGTTCCCTTAAAAATGGTTATCAACGAGCTTGTGATTTTATCAAATTATATACCATGGGAGTGTTAAACTAGGTGTGTATCAAGGCTAATTATTATGAACTAGTTAAAGATTTATTATAGATCAATACAGTGTTTTTGAGGTTGTTACCCCTAGGTACATATATTCCAGGTCACATCCACTAGTAGTATCCAAATGTGGATGTATTTTCTTAGAAACCACTTACTATATAATTTACCAAAACATAGGGATGTTTTCTTATGTTTAGTTTTATCCCTAAGAATTTATTCATAATTTTATAATCCTAATCACAAAATAACTAATCATTCCTCTAATATTAACTATAATAGTCTTTATTTAATTAAAATTTACTATAATTGATACTGATAAGAGAAATACATGGGCATCTACAAATCATTGGAGGGACACACCACAATACCTAGTGGAAGTCATTTCCTCATGAATCCATTGGGTGGAGATTCATTATTCATCCAATGATCACACATGAGAGTTCCCAAGGATCAGATTACTTCCATTCCTCTAATACCAACTATAACAACCCTTATCTTTATTATAAATTAATTCACAATTTATTACATAAGAATACAATTAATAAAACCTAGAAGATCGAGAATCCTATTTTCATTTGTTAATTAGTTACATAACACAACAACATGATATATGGATACAAATAAATTATTTAAATCATTATTAACATGTTTTTTAAAATTCTATATCTTTTATAATCACCCGGGATAACTTAGGGACTTACATAAGAAAGGTTGGAGATATAAATCCCAGTAAGGGAAAAAATCATAACATTATGAAATTATTACATGTTAGAAAATAATAATTTCAATGGGACATAAAAGGGGTGAAAATAATAAACATGAACAATCTGCAAGATATGTTATGATGACATAATGGAAACATAAGAATGTGGAAACAACATAAAACATGACATCATAAATATAGGTAAAAGATAACTTGTAATACATAATAAAATGGTGGAAAAGACCCATAATAGATTAGGTTCTCTCCCTAATCCTATAAAATGAATCTCATGAGAATAAAATTTCACCCAATGCATTGGATAAATATATAATTCCATGCAAATCTACTGATTTAATATCATGTACATGCATAAGTGTGCCACATAGATAATTAAACATAAGGATGTATTTGATCAATTTTAACCCCATGATAATGGATTATTGTTTAAATAAATGGAAATAAAAAATCAATTAAGTATATTTACTTCTAGGTTAATAACCATGAGTGGAAATGGGGGTGGGTCTTTATGACACAATTGTTTGGCCTGAAAAATCATAGTGAAAGTTCAACACCATAACAATAGAATATAAAGATTCATAAAATGGTTTAATGAGAGTGAAAAATGTATATAATAATTTATATTTTAAACTTACAATAAGAGGTATGTTTAAAAATATAGCCCAACATTAGGAATTGGAAATCAAATGGAATAAAATAGAGAATATGCTTGAATAAAGATGAGAATAAGAGGTCCCCTTACGAAATTTCATCATATTAATGAATTAGGTAAATGATATAATGAGAGGGGATAAATGATATGTAATTATTGAGAAATAAATTGTATAGTAGAATTATCTTTATAATGTTTTTAAAAAATAACCAATTTCATTTTAAAATACTTAAATACAAAGAAGGTTCTTGAATTGAAAAGAAGAGAGAGAGAGGTCCCATACTAAATTTCAACATAGTAATGGATTAGGTAAAGGTTATAATGAGAGGGGATAAATGATATGTAATTAAAAGAGAATAAATTATACAGTAAAGTTAAATTTCTAAATTCATGATACCATAACCAATTTATATTCAAAAGGTTAAAAACAATGAGGTTGCTTAAATAGAAAATAAGAGAGAGAGAGAGAGGTCCCAAACCTTGAGAGAGGGATTCTAAATGCTTTAAAGGAGCTTCTTCAGAGCTTGGGGGTACCTTGGTAGGACTATAAAAAGGTATAGGTGGATTAATGTCATGATACAAGGTTTTTCAGTGTAGTGTAATGAGTTTTTGGGTGGGTTTATATAAGAAAATGGGGGGATTTCTTTATTATTTCCCAAACTTAGGTTTTGGATTCTATACAATAAAATATTAAAAAACAAAAACCTTCCTATGGTTTTGACAACTTTGTCTTCCCAAGAGTATTTTTTTAATTTTTTTTATAATTAAATTAACCAATAATATTAATATAATACCATTATTGATGTGTAAGTGAGTCATGTTTACAAAGAATTGATTTCAAAACATTAAAAAATAATATAAGTTTTGGATGATTCATAATGGGATTATGAAATTAATAAAATAACCGAAAAACACATTATTTTAAAGGGTAAAAATATTTTTGGTAATTTATACCGTCTATGGAACATATTATATCACTTTTAGGTAATTATGGTGTCAAAATACATACTATATATTTTTACTGTATATTGTTTTTACCCGAAAATTTGATTGTCCAAGAAAATTCTGAAAAATTCACCATCAGATAATTTTTATCTGATGATTATGAAAATTTTATTTATTTTATCAAAATAATTATCAAAATATAATAAATTACACTTTTAAATTAAAATTTTATTTATTAAAAAATACATTTTTTTGACAATAACTGTTTTATAACCCTTCTAAAAATTATTTTTGACTTCATGAAATTAAATCACCAGTTATACTTAATATATAATACATAATATAAATATTTCATTAAAATTTATATTTTTAAATTATTTTTTAATTAATTAAAATGAGTGTCTTGATTGAAACTCTATATTACCCGAAATACAATTTCTGTGTTAATGCAGAAAAATCTACATTTTTATAAAAATAATAATTTAATCTTTCAAAAAGTAAAAGAAATTATAATAATTATTATATTGAAAATAAAATATAAATATTCATAATGATTAGGATTAATTTGTTTCTTTCCCTTATTAAACTATTTTTACCCCTAATTATCCAATTTTTCTTTTACCGTGGTAATAAACATTCACTACGGTAATTATTCACGTTGTAAGAAAATTAAGTTGAATTTATTACCTAATATTAATTATCATTATTCTAAACAAAGGATCCATTTTATCAAAATAAATTCACATAGTTGGGAAAATTTAATTTATAATAATACCTGTAAGGTTGATGGAAGGCGACTCTTCTGAAAAATGCATTTTTTAAGTAAAAGATTATCTTAATTTAACTCTATAACTAGTGATATTCAATAAATTAATTTCAATTAATAATAATATATATTTTGTACCCACATTTAATTTAAATAATTCACCATAAATATATATATTTAATTAATTAAAATGGAAAAAATTATGCATTTTAAACGATTTTTCAGAAAAATGTTTTTTCGAACCTAAAAAAATATATACTAAAATCTGGTATAAATAAGATTTAAATTTAATTAATTGGATTAAATATAACTATAAAATATATATGTTACTTTTAAATAAAATTAATATAATTTTGTTACTTTTAAATTACTTAATTTATCAAAATAAATTATAGTTTTACAAAAATATGTTATTTTTTTCACCATTCCCGAAAAGGTAAATATTTCACGAAAAATAAAAAAATATCACCCAAAGATAATTTTTATTTGAATATTTAAAAATAATGTTAATTTTATCAAATAAATTGTATAAATTTTGTATGAAGTAACTATAATATTTCCTCATAAAAGGAAATAAAAATGATTTTTGAGAAAACATATTTTTGATGAATAAAATGTCATTACTGTAAATTAAGTGATTATTTAATAGAAATTTATAAATATATTTGTATTACCCCTTATTTTGGGTATATAACCCCCTTTTCTCACCTTTTTCTAAATTGGTGTGTCTTTGATTGGGTTTCCAAAAAATAGAGAGTTTCTATAAAATAGAGAGTTTCCATAAAATAGAGAGTTTAAAAAAAATAGAGATTTTCCATAAAATAGAGAGTTTCCATAAAATAAAGAGTTTCCATAATATAGAGAGTTTCCATAATTTTGGGTGTTTCCATAAATTTGGATGTTTCCATAAAGTGGGGTGTTTCCATAAAGTGGAGTGTTTCCATAAAGTGGTGTGTTTCCATAAAGTGGATTGTTTCCATAAAGTAGGGTGTTTCCATAAATTGGGATGTTTCTATAAAAAGGGGTAAAGCTGAAGGATGTAAAAATTATGGGGGGGGGGATTAGAGAGTTTTGGGACTAAAATAAAGGTTTCATGATTTACACACGGTTGGCACAAACCGTGGGGTCAAATCTTGTGCAGAGGTCCAATCTAGATCCTATTTTCTAAGAGGTTACTCGTTTTTGATCTATTTATTTCGTTGGGGATTCAGAACGTCCATAATAAAATAGTACTCTCCCTATAAGGCTGGAGAACCCTTCCCACATGATTTGAAGCCATTCCGAAGCCTTCCCTCAGTGATTTTGAGTCTGATTCTTGAGGTATGTCACCATTCTTTACAGATTTGTCAAGTTTTATTAGATCTGCTTAGATCAACTTCTCCGATCTCCATTTTTTCTCAAATATGAACCTATAGTGGGTAGATATTGGTTTTTGGATGCCATATATTTCAGTTTTGAGTCTTGATATTTCTAGTATTAGAGATCTAAGGCCACTCTTAGAGAGTCGACCCGCTTCCTTGTGCGTTCTTTGTCTGTTGTTAATGTTTCGTCAAAATTGTTGAGTTAGGTGGATTCTCTCTTGACTCCTCTTGATTGAAATTATTAGCTTAGATTCAAATTGGTTTATTTATAATAAAATTCATGGAAAAATCTTCATTTGTGATGATTAATGGTTTTTGTGATATTGCGTGATCTTGGTGAATAGTTTGGAAAAGGGGGTTTAGTTTCATGAATTTAAAATGATGATTTTAAATTATGGATTTTCTGGAATTTATAAATGGTTGATGAAAAATGGGTTTTCAATAGAAATGTGTTTCAATAAAAATGGAGTTTTATTGAAATGGTTTGGCATTGAAATGGTTTTGACAGAAATGGTTTTTAATAAAAAGGTGTTTTTATTGAAAGGTTTGTTATGGCTTGATCATAGGGCATATGTGGTGTGTTTTAATATTTCATATACAGGGCTTGGTTGAAATATGACCTTGTTCTTGGTGCCAAAGGGTTAATGGCACATGAGAATTGCATATACTAGGCTTGGTTAAAATATGACCTTCTGCTCGATGCCAAAGGATTAATGGCACAATGGAAAAAATTACCTTGTGATGACTTTGTAGATCGATGATAAACTGCTCATGAGTGTGGATCTATCATAACGTAGCATGCATGGTTGGTTTTATTGGTTTGAGTAATGGTTGGTTATGCTGATATAGGGATATTGGTAAATTGTTATAAATATTGTTTGGTTATTTTTCTAGAAAAATATCTTGCTGAAAAAATTAGTTTCAATTTCACTTGTATAGTTTTGGTAATGAATGTTTTTTGAAACATATTTATATTTAGTCATAGTATGCTATTGATAATTTTTTATATATAAACCATTTTATATAATTGTTGCTAACTCTTCTATATTAGTGGCATGAAAAGGGAAGTCATTGGGGAACACTTACTGAGTTTTATACTCACCCCTGCTTTGTCACTTTGGTGCTTTTGTAGATACTATCTTTAGGGATAGAGAAAAAGGTAATGTTTCACATGTGTTTAGAACTACCTCGTTATGTTGGGATGTTCGAAGATTTTTGAGCTTGGATCATGTGGAGCATGAATTCTTGAGGTCTTTGGAGAGTCTTTTGTAGTTTATCTGCTGTGTTCTCTGATACTTGGTTATCCTTCCATTGTTTCTTACTTTGATGTGGTTTTTAGTGAATGAAGTTGTTGAGTTGTCTTTCATTTGTTAATGCATAATACAATGATTGTTTTGTTATGGTTGGTGGGTTTATTGGTTTATTTCCTAAGGGGGAAATCATACCCCACTTGTATTCGAAACCCTTTGGTATTTATTTCCAGCCTTTAGCATCTTGGGGATATCGCTTAAGGCAAAGTAATGACTCGTTGTACTCTCAAGATAATTAGAATTGGCTGGTCATTACAAATGGTTTCAGCTTGTTTGGTCCTTTCCTAAAAATTAGTCATAGTTGTTTCTAGTTTTGGATATGAAACCCCTTCTTGTCTATTCCTTGGGTGGGAATCTATGAAAGGAGTAGGATTGTTAGAAGATGAAATGTATAACATAATAGAATGTATCTAACCCTTTTATGTTGAACTTCAAGTTACTAGGGAGTTTGGTAAATAAGTTTTTGGAGACACTTCTAGTATTTTGAAATATCATTATCTTGGGTTTATCCAATAAGACGAGCATGACATGCATTATAGAGGAAAGACTTCCCACAAGTAGTGCAGACATCATTTCAAGAAATGAACATTTTTGAAAAAGTATGGAATTGGTTTTCAAATGAAATATATTGAAAAAGAGAATGATTATCATATTTTGAAAATGGTTTAATTTTCAAAAGAATGTGAAGTGGTTTAAAAAATAGTTGAACATGGGAAAAAGGATTATTAGGAAAAAAAATGTTTTGATAGTTGATAGAATTGGAAATACTAAGCCAATAGTTGCTAAAGAGTCTGATTAATGGAGTTTGTTTTCAGTTTAGAAAATTGTACCTTATTAGCATCATTGAATCCAACCTAAAGAAGCTGGAGAGAATGTTGTTTCACCTGGACCACGTGTGAACCAAGAGATGGTTCAGAGTATTTTCCATGCTTTTGAAGCTTTGGACATAGGGAACCAGAGGAATGAGCGATGACATGTGGATCATACCATCCTGTTCATGAAGTAGAATCCACCTAATTTTTCGGGTAATTCCTAGGCTGAGAAGGTGGAGGTGTGGTTATGTAGTATGAATCGTATCTTCAACTTCATCGGCACACCAGTAGAGCTAAATGTAAAACTGGAAACATATATGCTCGAGGATCTTGAACGTCAGTGGTGGGATTTAGAGGTACATGCTAAATTGGCTGAAGGGCTTACATGGGAGGATTTTGAGGAATTGTTAAAAAAAGAAGTCTATCCTCACATGTTCAAGATCCACAAAATGATGGACTTATTTAGCCTGAAACAAGAGAGTCTCTTAGTCACAGAGTATGCGGCTAAGTTTATGAACTTAGTACGCTTTGCACCAGAAGTCGTGGCTAGTGCCTCTTTGAAGGAATGTATCTTCAAATCAGGGCTGCGACAGGAGATTCGATCAAAGATTACAGTACTTTATATTACAGAATATATAGAGATGGTGAACAGAGTGACAGTGGCTGAACGTGATATATTAGGATTTATGGAAGGAGGCATGATGATACCTACAAGAAACAGTGGGAACTCAACCACTCAGAATAAGAGGAAAATGGACACCTATTTCCATGGTGCAAGTGGAAATCCGAATCAGACGGCTGGATCAGTAAACCTTCCTCCATGACCCCAGAGCAAAGAATGTTGTTTTCAATGTGGCTCACTTGACCTCATAAAGAAACATTGTACGACAAAACATAGATCATGTCATAATTGTAACAAGATGGTACATCTTTAGCACAATTTTCACAGTGCTCCAAGGTCTAGTGCTTGAGACACTTCTCAACTATCGCAAGCATTGTATTCTGTGACTAGACGAGGACATATGAATCAGTCTCATCAGTAGAGAAGAGATGGCCATGTCTATTCTAGAAATACCATGACTCTTCAACCAGGGCAACCTCATTAAGAAAACAAGGAGAACAGTATAGTGATGTAGAAATTGTATGAAGCTGAGCAGATGATTGTCGATGATCAGGCTGGACCATATACAGTGAGTGGTATGATTCTTTTGAATTCTACCTTTGTTCAACTGTTGTTTGATACTGGTGCATCACATTCGTTCATTGATTCTCGTGTTGTTGACTTTCTATGTTTAAAATTGGAAATGACACCTTCTGTTTTGGAACAGTAAACTCCTCTTGGTGAAAGAGAATGTTAAAACTTTGTGTGTAGAGCATGTGCTATAACTGTTGATGGAGATGAGCTAAAACGGTACTTCTCGATGTTGGATATGGATGTTTATAATGTAATCCTGTGTATGGAATGGCTGACAATGTTTAAGGCTCAAATAAACTGTTATAGGAGAATAGTTAGTTTCATGATTGAGGACAACATCGAGCATGTCTTTAGAGGAGAGAAGATTGTAAAGAAAGGTTCAAATATCCTGTTGGAACCAATGGTGGGTACAATATCTTACCAATTGGAAGTGTTGACTTTGGAACCAATGGAAGAGATCGAGGAAAATAGTTTTCCAGCTGTTGTGGAACAATTTCCTGATGTATTTCCAAATAACTTCTCAGGGTTACCTCCTCTAAGGGAAGTGCAGTTTACGATTGATCTCCTTCCGGGGACCAGTCCTATTTCCCTTCAAACTTATTGGATGGAACCAATAGAGTTATAAGAATTGAATGTTCAGTTAGAGGAGCTGGAAAGCAAGAGTTTCATTTGAACAAGTACGTCTCCATGGGCGGCACTGGTTTTTTTCATGAAGAAGGCAGATGGAACTCTTCAGTTGTGTGTTGATTATCGTAAGCTTAACCAAGTTATGATAAAGAATAGATATCCACTTCCACGCATTTATGATCTATTCGATAAATTTAGGGGAGCTCAATGGTTCTCTAAGACTGAATTGTGATCAGGATATCACCAATAGAGAGTTCAGATAGAGGATATTTCAAAGACAAATTTCAAAAGAATATTCGGATACTATTCATATGTAGTCAGGCCTTTTGGTCAAACGAATGAACCAGTAGTCTTCATGGAATTAATGAATCAGATATTTCAAAAATATCTAGATTCTTTTGTTGTGGTGTTTGTGGACAACATTTTGGTCTATTCATAGACAAGGGCTGATCATGAGGTGCACCTGGAAACAGTGTTACAAATCTTGAGAGATAATCTTTTTTATGAAAAATTATCAAAGTGTGGTATTTGGATACAGGAAGTATGTTTCCTTGGCAATGACATTTTTGAGAAAGTCATTTCTATTGATCCTGAAAAGATAGAATCCATTATCACTAGGCAGCCACCAAAGAATGTGTTCGAGATACAATGTTTTCATGGTCTAGATGGTTACTACCGACGCTTTGTGCATGATTTCTCATGACTAGCTTCACCAATGATAGCTTTGAAAAAGTATAATGTTCCATTCCAATGGATAGAGGAATGTCAGAAGTATTTTCAGGAACTGAAAGTTTGGCTTACATCAGCACCTATCTTAATCTTTCCAGAATCAGGATAGGGGTATGTTGTGTATTTTGATGCTTCAGGATCAGGGTTGGGATGTGTTCTCATGAAAAGAGATAAAATGGTTTCTTATGGTTCAAGAATGTTTAGGGTTCATGAGAAGAACTACCCAACACATGATTTGGAGTTAGTTGTAGTTGTCTATTCTTTGAAAACATGGTGTCATTATATCTTTGGTGGGAAATTTACTGTGATTATGGATCACAAAAGCTTGAAACACATTTTCTCACAATGAGATTTTAATCTGAGTCAAAGGAGATGGATGGAGTTTCCCCAAATGTTTGACTTTGACTCAATGTGCACACTAGGTTAAGGAAATTCAGTAGCAGATGATTTAAGTAGGAAGTCATATGCTTAGTTGGCGAAAGAACCTTCAGATGAATGGTAGTTGAGGTTGGTCTTAGGCGACATGCATGTAGAATATAAAGACTGAGGTGATGTTGCAGTTTTCTTTTCCGCTACACTTGTTCATAATTTAGTAAAAATGACCAGAGAGGAAAAAACATCTGATGCAGAATTTCTAGTTGTAAGTTCAAAACTCAATGGTAGGGAGACCATTGAGGGCTGGAAACTTGATAGGGGTTTATTTTTGTGTTTCAGGGATCAAATGGTTGTACCTATGGTTTTTCATGAACAACTCCATCATTATTACAACTATTCAAGATAGGATGTACATCCAGGTACACAGATGATGTATAAGGCATTGAAGGCCCAATTTTGATGGAGTGGCATGAAAAAGAAGGGGGAAGAGTTTATCTTACGGTGCTTAACTTGTTAGAAAGCTAAAGCAGAGCATTAGAGACTAGTTGGAATGTTACAATATTTTCCCATCCTAGTGTGGAAATGGGATCAAATAGTAATGGATTTTGTTAAAGGTCTTCCATGAACGGTCTGGAAACACGATGCCACTTGGGTGATAGTGGATCATCTAACCAAGTCATCCCATTTCATCACTACTCGTGAAACTCATACAGTGGAGGATCTTTCAAAAAAATATATCCTTGAAGTGGTAAATAGGCATGGTATACCAGTATCAATAGTCTCAGATAGAGATATTAGGTTCACATCTCGTTTCCGGAAATCATTACAGCAATCCCTTGGAACTCAGTTGACTATGAGCACTTCAAATCATCCTCAGACGGATGGGAAATCCAAGGAGATGATACAAACATTGGAAGACATGTTGTAGGCTTGTGTAATGGATTTTGGTGGCTCATGGGAGGAGAATATACCCTTAGTGGAGTTCTCATACAATAACAGCTATAAATCCTTGATACACACGGCTCTGTTTGAAGCATTGTATGGGCATCCTTATCGTTCTCCACTATCCTGGGTGGAAATGGGTGAAAATTCACTAGTTGGGACAAGCCTTGTCCAAGAAACAATAGAGAATATCCAGTTGATTAGAAAGAGGATGAAGACAGATCAGAGTCATCAGAAATATTATGCAGATCACCATCAAAGACCGTTGTCGTTCGTTGTGGGTGATCATGTCTTCTAGAGGATCTCTCCATGTATTGGACATCGTCGTTTCATAAAGTAGGTCAATTTATCTCCTAAATACATTGACACTTTTGAGATACCAGAATGGGTTGGAGAGGTGGCATATCGGTTGGCATTACCACCAAGGTTTATTTCGGTGCATAATCTGTTCCATGTATCCCAATTGAAAATGTATCACCCTGATCCGGAATAAGTGATCAGATGGGATCACGTTGAGCTAGAACTGGATTCATCATTGGTATATATTCTAGTACGGATCATAGATAGACAAGATAAAGTCTTGTGTGGGAAAATAATCGGCCTAGTGTGGGTTTTATGGAAACATGGTCAGATTCAGGAAGAGACTTGGGAACGTGAGAAGGAAATGAAAGAGCAGTGGCCACAACTCTTTTTGGAAAGCAAGGGATTTTTACTTTAAAAGGAAAAAAAGACCAATGGTGGGGATAATTTAGTACCCCCGGTTTCAGGTACATAATCCCCTTTCCTCACATTTTTTTAATTGGTGTGTCTTTAATTGTGTTTCCATAAAATAGAGAGTTTCCATAAAATAGAGAGTATCCATAAAATAGAGAGTTTCCATAAAATAGAGAGTTCCCCTAAAATAGAGAGTTTCTATAAAATAATTAGTTTCCATAAGATAGAGAGTTTCCATAAAGTGGGGTGTTTCCATAAAGTGGGGTGTTTTTATAAAGTGGGGTGTTTCCATAAAGTTGGTTGTTTCCATAAAGTGGGGTGTTTCCATAAATATGGATTCTTCCATAAAAAAGGGGTAAAGTTGAAGGATGGAAGAATTTGGGGTTTTTTTAGGGAGTTTTGGGACCAAAATAAAGGTTTCATGATCTATACATGGTTGGCACAAACCCTGTGGTCAAATCTTGCATAGAGGTCAAATCTAGATCCTATTTTCTAGGAGATTACTTGTTTTTTCTCTATTTATTTCATTTTGTCTTCAAAACGCCTCTAATTATAGATTAATATCCCTTGAAGGCTGGATAACCCTTACCAAAAGAGTTTAATCCATTATAGAGCCTTCCCTTGGTGATTTCGAGTGTGATTCTTGAGGTATGTCACTATTGTTTACGGATTTGTCATGTTTTCTTAGATCTTCTTTGATATACTTCTCCAATCTCCATTATTTCTTAGATCTGAATCTATAGTGGTTATATCTAAGATTTTTGATTCCAAATATTTCAATTTTGAGGCGTGATATTTCTAGGATAAGAGATCTATGGCCGATCTTGTAGAATCAACTCACTTCCTTGTGTGTTCTTCATCTATTGTTAAAGTTTTTTCAAAACCTTCGAGGTAGGTGGCTTCTCTCTCGACACCTATTTCTTGAATTTATTGGATTAGATTCAAATTGGTTTATTGGTTGTGTAATTCACGGAAAAAACTTCTTTTGTGATGATTTATGGTTTCTGTGAAATTGCGTGATTATTGAATACTTCTGCAATGGGGGTTTAGTTTCCTAAATTTAAAAGGATGATTTTAAATTATGGATTTTTGGGGATTTCTAAATGGTTTATGAAAAATGTGGTTTCAATATAAATGGTTTTCAATAAAAATTTAATTTTATTGAAATGGTTTGGAATTGAAATGGTTTGGCATTGAAATGGTTTTGATGGAAATGGTTTTCAATAAAACGATGTTTTTATTGAAAGGTTTGTTTTGGCTTGATCGTTGGGCATATGTTGAGTGTGTTCATATTCCATATACAGGGCTTTGATGAAATATCACCTTGTGTATAGTGCCAAAGGGTTAATGGCACAAGGTAATTGCATATATGGGGTTTGGTTGAAATATGACCTTATGCTCAGTGCCAAAGGATTAATGGCACATGGGAAACAATTACCTTGTGACGACTTGGTAGATCGACGAGAAACCGCTCATGAGTATGGTACTGTCATAACATAGCATGCAAGTATGGTTTCATGGGTTTGAGTAATGGTTGGGTATGATGATATAGCTATATTTGGAAATGGTTGTGAAGATTGTTGGTTATTTTTCTGGAAAAATATATTGTTGGAAAAATTGGTTTCAATTGCACTTTTATGGTTTTGGTAATGAAAGGTTTTGGAAACTTGTTTATATTTAGTTATAAACTTCTTTTGAGAATTTTTTTTACATAAACCATTGTATATAATTATTTCTAACTCTTCTATCCTAGTGTTGTGAGTAGGGAAGTCATTAGGGAAAACATACTGAGTTTTATACTCACCCATGCTTTGGCACTTTGGTGCTTTTGCAGATGTTATCTTTTGGGATAGGGGAAAGGGTAATGTTTTACAAATGTTTTGAACAACCTCTTGATGTTGGGATGGTCGAATATTTTGGATCTTGAATCATGTGGAGAATAGAGTCTTGAGGTATTTGGAGAGTCTTGTGTAGTTTATCCACTGGTTACTCTGATACTTGGTTATCCTTCTGTTGTTGCTTACTTTGATGTGGTTTTGAGTGCATGAAGTTTTTGAGTTTTCTTTCATTTGTTCATGAATCATATATTGAATGTTTGGTTATGGTTTTCAGGTTTATTGGTTTATTTCCTAAACGGTAAATCGTCCCCCACTTGTATTTGAAACCCTTTTGGCATTTATTACCAGCCTTTGGCTTCATGGGGATGTCACTTAAGGCCTAGTAATGTCTTGTTGTACTCCCAAGACAATGAGAATTGGCAGGTCATTAAAATATTTATGTTGAGTAAGAAAGAATCATATAATTAACAATTTTGTTTAAACTATTCATATACAATAATTTAATGGCTAGGTTATAATAGTCATATTTAAATAATCCTTTTTTATTTGGGTTCAGTGTTTCATATCACAAATGCTATTAAACATCATTTTATCTTTTAAAAACTCATAGAGTTATAATATTACTCTTAAATGATACTAATATCCCCATAACATCATAATGAGGTCATATCATTAATTCTAGTGAATATATATCTTTATTCGTGATATTATTTATTTCATTACGACTAATATTATCTATGATTAGGTTATATTCGTTTTAGAATGGTTGAATGGATAATTATAATGGATAAAAGAAAAAATCTTACATATTATTAATTTAATTTACAATAATAATGGATTATATATGACACCCATCACACCAAGGACGTAGACACCCACATTGGGAGAAAACATTTTAGAAATATTGAGTGTATGATCTATAATTTTATTCTAGTTAATATAAAGTAATGATAATTTTTTAAATGGATCTATATATCAAATATAATATGTAGGTTAGTAAAATGTATTTTAAAAATTATTAATCACTGATTCAGTCATCCTATAAATTATTCATCTATACTTCATAAGAATTAAATGGGATATCAAATCACCATATATTCCTATAAAGATCCAAAATGTTTTAGATCCTCTTCATTTTATTATTTTGAGTATTTTATATGTAACTTGATTTGTTGATTTTTTTATTAAATATACAGAAAATGAATTATGTTATTAGGAAGGGTATTACAAAAATAGAATTAATTATTATGTTTCCATGAGTAAAATGATTTATTATGTATTATCATTATGTATGGAAGTGTTGATTCTGTCGCAAAATGTTTTTTTACATAGTAAAAATGGGATTATTTGACTCATGTTAAAAATAAGAACATTTATAGTGGTATAAGAATATTATTTTTTTTAAAATTCTAAAACATAATTCACTATATGGAAGAGTTACATGATAGAAGAATAAATATGGGTTAATCTTTGAAACATATTTGGGAGAAAAAATAAAGTTAAAGAATCTCAACATCAAATATAGAGGGATTGGATTGATTTTTTTGGAATAAAATATGATGATTTTTAGATGATTAATTCACTAAAATAAATGAAACCATGAACATCACAGGATGATATATTGAATAATTTGGGGAATCCATACTTTTTAAAAAAAAGTATTGATATTTTTTCATAATAAATTAGATAAAAAATTCCATGAAATTAAAATAGAGATATTGATCAATTTTAATTAGATCATATATATTATACACTCATATCATATGAGATAAAAAATAATATATCATTCAATAAGAATTTAAATAAATAGAAAAAAGTTTCTTTTAATGAAATGAAAATTTTGAAACATTAAAAGAAGAAAGAAGAAGGGATCATATATTAGTTAGAGGATAAATAAAGAGATGACGGACTTGATAATCCCATTCCCCTTATCTATAAAAAATTTATAAAAGGAAAAGGTATGTTCAAATTAAAACTAAAATTTAATTGTATTATATATTTTTTAATAACAGACTTTTCTATGATTTTTCCAAAGTGAATGAATGTTTAATGTGAAGAATAAGATCAAGAAGAACTTGTTCCTAGATGAAAAATCATCTTGAATATAGTGTTTATGAAGAGAAAAAAATTAAAATAGAATGATAAATTATAAAAAAAATTATGTCTCTTAAAAATAATGATAAATATAACTATAATAAAGATAAAAATGATAAAAATGAAGAATACTTCAATGATAAAAAAGAACAATCACAGCTCAAATTGATAAGAAATACTAATCTTTATGAAGTTAAAAGTAGCATATTAAAGAGGAAGACTAATATAATGAGAATATTCTTAAATATTATCGCAATATATATCAATTTAAACACAATATAAAAATGAAATGAAAAAATAAGAAGTCAAATAAAATTATAATGAATTTATGGTATTTAAGATGGAATATATATATTTTAGAAAAACATTATAGAGAGAAAAATGCATGTTAATTATCTAAAAATAATGAAATAAAAACCTAAGATTAAAGTAATTACATTGGATAAGGTGTTCATAAAGCTACAATCAAGGTACTTTAAGCCCAATGAGAGTTTCAATAAAATTTAAGGATAAATTTTAAAGGGGTTTTGACTGTATATCAAAATCATTAAAATCTATAGAAAAGATAAATGTTTTATATATAAAGAATTATGAGTATCTTTATCTTAAAATAAATAACAAAATGAGAAATAAAGGACTAAATTTTATAAATATTCATCTCATTCTAATTTAAATAAAATTGGGGTACATTTTACTACATAACTATCTTAAATTTTTAATACCATTTATAATATTAGTTCACTTTCAAGAAATCATTATTGATATATTTGGTTTAATAAAAATCAAACAAAACCACTTAATTATAATAGTAATTGAATGAAAACCTAAGAGTTTTGTATCTTCGGAATTATTTTAAAAATACCCTAAATTACTAAAAAATAAAAGTTCATTTTTTTTGAAAAATATCAAAAATGTTACTAGATCCATATTAATTAGAATTTTCTATCTTATACAGATTATAGATACAAACAAAATGTTTTATAGTAACATATTTATTTTCAAGGAAAAATAAATTAAATGTATCATGAGGGATTTAAATTGATAAAATAAATTTAAATATTCCATGAAATGATCGAATTGATTATCTTGAAAAATATTATAGAAGTTGTGACCTAGTGATCCATTCACACTAAAAATAAATAATTTTATAAATGGATAAGAGAAAATAAATCGATAATTTCAAGATCACAATGTTTTGTAGTGATGGAGTCTAAACACATCCACAATCACAAAAGACACAAAGTCATGATGTAAAGAAGAAATAATTGAGTAAATAATAAGTTTATCATCTTTCCTTCTATTTAGTGAAATATTTTTAGTCACCATGTTCACCTCACACCATGTTTGATGAATCTCCACCTACTTGTTTATAAGACCATTACACACTATAATATAGCATAAAATGGACCAATGGATAAGTAAATTTCCTTTCATGTATGAAAATGGGGATCATTATTTAAATGATTTGATTACTTTTCTATCAACATAAACAATGTAAATATTTTATTTAATGAATAATCATAAAATAAATGAATTTATGGATACTATGGTAGATAGAGTTTCTTTAAAGTATTGTAATATGGGAAATTAATGGATCCTTTATAGTGTATGTTCCTCCAATATGATTGTAGGAACCAAAACTTGAATGAATATTAAGATCATTAATTTTGGTTAAGTTAATTTTGTAAATGATAATAACTTGATGACCAATAGAGTTTTTACCAAATAAACTAAAGATAAAAATAAAAATAAAAATATTCTTTATTAGTCTAAAGGGCCCATAAAAAAATATAACTAAAATAAAAAAATTTTATAATGAAAACCATGTCATATTTAAGAAGAATTTTTTCTCCTTTATTATTTTATAATATATATGTTCTTATAAATTGAGAAAAAAATGTAATAACATATAAAACAACTCGATCATAGACAATAAAGTTATAGAAATACAACCAAAGAAGATGATGTTATACCCTTCACTAAAATAAAAGGTAATTCCAAGCTATTTTTGAAACCTTCCAAAAGACAATCCATAATAATGTGAAGATAAAATCTATTATACATCGAGAGATAGTTAATTTTTATTTTTTGTGGTCCAGTTATATATTAATCTATATGGTATAATTTTTTTCATCATATTCAGTAATTATTTCCCATGAATGAATTATATGATGATTATAAAAAATATGTAAGATTTCATAAGGATATTTAAAAACATTAAATGGGATGTAGAAAAATAAACGAGACAATTCAAAAGGAAAATAAAGAATGGAAATGGAATTGAATTTAATTCAAATTCTTTTTAAAGATATCGTAAAAATAGAATAAATCATAATTTTATGAAACCTAAATTCCCCAATAGAAAATAATGACTAAAAAATTAAGTCAAAATGTTATGGAAATTAGAATAACCATGTGGGATAATTGTGGAACATAAATCCAATTTTGTAGAGTAGTTGTATAAGTAATTATACAAGAACAAAGTAAATGTTTATTAAGACCACATTTTGATATTGGTACCAATGAAATTTTGTTTAATAATAAACCACTATTCATGTATTTGCAATTATTAAAATTCATTATGAGATCAAGATCAATGATCTATGTTTGTACATTTTTTATGAACATGTAGATGATGGAGTTTTTATAAGAAATCACTAAAGTGTAAATAGCTTACAATATAATAAAAATACACCCAAATTATTTTTTTTAAAACAATATACTTATTAAATATTATTATATTATAAAACAATAACATATGATAAATTTAAAAAATTATTAATAATTTTCTTTCAGAATTTTGAAAGCATTGTAGAATAAAATTATAAAGACGGGGAGATATTTATAGAGGTTGAATTAGAATACATGAGTGATGAAGATAATGAATAACGATATTAAATTTTTTTGGGATTAATATAAATGTTAATGATGAAAAAGATAATGGAAATTAGTATTGTTATAAAAATAAGAAAATAATTGAAAATAATATCTCAAACCTCCCATTTATCATGGATTGTGCCAATAAAAGTGCATTAATTAATTTATTACAAATAATGTCTCTGCATTCTAAATTTTTTATTTAATTAAATAAAAAAGAATAACTATTTTAGTTTAATGGTTTACTATGAGAGAATAATAATTATTCAAGTTTCAGGAAACATTAAGAACATATAAACCTAAAAAATTCACCCTATGAATACAAAACCATGGATGATATAAAATAAAGAATATATTGTTCACAGAAGATGGTTGAGTCTCCTATATTTAATAACTTGTTTGATGAAGATCAATTAAAATAATCTAAAATTCTCATTATTATTATATTATTAATAGGTTTTTCAATTATCCAATGCTTGTGAAATATTTTTATTTCAACTAAGGAATGCTAGTAACTTAGGTGTAAAGGAAAAAACAATGGAAATTTTGAAAATGAAAATTTGGTGTCACACACAATATAATTGAATACCATTTTCATGGCCTCAAAATAATTTATATAAGCCTTAGGGAAAATCCCAAATACTTTATTTATTAACTCAAACATTCATAGCCTTTTGGTAAATAGTATACTATTATAAAAATTTGTTAACCCCTCTACCAATTACTTGTATTTAACATTTAAATGCATCGTTGAATATCTCACACATTTCATAAATTAATGATAACATAAATATATGAAGACCCAAATGCTAAAAATTAACATTAAACTTATATATCATTCATACTATAGATTCATACATATCACTACAGCTACAGTATTCCCATATTATACATTAAAATATAAGTAAGGTAGTGGGGATAACAATATGATGTCACAATATTATATACAATGAAATATCCAATCAAGGAATATATTATTCTTTTATATAATGAATTTCTTATCATAAAATATCTTTATATTTCCTTATAAGATATGGTCAGAATACATTGTTCTTATAAGTGGATGTGGGGAATATCTTCATCAATCTCCCATTTTTACAAAAATATTTCATGGACATTGTGCCATTTCATAATATATTACACTATATACAATAAAATTTGAAATCATATCCAAAACACCTTTCAGATATTTCCAAAAAACATTTAGTACTCCATAAATAATTTCTCTATTTATAATATCATTAATTTTCAATAATTATCCAAAAATAAATTTTTATTAAATTTAAAACACATTTAGTGAATGTGACACCCCATATTCTCACTCACAAAATCCATTTAGAATAAATATATTCTTTTCTTATGGGAATTAAAACCAACTAAATAGAACTAAACTTAGTGATTCATCATTAAAATACAAAACAAAATACTAAGACACTTACACTCTGTGGACATTTTAGAATAGTGTTTTAGATACATCAAAAAAAATTATTCTAATAAAACCCATATCTTTCAAATCAAATGGAAATTTTTTCCATTAAACCACGAATTCCTGATTGTATAACAAGTCTTAATAATATCCCACAAATTTCCAAAAAATGATACCCTTATACACATATCTTACACAATACAGTTATTATTGAGTTGGAGAAATGGGGCCATAAGAAAGGTGATATCAAATGCTCTGTAAGATGCATCATATATCAGAAGTCATCATAAAAAAATGGAACGAATAATATGGAAGGAGTAAATGAATTGAATAATGTTATATAATGATCACATAATCTTAAAACAAATCGATGGATGTCATAAAAATAAAAATAATCCCATGGATAACAATAAATAAATTATCTATAGTAAAATAAACAATTTCAACCATATTAATATTACCAAAATGGCCTCAACCAAGGAATCACTCTTACTATAATGTCTATTGGAAAGACCTCATTATTACATTCATGACCACAACTGTTATGTTATTATTATCATTATAACAGCAACAAAGAAAATATAATTACTACCATGATGATATAAAATACATTATTATTATAGCGATAACCATAACCAAGAAATTATTATTACCATAATGACAGTAGCCAAGACATTATTATTACCATTAAGACTATAGCCATGACATTATTGTTACCATTATGAATACATACATACCGTTATTTTTTCCTTCATGAAACCATCTAATATATTACTCTTACCAACATGGCTATATCCAAGACATTATTATTTCCATAATGATTATGAAAATAAATTATTCTTATAGTCATGACCATAACTAAGAAATTATTCTTATCACCATGACTTATGCCATGATATTATTCTTGCCAATATGGACATATCCAATAATTTATTCATAAATTCATGACCTCAAAAAAGATATTATTCTTACTTAATTATTTACATATATATTGAATGATCAATGTGACATATAATAAACATTCCTTAGTCATAATTAAACATTAATATTATAAAAATGAACATATAAGATGTCAATATTTACCCTAGTCAATTGGTAAAATAACATGATCATAAGCCATAGGGATAAATAAGGCTGATGGTATCTTTAGAGAATATCCATGATGAATATAAAAATATTTAGAGGTTGTTTAGAAAGATTTATTTTTTTAAAGTATCTATAAAATTTTTATTGGACGTAAAATAATGAGAAATACCCTATAAAGTTTTGATACCCTTATAACAAAAAAATTTATAAAACATATGGAATAAAAATTCCCTTTTCAAAATGTGGGAACTCATATGGAAAGTTTCTTAAAAAATGACAAATATAGTGGGAAAATAAATTTCTATAGAAAAAATTAAAATTAGATTCCTTCAATATATGTTTATAGGAAGAAAAAAATTAAAAGGAACTAAAGTCACATGAAAAGTTTAAAAAATATTTTTCAAAAATTTGAGAAAATTGATGTAGAACAATGATTTTTCTAAAAAAAACTTAACATAGTTATAAAATACAAAGTTATAAGTCTCATTAAAAATCAATTTTGAAAAAGGTGTAGTGAATTTTTTATAACTTTTACATTTAAAAATAATCCTCAATAATGAATCCTCGAAAAATACATAATGTCATTTAGAGGAATTATGGAGTGGAATATAAAATATATAAACATGAATGGGAATTCATTTTACATTATTTTTAAAATACCATTATTAATACTAAAATAATAAAAAGGATAATAGAAAATTATTTTAAAAATAATTGAAAAATAAATAATATTATTAAACGAGAAACAAATTTTTGGGTTTAGAAAATAATAATAGAGAACATTAAAGAGCATAATAATATAGAGATGGAGGAAAAATATTTCAGAGCATAATAAAGTGAGATTGGAAAAGAAACTCTTACAGATTTGGTAAAATTTAAATTATATTCCATTTAAGGAAAGAACATGAAATTAAATTTTCAATAACATGAATTATATAAAGGATATGGTAAAATACTATCATGGGGTGGTATATCTACACCACATAAAGAAAAAATGATGTGACTATAGAACATATATTAATGAATGAAAATTGAGATCAGAAAACCCTTACCTAAAAAAATTAATTACACAAAAGTGATTTAATATCCATTATAATAAATTAAAAAACAATAATAAATGATTTAAGAAACTTATTAATATATATTAAATTTTATTTTTTTAATTATAACTATTCATTATACATTCACTAGGTAGTTATTATTTCTTTTCATTATCAGAGGTTAGTAACATTGTTTTTTTAATATGAGTTATGTATTGGAGAAATCAATTTTAATTCTTTTATAAAAATTTAATAATTCCAATATTGTATAAGGAATTATAATATAGGTTCCATAATTATTTATAATGTCACAATATCATTTCATCGTAATTTTAGTTCTGATTTTTTAAGATGAGAATAATGAATAGCTTTTTTTTTGTAATTTATAGATGTATAAAGATTAAATTTATATGATTAATAAATTTTGTTTCATTGTTATTAATATGAAATAAGATATAATAAAGTTAATATAATAATATTTGAACATCAAATTATTTATATAATCATACATGAATGTAATGATGGGAAGAGAAACAGTTGTCTATAGAGGTGGTAGTTAACACTTAACACTTTAGAATTTTTCAATTTCTAAAGGATGATAATATTAATTGAATAAAATGTTCATGTTAAAAAACCATAATCATTTCATAAATATCATCTTAATATATTAGTCTATTTTTATAACTATCCATGAAAGGCAATGGTGAAAAATGATAGATAACATTCATGGAGGCGATAGTCCATACGTACGCATGGATAACATTATAATTTTTTGAAAGATATAATAAAGGGAACATAGATAATTATATATGATGGTAAAATCATAAATAAGTTATAAATATCATATTTATTTATTAAATACATCCATATAACAATCCATCAAAGGAAATGATGAAAACTGAAAAACATCATCCACGAAGTCTATGGTTTGTATGTATGCACTAGTGAGGATTTAATTTTCCAAATGGTTGGGATGAATTTAAAAGATGATTATTACATAAATATAATGAAATTTTAGTATACTAATGATATTAATTTCATTATATTAGTATGGTCAAAATAGGTTTGGAGGAGGTTGATATAGAAGAAAATGGTTAGGGAGTGATTAGTACTCATGTTGAGAACATGAACCTTCCCATTGATAATACTTATAAATTGAGGGATTAGGATATATTATTACAAACAAAGGATTATGAATGTGGATGATTCTTATAGGAGAGGTTAAATGGTAAGAAGTGAAAGATGAATTCAAAATCTATGTGTGTCCTGAAGAGGAAGGGAAAAAGGTTTTTTTATAGGTGAAATGCAACACCCTGAAATTCTAAAATAAGAATATTATATTCAATAGTGTATGAGAAATTCTATATAAAGCTTAAATTAGCCACAATTTGTTTTTAAATTTAATCTCTTCTATAGCTTGCAGAGCACAAAACCTTGGTCCTAAATGAACTATAATATAGTATTCCATCATAACATAGCCATTATATTTTCATGTATGAATAATATTAATTAATTAGTTAATTATGGTTATATATTGATTAGAAATAAAATAATATTCATTTAAAAAAAATAATTTTTTTCTAAATAAATCGTATTTTTTTTAAAAGGTGGCTCTATCACACATTTCATGCATAATTTAAAATTAATTTTTACCACATTAAAAAATTTATTTGATAAAATTATATTCATTTTTTAATTCAAAATAAAAAAATTATCTTAGGGTTAATTTTTTTATTTTTCTGAAATGCTTCATTTTTTAATGAATAGTGAAAAATATTGATTTTTATAGAAAACTACCTTTTCATTTAAATAATTCACTATGTTAAATTTAAATTTGAATTTTTTTAAAGTAAAATTATGTTAATAAAATTAAAATTTAACAAGTTTAGGTCATTTTAATTCATTTCATATTTAATTATTATATTAAAACTTTATATACTTCTGAGAATTTTCTCTTTAAAACCCCACCTTTTATTGTGTCTACATGTATAATTTTAAATTTAATTTTGTTAGTTATATGTATTGAATATGAATAAATGGATTCCATATTTATAATAAAAATAATTTATATTATCTAATAAGGTCAAATTAATTTTGACCATTATGAATAGTAAAAGTAGTAAAAATTAATTACCATGGTTAAGGTAAAAACATATTTTACAGGGTTATGCTAAGAAGTTAAGTGACCAAAAAACATGTACATAAACTATTTTATAGCCATATTTAAAAAATTATAATGTATAAGGATCTATAATGACCCGTTTTTAGGCTTTTATAATTATAGAAATGTGGGGGTAATTGATTGTTTTCCAAAACTCCAAATTAGTCCTCTCCCCACTTATAAAAGGCCACCCCTCTAAACCCATCTTCAAACAACCAAAGACATTTGGTTCATCAAATAACTAAAAAAATCCATTCCTTAATCCCCTAAAAAACATCAAATATTCATTAGTTTTGTTATAAAGACATCCTAGGAGGGATTTAGATGAAAACCTAAAGAATTTGATCGAAGAAGAGGTAACATTCTTAAACGGGCATTTTTATTTTGTTTCTTCTTACACTTCATTAAAATATTATTAAACCATTATTATATAATAGTCAAAATATCTTCTATATACAGAGATATTATTATTTTATGTTTATGAACTATATTAATAACCTCTTCTATAAAATGGGAAACGAAACCGTCGATTGTGTTTTTGATGGACTACCACATTACAAACTGATTTGATTCATTTTACACCACCACCTTTAAACGGTGGATATAATGATGTATTTAATACATTTTTATGATATTTATTATTTTTTATACTTATTTAATTAAAATATAACATATAACCTCTTACATTCCATACCGTTTAAAATATGATATCATCGGTCGTGTGTACAGTGGATTACCGCCTCACGAAGTGATGTGATTCATTTCACACTAATGACTTAAATGGATTGTAATAAGGATAACTTTAATGAATATATGTGATATATATTACATGATATTATTTATTTAAAATTAATATATCATACACTTCCTTTTCACCTGTTAATGGAATGACAGCGTCTCTCATATGTAAGTATTACCTATCGTCTCTATGTAGCAATTTAATCAATTCTATATGTTAAAATTTAAATAATGATTCTAAAAATGTATATAATAAAAAAATTGATATTTATAAAATTATTATAAGTTTGTATATGAGGTATTTATATTCTATACCAGGAACTAGAACATTCATGATAGAACACACATGAGAAAACAAGGAAAGTAACACCTGAAATATTGAAAATAATGATATATCAATAATGAATGGGTGATAAGATTTTATAAAAGGATCATATATGATATTTTAAATATGAATATGATTATTTTATAAATTAATAACATGCTTAAAACCATTAAATAGAATGTCAAATCACATTCAACCAAAAAAAATCATGGGGTAAGGGACTTCATCTCAATTTCTCTTCATTGAGAAATATTGTAAGTTTATGAACCTAACTTCTTTTATATAGTGTATATACTTAAATATTTTCATGTAATATCATGAAAAATTATTAATTCATGGAATTTTTATTTTCAATTTGATTTATTTCAACTAAGGTATTTGACTTAAAAATTACCACGTGGTAAATAATTTCATAACTCAATTTATTTTCATTGGGTTATATTACTTTTTCCTTATCTTTGACATTCAATGATTATGAGTATAAATAATTTTGAATATTAACTCTGTTAATTGATCTTGTGTTATGAGGATTTAAATTTTATACACATAATCAATTCATTGTTTAATTCACATTTCAATATAATGATCTGTGTAAGGGTTTATTTCATAATCTCATGTTAATTGGGTTTGTTTATAATTGAATTTGAATTCAAGGAAATTATTTGATAATTATCTAATAAACCCATTCCATTTTCTTCTCCTATGGCTATTCCTTATTTTTTAGAATTACATATCATAGAATAAAGGTAGATCGATAGTATGAAATGGGTATTGATAATAGTAATGGGAGAAGCAAGTGATGGTGGTGACCCACTCACACAATCACAATATTTTATCATGATAGCCAAATATTTTCCATGTCATGGTAGAAAACCTGCTGGTATAAGGGGAGTTCTTTTGTTAGTAATAGATCAATGGTAGTAGTGTAATGGTCATATATGTATGGAATCATTGCAATGGTTGAATAAATGATACATGATAACACATATTTTTTCTATACAATTCAAAAAACACAAATGTCAAAGGTAGGAATTTTAAATATTAAATGTTTAAAACATATTCCAAAAAAATTATAATTCATATTTTTCTATCAATTTGAGATCTGATTTAAAAAAAATCAATTAAATCTCTATTCTTGTTTCCGTATTTGAAAATTCTTAATTATTTTTTAAAACTATTTCACTTTAAATATTTTATTAAATTAAAAAATGATTAAATTAATTAAAACAAAAATTAAATCCATTTAAGAATTTAAATCCAATATTGAAATTTCACAATTTAAAATTCACATTTTAAAATAAAAATAAAAATAAATTTGAAATTTTTTGTCAAAATAATTATATGGATTATTAATTAATATTAAAATGAATAAATAATTAAAAATTACCATTTTAAATCCAATTTTCAATAGTGTCTAGATTTTAAAAAATCAAAAGAATCTGAAATTTAAATGAGATTTAAATGAATTATATGGTTAGTTTCTACAAAAAGAGGGAAAAGTTTTCTTCTAACTTTTTACAAGAATCACTCCCCCAAACATGGAATATTTTACTCAGAGATAATTTTATCATTGAATTAGATTATTCAAAAGAAATAACTAATAAAATGATTTTTTCTGACTAACATAAATTATAAAAATCATATTTTAAAGACATCAAAAATTATTTATACTAAGTACTCAAGCCTCCTATGTGACATTCACACCGTATTTATATAAATTCAAGTTCAAATTGTAATTCCACTAGTGATATAGATGGATTTAGGTGGAATTAATATTTTAAATGGTCTCACTTCTTTTTTTCCCTCATTCCTAAGATTCCAAAACCAAAGTCCATTTTCATACTTCCTTGATACTTTTTAATTGAAAAATGTAAAAGTAAATGAACCCTTATTTAATTGGGATGAACATCCTCCTCACCTGAATAAATACGTTTTTGATAATTAGCATTTTTTTTCTCATCCTTGTATATGTGAGTCACTATGAAAAGAAATTATTGAATTGGTACATAGGGAAAAAACTCACAAACTCTATAACAATGTCTTAGAGATTCATTATGGGATTCCAATTGACAAATTTACTCCTCATTAAAAGGACTTATGAATATCTGTTAAGAAATATCCCGGAGGTTCTAATCAATCACTAAGGCTAGGTTACTTGATATTTAGTTCAAAATATCAATGAAAACATGTTATAATTATGATTCCATAAATATATTTTCAATTATAACTCTATTTCCTTACACTAGAAAAATAATTTCCATAATTTTTTTTTCAGTTAGTGATAATTCTTATTTGGTTGAATCAATATAATCCTTAGATCTATAATTTTAGTTTAATTTGGGATGACCCCAATGAAGTTCAATATGAGTTCTATTTATTTATGTATTTACACTCTAAAAATATAAAAACCCAAACATATAGAAACCATGTATTGAATACTAAAAAAGGATTTTAATTTTGATTTTTTTAGATATAGAGTAAATGTAAAATAGAAAAATGTATTTAAATCAAAAACTTATTTTTTCTTTCTCCCAACACTTATCTCAGACACCATTCTAATTATTTATAAAATGCATTTTTTTTCAAAGTATAGAAATTAAAATATTATATTTTCTTTTACATCCATGATTCTTTTCTTCATGAGTCTATTACAGACATATTTGGACTTATCCTTTTACACTAGGGTGTTCTCATATAAATCCATTCTCAATTTCTCTAATTAAACCATTCTTAGTTTCCACTGTTTTTTTAAATTATGTTTGACGTTTCTTAAAGACCAATATGGGTTATCATGCTTCCAAATAGATTGTAAATTTTTTTTAAAATAAGGCATATCCTAAGTGAGATGACTTTAACTTCAATTATAATTTTTATTAGTTTTCTAATGATTATTTAAATTTATTTTTATCAATAATTAATTCCTTCAAATGTAAGGTAGAGCTATAAATATAAAATTTCAGTAAATTATATGAATACTTCTCACCAATTTTATTATGTTTTTCATGACATAAAAAAGATTTAAGATTAAAATAATTTTCATAAAAATATTCTATTGTAGAATACTAATATTATAGAGCCTTTATTAATTTTATTTTATCATTTAATATTCCAATCTCTTATTCATAACAATATAAAAACTCATAAGGGTTGATTATAAAAATGGTTTTTTCCTCATGGAGGTATTTTATTGAATTATGTATGTTTAAATCCAAAGTCTATTCACCAAAAGTCATGAAAAGAGTCCCTTCATTAACATTTATTAGTATTTTATAATTATTAAGAGATAATATTACTAGATTAATTGGGGAATGTATCTTAAATTTTTCCTCCTCTATGTCATGAATGTAGAAATCCATAGGGAATAAAAAAACTTATACACTCACTTGAACATATTCAAGTATGCCAACTGGGTGAAAAATATCTAGGCTATCAAGTTACACAACCACTCATGTGGGTTTAAGTTATACTATCTATATATATGGATAAACTGAGAAAGAAATTTCAATAAGTAACGCTTCTAAAACAAATAATGTATTGGAAAATTTAAGGTCACCAATAGTTTTGGGGATAGAGAAGATAACTGGATCTTGAAAATTAGTGTGTATTTATGTGGTGAAAAGTGTAGAAACACTTTTTCTTAGACTTACCATTCCACTACTTCACAATATTCTCCTTTCAGTGCATATTTCGTTGATGAATTTCACATAACTTGAAATATAGATGATGGAATCCAATAAAGGGTGTTCTGATCTCTACATTTTAGAAAACATATAAGATCTCTTGATTTAATGACACTTAATTAGTTTTATAAGGTTCATTCATCTTGACAGGGAATATATGTTAGGTATGATGTGGATTTTCCATTTTATCTTTCCCTTTATCTTTCTGTACAAGGGTTTTTTCTCTAAGTACTTCTTCATAGGGTTCTTTTACTTGGGTAAATCCTTTAGTATTAGTGTGTTATACACTTCTATCTTCTTCTCTAGATGGTGATTCTTAAATTATTCATAGACCTTTTCCACTCCTTAAAATAATATAACTAATGTTTCCTCTGGGGTTATGAATTGATTGGGTATTAATATTACCCAATATATCATATTTTAATTTAATGATGGTATTCAAGATATAGCTACTAGACTTCAAATGTTATTTCATCAGGTCTTCCATTGAGTGTTCTTAAGATTTCCTTAGTTATTAGATTATAGAAGGTTGAGAATTATATATTTGGAATGTTGGTCTCTAGAAAATTGGTTGAAGACCTTCTAAAATGGTGGTATTTGATATTTTTGGTTTCCAAATCCATATTGAGTGTTTGAATACTCTATGCTTCCTTGGTCATAGCTTGGCCACTACTGGTATGGTATTTAGTAGACGACTTCACAGTTTTCTTGAATTTGAGGGAAACCATCAGTGTAGTGCTCTATGGATTAACAGATTTCTAATACCTTAGAAGATATACAATGAAATTTATATATCACAACGTTAAAATATTAATTTTTAAAAAAGTAGTTTAGTTTTACAATTTTATTTTCAATTAAAGGAGAGTGAGAACTATTTACCTCATGTACTCCACTTTTTTTAGTTCTTATGTTCAATTACTGAGAATTTTTGGAGATTGTTTCAATTAGATAACTAACTTCAGTAGGGGATTATACAATCAATGATAATCTAGAGAAAGTATGAAAAAGGTTTCAGTCATTATCCATTAGTACATGGTAAATGAATAATTAAAAATGATACTCTTCACAGGTTTGGTGTGGGCATTTTTTTTAATCACTTTAATATTTCCCAAAACTCATAAAGGGTATCTCCACATGTATATTTTATTGAATATATCTCCTTTCCTAGATGGACACCCCTTGATGTAGGTAAATTCATTTGAAAGAAGGCTCTGTGTAATTTAGTATAGGATGTGATCTCTCGAAGTTGTATGTTGTAGAGCCACTCCTTGATAGACCCTTCAAGGGGGAAGGAAAATTCATTCCTATTGATTTGAGCCTCAGTGAATCCAATATGTTTTAAGCTATTAAAAACTTCTTTAAATTCTCATATATTCCTATTGGTGTCTTCTCCTAAAAACCATATAACATTGGTAGGTGAATTAGCATTCCAATTTTAATCTCTCAATCCTATTCATAATTCATTTGAAACTACCAATTGTTATTGAAATAGGTTCATAGAGTTATAAAAAATTTATATTCAATTGGTCTTGATTATATTCCATGTTTATTAATCCTAAGGTGACTTTAGTGGAAGAAAAAAATGAGTATGGGGAGTTGGTCAATGGGATAGTGGAAAACTCCCTTTCCGCTTCCTCTATGAATCATAGAGTTCTAAGTCTCTCTAGAATAGATAAATCAGCCTATGGATCGAGCCCAATAAGGATAGATGAATTGGATCATGTTATTTGTTGGATTAATTTTAAAATAAATGTAAGATAAAAACACTATCCTCTGGGGAAATGATGCTATGTTTTATGATCCATCAATCACAAGGTGACCAACAAAACAAATTCTGAACCTAAGTAAATATAGTAATAGAGGAATCATGATTTCTATGAAGATTAAAGTGTTATGGTTGTGTTATTCTTTTTTTTGGTGGATTTAGTGTGAGAAAATAGCCTGTGAGATTGAAAATAATTGTTTTTAAATTCAATTTTAAAATAGGTGTCATAACATCATATGTCTCTTACATTTCCCTTTATATGGTTATTTTAATTTTTACTATAATCATATCTCTCCAGTAATGTGAAATTTATCTCGATTACTATATCTTGGAATTTTTGGTCCAATCAGAGGGATGAAATTACCACTGCAACCTCCAATCTTCCCTGGAATATAAATTGAATATCTATAGTTACCCTTAATTCAACACACCACTAACATTCATGAGTAATGGAGGGGACCTAAGTGACATGTGTTTGCGATCTAGTGAAGAAGTAAGATGAATTCATAATGTAAGAAATAAGGAAATATCTTAAAGTTTATATAATTTGAATGAATCCTAATATTAACATAAGTGAATAACTATTAAAGTGTGGAATTCCATAACAATGGGATAGGGGGAATCTCTTTGGTTTTTCCACTAATGTCTTAGTGTGCAATTACTGGAGTGCCATTCAACATTTGTTTCAAATCCTTAGATGTTTCATGATTCTTATATCCCTAATTTCATTTATATGCTAATTCTATGACATAATTAAAAAATTAAATACATAAACAATTTAATCCTCTCACATTAATGTTTTCCATAGAATAGATGAATCCTTAGTTTAGGATATAACCCTTTGATTATGGAATTGACTAAGATAATGACCATATTCTCCACCCATAATACATTAAACAAAAAAGGGTGTCAAGGGATGCAATTTATTCTCTTACAACATATTATATATATTTTTATGGAAACTATCTATATTAGAACCTAATTTTACACACTTAAAACACCTTCGAGTTCCTTTGTGAAATTTCAATTGGTACCTCTTTCCACATTTTTGACATTCAAGAAATTGAATCATCTTTCCATTATGACCTTTATGAGATAAAATTCCTTGAGATTATGTCCCCCTTTATTTGATATCTTTGTACATTAAACTATATGCTAGTTATTAATTATGATTTTTTATAGATGGTTTGGAATAATCATGATATTATTACTTGATCTACCATAATGTTAAGTATATCATTTGGAAAGTCATCATATTATATCTCTCATTGGTTATTCATATGGTTTATCATATTTCCAACCATTAAATAGAATAAATATAAATATTATGGATTAGTACTTTTAAAATACAAAAAACATAAATGAAAAAACATTCACATTAAAAGAATAAATCATAAATGACATATATTCCTTACCTTATTTATTTATAGGATTTAATCTAAGTTATCCATGACCCATTTCATTGAATAATATCATATAGAATTTTTGTTCCCTTAATAATGGTTCTCAATGAACTAGAGAATTTATCAAAGTATATACCCCAGGAGTGTCAAACAAGGTGTGATATAAGGCCAATTATCATGCACTAGTTCCTAATTTATTCTAGCTCAAAAAGGTGATTTCAAGGTTGTTACCCCTAGGTTTATCTATACCAGGGTAACATACACTTATAGTATCCAGATATGGATGTATTTTTTTGGAAACCACATACTATATACATTACCAAAAATTAGGGATGTTTTATTATGTTTATTCTCATACGTATGGCTTTCTCTATAATTTTATAATCATAATCCCAAAATAACCAAACATTACTTTGATAACAGCTATAGTAGTCTGGAATTACTTCCACTTTAAAATAATTTATGCCTATTAGAGAACTCCATGGGAATCTACACATCCTAGGAGGGAAACACCACTATCCCTCAAGGGAATCTATTTCTTCATGAATCCCTTAGGAAGAGATACTGGATTCATCCAACACACACACAAGGTAGTTCGTAAGGATCATATTACTTCCTTTACTCTGATACCAACTATGAAAACCCTTGTCTTGATTACATAGTAATTCATGATATATTACACAATAATAAATTTAATAATACCAAGAAGATCGAGAAACCCAGTTTCATTCAATAATTTGGAACATAACAAAATTACATGACACACATATACAAAACCATAATTTCAAACTTTCTTCACATGCTTCAAACATTCCATAGATTTTAATATTGCATAGGATAACCTGAGGGCATATATAATAAAGGGAACACATATAAAGAAAATCAAGTCAATAAACAAAGCATAACATGAAGTAAGTTTTACATTTTAGACAATAGTAATTTCAAATGTGACATGAAAGTGGTGAAAATAGTAAACATGAAAAAAGCGGTGATATTTATCATAGTAACATAAAGACCACATGGGAATGTCGCAGAAACATTAAACATAGCATCATAAACATAGGTCATGGATAAAAACCAAGAAATAGTAACATGGTTGAAAAAGTACCATAATAGATTATGTTCACTACCTAATCCTATAAATTGTGTCTCATGAGACTAAGACATTACCCAATTCATTCTAGCACTATATAATTTTGAGAAGACCCAGTGATTTCTTATCATGTACACACATATGTGTTACAGATAGATCATAAAAGATAAAGATGTATTTCATAAATTTTAACCCCAAGATCATAGAGTGTGGGTTAAATATATGTAAGTACCAAATAAATTAATGATATTTAATTCTAGGTGAGTTCCATTGAGTTTAAATGGTGGTGTATATTCATGACACAATCGTTAGGCATGAAAAAACCTAGTGAAATTTCAGCAGCCTGACAATAATACTTAAAGATACATAAAATGGTTTAATTAAATTTAAAGGGTCTCTCATAATTTTAAAATAAAAATTAAAATAAAAGAGATTTAGAAAAATATATCCCTACATAAGTAATTGAAAATAAAAAGTCATAAAATAGAGAATGTGATTGAATAAATAGTAGAATTAGAGGATCCATTATTGAATTTCGGCATAGTAATGGATTAGGTAAATGATATAATGAGAGGCGATAAATGATATAAAATTATTTTAAAATAAAATCTATCATAGTGGTATATTTATTAATTTATTAAAACATAACCAATTTATATTAAAATGGTATAAATACAAATAATGTGCTTGAATTGAAAAGAAGAGAGAGAGGTCTCCTACTAAATTTCAGCATAGTAACAGCTTAAGTAAAGGTTTTAAAAATAAGGGATAAATGATATATACTTATAAGAAATTAAATTAAATAGTAAATTGAAATTTATAAATTAATTAAAACATAAACAAATGAGATTCAAAAGGTTAAATATAAATAGGGTTCTTGAATAGAAAAGAAGAGATAAATATTCCCCTTACCTTGAGAGGGTGACTCTAAATGCCTGAGAGAAGATTCTTGAGATCCTGGGGGTACCTTGATAGGAATAAATGTTGTAATGGGTATATTAATTTCATGATATATGTTTTTATAGTGAATAGGAATGGTATTTGGGTGGGTTTTTATAAGAAAATAAGAGGATTTCTTTATTATTTTGCAAACATAGGTTTTGGACTCTATACAATAAAATAATAAAAAAAAACCTTACCATAGTTTTCCCCTTGTTATTTACGAATAATATTGTTTTAATTGTATAGTAATTACATAAAAAAAAATATTAAAACAACACCCTTGGCTATGTGGAAGTGAGTCATGTTTACAATGAATTGACTTTAAAACCGTAAAATATAATATAGGTTTTGGATGATTCATAATGGGATTATAAAATTAATCAAATACCCTCAAAACACATTATTTTAAAGGGGAAACATATATTTTTTCATGGATAAATATTATAGAACAACATCACTTTTAGGTAATTATGATGTCATAATAACTACCATATATTTATACTGCATTTAATTATTACCCGAAAATTCGACTATCCTGGAAAATCATGATAAATTAACCATCAGATAATTTCCTAGTGGTGAATCCAAAAAATAATATTTATTTTATCTCAATAATTATTAAAATACGATAAATTAAAATTTTAAATTAAAATCCTCATTAATTGAAAAATATAGGGTTTTTATAATAACCATTTTCGGACCCTTATAGAAATTATTTTTGACTTCATGAAAATATATTACCATTTATAATTAATATATACTATATAATATTATTATTTAATTAAAAAATATTTTATTTTGATTAGTTAAAAAGACTATATTGATTGAAACTATATATTTTCCAAAATACAATTTCTGTTTTAATTCAACAAAAAACTATTTTTTTTCTTCAAAATAATCATTTATAAAGTAAAAAATATATAATCATTATTATATTTAATTTAAATTATAAATATTAATTCTTTTAGGATTATATTTTTTCTTGTCCTTGTTAAAATATTTTTGGTAATAAATATTAACCACAGTTACTATTCATGATGTATGAATATTAAGTTGAATTTTTTACCTAATATTAATTATGATTATTCCAAATATTGAATATATTTTTTAAAAATAAATTCATATAGGTGTAAGAATATAATTTAAAATAAAATACTCAAGTGTGATGGAAAGTGGTTTTTTCAAAAAATCCATTTTCAAGGGAAAAAAGATATTAGTTTTACTCTATAACTAGTAATATTAATTATATTAATTTAAATTAATATTGATGGATATTTTATCCATAAATTTTATTGAAATAATTTCCCATGATTGGTCATTTTAAATTAATTAAAAGGTAAAATATTATGATTTTAAAAGAGTTTTCAATTTTTTTTCAAAACTAAAAACAACTTATACTAGAATCCAGTAAAAAAAATATTTAAATGTAATTAATTGGATTAAATATTACTAAATAATTAATATTTTAGTTTAAAAAATATTAAAATATTATGTGTACGTTTTAGGTTACTAGATAAATCAAAATAAATGGTGGTTTTACAAAACAATTTCATTTTTTCACCATTTTCTGAAAAATAAATAATTTATAAAAAATTAAAACATTTCACCCTAAGTTAATTTTGATAAAATTATTTAAGAAATAATTTTAATTTTAACAAATATAATTTCTCAATATTATAGGAATTAACTATAATATTTCGTCATAAAAATAAATAAAAATAATTTTTAAAGAATAAAATGACATTACTAAAAATTGAGTGATTATTTAATAATAGTTTATTAATATATTTTTATTTAGGGGGAAAATTATTTATATTTCTTAATGTAGTTTTAACTATTAATATCAATAACTTCAATGGATATGTTATAATAGTCATATTTAAATTATTATTTTTTGTTTGGGTTTGTTGTTGCGTATCACATACGTTGTTGAACATAATTTTCTCTTTAAAAAAATCATGGAGTTATAATATTCCTCTTAAATGAAACTAATATTCTAATCACATCATAAGGAGATAATATCATTGGTTTTATGGAAAATATAACTTTATTCATGATATTATTTATTTCATTATGATTATTATTATCTATGAATAGGTTGTATTCCTTTTAGAATTGTTGAGTGGCTAACTTTAGTGGCTAAAAGGAAACATATTACATATTATTAATATAATAAAAAATATTAAAGGATTTATTGATGATACCCATAACAATAAGGATATAGAAACCCACATTGGGAGACATATTGGTAAAAATATTATGTTTATGATCACAAATTTTATTTTAGTTAATATAAAGTAATGATAAATATCTAATTGGATATGCATATTATTGGTGTTATATTTGTTCGTAAAAATTTATTATAAATTTTTTTAATAACTAAATCACCCATCCTATAAATGATTCATCTTTAGTTACAATGAATTATATGTCATATAAAATCACCATAGATTTCTTCAAAGATCCAAAATGTTTTAGATCTTCATATTTTTACATATCAGAGTATTCTGTATGTAACTTTATTTGTTGATTATTTTGATCAAATATATAGAATATGAATTATATAATTAGGAAGGGTGTTGAAAAAGTATAATTAATTACCATGTATGTGATAATAATATGATTTATTATTTATTATCCTTAGGTTTGGAAGCATTGGATTCGGTTGGAAAAAGTTATTTTAGATAGAAAAAATGGGATTCTATAAATTTTATTGATAAAAAGAACATTGATAATGGTATAAGAATATTAAATATTACGTTAAATATAATTTCAAAAAAAAATTCACTACAGAGATGAGTTATAGGAAGGAAGAAAAAATCTAGGTAAAACTATAAAACATATATAAAAGAAATAATTAAGTTGAATAATACCAACATAAAATACATAGGGATCCATTTCAATATGTTTGAATGAAATATGATGATTTTTAGATAGTTTATTAACTATAATAAATGAAACCATGAACATTGTATGAGGATACAATGAATAATTTTTGGAATCCATATTTTTTTAAAAAAATATAGAGTATTTTTTTCAAAATATATTTGATTAAAAATTATGTGCAATTAAAAAGGTGATATTGATTTATTTCTATTAGATTATCTTTATATTATACCCATATCGTATGAGATAAAAAATAATATAGTATTAAAGAAGTTTTAAATTAATATAAATAAAATTAATTTTAAAGAAAGTAAAAGTTTAAAATATAAAATTAAGAAGGAAGAAGGTTTAATTTATTAATTATAGGAGAAATAAGGTGAGTAAGGTCTTGATAATCCCATATTACTTATCCATAAAAGTTTTAGAAAAAGAAAAGTTAAGTTAAAATTAAAACTATCATTTAATTGTTTTTGATAAGGTTGAATAAGAAAAGTCTCTATTAGTTTTTCTAAGTGAAAGAGTGTCGAAAATGATGAAGAAGATTTAGATAAACTTGTACCTAGATGAAAATTCACCAAGAATATAAAGTTTAAGAAGATAAAAAATGTTTTAAAAAATAGAAAGATAAATTATTAAATAAAAGTCTATTAAACAGGAGTGATAAATATAGAAATTATAAAGATATAAGTGATAAAAATTATGAGGAATTTAATGATAAAAAATAACAATAACATCTCAAACTAGTAATAAAGAAAAATCTATAAGAAATTAAAAAAAAGATCATTAAAGTGGAAGAATAATATAATGAACATATGATTAAAAATAATCACAATATATATCGATTTAAACACTCAATATAAAAATGACACAAAAATACTTAATAAGAATTATAAAATAATTATAACGAATTTATGGTCTTTAAGAGGGAATCTATATTTTTAGAAAACAATAAAGAGATAAATATTCATGTTCGAAATCATGGAAGAATCAAATAAAACCCTGAGGTCAAAGGTAATATATTCGAACAGGAGTTCATAAAGTTGTAATAAATGTACTTTAATCCTTATGAGAGTCTGAATATATTTAATTATAATATTTAAATGGTTTTTGATAGTAGCTAAAAAACATAAAAATTTATTGAAAATAGAAATATTTCATATATGAAACATTGTGAGTGCATTTATCATAAAATAAACCACTAAAAATGAAATAAAGGATTAAATTTTTTAGTTAATCATCTCATAAAAATTTAAATAAAGTTGAGGTATGTTTTAGTCTATAACTATCATAATTTTTTAATACCATTTATACTAATAGTGTACATTCAAATTTTTTTTATCTACATATCTAGGTCGAGAAAAATCAAATAAAACCCCTTAATTATATAGGTAGTTGAAAGAAAACCTAATGGATTTTCTCTTAATTTTTTTTAAAAATACCCTAAATTAATAAAGAAATAAATTTTCATATTTTTTGAAAAAATATAAAAAATGGAGCTTGATCCATATTTAATTATAATTTTATGTTATATGTAGATTATAGACACAAATAGATTGTTTAATAGTATGATATTTATTTTGGTGGAAAAATAATAGTATTGTATCACAATGAATTCAAATTGAGAAAAATAAATTATGATCTTCCAAAAAAACATAGAATTGATTATCAAGAAAAATATTATTGAAGTTGTGACCTAGTGAGCCATTCACACTAAAAAATTAATAATTTTATTAAGGGATAAGAGGAAAGAAAGTGATAATCACAAGATCACAAGGTTTTGTAGTTATGGTGTCTAAGAACATACCCAATCACAAAAGACATAAATTCATGAGGTAAAGAGGAAATACACGAGTAGATAATAATTATATCATCCTCCCTTACATTCAGTGCATGCTTATCAGTTTCCATGTTCCCCTCTTTTCATGTATAAAGAATCTCAACCTATACGTTGATATGCCAATTTCACACTTTGATATAGAATATAATGGAACAATTGATAGGTAAATTTTCTTTAATGTGTGATAATTTTCATCATTATTTTAATGAATCAATTAATTTTCTATCAATATAATTAATGTAAATATTTTCTTTAATTAATACCCATAAAATAATACAATCAAGGGAGACTATGGTATAAAAAGTTTCTTTAAAAGATTTTAATATCGGAAATTCTTGGATCCTTCATAGTGGATGTTCCTACAAAATGTTTTGAGTCACAAATAAATATAAATAATGTTAATATATTTAATTTTGGTGAAGTTAATTTTAGAAATGATAGTGATTGGATGATAAATGAAGTTTTTACATCTCTAACTTAAGATAAAAACCAAAATTAAATGATGTTTTTTTTAAAGGTATCTTAAAAACTTTCTAACTATATTATAATTTTGTAATAATAAAAATAAAGACATATTTAAGAAGAATGGTTTCCCCTTTAGATTCTTGAAGTATTTATATGTTCTTTTAAGTATAAAAATAACATTTAATAATATATAAAACATATTTATCATGGATAATGAAGATGTAAAAATTCAACCATGAAAGATGTTGTTATACACTCGACAAAAATAAAAGGCAATGTGAATATATTTTTGAAGCCTTCTAATATATTATCTATAATAATTTCACAATACAATCCAAGATACAATGAGTAATAATTAATTTTAATTTTGTGTGGTCCTATGAGACATCACTCTATATGATGTGAATGTTTCATCATATTCATTGATTATTTCCCATTAATGAATAATATGATGTTTATAAAAAATAGGTAACATTCCATCACGATACTCAAAAATATTAAAATGGATATATAAAAATTAATGGGACGATTCTCAATGAAACTAAAGAATGACAAAGGGATTGGATTTAATTCAAATTCTATGGAAATATATTATAAAAATCTAATAAAAAATAATTTTATTAATCATAAAATCCCAAATATAATGGAGTGAAAGAAAAATAAAATAATAATGTTATGGAAATTAGAATTTCTATTTTAGATAATTTTGTCACATTAATCCACTTTTGGAGAGAATTTGTATAAGTAACTATACACAAACAAAATAAATACTTATTAAGACGAAATTTACATATTACTACCAATGAAATTTATTTTAATAATAAACCACCCGTCCAATAATTTAAATTGTTTAAAATTCATTATGTGATCAATATAAATGATTTAAGTTTCTAATATTTCTATGAATTAGTAGATTATGGAGTTTTTATAATAATTTGTGAGTTGAAATGGCTTAAAGTACTATAAAAAAGACACAAAAATTATGTTATTTTTAGGATAACACGACTATTAAAGTGATTATATTATGATATAAGAATATATGATAAATTAAAAATATTATTAACAATTCAATTTTAGAATTATAAAAGAATCATAGAAGAAAATTATGAAGATGAAGAGATATTTATAGAGGTTGACTCAAAATACAAGAGTGATGACAAAACTTAATAAGCGTGTTAAAAAAATATTTAAGGGTTAATAGAGATTATAATGATGAGAATGATAATTAAAATTAGAATTATTATAAAAATAAGTTTTTTAATAAATTATATGTCAAACCTCCCATTTATCATGGATTTATCCAATAAAAGTGGATTAATTAATTCATAATAACGAATGAGTGAGTATTCTGAATGTGTAATTTAATTAAATAAAAAACAATTTTTTTTTATTTTTTCCTTTGAATGAATAAAAATCATTCATGTACCAGGAAACCATAATAAAATATAAACCAAAAACATCAACCCTTTGAATACAAAATCATGCATGATATAAAACGAAGAATATAATATTAAAAGAAGTTGGTTGAGTCTCTTATCTTTAATCATGTGTTTGATGAATATCACTTAAAAGAATAAAAATGAATCCGCATTCATAGTATATCTATATGTTTATTAATTATCTAATGGTTTTAAAAGATCCTCATTTGAACCATGGTATGCTATTACATTAGGTGTAATTAAAGAAAAATGAAGGAAAATTTGGAAAAAAAAAATTTCATCACACACAAGATAATTGAATAACATTTTCATGGACTCAAAATCATTTATATAATCCTTGGGGAAATTACCATTGTATTTATTTATTTAATCAAAAATTTATAAAATTTTAATAAATAATATACTATTATATAGTTTTTTAACCCCTCGAACAAATACATGTATTTAACATTTAAATGTATCATTCAATCCCTCATACATTTAATAAATTAATGAAGAATTAATCTATAAGACCCAAATGTTAAAAATTAACATTAAACTTCCATTTCCTTAATATTATATTATTCAGACATATCAAAACACGTGAAATATTCCCTTATTATACATTTAAATATAGGTAAGGTAGTGGATAAAATAATATTATATCACAACATCATATGCAATGATATACCCAATCAAAGCATACATTATTTCTTTATATCTTGAATTTATTATCCTAAAATATCCCTATATTTTATTATATGATATGGTTAGAATATATTTTTATTATAATAGGACATTGTACATATCTCCATAAATCTCCCACTTTCACTGATTCCACATGTATTTTGTGTCATTTTATCTTATATTACACTATATATAATAAATATTAAAATTATATCTAAAAAATCTTTTGGATATTTCCAAAAAAACATTTCATAATACATCAATAATTTCACAATTTATGAATTCATTATTTGTCATCATTTATCAGAAAATAGCATTTTATAAACATTAGAACACTTTTAGTGAATGTGACACCCCGTATTTGCACTCTAGAAATCTAGTGAAAATCAACATATTCTTTTTTATTGTAATTGAAACCAACTGAATCGTCCTTAACATAATGATTCATTATTATAATACCAAAAAAATTAATGAGTCACTTACACTCTATGAGAATTTTAGATTTATATTTTCAGAGAGTTAGGAAAAACATTAATCTAACAAAACCCATATCTTTAAAATATAATGGTATTTTTTCCATTATACTGAGAATTACTTATTATATAATATGTATTCAATATATACCACAAATTATCCAAACATGATACCCTTAGGTACATATAATATTTATTATACTTCTTATTAACCTAGAGAAATTGAACCATAAAGAAGGTGAGATCAAACACTTAGTAAGAGGTAGTATATACCAGAAGTCATTATCTAATAAACATGCCACAAATAATATATAAGGAATAAATAAATCGAATAATGTTATATAATTGATAACATGAACTTGAAATAAATCAATGGATGACATAAAAATAAGAATAACCACATAGATAAAAATAAATGAATTTTTAGTGGCCAAATTCATAATTTCAACCATTATTAATATTACTAAAAGGCATCGAACTAGTCATCATTATTACTATTATGGCCAAACAAAATACATAATTCTTATAGTCACGATGAAAACCATGGTTTTATTATCATTATGACCTCAACTAACACATTATTCTTAATACAATGACCATAACCAAGACATTATTCTTACCTCCATGACCATAAAAAATACATTTTTATTACCATAATTATAGTAGGATAGACATTATTATTACCATCAATATTGTTTCCAAGACATAGTTATTTTTATAATGAAAACATCAAACCATTATTCTCCCCATAAGGAAAGAATATAAGAAATTATTTTTACTAATATTACCATATACAAGAAATTATTCTTTCAATCATGACTATGTTAATACATAATTATTATAGTCATGACCACAACTAAGATATAATTCTTATCGTCATGACTGTTACAAAGATATTATATTTACCCACATGACCATATCTTAGTATTTATTCTTAAATTTAGAACCAAAACCAAGATATTATTCTTACTAAATTATTTCTATATATATTAAATGATTAATGTGATATATATTTAGCTTTCCTAAGTCATCATTAAACATTTATATTAGTAAAATAAACAAATATGATATCATGTTTTTCCCTAGTCAATGATTAGAATAACATTATCATAAGACATCCATAGAAATAAGGTGGATGATATCATTAGAGAATATATCTAATGAATATAAAATGATTTAATGGTTGTTGAAAGAGATACAAAACACTTTTAAAATATCCTGAAAAATTTTTCGGAAGAAGAAAAAATACACAATAAAATTTCCGTGAAAAATTTCGGAACTTATAGGGGAAAATTCATTAACAATACCAACAAATACAGTGAGAAATGAGTTTTTGTGAAAAAATTTAAAAAGGGATTCCTTTAACATTTTTTAGTGAAGGTAAAATTTATTAGGAAATTAAGGTACATAAAAATTTTAAAAAATAATTTTCAAAAATATGATAAAATTTTAAAGAGAACCATAAAATAGTTTTTATAAAAAAATTAACATAGTTATAAAAGATGAAGTTATAGGTCACATTAAAAATCATTTTCAAAAAATATGTAGTAATTTTTATATGACTTTTAATTTTAAAAAGAATAATCAATTATTTATCCTTGAAAAATAAAAAATGTTTTTTCATAGAAAATATGTGGTTAAAGATAAAATATATAAAAATGAAAGGAAATGCCTTTTATAATATATTTAAAATACCTTTTTTAAAAATCACATCATTAAAAGGGTAATAAAAAATTATTTTAAAAAAACATAAAAAGGAAATTTTAATATTAAATGAGATAATAAAATTTGGGTTTAGAAAATATTAATGGAGAACATTTAATTTGAAAATAATATGGATATAGAGGAAAAATATTTCATTGTAGAAAAAGTGAGATTGGAAAAGAAACTCTTACAACTTTGGTAATATTTAAATTATAAAACAATAAAGGAAATAACATCATAATAAATTATAAATATAATTTATTAAATAAAGGATATGGTAAAATATTATTATGGGGTGTTATATCTATAATACGTAATGAAAAATGGATGTGGATATAGAACATATGTTAATGAATGGAAATTGAGATGAGAAAAACCATACCTTAAATCATGACTTAGGAAAAAGATATTTTATATCCAATATCATCAACACAAAAAATTAATAAATAATTTTTGAAACTTATTCATATCTATTAAATTTCATTTTCTTCAATTATAACCATTAATTATGAATTCTCTATTTAGTTTTTGTTTATTTTCATCAACAAAGGTTAGTAACCTTGATTCTTTTATATGAGTTACATAATGGAGATAAAGATTTTAATTTTTTTTATCAAAATATCACAATTCCATTATTATATAATGAACTATAATTTAAGTTTAATAATTATTTATAATTTTATAATATCATTTTATGGTAATTTTAGGAATGATTTTTGATGCTGAGAAAGATCATAATCTTATTTGGGGTAATTTGCTGATATCTACAGATTATATTATAATGATTAATATATTTTTTCAATGTTAAGAATATGAAATAATATATAATATAATTATTAGAATAATATTTAAAAATTAAAATATTTCTATAACAATACTTAAAAGAAGCGATGAGAAGTGAAACACGTTGTCTTTGGTTGTAGTAGTCAGCACAAAACACTTGGTTAGTTTTCATTTTACAAAGCATGATAATATTAAAAGAATGAAAATTTTATCTTAATAATACTTTAATCATTTCATAAATATCATATTTATATATTAGTCCATTTTTAGAACTATCCATGAAAATCAATGGCGAGAAATGAAAGATTTCATTCATGGAGCTGATAGTCCATGCATACGCATGGATGCTAATTTAGTATTTTGAATGATGTAATAAAGGAAAGGTAAATAATGATATATGTTTTTAAATTGTTAAATTACTTATAAATATCATATTTATTTATTAAATAAATTCATAGAACCATCCAATTAAGTAAATTAAGAAAAGAAAAACACATCATAAATGAAGTCGATAGTCTGTATGTATGCACGAGTGGCATTATAATTTTTTGAATGGTTGGGAGGAATATAGGAAATGATATTTACACCAATATAATAATATTTTAGCATACTATTGTTATAGATTTCATTATATTATTATGGTTAAAATAGGTTTGGAGGAGAATGATATAGAATAAAAATATTAGGGAGTGATTAATACTCATGTTAAGAACTTGAACCTTCCCTTAGAGACTACTTAGAAGTGGAGGGATTTTGAAAAATTATTGTGAATAGAGGATTATAAAAATGGATGATTATTATAAGAGAGGTTAAATGGTGAGAAGTTAAGGATGAATTCAGAAGCTAAGTGTGTCTTAAAGAGGGAGTAAGAAAGTACTTGTTATAGGTGAATTGTGACCCCCAAAATTATTAAATTATAACTTTGCATTCAATAATTTATGTGACATGAAACATTGAGATAAAACAACCCACAATTTTTTTTTAAATTTGATATCTTTGATAGATTTTGGAATACTCAACCCTAAGTCTAAATGAACTATAATAGAGTAAACCATTATAACCTACACACTAAATTATCATGTATAAATGGTATGAACTAAATTAATAAAATTATGTTTATCTTTTGGTTTGAAATAAAATAAGAATCATTTAAAATAAAAATAAATGCTTTCTGAAAAAATGTATTTTTTTTCTAAAAGTCGGTTTAATTGGACATTCCACACATAATTTAAAATTAATTTTTACCACTTTAAGATATTTATTTGATAAAATTAACTTAATTTTTGAAATTAAAATATCAAAATTATCTTAGGTTTAATTTTTCAGATTTTTCTAAAATGTTTCAATTTTTAATGGATAATGAAATATACTGATTTTTATAGAAAACTACCTTTTATTGTTTAAATAATTCATAATGTTAAATTCAATTTTAAATTTTATTAAAGTAAAATTAATTCAATTATATTACAATTTATCTAGTTTAGGTCATTATAATAAATTTAATATTGAATTTTTTTATTAAAACCTTCTGTACTTATGATAATTTTCTCTCTGAAAAACCACGTTTTCATTGGATTTGTAGGTATAATTCAAAATGTAATTCATCCAATTATATGAATTGAATATGTAAAAATGGATTAAATATTTAGAATAACAAAATTATTTTATCTAATAAGTTCAACTTAATTTTGACCATTTTGAATAGTAAAAGCAGTAAATATTAATTTCCATAGTTAAGGTAAAAAATGATTTACTTGGGGGCGGGGGTAAAATAAGATGATAAATGACAAAAAAAACCTTGTATAAAAACAATTTTATAGCCGAATTTAGACTTTATAACCTATAATTATCTATAATGACCCATTTTTAGGCTTTTGACATTATAGAAATGTGGGATTAATTGACTGTTTTACGAAATTCCATGTGTGCCCAATCCCCCACTTATAAAACACATCCCCCTATATACCCCTATTCACAAAAGCAAAGCCAATTAGTTTTTCCAATCTATGAAAAAATCAATTCCTTACTCCCCTACCAACATATTAGAGTCCTTTTTTTATCATAAATCCAACCTATGAAGGATTTTGGTGTAAACCTAGAGAAGTTGTTTAAAGAAGAGGTAATGTTTTTAAACGAATGTTTTTATTTTGTTTGTTCTTCCATCTCATGAAAATATTATTAAACCATTATTATATAATAATAAAAAAACTATTCCATATATTGAGATGTTATTATGTTAATTTTATGAACTATATCAATATCCACTTCCATCAAATGGGGAATGAAACCATCGATTGTGTTTTCAAAGGACTACCACCTTGCGAACTAAGGTAATTTTATACCATCACCACCTATTAAGGGTGGATATAATTATGGATATAAATATTTTTAAGTTATTTATTATATAATTACATTTATTTTATTATGATATCACATATACCCTCTTATATTCTATACCGTTTAAAATATGAAAACATCTCTTGTGTGTACAACGGATGACTGGTTCACGAAGTGATGTGATTCATTTTTCACATACTATTTACATGAAATGTAATAAGGATAAATTTAATGAATATATGTGATATATATTAAATTATATTTTTTATGTAAAATTAATATGTAATACACTTCCTTTCCCTTTCACCCGTTTAGGGAATGATAACGTCGCTCAAATTTAAGTTTGACCTACTATTTCTACAAAGCGATCTGATCTATTATAAATGTTCAAATTTCAATAATTATTATAGATATGTATATAATGAAAAAAATGATATTTAAAAAATTAATATTATTATTTATATTATATATCAATATCTTATACTCAATAACTACAACTTTCATGATAGAACACACAATAGAAAGAAAGGAAACTAATACCCGAAACAATGAAAGTAATGGGAGATTAATGAAGAACACGTGACAAGATATTATATTAGTATAATATATGATATTATAAATATGAATATATTTATGTTATAAATTAATAACATTATTAAAACCATTATATAGTAATTTAAATCATGTTCAGTAAAACAGAAGTGTGAGGTAAGAGACTTTATCTCAATTTCTCTTCGTTAAGGAATATTATAATTTGATTCACCTAAATTATTTAATATGGTGTATATAATTCCCCTTTTTCATGTAATATTACGAATAATTCATAATTCATGGTATTTTATTTTTAAATTGAATTATTTTATCTATAGTTATTTGAATTTAAAATTACCAGGTTGTAAATAATTTTACAATTCAATTTATTTTCATTGGGCTTTATTACTTCTTCATTGTCATTGAAATTATATGATTATGAATATATATAATATTAAATATATTATGTGGTATTTCTACTTATTTTATTATGAATTTTATTTTGTACACGTAATTTATTCATTGACTAATTCTCACTTCCACGTTATGATCTTTATAAGGGTTTATTTCATAATCTCATGTTAATCAGGTTTATTTATACTTGTATTTCAATTAATGAAATTATTCAATAAATATATAATAAAATCCTCCAATATTATAATATTATAGTTATTCATGATATTTTCAATTAATATTATTATTTTCTCTACAATTTAGTACTTAAAATGATTGATATAATGATTTTATTAAAATGCCGCTTCATTTCTCAGTTAAGATGATAATACTTTTTTTGAAAATACATATTTTCAGAAAATGATTTAAATTTATCCAAATGATTTATTAAATTATTTTTTACCTATTTTTTAATTTTTTAAAATGTTTTTTAATTAATATTTTTTTTCAACTTTCGAACAAGGAGCTTTTTACCCTTTTTACAGAAGTGTGAAAGAAATGTTTTTTAAATTATATGATATGCACTAAATTTATTTCCATCATTAAATCATAATTATGTGAAGCTTCCTTTGAAATATTAAGGGATTATTTTTAAAATAAAAATTCCTTTAAAATATTCTTGAAATTTTTAGTTTTAAAAACTGATTTTCTGATTTGAAAGATGATTTAATTCCAGAATTTTTTTAAAGATCTTTTCAATGTATTTATATTCATCATCAACAATAACCTTTTATTTTAGTTATAATATACCAGGTATATGTTGTGATGATACCATTATTAATATTTATATGGATGGTTTGTGATCTTTTTAACCAAGATAAGTGTTGACATTCACTTTCTTGATTCATTTTTATAGTAATTAAATTTACCTTTAAATATCCACTTTCCTATGATCATTGAGAGTTAAATTTCCCCTAAATATAAATATTATTTATCATGTATATAATTAATTCTTAAAACATATATCATTTACATTGAAATTTATTTTATTGACTTAAGAAGTATTGATAAATCCGTATTCTTTACTCAATACATACTTTTTATGATAAGGCATATTGTTTATGAATTAAGTCAATTATCTCATATATGAAGAATTATTTGTACAAAAAGATATAGGTGGGGCCTAGTTATAAATAAAACATAAATGCATCAATTGGTCTCATGAGATGAATCAGATGGATACCCTTAGTTAAATGAGTTTTTAGTGTATACATACCCATCAACTTTAAACTGTCTCGAGATAGGACTTGACAGTAGAGGTATCATGATGCCAAATATCATGAAATTCAATAATTATGTATTTACTTCATTGATAATTTAGTTATTATTATTCATGATATTTTCAAAATGATATTAACTATTTATGCATTTTATTCTCATTTTATTGATTAAATGGCATTTTTTTAGTTATTTTCCTTATCATATTGATTATGCTTTATCTAGTTATGATAGTCATGTTATTGATTAAATGGAATTTGTTTTTAGTTATTTACCTTTATATATTGATTATTATAGTCAAATTTTTATTATGTAATGTGTTTTAATTTATTTACTTATCCATGATTATTCTTATTGATTCATTAAAGTTTTCATTATACCTAACCCTTACTAAGAATTTGGGCTCACTCGTATTTTGTTACTTTTCCCAATAAATACTAATAATGGTATTCAATGATATGCAAGAGGGAATAATTGAATTTTAAAAAAATGTTTTAATTTGTGTTTTAAAATGTAATATGGGAACCATGTATGTATCTAGTTTACAAAGACTACTAAACTATTTAGTCCTCATGGATTTGATTTCTTGTATCTTATGTTAATATAATAAAGTAAGATTCCAACTCTAGGTTATTGAAGTCGGGTTCATTATAGTTGGGATTAGTGTAAATTTAATATCAATCTTGAGAACATTATTTAGGAATGTTTAACATAACCTTGTGATAGAATTTGAGGATATGTATATATGGACAATCTAATTTTTAAGGTAGATATTATGTAGTTTGTTCTAGAAATATATCCTTATCTGGATACTATAAGTGGATGTGTTTTAACATAGATATAACTCAGCGAAATAACTCCAAAAAGTACATTGGTCTTGAACATATCATCACCTAATGCATGAAAATGGGTTTTTCTATGTAGCTAGTTTGACACACCTGGTGGACACACTTAAGATAATTCACATTTTCTTTACATACCATAATAAAATATTGGAATAAAAAAATGAATAAATTAAATTAAAAATAATGCATCTTATATTGAAAATACTTTTTTCATGATTTAGTCATCCTATAAATGGTTTTATGGTTTTCCCACAACTATTATTAATTCCCACATTATCTCTTTGGGTGTTAGTCAATGGATGAAACATGAAGGAATTGTGTTAATGTTGAATATGAAGGAAAATGTGAGGATTATGAGAAAAAAAAATTGGATCATTATAGGAGTAAAATATATTTTGATTAATATTAAACAGTTACACTAAAATATGATTAATAAACTATACCTTAAACCAACTCTCAAACTCACCAAAGATCAGAATGATGGATTTCGATAAGAGGTCGGGTAATAGAGACCATGGAGGAAAGAGGCTCGATTTTCTGTATGTCAAAAATATGGAATGTTAAACCAAGGAATGTGTCCCAATGGAATGGGAAAATGTTCTATGTTTTTAATGTAAGAGCCTAAATAAATGAATTGTTGAGGAAAAATGAATAGTATTATGGAAGGAAATAGAAGTCACCCTAGCATTCTATTTATAGTTCATTATTTAAAATGTGTGGAACCTAGGAATTATCCAAGTTAATGACCTATTATAAAGGTTAAACCATAAATAAATTAAGGACCTATGTTGAAATAAAATGGATGATGCTTTTATGTATTGAGATTCAAGAACTAAACTCTAATAGTTTTTTACCAAAGTTATTTTGGTTCTAAGATTTCTGAATCATATAAGGATTGTTTATAGTTTTATAATCATATTTGTCTTCATTAAAATAAATATTATTGATACCACTATAGGATTATAAGTTTAATGTTAATCCTAATTAAGAAAAAATTAAACACCCCTTTTTAAATTTTGTGTGGTTGGAATATAACATGATTAAGGATATTTTTGGTAAAATTATCTTGGAATGCAACCCATTTGTTTAGTATATGGTTATTAAAAATGTTATTTAAGAAATAATTAACTTAATTTTTTAGGCCTAAGTTTAAAAGGTATTGGTAACATTTAGGGTTTATATTTTATTTGATATTGAAATAAGTATGGGTTATTACAATTTGGGAATTTTATATTAATTATATTAATATGGTTTTAGAAAAAAGGAGAACCCACATACTGGGAGACAAACGATCATGTCTGGAAAGGTCATAGGGAATGAACCCATGACTTAAGGATAATAAGGGTTTAAAACATACCATGGGAATATGTGATTTCATTGATAATATGTCATTGTTTTTTGTTAAATGATTTGATGAATAAATATTAATGATAAACATAGGGTGTTATTATTGATGTTTACAGAATAATATATTATATTGTATATCTTATGCTAACCATATTGGTTTTGGAAAATAGATAGAGGTAGAAGGAAATACTTTTAACTCTTTTATAGATCTTATGATATGTTAAAATATAATTTTAGTGATTTAGGAATAAGAAATTCATTTTTATATATTCATTTCTTGGAGAAAGTGATGAATTGAAAATTTATCGATGCACAACCAAAGGATGAAATTGTTCTTATGAAATTGAAATTTATCATGTAATTATATTTCCTTATATTCATAAACACTAAAATAATTCCTCAAATTTAGAGAGAGGGTGTTTATTTTGTTTATAAATCTACATTTATAAGTGATTAATCAAATATTATTTTAAATCATCAAATATTTTGGGTTTTGGGGTCCTTAACTTTCCATTGATCATTTAATTTCTTGTGATCAATGACCTATTGTATTCTTTATAATTTTTTAACACTTTTCTTAAATGTATAGATCAATAATTTACACCAATTTTATCATAATTATAAACCTAATTATGTGTTTTTAAATAGGAACTATATAATTCCCTTTCTCTCTTGTTAATATTATGTTTTATTAACCATTTTTATGACGTGGGATTTTAATAAATATTTTTTCCAATATCAAACTCTTGGTTTCTGAGCATAAAATAAAATTGTGAGTATGAAATTTATTTAATTTGGAGAGAATATAACACCCCAAAAATTATAAAATAATAACATTTTATTCTTTAACATGTGTTACATGCAACACTAAGCTTAAACAACCCATAAAAATATATATATTTTATAAATTTAATCCCTTCGATAGAACATGCAACCTCAAGTATAAATGTACAATAATGTTGTATACCATTATAAACTAGCCATTAAATTGGAAGGTATTAATATTAATAACTAGATTATAAAAATTATGGTTATTAATTGATTGATAATAAAATAAAAATCCTTTAAAATAAAAAGAAACGTTTTCTGAAAAACTGTATTTTTTCTGAAAGAAGGATTAATTGTACGTTACACACATCATTTAAAATTAATTTTTTCTAATTTTAGAAAATATATTTCATCAAATACAAATATTTTTTAAACAATAATATGAAAATAATTTTAGGGTTAAATTTTAGGATTTTTCTAAAATGGTTTTTTTTCAACAAATAGTGAAAAATACTGATTTTCATTAAAAACTGTATTTTCATTTAAACAATTCAAATGGTCAAATTACATTTTAAATAGTATTTAAAGTAAAATTAGTTAAATTATATTAAAATTTAACTAATTTGGTTATTTAAATAAATTTCATTTTGAATTTTGATATTAAAACCTTATATACATATGAGTTCTTTCTATTTGAAAACTTGATTTTTCATTACATCTATGGGTATAATTTTAAATTGGGTTATTTCACTTATATGAATTGAATTTATAAAAATGGATTAAATATTTTCAATCTTCATAATTTATATTATATAATTAGTTCAAATTATGTTTTGACCATTATAAATATAAAAATCAGTTAAAAATAATTATTGTGGTTAAGGTTAAAACTAATTTACCAGGGCGTTAAACTAAGAATACAAGGGCTATAAATAACATAAAAACTTTTCCAAACCCCATTTTGGCCATATTTATAACTTATTTCTTTTAAGGGTCCATAATTATCAAAATTTGAGTCTTTTTTTATAACATCCTTCTTATTCTCACTAGCTTGAGAAGGTGAGAGGAACATTACATAGCCTTAAGAGACATTCCCAAAATTCCAAAGGATGGAATTGAATGTTTAAGGGATTAAATACACATGGGGGATGATTTTTCCCTTTAGGAATAAAATAAATAACTAAAAAATCCATAACCAAACAAACTACTATATGATTCATGATAACAATGAAAAAAAAATTTAATTTATGAAAAAAAAAATTAAAACATAGTACCACAACAGAAGATTACAATATCAAAATAAATAGTGGAAGACAAAACTCAAAGACTCCAATGATAATTCCAAGCTCCAAACATACTCCATGATCCAAATACACAATAACCCTAGTTTCACGAATTAATACTAAAGATGTGTGATAATTTACCATTTTCAATGTCTTGATAAACAATATTTGCAAAAGCACTGAAGTTCCAAAGAAAGGGTGAGTAATGAAACATAGTATATTTTCCCCCAATGACTACCATACTAACTCTACTAGGATATAACATGTTATCACATTCTTATAAAATATTTTATATAAAATAATATCTAGAAAAATTTATATCAAAATACCAACAAGTGGAAATGTCAAATATTTTTGTCAAACAACAACAATTTCCAAGGAAAGTAACAAAAAAATGTTCCAAAATCATAATTTTAAAATAAAGTTACCAAAATCAATATCCCAAAAAAACACACAATTTCTAAAATTTCACAATCCATCACCAAAAAGGTTATCTACAATCATTTCATACAAAATACACAATCAATTTCAATCAAAATAATCAATTTGAAACTAAGACTTCATGTTATAAATATAGGGGTCGGTATTGAAAACAAAACCTCATGTTTTATGATCAAAATGAAGAACGACACAAATAACATCCACAAAGCAGTGTTAAATATCTATTAAACCCCCTTATATCTCTTACCCTATCATAAACCATGCCAAATCTACTCATATTTGGCATCCAAAACTTTATATCTACACACATTGGGTAGAGATATAAGAATCTGAGAGAGAGGGGAAATTATATCTATCAAAACTACCAAGAACAATCATTTACCTTAAGAATCAAGATTTAATACACCAAGGAAGAACTTCATCTTTATTCATATTCAATAGATAGAGGTTCTCTAACCTTTGAGAGAGTTAAATTCATAGTTGGGGCCATTTAAAAAAAATAATCCTTTAGAGGTGAAAATATGTTAGATCCAAAATTTAAGGGCCTAAATTTTTACTCGTTCATGGTTTAGTCATATGGTTAGATAAATTGTGTGCTAATCGGGCTCCTACCTTTGCCTTAAAGGATACCTTTTATGGCTCGCTCGCACAATTAGTAGATTGTGTGCCATCTATAACTAAGATCACTATCCAACATATGCTGATAAACATAAGTTTTATCCTAGGATTTTTCATGGTTTTAGAAAACTATACGCCTACCCTTTATCCCCTAATTCATTGTATAGGGTTTCTTGTAGGTGTTTCATGGTTTCCCAAAACTATGAACTAAAAGTGAACCTATAGAGTAGCACCAAAACACTAAAAAATTACCCCAAACTCTACCAAAATTCAACCATAAAATCTAAATGATTTAAAAATAATAATAAATGGTTACTAACTTGAAACTAGGGGTGATACATGTTTCATGATACAAACATGGGTGTAATTGATTCTTTTAAAAAATTCCATATGTGTCCTATCCCCCACTTATAAAACGCACCCACTCCCCTGACCCATTAACACTTACAATTATATTTTGGATCAAATAATCAATATAAAAATCACATTCTTAATTCCATCACAACTTCATAGATCTCTTTTTTTATCATAAATCCAACCTAGGAATGATTTTGGTGGAAACCTAAAGAAGTTGTTTAAAGAAGAGGTAACACTCTTAAACGATCATTTTTATATTCTTTATAATTCCACCTCCTTAAAATATAATTAAAAAATTATTATATAATAACTTTAGTATCTTTAAAATATAGATATGTTATTTTGTTAGGGGATTTAACTATATATATCTTCTCTTCCATCAAATGGCAAACCAAACATTCAACCGTTTGTATGGTTGACTACCGCCCCGTAAAGTAATGTAATTAATTTTCCATTCCCATATTTCAAGGTTAGATATAATTTTATATTTAACAAAAATATATGTAATATTTATGATTTTATTATAATTATTTAATTATAATATCACATATACCCTCTTATATTTCCTTCCTTTTAAAACATTATAATGTCTCTCGTGTGTATGGTGGACTACTGCCTCACGAAGTAATGTGATTCATTTTTCCCTAATTCTTTACATTGAACGTAATAAGGATAATGTTGATGAATATATTAAATATATATTTCATGTTATTAATTTTTTAAAATTAATAGATCATACACTTACTTACCCTTTCACCCGTCAATGGAATGATAATGTCAATCACGCGTACATACAACCTACCGTCCCCCCAAAGTGATGTGATCCATTCCCCATATTAAAATTTCAAAAATTACTCTAAAAATGTCCCTAATGAGAAAAAATATATTTATAAAGTTAATATAATTATTTAGATTATGGATCTATATCATATACAAAAAATCATATTATTTATGATTGAACATTCATGAGAAAACAATGCAATTAAAACCCAAAACAATGAAAATAATCAATGATTAATAAAAAACATGGGTTAAGATTCTATATAAGGATCATATTTGATATTATAAATATGATTATTTTTATTTTATGAATTAATAACATTTCTAAAACTATTTTATAGGATGTTAAATCATGTTCAACCCAAATCAAACATGAGGTAATGGACTTGGTCTCAATTTCTCTTCATTAAAGAATATTATAATGTTAGGCGCCTAATTTCTTTTATATAGTGTATATACTACCAATATTTCATGTAATATCTAGAATAATTCATAATTAATGATATTTTAAGTTTTAATATGAATTATCATATCTAAGGGGATTTTAAATGAAAATTACTACGAGGTAAATAATTTTCTAACACAATTTCATTTCATTGGGTTATATCATTTATTCATTATCATTGATATTAAATTATTATGTTCATAAATACTTATAAATATATTAATTTTTATTTCCAATTTTTTATTTTTATTTACATTTTATATTCAAAATCGATTCATTGATTAATTTTCAATTTAATATTATCAACTTTATAAGGGTTTATATCACAATATAATTTTATATGAGATTATTTATACATGAATTTCCATTAATAGATATTATTCGATAACTATATAATAAAACGCTTCCATTTATTATAGTCTATTAATTCAGGATTTTTTAATTAATAATATCAAATTTTCTACTATTTGGATTTTAAAATGACTGAAAAACATTTTAATAAAACTGACCTCATTTATCTCTTCGATCAATAATCCATTTTCTTCCAATTCCATGTTTTCAAAAATTATTGAATTTTTTTTTAACATTATCCTAATGATTTATCAAATAATCTTTTACCAATGTATTAATTTTTACAAAATGGTTTGAAAGGAATGATCCTGTGTCTTTTCTAATGAGGAGAGTTTTACCATTTTTTGAACGGTCTGAAGGGAATAATTTTTTAACTTATATAGAATGTATGAAATTTCATTACATAATAACCTCTAATTTCTTTGAATATTCCTTTATATGTTTAAAATATCATTTTTTAAAATAAAATTTTACCAAATATTAACGAAATTTTTAGTTTTAAAAGGCGATTTTTATATATAAAATAATATTTTCCTCAATTATGTTTTCAATGATCTTTTCAGGGTATTTATAATCATCAATGAAAAAAATCCTTAATTTTTATTATAAATTAATAGGGGAATGTTATATTAATACCAAAATTATTCATTATTAGTATGGATTATAATTTTTTACAAAGGAAAGTACTGACATTTACTTACAATTTTCATTTTTATAATCATTAACTTTCCCTTGAAATATGCACATTACTATGATCATTGGACATTGAATTTACACTAAATATACATATTATTTATCATGGATATACTTATGTCTTAATATATATATCATTTCTATATAGGGTGTTAAACATTGAAAGTTAGTTGATTAACTAGCGAAATATTGATAAATCTATATTCTTTACTCAATACAGATATTTATTAATAAGTTATATTATTCCTGAATTAAATAGATTATTTGATATATGAGGAAAGATTTGGACATTTAGATATGGGTTAGTACTAGTTATAGATATCCACTCAATGCATCAATTGGTCTCATGAGATGAATCAACTAGATAACCTTAGTTAAAATGGTTTCTAGTAATACTTACCCATCTATGTTAACATTTCTCAAGAAAGATATTGACAGTTGAGGTATCATGATTCCCAAGACCATGAAATCTAATAATTGACCACTTAAATCATTAAAAATTAATTTATTATTATCCAAGATATTTTCACAATGATATTATCTCTGGATGAATTTCATTCTCAGTTTATGGATTAAATGGATTGTGTTTTTAGTTATCTATATTTTCATATTGATTATACCATATTCGGTTATGATAGTCATGTTATTGATTAAAAGGAATATTTTTTAGTTATTTACATTTCTATATTGACTATCATAGTAAAATTATTTAAATGTCATGTGTGTTTAGTTATTTACCTTTTCATTATTATGATTATTGATTGATGGTAACTTCTACTGTACTTAACCCTTAATGAGAATTTGAGCTCACCATTATTTTGTTTCCTTTACTAGGAATCTAGTAAGTGTACTAAGAATGATATAAAGGTATACTATATAAAGAATAATGATATCATCAGAAATAATGTTATAATTTTTATTTTCAAATGTAATATGGGAATAAAGTATGTATCTAGTTTATGAAGAGTATAATACCATTTAGTCCTTCGATATGAGATTCCTTGTATCTTATAATAATTTAATAAAGTTAGACACCAGATATGGGTTACTGGAGTTGGGGTTGTTACATGAATAGATGAACTTTTCTATGGAATTAAATGGTAGGTGAGGCGTAAGAATATAATTTCTTGAGTCTTAGGTATGTTAGGTAAGGAAATATTTGTGAAATATGAAGGTATGAATTAAAAAAATAAAAACTTTATTCCAAAATTTATTTTCATTATGTTAATTTAATAAAATTTTATCCACTTTATGTTATTCATTGTTACTATTATTAACCTTTATTAAAAATTAGTCATGGTAATTATTTTTTTCCTAATAATATATGATGAAGCCTCTTACCAAATTTGATGATATGATTTTGAATTTTTTAATTAATTTAATCTAATTAAAATTTTAAATCGGAGAAAATTAATTTTTAAATTAAATAATATAATATATTGCAAAACTATGTTTATAAGAAAATGACTTCAATAAAAAATTAATTAATTTTTTATTATATTTTACCAATTAAAAAATAATCTAGTGTTTATATAATATTTATTTAAATAATATATTTCAATATCATTTAAACATTCTTAAAATTAAAATGAAAAGGGGTATAAAAAAACATTTTTAGGATAATACATTATTAAGTTTAAAATGAACTTATTAGATATTTATTTACCCTAGTTGAATTTTATCAATGAATTGGTATTAAAAAAGGAATTTATTTTCTATTTTTATTCATATTTATAATTTTTTTACTTCTCTTTATTCCCATTAATTCAATAGAGACATTATAATGGTCACATTTAATACATTCAATTTTATCTTAATAAAATATATCATAGTTTATTCTAGTCCAATGTTTCATGTGGAGAAACATATTCCACATGGTATTTATTTAAATAAAAATTTATATTCAAATATAATGTTGTTACACTCTCCATAAATAATGTTTTCCCAAAAAATCATAATTATCATTCATTAATGAATGATCCAGGGGTATCCATTTGTGAAAAAAAGACTAAATATTTATTTTTTAATAATATATGAACTTTACCATCTTAGGAATTATTAAGAGACACATTTTTACCACATAATAAAAATATTTTAAGATATTCATTTTCAAAAACCATTTGTGCCAAATATGACTCATTAATTGGATTTAATACATAGGTATATCTAGAGACATACATTTCATAGATTTATTTTCATGATCCTAATTATAATTAAGTACTAAAACCAAATGGTTATGATAATATATGATAATATCAAAGTTAATCCATTATACATAAAATTAATCCTACGATGTCTCATCCCTTGACACTATCATTTCATACGATGATACTGTAGGGTTATTTTCTTACTAGGTTCTCTAATAATACCTCATAATTGTTTGTAAATAGCATGCCAATCACCAAAGAATATCCCTTGGGAGTATTAAACTAGATGTGGAGTTATATCTTGTAATGACCCAAAATTTCATTATGGAAATTCTTCTTGATCTAATTAAATGTCTTATTATGGTTATATAAAATGTGAACTTAATTGGTTTTATGTTTCTAGATTTTAATATACCGTTATGAATTGTGACCGTTGCTAATATATCTGTTGAACAATGATCACATGATTAGTATAAATATAGGGATTTAACAAATCCAATTTACTTAGAAAAAGGAAGCGATGACCTCATCCAGTAGAATTTCCCCATAAGAAGCACATTTTTCAGATCTTGGAAAGATGGTGGTGTCATTGGGCTTCACTCTGGAGCAAGCCCAAGCTGATCTAGAACACGTTATGCTTGAGCGGAACCAACTACATGAGAAGTGAAAGTTAATAAAGATTACCACCCAAGCAATGTTATCCGAGCTACCCCAAGAATCTGTCACCATCATACCCCTTACTCTTCAGTCTTACACAGGTGTTATAAGGGGTTTTTAACAAGACCCTAGCACTATGACTGTGTACGTTATTTTTTTTTCATTCATTTTATTATTGTTACTTTGTAAATAGTTTTTAAAGCACAAATTGTATTTTTAGTTAATATTCTACTAAGAAATATATTTTGATGAATTAATGGGAATTTGTATTAAATAATATATTAAAAAAATATTATTCTTTTTATTAAATTAATTTTTATTAAATATAAATGATCATATAATTTTATGAATGAATTTTTAATTTTTATTAAGGTTTGAAAGCAGTTTTTGTCCAGACACATGAATTTTCGATAATTGTCAATTTTTATTTTAAAAGTAAAAATTCACATATTTATAAAATTATTTAGGTAAAATTTATATAATTTTTGGAATCAGTATGTATAAATTATCCAATGGTGAATTTTTCATAATTTTATGAGATAGTCAAATTTTTGGGTAAAAATTAAAAACCTTTTAAATATATAATGTGTTTTATGACATCATAATGACCCAATAAGGATGTAATAAAATCCTATAAACATTATTTTCACCCAATATATGTTTTACCATTAAAATAATTTTATTTTGGGTTTGTCTGATTTATTTTGTAAAGCTTTAGTGGACCCTTGAAGGCTTATAAAACATTTTGTCTTTTAAAATTGTTTTCTTTGAGAGTGTGACTCACCTCCACATAATCAATACTATTATTTAAAAAATTTCGGCCATTGTCCATATATATTATTTTTTTCCACTCCCTTTGATAAAAACTATTGTAAAAAACCATGGGCTGTTTTGTGGTATTGATTAGTTTAATGTGTGGTGACCCAAACCTAAATAATAAAGAATACCCCCTCGTTTTCTATATAAACCCACTGAAGCTCCCACTTCCTCTTCACTTTAAGACTTTTGAGTTTGACAAAAATTTTCCCTACTCTAAAATCTTCCCAAGGTGCCCCAAGATCTCAAGAAGCCTCTCTCAAGCCTCTCATAAGCCTTTGGTATGACAATTCCATGTAATGGATTTCTTCCTTTCTCATTTTTTCCAATTTTCATTAAGTTGTTATATCCTTTAGTTTTCAATTAAAAATGTTGGGTTATGATTCAGAACCTCCCCCATACTGTCCTCTTTATGTTTGGATGATGAGATACCACTTTATCTCTCATTAATGTCTCCCATGTACACCTATTACCATGCCGAAATTCCAGGAGGGATTTCTCTATCCTCTTTTACATCCAAGTAATTATTTTGTATTAGGCAACTAAATTACATTAAATTTGTTGGTACATGTATCTATATGACCCCCTTACATTCCATTTCATTTATATATTATGAGACAACAATTTGTCTCTCATCATCCATTTTCATGAATCCTTATGTCACATCGTTATGCTGCCGAAATTACACTGCGTTTCCTAGCCAAGATCATTGTGTAGTGAATACCATATCCATGTCTCTATCAAGGATATTCAGCTTTATAAACATATAAATATTTAATTGTACTTTCATATATTTATTCCACATTACTTAATCGTGGAATAAATTATGATGTTGATTAATTCCATAATCCACGCGGCACACTTTTGCATGAAATGAAATGTTTAAGAAGGGTGCGCCCTTATAACACTCCAATGCATTGGGTAAAGTATAGTATCATGATATTTCATGTGCAATGGGTTTTTAATCATGATAATTCAAGTTGAATGAGGTTTTACTCATGATTCATGTTTAATGAGGGTTTACTCATGCTAATTCCATGTTAAGTGTTGTTACCACATTTTCATGCTACGATTATCATGCTTTATCATGCCTTTAGGTTCATGTTTCTCTTGTGATCCATTGATAAGCCTATTTTATAACATTTATTTTATTACTCATGTAATTACATTTTTATTAACATATTGGGATTTATAGCTTACCCTTTTATTATTCTTGTCCTTGGGTTATCCCATGCAATGCTAAGTACAGGGGAATGTAGTGGTCATGTAAAGGAAGTCTTCAATAAAGATGTTGTGTATTTTATGTTTTAAGATGTTATGTAATGTTCCTAAGCCCCAAAGACAATAGACCTATTAATATTATATGTTATATAAAGTGAATATTTTATGTAATAAATCAGGTTTAAGTGTGTAATAAATAGGAGAGATGTTATAGTTTGTATCAGAGGATAAGTTTAGTTATTTTTGGGATTAGGATTAGAAAACCCTAGTGAAGAATTAGAAAAAAGAATAAGTATAATAAAAACATACCTAAGTATTGGTGGGTATTGATTCTATGGTTTATCAAGAAAATGCATCCCTGTCTGGATACGAGCAGGTAGAGGTGGATCTGGCATATATGTATCCTAGGGGTAAACCACGTAAACCCCACTTTGTGCTAGACTCGAATGGGAACTGGTGCATGAAAACGGGCCTTGCTTCACTCTTGGTTACGACACTCCTAGGGGATATGATTTGCTAAATTCACAAGCTCAGTATGAAGCCTTATTAATGAAATAAAAAAATTCCCTTATGAATATATGATAGAAATTAGATCATGAATAGCATATATTGAAACCAATGGATTCATAAGTTAAGGAAATAAATGTTATTTATAAGTCATCAGTTTTGTCCTTGGATTAGCCTTTATGTGTTACCCCTAACTTTCCTTTTATACAATCCAATGGCTGGTAATAGGAGGACTTGGGCTAACAACTGATGTAATGATCAATGTGATGACTGTGCTAATGAGATACCCCATATGATGGGAGCATGAATCAATAACTCTGTCTCGTTTCTATCTCATATAACTCAAGATTTGAATAGAAACACGGGTCAAGAGGAACGTTCAAACCCCTAAAAAATAACAAGTCACTATCGAGAGCTTCATGAGACAAAGGCCTCCTAATTTTAATGGAACATCCGATCTCTTAATCGACAAACAGTAGATCAACTCCATTGAAAAGATCTTCTCTATATTTCAATGTTGTGAACAAGGAAAGGACCTCCTAGATGCTCATTGTATAGAGGGTGAATTAGATCAATGGTGGACTTTGATTAAAAATATGAAACTTTAGGAGGAGATCGAGGTGTTGGAATTGAAGGATTTCCAGAAGATGTTTTTCGATAAATATCTTCCACACGCCCTCTGACTTAATATGGAAAGGGACTTACTTTCCCTCAAGCAAAAGGATGAAGAATCTGTCAGAGCATATGAGGAAAACATTACATGTCTTTCATGATACACCTCTATATTTTTCATTACCCCTCAATTATAGGTTGAGCACTTCTTTGGTGGGCTGAAACCTAGCCTACGGAAAGCGCTGGCGACCTGTGACCACGAAACCTATGAGGAAATTGTATGATGTGCCATCAAGGTTGAAATGGATATCGAAGAATCTTAGGGGTAACATGGGGATAAGAAGTGTAAGGTGGAATTCAATGCTGGTAGTCTGATGGATAAATCCAACGGTGCTAAGAAGATCCAACACCCACAAGCCAAAGGTTCTAAATGAATAACCTCGAAAATAGCCTAAAGGGGACGAAGAAATGATTTAGGTGTGAAAGAGAAGGGAACCTAGCTATTAAATGTTGACAAGAAAACCCCTAGGCTACAATAGAGGAGAGGAACCCTCCATTTGATCTTCAACGTGTTTTTCATTTCTACAACTGCATAGAACTAGGGCATCTTAAAAATCAGTGCCCCAATCCAAGGGTTTGCAAAGGCAACCAACAACCTCCAAGGTAGAAAGGGAGATCATTTCCCATTACTACTGAAAAAGTGAATCTCGAAAATGATGTTGTGATAGGTATTCTAGTTTTTTATTCAATAATAGAGAATATACTTTTTCATTCAGGTTGTAAGAATTCTTTTATATCCCAAAAGTTTAGTAAAACAGTCCTAGCACCACCACAAATCCTAGAAGTAAAGATGTCAGTGAGTAGAGAAAATGGGATAATCATTGCATCCCATAAATATAACTCCTCCACTGTCATAATATGTGGATTGAATTTCCTAGTGAACCACGTCATACCCCCTTTGGTGGAATTTTATGAAATTTTTGGCATGGATTTTATTTCCTTATATAGAGACAAGATAAATTTTCATGAGAGGGAAATCACTCTCTATGTGGAGAATCGACCCCTGATTCTATACAAATGAATGGAGGAAGATGAATCTTTTTTAGATCCATCATCTCAAGCATAGATATTCTTTCCCTATGGGCATGCATATGTTCCTCACATGATTGAGTGTAAAGAGGCAACCATCCTTGAAGACATGCCTATTGTGAGGGAATTCACTTAAGTGTTTCCTGAGGAACTGTCTGGTCTTCCTCCTAGAAGAGATAATGAATTCTAAATTGATCTTATACCTAGGGAAATGCCAATATCCAAGAATCCTTATAGAACGACTATTGTAGAGCTTGAGGAGCTAAAGAAACAACAACAGGAGAGTCTGGATAAAGGGTTTATATGCCCAAGTGCTTCACCATGGGGTGCACCAGTCCTCTTCGTCTAGAAGAATGATGGGTCAATGTGCCTTTACATCGATTATCGTGAGCTTAACAAAATCATGATAAAGAGCAAGTATACTCTACCATGAACCAATGACTTGTTCAATCAATTTCGTGGACCATAATACTTCTACAAGTTGGATTTATGGTCATGATATTATCAAGTAAGGTTGATGAAGGAAGATATCCCCAAGACTACTTTTCGAACAAGATACGAGCAACTATGAATTCATAGTAATGCCTTTTGAACTAACTAATGCTCCAAAATCTTCATGGACTTGATGAATTGAGTCTTTAGAGATTACCTCAACAAATTTGTGGTAGTATTTATAGATGATATTATGATATACTCCGAAACACCAAGGATCATGCAAAGCATCTAAGAACTGTACTAGAGACCTTGTGGAAGGAGAATCTCTATTAAAAGTACAAAAAGTGTGATTTATAGTTGAAGGAGGTCTCATTCTTGGGACATATCATCACAAGTAATGGGATATCTATATATCCCTCCAAAATAGATGTAATTGAGGGATAGACAAGGCCAACATTGGTAACAGATATTTGTAGCTTCTTGGGGTTAGTAGAATATCATCGATGATTTGTGAGAAATTTCTCATGATTGTCCAACCCTCTTACCAAGCTAACTCAGAAGGGAATGATTTTTTCTTAGAGTGATTAATGTGAATAAAGTTTCAAGGAGTTGAAAAAGAGGCTTATCACTGTGCCCGTGAGCACTTTACCCACAAGTGAAGAACTTTGTTTGGTATTCAGTGATGCTTCAAAGAAGGGCTTAGGCTATGTGTTGATGCAAAATGACAAAGTCATTGCCTATGCTTCGAGGCAATTTAAAGTTCATGAGTAGAATTCTCCAATACATGATTTGGAGTTGGCTTCAGTGATCTTCTCGTTAAAAATTTGGCAGCATTATCTCTTTGGGGAGATGTGTGAAATACATACGGAACACAAAATCCTCAAGTCTATATTCACATAGAAAGAGTTGAACATGCTCCAACGAAGATGGTTAGTGCTGATCAAAGACTATGAATTCCCAATCCATTACCACACTAGGAAAGCCTACAAGGTGGTGGATACTCTAAGTATAAAGTACCCATCGATTCTATCATTGATGAGAATAGATAAGGATCCAATCTTCTTGGATTTGATGAAGATGGATATGGGAATCATAAATAAGGGAACATCATAAATTATTTCAAAAATGATTGCTCAAACATCTCTTTTGTAAAAGTTAAAGGATGATCAAAAGGATGGTGTGGGAATTCAGAAGAAAGTGGAAGCTATTAGAAAACGGAAATCCTTGGAGTTAAATGTTAATGAATAAGGAATTTTGAGATTTAGGAAAAGTCTATATGTTACATCAAGTCCAAAGCCGAAGAAGGAACTTTTTGATGATGAACATAGTTTAAATTTCTCTATTCACCCAAGAAACAAAAATATGTATCGAGATCTCCGAGAGGATTATTCATGTGATAATATGAATAAGTAGATCGCTGAGTATACATCAATGTACCTGGTGTGTCAGCAAGTGAAGGCAGAGAGGCAGAAGTCTAAAGAGATGATGCAACCATTGCCCATACCAGCATGGAATTGGGAGAACATCACCAAGGACATTTTCATCGGACTTATGAAGACATCTAAAGGAAAAAATGAAATTAGGGTTGTTGTGTATCATCTTACAAAGTCTAAACACTTTATTGCAATTTAGGAGAATTTCTCATTGAATCAACTGGTACAGATATATATCAAGGAAGTGGTAAGGATCCATGGAGTATTTCTTTCTATTGTATCCTATTGAGATCCAAGATTCACCTCTGTGTTTTTAGGAGTCATAAACATGCTCTAGATACTAAAATGAACATTAGTAGGACCTATCATCCTCAAAATGATGGCCAATCTGAGTGAACTATTCAGTCACTGGAGGATATTTTAATATCATGTTTTGTGGACATCAAAGGAGGGTGGGACAAACATCTTCCACTGGTTTAGTTATCCTATAATAATAGTTTCCACTCGAGTATCCGAATGGCACCTTACAAAGCCCTATATGGGAATATGTGCATAACACCAGCATGTTGGGAAATGGTTGAGGAAATGGTGGAGAAGGTGAAAACCATTCAGCATCATATCAAGGAATCCCAGAGTCGATAGAAGAGTTATGAAGATAACCATTGATGAGACTTTGAGTTAAAAGTTGGAGACATGGTATTTCTATACATATCTCCATGGAAGAAGGTCACAAGGTTTGGAAAGAAAGGGATGTTTAGTCCTTGGTGCATCGACCCCTTCAATATTATTGATCGTGTTGGGGCTAGGGCCTATTGAATTGAACTTCCACATACCATGTCCAAAGTACATGATGTATTTCATGTATCCCTCTTAAGGAAGTATATACCAGACCCTTCACATGTACTCTCTTCATAGGTAGTACAACTAGAGGATGAAATTTCTTAGGAGGAGAAACCAGTGAAGATCATATATCATAGAGAAAATATTCTACAAAATAAGACAATGCCCATCATCAAGGTGTTGTGGAGATACCAAAAGTTTGAAGAAGTGACGTGAGAATTAGAGGAAGTGAATAAGCAGAGTTACCATCATTTTATTTAGAGTGGGAAAAGGAAATTTTGAGGGAGAAATTTCTTAAGGGTTGAAGATTATAACGACCCAAACATTAATTAATTGAAATTCATCCTGATAAAATTAAAAGTCTTATTATGGTTATATAAAATTTGAACTTCATTGGTTTCATGTTTTTGGATTTTAAAATACCATTATAAATTGTGATCATTGCTAATATATCCGTTGAACAATGATTACATGATTAGTATAAATATTGGGCTTTAACAAATGAAATTTACTTAGAAAAAGGAAGTGATGGCCTCATCTAGTAGACTTGCCTCATATGAAGCCCATTTGTCAGAGCTTAGAAAGAAGGTGGAATAACTGGGCTTCTCTCTTGGAAAAACCTAAGTCGAGCTTGAACATGTTATGCTTGAGCGGAACCGACTATGGGAGAAGTAGATGTTAATAGAGATTACCACCCAAGAAATGTTATCCAAGTCACCCCAAGAGTCTATCACCATATCACACTTTACTCTTCAGTCTTATGTAAGTGTTATAAGGGGTTATGTTACAAGACCCTAGCATTATAATTATGTAAATTATTTTTGTGAAATCATTTTATCATTGTTACTTTGTAAATAATTTTTAAATCACAAATAGCATTTTTAGTTAATATTCAACTAAGAAATCCATTTCTATTAATTAATGGATTTCTAAATTAAATAATATTTTAATAAAATATTATTATTATTAAATTAGTTTTTATTAAATATAAATGATCATATAATATTATAAATTCAATTGTAATTTTTATTAAGGTTTGAAAGTCGTTTTTGTCAAAACCCATGAATTTTCATTAATTTTTTGTTTTTATTATAAAATTTTAAATTCAAATATTTAGAAAATTATTAAGATAAAATTAATATTATTTTTGGAATCAGTACGCTGAAATTATCCCACAGTAAATTTTTCATAATTTTCTGAGACAACTGAATTTTTTGGTAAAAATCAAATACCATTTAAATATATAATATGTTTTATGACATCATAATGACTCAATAGTGATGTAATAAAATACTATAAACATTATGTTCTGACAATATATGTTTTAAAATTAAAATTAATTTTATTTTGGGTTTGTTTTATTTATTTTACAAAGCTTTAGTGGACCCTTGAAGGCTTATAAAACATTTTGTCTTTTTAAATTATTTTCCTTGAGAGTGTGACTAACCTTCACAAAAGAAACCCTATTATTTTAAGAAGTTAGACCATTAGAATTATAAAATATTTATTTCCACTCCCCTTTGGCAAAAACCATGGGCTTTTTTGTGGTATTGATTAGTTTAATGTGTGGTGGTCCAAACATAAATAACAAAGAATCCCCCCTCATTTCCTATATAAACCCACCCAAGCTTCCACTTCCTCTTCACTCAATGCCTTTTGAGTTCAACCAACCCCTGACCTACTCTCTATATTATCCTCCAAAGGTTACCCAAGATCCCAATAAGCCTCTCTCAAGCCTCTCAAAAGCGTTTGGGATCACACTTCCAAGTAAGGGATTTCTTCCTTTATCATTTTTGTCCAATTTTTTAAAGTTGTTATGCCCTTTTGTTTTCAATTATAAATGTTGGGGTATGATTTATATCATCCCCCATACCGTCTTCTTTATTTTTGGATGATGGGAGACCCCTTTCTCTCTAATTAATGCATCCCATGTACACCTGTTACCATACTGAAATTCCTTGAGGGATTTCTCTCTCCTCTTTTACATCCAAGTAATTAGTTTTTATTATGCATCTAAATTCTATTACATTTGTTGGGGCATGTATATATATGACCCCTTACTGTCCATTTCTTGTATATATGATGAGCCACCCTATTATCTCTCATAAACCATTTTTATGAATCCTTATGTCACGCAGTTATGCTGCCGAAATTGCAACTCGTTTTTCTAAGGCAAGAACATTATGTAGTGAATACCATACCCATGTCTCTATCAAGGTTATTCACCTTTATACACATATAAATATTGAATGGTACTTTCATTTATTTATTCTAAATTACTTAATCATGGAATAACTTATGATGTTGATTGATTCCATGATTCATGTGGAACACTTATGCATGAAAGGAAATGTTTAATATGGGTGCGCCCTGATAGCACTCCAATGCATTGGCTAAAGTATATTATCATGATACGTCATGTGAAATGGGTTTTGACTCATTATAATTCAATTTTAATGAGGTTTTACTCATGATTCATGTGCAATGAGGGTTTACTCATGCTTCTTGTGCAATGAGCCTTGGCTCGTGCTAATTCAATGTTAATTGTTGTTGCCACATTTCCATGTTATGATTATCATGATTTATCATGCCTTTATGTTCATGTTTCTCTTGTGATCCATTGATATTCCTATTTTCTAACATGTATTTTATTCCTTGGGTTATTCCATGTTTATTCCGTTACTGGGATTTATAGCTCACCCTTTTCTTATGCATGTCCTCTTGTTATCATATGCAATGATAAGTACGAGGCAATGTAGTTGTCATGTAAAAGAAGTTTTAAATAAAGATGTTGTGTGTTATATGTTCTAAGCTGTTATGTAATGTTCTTAATCGCCAAAGACACTAGACCTCTAGATTTTTATGTTGTATCAAGTGAAAATTTAATGTAATAAATTAGGTTTAAGTGTCTAATAAAGATAAGGGTTGTTATATATCCACTTCTTGAGCACTATGTAAATATTGAGTTATTAAAAAACCCATATTTCTTAGTGTTATTACCTGTATGTGTATTTATGTAATAGAATAGACCCAATTTTTTCTATCTAGATAGCGATTTAGGATACAAAATAATCATGGGGTGTGAAAAAAGCTATTTAAATCCCCCATAGTGTGCAATATTATAAGTAACTAAATTCATATCCAAGTAATAATGATTAAATATTATTGTTATGGTGTAAAGTAAAATAATATAATCACTAAAAATATCGAATGAAGAATCCTAGATTTTGAAAATAATATGATCGAAAATTGAATAGGGTTTGGGTTGGCTTCCATTTTATAATTCCATCATAATGTTTTATTTAAAAATTCTCTTTTATTTTTCAATTGATTAAATTAGTGGCTTCAAAATTTCATTTCCCTTTTAAATATTAATTAAGTTAGATGATGATGAAAATAATCCTCACAATTTCCTTTCTTGGATTTTTCTCTTTCTATTGTTTGAAAGACACAATGATTCTACTTTTAATAACATAGGCAATACCCAATCTATTATAAAAAATCACAGGAATCCTAAAAAGAACAATATTTATTCCTTATGTGTTTAGTAATAACTAAACACTCTCTAATGAAATCTAAACCAATAAAAAGATATGATTTGAAATTAAGAATAGGGAGAGAATATTACTTTATCAATGAAATAATTAAAATTCAGAATTAATCATAAGAATAATCAAATTAAAATAAATTTATGAAATTAAATACTGATAACTATTTTATAAGGGAAAGAGAATAATATATTCAATAAAAGTTCCTAGAGTCCAGAATTACAATATTGTCACCTCCCCTTCACACAAACACTCATGGTTTCAACCAATCCATTAGAGAAGGAATAATGTGAGTATGAGGGATAGATGAAATGTTAATATAAAAAAAAGAAAAATAATGAATGTAGTAGAATTCTACAGAGAAGTAATCGTAATCCCTCTCTTATGTGTTGAATCCATTTATTCATTTTCATCTCTCCTAATTTTATAGGAAGAGTGTAAAATCCCCATAACATATTCAATATATCCCCTGAAAAAATTATTATTCTAAAAAGATATCTATTCCCATTGAAATATGATCATAAATTTTATCTATAATTTAAGGGGAGATTTGAAATCCTTAAATTTTGAAAAGATCCCAAGTTTCCATTTTTCTTCAGAATTCCTCCACAAAACATGGATTTTATTCCATATTACCCGTCGATATAAAATTTCTAAGATCTTATATATGAGAATATTGTAATGTCATAAATGTATTTAATTTCCAGGTTAAAATTTTAATGTAGAAGAATCCTTCTCCACATACATAGCCATTTTCCTCAAAGCACACATATCATTTTCTTCTTCTACCAATGTAGCCAATTCTGAAAAGTGTCATATAGAAATTCAATCCATATTGGAAATAACTATTTTGGGTGTAAATCATTCATGTACCCAAGCATGTAACCATAGCTTCACGTAGTCATTTTTCATAATCCATCACAACATAGGATTTTTTTTTCATTATTATCAACATAGCTTGTTCACCACTGAAATCTCACATAGACAAATCTCCACCGGTGATACATCCGAATCCAAGATATAATGATTTATTATCATGATATTTTCCTTATGTAAGACTATGATGCAGTGGTTATATTCCAAATTAGTGTCCCCATTTTCCCATCTGGCCTTCATAGTGGTTGTACGAGACTCTTATTTATCCTATATAGATCCCCATTTTTTTTAAATGAGCTTCATAGTGGACTCACAAGCCTCCAGATGCAACCCATAATGGTTCCAAGATTTTGTGGTGTTTCTTTTCTCAATTTTGTACATTATTTTCATGGACATGTAGGTCTCTAGTGATTTTAGATTATGGTGGTATAGTGTCAAGTGATAAAGGTCTGTCAATGTGTTGGTGAGTTGAGTCAGAGACATGGGGGAGCATAAATGTGGATTGAAAGCATCGTTTCATTTAATATAAAATAGTACACTACATAGAATTTTTCTCACATCAATTTTGATCTCAGTTGGCTACTTGAATGTATGTAAACCCATGGAAAACATGACTCATAAGACTATCATTGAGAAATTCTCCCTTTACACTATTTGCACACAGATGGGATTTCCCTCCTCTCAAGTTCCTATGGTCCTTGGACCAACCTCTATTATGTGGGTTACTCCTTTTTTATCCCACCCAAATTCATGTTGGTAGGATTTTATAGTGGTATTATATGGTCTTCTGGCCTCGTGATGTGTTTTATAAATGGTGTGGAGCCCTATTGTTAGGGGACTAGCCAAGTTGGATTACTTTTTACCTGAAAATTATATAAAATATTTACTAAAAAGTAAAAAACATTTAAAAAATAAATTCAAACTTCCAGAATACAAAAGTTTTATCTATTTTGATCTATATTATTTCTACAATTGGAAACACTATCATTTTAATAAAATATTAAAATAAATGTATTTAATAAAATCATTTTTAAAAAGTATTATTTTTTTAAAATATTTTCATGAAAATATGTGTGCATAAAATACACCAATAATTAAACTATTGTTTTCCTCATGCATTGAATATCAATATTGAATTCAAGAGGAACAACATGTTACCATTATTTATAATTTAAATAAATAAAATTAAATAAAATATCAATAATAAATCAAAATTTTATGTTCCACATAAAACATAATTTTAAATATCCATTTTCAAAGAAATCAGTAATTTTACTTTCTCCCATTGAAAATAGATGGATATTCTCATTTAATCCATTCAATATTCTTAATTATTTATTATTAAACATTACAAGTCAGGATCTACCTCGATTTTTAATTTTTTATTCCCACATAAATATTGATACAAATTCAAGAAGAGTTTTTTTCATATCATGAGAACATTCTACTTATCTATAGGTTGGTAACTGAAATAAGTTCTCTACTTTATAAAGAAGACAATTACATAAAATCATGAGGGTATTTCAATCAAGGATCTGATTACTCTGCAGTTTATGATTGGTAGGTGATAATGTGTAACATAATAAGTCTCCAAGAGGAGGTTAATCTATAAAGTATAAATAATGATATCAAAAGTAAAATCTCAATGAAAATATCTCTTTAAATTTGACAACTCCTATTTACAAATCTCAATGTATGGTTATGATTAATGAAATAATATTTTACGACGTGAACCTTCCTGATTTTTCTATACTTATTTAACTATTTTTTATATTTTTTCAAACAAAATTTTCATATTTTTTTAAGAAATTCGAAATATATTCTTGGAATGAACCTCACATACAACACCTTACAAAATCTGAAAAACATCATTGGTATAGTAATGTTGATTTTTATTTTCCCAAGGAATAACCCATTCCTATTTTCTTTTTCATTTTTTTAAAGAAGGGAAAATAATGAAAGAAAAAGGTATGTATTAAAAACCTTTCTTAATACCCAAAATTAGCACCCCAAACTATTTTTACAATGTAGTACACCCTTCCACTATGAATTACTTTACCACTAATCTTAAATTAAAAAATATCATGAAAAATTCTAAGAGGAGGGGGTAGGAATAGATCAAAGTGGATTGAAATGTTTCTCATTACTATTAAGGTTATTCATGGTCTCTATAAGATAAATAAGGATAGATATAAAATGTGGTCTTAAGGATAAGTTAACATTAATAAAAAACCCTCAATCATAATTTTTTTTGCACAAACCTAGTTTTGAAAATTTATGATGCATGTTCTATAAGGTGAAATGTCACATGATCACTCAGGAAATATGATCAAGATATAATTGAAATTATTTGGTATATAAATCTTATTGGTAATGGAAATATTATATTTGAAAAGCACTTCTGTCATTAATTTTAATAAAAAATGTATTCACAAAAATTTATGATATTTAAAGTGTGAAAAATGGTAGAGAAATTGCATCTACATGAATGAACCGATTCCCTCAAATCACGAATCATAATTTTAGTATCCATGATTCAAACTAATTTTTTTATCCACCGCTATAATCATTCAAAATAATTTTCATTATAATATAAATCATGGAAATATACTGTTCTTAATAAACTCATGTCTTCTAGATAAGTCAATAAGAGCATAAATTCTTTGAATGGGCATGCAATTTTTTGTTTTACAAAGTTTTAGTAATTTTTAGTTTAAAGTACAATTTTATTAAAAAATATAGGGAGTTAAATGATAACGAATGAATAATGAAATAAATTATATATTGAATCTTTTTTTACTACCTTATCATTGTTTGGGGATACCTAATGACTTCCTACCCTAATGATACTATAAAAACAACACAACTCATACCATTATAAGAATCATTATTTTAATGATAAAAGGGGAAAGTGGGAGAGGTGGATATATTCTAAACTCCCAAATTATAAGAAAGACCTTAAAAAAGGGTTTATTATGAGAATAAACTTGGTTAATGTTTTCATATTGACATTAATTTAAGATAATAAATTAGTAGAGGGGTGGAGATGTTTGAGTTCATATACTTGCTCTTGAGGTAGATTCCCATGGAATTTTTTCAAACTTTTCCCATTAACAGTTAATGGGTTTTCTGATGATTATTTCTTGATATGAATGAATCCAAAGGGATATAAATTATTAATGATAAATTTTTCTTCTTATACGGAACAAATCATAACCCATATTAACTTCAATATGTAATTATAGAGAAAAACATGATATCCTGGTTGAAAGCTCTTATGCTGAACTTGTTTTTCATGTACCACATAGGTAATATATTTTAAAATTATAGACTTTTAAAAGGAATATATTTTGATTTATTATATCTCTTATAACTTAATTTTTCTCTCTTTTCCAAAACTCGCCAAATTAAAATTCATTTTATTGGTTGAACAATATACATGGTGTTCCAACTTCATCGATATATGATTTTTTTCCATAAACTAACTAGTAGGGGCTCATACCTATTGGTTTCTTGTAGCCTATTAATTATTCCTATAATTCATCATCAATACTTAAGATCAAATACTTATAGTTGGGTGTAGCTATTTCTACAAGATACATTTAATCTACCAGTTAAAAAAATCATCTTGGATATTTTTTTAGAATTGTATGGTGTAGATATATTGTGTTGCAGCACATAATATTTAGGCATATCCCCCATTACTCTATTGAAAAATAAGTACCTTGGTCACTATTGATGGCTCTTAGCAACCCAAACATACAGAATATTTTGTACCCAACAAAATCAAACACAACTTTGGCATCATCAGTTTTGGTGGCCTTGGATTCCACCCATTTCATGACATAATCGACAATAATAGTATATAATAATTCCAAAAAATATATGGTAAATGGTCCCTTAAAATCAATTCATGGTGCTTCGAATATTTCATAAAAAATTTTGGTATTTTCAAGAATTTGTTTTATTTTGTAAATATTTCCATAAAATTAAAACTTTTTAAACTCTTTTCAATATTCATTAGATTATCTAAAAGAGGTTGGAAAATAATTTCATAATCCAATAGTTTTCCATCCGTTCTTTGTGGTCCAAAGTTTCCTTCGAAATAAAGTGTATGAAATAATTCAAAAACAAATATATTTCAGTTTCTAGTAAGAACCTACACATTAATTGACCATTATAGATCTTTCAAAAGGAATGGATCCTCCCAAATATAGAATCTAGATTCAGCATTGAGTTTTTTGATTTTGATGTGAGTTAAGGTGATATGGTAACTAGTATGTTGAAAAATAATTTACTATGTCAGCATTAAATGGAACTTAACCTTTCTTATTGTAGATTTTTTCTCAATTTATGTGATCATTAAGTAGGTTTAGTGATGGAATTTCTATTTCTATAGTGTTTGGAAATCTATTTAGGTGACCCATCACCTTATTTCCAGCTCCCTTTTTTCCCTTTATTTTTAGGTTGAACTATTATAGTATTAGTATCCATCTTACCAACATATTATTGTTATCATCCTTCTTCATTAAGTACCTAAGTGCGGCATAATTAGAAAATACAACCACTTTATTTATAGGTAAATCCTATTGAAATTTATCAAATGAAAAAATAATGGAAAGTAATTATTTTTTAGTAGTTATGTAATTGATAGGAGTGACATTCATGGTTCTTGATAAATAATTTATGACTTTTATACTTCTATTAATTCTTTGGGAGATTGATTCTCATATAGTTTGGTTTGATGTGTCACAAAGTAACTCAAATGGGTGTTTATAATTTAGTGCTTTCATTATTGGTGGGGTAATTAACTTTTTCTTTCATCTCCTCAAATTTTTTCTTATAGTCATTATTAAAATCCAATATAGATTATTTTAAATGAAATATTAAAAGAGAAAGATTAATCTTACTAAAATCATTGATTAATATTCTATATAATCTCACATGGACAAAGAATTAACTAATATGTCTCCCAAAAGTGGGATATAGGAAAGAGTTGATAACTTCAAACTTAGATTTATCTATAACTATTCCATTTTATAAAATCATATTTCTTAGAACTATTCCATTTTCATCTATAAAGTGAAACTTTTTAAAGTTCAAAACATGATTTTTATCAATGCATGTTCTTAATACTTTTTTCATATTTCCTAATTAATGATCAAAAGAGTTTCCCAAAATAGTGATGTTATTGATAAATATATCCAAATAATCATCAATATGATCTAAAAATATGCTTACAATACACCTTTGAAATGTACCCAGGGTATTGCATAACCCCAATGAAATCCTATTTTAAGAAAAGGACACAAAGGGTAGGTGAATATTTTCTTGGTCTTGTATTTGGGGGAAATTGGTACCTGAAAATATCTATAAAATATATCCAAGAAACAATAATATATTTCCTTACTAACCTTTCTAGAATTAGATCAATGAATACTATTGGAAAGTGGTCTTTAGGATAAATTTAATCAGTTTCCTCTAGTCAATACAAACTCTCCAACTATTCTGAACAATCATTGGAATTAATTCATTATTCCCATTTTCCATAATCATCAAACCAGTTTTCTTGGGGAAAACATGTATTGGGATGACCCACTATGAATCTGTGAATGGGTAAATCATATTATCTACTAGAAATTTATCTATCTCACTTTTACCTACCTATATAATGGTTGGATTTATCCTCCTTTGGAGATTAATAATATGTTGGGAATCCCATTTTGACAATATTCTATGTGATAATATTTTTTGGGTTAATTTTAGGGATATCTCCTAGTTTCCAACCTATAGCCTTGATGTTTCTTTTTTAAATGGTCAACTAACATTTTCTATTAGTATTTTAACATCTTGATATCTATGATTATTTATAATTTTTCACTTTCCATAAGATACAAATATTTTAAATCACATGGTACTGGTTTAAATTCAATATTTGGGGGTTAGTCTAAAGATGATATTAAATTTAAATTCGTCACATCCAAAGATTGTATTTTTTATTTAAAGATAATCATGTTCATATCTTTCAAAAAATTACCAAGAAATATTGGGTTATTTGTTATTGAAATTTGATAATATAATTCCCATATTTTTTAGTATTAACTTTTTCCATGGTGTTTTTAATATACAATTGATCTCCTTAGGATATAAATTTTCCAAGAATATCAATGTCTTCAATGGGATCAATACCTTCTCCATTGGTTATTATAAATATAGAGTGGTTGTTTGAAGTTTTATCATTGTAGTTGAGGGTATTAAAATGAACCTTACTATCCCCAAGCCCTATGGTAAGTGTTCCATCATGTACATTAATGATCATCTTGGATATCTTTAGGAATGGCCATTACAAAATGATGGGTGAATGGACCTCGTGATTTATCTTACATCATGGTGAGTACATAAAAGTCTGCAATAAAAATTATTATTTCTACTTCAACAATAACATCATCTTACCCACATACTAGAAAAATAATGGTCTTGTTTTCCAATTATACAACCACTCTTGTGGGTTTCAATTAACATATTTTCAAATATGAAAAAATTGAGTCACGAAATTAATGGAGGCACCAAGATCACACAAATCACCATAAAATTTAAAGGTATCATTCATTCCAGGAATATAAAATATTCTTGGATCCTGAAATTTTTGTGTAATGGTGGTGCGATCATGGTCGAGACACTTTTCTCTTGGATGATTCTCTTATTCCCATATAGCCTCTTCCTTTGGGTTCAAATTTCCATGAGAAATGTAGAATATTTGAATGTTTTTTGTATGGATTCCAAGAGAGGTATGTTAATTTAAACATTTATAAATGTCACTTAGATATCTCTTTGAATTGGTTCTTCTTTTATATGACTTTATAATTTAAACCTAGAAGGTATTGGTACCCTAATGTCATGAACTACAAACTGAGGCCCGCGTCTCTGATGATAATTTGAGTATAACTACCCTAATCATACCTCCAATAGGCTAGGGTATAATGACTAGTCCCAAGTAGGCATATCCCAAACATGGGTGGAATTAGCCTATGTACATTTACACAAGCACACAACTCCAAGCCCATAAACTTATAAAATATTAAACAACTCATAGAAATGTATGCATATATATATAGCCCATCATTAGAGTACAAAAAAGTTATTTAAGTGATAAGGAGGCCAAATACAAGCCCAACCAAAAAATGAAAATGAGTCTAATCTAATCATAAGGAGGGGAACACTATCAAATGTAGCGCCCAGTAAACACTAAGGTTTTTCAATCTTAATCTAAAATTCACCTACTCCCAGAATTTTCTGGACCCTATAAAAAGGATCCTCATCAATATAAGATACGACACACGTGGGAAAATCCCATGCAAGGGTGAGTATAACAATACCCAGTAGGACACCTGAAAATCACCATGCATAAATAATCACGATTATTTCGCTAATAACATCAATACAATAATGAAACCAAAATATAAACATAATATTAAACCAGTCTTAAGAAGTTATCAACCAATAATTCCAACCATAGGATTCTTCATGAGGTTTATAGGTAACACTCATTCTTGGTGTACACACTTCATGGGCTATGATATGACTGGTGATTCTCATCTAAGAGGTTATGATCATTGGTCCCCACCTAATATGTACTCAATAGATCTTTGGATATCTCTTTATCCATGTAGGGGATCACTCCCATGGCCACTGGGGGGAGACCATAAACCCTACTGAATCATCCCACTATATAGGGGATTGATCCCATGTGCATGGTGGTAATTTCAATACCATGATCCCCACCTAGGAATGATAGAGGATCCCAAATTAGTCCCATATGGGGATACATCAAACTATATCAAATAATAAACCCATAGAGGGGATCATAATCTTATTATGAGAAATTAATATTTCACTATACCCTCATGGGAAAGGAATAAGGTATCACACTCAACTAATCCTGGTATATACTGAATAAATAAAGGGCTTTAAAAATCCACATAGGGATTATGTGGCCAATACTAGGTCTACTCGGTGTGACATACTAACACTTGGTCTGATAGTGCCTCACTGTCTCATATAGAATGTAAACCTCAACATACACAAGATGTATCATAGGGTACATGGCATGTAGAGGTTGGATGAAACCCTTCCCATGTAGTCTCTTCATGCCCATCTACTACTGGACAGATTGTGTTCCTGGATGTATCTATGCACATGGATCTGCATGTGCACATTTGGATATGTCCTAGCACATAGATCCACCCATGTACTATAGTTGGTTGTGTCCATGTTTGTGTATCATTTGGGATAAATGTAAAGATACATGGCTATGTTAAATAGAGTGTGGTTGGGACCACATGATGTGTGATCCTTATCATTTTATGGAAACTGTAGCACTGTATATAGGGCCCCACATGACGTGTAACTTTGTATTATATGTCTTGTACAATAGGTTTTATAGAAGCCCACAGTTCATTCTTTACACTACCGACCTATGACTCTGATCTTAGATCTAGTCATTAATCATGCTAGAAAATGTGGATCTTATCTAATCAGGACTTATTATCATTTATTATTAGAATCTTTCCATCTAATTTGATCTAGAATCATCCAGTTTTCATCATGCCATCACTGCATTCCAAATTGGGAAAATGATAACAAAACAACTGGATACGATCTACCTCCTATCATCCTACATAAACATCAAACCTTGATCACTTCCTCATTCAAATAATGAAACTAAAGTATTGATTTGTTATTCTATAGAATGTCTTCAAAATGATCAAATACACGATATTCTTCAAAACATGGGCCAATTAAAATTACCGGGATGAATGTGCAAATAAATGGGGGAGATAACAATAAATAATAAAAATATTTAACAAAACTCATACTTTGTTCATTTTAGACATGATTTATTATCATAGAATATGTGAATGAATATGAATAATCAACAACCAAAAAATATATCAATCATAAAATAACTCAACCATTGATGTGAAAATAAATTATTATCTTTAGAATTGATCCAAATTTGATATAGGATAAAAAAATTGGTATTAATCCACATAAAAAACATCCTACATAAATATTGGATCAACCACTTATGATGAACAATCTTGCATCATAGTCATTGGAAAATAAAAAAACTCTGTTGGTGTAGATGATCCTAACAGTATCGATTTGGTTCTCCAATCCATTATCATCTACAATTGATCTCAATTGGATCCTCTCTAGGACTCAAGGGTTATGTGGATAACCATAAGATTTAACCATAATTTTTTATTTATAGTGGATGGATTTAGGTCATGGAATTTTTTTAAAAATAAATTTATTTATTTTTTATCCTCTCATGACCGCGCATAACCCAATCGTATAACGTGATCCATGGTTATTTCCCGACTAGGGTAAAACCCACTATTTATACTCAATGATAGGCTCATATTTACAATTCAATCCTACATTAAGGATGTATTCAATTTCTTCACTAAAAATTCATATTCTTGATATTAATATATTTAATATTTTTAAAATATCAATTCCTAGCTCATCAGACCTAGGAATATCATATTGTCTTGGTATCTCACTATGAAAATATTAATAGATATATTCAAGTATTTTACAAGGAAAAACAAATATTTTATATTCTCCCCACCTTAGAGAATTTTATCCCAAAAATCAAAACAACTACTCAAAAATATGTGGGTGATGATATCATATTTGTGTCTCCCACTCCCATGTGATCTACTAAAAATTACTGTGTTTCCAATAGATACAAAAAAAGGGAATTGATCACCCATGGATGATATTATATTTTTGATCCTTGATCTTCACTTGGTACATGACAAAATAATATCTATCCTTGATATCTAGCTCACCCCAGTCGATATCATGTGATAGGAAATTCATATAACTCATCATCTAAAACATGGGGATGAAATCATGTACCCAGTCTAACTATTGTGGTAGAGCCAAATAGAATTTCACAATACTGAATCTATATAGTATCTGGAAGGGGTAGATGAATCTTTAAGTAAACTTTCCACCCTAGACAAATATCTATATCCACATTGAGGTGAGACCTTCAAGAACACATGGTCTCCCTCATCAAACTGCAAAATCCTACTTTTTCGGTCCACATAGAACTTATGAGGACTCCGTGTAGTTATCATTCTCTATAGAATAGTAAAAAAATTCTCTATCACAGATCACACCAACTCTAGCGCCATAATTGTTGGCTCATTTGGATAAATATAACGTAGTGGTGATATGTAGGGTCACCCATAAAAGGCCTCGAATGGTGGAATACTGAGGGTGGAATGTTATCTATTGATGTATAAAAACTACACCAAGGGTAGGTTATCCTCCCGACTATAGACAAAAGTATAATTTCAAATCCAACAACATGTCCTCCAAAACCAAAATGGTTTGCTCAGTTTGGCTATTATTCTGGGGCTAAAACTCCATGCCCAAATGCAACTAAATATCAATGGACTCCTAAAATATTCTCCATAATCATGATGTGAAGGGAGTATCATGGTCTGAAATGATCTTTTAGAGAAATCCATAGCGATGAAATATATCTGTAATGTATATGCGTCCTAAAACCTCTATTGAACTCTACTCACTAATAGATCAGAAGTGGGTTGACTTTGTGAGTTGTTCTATGATCATCTAGGTGGAATCATGCCCTCTTGAAGTATACATTAAATCCATCAGGAAGTCCATAGATATCCTATCCCACTTCCACATTGGCACCTCAAGGGGTTGAGCTAAACCTGCTAGAACCCGGTGCTCATCCTTCTACTTGTTGACAAGTGAGGCATAAAGAGATAAACTATGCTATACATTTCTTCATAATTTTCAAAAAAACTAATGTAGAAGGTATTGGTATATCCTTTCCATATAAGGATATTTCGCTAAAGCGGATATATGAAACTCCATTATCACCTCCTCCTGCAATTTCACTAGTACCATAGTACATCCTATGAAAAGGATGATAAGCTCCCCACCTTCATAAAATTCACAAGGATCTTATCTAGTAGATATCTGAGTATATAAGGTCACATAGTTAGTATATACACATTCAACCTCTCTAAAAAGATGTACAGTGGTAGAGTAATAACCATTAATTGTAGATATGAAGCACCATCCTTATCCATAAAGGGAAACTATAACAAGGCTAACTACTCTAAATCATCAATTAACAACTGATAATAAGATCTAATGCTAAGGAAATCTAATACCATGTTACCCTTACCAATATTAAATAATATATCTAATTCATAATCCAGGAATAATTCTAGCCATCACCTCTATCTCATGTTAAGATTATTATGATAGAATATATACCTGAGACTGTTATGGTTAGAGTAGATGACAAACCACTCACCCGTGTGGAAGCATCACCACATTTTTAGGCTAAATAATACCACTACTAACTCTAGATCATGGGTCACATGGTTTTGATAATGTAGTCTCAACTATCGAGTCCCATATGAAATCACAACCTATATCTATATTAGTAGACAACCAAGTCCTGTCCCATAGGAATCATAGAACACAATATACTATAAACCATCCTCCTTAAATATTAAAATGGGGACACTCATCAACTTCTACCTTGTCTCTTGAAAAGAATAATGTCACATCTCCATCCACCTGAAATGATTCCCTTTCCTAGTCAAAAAATTAAAAGGTTTCTATATCATAGGAAAATCAGGCATGAATCTCATGTAGTATCCTCCCTACTCAATGAAGCTATTCACCTCTATCTCACACTTGGATGGCTCCTAGGATAACATTACCTTGAACTTTATCTAGGCCTATTCTAAAACATCATCTGAGATAAAATTTACTAGAAATTTTTTATTCTAGAATCCGTAACTAAAAATTTGGGAGCTTCCCAAAAAGTCAGTGCTCTTAGAGTATGTTTAGGATCATCCTCAAGTGTCTCTCATGCTCCTCCTAAAACACAGAGTACACTTGGATATCACCAATGAAGACTACAAAAAAATGGTCCATGAAAGGCTGAAAGATATGGTTTATTAGTCCCATGAACACTCATGGGGAGTTATCCCTATTGAAAGGATTCACCATGTACACATAGTGACTATAGTGATATCACAATTACATCATTAATACATCCTTATCCCCTACTCATAGTTTGTGATAACATGATCTATAGTTAATCATCGATAACCATTTCAACCCTCTCATCTGATCGTAGAGGTCACTGATCCTTGATAAAGGATAATTATTCTTCATGGTCACTTAGTTCAGGCATTGATAATTGTCGCACAACTTTAATATGCTATCTAACTTCTTAGAGAACAACATAGGGGATTCCTAGTGGGAAATACTTGGTCTCACAAAACCCTTCCTCTATAATTCCTCCAACTACAAACTCATCTATCAAAGCTCTGAAATAACTATCAAATATTTTTTCATATATATTGAGGAAGTGACAGGGTTTAAATCAATGTAGAATTATATCTCTTGGTAGCTAGGTAAGCCTAAAACATCCTCAGGAAATAACTCATTGTACTCCACCATCATCGTAGAAAACTGGTAGCCCATATGATTCATTTCTCAAAGAGTTAATCTAGAAAAATGACGAGTAATAAAATACACTATACTATATATGGGACCATCATACTCTTCCTCGGTTTCTTTATTTCAAATGAAATAAAACATCATTCCATCATTGCAGACACATTTCAACCTATGACTAAATTAGTCTATCTGGGAATGAATTGTGGATATCCAGTTCATACATAATATGATGTATTAAATCTTCATAGATGATATTAGGAGATCTTATAAGAATATCGTATGTCCATGTGCTAGGTTGCACAATCAAAAAATGTGTGTGATCACTAAGTCACCTCTTTTCGGAGTCTCCAAGTGATAGGGCTGTGCCAAAGGCTCAACCCTAATCTCTAATTCATAAACTAGAGAAGTGGAATTGAAAGAGTGGATATCACCTATATCTATCAGTACATCATATAAATTTTATAAGATGTATATCATACCTCATATCATCTCTAGAGCCTCAGGGTTTTAGGCCTCTACTATCTACAAAGTTACCTTCCCCTAACAACCAACTCCTTAATCCTGGTGTGGGAAAAATAGGATTGGTAGTGGAAATAGGTCAAACCACCTACCACATCCAGCTTCTTTACTAGTTACTCTACCTCATCTTCCACCCTTAGGACCTCCCTGGTCCCACCACTTTATCTATCTATGATGTCCATCAACCATATATTTATTAGGTTCATGACGGTTTGTTAAATCTCGATTGAGATAGCCCCTACCATCACATGAGAACCACCACCTCTCCCTTGACTGACTAAATACATCATGATATCCCTAAACAACAAATAATTTGTCTTAGGTTTACTCATATAGTATCTCACACACCCATATCCCTGAGACTGTCATTAGATACTAGATCTTGATGTATCTACTTCAAGGATCCCAATACCAATACTCACTCTTAATGTATACTCTACTTAAAATATCTATACAACTAAATCTCACTTGATGACTCTAGAAAAGGTGGTAATGGAAATAGATATCACTAAAGCCTTGATATCTTGGGGTAAGAATTGATATCTCAGTGTAAGACCTACTCAAAGGGACATGTTATATAGAACAGATCTCACACCATATCTTAATAGTATAATGAGAGATCAACAAACCTCTATAAGTAATCTACCTAGGTCGTATTGCCCTGCTGTATATATAGAATCTCCTGGGTGCTTGCTGATCACAACATGGATAGATTGAATTCCTCCCAGAAAAGATGCTAAAAATATGACCAGGAGAGAACTATATCCTCATGAAATTAACCTATCAGACTCTACTGTAGCCCAAAAGAGCCCAAAATAAGACTCAATACAAAGACCACAATTTAATCTTTAGGTGTTCTCAAAAGGTAGAAAAATTGGGTGACTGCCTCTAACTAGTCCTCAGCTACCTATGGAACTGTCTCACCCTAAAACCTTTGATATCATGTAGTGAACTTAGCCTGTGTGAATCCTCGACCAGTATTTATGGTGCTAACTGTTTTCTCAATAGATAGCGGAATAACTGGAACACTAATTGGAGGTACCACCTTCAATACAAGCCCTAAATATTAACTCCTGTCACTCGTCATATCATCCTTGTGATTATGCTATGGAATTCTAGATATCAATTTTTATAAAGGAATCCTAAAAATAAACAAGATGCACCACATTCAATGAGTATATTAGGGGAGATTCCTCAAGAAGTACATGGAAAACCTAACCAATTCTTATATGATGCATGTACAACTTTTTCCCTCTTACTAGTGTATATATGAATTGAGTCCAAAAGTACGTTATCAGAGTCAAGGTGGATGGATATTTCTTCAAGTGAACCATCACTAAATTACCTATCATGAAAGTTGAAATCCAAACACTTTAACATTGTTTTCATAAATCCCAAAACAACCTCACAAATAGAAAAAAAAATATATTCTATGATATTGAGGTGGAACCATGATCTGATACCACTCTATCATGACCTCACGCATCATGGATTTCATATCATGAGATAAGATGAGTGTGATGACCCCATGCCTACCTTAAATAGGATAGGGACTGGAGACTAGCACTGAGTAGGAATTGTTGAGTCAATAAGGTTTTCCTTATGAATTTTTCTTTCCTTCTTGTTTTGAAAATCACAAACACCTTATACTTAAGCAAATCTATATTTTAATTCAATTTGGAAAATTTCCTTAAAGAAATTTACCCTAACCTAGATTTCCATACACATTTCAATATTTTTCTTAAGAATAAAAATCAGATTCATATCAAAACCTCGGAATCATATAATGATTAGATATGAAGCATTCTATTTTAGGATCCAAATTCTGGATACAAACTGTAATAAAGTTCCTATCCAAATTATGGATACAAACTCTAATAATGTTCCAATCTGAATTCTAGATACGAACATTAATAGAGTTCTATTCCAAATTCTGGATACAAACTCTATCAAAGTTCAACTCTGAATTCTGAATATGAACTCTATTAAAGTTCAACTCCAAATTCTGGACTCCGAACTTTTATTAGTTTGACTCCGAACTTTTATGAGTTTGGCTCCGAACGTTTTTGAGTTCGACTCCAAACTTTTATGAGTTCGACTATGAACATTTAACTATTTAGACTCTGAACTATTGAAAGTTTGACTCCAAATTTTCTAAGTTCATATTCTGAACTCTGGTGAAACCAGACTATGAATTTCCTTAGAAATTATGACTCCAGACTTCTACAGAATTCAGATTCCGAATTCTTATAAAACAGAAGCCGAATATCCTTTTACTATAGACTCTGAATTCCATTTTGGTTAGACTTTTAACTTTTATTTGCTTACATTCCGAATTTCAGTTTTTCTTATGCTTACACTAATTTCATTATAAAATTATGTCATGCCTTCAGTTAAACTTGCTTTGTTATTAAACAATGTCATCCTTTCTGTTTATAACTATCCATTGGTTGAGTGACACGTGTGTAGGTACCTTTGAAATTCAAGGAAAATATGACCGTTGGAGGAGGGAGTTGACCATTGAAATTTCCCCTATAAATAGGAGCACATTTGAAATGCTCCAGACATATCTTTGACACCTTTGACATCCATGCTTATACGATGTTGAAGTGATTTCTAGAGAGAGAGGCCCATATTAAATCTCAAGCTTCGTGTAGAAATTTTAAACATCTTGTTCAAACATTTCCTTGTGCAGACCTGCTTCGGGCGACTCCAAATGTTGGTGATTACATTTGAGGGCTTCCAGGGATAGGAAGACAGAGGTTCCAACACCTTAAATTTGAGTACTTTCTTGCTGAGGAAGACAGAGGTTCCATCTACCTTGATGTTGAGGGCTTGCATGGATAGAAAGACAGAGACTTCGATCTTCGTATTGAGGGCTAATCCTGGTGTGGGTAATACAAATTTTTTTGAAAGTATAAATCAAGGGAACTTTATCCAAGGTTGTTGGATACCCTTCTCTTTGATTTAAAATACTTATACCTTATTAATTATAGTTTTACTACTTGTTTTTCTACTTCTTTGTGTATTGTAAGGAAAGTATAATCGTCTTATATTTCCTTACACTTGTACTCTGGCTTAATTAGATTCTATACGCTTTAAGGTAGAATATCATTTTGTAAACCTTGGTTCCAATTCTCCAATTGGTGTCAGAGGTGTTGTGAATTTGCTTAGTTTAACTTTGTTAAACATAGATCTTTCCTTGTTTAAGGAAAATTTTAAAGTGTACAATTCAACCCCCTATTGTATATTGAGATTCTACATCATTATTTCGATCCTAAAATTAGTATCAAAGTAGGTTAACTCAAAACCCAAAGGGTTAGTTTAATATGATTTAATATTACGATTAAATTCTGAAGAAAATCTTTCTAATACTCTCTCAGAATAGATTTTTCAGATTTGATTTTTCAGACTCATAAAGTTCGGATTCATCTTTTGCTTACATCTACTAAAATTATATATTCTTGTTACATATAATATCTGGAGTCAATTTTCTGGTTTCATATTATTTTTCGGATTCATATATTTTCTTTCATTATGAACTCTTGTTTCTAACAAGTTTTGTGTGCCAAAGGTTATTTTAAGGATGGAAGGTTTAAACGTTGGATCAATAGACAATCTAAATCCTACCGGACCTCTTATTTTTGACAGGAATGATTATGAGTATTGGAGAGATAGGATAAATACTTTCATTATCAACACTGGTGTTGAAAATATCTTTATGCTTACTGGTGGGTATCAAATTCTTGACAAGAAAGTGAGTACCTTTATAAATCAAGAGAAACATGATTATCAATTGAATTACAAGGTATGCAATACTCTACTTTATTCAATGAAAAGAAACATATATAGCCAAATTTTATCTTGTGAAGCAGTTAATTCTATATGGAAGAAACTCGAAGTTACTCACTTTGGAACCTCCAATGTAATTGAGACCAGAAGATCTGTGTTGAGAGCTGAGTATCATGGTTTCAATTTATTTTATGGTGAATCCATTTGTAAAGTACAACAAATATTTTTGACTATTATGAATAGCTAAAAATCCATGGGATAAAAAGGGTTGGATGATGTGGCTCTTTTAGACAAGATCATCGACATTATAGAAAATGAGTGGGAGTCCAAGAGGACAGCCATTGATGAAAATAGGAAAGTCACTCAAATCTCCTTAGATGAGATGTTTGGAGCTCTTCTTCAGCATGAAACGAGAATGAAGAGAGATGTTGACAATATCAAGGAGAAGAATGGGAATGGAGGAGTTTATTTTACAACCACTTCTAAACACATGAAAGCCAAGACCCCAAAATGAATAACTATATTGAAGTCTAAGAAAGTTGTTATTCAGACAGATTCTAGTGACACAGAAAATTTAGAGAATGAGTTTGCTAATCTTTCTCGGAGAATGAACAAGATTGTTGCTCAAAAGAATTTTTAGAATATGTATAACAAGAAAGACTACAGAGACAAGAAAGATGGAGAAGTTACTTGTTATAAATGCAAGAAAAGTGGACACATACGACTAGATTGTCCTTTTCTTAGGAAGAAAGAAAGGAAAGAAATGCATTCTAAAAGGAATAGAAAGAAGTATTATAAATCCAAAGCTAAGAAAGTTCTAAAACCCAATGACACCTAGAATGCCAGTGGTGGTGACTCTTCAGAAGAATATTCTGATTATGAATCTTCAGGATAGAAGAATCTTGGTCTTATAGAAGGATTACCTATTTACAATCATTGCTTTATGGATAATGTACACAATGCTAAATCATTGACCAATGTTTCTTTAAATTCTAATGATAGTAAATATTATTACTCTTCATATGAAGAATCATATTCTGATAAAGAAAATACTTTACCTAATTATGTAGAAGTTTCTAGGTTTGCTGAACTACTTGAGATTGAGAATTATAAACTCAATAAAAAACTTGATAAGGAAAACTATAGGAATAGTATTCTTACTAAAGAAATATCAGATCTTTCTAAATATCTTGATAAAAAAATACTGATTTTATAAGTATTTTAAAAAATATTGAGTAATTAAATTCTGAGAAGAATAAACTTTCTAAAGATATAGAAAAAGTAATTTATAAGAAAAGTGTTTTTGAGCCTACCTCTAGTACAGAATCTAATTATTTTGAAGATAAAAACTTGGTTATAAAATTAAAGTCCAAAAAATTTTCCTTAAAGAAGTGTTTGTCAAAGTTTACCCATGGTAAAGAAAATTTTGATAAGATTTACTCACAAATACGACCTTTAAGAAACATATCTGCATTTGGTTATACCCATTCAAAACAAATTTTTAGTAACAATTATTTTGTTCCACAAAGTTCCCAGTTTTTTAATAAGTGTCAATGTTTTTGTCACTGGGAAAATAATTTTTCTTTAAAAAAAACCCAATCTCTAAGATTTCATATGGCTTATTTTTATAAGAATATATGGGTACCCAAAATTTTTCTATCTGGAAATCCCGGATCCAAACAAGTTTGGATTCTGTAAGTCTAACTATTATTTTTTTTAGGAAGATAAAGGAAGTGCCAACAATAATACATGGTACATTGATAGTGGATGTTCCTGAGATATGATTGGTAAAAAAAACTACTTCAAAAATATTATCAAGATGAAAGGAGGAAAATTACTCAGAGAGAAATTATTGGTATAGATAATATTGTTCTTCTTTGTAAAACCTTTATTTCAAATGTTTTGTTTGTTAAGGGTCTTAAGAACAACCTCATTATCATAAGTCAATTATGTGATGAAGGATACATTGTGAATATTTAGGAATGATATGTTCTTAGTACAAAATTCCAAGGAAGAGTTTATTCTTTCTTCCCATAGGAAAGAGAATTTTTACACATTAAACTTAGAAGACCTTACGAGCCAAGACTTACCTGGTCTTAGTGCAATGTAAGATCATTCTTGGTTATGGCATAGAAGACTAGGTCACTATTACCTTAGGAACTTTTGTAAACTCTCTAAGAAGATACTAGTTAAAGATCTACCAGAGCTTAGTTTTGATTCTTCTGATGTTTGTGATCCTCTTCAATATGGAAAGCAACATAAATCTAGTTTTAAATAATTCTGTGAAGTCTCAACAACTGATGCATTACAGTTAATGCACATGGATCTTTTTGGTCCAACACAAACTGGATGTATTGGGGGAAAGAACTATGTATTTTTTTTGGTTGATGATTACACTAGATTTACATGGGTATATTTTCCAGAACATAAGTCTGAATCTTTTTTTATTTCAAATGTTTTAGAGCCCATGTTAAAAATGAGAAAAACCTTCCGTTGAAAACTATTCATACTGATCATGGAGGAGAATTTCAAAATTCTAATTTTTAAACTTTTGGTAGTAGAAAAGGTAATACTCACAACTTTTCAACACCTAGTACTCCTCAACAAAATGGTGTAGTTGAAAGAAGAAATAGAATTCTTCAAGAGATAACTAGAACCATGTTGAGTGAATATTCTATAGCTATAAATTTCTTGGCAGAAGCTGTAAGTACTGCTTGTTATACTATAAATCAAGTTTTTATTAGACCTTTTCTGAATAGAACATCTTATGAGTAATGGAATGGTAGAAAACCAAGACTTTCCTACTTCAAGGTTTTTGGTTGCTAGGTATTCATTCTGAATACTAAAGATAATATGTACAAATATGCAAAAAAAATCTGATGAAGTAATTTTCTTAGGTTACTCCACAACTTCTATGGCTTAGAGAGTTTTCAAAAAAAAAACAATTGTAATATTGAAGAAACAGTGCATGTAAAATTTGATGAATCTGATCCTTTTGTTTTTAAACCATCCCAACCTACATCCCCAGATGTGTTTTCAAAAACTAATTATCAACCTTTGATAGAAAAACCTTCTGATAAGGAAAATGTTCAAGAAGATATATCTGAAACATTTACCCCAGAAGATTTTCTACCCTATATTGATGAACAGGTTTTACAAAACCCAAATCGGGTGTTTCTAAAGAATCATCCCAGTGATAGAATCATTGGTGATGTGAATCAACCAGTAAGGACTAGAATTTCCTTGAGAAATGAAGTTAAACATCTAGCATTCCTTTCCCAATTAGAACCAAAAGGCACTGATGAAGCCTTAGGTGATGATGATTGGATCAAAGCCATTCAAGATGAACTAAATGAATTCGAAAAGAATAATGTCTGGACCTTGGTTGAAATACCTAAGGAAACTTTTGTTATTGGAGTAAAGTGGGTCTTCAGAAATAAGTGTGATGAAAATGGAGTCATTGTCAGAAATAATGCAACACTAGTTGCTAAAGGCTATAATCATCAAGAGGGAATATACTTTGAATAAACCTATGCTCTATTAGCTAGACATGAATCTATTCGTATCTTACATGCCTTTGCAGCATTCTTTAATTTTAAACTTTTTCAAATGGAAGTGAAATGTGATTTTCTTAATGGTTATGTTCAAGAGGAAGTATTTGTTGAACAACCTCCTGGATTTGAAGACTGATAATATCCTGATCATGTTTTTAGACTTACCAAATCTCTGTATGGCGTTAAACAATCCCCACAATCCTGGTTTGATAGACTTACAAGATTTTTGCTTCAAAATAACTATGTTAAGGGAAATGCAGATCCAACCCTTTTTATAAATAAAGATAAGAAAAATGTTTTGATTGTTCAAATTTATGTTGATGAAATCATATTTGGTTCAACTCAGCAATCTTTAACTGACTCCTTTGCAAGTCTAATGAAATATGAGTTTGAAATGAGTATGATGGGTGAGTTAACATTTTTCCTTGGTTTTCAAATTTCTCAAAAACCAGAAGGTACCTATATATCACAACATAAGTATATTAAATTACTTCTTAAAAAGTATGGATATGACAACACTAAGAGTATATGTACTCCCATCGGTACCTCAAACTCTTTAGATATTGATGAAGCTGGGAAACCAGTAGATCAAACATCTTTTAGAGGTATGATAGGAAGCCTACTATACTTGACAGCCAGTCGTCCAGACTTAATGCTTTTAGTATGTTTATGTTGAAGATATCAATCCAATACTAAGGAATCTTACTTAAAGGCAGTGAAAAGATTTTTTTGCTACTTAAAGGGAACTATGGATCTAGGATAATTTATACTTCTGGAAATGATTTTGTTGTAAAAAGCTTTTCGGATGCTGACTTTGGTGAGTGTATAATGGATAGGAAAAGTACATTCGGAACTTGTCATTTCTTAGGAGATTTGTTAGTTTATTGATCTTGCAAGAAGCAACACTCAGTAGCACTCTCCACTACCAAAGCTGAATATGTAGCAGCTAGAAGTTGTTGTGCTCAAGTGATGTGGATGCAACACACACTCATAGATTATGGCTTGAGTTTTACAAAGACTCAAATTTTGTGTGATAACACAAGTTCCATTGCTCTTAGAAAAAACCCTGCATATCACTCTTGTGAAAAGCATATAGATATTAGGCCTCACTTTCTCAGGGATCACACACTTAAAGGAGATATCATTCTAATGTTTATCAGAACACAAGATCAACTTGCTGATATCTTCACAAAATCTTTACCCTCTGATAGATTTGAATACATAAAACAGAAGATAGTAATGATAACCATGAGGTAATCATTATCCATTGACATCTTGTTGAACAATTCTCCTAACAGTAATAAACTCCATTTCATAGGGGGAGTACATTTTCTTGTTAGCATAATCAAAATTTTCGTAGTCTGTTTTTCAAACTTTTCTAACTAAAATTTTTCATAATGTTTTTTTCAAAATTTTCATACTCATGATTTTTGTACCCATTTTTTTATAGACTCAAAATTTTCTTAATGAATATTTCGGAACTGAAAAATTTTTAATGGAAATTTTCAGAACTGGAACTTTTGTACAGAGAATTTTAGTAATGAAAATTTTGAACTAGAAATTTTCGTAATGAAGTTTTTGGAACCGAAATTTTTATAATGGAAATCTTCGGAACTGGAACTTTCGTAATAAAAACTTTCACATTTAGAATTTTCGTAATGGAAATTTCTCGTACTCATACATTTTGTATGGAAATTTCTCATACTCATACTTTTCGTACTGACTTTTTCATACTCATATTTTTCATACTGACATTTTCATATTCATATTTTTAGTACAGGAATTTTCATACTCATAGTTTTTGTACTGACATTTTCGTACTCATACTTTTCGTACTGACATTTTCGTACTCATAATTTTCATACTGAGATTTTTGTACTCATACTTTTTCGTACTAATGTTTTGGTACTCAAAGGTTTTTTAAAAAAACTCTATGTTTTTTGTAGTTAGTTTTTAGTCGTAGTCAAAACATTCTTCAAGAATAATATCACCTATTACGAATAAACTTCCTAGAAAATCCGAAAGGTACAATTTCTTTACCGAAGTTTTCATAGTCAAAATTTACTTTCTGGTATTCTCTTATGAGTTTTAAAATTTCTCAAATTCTAATTTTCTCAAATCCGATTGTTTTTCTTAAAAAAAAAACCTCAAAAGATCAGATTCAAGATTTCCTTGTAGGTATATTTTCAAACGTCAGATCAGATCAAAGAGATTTTCATCCGTTAGATGGCTTTTGGAAGTTGAAAGGTCTATTCCATAGACTACATAAATGGGACCTCGAGGGTCGTCCCACATCGGTTTTTCAAAGATTTTGTGTCTCGATGTCCTGCCTCTCTTCTTAAAGGTCATTCCGATCATTGTGAAGTCATTCCAAATCTTCCAGAATTCTCCATTCCGAATGTCTGTCGAAGCTACTTCCCAGGATATGACAACTTCAAAGCCAATCACAAAATGGTCAATTTATAGGGAGAGATTAGTGTATCCAAATTTCATCTCATATGATTCTCTTATTTCGAAGAATATCAAGCTGAATCATTGGAAAGATGCATGTCTATCCAAGATAAGTGATCTGGATATTGTATATCCAGAGTTACTTATAGAATTCTATGAGACAACAGGTTTTTTTGAGGAAGAACGAAGAGAATGGTTTTCTTTCAATTATTATGGCAGGACATAAAAACATTCCTACACCAAGGAATCACTCTTGGTAGGGCTAGAATATGAAGGGGAAGCCGAATTCTATTCACACAAACTCCCGGATGCAAAAGGTAGTTTTGTTAAGGTTAAAGATTTACAATGTCTTGGACTTGCTGATGGCAAGACAACGAATATCACTCATCTATCTCCTAATAATAGGATTCTCCAGCTCTGGGTTCCGGGTTTTTTGGTTCCGAGAAAAGGTGATAAGGATACTCTGAAGAAAAGTGATATATATTTCTTAGACTAATTAGTGAATCTAAGAAAAATAAATTTGATGATGCATGTCCTGCTAACGATCAATTATATTAAGGAAGGGAACCTAAGAGCTCAAATAATCATGTTCCCTTCCTTACTATCAATGCTGATAGTTCGATGTTTAGATTCATTCAAGGTTGCATGTAAGTTCGAAGTTCGGAATTGAAAGCTTATGCTTGTCAGTGATGACACACTGAAGAGAATGAATATGTCTTTTTCTAAGGGAACCAGTGAGTTTTATAGTTTTCCAGAGGAAGAGGCTGGAATCATTCCGGAGAATGTAGAAAAAGAACAGCCATTAAAGAAAGTTGCTATGAAAATAAAGCTTAAGGAAGTGATTGCTGAAGAAAAAACTCCCAAGTCTATGGAAACTCAGTCCGCACCTACCAAGATGAAAAAATATAAAGCTTATCAATATGATGTGGTGTTAAGTGGAGAGAGGACAAAGAGAAGAGGAAATAAGGGGATCCACAGTTCGGATTGGACCCTGCTGAGGCTAAGGCCTTAAGTTAAAGAGCTGCTGATAAGTTAGAAAAGCAAGCTAAAGAAAACAAGTTGATGAAAAAGATGTCTGAATCTGAGATTATTCAATCCCTTTTGAAAGCAACCGAAATTTCTTCTAAGTAGATTCTGATTCCATAAACATTCCTTGCAGAACCTTCTTTACCAGAGACTCCAGGTAAGATCTATATCACTCCAGAAAAGTCTAAGTGTAAAGAGGTAGTTGAAGGAGTAGAAAAAGAAGGCGATAAAAGAGTAGAATAAGAGGTTTTTGAAGAAGAAGAAGAAGAAGAAGGAAGGAAGTGATAATCTAGATGTTTTGATCAAACACGTAGAAGAGTATTAGGAAAAGTCTGAATCCACAAAATTACCCACTCCGAGAATGGAAGTTGAGAAAGAAACTAGAAAAGATGATGATAAGCAAGAGGAAGAGAAGGAAAATGTTTTGTATGATGTGGAAGCATCCTTTGAGAAAAATTTTCTTAAATAAGGGGCAGAAAAGGGGAAACCAGATAAAGATCAGATTGTGCAACTATCAGAAATTGAGGAAGAGTCTCCAGATGAACAACCCATTCCGAAAGCTGACAAGGGGAAGAAAGTTCTGATAGACACACCAATAAAATATATTATCAGGAAGAAAGAAGTTGGTGGTTCTTGTAGAAGGAATTTGGTGCATGTTGAGGAAGAGCAACATTCAATCAATCTCTCTGATTCGGAGTCATCAGCAGATGGTCATGATTTTGTGGTTGAATCCCTGAAGAAGTTGGTTGACCCCATTCTGATTTTCCCACCATAGACTCCATATGCCAGATGATGCAGCATAGTTTGAATCAGAAATCAGAGTCCTTATCTATGGTGATGGATAAGTGTATAAAGATTGAGGCTGACCATAGAAGTTTTCTTATCAATTATTATGTACACAGGGAGTCTTGCAGCAAAATAACTTTGTGGTCCAAGGAAATTGAAGAAGACATGGCTGAGTATGATAATTTTCAGAATGAGTTAAAATATGCCTTTGGCACTAAGGATAAAAATATTAAGAATCTTCAAGATGAGATGATTGTTGAACAGAGTTCTCAGAGTCAACAAGTGATGGAACAAAATGATAAGTCTAACTCTCTTGCTCAAAATTTTATAAGGGATAGAGATATCTAGATTGATCTTGAGAAAATAATGGTAAAGCAAGATGGGAAAATTAATATGAAAGAAGAATCCTTGAAGGCTCAGGAAGAAGCTTTGAAAGCTAAAGATGAAATGATAAAAGCTTTAGAGAGGCACGCTGAGGAGGATCAAAGAGATTTGAAGAAACCGAAAATCTTTTTGAAAAATCTTATTCCGAAGGAAAAGGAGGACGATTTGATAAATCTGATCTTTTGTTGTATTTTTTTCCTTGTAAAATTTTCTCAACTCTAATGAAAATTTGGTTGGTTGTATCGTTATATATACTAATGTTTTAGGTACCATATTTTCTTTTCTATTCCCTTAACTTTTCTTTTGAAAATCACAGTGGGGAAGAAGGAAAATGAACTACTCAAAAGAGGAGAAAGAAAAATTTAAAATGGAGAAAGAAAATTTTCTAAGTGAAGATATACTTAAAGTAAGGGGAGTTTCTCATTATAAAGTTTTTCATTCCTATGATAATAAAAACTCCACTCCTGAAATTCATAATACAATCCTTATAGTTTCAATGCCTAAGGGGGGTTAGTTTTATTCATCATCATCCATGAACAAAGGGAGATATGTTTTAATTTCAAAGTCAAATGAAATTTTTCAAAGTCCCATATTCTTTTTCATAAGGATGTTTGTGCTTTCCAAAAAGGGGGATATTGTTGATTCAATAAGGTTTTACTTATGAATTTTCCATTACTTCGTGTTTTGAAAATCACAAACACCTTATACTTAAGCAAATATATATTTTACTTCTATAAGGAAAATTTCATTCCTTAAGGAAATTTACCCTAACCAACATTTCCATACACATTTCAATATTTTTCTTAAGAATAAAAATCAGATTCATATCAAAACCTCGGAATCATGTAATGATTAGATATGAAGAATTCTGTTTTAGGATCCTAATTCTGGATACAAACTCTAATAAAGTTCCAATCCGAATTCTGGATACAAACTCTAATAAACTTCCAATCCAAATTCTGGATACGAACTCTAATAAAGTTCCATTCCTAATTCTGGATACGAACTCTAATAAAGTTCAACTCTAAATTCTGAATATGAACTCTAATAAAGTTTAAATCCGAATTTTGGACTCTAAACTTTTATTAGTTCGACTCCAAACTTTTATGAGTTCGACTCTGAACTTTTATGAGTTTGACTCCGAAATTTTATGAGTTCGACTCCAACCTTTTAACTAGTTCGACTCTGAACTACTACAATTTTGACTCTGAATTTTGTATGTTCAGATTCTGAACTCTGGTGAAACCAGACTTCGAATTTCCTTAGAAATTCAGACTCTGGACTTCTACAGAATTCAGATTCTGAATTATTATAAAAAAGAATCCGAATATCCTTTTACTATAGACTTTGAATTCCATTTTGGTTAGACTCCAAAATTTTATTTTCTTACATTTAGAATTTCTGTTTTTCTTATGCTTACACTCATTTCATTATAAAACGATAATGTGCCTTCAGTTAGACTTGATTTGTTATTAAACGATGTCTTCCTTTCTGTTTCCATCTAACCATTGGTTGAGTGACACGTGTGCAGGTCCCTCTGAAAATCAAGGAAAATATGACCGTTGGAGGAGGGACACATCCATTGAAATTTCTCTTATAAACAGAAGCACATTTTAAAAGCTCTAGATAGATCTTCGACGCCTTTTAAATCTGTTCTTATACGCTGTTGAAGTTATTTCTAGATATAGAGGCTCTTATTAACTCTTATGATTCGTGAAAAAAGTTTGAACAGTTTGTTCAAGCTTTGCCTTGTACAGACATGCTTCGTGCGACTCTGAATATTGGTGATTAAATTTGAGGGATTCCAGGGATAGGAAGACAGAGGTTCCAACTCCTTAAAGTTGAGGACTTCCTTGCTGAGGAAGAAATAGGTTCCAACTACCTTGAAGGTGAGGGCTTGTGAGGATAACAAGATAGATACTTCAATCTTCATATCGAGGGCTTACCTTGGTGTGGTTAAGACATACTTTCTTGAAAGAATAAATCAAGGGACCTTTATCCAAGGTTGTTGGATACCCTTCTCTTTGGGTTAAAAGAATTATACCATGTTACTTGTAGTTTTACTACTTGTTTTTCAACTACTTTTTGTATTGTAAGGAAAGTATAATCTTCTTATATTTCCTTAAACTTGTACTCTTAATTAATTAGATTCTATACGCTTTAAGGTAGAATATCATTTTGTAAACCTTGGTTACAATTCTCCAATTGTTGTTAGAGGTGTTGTGAATTTTCATACTTTAACTTTGTTAAACATAGATATTTCCTTGTTTAAGGAAAATTTCAAAGTGTACAATTCACCCCTCCTCTTTTATATTGAGTATCTATATCATTATTTCGATCCTACAGGCATATCCCACACATGGGAGGCATTTTCCTAAGTACACGTACACATGAACACATCTTCAATACCATACAATGATGAAATCTAAAACAACTGATACCAATGCATACATACATATAGCCCATAATCAAAGTACCATAGGAGTACTTAAAGAGATAAAGAGGTGAAATATAATCCCAAAAAACAGCAATGGTGTCCAACTTGATCAAATAGAGGAGACCACAATCAAATGCAACACTTTGTAAACACCTTGGTCTGTTTATCCCAATCTATTCTCTACATACTCTTGGTCCTACTAAGACTTCAACAAAAGTTTTATCATCTACATAAAACAAGGAATGTGGGGGAATGTCCTATGAATGGTTGATTAAAACTACACCTATTAGGAAACCTCAAAATCACTAAGCATAAAGAATAAATAGTAGTCTTCTAGAATCAATAATATAATAAAAAAAGCCATATATACTCAAAACAGACAACCTGTCTCAATAAGGTCTCAACCAACACTGTCGATCATAGGGTTTTACTCAAGGGTTCAAGGTAACTCTTATTCTAGGAGTACTCACTCCCCAAGGTATGCTATCACTGGTGACAATCAACCAATAGGTCATGATCATTAGGCCCCACCCAATGAGTACTCAGTAAATCTCTAAATATCTCATCATCCAAGTAATAGATCACACCTAAGGCCACTGGGGGACACCACAAAACCAACTAGGTTAGCCTTCTAAATAGGGGATCTATTCCCTATGTATTTTTTCACACTAATACCATGACCCCACATAGGAATGAAATAGGATCCCACCCTTGTCCCAAAAGAGGATACATAAAATTCTACACAATAATAAACCCATGGAGGGGATAAAAATCCTTTTATGAGGAAGTAATACCATACTGTAACCTCATGTAATGAACTAGGTCACTGTAACCAATTGAACTTGGTCTAAACTATAGAAATGAAGGGCTCTGAACAAATTAAGATGGAGTAAACAACATTTTCTAGGGGTAACAAATGTGTCTTTACAACCCCTGTTCTGTTTGGGTCATGCTATCTCACATGGAATATAAATCTCCACATAAAATATGTTTCCCATAGGGTAAACATGTTTAGAGGTTATTTGGAACCCTACCCATATCGTTTGTTCATGCCTGTGTACTACTGTAGAGGTTATCTGCCCGACTGTATCTGAGTAAACAACTCTTCCCATGTACATCTGGCCATTTCAGGGTACACAGATCCACCTATGTACTCGAGAAAGGCCATGTCCATACCCATTTATCCCTTAGGATACACAAAAAGATGCCCGAACATGTCACATAGAGGGTGGTATTCCCACCCGACATGTTATCCTTTTCTTTTCATGGAATGCCTAACACCAAAACTAAGGCCCTGAAAAATGTGTCACTAAGGATTACATTCCATGTAACATGGGTTTAAAAAACCTACAGTTACATATACATGTTATCAACCCATGCCTCTGGCCTCTGATCCAACTATAAATCTTGTCAGGAATCATGTATCACTTCTAGAAAATCCTTTCTATACCTACTCACCAGAATCTATATGTTAAATCTGATTGGGAATCATCTGTGTTTCATCATGTAGTTACCAAATTCCAAACAGGGATAAAATTAACCACAAATTTGACATTAATCATACATTGGTTATCATATATCATTATTTCAACTAGATCACATACATAGTCAGGAATTTTACCAATGGTATTGATCTATTGTGATAAATAATGGATGAAAATGATTAAATACTTGATATTCGTTGAATAATGGGCCAGAGAAATTGTTCATGAAAAATGTGCGAAGAAACTGGTGAGAAAACCATATACCATAAATATGAGGAATAAACATTGAGATAATTTCCTTTTATACTTGATTTTTTCCGAGAATAGATGAATGAAATTGACCAAACAACAATGAAGAAATAAATCTACCAAAAATTAAATCAATCATCAATGAATTAATTAATAATGGTTTGTGGAATTCATCCATGTTCAACATGGGATAAAAAATGGGATGAATCCACATAAATAAAATGTCCTAACTTGACTTTATATTAATCACTAACAATTAATGATCTCGTGTTGTAATCATTGGTGATTTCTAGGACCTTTATTGTCATAGAAGATCTATATGGTATCGATATGGTCCAACAATCAATTTCAATCCTCCAATGATCTTCAGCAGTGCCTCTCTAGGTCTCCATGGTTATATGACTAATAATAAGGTTTTATAATTATTGATTATTTATATATGAGGTATTTAGGTCATTTAAATTATATAAATAATTATATAAATAAATTTATTTATTCATTTTCCCATGATCATACATAACCCAAGTGTCTGACATTCTCCAAGGTTATGTTGCACCTAGGAAAAAACTAATTCTTGATACTAAATTATGGTATCATATATATGATCCAAGGATCTATTTGATACTTATTCCAATTTTTTAGGAACAATTCATGTGGGTGATATTAATATATTTAATATTTTTAAAATCTCAATTTTGGGCTCACCGGGCCTCAGAATCTCACCCCATCATAGTGTCTAGTTTTTAAAATATTTCTAGATATATTCAAATATTTTATATAAAAAAATAAATACAATACATGTAACGTCATTTTTATCCATTTTATTAGTTTATAGTGGTGTTTATAGTATTTACTTTTATAAATCTTATCTTGACTTATTCTTCCTTCTTTTTTCTTTCCACTTTCGGTAGAGTGGGATATTCTTCTAGAATCTATGCAGAATTCCTTGAATCACATTCTTATAGGCTATCTTGAGATTCATTGGGTTTAAGTGGCTGAATATTCGTTCCACTTTTTGTGATGATCATACTTAAACTCTCATTCATATTTGTTATGGATTAATTATCTGGGGTTTGGGATAACATGTCCATTAGAATCTCAAATTACTTGAAAAATCCTTCACTGTATTTTTTATCACCTAAATATCCATTCCTTATCGTTGTCCAAATGGCAGTGCATTAGACATGGGATATCCATATGAATTTTGTTTAAAAAGAGGTGGATGATAAGATTTTTTAGTATTTTTGTTTGTATGATTGTTGTAAAAAAGGTGGAGATTGAAATTACTACTTAATGGGAGTTGATTTAAGTATTAGTTTGAAAAGGGAAATCTAGAATGGTTTTGTTAACATCTATGTTCTTATTGGGATTAACCTTATCTCTCTGGTTTATTTTATTAAAATTTTTTAGGACAAAATATATCTACATAGCTCTCTATACCCAATATATCAACACATTGATCAATGAAGATATGGAGTGGTGATCACAAACCATATACCTAATGTTGGGATGGTTGTTCACTCAATTGTTTTTATAGGTGTGTGTCACGATAGATTTTTTACTTCCTCAATTCTTGTTTTAATTAATGGTGATGAGAAAAAATGTATTACCTCATGAATTCCTATTATGATTATATCTCTTGTTTGGAACTATTGTGAATTCTATTCGATCTTTTAAATGAGGTTCCTGTCTTACATCAGTGATTAATCAATCAAAGTTCCATTGGATGATGAATCCAAGAGGTTCCTATCATTATAAAACAATCCATGGTAGATAAATACTAGTAATTGGTGTTCTTACACTTATTGATGAGGGAATATTTCACAAAACTTATTGAATTATTCCCATTACTCATAGAGATTATCAGAAGTATCATGTTGTATAGAATAAATTTCCATATTTATTACTATTCTTCTAGTGTTTGGGAAGAATATTTTCATAAAAATCACTTGGAGTTCATCCCTGTCATGGATATATTTGGGTTGAAGGATGTATAAATGCTCCTTGGCAGACCCCTAAAGTGAAATTGGGTATTCCCTACACTTGAATTTCTCCTTATATAATCCTATTTGCTTGAATCTTGATAATACAATGCCAAACTCTTGAATGATCTAGTTGGGATATTATACTACAATGACATGAAATTTAGGTAGCATGTGAATCATGTTAACAAATAATTTGATGTCATTTTTTGGAGAATCCATAGCCAACTATTTTTATGGTAAAATGATGGGGAATAAAGGTTTTATAGAGTTTATTGTGGGTTAATTTCCATTATTATGGGCTAAGAGTGATCGGTAAAAGTTTCACTCGAGTCCCAAACATTGATTTCCTCATGTTTTTTAATTTTCATAAGTTTAGTTGGCAATATAATCGCTATCTCTAGATCGAAAGGTAATATTATTTTATTATAGGTCCTAATCATGAATTTTTTTGTTTACATTATCACCTAGTACCCAACAGTGACGCTATGTTTTGACACACTGCCATCATGGGGTGTGATAAAATCTATTTAAATTCAAATAAGAGTTTAGTATTGGTAGCAACCAAAATCATATCCAACGATTTATTCTTACATTTTATTATCAGGATGTAAGGGAAAATAATGAGATCCCTTGGAGTATTGAATCAATAAACATATATTTTAAAAATAATATTAGAGTTAAGTGATAAATGTTTGGGTTAGCATCTCTATTGTAATTATATCATAATCCCTTCTTTAAAATTATCTTTTATTTATAAATTGATTAAATGAGGGGATTAAAAATTGATTTCACCTTTTCACCCAATATTAAGTTAGATGATGATCAAATCTATCCTTTCAATTTCCATTATTTAGATATTTTTCTTCCATTTTTGTGAAATCCACCATGATTGTCCTATGAATAACCTCAAAAATACGCAATTAGGCATTGAAATTCCCAATAATCCTTTAAAGGAAAATATTTTGTGCTCAAATGTTTAGTAATCAACAAAAACTCTCCACTAAATTCTAAATCACTAAATCAATATGATTTGAAAGCAAGACTGGGGATAAAAGATTCCTTTATAATGGAAATAATTAAAATTCATAATTAATTATAAAAATAATCACATTCAAATAAATTTCTGGAATTAAATACTGATAACCATTTTATCATAGAAAATAGAACAATATATTCAATAAAATTCCCCAAACTCAAACATTATAATCTGGTCACATCTCTTTCACTGAACCAGTCAAGGTTTCTGACTCACCAATAAAGAAAGAATAATATGTGTAGTAGGGGTAGAAGACTGGTTAACATAAAAACTGAGTAAAACAAAAAATTTAGTATAATTCTCCAGAGAAGTTGAATTGATCCCTATATCAAGTGTTTAATACATTTATTTAGATCTATATATCATAGTTTTATAGTCATATAGTAAAATCTCATCACTTCTTCATCGTATCTCCTCTAAAAATTGTTATCTACTGAAGATATCCATTCCCATTCAAATACAATCAGCGATTTTATCCATGATTTAATGACTAATTAAAAATATATAAATTTATATGATATTTAAAGTTTCTATTTGTCTCTATAATTCCTTCCTGAGACTCAGGGTGTATTTCATGTTCCTCATAGATTTCGGTTGATCAATATCTGATGCATGATCACACTGCAACATTGCACATGTATTTATTTTCTACTTCAAACTTTAGACATAGATGAATCCTTGTTCACATACATAGAAATTTTTATTAGAGATCATGTATAGGTTTATTATTCTCCCCATGTATCCAATTGTTCATAGTGTCACATAAAAATTTCACTCCATCATTTACATAGTCGTTTTGGGTGTAACTCATTCATGTAACTGAACCTGCAACCAAGACATCTTGCTGCCTTTTTTCAGGATCTAGTGTGATGTAGGAATTTTTCATTATTTTCAATGTAGATAATTATCCTTGATGGGATAATGTAAAAGAATTAATACTAGTGTGATATCTAACTCCTTGGTGTAGTTATTCATTCTCATGAGATTTTCCCGAAGGAGTTCTCTGGTGATTATAGATGGCGGAATTTTGGTGTTGAGTGGAAGAGGTGTGTTGAAGTCATGGCAAGGTGTGTCCATGAGGTGGGGGTAGAGATGTGGCTCAATGGTGTTATTTTGGTTAATGAGGAATGTTACCCCCATGAAGTGTTTGTCCCACATCGATTTTGATCATCGATGACTACATGAATATAATTAAACCTGTGAAAATCATGACTTCAAATCTTGTCATAGGGATTGGCTCGCACTACACTACACACACACGTGGGTCATGCATCCTCACAAAACATGTGTGGGTGTTGGCCCAACCTATGTTATGCAGGTTTCTCCCAGAGTATCCCACTCAACTACTTCTTAGAAGGCCTACCTAAGGGGATTCCTTGGCTAGATGGACCCTTTTTGGGATGGATAAATGGCTTGGAGAACTGTTGGTAGAGGGATAGAAAAGTTGGCTTATTTTTTCTACCTCAAAATTATTCAAAACACTTAGTAAAACTATCCATAATTTCATATAATAATTCAATCTTCTAGAACACATCTATTTTTCCTTTTTGATTTATATTATTTATTGAGTTAAAATTCCCTTATTTTACTGAAACCTAAATATAAATTTGAATATTTATTAAAATTATTTAAATTTTTTCATGAAAATATGTGGGTTCCAATTTCATTACTATGAAACAACACATTTGATACTTTAAAAAAATTTTAAACATTAAAAATATTTATATTTATCCACTAGGTTTCCAATAATTTATTATTTTCATAATTTATAATAATAATTAAATAATGACATTTTTTATTTTATCGGAAAACCCAAAATTTATGGAAACTTATGCTCCAAAAATTCAATTAACCTTTAACCCTAAAAAATTTGAAATCAAATAAAAATAAATAAATAACTTAATAATGAACAATCCTAAAATTTATTCACATTTTCAAAAAATAACATGAATTTACTTGACATCATATCATTTACAAACACTAAGGGTTTATAGTACCTCATTCATGCACCCTTTCTAACATATAAACTTATATAAACCCTACTTTGATACCAACTGTGATGCCTAAGACCGACACTGTTAGAATCTAGTGGGAATAAACAAATTCTTTTTGTACTAAATTTGAATCCTACTGAAGTGACCCAAACATAACCATTTATTATTACAATATCAAAAAAATGGATATAGTTATGCTCAAAGTACCTTTTAGGTTTAGAGTTTTAGAGAGTTAGGAAAATATTTTATCTAAAAAAACTCATATCTTTCTCATCTAATAGATATTTTCCCATTATACCATGAATTAATTATTTTATAATAAGTATTCAATATGTTCATTAAAATTTACACACATGATACCCTTCTAGAAATATCAAACATATTTCTCTTATTCTTAACCTAAGTAAATAAAAACATAAGATGTGTGAACTCAAATGATCAGTAAGGGGTAGCATATTTTAGAAGTTGTTATGTATTAAATATGAAATAAGTAATACCGTAGGATTAAATAAATTGAATAATGAAATATAACTGATCACATGAGGTTAAAATGAATACATGGATGAAAAAATATTTGAAATAATCTCATGGACTAAATTAAATGATTTAAAGGTGGTAAAATGCATAATTATTACCATCTTAATATTATTAAAAAGGCCTCATCATTTTCATAATTACTACTATCTTGACTACAACCAATATATCATTGTAACCACTGTGACCACAACCAGTACATTATTTCTTTTATCATGAACAAATTTGAGACATTATTACTACCTTAATGACTAAAACTAAGACATCATTATTATTTTAATTATTATAACAATGATATTATTATTACAATCATGACCAAAACCAAGACATTATTCTTACCATATTGACTAAAAACATGAAATTATTATTAAAATCATTATAGTAACCAATACATTAATCTTACCACCATGGTTGCATCCAAGAAATTATTACTATAATAATTATCATATTTAATAAATTATTCTTACTTTCATGACCGCAACCAATTCATTATTCTTACCATCATGATCACATCTAAGATATTATTCTTATCAACATGACCACAACCCTGAAATTATACTTACCATTATGAATTAAATCAAGATATCATTCTTACTATCATGACCACAACAAAGACATTATTTTTACAATATTATTTACTCATATATTGAATGATTAATGTGATACATAATAAAAAAACCATATTAATAATTAAATGTCAGTATTATAAAAACTTAAACATAATATTTAAATATTTTCCCCTATAAACAAATATAATACCATGATCATAATCCATCTAGATAAATAATATGGATAATATAATTATAAAATATATCTGGTGAAAATAAGATTATTTAAATGATGTTGACATAAAATAAATACACTTTTAAAATATCTTTAAAAACATTCATTAATAAGAATAAGAAATTACATTTATATTTTCGATTCCCTTATAAGAAAATGTTTAATAAAACATTTAGTGGGTATTATTTATCCCATGAGTTTAAGATCATATCCCTTCTCTATACCATTTCCTTGGTCAATAAAGGAGCGTTTAGATCACCCTAATTCAAGATCACGTTCCCAGATCAATTAATGGATGTTCTGATGATCACAAATACATCGAAATCCACTTCAATTATCCATACTAGCACATTAAGTTCGTAGATCTACATAATGCAATTTTTAAAGCATGAATGGATGATCTAGAGAGTTACCAATGTAGACCCTTCAAGCTATGATCACATATGATAAGTAGAATTTTCCAAAATATTTATATAAAATGTCATATATATTTGATTTTTTTTGATTTTTATTTGAATTATAGAAGATCCTTATGATAATAACCATGCACTACAATAATGAATCTATTTTTACATCATCAATCCAATATAATAATTTTAAATCCATATACTATCACATTTTATTTGTGGCACATCAGGTGCTAAGTAGTGATATCATAAAGATAATGTAATTCTCTAAGTAAATATTCAAATTAAATTTTCTAAAATTATGATAATATGATTAAAACCCCTCTAGGGGAAATTTTATGGGTAAAATTTGGATATTAAAATGATAAATAAATCGTAAATATCATTTAATATAATTATAAATTGTTAAAAATCTTTTTGGTGTCGTTCAAATTATGAATTATGAATTAAAATTAGTTTAATTCATTTTATTTCATATCAAATTCCCTTAATTATAATTCTGTCCAAATACAATTTTTTTAATGTGAGTTTAATGCATATCAATTTATATCAATCTAGAATATCTAGTGTGTGTTTATTATTTATTATTTATTTATATAATTATTGGAATTTTAATTTTTATAATTATTAATTAATAAAAAATTATTTATAAACCATCCCTAATCCTCCTTATTTGTATAAGGTCATGCATGTCTATGTTAGAGTTTATTCATGTGTATATAGTATCCTTAATACTCCCTCACATATGAGTGATTATTATTAAATAATGAAAGGATGGAGACATGGTTTATACTGAGCCTTAGAAAAGAACTAGATAGGAGATGGACACATGGGATAGGGTGAGCATTGCAACTCGAGTTAGACATGCCTCAAGGAGTTAACCGTAGGGTCCATGATGGTTCATCATCTACTCAATGGATCAATTATTAGAAAGAGATAATGTTCATTTCATTTAATTTTTCAAATACATGGTTTATTATTTTTATGTAAATATTGTTTATAAATAATCACATAGAATAATAAAAAAACATTCATAAATTAAATGAATTAACATGTGTTGAATGTTTTCTATTTTCCCATGGTAATGTTGTGACTGCAATCAAATTTTAATATTCATTACTAATAGAAATACATTTAATTCAACAAGAAAAAAAAACAAAAACATCTCAAATTAATATTTAGTCAAACTATTTCCATTACATGAATTTTAACAAAACCATAAGTGTGAGGTGCTCATCATCCATAGTTGAGAGTCTCTTACTATTGGTGAGTTCTTATGAATGTAATGGTTCAACACAACTAAATTTCTTATTAAATAAAATTCCAAATCTTGTTTTTTAAAACATTAAAGTAAAATTTTTAAGTAAATCCGACGTTATAATTTTTAGGAGTTTGGAATCCACCCATGAGATCTAGGATTCAAGAATAAACATTGTTATCCAGTCAAATTACTACCATAAAACACTATGAGTAGTGGAATTTCTATAATATAGACTTAGGGTAGAATTTTTTAGGATCCTTTATACAATTATATTTAAGAGACTAAATATTTTTAATCTTATAGTTGAGGGATACTAAGATTTAATAAAATAATGGGATACATTTAATAATTAATAAATCAATAAATTTTGTAAGATTAGTAATCCTATTAAAGTACTAATCATCTAAATTTATTTATTATACATTAAATGTAAATTACTACAACAAACTAATTATCATTTTGATAAATTTTGGATAAAAAAAGTATCCTTAGTAGAAATAACTTCTAAGAGTGGTACACGTGCTAGTGTACAATATTGTGCTAAGAAAATAAATATAATGTGATGTTGTCTTAAATTGCTTTTAATCCTCCACAGAGAGTAAAAAAGGTGTAAATGGATGAATATAAGAATCACATCAATAATGAATCAAATTTTCATTGAATCATGTTATTATATATTCCCAAAGATTTTATGAAAATGATTGAAAACCAAAGTGTATATAAGATATGAACTCACATCCAAGAAATATACCAGGATAGAGAGAGAGAAAATAATGTTATGTAAAATCTAGAAATCTATTTAGGTTCATGAGGAAAGGACCAGTATGGGATATACCTAACAATGAGTGGGGGGAGTTGAATCACTTTTAGGGACTTTTTAATCCAATCACAACATTTTAACCCTTTACCTCTTTGACCTATTAAGATCATTATTCTCCAATTCCCTTTTTCGTGTTTCATGAAAATATAGGAAATAAAGTAAAGATAAAAATGATATTTTTACATTGTTCACTACTCAATAAGTGTATATAGTCCCTTTAAAGGAATGTAAATAATACATCAACTAGAATTCAATCCTTTGAATGTTATTACAACAAATAGGAAACACCCTTTCACTTGGAATTAACTATAGTCAATTGATAGTGCATGTCTTATAGCACATGGATAGATATTTATACATCCTATAAAGACAGTATACAACTTGTTTACATAGTTATTTATTACACTAATAACTTATTCAACCTATTGAGAATACTTTTGGATGTTACAATACTGATTTGACCATAAACTAATTTCTTTTTCAAATTCTAACACGCATAGTATCTAGAAATCAAACTTTCTTCTTTCATCCTAGTAGAAAACTAAAAGATACACTTTCTTATTATTCTATGTGTCACAATAATATGAATATGTTGTGGATGGTTGAACCAAAATATCCCTAAACCAAATGATAATAAACTGAGTATAGATTTTCCATTCACTTCTTCTTCTACATTATATCTTTTATACACAATAATATGTTGTAAAATAGTAGTGTCTTGACCTATTTCTTCTATAGGGTAAAAATGTTCGTATTGAAACTTATTATTCTTATTTCTATAATCAAAAACTTCCTTTGTGATTATTGAAATACTAGAAGATCATAACATATTAGAATCATTAAAATTATTTTCTCATTTATTCAATATGATATATGAATATGACTGCGGAGTGAATTATTTAACTTCCTGGATATGTAATTTTAACAATTGTGTATAGTATCAATTTTCTCTTAGTTAAACTTAACATTTTACAATTACTAAGTACACTTAAATAATTATATTATCTTATGAATGAATTTTATTTATGCAATGAAATATCAAAAATACTTCACCTGAACATAATTCATTAACAATTCATGTTTTTAATGTTCAAGAATGCATTATAATTCTCATTACCATGCATGCACACTTCATTATTATTGTTTTTATTCTATATCTTATATTCACACATGTGAAACTGCATGAAACTATTTCTTTGTATAAATAAAAACCCCGAACATATATCAAATAATATTCTTAATATTTTATGTTCTTCTCTTCTATTTCTATTATCTCTTGGTCATTCGCGTATTCATGTTCATACAATAAAGCATGAATTGATTTTTTATCCTTTATTTCATAAACTGTTCTTCCATAAACTTTTTTGACACAATATCCACTTATTTTTACATAAAAATCCATAGAATATGTATTAATCTTCATGTAGTCCTTTAAGAAAGTGTATTTTGGTTATAAAAAATGGTTAGTGATGTAGTTTCTTTGGTGCATGTTTTAGTGCACACAATTATTCCATCACACAATCGAGAAGGCCATCATGTGGAACTATGACCATTCTCACATGTTGGGCATAAATAGAAACAATATTATCATTTTCAAAAACTCAGTAGGAGTGAAAAACTAAATACGGGCTTAGGGAACTCAATGTATTCACAATGTATGAGGAGTGTGTACACAATAGTTTCTTATCTACATAACTTCTTCACATAAGATTTGTGTGGATATCCTTTCTAAATACATGAAGGTTCATGAGACTCCCATTCTTTGTAAAGCCTTGAAGGATTATTGTACTCCTATGGTTTACATAAAATATAAATAGAGATACACTATTTCTAAAAAACAATATCTCTTTAAATCTGAAAATGACATAACACATTATATCATTGAAGATTTGGTATTTATAAAAAGATGATCATCACCTCTTCCACATTCAATCAAAGTTAGAAATCCCAGTTTTTATGTCGTATAAATCATCTCCTTAAATGAAATACCAAACTAACGATGAATTATTAAAATGTAGGATCCTTGATGTCAAAGATTGTGGCATTTTTCTTCATAATGGTTTAATCATTTGTGTTGGTTTCCTCACATGCATGTTATTTAAACAAATGAAACTCAATTTCATGAACTTTTGAAGTTCATTCATGGTGATCGACTGCTTGGATAGAATCCTACAACTATGTTTTCAGTTCGACTGAGGAATCTACATATAAATCATTAAAAAAGTTTCATGATTATTTATATCATGTTCATATCATCATTTTAACCTAAGTATGATCATGGAAGCATAGGGTTATACCGATAGAGGTTCAACCTTCTTCTCTGGTGAAACATAGTGGCGCTGTCGAGAGGCTAGAGGAGGAAGATGATGAAACAATTTAAAAAATTCATGGCCTAATTAAATACATGATCATGGGAGATCTTATGGCCTAGATTTAAGCGATCATCAATTACAATGACATGTGTTTGTTTTAAAATTAGTGAATAGTGAACACTACCCTATTATCTCATATCAAACTCCACATGCACCTCCCTTCCAATATATCATCTAATCAGTGAACGCTCACCATTTGAGATAGAATTGAGGTTAAAACCTAGAAAACACTACACCTCACACCTCCACATGTTGCGACACATGTGGTCTATGGTAATCCCTATAGGCTACTAGCCCAATCCATGCACATCATCATTCGTTCACTATACGGGCCCACATGCACTTCATGAGCACAATACCTTACCTATACAATATGGATAGGTGGACCGTTATTTCCACCCTAAATAATGGTTGACCTATAGGTCCCTAAAGTTTCATGATTGAGATTGGCTTGGCTACATGGTGGGTTGGTCCATATTCTTAATATAAGCGTAAAAAAATAACTTATTAAAATACTAAGTGTTAAATAAAATCCAAAAAATGCATGGACACCTATTATTCACCTTATAATAACCCTTTATTCAATAATACTATTATTTAATGTTTATACTTCATGTAAAATAATATTTTTCATTCTCTTAAAATCATCTATTACATCATTCTTATGAAATAAATAAATATTGCATAAACTTCTTTATATCATATTCTTATATTATTTTTAAAATATAATTTCCAAAGAGGTTATTAACATAAAAACCTCATGAAAATAAACATTTTCATGGTCTGGATCATATTCATCCACAAATTTATGGAAATGTAATCATCTTCATTGTTGTGAAAAACCTGTCACCTTTGACCTGTGTATTTTGAACTTAGAACTAGTTAAAAAACCCTCAAAGTTACTAAGAGAATTATTCAAGAATGAAATCAAATGTCATTTAATGAATACATAATAATTATACAAGAATCCCCTTTGAATCTCAAATTCTTTAAAAGATGTTTCTTGAAATATAAATACTTAAGGAATTCATCCAAGATCCATTAACTTTGAACTTATTCATTATATTATTATCAATGAAATATTCATATTTCATTGGTCATCATTTTTGACCAATGAAAATAATTGACAACAAATAAAAATCATACACAAAGTGGGTTGTTCACATGATGGGATAAGGGAATCAAGAAAGACCTCATCTAATCATAGTGATTGGGAATATTGTGTAACTAGTGTCCCACAGGTTTATATTACACATGGAATACACTATAGATATTATACTCCCTTCTCAATCTCCTATCAAATTAACATGTATTGTTATATATAATATGATCAACCTGAATCATTCACATTCATATCAGTTGGATATGGTTCATCAACTATACAAGGATATGAATAACACAAACTATTCAATTGGTTTGTTGAAGATGAAAATAAAAGGAAAGGAAAAGTATTTTATAGCTAAACAAAAGCTAAATATGCCAATGCATAATCCCTCAATGATTACAAAGATATATACGGTATGAAATGAGCAATACGTTTTTTTAATTTCCATGTGGTAATAAGGGTCACTAATAGAAAAACAAAATTTTTAAATAGAAGTAGTAAGATAATTATTCAATTTTAGGTAAATTTTATATTTAATTTAATAAATTAATTTCTACATGTTGTGCAATGGAAATATTTATATACCTTTTATATCAAGGAGATTCATTTGTAAATATTATTGAATCTTTTTTATCTTACGGATATTGGATTATCAAGGGTAAAAATATAACTTAGGAATCAGATCTTGGGAGTTAGCCTAGGCGCAAAGCTAAAACATTGTAGCTACTATAAGGTTGTACGCATTTTCTTTTGGTATAGGTTTGCTAGATGTATTTATTGGGTTTTTTCTATTCTGTAGTATTGGGTTGGATGTAGGTCACACTGCAGCCTAGGGGAATCATAATGTAATGGAATGAAGATAGTAATAGGTGTGATTTTTGATTTATTTGGAATTCAGGGTTTTTTGGGATGAAATTTTGAAGTGTTCAGAAAAGGGATAAGTCCCATATATATGGTTCATAAGGGTAATATTATGTACAGTTAGTTCTTTACCTAAGGATCCCCATTCGTAAAAGATAACTTTTATGCATCAGTACCCTCATACAAAATAGACAACATGTATAAGGGTAAACTCTTACGTATGGGTACCCTAATACGTATAGGTCACCATGAACATGGGTGTACTCTAATATATGGGTACCCTAATATATAAGGGAAAATATTACTATGTTTTTAATATTATTTTGTGTATTAGGATATATTTGGTACCCCATTCATAAGGGTATACTCTTAATTATGGGTACCCTCACACGTAAGGGTCACCATGTTTAATAGTGTACTCTTACTTATGGGTTCCCTCATACTTAAGGGCCACATAATTTTACAAAAATTAGTATTATGATCTAAAAATGGAGAAACATGTAATGAGTCATAGGTTCACATTGTGTTGTATTGTGATGTATTTGGAAGAGTGTCATGCTGTGAATATGGGGTCACATTGTGAGTCTCTTATACCTAGTTTGTTTAAAATATTAATTTTTTGATTAAATGAAGTATAAAAATGAATTTTTTTCCATTTTATCAATTAAATTATAGTGTAAACCTCAATTATTATATTTCCTTCATTTCCTCTTCCACCGTGAAATATCTCCATCGATTCTTATTTATTTTATTTTCATTTTTTATATAATCTATTTTGTGTTATGTCAAATGTAATTCATTCCCTAGATGCCTACTACTATAACAATTTCCTTGTTTCTATCTAATATCCCAAATGGTGAGGGTTTAGGGATCATTTTAGGGATTTGGGAGATTATACATTAATTGTAGAGAATGTATTAAAAAGTTTTCTCTAATAAGATTAAGGTTGGAATTACTTACCATATTAAAACGTTCATATGTTATTATATGGTTTGAATGGTATACAGTTGCATGAGCTAGCCGGTGAAGTTCTTCATTTAGTATCAAGGTGCCTGGGTGGATATGTATTGATGTGGTTGACCCCATAGAAGGGAGTTATTATGAAAATGGTTTTGAAAAAATGGAACCCCCCTTAGTTTGTGAATAATGGTAGGGAAATTGATATAGTTGATTTGAGATTAGAGTGATGTGTTTAGGTTTTGTTATTATAGTGTGGCATTATTGGTGGTATTTCAGTAAGATAGAAGTTGAATGGATATCTTGCAGTACTCTTATCCTTGGGGTGTGTTGTTTTCACCATGATTAATTTTTTATTAATTTTTTTATCATTTATTTCCATACAACTCATATTGTGATATGTTTGAAAATATGGTTGTGACCAATTCTTAAGTGAGAGGGAAATGGACTATAATGTGGTGGCTTGGGATCGAGGATGTTGAGGTTTAATTGACTGAGTTGTAAATGTTAGATATGATGACGTTTCATCTCCCTCGAGTGAGAGGTAATGGTCAAGAGGGGATGGTTCATGCGAAAAACCAAGATGGGACACCTATATAATCGGGAACCCAAACCAAATCATTTCATGGCCAGTCGATCACCCTCGATCACCCCTATTTGAAAAATAGTTCTAGGGTTTCAAAAATAATTTAAATACCACAAATCCAATATCTTGGAGTTAGTGATTACTTTATTACATTGTCACTGGATACAAAGAATCATATCCTGATGGACAGAATAGTTTAATAGTCTTTGTAAACAAGAAACATTGTTGAATTTCACTTCAAAATTGAAAACATAAAACAAAACATAGTATTTTATATGAGTACTCAATTATTCCCTTTATCATATCCCTACATATCAATCATAATACACTTCATGGCATCCTGTAGAAAGGAAATATAATAAATTTTTGATCTCTAATTCTCACTCATGGTATGAATATAGTTGAAGATATCATTATTAAATATGGTATAATAAATATGGGAGGTAAAATAACTCAAAAACATTCCATTTAATCAATAACTTGAACATGATGAATAATATAGAAGGAATAAACGACGATCAAATAATGGCATATAAGTAATCAAATTATCTTGAAACTTATCCATGGATATTCTAACTAATAAAATAACCACATGAGAATCAATAAGAGATTTAATAATGACGCAATGAATAATGCCATAAATCATAAAAATTATTTCAAAGACACATGCGAAGAAATATTACAAAAATGGGTGAGGGCTCTTCCAATACCCAAGTTAGTTTGTCTCATGATACCTACCAATGCATCAAGAAGATATATGGGACCTCATCCTCCATTTAATAAGTTTATTGATTTACAAATATGAAAGGGGTGAAACACAATCAACATAAACAATAGTATTGAAACTAGCTTATTAAATTTTAATAATTTCTCCAATCAATAATCATATCATAAACCATTCAATTTTATATGGAAAGTGGTATCAAAATAGTATATCCCCATTAAAACATAACATAATCTATCTAGAAAAACAATAAGTATGGTTTCTCCAAAACAAATCCTTACTATATAATAATTAAAATCATACTTTTTTCATTTATTAATTAAAATAATAAAAAATATCATTAAAAAAAATCTTCAGTAAAATGACATTTTCAACATTAAAATCACTTATTAAAAAAACTAATTAAATTTTAAAGGAAAACATTTTCTTTAAAAAAACCTACAAATATGTAATGTAATCTTAAATGAAAATTTTAGTTAGAAATTTGGGAAAATCCATTAACAATTTTTAAGTTAAAAAATCATATTGCACTTTTTGTTTTGAAAATCCAAAACATTCCTTGCTGAGAAAATGAAAAGAAGATCCCTTTCAAAATGTTTTGTAGGATGCAAAAAATGGAAAAAATTACATTAATAAATATTATGAGAGTATTAAAATACTATTTGAAACATGTTATATAAAATTTGGGTATGGATGAAATATATTCCTCAAGAGAGACTTAAGCATAAAAATTCTTGAATATATATGAGATTGTGAAATAAACTCTTACTCTTGTGGTAATATTTTATTTATAAGACCCGTGAAATAAATAAATTAAAATGATACATTAAATACAAAGAATATAAATGGATTCATGATATAACTTATCAAAGGTCATTATATAAACCACACAAAAGAAATAAGTTGTGAATATACCCAATGTATCATGAAAGTAAAAGTGAGATGAGAAACCCTTACCTACGGTTCGATTTCATTTGTTCATGTATGAACCTCATGTATAAAAAATATAGATTTATTTTATATATAAATTACATAAACATAGTAATATATATAATATCATATTTTATTTACTTCTAATATTTTATCAGCAATTTATTATCGATTCATTGTTAAAATCACTGTTTCGAGTAGTGATTACTTCGTTTTTCATGCATGTTTTGATTAGATAGTTTCGATCCTTATAAATTTACCATAATAAAATATTGTAAAGAATATTACTTATACTATAGATATATTATTTATGAAATATATTTAGTTATATTCATCCATAAATATAGATATAGAAAAATGAATTACACTATTTATGGAGATGGTAGGTCGTACACACGCATGAATGTTGTTTTCATATCTTGATGGACGAAACAAATGAATAGTAAATAATAATTATACTTTAAAGAATAATTATTATGTCATATATATAATATATATTAATTAGTTAGATATATATATATATATATATATATATAACCATCAATGTAAATTGTTGATAAAAAAGGAATTACACTACTATGTGGAGATGGCAACCCATACGTATGCACGAGAGATGTATTCACATTTCGAAGGATGGAAAAAAAGATGGAATATTGTTGTACTATAATAATAGTAACATCTATGTATATTTATGATATTTTAATTATTACTTTATTATGGTTATAACATATAAAAGGGATTTAGAAGAAGAAATAGACTTGAAATAGTTGGTAATGATGATTACCTCTACTTTGGTGGACTCTCTTAAGATATCTTCTTAAGGGACAAAGGATTGATATTTTGGAAGGGAAATAACAACAAACACATTCATAAGGATGTTTAAAATATGATTGGGAAGGGTTTTTATTATATATATTCTACTAAGTGGTGTAAATAAGTGAATGATGAGTTTCCCTTTTATAATTGAGGAGAGGGGAAACTTTTTAATTTCTTATAATATTAAAATATAATAAGACTATTCTAGATTCAAATAATTCTAAATAGACAAAAAATGAACCAGGGGTGAAATTTTTGACCATATATTATCCCATTTGTAATTATTTCATTTTTTATTTTTAAATACTTTAGTAAAATATTATTTTCATAAAATATAATTATTATCAATTTTGATGTCATTCATTACTTTGACTTTAATAATATCGATAAAACAATATAAATCAACAAAAAAATTACACATCCCTAACATTTAGTTTTAATATTTATAATTCATGTATCACATTAATTCTCTAATATTATAATACTTATAATATTTTTAATATAATATGTTTGATTTTTCGAATAATTAAATAATTTTTTCATCAGCGTTGTGTAAGAATTTAAGGTAATAATTTATTCAATAAAATTTAAAAATAAATTAACATGATGTAGATAAATATTTTATATTTAAAAATACAATTTTAATTTGAACATATCATTTGGTTAACCCACTATTAAAAATATTATTTTTATTAAGAACTAGAGTGTGACATGTTTGACTTTTATTTAAATAAAATACTATAAAGGTCATAATCTCATCCAAATGGCTAAAAAAGGACACATAACTGAATATTTTACACTTAAGGAAATAATAGAGTCATATAATAATATCATGGAAATTTTTCTGGTTATTTTATAGTTCTTATCATTTTATTTTTAACCTAAATTACCCAACTTACCCTTACCTTGGTAAGAAAATTACTACAGTTACTACTCATAATGACCCAAAATAAAAGGGTAATATTTACCAACATTTTACATAATTATTCCAAATATGGAATTAGATTTCCAATATTCAATTCACATAATTTTCATAATTCAATATAAAAATAATCTCGAAAAATGTAATGAGAAATAATTTTATTGAAAAATGAGTTTTAAGATCAAAAAATGTACTTACCCCAAAATAAGGTCTATGGATGGTTAAAATGTAATTAATTAGATTATATAAAACTAAATAATATGTAAGTTACTTTTATTTAATGTTAAAATCTTAAAGGTACATTTTAATATTAAGAACATGATAGTTTTATATGAATCTGTATTTTTTTATATTCATTAGAAAGACATTATTTTCATAAAAATATTAAAAATTTACTCCAAGATAATTTTAATATGATGATTTAAAGATTATATTATTTTTATAAAATAAAATTTAGATATACTCCAAAAATTGATTATAATATTCACTCATAAAATCCAGAAAACCCATTTTTGAAGAAGATGTATTTCTAAAGCATAAAATAAATTTACTAAAAATTGAGTATATATTTCATAATAAATAATAAATGAATTTTAATTGAGTAAATCCTTTATATATATATATATATTTATATTTAATATTTTGATTAATATTATTCATACCCTTAAGTTTAATGTCTATGTTATAAAGGTCATATTTAAATAATAATATTTTAGGGTTCGTTTAAGATCGATGTTGTGTATTGTATATGCTTTCAAACATTATATTATTTTAAAAATTTTTGGAGTTACATTCTCAACTAATTCAATAAATTAAATCCTTTTAATTTTAACTTGTGATCAGTAATCAAGGGATTGAAATTATAAAATACCTTTTTAGAAAATCCACATCATATTAAGGGTTAATAAAACATAGTATTGATAAGAGTGAATGAGAAATATGAAGGTCATTTGAGAAAAATGCACAAATATATTTATAAGTAGGAGAACATTGGTGGGAAGTGAAGATGCGGACATAGAAAAAAATGTAATGCCTAAATAATGATGGATGATGATAGTGGTCCTTGACCACAATAAAATTAATGATTAAGAGAATTTCAACAAGAAAAATACCATAAATCTTTGATGATAAAAAATACCATTGAATATTTATATATGAAGGTTATAGTATATGATTTTGTTTCAATATCCTTTTCTTATAGTTGCGGGATTAATTTACCATTTAGAATAAGAATATAAGGAAATATACCTACTTGATATCATTCTATTTTATAGGCACAATTTCATCCTTTATATGTGATTTTATCAATTCATAATTCATTTATACTCTAAGGAAAAAACATCCAATAAGAATTTTTATACCTTAAACACTACAATTAAAATAAAACATGTCACTATCTCGATAAAATAATTACGTTTCATTCCTCATGTATATTGATTTTTTAATTCCAAATTGGTTAAAAAAGATTATCTAACCACACCCAATGTTCAAATTAATCCATTACATAAATATTTTATCTTAATATTCATTCAAAATATGTCTATAAAAATTTAATGACTATAAAATAAGAAGGAAGGTCCTTAAATTTCCAAAATAATCTCGACATTAAATTCCACAAATAACATTATATTGCTCTTAATTTCACATACCAAATATATGAATACCTTAATCATCCTAAAACCTTAATTAAGACATGCATTATTACAAAAATAAAATATATTGTCTTTGTATATATTCCTTAAATTCAAACTTGTAGTAAATCCAACAAAGATAACATAAATCATTAAATAACTAATTGATTTCATAGTCACTAATAGTATCCCATAAAAATATATTTATCATTAGTATCTCAACATCAATAACATTCTAGTAATTTTATTACCTCAATTATGAGTCTTCAAATCAATCAGCATGCCACTGAATCAATTTTTCTCATTATCAGTACCATTCAACAGATGCTCTCAAATCCTTAAAAAATAGCAATGATGTACAATAATTATACATTTTATAGTTCTTATAACCTAAATATAATTAATAAAAGATTCATATAATATAATTCATTAATCAAAACACAATAACATTAATCATTCAACTTTATTATTAAATGGTCAACTAAGATTCATCATCTTATAATTTAATACCTCCTTTATTTAATATGTCATTTGTTGTATGCCCATTTTTGAATACCCATTTATGAATATGTATAAAAGTCACATTTAAAAAGTCACAATATTAGAAACCCTCTTATGAATTCCTAAAAAATAAAACATATCCATTAAAACCATTATTGAGCCTAGTTGAAATATAAATACACCTTTTAGAAATTTAAATTTCTATAATATAAACCATATAGAAAACCATTTGAACATTTATGATGCTACAAAATATTCATCAATCTTATAGACATGCCTAAATAGAACCAAACCATATTGAAAACATAGTGGAATACCTAGAAAAAAATTGAGAAACCATTTCTAAGTACCAAAACCATTTATAAATAATATAAATTTTATATAACAAAGAAATAAATCTATATAAATACCAGGAAATAATTTATTTTAAATTAAATGTCTAGAAATAGGGACCATTCCACAAATCATGTCACTTTTGATAATGAAAACCTTAATCCACATTAAAGAGGTTTAAGGAAGAATGATATCCCATGAAAAATCTTTCTAAACCAAAACCCCTAATTTAGACACAAGGACACATAAATCCTATGTCATAGGAAGCTTTGTTGAAAATAAACAAGGATGAAATAAAAATAGGAGGAAGGAGAAGGAACAAGGATATGAATTTTTGAAGCTTCAAACCAAAATCTTGAAGAAACCTTCAAGATCCACCATGGATGAGGAAAGGTAACCATGGTAGAGGAAAGAGAGGTGATCCACATACAGATAGGATTAAATGAGAAAAAATGAGAGGTGATTTTGGTTAATAACATATAAGGAATGAGTGGAAATGTACCACTTTTTAAAGGCCTAGAAGGCTACATGGTTTGGCCACATGGTCTTCCAGACTGTGAAACAATAGCGCGACAACCATTTTCCTAGGAGGGATGTAGCCACATAGTCTATTATAGAATAAAGAATTTCTATGTTCCTAACCATACAGGATACCCAGTGATTCTTTTTGGGCCACATAGATCATAGGGGGTTGGCACATGGTTTCTCCTAACCATGCGCTAACCTAGTTCCACCCTCTTACCTCCCCAAAACTACCAATTTTGTGTGGAAAACTCCCAAAAAACCCATGGAACAAGAGAGTGACTGAAAATAAACAAAACAATAAAGTAGTGTTGGGTAAGGGGGTGATAATTATCCCCACTATGAAACTTTATTCACCTAAAATGCCCAAAATATTTGATTAAATGAGACAAAAAATCACCCAAATGAAACCTTAACCACCATAAGATCAAGAACTAAGAGCACTCATTCCACGCAAAAAACAAAACTACAAGATATACAAAAAGATATTAAAAACATTCTTAAAAAATTATCTCAATATTCAAGTAGACAAACAATGATACAAAATAACTCAAACTGCCAAATGAGGGTACCAAGAATGAGAGAATCACATTTCTAAATGCACTCTTAAAACAAGGAACACACTGAACCCTAATATAGAAATAACCAAGAAAATCATCATGTTCTGTTCAGGGTATCCCTGAGTATTCATCATATGAATCTCTATCCATGCTAATAAATTTATTTGATCTGGTTCCACTGTACTGAGAACATGAAATCCCCCCCATAAAGAATTCTTGGAAACTAGGTTTTCCTTGAGTTCCTTCATAAATGGCCTCCCCACCAGATTTAGGATCTGGTCAAAATTTGATTTCCATATTTCAAAAAAAAACATAAAAAACCAAAAATCAAATGAATCAACGTATCAAGAAAAAACACCACCATTCTATAACAAAAATATTCAGAAAATCCCAAAATACACTTTTATTCTACTAGGATTCCCAAAAAATACACAATAACGTTTCTATGTTATAAAAGAAAAACCATAATGTTCAAAAACAAAAATAAGTAACAATTTAAATAATGAGAACATTATATTGTGTCCAAATCAAGGATATTCTTCTTCGAAAAGGCTGATGGGTTCTTCAAAGTAGGGGATCAGGCTCCACATTGATTCCTAGAAACACCCTTGAAAAACCATTGTAGATGGCCTAAGAATACACAAGTATGATGTATTTGGTGCTTCTGAACATGATGTTTTCTTATTCCCCAAATTCCTATACTAATGACACAACAATATCTTACTCCAAGATGATTTTGGTGAAAATAAATACAACATCCTTTTTATCCCGCTTTCTAGCTAGCCTGACATAATTTCCCTTCATTTCCCTATATCAGAACCATGATCACATCCTCTAGGGATGAGTTATACATAAACAACCTATGTATATCTTGAAAATAGGCTCCATACCATGCAACCCAACTCACAACTTATTCATAGGTGTAAAGGATTGAAGACACTTCCTGAAAGAGTTATATTTATAGACATGTTTAATGAATCAAGCCTTTAAGGATACAACTTTTGTATGTTCCAGGAGAAATCACACCAAATCAGAAAAAAATATTAGAATACTCTGAAACTATTGAATCAACTTATCTGAGAATGTATGACTCTATTTACTTTGATACCATTAGAGATTCATGGAAATACCACTAGATAAATAATTCCATTAAACTATCCCTTGAATGGTCTCATTATGGTTTAGATTGTAATGATGGAATTCCAACAATTATAACCAAGGCCTTCTAGAATAATGTTCATAAAATTGAGATGAATAGGATTTGGAAGATCAATATAAAAAAATATATCCTAAATGATTTAAAACAATTACTTATATTTTCATTGTTTTTTCTATCCGTTGAAATTATGAGGATTCAACTTACAGAACTTCTAGATGAATTCATGATACCGAGGAGCCCCGAGATCCATATTCGGAATAGATGAAAAAATAATCAAGAAAATACTTAACCAACCAATAAAACATGTTGGAAGAGAAACCGAGTGATCCTCTTTAAGATTTTTCAGAGCTTCATGGGGGTATACTCTAAAAATAACAAGAAAAAAATTGAATCATAATCCAAAATTTGATATCTCAATCATAATAAAAAAAAAATCAAAAACCCAATCGAATAAAATTTCAATATAAAAGATCCAAATATATATGAAAGGAAGAATCATAAAGCTCTCAATTATCAAAGCATGAAATTCCCTTTTTTAAAAACATTTTTAAAAAATCAAGATAATCTTAAATTCTTAGGTAGTTACCAATCGAATTATATGAAGCCTCATATATATATTCCCTCACAACAATATAGGGACCCATCCACACATAATAATTAAAATCCATTTACATCACTAACACATCCATATATATATATATATATTATAATTTATAGGAATACTAAGGTCCCAATAAAAAAACATGATCACTTTACAAACCACTCTTTGAGATACCCAAACCAAATTTGAAACCACCTCTTATCACCCAAAAAACATTTACAAATATCCAATTTACCTCCCATACCACATTTCAAAAAACATTTCAAAATATAACATAATTTTCGTTCTATTTTCAAAATATGTTCCATTTACTTTTCAAATAACTCAAATATTTCATTTTAGAAATCCAATTTTTTTGTAACCAGTTTTTGTTTTTATAATACAATTTCAAAAACCCAAAACCATATGAACCGATAAAAAACAAAAGAAAACTAAAACCCAATGGTTAAAAATTCTAAAAAACATAGAGAACAACTGCTAAACCTAGTTTGGCCACATTGTTTGGAAGTCAGTGCTCAAACCATGTGAGCTCATTGGGGTTCAATAGAGGAAACTTCATGGTCTTTGCGTGGTTTTCCAAACTATTCACAATAACCACACATTCAATGAACCTATCCAAAAATACACACTAACCTCTGGATATTCTTAAAATAATAACCAATTCTCAAACTCAATCATAAATTCTCAAAAAAAATAGAAAAAACTTCTAAAATGGAATCTTGGATTCAAAGGCACCACCTTCGTAGACCACCCTAGAAATTCAATAATCACTATGAATATATGGTGACAAAGAAAATATCAATGAAATACTATATGAATTTTTATATTCCTATAATCTATATACTAAATAACACCGAAATAACAAGGGATAATTAATCTAATACCATTTTTCACAATCCAACATATGCCAACCCCAAATTAGGAACTTGAGCTCACTTATGGTATAAGAGGTGTTCCTAATCCTCTTGAGATGAAAAATAGTACAAGGAAACAAATATAACTCAATTCTGAATTATTTATCATGAATTATAAGTAAAATGAATAATAAATGAATTAAATAAGAAACTAGCAGTGTAGAAGAAAATAAAATAGCTAAACATACCTCCATGTGACCTCATTGGTAACTATTAATGATAGAACCACACTCACTCAATGAGTGATCCTGGTCTGGGTAGTACCTAATACTGAAAATGATTATGTAGGCATGAGTAGAAATAATTTCAATAGAGATGTCCAATGATAAACAAAACCACATACTTTACCTTTAAAGATAAAATCTAAATCATGCTAGTTTGAAAATATTATATATAAAGTAGTGTTTTCCATTATTTTCAAGAAAAAACGAAAATATATCATTTCAATAAGAAAAATTTTATCTAAAATTTTCAAAATATTTTCCAAAACATGAATGAAATTACTTTAAGTTTCTAACAAAACATAACCAGTTCTAAAAAATGTGTCTCAATATGAATAGAAAAATAGAGATGTCACTTTATAAATAAACTAGATGAGATAAGAAATTAGATTACAAGTAAAATAAGTGTCATGGGAACTCAGGTTCTAGTTGAGATAACATAGGTCTAAGCTATAAATAATCACAACATCAATCATTATTGGTATGAGGTATCATCAAAACCACCCACACTCGAAGACACCCTTCCCAGTTCAATCGAGGGAAACATCCAATGGGTAGTTTGGTTATCTACCCTAGGTCATTGGTTAGTGTGTAATCTCAAATAGTGCATCATGAGTACTTAGGTTCCCACCTAACTTCCCAAGGCTTTCCATGATGAATAAATGGAGATGATTTTTCATAAAAGTATAATATATATATATAACATTCTTTACCCAAAAACTCATCCACGATCTCACATTTAATCTTATACATTTATCATGACCGCGTTTCAAGTCACATAAACAAATAAAACACCCTTTTTACTCATTATATATCATATTTAACACATTTATCACATTGACAAAACATTTCCATTTCAAGGGTAATTCCTTAATAGGGGCCTCGATTTTCATAAAACATTTCAAAGTGCCGATCATGCCTCATCACTTTCAAAGAAAAATCATAAATTTATAAATCCCTTTTTTAAAAAATATTTGAAGTTTCAAAAGCTCATTGCTCACCCACAATATGTATATTTATATATAATCATTATTTATCTAGTTGCACAAATTCCAAAAAACTATGAGTGAAGATGTAATAATGTGTCACCCATATACATACCCATATATGTATATATATATGTATGAAACGTTCATCATGTCACTTGATTAGAAATACTATCAAGTATTCCTATACAATAAAACCAATCCATTGGGACCTTTATTATTTCAGTTCAAAAGACCAAAAAACATAGGGGAAATTTCACTTTACATGATAGAAATCATTTAGAAAACCATTTTAACATTAAGTATTCTACATAATTAAAATAAAGATTGAAAACATTTTTAAATTAATAAAACCCATAATGAAATCATAGGGTAAAAATAATAATAAGTGATAAACTATTTTCAAGATCCTTAAAAATTTACATAGAATATTCATTTCTTATAATAAGGAAACCACAATTTATAAATTCCAAGAAATCATAGATTTAAAATTGAAGGCTTAAACATAGGGAAACTACATCAAATCATGCTGATTTTGATGATAACAACCCAAATACACCTCAAAGAGGTCCAAGGAATCAAGAGAGACAAAAAGAACCCTATCAAACCAAAACATCCAATTTTGACACAATGAAACAAGAACCCTAGGTCTCCAGAACCATGTATGAAAAAGAAACAATAAAGGAATAAAATGAGGATGAAGAAGAAATAATAACCATAGATATTTGATCCAAAATCATGAATAAACCTTAAAGAATCACCATGGAGGAGGAAATATAACCAAGGGAGTGGCTTAGGAGGATCTTCAGGAGCTTCTAGGACTAAATGGGAAAGAATTAGGGCTGATTTAAGGTAAAATTGATATGTAAAAGTAATAATTTACAACCTTTTAAAGAACCTTCATGCCACAAAGTTTGGACACATGGTTTACCATACCAGGCACTAACCATGTGGCAGCCTTTATCCCAACATGGATAAGGCTGTAACATATTCTATAAGAGGCCAAATGCATGTTTACCTAACCATGTGGGCTACCTAGTGATTTTCATGGTTTTCTCAGATTGTAGGGTGATGGAACACAATTACCTTAACCATGAACCAACCATGTGTCACTCTCCCTCAAAAAGACTCCATCTTTTAAGGAAAAAATATGAAAAAAACTACAAAGAAAGATAGGGACTAAAAGTAAATAAAATAATAGTGTAGTGTTGGGTCAGGGTGTGACATATAAACTAGTAACTATACATATTTTTTTTAAAAAAATTCTATTGAGTTTGGAATTTTGTGTCATAAATATGGTATATATTTAGAATAGATGATATGGGTTTTGGGTTGGGTCAAATTGGATAATTATAATAAATAATTATTTAAAAATGACCATTCATGTTTTTTATCTTTTGGTATAAACGAATATTTCCTAGGTAAGATATTTTTATTTTTTTCCCGATGAAACCATTAATAACAAAATGTGATGATTATAATACTTTACATGTTTGGTGAGTTTTGAAGAATGTTTAAATTCTAGATATTTTATTAAATTAAAAATATTAATTAATTTACACATGATGATTTTAATTGAATTTCTTATATATTTTAGATTGTATTTTAATTATATCATTTCCATGACACTCAAGATGTTGTGATTAATCTAATGTTGATTTTGATTGGCATATCTCTATGAAAATTTTCTAGCACTAAATATAAATTATAACTTAATAAATATTCATCTAATTTTTAGTTTTTTTTAATAAATAAAATAATATATGGATAGTTGAATTAATTTGTGGTCCCATTCTAGTTAGGATTCTTTGAACTTTTATATTATTCTTATTCTATGTATTAAATCGTAATTGTTTAATTTATTATAATTTGAAATTTATTAAAATAGAATAATACTATATAGTGATTATATAAAATTTAAGAATATTCTATGATAGGATAATGGGTTGTTAATACACCACTTGTGAGTTTACTCATCATAAAAAACTTGTATTTTTGTACTCATAAAGTGTTATTTTACTAGATTAGTTATAGTGGATATCTATCCAAATTTTATAGTAATACAACGAACCATCGAGACATAGTGGTTTGTAGTAGGAGAAAAATGCAATGGTTCTAAAGTGAGGTGTATAATTTGACTTTGGTTTCTATGTTATTGGAATTTGCATTTAAAGCGTGTTTATCATATTCATAAGTAATGAGAGTCATGATAGATGATTAGATGTCAGGTAGTGGTGTAGGTGTATAATTAATTAGAGATGAGCCTTCTTTATGTACAAAAAATAATATAGAGTGAGAAAGATCTGGTGGTTCAATTTAGGTAACATCTTTTCTATCTCAGTGTCTCTTATTATGATAGTGGTTCCCTATGCCCAACTTATATGTATACATTAGTTACCATTAGATATATTATTCTTGATATATACATGTCTTAATAAAACATTATAGTAATACTACAACTGCATGTACTATATGTAGGATAATATCTTTTGATTACATGTTATTTTGAAAGATTATAGTTGTTGTAATCTATAATGAGAACCACAAGATACTATAATATTAATATTAAAAATATGACCAATGGTTTAGATACTTCGTTATAATGGGAAAATATTAATTATTTACTATTAGGTTCTATGGGCTCATAATAATTGGGGCATATTCTTAGAAACATCACAATTTGTGATCTCAAATACATGATATCAAAAAAGACTGAACCAACAATTGGAACACCACGTGTTTTGGGAATTATTGGTTTTTCCTATCTATAAAAATGTGTATTTGTATCATAAATTTAAATTATTATTTATGTATAACTTTACTAATATAAATATAAATATATATATTATGAAAACCATGAAAGCTTTTATATATTGTGAGGTAGCTTGGATCAAGTTCATCATTGAGGATGTGACATTGAAAAAATAATCATTAAATGATATTTTTTGTTCATGTATATAAAGATATATCTAAATAACCATATAATAGGAATATAAATCCTTAATTTAATCCATATTCATTGAATAATAATATAATTCTATCATGTATTTTCAAATAAAAACAAATAAAGAATTTAAGAATGGTAACATTAGTGATACATCCTTCTTTAAAAGATATAATGAGACAATGAGATTATATTACATTGTATGTTTATAGGATAGATTTTTGTTTCTATGACACAAAATTATCACTTTCATGTCATTTAAAAGTTTCTAAATCACTCGTAGTATGTGAATGACACTCACTACTATTTATACATGGACATAGAGGGTCACATACAAAGTCCTTTCAACGGTTTGACCAATTCTATTGAATTAGAGTTTAGTACATTGTGAGTCCCATGATGAGGGTTTAGTAATGTCCACGTGTAAAAAATTATAACAAAATAAATAAATTTAATATTATTATTTTTTATAAAAATAAGTATTGAAAATTATAATGTAATCACATTTTATTAAGAGAATACAATGTAAAATATTTTATGAATGGATATTTATTATTCAAGGTTCATTAAAAATATTATAGAAGAAAAAAGTTTAATTAATTAATCATATCCATCACATAGAATTATTATTGATTTTTCAATTAAGTGATGAAATACTTATAAAAATTACAACACATTTACTTTGACATTAGTTTAATATGTAGTTTATTTAGAAGGTAAAACATATTAAGAGAGTAAATTGAAATTTTAATAAGTTTTAACTTATCAATTTAAATGAAACTAAACCAAAATTATTGGGTATTATACATCCCATGAATTTAAGATCATATACCTTCTCTATACCATTTCCTTGGTTGAGAAATAAGAGTTTAGATCACCCTAATTCAAGATCTCGTTTCCAGATCAAGTAATGGAAGTTTTGATGATCGTAAATACATCAAGATCCACTTCAAGTATCCATAATATCACACTAAGTTCATAGATCAACATAATTTAATGTTTTTAAATCATGAATGTATGATCTATAGGGATCCCAGTGTAGACCCTTCATGTAATGATCATCTATGATATGTAGAATTTTCCAAAATATTTATATTAAATGTCATATATATTTGATTTTGTTTTGATTTTAATTTGAATTATATAATATCCTTATGTTAATAACCATGAACTACAAAAATGAATCTATTTTTACATCATCAATCCAGTATAAATATTTTAAATCCATATACTTTCACATTTTTGTGGCACACCAGGTGCTATGCAGTGATATCATAAAGTTTTTGTAATTCTCTATTTAAATCTTTAAATTAAATTTTCTAAAATTATGATAATAGGATAAAAACCCCTCTAGGTGAAATTTTAAGGGTAAAATTTGGATATAAAAATGATAAATAAATCATAAAAATCATTTCATATAATTATGTATTTTTAAAAACCCTTTTTTGGTTGTTAAAATTATGAATTATAAATGATAATTAGTTTAATTCAGTTTATTTCATATCTAATTCCCTAAATTATAATTCTTTCACAATCAATTTTTTTTAATGTGAGTTTAATACATACCAATTTATATCAATCTAGAATACCTAGTTTGTAGAGACCCGAAACTTGACGTACATTGACATTACATTACATTTGCGGAATACTTAGTACATACACACAAGGATCGTAATAGTTTAGTGTCTTTGGAAACTCGGAACGTAATCTTCTAATCGTGGTGAAAGATCTTCAACATCTACTATAAAGATCTTCCCTTTTTTTTACCTAAAACCTTTCTTTATATCCTGGGGAAATGAAAACATAAAAGGGTGAGCTCAAATGCTCAGTAAGGGTAAACAAAAGAAATATCAATCACATCGTATTCATAAGAACATAAAATTTTGGAAATCATAACCTGCAAAAGAGAGCATAATTTCATAACATGGGATAAATCATGGCAGTGAAATGTAATCACAATAATCATAACTTAAAACATGAAACTTTGTGTCATTCACACATAATCATAGAGAATCATTTCTTGTTAGTCAAGACTCATTGCCAGGACTATCTTAGTGGACAAAGTCCCTTTCTGAATCGAGTAACCCTTGTTTCAGTCCTGTTTCACTGAACCGGTATAACCTACCGTTCCAGCCCTGTCTATCTCATGAGATATGAAATCTTTACCCAATGCATTGGAGGGAGATATAGGTCCCAACCATCTTATAATGAATCCTTTCTTATGTGTGCCACATAATCATAAATCATACATCATCGCATAATACATGTAACAAAAATGGGATTCTTGAAACATCATGACATCATAAAACAAATCGTATAAGGTAAATGACTTCATAAAAATAATTTCCTCAAAAAATAATCAAATAAATTTAATAATAGGGATAAAAACAGAACCCTATATTATCTTAGATGGAAAACAATTTTGATAATACATTTGAACTCCATTCTTGAGGAAAATATCCTTTCTACTTCAAAAACACTTTTCTTTTCTTAACATGTCATACAATTATAAACTAAAATAAGTTGATTAAAAATAAACTTGAAAACTTATAAAGGAAGATTCTTGGAAATAATGTTTTAAAAATCCATTCTTGCCGTATAAGTTAAAAAAAACATTCTTCGTACTTTTGTCGGAAAAGTCAAAAAGTACCTCGTACGAAAAACGACAAAAGATTCCTTTCATACATATTACTAAAAACTCACTAAAGGGTAAAAATGGATTTAAACAATTGTAGGTGGATGGAAATAATATTACATATTGATGAAACATGGATGTGGATGATAAAATACACCCCAGTAAATACTTACGAATAAACAATCTCGGATAAAAATGAGATTGTGATATTTCCCTTACCTTAGGTCCGATTTTCTTCGTATGTGTCCGAACCTCCTGTATAATGATTTAAATAATGTCATTGACTTATTACAGAATCATATTCATTGTTATGATATCATATATGGTTCACTTATGACATTATATTACCCGTTATTTTGTAAATTCCATATTAAAGAAGCGTTTTGGGTAAAATCGTTTCATTTATCGTAGGTGTTTTGACTTGTTGTTCTTGACATTATTATTACTTATATCATGATTTAATTACTTCCAGAATATAAAATATGATTTATATATCATATATATTCAGTATATATATATATAATAGATAGATAAATGAAATGAAAAACACCGTTCATGGAGACGGTAGTCCGTACGTACGCATGAACGCTGTTTTTCTTTCCTTATTGTCTTGAATGGAAGTAAGTAGATGACATACATATATATATATATATATATAAATCTAGTATCATTATTATGTCATATATTTCATTAGTACTTATTATATATACTTTATAATCATTCATGAATGGTTAATCATTAAAAATGAATCTCATCGCGTCGTGGAGACGGTAGTCCGTACGTACGCACGAGCGATGATATCATTTCCATAATTATTGAATTGAATTGGAGTGGATTATACAATATATCAGAATCAATATGATGTTGTAATAACTCTGTATAGTTATTCTTTACACCATTATACCCATCCATGTAAGGTGGTGGTGGAAAATAGATTACACCACGGCGTGGAGACGGTATTCCGTACGTACGCACGCGCGGTGATTTCTTTTTCCGTAGGATGGATAGATGGTGAAATAGGGTTGTTTCATACATAAAATAACATATCAGTATATGAGTGATACTGATGTTATTACTTAATAATGAAACAACCTAAGAAGAAGAAGTGGAAGAAGAAATAAAGATGAAAGAATTGGTAACGGTAATTACCTCTTCTTTGAAGCGCCTCTTTGAGGCCTCCTCTTAGGGCACTAAAATTGGTCTTTGAGGAAGACCAGAACCTCTAGGATGTTTCTAGGGAAGTGGAGAAGAGATTTTGGCAGGGGTTGGCCGAGCTTGAGTGCTCAAATTTATGTGAGGAGGAGGGGGAGGAGGTGTCCTTTTATAAGGGAGGAGAGGGGCACCTTAGGAATACCTCAAAATATTATTTTATATTAATGTCAAAATCGGTTTATAATGGTTCAAAAGGGTCTTATTTCGAAGCTAAAGTGGGGATGGGTCGAAATCCTATCAACCAATAAGATTTAGACAAGTTTAGGGTATTATTGTAACCTTATCAATTAGATTTAACACTAAGTTAAATAATTTAACTTTTACCGTGTCTTTTTATTTTCTTTCACTATATGGTTAATACACTTACTATAACATTCCAAACGAACCCCAAATTGTTTATTATTAATACATATATCCTTATCTAAGTCATTTGGCCGAACCTTAGATTTTGACGAATAAAATAACAATTAATAATATAATATTTTATTTAAAAACTATTTTGTGTCAATTTTGACACTATTTGATATATGATTTTTGTGAAAGTCATAACAGAATTATATGTTCGAACAAAGTTGATTAAATCAACACTAATATATCATAGTAACCTAGAAAATTATTTTAATTCATAAAAAGTCTCAAATTACATTCATTTGAGCATTATAACATCAATTATGTTAATATTTCCTTAAAAGGGTAATTACTGCATCATCGTTGTGTCATAAATAAATTAATTTATTTAAAGTCTAAAAATTATAAATAAGATATAATTATGTAGGAAATCTTTTTATCTATCTAATGAATATTTATAGTCGAATTTATCTAATGTATAACCCCATATTAAAAATGTTTTAGTTATTAAACTTTGATTTTAACTATTTTAACTATTCATTAAATAAAATAATATTAAATGTCATAATCCAATCCAAGTGGACCTAAATGGTCATATTATATTCATAAGGTTGTTTTTGGTCGAGATACACTTGTCCAATAGAATTAGGACATGTGTTAGGGTAATAATAATATCATTTTACCCTTAATTACCCTATTTACTTTTAACCGTGGTAAATAAAAGTAAAAAGTTACTATTCACCAAAAAATATTTTCATCTCATTGAACCACATTTTACTTACTGACATCAACCGTGTCTCTCGGATTTTTGAAATTCCATTCACAGAAGCGGTAAAATTAAGTTTTATGAAAAATTCAGTTTTTTTAACTACCACTTAGTAGTTTCACTATTCATCAAAAATTGGTGTTTTTCAGAACAATGCTAAAATTTCATCCTAAGCTATATTTCATATTCCGAATTCAAAAATGAAGTCTATTTTACCAAATTCATAACATAGAAGTTGCATTAATTAATTTTATAATTAAATCCCGCTGTTAAAACAAATAGCGTGTTTTTAAGAAACAATATCTACCCAAAGATTGACACTTGATTATGTCTGGTTTAAATGTGAAATTACATCCAATGCACAACATCGTATTAAATTGTAAAAATATATTGTAAATATACTTTAAAACCACTCAATTTAATGATTTATCACTATTAATTATTTCGATTAAAAAAGTTGTTTTTAATTATAATCTAGTAATTTTCACTATTAATCAGAATATGAAAGTTATCCGAAAAGTACCAAAATTTTACCCTAAGCTAATTTCGATATTACGAATCCAGAAATTAATTCCACTTTGAAAAATAAAATATAAAAAATTTCAAAAGGTGGTTCTTACTATTCATAACAGCTAGTTTTAATAATATTTTAATAGCATATTGTTGTTTAATGAAACTCGTTATTGCGTACTACACACGCTATTGAGGAAGGTCGCGATTGCGTGTAATGCAAGGCAAGTCAAGGATGGGTGTTGTGCAAGCTCCTTTTGATGTAGCATAAAACACAAGACATTAATAAAATTAAAAAGAATATTTTTCATAAAATCTCGGGCTGTTACATTCTTCCCCCCTTAAAATGAATTTCGCCCTCAAAATTCGTCGGGGTTATAAATGGTTTATTATTCGAAAGTTTCTTTAATAGAAACCCACATCGTAAAAAGGAATATCAAAACCAATCTTTAAAAACAAAAGTATGAAACGTAACGGTTACCCAAATAAACTAGTCACTGGGTTTCCACATAGGTGAAAATATGGATATAGAAGAGAAATATAACCATCATGTTCTGATGGAGAGTGGTAGAGAACATGGCTATGGAAAAGCCAGCAATCACAAAGCCATAAATTTGTGACGATCTAAGGTACCATCTGATTCATCAGATATAAGATCACTAGGACGAAATTTTTGGTTTTCAAGATCGTTTCCCTAATGTTAAAGAATTTGAATTAGAATAAATACTTACTTTATTTTGGTACAATCTCACTGTTGTTCGTGCCTTTAACAATTTCCACTTCATCTCTTAAATAAATGAAGTTGAATTTGTTATTCGTGAAGTGTTAGCAGATCATGTGATAGAAAGACGGGTCATTCCATCTATCTCAAACAAAAGGTTAGCCAAAAAAAATTATATACATAAGTCGATCTATAGTGAGATTAATAATATATGGTTCCTAAAATGGACTTATACATCATATGTCATACAACTTAATATAATAAAACTAGTTTCTACTAAACAGGGACTTCCTGTAGGCCAGTGGTAGGAGATAAAGGCTAGTCGCACTTCGGTTGTGGGTTCGATTCCCACAGCCTTGTCCGACGCGATGGCCTGTCGCCCGTCCTGTAGGTTGTCCTTTTTCTAAAACTATATTACTATAACATCCCATCAATAATATCGAAAAAAACCTTCTATCCTTAAACAATACTAACTTATTCCAACATAATCCATTCCAATATTTAGGCTTACCCATAATACTGCAGTCCACTCTCATAATATAGTGAAAACAATTACCAGAGATTTAATACCATCGTTGATCCCCATAAGATATGTCTTGTTGGCCACATTCTAAACATTCAAAGTCCTTAATCATGTATTCTCTTGAATACCTTAGTGAAAACATGAATGCAGTTTAAAGTTAACACTTTCCATATACCAAAATCCTCCAAATTCTATATACTCAAACCATGATATCACTTAGTCCTTATATCAATCATGAGATCATGAATACTATTAAACATTTCATTTTCTCGTTTTCCCTTCATTATGCGCAAATCATCTTATTTCCAAAAAATATCTCAATCACTTTGAATACCACATCAATAAATATTGCAATACTCAATGATACAACATTATTTTGGAATCCCATTACATAAACACTTAATCATTCCACCACATCGTTGTCATATTCAACACTTCCAATAGTGATCACATGTGACTTCCCTTTGTCCTTTGCCTTCAGTGGTTTCTCATGTTGATCATCACTAACCCTTGGATTAGGGCATTTATTAGCATAATGCCTCATTTCCTTGCACTTGAAGCATTGAAGTGTTGGTGGTGCGTTCTCTGCAGTGTTTGCTTTATTCACATCATTAGAAACCCTTTTTCCATTACTTCGACACTCAGCTGCTCGATGACCTTCTTTTCCACACTTAAAACATTTTCTAGTCCTTTTAAGACAATCTCCACCATGCTTCTTTCCACACTTTGTGCATAAGGAAACATTCATCTTCTTTTCACCATTATTTTGAGATTTCTCCTTGAACTCCATCTTTCGTTTCTTGTCAAAACCATGAGATAGATATGTAACACCAACTTCCATTTCTACCTTGATAGCACAACGCATAATTTCTTCATAGCTACTGAAGTCTCTTACAGCTAATGCCCTTCGAAGACTTGGTTTTAAGCCACTGAAAAATAGATCAACTTTACTTTCAGGTTGGATGATAATGCCAGATACATACCTTGCAAGTCTTGTAAAATTCGCTTCGTATATACCAACAGATTCATCATATTTTTTCTTTAGTTCAAGAAACTCCTTCTCCATCGTTGTTTGAAGAATACGAGGGAAGTACTTATTGAAAAATAAGTTCTTGAACTCATCCCATTCCATGGACTAAATTTCATCTCTTTTCCTTGTATTCTTGATAAGATTCCACCATTGATCAGCTTCACCTTCCAAACGATATACTGCTAAGATGACTTTATCATGTTCAGAACATTGAAGAACTTAAAATATCTTTTCAGTGGTACTGATCCATTGTTCAGCAACAAGTGGATCAGAAGACCCACTGAAAGAAGGTGGACGTTGCCTCATGAAGGACTGAATAGAATATTGTTCCCTTCTCTGCTCATTTGGAAGTCCAGAATGATTCATAGCTTGTGTAAGTATAGCAATAAGATTTTGCACTCCATCTACCATAACATTTGTTTGTTCAGGAGGACAATCATTGCATTGTCCATTGCATTGATCAACACGGTTCCTTCGGGTTACAGCCATCGTCTAAAACCCAAAAAGAATAGCGTGAGAGGCAAAAATCATGCTAGGGAAAACAACATAATAAAGGGGAAGTACCTTCAATATCTAACATCTTAGGTTTAATTCTATGATCGTTAGCGTAGTTCTAGTACTATAACCTATACGTATACTTAACCTTAGGGACATCCCTAGACATACCTTAGAAATAACTCGAGGGATCTCACTAAAGTTCTCGCATCCTAGTTTCCAAAGGTTGACTAAAACTTTCCTCTGATACCAACTGTAGAGACCCGAAACTTGACATATATTGACATTACATTACATTTGCGGAATACTTAGTACATACACACAAGGATCGTAATAGTTTAGTGTCTTTGGAAACTCGGAAAGTAATCTTCTAATCGTGGTGAAAGATCTTCAACATCTCCTATAAAGATCTTCCCTTTTTTTTACCTAAAACCTTTCTTTATATCCTGGGGAAAAGAAAACATAAAAGGGTGAGCTCAAAAGCTCAGTAAGGGTAAACAAAATAAATATCAATCACATCGTATTCATAAGAACATAACATTTTTGAAATCATAACCTGCAAAAGAGAGCATAATTTCATAACATGGGATAAATCATGGCAGTGAAATGTAATCACAATAATCATAACTTAAAACATGAAACTTTGTGGCATTCACACATAATCATAGATAATCATTTCTTGTTAGTCAAGACTCATTTCCAAGACTATCTTAGTGGACAAAGTCCCTTTCTGAATCGAGTAACCCTCGTTTCAGTCCTGTTTCACTGAACCGGTATAACCTACCGTTCCAGCCCTGTCTATCTCATGAGATATAAAATCTTTACCCAATGCATTGGAGGGAGATATAGGTCCCACCCATCTTATAATGAATCCTTTCTTATGTGTGCCACATAATCATAAATCATACATCATCGCATAACACATGTAACAAAAATGGGATTCTTGAAACATCATGACATCATAAAACAAATCATATAAGGTAAATGACTTCATAAAAATAATTTCCTCAAAAAATAATCAAATAAATGTAATAATAGGGATAAAAACAGAACCCTATATTATCTTAGATGGAAAATAATTTTGATAAAACATTTGAACTCCATTCTTGAGGAAAATATCCTTTCTACTTCAAAAACACTTTTCTTTTCTTAACATGTCATACAATTATAAAATAAAATAAGTTGATTAAAAATAAACTTGAAAACTTATAAAGGAAGATTCTTGGAAATAATGTTTTAAAAATCCATTCTTGCCGTATAAGTTTAAAAAAACATTCTTCGTACTTTTGTCGGAAAAGTCAAAAAGTACCTCGTACGAAAAAGGACAAAAGATTCTTTTCATACATATTACTAAAAACTCACTGAAGGGTAAAAATGGATTTAAACAATTGTAGGTGGATGGAAATAATATTACATATTGATGAAACATGGATGTGGATGATAAAATACACCCCAGTAAATACTTACGAATAAACAATCTCGGATAAAAATGAGATTATGATATTTCCCTTACCTTAGGTCCGATTTTCTTCGTATGTGTCCGAACCTCCTGTATAATGATTTAAATAATGTCATTGAGTTATTACAGAATCATATTCATTGTTATGATATCATATATGGTTCACTTATGACATTATATTACCCGTTCTTTTGTAAATTCCATGTTAAAGAAGCGTTTTGGGTAAAATCGTTTCATTTATCGTAGGTGTTTTGACTTGTTGTTCTTGACATTATTATTACTTATATCATGATTTACTTACTTCCAGAATATAAAATATGATTTATATATTATATATATTCAGTATATATATATATATAATAGATAGATAAATGAAATGAAAAACACCGTTCATGGAGACGGTAGTCTGTACGTACGCATGAACGCTGTTTTTCTTTCCTTATTGTCTTGAATGGAAGTAAGTAGATGACATACATATATATATATATATAAGTAAATCCAGTATCATTATTATGTCATATATTTCATTAGTACTTATTATATATACTTTATAATCATTCATGAATGGTTAATCATTAAGAATGAATCTCATCGCGTCGTGGAGACGGTAGTCCGTACGTACGCACGAGCGATGATATCATTTCCATAATTATTGAATTGAATTGGAGTGGATTATAAAATATATCAGAATAAATATGATGTTGTAATAACTATTTATAGTTATTCTTTACACCATTATACCCATCCATGTAAGGTGGTGGTGGAAAATAGATTACACCACGGCGTGGAGACGGTATTCCGTACGTACGCACGCGCGGTGATTTCTTTTTCCGTAGGATGGATAGATGGCGAAATATTGTTGTTTCATACATAAAATAACATATCAGTATATGAGTGATACTGATTTTATTACTTCATAATTAAACAACCTAATAAGAAGAAGTGGAAGAAGAAATAAAGATGAAAGAATTGGTAACGATAATTACCTCTTCTTTAATGCGCCTCTTTGAGACCTCATCTTAGGGCACTAAAATTGGTCTTTGAGGAAAACCAGAACCTCTAGGATGTTTCTAGGGAAGTGGAGAAGAGATTTTGGCAGGGTTTGGCCGAGCTTTAGTGTTCAAATTGGTGTGAGGAGGAGGGGGAGGAGGTGTCCTTTTATAAGGGAGGAGAGGGGCACCTTAGGAATACCTCAAAATATTATTTTATATTAATGTCAAAATCAGTTTATAATGGTTCCAAAGGGTCTTATTTCGAAGCTAAAGTGGGGATGGGTCGAAATCCTATCAACCAATAAGATTTCAACATGTTTAGGGTATTATTTTAAACTTATCAATTAGATTTAACTCTAAGTTAAATAATTTAACTTTTACCGTGTTTTTTTGTTTTCTTTCACTATATGGTTAATACACTTACTATAACATGCCCAACGAACCCCAAATTGTTTATTATTAATACATATATCCTTATCTAAGTCATTGTGCCGAACCTTATATTTTTAGGAATAAAATAACAATTAATAATATAATATTTGATTTAAAAACTATTTTGTGTCAATTTTGACACTATTTGATATATGATTTTTGTGAAAGTCATAACAGAATTATATGTTCGCACCAAGTTGATTAAATCAACACTAATATATCATAGTAACCTAGAAAATTAGTTTAATGCATAAAAAGTCTCAAATTACATTCATTTGAGCATTTATAACATCAATTATGTTAATATTTCCTTAAAAGGGTAATTACTACATCATCGTTGTGTCATATATAAATTAATTTATTTAAAGTCTAAAAATTATAAATAAAATATAATTATGTATGAAATCGTTTTATCTATCTAATTAATATTTATAGTCGAATTTATCTAATGTATAACCCCATATTAAAAATGTTTTAGTTATTAAACTTTGATTTTAACTATTTTAACTATTCATTAAATAAAATAATATTAAATATCATAATCGAATCCAAGTGGACCTAAATGGTCATATTATATTCATAAGGTTGTTTTTGGTCGAGATACACTTGTCCAATAGAATTAGGACATGTGTTAGGGTAATAATAATATCATTTTTACCCTTAATTACCCTATTTACTTTTAACCGTGGTAAATAAAAGTAAAAAGTTACTATTCACCAAAAATTATTTTCATATCATTGAACCACATTTTACTTTCTGACATCAACCGTGTCTCTCGGATTTTTGAAATTCCATTCACAAAAGCGGTAAAATTAAGTTTTATGAAAAATTCATTTTTTTTAACTACCACTTAGTAGTTTCACTATTTATCAAAAATTGATGTTTTTCAGAACAATGCCAAAATTTCATCCTAAGCTATATTTCATATTACGAATTCAAAAATGAAGTCTATTTTACCAAATTCATAACATAGAAGTTGCATTAATTAATTTTATAATTAAATCCCGCTGTTAAAACAAATAGCGTGTTTTTAAGAAACAATATCTACCAAAAGATTGACACTTGATTATGTCTGGTTTAAATGTGAAATTACATCCAATGAACAACATCGTATTAAATTGTAAAAATATATTCTAAATATACTTTAAAACCACTCAATTTAATGATTTATCACTATTAATTATTTCGATTAAAAAAGTTGTTTTTAATTATAATCTAGTAATTTTCACTATTCATCAGAATATGAAAGTTATCCGAAAAGTACCAAAATTTCACCCTAAGCTAATTTCGATATTACGAATCCAGAAATTAATTCCATTTTGAAAAATAAAATATACAAAATTTCAAAAAGTGGTTATTACTATTCATAACGGATAGTTTTAATAATATTTTAATAGCATATTGTTGTTTAATGAAACTCGTTATTGCGTACTACACACGCTATCAAGGAAGGTCGCGATTGCGTGTAATGCAAGGAAAGTCAAGGATGGGTGTTGTGCAAGCTCCTTTTGATGTAGCGTAAAACACAAGACATTAATAAAATTAAAAAGAATATTTTTCATAAAATCTCGGGCTGTTACATAGTTTGTGATTGTTGTTTTTTATTTATTTATATAATTATTGGAATTTTAGTTTTTATAATCATTAAAAAGTATACAATTATCTATAAATCATCCATTATCCTTATTATTTTATAAGGTCTTGAATGTATATGCTAGAGTTTATTCATGTGCATCCACTATCCTCAATACTCCCTCACATATGAGTGATTATTATTAAATAATGAAAGGTTGGAGACATGGATTGTATTGAGCCTTAGAAAAGCCCTAGATGGAAGATGGACACATGGGATAGGGTGAGCATTTCAACTCGAGTTAGACATGCCTCAAGGAGTTAACCATAGGTTATCTGTGGGTTCATCATCTTCTAAATTGATCAATTATTAAAAAGGGATAATGTTCATTTAATTTAATTCATCACATACATGGTTTATTATTTTTATGTATGTATTGTTTATAAATAAACAAATAGAATAATAAAAAACATTCCAAAATTAAATGAATTAACGTGTGTTGATTTTTTTTCTATTTTCCCATGGTAATGTTGTGAATGCGATCAAATTGTTATATTCAATACTAACAAAAACACATTTCATTCAAGAAGAAAAACAAAAACAAAAACATCTTAAATTAATATTTAGTCAAACTATTTCCATTACTTGATTTTTAACAAAACCATAAGTATGAGGTGCTCATCATCCATAGTTGAGAGTCTCTTACTATTGGTGAGTTCCTATGAGTGTAAGGGTTCAAAAAACTACATTTCTTATCAAATAAATTTAAAAATCTTGTTATTTGAATCATTAAAGGAAGTTTTTTATGTAAATCCCACGTTATAATTTTTAGGAGTTGGGAATCCACCCATGAGATCAAGGATCCATCAATCAACATGGAAATCTAGTCAAATTACTACCTTAAAACACTATAAGTAGGTGAATCTCTATAATATAGACAATGGGTAGAATTTTTTAGGATACTTTATACAAGAATATTAATAAGTATAAATTTTTTTAATCTTATAGTTGAGGGATACTAAGATTTATTAAAATAACAGGATACATTTAATGATTACCAAATCAATAATGTTTATAAGATTAGTAATCATGATAAAGTACTAATCATCTAAATTTATTTTTTATATCTCAAATTTAAATTAATACAACTAAAATATTATCATTCTGATAAATTTTGGATAAAGAAAATATCCTGATTAGAAATAACTTCTAAGAGTGATACAAGCGCTTCTATAAAATGTTGTGCTAAAAAAATAAATATAATGTGGTGTTGTCTTGAATTTCTTTTAATACTCCACTGAGAGTAAGAATGGTGGAAATTGATGAATATAAGAATCACATCGATAATGAATTAAATTTTCATTAAATAATGTTATTATATATTCCCAAATATTTTAAGAAAATGATTGAAAACCAAAAAGTATATAAGATGTGAACTCACATTTAAGAAATATATCAGGACAAAGAGAGAAAATAAAGTTATGAAATATCTAGAAAACTATTTTGGTTCATGATTAAAGGACTAGTATGGGATATTCATAACAATGAGTGGGGGTAGGTGAATCATTTTTAGAGAATTTTTAATCCAATCAAAACATTTTATCATTTTACCTCTTTGACCTGTTAAGATCTTTATTCTCCAATTCTCTTTTTCATGTTTCATGAAAATATATGAAATTAAGTAAAGATAAAAATGATATTTTTACATGGTTAACAACTCAATAAGTGTATCTATTCCTTTTAAAGGTATGTAAATGATCCAAAAACTATAATGAAATCCTTTGAATCTTGTTACAACAAATAAGAAATAGCATTTCACTTGCAATTAACTACATTCAATTGATAGTTCATGTTTTATAGCACTTGGATAGATATTAATACAAGATATTAAGATAGTATACACCTTGTTTACATAGTTATTTATAACACCAATAATGTATTCAACCTATTGAGACTATTTTTGGATGTCACAATACTAATTTGACCTTATACTAACTTCTTCTTCACATTTTTACTTGCACAATTGCTAGAAATCAAACTATCTTCTTTCTTCCTAGTAGAAAACTAAAAGATACACTTTTTTATTATTCTATATGTCAAAATAATATGAATATTTTGTGGATGGTTGAACCAAATTATCCCTAATCCAAATGTTAATAAACTGGGTATAGATTTTCCATTCACTTCTTCTTCTACATTTGATCTTTTACACACAATAATATGTTATAAAATAATAGTGTCTTGACCTATTTCTTCTTTAGTGTAAAATTGACCACATTGAAACTTTTTATTATTAATTCTATAATAAAAAACATCCTTTGTGATTATTGAAATAATAAATATAATATCATATTGGAATCATTACAATTATTTTCCTATTAATTCAGAATGATATATTAATATATCCGTAGAGTGAATTATCTAACTTCCTTGATATGTAATTTTAACAATTGAGTATAGTATCGATTTCCTCTTTGTTCAACTGACCATTTTCCAATTACTAATTACACTGAACTAATTATATTATCTTATGAATGTATTATATTTTTGCAATGAAATATCCAAAATAATTCACATGAACATAATTCATTATCATTTCATGTTTTTAAGGCTCAAGAATGCATTATAATTCTCATTACCATGAATACACACTTCATAATTCTTTTTTTTCTTCGATATCTTATATTCAGACATGTGAAAATAAATGAAATGATTTCTTTTTATAAATAAAAATCTATAACATATATCAAATAAAATTATTAGTATTTCATGTGCTTCTCTTCTATTTGGGTTATATCTTGGTCATTCGCGTATGAAGGTTCATGCAATCATGCATGCCTTGATTTGTTTCTCCTTTATTTATTAAACTCTTCTTCCATCAACTAGTTAGACACAATATCCACTTATTCTTACAAAAAATCCACACAATATATATTAATCTTCAAGTAATCCTTAATGAAATTATATTGTTCTTATGAAAAATAGTGAGTGATTTAGTTTCTATAGTGCATGTTTTTAGTGCACACCATTATTCCTTCACCCAATCTAAAAGGCCTTCATGTGGAACTATGATCATACTCACCTTCTGTGCATAAAAAAACACAGTATTATCATCTTTATGAAACTCAGTAGGAGTGAAAAACTAAATACGGGCTCGTGGAACTAGATGTATTCACAATGTATGATGAGTGTGTACACAATTGTTTCTTGTCTATATAACTTCTTCACAAAGGATTTTGGGGGATATAATTTCTGAATCCACGAAGGTTCATGAGACTCCCCTTCTTTGTAAATCCTTGAAGGATTGTAGGTCTCTTCTGGTTCACGTAAAATATAAATAGAGATATACTATTTCTAAAAAATAATATCTCTTAAAATATTAAAAAGATATCACACTTCGTATCATTGATGATTTGGTATTTATTAGAAGATGATCATCACTTCTCCCTCATTCAATAAAATATAGAAATCCCAGTTTTTATGCCATATAAATCATCTCCTTAAATGAAATACAAAATTAATGATGAATTATTCAAATGTATTATCCTTGATGTCAAATATTGTGGAATTTTTCTTTATAATGTTTTAATCATTTGTGTTGGTTTCCTCACATGCATGTTTTTTTAAACAAAAGAAACTCAGTTTCATGAACTTTTGAAGTTCATCCATGGTGATTTAATGCTTGGATAGACTCCTACAACTATATTTTCAATTAGACTAAGGAATCTACATATAAATTATTAAAAACTAGTTACATGATTATTTATATCATGTTCATCTCATCATTTTGACCTTAGTATGATCATGGACGCACATGGTTATACCGATAGTTGTTCAGCCTTCTTCTATGGGGAAACACAGTGGCACTGTTGAGTGGCTAGAGGAGAAAGATGATGAAAAAACTAAGAAAATTCATTACCTAATTAAATACACGGTCATGGTGGATCTTATGGCTTTGATTTAATCGATCATCAAATACCGTGATATGCGTTTGTTTTAAAATAAGTGAACAGTGAACACTACCCCATTATCCCACATCAAACTCCGCATGCACCTCCCTTCCAATATATCAGCAAATCAGTGAACGCTCACCATTTGAGATGGAATCGAGGTTAAAACCTAGAAAACACTACACCTCACACCTTCCCATGTTGTGACACATGTGGTCTATGGTATTCCCTATAGGCTACAGACCCATGCCATGCACGTCATCATTCGTTCTCTATGTGGGCCCACATGCACTTCATGAGCACAATACCTTCCCTCTACAATATGGCTAGGTGGACCATGATTACCTCTCTATAGAATGGTTGAACTATAGGTCCCTCAAGTTTCATGATTGAGTTTGTCTTGGCTACATGGCAGGTTGGTCCATATTTTTAATATAAGTGTAAAAAAATAACTTATTAAAATACTAACTGTTGAATAAAATCCAAAAAATATGTGGACACCTCTTATTCAACTTCTAATAACCCTTCATTCAATAATACTATTATTTAATGTTTATCCTTCATGTAAAATAATATTTTTCAATCTCTTCAAATCATCTATTGTGTGGTTCTTATGAAATAAATAAATATTTGATAAACTACTTCATGTCATATTCTTTTATTGTTTTTGAAATAAAATTTACAAAGATATTATTAACATAAAAACCTCATTAAAATACAAATTTTAATGGTCTTCATATAATTTTCATCCAAAAATTGATGGTAATTTAATCATCTTCATTGTTGTGAAAAATGTGTCTCCTTTGACCCATGTATTTTGAAGTTAGAAGTAGTTCAAAAATCATCAATGTTACTAAGAGAATTATTAAAGAATGAAATCCAATGTCATTTAATGAATACATAATAATTCTCCTAGAATCACCTTTGTATATCCATTAACTTTGAACTTTTTCATCGTATTATTATCAATGAAATATTCATATTTCACTGATCATCATTTTCAACCAATGAAAATCATTTAAAAAATATACAACTCATACACAAAGTGGGTTTTTCACAAGATGGGAGAAGGTAATCAAGAAAGACCTCATCTGATCATGATGATTGTGAATATTGTGTAACTAGAGTCCCAAAGGATTATATGATACATGGAATACACTATAGATATTATACTCCCTTCTCCATCTCATATCTTATTAAGCTTCATTGTTATATATAATATGATCAACCTGAATCATTTACCTTTATATTAGTTGGATATTGTTCATCAACTATACAAGGATACGAAGAACACAAACTCTTCAATAGTTTTGGTGAAGAAGAAAATAAAGGGAAAGGAAAAGTATTCAATTGCTAAACAAAAGCTAAATTTTCCAATGTATAATCCCTCAAAGATTATAAAGATATATATGGAATTAAATGATCAACAATTTTTTTTAACTTTTCATGTGGAAAGAAGGGCCACTAAAATAAAACAAAATAGTTAAATAGAATTAGTAAGAAAATTTTTCAATTTTAGGTAAACTTTTCATTTAATTAAATAAATTTATTTCTACATGTTGTGTAATGGAAATATTTATTTACATTTTATATCATGGTGCTTCATTATTAAATATTATTGAATCTTTTGTATCTTGGGGATTTTAGATTATCAAGGGTAAAAATATATCTTCGGAATCAGATCATGGGAGTTAGCCTAGGCGTGGTGCTAAAACATTGTAGCTACTAAATGGTTGTATGTGTTTTATTTTGGTATAGGTTTGTTAGAGGTATTTATTGTGTTTTATCTACTCTGTAGTTTTGGGTTCGGTATAGGTCACACTACAGCCTAGGGGAATCATAATGTAATGGCTAGAATATTGTAATAGGTGTGATTTTTGGTTTATTTTGTATTCAGGGTTTGTTGGGATGAAATTTTCAAGTGTTCAGAAAAGGGATAAGTCTCATATATTTGGTTCATATGGGTAATCATATGTATAGTTAGTATTATACATAAGGATCCCCATTTTTAAAATTTAACTTTTATGCATCGGTACCCACATACAAAAAGGTCACCATGTATAATGGTACACTCTTACATATGGGTACCCTAATTCGTATAGGTCACATTGGAAATGGGTGTGCTCTAATGTATGGGTACCCTCATATAAAAGGGAAAATATGCCAATGGTTGTAATCTTATTTATATGCATCATGATATATTAGGTTCCCCATTCATAAGGGTATACTCTTAAGTATGAGTACCCTCATATGCAAGGGTCACCATGTTTAATATTGTACTCTTACTTATGGGTTCCCTCATACGTAAGGGTCATATAATTTTAAAAAAATTATTATTATGATCTAAAAAGGGAGAAACATGTCATGATTCATAGGTTTACATTATGTTGTATTGTGATGTATTTGGAAGAGCATAATGTTGTGAATGTGGGGTCACACTGTGAGTCCCTTATACCTAGTTTTCTTAAAATATTAATTGTTGACTAAATGATGTATAAAAATGAACAATTTTCAATTAATCTATTAATTTATAGTGTAAACCTCAATTCTTATCTTTCATTCGTTTCCTCTTCCACCGTGAAATATCTCCATCTATTATTATCTATTTTAATTTCATTTTTTATATAATCTATTTTTTGTTATGTCAAATGTAATTCATTCCCAATATGCCTACTGCTATAAAAATTTTCTTTGATTCTATCAAAAATCCCAAATTGTGAAAATTTAGGGATAATTTTAGGTATTTGGGAGATTATACATAAACTATAGAGCATGTATTGAAAAGTTTTCTCTAATAAGATTATGGTTGGAATTACTTACATATTAAAATGTTTATATGTTATTATATGGTTTGACTCGTATAATGTTTCATGAGCTAGCCGGTGAAGTTCTTTATTTAGTGTCAAGGTGCCTGGGTGGATCTGTATTGATGTGGTTGACCCCATATAAGGGAGTTTTTATAAAAATGGTTTTGAAATGATTGAACCCCCCATTGTTTGTGAATAAAGGTAGGGATATGGATATAGTTGAATTTGGATTAGAGTGATGTGTTTAGGTTTTGTAATTACAGGATGGCCTAGTTGGTGGTATTTCACTAAGATAAAAGTTGAATGGATATCTTGCAGTACTCATATCCTTGGGGTGTGTTGTTTTCACCATGATTAATTTTTTATTAAATTTATTATTATTTATTTCCCTACTACTCGTATTACGGTATATTAGAATAGATGCTTGTGACCTATTCCTAATTAAGAGGGAAATGGATTATGATGTGGTGGCATAGGATTGAGGATGTTAAGGTTTACTTGACTGAGATGGAAATGTTAGATATGATGACATGTTATCTCCCTTGAGTGAGTGGTGATGGTCAAGAGGGGATGGTTCATGTGAAAAACCAATATGGGACACCAATAGATCTGGGAACCCAAACCAGATCATTTCATGACCTGTGGAGCTTTCTCGATCACCCCTATTTGAAAAATAGTTCTAGAGTTTCAGAACTAATTTAAATACCACAAATCCAATATCTTGGAGTCTATGATTACATTATTACTTTTTCACTCGATATAAAGAATCATATCCTGATGGACTGAATAGTTTAATAGGCTTGGTAAACTAGACACATAGTTGAATTTCACATCTAAACTAAAAACATAAAACAAAACATAGTATTTTATCTGAGTACTCAATTATTCCCTTTATCATATCCCTACAAATCAATCATAATACACTTCATGGAATCCTGTAGAAAGGAAATGTAATAATGGTTTGATATCTAATTCTCACTAAGGGTATGAATATAGTGGAAGATATGATGATTAAATATGGTATAATAAATATTGGATAGAAAATAACGGAAAATAAATTCCATTTAATAAATAACTTGAACATGATGAATAATATATAAGGAATAAATGACAATGAAATATTGGCATATAAATAATCAAATTATCTTGAAATTTATTCTTCGATATTCTAACTAATCCAAAAACCACATGCGAATTAATAAAAAAATTAATAATAATGGAATGCATAATTTCAACTATCATAAAATTTAATTCAAAGCCTCATGCCATGAAATCTTACAAAAATGGGTAAGGGCTCTTCCAATACCCAAGACAGTTTGTCTCATGAGACCTACCAATGCATCAAGGAGATATATGGGGCCTCATCCGTCACATAATTAGTTTATTGAAATACAAATATGAAAGGGGTGAAACAAAATAAAAATAAAATTTTTTATTGAAATGATCTGATTAAATGTTAATAATTTCTCCAATCAACAATCATATCATAAACCATCGAATTTAATATGGAAAATGGTATCAGAATAGTACATCCCCATTAAAACAGAACCTAATCCATCATGATAAATAATAAGTATGGTTTCTCAAAATCAAATTCTAATTAGATAATAATTAAAATAATACTTTTTTTATATTTATTATTATAAATATAATAATGTATCATTAAAAAAATTCTTTAGTAAAATGAAATTTTCATCATTTAAGTCACTTATTTTAAAACAAATATTAAATTTTGAAGGAAAAATTTTTCTTTAAAAGCCTAAAAACATGTAAAGTAATCTTAAATGAAAATATTAGTTAGAAATTTGGGAAAACCCATTAACAATTTTTAAGTTAAAAAAATCATATTGCACTTTTTGTATAGGAAATCCTAAAAGTTCCCTGTTCGGAAAAGGAAAAGAAGACCCCTTTCAAAACGTCTTGTAGGATGTAAAAAATGGAAAAATATTACGTTAATAAATTTTATGAGAGTATTAAAAAAACTATTTCAGACATGTGATATAAAATTTGTATATGGAAGAAATATATTCCTCAAGAGAGTATTCAACATAAAAATTCTGGATTTTAGATGAGATTGTGAAATAAACTCTTACTCTGGTGGTAATATTTGATTCTTAACACCCATGAAAGAAATAAATTCAAATGAAACATTAAATACAATGAATATAAATAGATTCATTATATTACTTATCAAAGGTCTGTATATAAACCACACAAAAGAAATAAGTGGTGAATATACCCAATGTCTTATGAAAGAAAATGTTAGATGAGAAACCCTTTCCTCTGGTTCAATTTCCATTGTTCATGTATGAACCTCATATATAAAATATATAGATTTATTATGTATATATATATATATTAAATAACCATAATAATATATATAATATCATATTTTATTTACATATAATATTTTATCAGCAATTTATTATCGATTCATTGTTAAAATCATAGTTTCGAGTGGTGATTGGTTCGTTTTTTATGCATGTTTTTATTCGACAGTTTCTATCCTTATAAATTTAACATAACTAAATACTGTAAAGAATATTATTTATGATATAAATATATTATGTATGAAATATATTTATTTATATTCATTTATAAATATAGATATAGAAAAATGAATTACACTATTTATGGAGACGGTAGGTCGTACATACGCATGAATGTTGTTTTCATATTTTGATGGACGGAACAAATGAATAGTAAATAATAATTAAACATTAAAGAATAATTATTATGTCATATATATCATATAAATTCATTAGTTCAATATATATATATATATATATATATATAACCATCCATGTAAATTATTGATGAAAAATGAATTACAGTGTTATGTGGAGACGACAATCCATACGTAGGCACGGGTGATGTTTTCGCATTTCGCTGGATGGAAAAAAGATGGAATATATTTGTACCATAATAATAGTAACATATAAGTATATTTATGATATTTTAATTATTATTTTAGGATGGTTATAACATATAAAGGAGATTTAGAAGAAGAAATTGACTTGGAATAGTTGGTAAAGGTGATTACATCTTCTTTGGTGGACTCTCTTAAGATATCTTTTTAAGGGACATAGGATTGACATTTTAGAAGGGAAATAACCAAATGAACATTCATACTGATGTTTAAAATATGAATGGGAAGGTTTTTTATAATCTATATTCTGCTAAGTGGTGTAAATAAGTGAAGGTTGAGGTGCCCTTTTATAATTTAGGAGAGGGGAACCTTTGTAATTTCTCAAAATATTAAACTATAATAAAACTATTCTAGATTAAAATGATTCCAAATAGACAAAAAATGAACCAGGAGTGAAATTTTTAACCATATATTATCCCATTTGTAATTATTTCTTATTTTTTTTATTTTTTAATAATTTGGTAAAATATTATTTTCATAAAATATCATTATCATCAATTTTGATTTCATTCATTATATTGACTTTAATAACATCAATAAATTAATATAAATTAACAAAAAAAATTATGAATCCCTAACATGTAATTTTCATATATATAATTCATTTATCAAATTAATTATCTCATATTATAATACTTTTAATATCTTTAATATCATTTGTTTGATTTTTCAAATAATTAAATAAATATTGCGTCAGCGTTGTGTAAGAATTTAAGGAAATCATTTGTTCAAGAAAATTTAAAAATAAATTAACATGAGGCATATAAATATTTTATATTTAAAAATACTATTTTCGGTAGAAAATATAATTTTGTTACCCCAATATTAAAAATATTATTTTTATTAAGAACTAGAGTGTGACATGTTTGGCATTTCCATTAATAAAATACTATAAAGGTCATAATCTCATCCAGATGGCCAAAAAATGACATATAACTGAATATTGTACATGTAAGGAAATAATGGATCATATAATAATATAAGGGAAAATTTTATGGTTATTTTATAGTTCTTATCATTTTATTTTTAACCTAAATTACCCAACTTACCCTTACCATGGTAACAAAATTACTATAGTTATTACTCATAATGGCCAAAAATAAAAGGGTAATATTTACCAACTTTTTACCTAATTATTCAAAATATGGAATTAAATTTTAAATATTCAATTCACAAAATTTTCAGAATTCAATTTAAAATTAATCTCGTAAAATACAATGAGAAATAATTTTATTGAAAAATGAGTTTTTAAGCTCAAAAAATGTACTTACACCAAAATAAGGTATAAGGATGATTAAAGTGTAATTAATTAGATTATATAAAACTAAATATTATATATGTTACCATTATATCAACTTAAAATATTAAAGTTACGTTTCAATATGAAGAACATGATAGTTTTATATGAATCCATATTTTGTTATATTCATTAGAAAAACATTATTTTCATAAAAGTATGAAAAATTCACTCCAATATAATTTTAATATGATGATTTAAAAATGATATTATTTTTATAAAATAAAATTTATATATACATCAAAATTTAATTATAATATTCACTCATAAAAGCAAGAAATCCCATTTTCAAAGGCGATGAATTTTTGAAGCATAAAATAAAATTTCTAAAAATTGAGTATATATTTCATAATAATTAATCAATGAATTTAAATTGAGTAGGTCCTATATATATATTTATTTATATTGAATATTTTGATTAATAATATTCATACGCTCAAGTTTAATGGCTATGTTATAAATGTCATATTTAAATAATAATATTTTAGGGTTCCTTTAAGATCGATGTTGTGTGTTGTATATGATATCAAACATTAAATTCTTTTAAAATATCTTGGTGTTACATTCTCAATTATTTCAGTAAATTAAATCTTTGTGATTTTTACTTGTGATCAGTAATCAACAGTTTGACATTATAAAATACCTTTGTAGAAAATCCACATCATGTGAGGGGTTAATAAAATATCCTATTGATAAGATTGAATGGGAAATATGAAGGTCATTTGAGAAAAACACACAAATATATTTATATGTTGGAGAAAATAGGTGAGAATTGAAGATATGGACAGAGAATAAAAATGTAATGCCCAAATAATGATGGATGATGATATAGTGGTCCTTGACCACAATAAAATGAATGATCAAGAGAATGTCTACAACAAAAAAACAATAAATCTTTGATGAAAAAAATACCATTGAATCCTTATATGTGAAAGTCATTGTATATGTTTTTTATTCAATATCCTTTTCCTAGACTTGTGGGATTAATTTACTATTTATGATAAGAATATAAAGAAATATACCTACTTGATATCATCCTATTTTATAGGCACATTTTCATCCTTTATATGTGATTTTATCAATTCATACTTCATTTATACTCCAAGGAAAAAACACCCAATAAGATTTTTTATACCTGAAGCACTACAATTAACATTTAACATATCATTATCTTGATAAAAGAATGACAAGTCATTCCTCTTGTCTCTTTATTTTTGTCAATGCCAAATTGGTTAAAATTATTTATCTAACAACACCCAATGTTCAACTTAATCCATTACATAGATAGTTTTTCTTAATATTCATTCAAAATATGTCTATACAAATTTTATGTCCAAAAATTTAGAAGGAAGGTCCTTAAATTTCCAAAAACAACCCGACATTAAATTCCACAAAAAAAATTATGTTGCTCTTAATTTAACATACCAAATATATGAAAACTTTAATCATCCAAAAACAATAATTAAGACATGCATTATTCTAAAAATTAAATATCACGTTTTCAAATATATTCCTTAAATCCAAACATGTAGTAAATCCAACAAAGATAACATAAATCATCGAATAACTATCTGATTTCACAGTCACTAATACTATCCCATACGAATATATTTATCATTAGTATCTCAACATGAAGATCATGCTAGGAATTTTATTACCTCAATTATGTGTTTTCAAATAAATCAACATACCACTAAATCAATTTTCCTCATCATCAGTACCATTCAACAGATGCTCCCAAATCCTTAAAAAATAGTAATGATGTACAATAATTATAAATTTTATAGTTCTTATAACCCAAATATCATCAATACAATATTCATATAATATAATTAATTAATCCAAACATAATAACACTAATCATTCAACTTCATTATTAAATGTTCATCTTTGATTCATTATCATATTATTTAATACCTCCTTCATTTAATATGTCAATTGGTGTATCTTCACCATCAAAAATATAATCATTACTCATAAAGCCTTGTGGATTCTATTCAAGATCATTCCCCCTAGGAAATTAATTTTCATAATTCCATAATTTCCACATTTAGAATATTAAATAGTTCATAATACCTTAGTGAGACCATTATTCTTATCCATTATATTAAAAAAACATTTCATTTTTCCTAAAAAACTACTATATTTTTGTCCTTATTTTCTACACATAAAACATTTTCGAATTCCTATGAGATACTCTCAGGGGTTTCTCATTACAAATTTCTAATATGAAGTAAATTGAGCCTTATTATTCTATTTTCTCCACTGTTCCTACCCTTAGTGGGCTCCATCCTTCTCTTTATTAGTGAGTTAGAGAGTTGGTTAAGGTGAAATTTGTTAATTATATATCCTGATAAATGGGTAGGCATAACCAAAATATCCTTCACCCTAATCATTATCCAATTTGGTTTCTCATCAATACATTATCTATCACATTCTACATTAACATAGTTCTTTTTTGTTCCATTCATTATGGTTCATAAATAAAATGTCAATTAGCCAAAGAACATTCCTTAGCAGTGTCAAAATAGGTGTACACTAAGGCCCATTATTGTGTACCAGGTAACACTTTTGTCAATACCAACATGACTTTTTCAAAGTTATTACAACTATTTATATCTATTCTAGAGCTAAATCATCTTGTAGTATCTATAAAAGGGTATATTTCTAGGGAAAACCACATTATATTTATCTTACAAAAAACATTAGGATGTTTTTCTATACTTATTATCATTGTCATTCATGAGGTTATGTTCCGCAATATATGTTTTTCTATATCTAGATCTTCATGTTTCTACTAAACTTCCTAAAATACCAACTACAAAAGGCCCAAAATCTAGAAGCTGAGAGTCAGTGGTTACATTATTATATTGGCACTGGATACAAGGAATCACACCCTGAAAGACCAAATAGTTTAGTAGTCCTAGTAAACATGATACATAATTGAATGTCACATCATATTTGAAAACATAAAATACAACATAGTATTTTATTTGGCTACTCAATTATTATATTTATCATATCCTTTAATATTAATCATAATTAACTTCATGAAATATTAAATAAATGAAACCTATGAAAGGGTTGATCTAAGATTCCCATGAAGTGTATGGATAAAAAATAATCTATCTTGAATAAAATAAGGAATAATTAATATATCATGGAAAATAATGAAAAAAACATTCCATTTAATCAATAACTCAAACATGATTAATAATATGTAAGGAATAAATAACGATCAAATAATCCCATATAAACAATCACATGACCTTGAAACTTTACCATGGATATTATAACAAATAGAATAATCACATGGGAATAAATTACTAATTTCATAATCTTGGAATACATAATTTCAGACATCATAAACACACCATCAAGGCCTTATGCCAAGAAATATAACTTAAATTTGTAAGGCCTCACTCAATACCCAAGCTTGTTTGTCAAATAAGACACACTGATGCATCGAGGGGTGATAGTGGGTCCCACCCAGCACTTAATAAGTCCAATGAATTCCTCAAATGTAAGGGGTGAAACATAATCAACGTGAACATTATTATTTAATCCAACATAATTTTTTTTTAATAATCTCCCCAATAAATAAACATAACCATAAATCATCTAATATAATGTGGTGAATAATATCCAAATAATGAATTCTCTATAATGACCTAATTTTTCATACATTAACATTACATAATTTTTGAGAAATACTTAATACATTAAAAAAAATATTCCCAAATACCTTATTAGTATATTTCATTTTGAAACATGGAAACATTAAAAATGGTAGGTAAGTGAGGTATATTATCTCCCACTAGGTTCTTCATGACTATCACCCTTCTTGGATACATCATACATAATAAATATATTCATAACATTTGTTAAACGAGACATAAAAAGGGGTGATCTCAAATGCTCAGTAAGGCTAAAAAATGGATATATATATATATATAACAATAAACATGATCATAAGGGTATGATAATGTAATCAAGACAATATAAAATCAGTCCCTGTATAACAAATATCATAAACATGAATCATGGAATAAATATTGTAAGTTCATAAGAAACAAATCATAAGGGAATAATGATCATAAGACATGAAATCATAACATAGGAATAAGACATAGAATTGTTGTAGACACAACATATAAAATGATTTCCATAGTATTAAACACATTTCATCCAAGTTAATATTATTAGAATGACTTCAATCCCCATACCATCTTGGTAGTAATGGTTCACTCCCATGGTAGTCTTATTAGTCAAGGTTCACTCCCAAGACCATCTTAGATGAAAAATTCCTTTACTAAACTGAGTTCACTTATCGTTCTATCCATTTCTATCTCATGAGATATAAATATTTAAAAAATTCATTGGAGGGAGATATATGTTGCAACCATATCAAAATTAAATCATATATACTTGTGCCACTAGTTAATAACTAGTCATCATATCATAACCCATGAAATGAAATTGGTATTGTTGGTTAGAGTAGTTTACTCAAGATGGGAGGGGTGAATTGAGTGACAATAAAAATTTATGTTACAAAAAATATTATTTTAAAAGAAAAGGTTGTCCCCAAAACCAAATACTTCCCAGTTAATCAAGGTTATGTTATTATAAGAGTTTGACTATTTAAAAAACTTCATATAAGATTGATTAATTCTCAGTAATCTTAATGTGTATTATTAATATTACTTTTGAAGTTATCCTAGTAAGACAAATAAGTTAAAACATCTTTCCAAGCCTAAAAATCAATGTGAAATTAGAGTTTTCTGGATTATGAAATAAAGCAGTTAAAATAGAGAAAACTAAATTAGACAACACATCTGATATAAAATAAGTGGTTAAGTCTCAAGCTGAGACCTCATCCACTCCACTTGTGGATCACCTACCACCAAGCAGTTTATATATATAAACTTTGATCCACACCCTGGATCGGGGTTAAAAATAGTACACAGACTGTTCAGGTCACATAAGGACCTCTTCAACAGTTTTCATGGGTAGATAAAAACAATAACCTGGCCACACAGGGACCTCTTCCACAGTTGTTGTGGGTAAACAGAAATAGAGAGTTTGGTGTAAGGATTTGGAAATCCTTCAATTTAGCACAGGAGTCAGTGTGTGTGGAATATATAGAGTACACACACTGCTCATAAGGTTAGTAAAATAATTACTAAGAGAGAGTAGATATGAGTTTATAATTCTTTAGTGATTTGAAGTGCAGCTCTGGACTCCTTTGATTTAGCAGAAATGCTTTTGAGTCCTTCTCTGGTTTTTGTTTTGAAAAATAGATTGTTGCGATTCATCTTGTGTTTTACACGAGCTTTGACAATGTAAATATGTTCTCTAGATTCCCGTTTACTTTGTATGTTCTTCAACAGAGTCGGATTGTATGCATGTGAAAATTATTTCTTTGAAAATCGTTCAAAGTGTTCTTTATGGTCATGCTCACACACTTGTTTTCTTTTCAGTATCGTGCACTATTGTCATTGGGCACTATCCAATATTTATCTTCAAAATATATGATATTTAGCCGAAAGGTTCCATATATTTCATACCTTTTACCTTGTACTATGTCTACAAAGAAACATTAAATATGTCATTGCATTAAAGGAATCAAATACGACCGTTAAAAATTATATTGAAAGACGAAAAAATAGTTTATGAAATAGTGACACTATAAGTTGAGAAAAAGGGTTCTCCTTCACGGTGTCTGAGTGTCACGGTGTCTGATCATCATGGTGTCTTTCCTTCGCTGTTTCTTGTCTTACGGTGTCTCAGTCATAGTGACTCAGTCACGGTGTCTCAGTCACGGTGTCTCCGTCACAGTGTCTCGGCCACGGTGTCTCACGTCACGATGTCTGGCTAACTGTGTCTTACTTCATTGTGTCTGGCTAACTGTGTGTTCCTTCACGGTGTCTGGCTAACTATGTCTTTCTTCACAGTGTCTTGTACTTAGGCCAATAACAGTATTCAAATTTAAACAGTAATATGCATGAACTGGATTGATCTTAACCATTATAAATCATGAGAGAACATGAAACAAAAATACACATTATTGTATGTAATTTATAGGATTGAACTTGGTTGAATGAGATTTGTGTTCATTAATAAGATATGTGATAATTAAATATATTTTTGATCATTAAAACATGAGAAATACATGAAGAGTCAAAAAATATCCCCCTTTTTGATGATCACAAATCATGAACAATAAGAGTGTAAATTGGATGCAACTATAGAGAATATAACATAGAATATAAATTCTCCCCCTTTTGGGATTATCAAAAAGTTAAAGTAAGAGTGGGGAATCAGTTCACATTCCATTAAAAGTAATCAGAGTGTAGTAAAATATAATGTATAAATACAAAAAGCAATTGCATCCCCATCAAACAGTTGCTGGTCAAGGATGACAGGCCTGATCCGACTAAGAGCCTGGCCAACAGACATGGTTGTTGAAGCTAAAGCAGAATTTAAAATAGGTAATCCAGGTCTGAGGGGAGCAGCCACTGGAGAAAAAATTTCTGTACATTGCACATGAAGATATGGTCTCAGACATTTAATGATGTATACAAAAATCTATACTCTATACTGCATGGCCTTTTCAAAATCATCATTGTTTTCCATGAACGTTTCCAACAATCTGGTAAACTTGGTGTGCTTCTGGACTTGTTTTTTGAAGTCTTGGGTGGCATGAGGAATTCTCAGATTCTTTACAAGGTATTTGAAGTGGTTGGTCATATCATTATTGAATAAAATACGGATGAAAAAGAAGTCCACTTTTTTAGAGATCTCTTGCTGGACATCATTGGCAATATTGGAATGGATTTGCATAAGTTAAAGAACCCTATCATTGTTCTTAACACCATCAGATAACAAAGTCACATTGAAGCCACTGAAACCATTTTGAAGCTCTTCTTGGACTATAGATCTTAGAAATGATTTGTCCAAGGTAGGTGTAGAGGATTCACTAGAGGTATGAGATGCTTTGACTGCTGTGGTTAGAGACTTGATCAGATTCAGTACCTTTTGAAGATAGCCATTGTATTCATCAGTGAGTTTATTTAGGTTCACCACAAGCTCTCTCATTTCATTCATCAACGGTTTGTCCCTTTCTGCAATCTTTTCATCAAAGGAAAATAGGTACGGGTGAATCCTAGAGACAACATCTCGAGAAATTTGAGACACCGAAGGTTCTAGAGAGGCAACAATAGGTTCTGATCTGGAATGTAGCTGTTTCTGCATATCTTCCACCATTCTTTTTAGGTTTGAGACTTCATTTCTCAGCAACTTATTTTCAACTCGAACTTCTTGAATTTCATAGAGCATTTTAGGTTGGATTTTCCAGATAATCTTATCCGAAAGCAGTGAGGCATCTCTCTCACATAGATGTATCACAGCACGATGTTGGGAATTCAAAAGCTTCTCAACTCTAGACAAGATAGTGTCTCTAAAATCCTTCAACTCGGCCTTACTGACAATGGACATCTGTTCAGGTAGGGGTTCATGTTCAGTTTCAGGTGAAGGAATTGGTACAGGGGTAGGTTCTGGTTCTGTTTCCTTCTTAGGGACAAAGATAGAAACTTACTTCAACTGAAATAGTAAAGAAATATCAAGCCCAGTGGCGATAACTTGTTGAGATTAAATCACATCATAAAATATATGGAATATGTACTGGGTGTCCATAGGTCTAGACTCAGCCGGATGTGATGATTCACCAGTCTCAATATTTTGTGTTTCCTCCCCCTCAATTGATTCTTCCTTTTCAGGATCTATAGGTTCAGGAGCTAGTTCAAAAACCATAGGTTCATCTCTAAGTTCTACAATCATCTCCTGTCTAGCCAACTGAATGGCTATCTCTATCCTCTCTTTAGTATAGGGTATTATCTTAGGAACAGGTTGTTTCTCTGGGGGTTCTTCCAGATTTTCTTCTTCCATAACAGGGAGGTGTTCTACTAAAGCCTCTTCCATGACAGAGAGTTGTTCCAGATTTGTTTCTTCCATGACTTGCTACTCAGGTTCTGGGACAATTGATTCCCTTTCAGCCTCGGGTTGGATTTACACATTGACATCATCTCTAGGGATATGAACTACTTCTTCAAGAACAACAGGAGGAACAATAGTCCTTTCTTCCTCAACAACAACTTCTTCTATATGAGGTACTTCATCCTCTTCTTCTACTTCTTCTGAATACTCACCAAGTTCATATGGTTCTAAACCAGGATCAGAAATGTCCTTTGGCCTTGATGGATAATCCACAGGATTAAACTTCTGATAAATCTTATCGTTGTCTTCCACCCCCTCCTTTTTCCAAGGGTTATAGTTAATCTTCATTCTCCTGATGATGGGTTTATAGAGACAATACTCGCAATCCACTAGCACTTATTTATTTAGTCTAACTACTCCTTTGGCAACAGGCATGACTGCAATTAGCTGAGAGTAGAATAGAGAGGTGGATTTGGATGTGACCTTGATCAACTCACACATATGGTGAATGATGTACTTTAACAAGTTGATTTTGTAGCCATTCGTCATAAGATTAATCGAGAACACATCTTGATACTTTAATACAGCAAAGTTACCTTTCCTCGGGCTAACCATGTTTTGAACAAACTTAATCAACAACCTTGTTTCTCCATCATGTTCAGCAGCTATGGCCCTTCTCTTGGTGCCATCTCCGGTCAGGGTTTTCAAAGCATCTTCAAGGTAAAAGAAATTACTTTTAAGTGGGGGTTCTCTTTGATAATCATCATAGATTCCATCATGAGGTATCCTAAGGAATGTAGCCCATAAACTCGATGAGAAGGAGCATCATTTTCCATTAATTAAGCTTCTCACAACAAAACATTCACCATAGTCAAAAGAAAACTGAGCGTACTGGTAGAACTGAGCAACTAAGCTCGGATAAATGGGTCTATTATCCCTTAAGAACCATTATAACCAGCCTTGTTATCTTAACACTTTCATGACTAGAGATGTGATAGATAAAATCCATTCAAAGCATATTTATTTTTCAGGTACGACACTGTGATTAAATAGGTTCAGATTCAAAAGCCCATCGGGTGTCATCTTGGGTGCTATCTTCTTCTTCTTCGGGTGGTTCTTCTCAGGTGTGGATGACGATGGTCACTTCATTCTTGGCATCCACTAAAGGTCATGAGAGAGAAAGAGGGTCACAAGTTTGAGAGGGGTTCGAAACGAGTGAGTAGGAGAAAGTTCGGGTGAAGAACCGATTGAAAACTCTTTGTTTTATCATTTGGGAATGTAAAAAGTCACAAAAACAAAAATGCAAGAAAGTAAAAGAGGTGAAAATAAAAATTACCACAATACGGGTTTAAAGAAAATTATAAGGAATTTTCATGGTGAGATAGTGAGCAGTCATCACAGTGAGACTGTGAGCGAACATCATGGTGAGATAGTAATTAAAAGCCAGTGCACGTTACGGTGAGATAGTCAGTGTGAATTACAGTGAGACAGTTAGTGCACGTTACAGTGAGACAGCAAATGTTAGACCATGAATGCAAAATGCTAATAGTGAGACCGTAAACTTGAGAGACAGTAACTTAGAAACCGTAATCATGAAACAGTAAAGTAAAACATAGTAAAATATTGAATAGTAAGGAAAGTAAGATATCTATTTGAGATTTATCATGCCAAGATCATGTATAATGTAGTCTATTCTCTCAGAATTTAATGGTTTAGTTAATATATTAGGAAGTTGATATTCAGTGCCAATGAATTCCAAGGTGAAATCACATTTTTGATAATGATCTCTTAAAAAGTGGTGTCTTACATCAATATGTTTTTTCCTAGAATGTGAAATTGGAACTTATGAGATGTTAATAGCACTTTTTTGTGACAATTTATTGGTACATGTCTGAATTGACATCCATAGTCTAGTAGTGTGTGTTTCATCCACAAAATTTGTGCACAACAACTGCCTGCATCTATGTATTCAGCTTCTGTAGTAGATAATGCAATAGAGTTTTGTTTCTTACTACACAATGATACTAGTGACATGCCTAAAAGGTGACATGTTTCAGAGGTGCTTTCTCTATATAACATACAGCCACTGAAGTCAGCAACAGAATAACTAACCAGTTCAAATGATTTTCCATTAGGATAGAATTTTCTTTGACTGGGTGTATGTTTGATGTATTTGAAGATTCTCTTTACAGAGTTTAAATGAAATTTTTAGGATTTTCTTGAAAATGAGCACTCAAACACACACTAAACATAATGTCAGGATGACTAGCAGTTAAGTAATGTAGACTTCTAATCATTACTCTATATGTAGTTTAATTAACAGATTTTCCATATTCATCAAGATCCAACTTAAATATGGTACTCATGGGAGTATCACTACTTTTAGTGTTATCCAATCCAAAACGTTTTAGAATATATCTAGTGTATTTACATTGATTTAAAACAATTCCATCATTATTTTGAAAGATTTAAAATCCAAGAAAGAATTTTAGTTCACCCATTAAGCTCATTTCAAATTATTTTTGAATCATTTTAGAAAAATCAATACATAATGAATTTTTTGAAGATCTAAAAATAATATCATCTACAAAGATTTGAACAACTAAAACATCATTATAAATTCATTTTATAAAGAGATTAGGATCAACTATTCCTTTTGTAAAACCTTTGGAAATAAGAAAAGTAATTAATCTGTCATACCATGCTCTTGGAGCTTTTTTTAAACCATATAAAGCTTTTGATAGTTTGAAAATATGATTGGGAAAATGAGGATTTGTAAATCCAGGGGGTTTTTCAACAAAGACATCCTCAGATATATACCCATTTAAGAATCCACTCTTAACATCCATTTGATATAGTTTGAAATTCATATGTGCAGCATAGGAAAGTAGAATTTTGATGCCTTCAAGTTTGGATACTGGAGAAAATGTCTCCTCGTAGTCAATTCCTTCTTCTTGAATGTAGCCTTGTGTAACTAATCTAGACTTTTTCCTAACTATATTTCCAGCTTCATCTACTTTATTTCTAAACACCAATTTAGTGCCTATGATGAAATTGTCATTGGGTCATTCAACAAGTTTCCAAACATTGTTTCTATCAAACTGATTAAGTTCTTCTTGCATACACATTACCCAAAATTCATCGTTGATTGCATCATCAATGTTTTTAGGTTCATGTTGTGACAAGAAGGCTTGATGTTCAAGCTGATTTGTAAGAGAATATCATGTTTGTGTTCCTTTCTCTATGTCTCTTACAACAACATCTAAGGGATGATTTATAAGGGTTCTAACATTTCAAGAAAAATAGGGACTACTGATTTCAGGTTCATCAACAGATTCTCGTTCATTATGACTCGATTGAAGAGAATTTCCAGAATTAGAAGTTTTCATAGAATCTTTCATATAGGAATTTGAGTATTTTGAGTTGATGTTCAGATTTGATACATCATCCTCCAGATTTTCTATGATGGTTCTAGGCTCATGCGGATTTATTTCATTAAACATGATATAAATAGATTCCTTCACACATTTAGTTCTCTTATTGAATACTCTATAATATTTACTTGATATTGAGTAACCTAGGAAAATTACATCATCACTTTTGGATGAAAATTTGTTAAGATTATCCTTAGTGTTGAGAATAAAGTCTTTGCAGCCAAAAACACTAAAGTAATTAACCTTAGGCTTCCTATTGTTCCAGAGTTCATACGAGGTCTTTTCAGGAATTGGTCTAATTAAGACTCTATTGATTATATAGAATTATGTATTAACAACATCAACCCAAAAGATAATAGGTAAGTCATATACACTAAGCATTGTTCTAGAAATTTCATGCAGGGTTCTATTTCTTATTTCTATAACACCATTTTGCTGATGTGTTCTCCGGGCAATGAAATTGTGACTATAACCATTTTGTGAGAAAAAGGATTCAAACTCTTGATTTTCAAACTAATGGCCATGATCACTTCTTAAATATTTAATTCTAAGACAACTAATATTTTCTACAGACTTGGCATGCTTATTTAAATAAGAGAAAGCATCACTTTTGTGAGCCATGAAGAAGGTCCAGGTATATCTAGAAAAATAACCTACCAGAACATAAACATAGTGCTTCCCATTTAAACTAGAAACTCTATATGGTAAAAACAAATCCATGTGAACAAACTCGAGTGGTTGATAAGTATAATCTTATTTGTTTGATTTGAAAGAGATTTTGTGTTGTTTTCCATTTTTACCAGGATTACACACATTGTCATTTGGAAACTTAAGTTTGGGTAAGTCTTTAACTAGGACTTTTCTAGTTAGCTTTCTAATGGAGTGAACATTACAGTGTCCTAGTCTCCTATGCCAGAGCCAAGATTCTTTATGAAATAAACTTAAGCATGAAGCATTCTGAGAGGATAAGGAATCTAAATTAACAGAATAAACATTCTCATTCCTTGATGCAGAAAATACTAATTCATATTTAGAATTAAAGACATAACATGCAACATTTTTAAATTTAACATGATATCCATCATCACATAATTGTGAGATACTAAGAAAATTATATTTTAAGCAATTAACAAACAATACTTTGGAAATTAATGTTGAATCAAAGTTACCAATCTATCCTAAGCTAGTGATCTTCCCTTTGGCATTGTCACCAAATGTGACATGTCCTCCATCTACTTTTATCAGATTCTTGAAGCATGAGTAGTCTCATGTCATGTAACTTGAATACCCACTGTCCAAGTACCATAGATTCTTGTAGGATCTCTTCAAGAATCTTTCCTATAACATGATCAAGCAAAGACAGATTTTGGTACCCATACTTTTTCCATCCAGTAACATTAGTAATATATGCTTTAGGAACCCATATTTGTCTCATAGGTTTTCTATAAGCATTGTGTAAAGTATTTGAAAGATAAACAGTGTTTGGTCCACAAAAACATGAAATATTAGATTGTGTATCATGACTCGATCTAAATGAGTTGTGTCCAGAACTGGGAACAATATTATATGTCATAGACTTTGAAACAAAATTCGTTCTACTAAGGTTTCTTTTACCAGGTTGATAACCAATGCCAATATATTATTTGGGGGCAATTTTTTTCCTAGAATTTGGGTATGGGTATTTTTTCCATTAGTAAACTTTTCTAAATCAATTTTTAATTTCTCATTAGATATTTTTAATTCATTATTTTCTTTGGGCAATTGTGAATTTTTCTCCTTTTCAGTAGTATGTTCAGATTTAACTTTTATAGTAAGAGCATGCTGTTTCTTCAATGATTTATGTTTATATTTTAATTCATTCCATGTCTCTTCAAGCATGTTACAATATTCAAACATTTATTTATTGGTTATATTTTCAGAGTCACATTCCATTTCACAATTGTATGAATTATGCATAGAAGAGTTTAATGTTACCTCAGATATGTTTGTCATAAAACACTTATTGGCTTTGTTAGCTTGTTAATCATGTTATGTCTTTGATTTGCTTGAAAAATCCTAAAAGGCACTCCAGGTTTCCTTCATTACCTTTTTGTACTTCTTTTCCTTGTCCTCATACTTCTTCTTATACTTGAGATTTGGACTGTCAGCCTTTATATTTACTTTGTGCTTAGATTCATAGAATACAATTTCATCATTTTTATTACTTCTTTTCCTGTCCTTTTTTCAGTCTCCTTTTTTATCATACTTACCCTTGATGTTAGGCTTTCTGAAAAAGTTCTTATTCTTATAAAATCATTTTAGTTTTCTGGCAAGTTGAGCCATCTCCTCATCATTGTCAGGTGATGATTATTCAGTGGTAGTGCTTTCTACAGGAGCTTCCAGTTTCCCTTTGTCTTTGTGCTTTGAGAAGGTGGTCTTGAATGCTATATATTTCCTCTTTGGTTCATCCTCCTCTTTTTTGTTCACTTTCAACTCTTCCTCATACATCATCAGTTTCCCAATGAGTTCTTTTACAGGTATCTTGTGGATGCTGCACGATTCTCTAATTGAGACAGAGGTTCCCCTTCATCTTTCATGTAGACATCTAAGAATTATCAGGATCTGTTCTTTGGTAGTGACTTCTCTTCCATTAGAAATCATTGTGTTGATAATTTCATTGAACCTAAGATAATTTTCAGAAATAGGCTCATCAGATTTTATCTTAAAATAATCATATTTTATAGTATATGTATTAAGTCTCATTTCCTTTACACTTGATGTGCCTTCATGTGAGACAGAAATGGTATCCCAAATTTCATGGGCAGTTTTACAAGCAGAAATCCTATTAGATTCTTCATCTCCTAAGGAACTATATAAAGCACTCATGACATTGAAATTTTTATTATAAGAAAATTTTGTAGGTTCATCCCATGTAATTCTATCAGTCATTGGAAGTTTGTATTCATCTATAATGGATGACCAAATTTCAAAGCTCATACTCTCTAAATGCATTTTCATTTTAATTTTACATTGAGCATAATTAGTTCCATTAAAGAATGGTGGTATGTTGGTTGCAGCACCTTCCAATATATTCTCTATACTAAAAAATTACTTTAAAAGAGCTAGAAATTTAGAATTAACAGAAATTTACAGATCTTTAAAGTACAAATACAATCACAGTTGAGTAATATTACACATGGTCCTAATAAAACATCCCTCTGATACCAAATGTTGGTCATATTAGTTCAATCAAGAGGGGAGGGGTGAATTGAGTGACTATAAAAATTTCTGTTACAAAAAAATATTATTTTAAAAGAAATGTTTCCACTGAACCAAATACAGCCCAGTTAATCAACATTATACTGTTATAAGAGTTTTAATATTTAAACAAATTCTTAGAATATTGATTAATTCTCTGTAATCTTAATGTGTATTATTAATATAACTTTTAAAGTTATCCTAGTAAGACAAATAAGTTATAACTTCCTTCCGAGACTAAAAATCAAAGAGAAATTAGAGTTTTCTGGATTATGCAATAAAGCAGTTAAAATAGAGAAAATTAAATTAGACAGAATAACGGATATAAAAAATGTGGTTCAGTATCAATCCTAGACCTAATCCACTCCACTTGATGATCACCTGCCACCAAGAAGTTTATATAAATAAACTTTGATCCACACCATGGATCGGGGTTAACAACAGTACACAGACTGTTCAGGTCACACAAGGACCTCTTCCACATTTTTTGTGGGTAGATAAAAACAATAACCATGCCAAACATGGACCTCTTTCATAGTTTTTGTGGGTAAAAAGAAATATAGAGTTTGGTGTAAGGATTTGGAAATCCTTCAGTTGAGCACATGAGTCAGTGTGTGTGGGTAGAATATAAAGAGTGCACACAGTACTCAAAAGGTAAGTAAAAGAATCACTAAGAGAGAGTAGATATGAGTTTATAATTCTCTAGTTATTTGATGTGTAGCTCTAGACTCTGTTGATTTAGCAGAAATGATTCTGAATCCTTCTTTGGTTCTTGTATTGAAAAACAGAGTGTCACGATTCAGCTTGTGTTCGCTACGAGCTTTGACAATGTGAGGATGTTCTCTGGATTCCTATGTACTTCATATGTTCTTCAGCATAGTTGGATTATATGCATGTGAAAATTATTTCTTTGAAAATCTATCAAAGTGTTCTTCATGGTCGTGCTCACACAATTGTTTTCTATTCAGTATCGAGCACTATTGTCGTTGGGAACTCTCCAATACTTATCTTTGAAATGTATGAGATTTAGCTGATAGGTTCCATATGTTTCAAACCTCATACCTCTTACTATGTCTAAAAAGAAACATTAATTATATCAGTGCATTAAAGGAATCAAATATGACCATGTAAAGACCCTTAAAATTCAAGGAAATTTTTCTTCTTCATTTTCTTTGAAATTTTACAAGAACGCAGTTTCTGACGGCACCTGATTCCGAGGCCCGGTGAGCCCGAAATCATTTTCCGAAGTTTGGCTCGGGTACATTCAGTGAACGAACGAGCGAGTTTTTCTAACTTTTGAACCGGTGCTTCGAATCGAATTCTGAGGGCACCGATGAAATCACAACGCCGATATTTTCTTAGAAACACCTTTTCTGAAGTTGCGTTTGCTCGGGTGTGGTTTTTAATTTTTGGGGTTATGTTAAGAAAATAAAATAAAGTGATGCGACAACTTTATTTTATTTCTCTTAAATCCACTTAAGCTATGTTGATGCGGATAGGGTGGAACCCAAAATATCCTACCCTCTTGATAGGATATTTGTGAGGTGGGGCCCGCACGAGCCCCACCGTTTCTTCCCCCTAAGTAACGCACCCGCGAAAACTCCTCTTTAATGAAAGTCAACTGGTGTGTTTTCTAAACTCTTAACGCTCATATTAATTGGACAGATAAGAAGTTACCATTAATTCACTGAATTAATGGTTCGTTTCTTAACTTGTTTTTCAAATTGTTGGCATGTAAATGAAATAAGACCAACACATGTCTTTCTTGATGATTGCTCATTGAGAGAATTTGGAGAAGACTCTAAGGCTTGAGATCTTCATCCTCCTTCGCGATGAACGCGAAGAACGTGAAGAACGCCAATCCCTCGGAGATCGACGACGCGACGTCGTGTTCTATGACGCTGATGATTCTCCTTCCACGACACTTCTTCTGCGACATTTCTTTCCCACAACAATATCTGATCATCTAATGCTTAAGGTAGGAGATTACGGTTCTCTAATTCTTTGTAGATTGTATCCTCAACTTGGGTTTAAAACATGCAATTAAATCTGTGTGTTTTCTTTAACCCTCGGAGATCGCCGACGCGACGCTGTGTACCGCGACGATGCGACACCCCCTTCCACGACGCGATGATCCTCTTCTTCCGCGACGGTCAACCCCGCGAAGAACTCACGTCCGACGACAATGACGAGGTAGGGGTTTGTTTTATTTAAATCTTTGTGATTTATACCCACAATGTTTTATTATTAAAAATTGTTCGGAGACTTTTAAAACTGCTAACGCGGTGGGTGCGGACTAATGAACAAGTCCGAACCCACCGCTCCTTTCGTTCTTGGTGCACGAAACGGCGGACGATGACAAAGCAGGCCACACGGGGGATGCGAGGTCCTCGCAGTGAAGGACGGGCCCCGGGAGGGCCTTTGGTGAAGACGACGTGAATTTCCAACCACTGGAACTCATTCAGTGGTCCGCGGAGCAACCCGTCAGCGCCCGGCGCACCGCCATGCAGAACTGCCGCGGCTGAATCCACGGTGGCGGGCCAGCTGTCCAACGACCGCGCGGGACCGGTGAAGGATAGGACATGGCTAGATGCCGCGTCCGCTGGCAAGGGTGGCCCCATGCGGGGCCGCGGCTCCATCATGCGGGGGCAGCACGCCCCCCGCTCTGCTCGGCCGTAACCGGCCGAGCCGACCCGCCGGCCGGGCCGGGTCGCGCCCAGGCCAGGCCGGGCCACCTTTTTTGGGCTGGGTCATGCCATTCGAGTCGGACCCGGACTCGGGTCGGGCCGACCCGGTTCGGGCCAACCCTGGGGGGGTTGGGCCAGGTCGGTTCGGGCCCAGACCCCCCGTTTTCGGACCTTTTCGGTCTTTTTCTCATAACTTGGGTTGCGGGCCTCCGATCGACGCACCATCAGCGGCGATGCGATCTTTACATCGAGACGGTCGTTTCTGTATATCGCACTCAAGGTTTCGGAGTACTTTGGGTTTGGCCGGGTTGGTTCGTACACGAAACCAATCGGGCCCTCAAAGCGGAAACACTCATATCTTGAGCTACGGATGTCCGATTGACGAGCCGTCGACTTTTTTGGATTTCTCTAAGTGAGATGGATCTTTTGGCTTACTCTTCCCGAGGTTTGGATGCAGGTGGAGTACGGTCGGGTTGGTTTTGCCTTAAAAACCAACCGGGCCCCTGGAACGAAAAAGCCAATAACTCTCAGACCGGGCGTCCGATTGACGCGCCGTCTGCGACGTTGAGTTCCTGTTGACGATATGGAACTTTTGGATAGCTCAACTCTAAACTATTTGTCAGTTGATGTATCAGCCATTCGGCTCGTGGAGCGGACCCTCCCGAACGATCTTGCTGTGTGCGGGAACCCTAGAGCTGGCTGCGACTGCGACGACGACGACGACTGTACAGAGATCCTCAGTGCATTCAACGGCGACGAATACAGCACTCAGCGATCCTAAGTGGATCAGTGATACCGATCCTGTGTGGGTTCGATCCTGTGTGGGTCAGTGCTCAGCGGTTCTGTGTGAGCCAGCGCCTACAGATCCTGTGTGGGTCCGATCCTGTGTGGGTCATTGCGGGGGTTAGTTATCAATCGATCCTGTGTGGGTCAGACCCTTCGTGGGTCATTGCGGGGGTTAGTACCTATCGATCTTGTGTGGGTCAGACCCTTCCTGGGTCATTTCGGGGGTTAGTACCTATCGATCCTTTGTGTGTCCGATGACTTAGATAAATCAGTGGCTATATCTGATCATCATTATCGTCATAAAAATATGTATACCTGTGTGAGCTGAATCCTGTTTTTCTTTCCATTGAGGATTGTTTTGAGCTATCCTGTGTGGATTTACGTTTTGCTTTCCTGTGTGGACTGGGTTGTACTAGGGCTCGGACGTTGGAGCCGAACGAGAATAGATGACTTAGGTATATGTATGGGCATATACCTAATCAGTGTCGGATGTTACTTCGTGATTGTATCTTTCATTTTTGGATTATCCTTTGTGATTTTGGGAGACCCTCGGGGGTCTTAGGGTCCCTATTGAGTTGCTTATACTCACCCATGCACGGGCTATGCCTGCACTATGTTGTGTTGGTTGCTGACGACGGACAGCGCTGATCGTGGTTGAGGCTTGCGGAGAAGGATGGTAACTGGAGGTGGACCACTAGGCGGGACGTACTCGGAGCGGTTGGCTGGACCCGAGGAGCAGTGGAGGCTATATGTACTCACCCTTCAGGAGGGACTTCCAGTGGAAGGCTCGAGGCTGCAGTTTTGCTTTTCAGTTACTGTTTTCCCTTTTTAGTTGTACTTTACATTTGTGCTTGTATTTCCGCCCCCATTACTTTCCGCACTCATTGTTGTACTTAGTTTTTACTTAGTGTTTACTTCTACTGCTTGCTTGCTATGTGGTGTTTGTTTTCTTTACAAAGGAAATGCCTTCTCTGTTTATCGGGATTTACGCCTTGGTGCTAGTCGCCAGCCCCTGGCCTATGGAAGGTGGGCTTGGGGTAGTGACGGCACGGGCCCCGAGGACGGGTCGTGACAAATTGGTATCAGAGGAGTTTGGTTGTACCGTAGAACTTGGGACTCTGATCTTTTTCTATGTGAAGAAGTAGTGTTTAGCGTATTGGGTGTGGTTATCAGTCCAGGGAGTCCGGTGTTGGTGCGGTGGCCAAAGTATCCGTACACCAGGACCCTGGCTTCTGATTTCCGACTTAATGCATGAAAACATTGATTGCATGTGTGTTTCAAGTTTTCTTTGTGATTACTTTGTGTCAGCTCACCAGGTATACTGATCTGACCGTGTCGCACCCGTTTCCTTTTTAGGATGGCCCCACGATGGCAGCCAGCTAGGGTTCCGAGATTTGAGCGTGACGACAGCGCGCTGAGCGACGAGGCCTCAGTACAGGGCCCTTTGACAACAGAGGCACCGACGGTACCTCTACTGGCCGAGCCACCGATGATTCCAGGCCCAACCGCTGACGATGCACATCGCCTAAGTGCACTGCATGAGTTCCAGCGCCAGCGACTGCCCAGGTTCTGCGGGGAGACAGACCCCCAGGCAGCCGAGGACTGGCTGGAGGCAGTGGTATGAGTTTTCCGGTTAGTGAGGACACCAGCAGACCTCATGGTGATCCTCGCAGCGAGCCTACTGCACGCGGCAATGGGCCGATGGTGGAGCTTGATGCTCCAGGTGCACAATGATGCATCTCTTCTTTGGACAAACTTTGAGAGCCTCTTCCGCTCAGAGTTTCTCCCAGCCACCCTCCGTACGGTGTGCATCCAAGAGCTTCTTCAGCTGCGGCAAGGCAGCTTGACGGTCACCTAGTACTCGGTGAGATTTACCAATTTCTCGCGCTAATCGACAGACATTGTACAAGACCTGTTCTTCCGGGCCCGGACCTTTGAGTAGGGATTGAGACACGAGATCAGGGCACCGCTGATCTCCCTCAGCAATTTGACTTAGGCAGGAGTACTGGAGCGAGCCCTTTTGATCGAGAGCTTTCTTGCTGAGCCTTCTTCAGCAGCGAGACCTACCGCGGGGCGGCACGTAGCAGAGTCATCTGCAGCAGGCAGTCGGCGGATGACTCATGGGTCCAGGCAGACCAGACCCTCCGGCAGACAACCTCAGGACACTGGCTCAGCAGCGCGGAGAACACAGCGCAGAGCCAGTCTTTTGAGAGGCAAACAGTGCTACGCATGCGGCGGGTAGGGCCACATGGCTCGTGAATCCCCGACCCGCCGTGCCGAGGAGCAGCAGACGGTTGAGGGGCCACCCAGGAAGAGGCAGAGGGTCGACCGTGGCGGTCCGCAGGGAGCAGGCGGACGAGATAGGGGAGCTGGCCGAGCAGCAGGGGGTGGGCGACGCTTTGAGGCTCTACCACCACCACCACCAGGAGGTCCACCCCGACCACAGGGAGCTGGCAGGAAGAGACATGCACAACTTTAGGCAGCAGACACCTACGACCACAGTGCACCCGAGATGATTCGAGGTACTATCTGTGTCTATTCCACCCTTTCTGTAGTTCTTATAGACACAGGAGCGAGTCACTCTTTCATAGCCGCTGCCCTTGTTCAGAGATCGGAGATTCCGACAGAGCTGTTGGCTCGATCCTTACGGCTAGAGACTCATACGGGAGCAGACTCAACGATTACGCATGAGTGCCGGCAGTGTGAGATTACTCTAGGAGGCGAGAGCTTCGGCTGGGATCTTCTTGTAGCGGCGTCGAGGCCTTACGACGCCATCTTGGTCATGGATTGGTTATCCACAGTCGATGCTCAGATTGACTGTTTTAGGCGCAAGGTGCGATGTGTACACACCGACGGGAGCAGGTTCACCTTCACCGGAGAAAAGAGAGCCTTCACAGCATAGGATGGACTTCCGGAGAGGAGAGGACATCCCATCACTCATCAGTTAGCTAGTCTCATCCTAGGAGCAGCTGACGTGTGGAGTTCTAGTTTTCCTACAGTGGTGGATCAGTATGCGGAAGTCATTCCCGACGACGTTCCAGGACTACCTCCTCGCAGAGAGGTAGAATTTTATATTGATCTGTCCCTCGGGACAGCCCCGATATCCACTCTAGCATATCAGATGCCCCCCGCTGAGCTTCGAGAGCTACAGGTACAGTTGGAGGACTTGAAAGGAAAGGGTTTCATCCGACCCAGTGTTTCACCCTGGGCTTCCCCGATATTGTTTTCCAAGAAGGTGGACGAGAGCTTGCGACTGTGTGTCGACTATCGTCGCCTGAACCAGGTGACAGTGAGGAACAAGTATCCGCTACCGAGGATTGATGACCTCTTCGATAAGCTCACGGGAGCGCGGTGGTTCTCAAAGGTAGACATCAGGTCAGGCTATCATCAGCTCAGAGTTCGGGACGAAGACGTGCAAAAGACGGACTTCAGATGTCAGTATGGCCACTATGAGTTCTTGGTTATGCCTTTCGGCGTAACCAATGCTCCAGCGGTGTTCATGGGCCTCATGATCAGGATCTTTCAGCCATACCTCGATCGTTTTGTCGTGGTCTTCATCGACGAAATTTTGATATACTCTACCACTGAGGAGGAGCACGCCTACCACTTGCGAGTTGTACTAGACACAATCCGAGAGCACCAACATTATGGAAAGCTCTCGAAGTGTCAGTTCTGGTTACGCGAGGTCCACTTCTTGGGACACGTCATTTCTGAGGTGGGAGTTGCGGTGGATCCCGTGAAGATCGAGGCAGTGCTAGCTTGGGAGCCACCCAGAAGCGTGATAGAGGTGCGAAGTTTCTTGGGACTAGCTGGATACTATCGGAGATTTGTGCAAGACTTCTCCAGAGTTGCGGCACCACTCTCAACCCTTACAAAGAAAGGGAAACCCTTTGTGTGGTCAGAAAGATGTCAGCAGAGCTTCCATAAGTTGAGACAATGATTGACCAGCGCACCTATCTTGAGGTTGCCGAAGGAGGGAGTAGGGTACGTTGTGTACTGCGATGCACCAGGGACCGGACTCAGATGTGTCCTGATGCAGGAGCGGGCGGTGATCGCCTATGGATCACGTCAGTTGAGGCCTCATGAGCAGAACTACGCTACCCATGACCTGGAGTTAGCAGCAGTAGTCTTCGTTCTGAAGACATGGCGACACTATCTGATGGGCGAGCACTTTACAGTCTTTTCTGAACACCAGACTCTCAGGTACATCTTCTTGCAGAAGGACCTGAACCTGAGACAGCGGCGATGGCTCGAGTTCCTCCACGACTATGACTTTTAGATAGTCTATACTCCTGGGAAGGGGAACGTAGTAGCCGATGCTCTTAGCAGGAGGACGGGCATTCAGCTACTTGAGGAGGCGACATAGCAGCTAACCGGTTTGCATATATCCTTTGTGGATAGAGATGGAGCAGCATTCCTTCAGTATCTCACAGCCACCACTCCACTACTGAAGCAGGTCAGAGAGGCACAGCGTGGGGATGCTGACTATAAGACGCGTCCTACACAGATATCCTCAGGACAGGCACCTGATGGTTTCTCCCTTAGAGCAGAGCATGACTTCATTTTTAGAGGACGTACCTTGGTACCAGTTTCTTTAGTGGAGGAGGTGCTGAGTGAGTTTCACAATTCTCCCTTGGAGGTATATCTTGGAGTGGAAAAGATGTACCAGGACCTCAGACGACAGCACTGGTGGCCGGGCATGAAAAAGGATGCGGCAGAGTTCGTTTCTCGATGCCTCACATGCCAGCAGGTGAAGGCAGAGCACCAGGTACCAGCAAGCTTGGTACAACCCTTGGAGGTCCCGTAGTGGAAGTGGTACGACATATCTATGGACTTCTTGACTGGGCTTCCATGCACTTCCAGAGGTCACGACTCCATTTGGGTGATTTTTGACTGACTCACCAAGTCGGCTCACTTCTTACCCATCAGAGAGCAGGGCTCAGTGGAGAGCTTGGGACGCATCTACGTCCAGGAGATTGTATAGCATCACGGTGTGCCATCATCTATCGTCTCCAATTGAGATGCTCTCTTTACTTCCCGGCTTTGGAAGGGGTTGCAGGAGGAATTCGGAGAGCATCTACGTCTGAGCACTGCCTTTCACCCTCAGACGGATGGTCAGACGGAGAGGACCATTCAGAATCTCGAGGACATGCTCCGTGCTTGTGTTCTCGACTTTGGTCGCATCTGGGAGGACCACCTACCCTTGGTGGAGTTTGCGTACAACAACAGCTACCACTCCACCATTGGGATGGCACTATACGAGGCATTGTACGGCAGACCTTGCAGATCTCCTTTGTGTTGGACAGACCCTGGGGAGTCAGCACTTGTGGGACCAGAGATGGTCCAGGCCACGACAGAGAAGGTCCAGGTCATCCAGGAGCGGATGAGGACAACTCAGAGCTGGAAGAAGTCTTATGCTGACCAGAGGTGGAGGCCACTAGAGTTCAAGGATGGCGACCACGTCTTCTTGCGTGTCTCACTTCGACGTGGATTACGATGATTTGACCGAGGCAGAAAGTTGGCTCCACGCTTCATCGAACCCTTCCAGGTCCTCAGAAGGATTGGCGAGGTGGCTTATCGCCTGGCTCTACCACCTCAGTTGCACCAGGTGCACGATGTCTTCCACGTATCTCAGCTGAGGAGATACGTGCACGACCCAACACATATCATTGACCATGGGGAGCTAGACGTTGATGATGGGGAGAATTTTTCGGAGGTCCCGGTGGAGATCGAGGATTGACAGGAGCGGGTCCTACGTGGATGGTCGATTCCCCTAGTGCACATTATATGGCAGCACGGGAACCTCCAGGAGAGCACTTGGGAGTGGGAGGCTCAGATGTGTGCTCATTACCCACTTTTGTTTCCCTAGTTTTTTGATTTATCTTTATGGGGACGTAAATCCCTGAGGTAGGAGTGATTTAAAGACCCGTAAAATTCAAGGAAATTTTCTTCTTAATTTTCTTTGGAATTTTACAAGAATGCAGTTTTTGACGGCACCTGATTCCGAGGCCCGGTGAGCCTGGAATCATTTTCTGAAGTTTGGCTCGGGTACGTTCAATGAACGAACGAGCGGGTTTTTTCTAACTTTTGAACCGGTGCTCAGAATCGAATTCCGAGGGAACCGATGAAATCACAGTGCCGATATTTTTTTAAAAATGCCTTTTCTGGAGTTGCATCTGCTGGGGTGTGGTTTTTAATTTTTAGGGTTTAGTTAAGAAAATAAAATAAAGTGATGCGACAACTTTATTTTATTTCTCTTAAAGCCACTTAAGCTAAGTTGAAGCGGATAGGGTGGAACCCGAAATATCCTACCCTCTTGATAGGATATTTGTGAGGTGGGTCCCGCACGAGCCCCACCGTTTCTTCCCCATAAGTATTGCACCCGCAAAAAATCCTCTTTAATGAAAGTCAACTGGTGCGTTTTCTAAACTCTTAACGCTCCTATTAATATGACAGTTAAGATGTTACCATTAATTCACCGAATTAATGGTTCGTTTCTTAACTTGTTTTTCAAATTGTGGGCATGTAAATGAAATAAGACCAACACATGTATTTCTTGAGGATTTCTCGTTGAGAGAATTCGGAGAAGACTCTAAGGCTTGAGATCTTCATCCTCCTTTGCGAAGAACGCGAAGAATGCGAAGAATGTGAAGAACGCGAAGAAGGCCGAACCCTCGGAGATCGATGACGTGACTCCTTGTTCCGCGATGCTTCTTCCACGATGTTTCTTGCCCGCAACAATCTCCGTTCATCTATTGCTTGAGGTAGTAGATTACTGTTCTCTAATTCTTTGTGGATTTTATCCTCAACTTGGGTTTAAAACGTGCAATTAAATCTGTGTGTTTTCTTTAACCCTCGGAGAGCGCCGACACGACGATGTGTACCGCGACGACGCGACACCGCCTTCCGCGACGCGATGATCCTCTTCTTCTGCGACGGTCAATCCCGCGAAGAACTCACGCCCGACGACAATGACGAGGTAGGGGGTTTTTTATTTAAATATTTGTGATTTTTACCCGTGATGTTTGATTATTAAAAATTGTTGGGAGAATTTTAAAACCGCTAATGCGGTGGGTGCAGACTAACGAACAAGTCCGAACCCACCGCTCCTTTCATTCTTGGTGCGCGAAACGACGGACGTCAACAAAGCAGGCCACACAGGGGATGCTAGGTCCATGTAGTGAATGAAGGACCCCGGGAGGGCCTTTGGCGAAGACGGCGTGAATTTCTGACAACCGGAATTCATCCGGTGGTCCGCGGAGAAACCCGCCGGCGCGCCACGCTAGCCCGGCGGCGGAAGGCGGCAGCGCCCGGTGCGCCGCCGTGGAGAACCACCGCGGCTTCAGCCGCGGCGGCGGGCCGGCCGTCCCGCGACCGCGTGGTACCGGCGAAGGAAGGGACGTGGCTAGCTGCCGCATCCGCTGGCAAGGGCGGCCCCACGCAGAGCCGCGGCTCCATCACACGGGGGCAGCACGCCCCCCGCTCCGCTCGGCCGTAACCGGCCGAGCCGACCCGCCGGCCGGGCCGGGTCGCATCCAGGCTGGGCTGGGCCACCTCGGCCAGGCCGGGTCACGCCATTCGGGTCAGACCCGGACCCGGGTCGGGTCGACCTGGTTCGGGCCGACCCAGGGGGGTTGGGCCGGGTCGGTCGGTCCGGGCCCAGACCCCCCATTTTCGGACCTTTTCGGTATTTTGTTCATAACTTGAGCTGTAGGCCTCTGATCGATGCACCGTCAGTGGTGATGCGATCCTTGGATCGATACGGTCTTTTTCGGAATATCGGACTCAAGGTTTTGGACTACTTTGTGTTTGGCCAGGTTGGTTCGTACACGAAACCAACCGGGCCCTCGGAGCGGAAACACTCATATATTGAGGTATGGACGTCCGTTTGACGTGCCATCGACTTTGTTGGATTCCTGTAAGTGAGACAGTTCTTTTGGATTACTCCGCCCGAGTTTTGGATGCAGGTGGTGTACGGTCAGGTTGGTTTTGCATTAAAAACCAACTGGGCCCCTGAAACGAAAAGGCCAATAACTCTCAGACCGGGCGTCCGATTGACGCGCCGTCTGCGACGTTGAGTTCCTATTGATGACACAGTACTTTTGGATACATCAACTCTGGACTATGTGTCAGTTGATGTATCAGCCTCTCGGCTCGTAGCGCGGACCCTCCCGAATGAGCTTGCTGTGTGCGGGAACCCTAGAGCTGGCTTCGAGTGCGACAACGACGACGACTCTACAGAGATCCTCAGTGGATTTGACGGCGACGACTACTGCACTCAGCGATCCTACGTGGATCAGTGCTGCCATTCCTCTGTGGGTCCGATCCTGTGTGGGTCAGCGCTCAGTGGTTCTGTGTGATCCAACGCCTACAGATCCTGTGTGGGTCTGATCCTATGTGGGTCATTGCGGGGGTTAGTTACCTATCGATACTGTGTGGGTCAGACCCTTCCTGGGTCATTGCGGGGGTTAGTACCTATTGATTGTGTGTGGGTTAGACCCTTCCTGGGTCATTGCGGGGGTTTGTACCTATCGATCCTTTGTGGGTCTGACGACTTAGATAAATCAGTGGCTATATCTGATCATCTTTATCGTCATACGAAGAAGTATACCTGTGTGAGATGAATCCTGTTTTTCTTTCCTTTGTGGATTGTGTTGAGCTATCCTGTGTGGATTTACGATTTGCTTTCCTGTGTGTACTGGGTTGTACTTGGGCTCGGATGTTGGAGCCGAACGAGAATAGATGACTTTGGTATATGTATGGGCATATACCTAAGCAGTGTCGGATGTTACTTCGTGATTGTATCTTTCCTTGGTGGATTATCCATTGTGGATTTTGGGAGAACTTCGGGAATCTCGGGGTCCCTACTAAGTTGCTTATACTCACCCCTGCACGGGCTATGCCCACACTACTTTGTGTTGGTTGCAGACGACAGACAGCGCTGATCGTGGTTAAGGATTGCGGAGCAGGACGGTACCTGGAGGTGGACCACTGAGCAGGACATACTCGGAGTGGTTGGCTAGACCGGAGGAGCAGTGGAGGCTATCTGTACTCACCCTTGAGGAGGGACTTCCAGTGGACGGCTCGAGGCTGCAGTTTTGCTTTTCAGTTGTTGTTTTCCCTTTTTAGTTTTACTTTATAGTTGGGCTTGTATTTCCGGCCCCCTTTACTTTCCGCACTCACTGTTGTACTCAGTTTTTTTACTTAGTGTTTACTTTTACTTCTTTCTTGCTATGTGGTGTTTGTTTACTTTACAAAGGCAATTCCTTCCCTATTTATCGGTATTTACACCTTGGTGCTAGTCGCCAGCCCTTGGCCTACGGAAGGCGAGCTTGGGGTAGTCACGGAATGGGCCCTGAGGACGGGTCGTGACAGACCATTAAACATTAAATTGAATGATGACAAAATAGTTTAAGAAACAGTGTCTCCATCACAATGTATGAGTGTCACGGTCTGATTGTCACATTATCTGATCTTCACGGTGTCTTACCTTCATGGTGTCTTGGATTATAGTGTCTCGTTCATGGTGTCTCGGTCACGGTGTCTCGGTCACGGTGTCTTGGTCCCGGTGTCTCGCTTCACAGTGTCTGGCTAAATGTGTCTTACATCATGGTGTCTAGCTAACTGTGTCCTAATTCACAGTGTCTGGCTAACTGTGTCTTACTTCATGGTGTCTTGTACTTAGGTAAATAACCGTATTCAGATTTAAACAGTAATATGCATGAAATGGATTGAGATTAACCATTATAAATAATGAGATAACTTGAAACAAAAATACACATGATTGGATATAATTTATAGTATTGAACTAGGTTGAATGATATTTGTAATCAATAATAAGATATGTGATAATTAAAGAGATTTGTGATCATCAAAACATGAGAAATACATGAAGAGTCCAAAAGGTATCATAAAAATGTAGTCACATCATAACCTATGTAAAATATATAGGTTTCATAATCATATCATCAAGAACAACCCATGAAAAGAAGCAGGTTTCATAAACATATAACACTTTTCAAATAGATGGTTTTCATAATCATATAACCCGTGAAAAATGAATGTTTTTCATAAACATATAACCAAATAATGAGAAATGGGGTTCATAAATATATTTCATAAAAAAATAAACCATTCATAGAAATAATTTTAATGGATCCTTTGGATATTTCCCCCAAAAAGGAATGAGTAATATCAATTGATGTCATCTTAGATGGAAAATAATTTGGAAATATATTTTAAAAAAATATCTTGAGAAAAATATCCTTTGTTCATTGAAAAATAATTTTTAAAACATATATCCTTTTAAAAAACATTTTCCTGAAAAACCAATAACATAATCTTGAAAACAATTTCAAATTTTTTTTCCTTGAAAACCATTTTTAAAATCATTTCTTTGAAAGCATATAAAATAAGCGTGGTATTTTTTAAAAACATTTATTTGAAAAGAAATATTGAAAACCTTTTTCTTTTAAAATAATTTTAATACCTAAAAGAGAATATTTTAAATATTTTAAATACTTTTATATGAAAATAACTTTTTGAAATCATATAAAAGAAGCTTTGAAAATCATTTAAAACGATTTTAAAACATAAAACATTTTTTTGAAAACCATTTTATTTGAAAATAACTTTAAAAAAATTAATTTAGAGAATATTATGATTTTTTTCTTCAAAGGAATAATCTAAAATTTTAAAGTATTATTCAAAGGAATGAAGATCATGACGATGGATAAATATATACGTAAAAAACTTTCATTTTTCACTGTAAAAATTTTAGAAAAGTGCATCGATCGAAAAAATTAAAGAAGATCTATTTATAAAACCATTTTTGAAAGTTAAAACACAGGTAAAAATTTCATTTAAATATCATATATTAATATTAGAACATTTTGGAAAAAAAATTAGGAATCATGCTTTTGAATAAAATATGTATCCCACTGAAGGGGGAAATAAGGTCCGATATTCTTAAAAATATTTTGTTATATATTAAGTACCAAATTGTGTAAGAATGGTATTAATACATGAATAAATAATTAATATCTTGATGAAAAGAAAATTCATGAGTTTTCTTGAAATCTTTATTATAATATTTTATCAATGAAAGCATAATCATAAATAGTTCTGATAAATGATGGAATTATTATAATAAACTCTTACCACTTGGTAACATTGAATCATAATCCCCATGTAAGAAAATAAAATTAAACAAATCCTAAAATATCATTAAAATAATTATATTAATAGTATAAAATGTAAAATTTAAGTATATAAACCTCGTTAAAGAATACAAGTTCATAACAAAACATTTGTGTCAAAGATGAAAAATTGAAGAAAACATACCTTACTGATTTGGTAAATTTTGAACTATAAAAAACCATAAAATAAAGATCAACAAATGGGTATGTAAATTACAATAAATTTAAGGATAATAATCATGAAATATATTCATGTGAAATATATACAACATACAAAAAAACAAGTGGTGAGTAATGCATAACTCTCGTAGAAGTAAAAGCGAGACTAAAAATCCATTTACCCCATGTCTTGAATTTATTCTTACTCATTAAAAAATATTGTATAATAAATTTAATTTTATTATAAATCTACCATATAACCAAATTATTATATATAATACCATATATGGATTTATATTACCTTCTTATTAACAATTCCATGTTAATGTTTTACTTTGGGTAATATCTCCTTTGAATTTCGTAAATGTTTTGACTTATTATTCTTGATCCTCTTACTTAGATCATGATCAACTTATTTACATAATATAAAAAATGATATAAATATCATACATATTCAGTATATTAATATTTATAATAATATATAAATTATAGAAATATGAAATAAAAAACATCATTTATAGAGATGGTAGGTCATACGTATGCATGAATGTTGTTTTTGTTTAATTGTCATTTTGAAAGAAACAAAGTAATATATATATATATTATTTACATTTTAACTATTATTTCACATATATAATACTCATTTACTAAACCTATCATTTATACATTAAATGTAATGTGTGAATGAATCACATCACTTTGAGGAGGCAATAGTCCATAAGTCCAAAAATGAACTTATTGTATTTAAAAAATAGAAAGCATGAAGTAATGTTTTATATAAAAATTTAAAAAGATAAAATAAATCATAAATATAGTATATATAATATAAAAACTTATTTCCATCACAATTACCAACCATGAGAGGTGGTAAAGTAAAAACAAACATCATCGTTTCGTGAGGCGGTAGTTTGCCACACACAAGAATGGTAAGTTCGTTACCCATAAAATAAAAGTCTTTGTAATTTAAATTCAATAGAATATAATTTAAAATATTAATATATTTAGTATAATGAGTTTATTATGTATGAATTTAATAATAAGAGGTGAGGTGGTGGATAGTGAAAATAAAACAAAAGATCTTGGGTAAAGATGTTACATTTTCTTTTAATAACTCTTTTTGGATTACACCAAAGGGATTTCATAGATGAATTTATTCCAAAAATGAGTATTCTAGGATGAAGGTATGGATTTGGGATATTATTTTGGAATATTTTTGGTGATTTAGAGGGATTTATAACATTGAATAAGTAGTAGGGGTGAGTGCATTTTTGTAGTCGATGAGTGACATTCTTTTCAAAAAAATTAAAATAGAATTGCATCCACTTTTTTCTCATGTCATGTAGAACCAATAATGGTAAAAATAAGATAAAATAATTTATAGAGACTAATATGAACATAAAATGGATTTTTGGGAACGTTTCTAGGTCATTTTGGGATTTATGTTTAAGGTTTAGTCCTTTGTGAAACAATTTTCCCCTTAATTGTTGTAATTAATTTTAATCAATTTCACTAAATGTTTTGGTAATAAACTAATTTTAAATTATTATAAATTATAAATTATGCAATTATAAATATCAAAATCCATTTTTCCAAATTATAATCATTTAATTCATAGAAATTAATTGAACATTTACCCCACAGATGTGTCACAACAATGGGTTCTTTAAGAAAAATATCTAAATGTTTTTGATGTATTTATTTAAAATTTAAAAATGAAATTGTTTCTAATGATCTAAATTAGAATATTTGATGTACAATTAATATAATTAGACTTTAAAACTAAATTAAAATATAATTTAACAATATAAATAAATTATTTGAAAAAGATGTTTTAAATTAAAGTTCGGTATTTTTCACTAGTCACAAAAATAGATGTTTTTCAAAAAAATAAAAAAATAATACCTTAAGATAATATTGAAATTAATAATTAAAAAATGAATTTTATTTTATAAAATTCAATTTCTAAAATTTTTTAAAATTTCTTTTATTGTTGTTCATATATGGACATAAAAAGAAGTTATTTTAAGAAAATATTATTTTCAAACATATAATGACTTTACTAAAAATTGTATGTCTTATTATAAATATGATATATTTATATTAAACCATTATAAATAATATTTAAAAATTAGTAATTAAAATTTATATTGCTATGTTTAATGACTATGTTATAACTATCCAATTTAAATAATAAATATAATAAAATTTTGTTTCGTAGAAAGTCAATGTTGTGTGTAATGCAAGACAAGTAATTGTTGTGTATAGCACAAGATTAACTAGAATAATGTATAAATAATTATTTAATTAGTATAGTGTTCAATGAAACACATCAAATAAAATTAATTTATTCGAAAAAAGAATTATAAAAACATGGGGTGTAACATTCTACCCCCCTTAAAATGAATTCCACCCTCAAAATTCATCATTATGATAAAAACAAATGAGTATACTTGTACTTCATAATATCCTCAATTTACCACATATCTTCCTATAACTGGTGATATATCTACAAAACTTCAACATGGTGAGTTTTCTTGTTTAATAGAAATTTCTATGTATGATCCATAATTTTTATTTGTTATTCCTTGTGAGAAATATCCTCCTCCAGCAGTATGATATCTGAGATCAATATATGTGAATGGTTAGGTATGTACTTCCTTGGGAGAGATATATAGACCACATCCAGGGATTGGGAGATATTTTTAGTATGTTCCAAGTTATAGGATACTATCTACATATGATAAATAATTTTAAAGGTACTGATATACCTAAGGCGTAGTTTATCTTTATTTCCATATCTCATAACCTTCTTATTTGGAGGGATTTGTCAAAAAAATATCATTAACTTCAAAATCTAGATCAGGCCAACGGTTATCAGTATACAGTTTCTTCAAACTTTGATCTTCCTTTATATGCTTCTAAATGTCTCCAACCTTCTCTATCATTTCTTCAGCTATCTCATGTCCCAATATCTTTGTTTCTTCAAATTCATCCATCATATTGGAGTTCTAAATTTATTTCCATAGAGTGCTTCATAATGATCCATATGAATACTTGAACGAAAGATATTGTTGTAAAAAACCAAACTTGAGGAAGTTTTTGATCCCAACCACATTTTAATTTTAAATAAAAAGATCTCAACATATACTATATGGTTTAAATTATTCTTTCACACTGACTATCTATCTTAGGTTGATAAGTAGTGCTAAAACTCAATTTAGAATCATGTTCATACTAAAGACTTTTCCAGAACATTGTGGTAATCCTCAGATCTATATTAGATAAAATAGAGTAGGGTACTCCATGAAAACTTTCCACTATCTTAATTTATATCATTGAAAGATGATCCAAAGGGAAGTATTATCTAATAGAAATTATGTGTGCTGACTTAGTAATGTGATTGAATGCCACACATATAACATTAAACACTTTAGAATATTTGGGGAGTATAACTACAAAATCCATATTGATTTCTCCCATTTCTATTCTAGTATGGGTAATGGATAAAACATTACCTTAGACATTTTTCTTTCAGCATTACCTTATTGGCATAAGAATCAAAAAGATGAAAATTCTGTGACATCCTTATTCATGTCATCCCAACAAATGTATTATTTAATATATATATATATATATATGTCTTTATAAATCCATGTTTAATCAATAATGAATAACTAAGAGCTTCCTCTTACAGATCCTTCTTCAAATATAGTATCGAAGGAATTAATACACTCTTCTTGAGCCTTATCATTTCATTTTGATCAATGTTAAACTTTAGAACATCTATAACTTTTTTTATAGCTCTACATCTTACTTCTGTATCTATTTAATCTACACATGGATAGAGGGTTTGACATTCAACAGAGTAAGATAACAATTTTCCCCATCCATTTGGATTTTGAGATCTATCCTTTGGAAATCCCAAAATAATGGATCTTTTATGATCCTCATCATAGATAAAATAGCATGATCCTTTTGACTCAAAGCATGGCCCACCTTGTTCACTTTCCCCGGGTGGTAATGTATTGAAATGTTATAATCCTTTATCATATATAACCATATTCTCTAGTGAATGTTCAACTCATTCTTTGTGAATATATATTTTTGACTGTTATGATCATTATATATATCATACATTTATACATATCGATAATGCCTCCATATCATTAATGAAAAAATTACATCAGTTATCTCCAAATCATGAGTTGTGTAATTTTTATTAGGAATCTTCAACTTTTCTTAGGCATAAGCTATAAAATTATTGTTTTTTATAAAAATACATGAAAATAACTTCTTGGATATATCACTATAAATTACAAAACCTTTTCCTCTATAGGGTAATGTAGATAGATGTGTTCTAAACAACCTTATATTAAGTTCCTTGATTTTTTTTCTTATTCATTGGTATAGAGGAACTTGGAACCCTTCAGAGTTAACATGGTCAGAGGATTTGTCAGTGATGAGAAATTGTAAAAATATCTATTGATAATATCCAACTAAAACAGGAAAACTATGGATCTCAATCATTTTTTTTGGTCTTGGACAATATTCAATTGCCTCCATCTTTTATGGATCTTCTATAATACTATCTCTTGATATTATATGACCAAAAATGAAACCTTTGGCATCCAAAATTCTCACTTTTAAAAGTTTTCATACAAATTATCCTTCCATAGGGTCTTTAGTACAATTCTCACATGTCCTTTATTCTGTTGTTTTCTCATTGGAAATATTATAATATCATCCATAAATACTACCTCAAAATAAATGAGGTAATATCTAAAGAATCTAATCATCAAATCCTGAAGATAGTAGGGGAATTAGTTAGACTGAAAGGCCTCCCAATATATTCTATTGTCCTTACATTATACATAATTCCATATTCGGTAGATCTTTTTACTTGAGCATCAATTGATTATATCAAGAATGATGTTCATTCTTGGAAAAATATTCAGCTTTGTCCAGTTGAACAAATAAGTAGTCAATATGGGGGAGAGGATATTTATTCTTGATCGTGATCTTATTAAACTCCCAATAATCTATATAGAGTCACATTGATCCATCTATCTTGTTCAGAAAAAGAATAGGTACAACCCAAGGTGAAACAATTAGCTGAATTAATCCATTATCAAGGTTTTCAGGGAGTTTCTTTTTTCCTTTCATGAAACTCAATTGGAGACATTTTATAGAGTGTCTTTTAAATTTGTGTGGAACTAGTTATGATATTTACTGAGATCTCAACTTCTTGTTTTTGTCATTGGTTAGGAAAATTTTCTAAAAATATATCCAAAAAGTTCCAGATAATATGAATATCATCAACATTGATTTTCTTCTAAACCATTGGAGATAAATAACCCTTCTAAATGGGATTTAAGATTCATCCACAATGTGTAATCTCTATAGGATTTTTATACTTATCATCTAATTGATAGAAAATCATAGTTTGGTTTGAAATATAAAATATAGATTACCTTCCTCGATAATTTATGTAGTATTTATAAAGATAAGTACAATCCAAGCATATGATGACACGAAATTAAATCAAATAATGAGTTAAAATATTTTCAAGAGGTACATTCCCACAAACGTCAACCAAATAGGAATCATAGACTTGAGATGAAATTATCATTATAGTATGGGTTTTCATTACTAATTCGACATCAGATCATTTTTTGGAATCTTTCTTGGGAAAACTTCATTCAATGTAACATTATAGCAATTTTTAGGCTGGTTGTGTTTGTTGAAAAAGCAGGAGCTCAAGGAATGGAAGATCCAGAGGTGGAAAAAAAGAATGGAAACAAGGTGGCTTCGGTTTCCAGTGTTTGTCATAATTTTAGGTTCCAAAATTTTAAGTTTGGTGAGCTATGAGAAATGTGTATTTATTTGAATATATCATAAAAATATGGAAGGGTCCTAAATTTCACGAATATGGGCTTCATGAAGTGAATTTGGAAAATACATGGTGAATATTTAGGAAGAGCTCTACGATAACGGCAAGCCTTATGGACGGAAGATGTTAGCATTGTGAAAAGTGGATTTCCTTGAAGATATCATCAAAATATGGAAAGGGATGAATTTTTTAAAGATTAGATTCATGAAGTGGTTTTTGAAAAGACATAAATTATGTTGATGGTGAGCTATGCGATTATGATGAGCATCGCTAAAGAGCTTCTCAATGGAGCTTCAAAATCCGAGTGTTTTGGAGCTTTGCCAAATGGGATGATGTGGCGTTGACTTATCATGGAAGGTTCATAGGTTGGTGTAATCAGCTATAAATAAACCTCAACCCCCGTGAGAATAAGAGAGAGTTTTCAATGAAAAATATTAAGTCTATCGATTAGTGAAGGAAGTTAGCCAAGAAGCTTCGCTAAAGATCTTCCCGAACGAGCTTCGCAATGGCTTGTTTGAGCGCTACGAAATTGGGAGCTTCACGAGGGAGCTTCGCAATGGAGCATCACCACAGATATTCATGAGTGAGCTTCGCAACTGATCTTCACAATAGATCTTTAAAATAGATATTCTCAAGGGAGATTCACAATAGAGCTTCACAATTATGATTTCCAACCGATCTTAGCGACGGAACTTCGCAACAGAGCTTCACAATGGAGCTTTGCAACAGAGCCTCACAACTAATCTTTGCAATGGATCTTTGAAATAGAGATTCTCAGTGGATATTTTCAATTGAACTTCTCAATGGATATTTACAACATAGCTTTACATAGGTTAATTTGTGATTTTAAAAATGGGGAGCTTTGAAAAGTAGTGATCTTTGCACAGTGTTCAGAGACAAAGGGGTATTCATCAGTGGATGAAATTTAGACTTCAACAAAGCATCTACATAAAGTGAGGTATTCACTCATTATAGATAATAAAAAAACCTACAAGTCTTTAATATGTGATGGGATCTTCTGAAGATGCAGTGAGTTCACTTCAGTTGATATAGTAGCGAGTTCTCAAATTGTGATTAGTTGTAAACCAGGAGGGACAATGAGTCCACTTTGAAATTGTAAACAACAATGTGCTTATAGTAGATTTGGTACATTAGAACATTTTTGGGGTATTCCCCTTGGACGTAGATCAGTTATGGTGAACCAAGTAAAATTGATGTGTCATGTTCATGCTTCAAGGTTTGTTCATAATCTGCAACCTGAATGATAGAGTATAGGGTTTTTTCTAACAATAAAACAAGATCATAAGGGGGAGTTTTTTTAATCTGTCATACCCTAATTCACCCCCCTCTCAGGGTATCTTTCCTAGAGGAACAAACAATATTAATACAACATAAAAAAATAATTAGATATGAAATAGTGGGTATTGACACTGATCATCATCACCAACCCTCAGGTTTGTTCACTGGTTAGAATAATGTATATTCTCTTTACTCTTGTAGAATTTAAGTGGGGGAGGTACATTCTGTACAATTTTATCTCTATTCATATTGTTAGAATACTTATTCCCACCACTTAGGCATTCAAATTCTTGATGACCATATGTTCCTATCCTAAAAAATTTATTAGACCCCTTAAGACGACTTCTTCTTTGATTCTTTTCACACATAGAGAATAAAATAAATCTCCTCTTGTTCTCTTAATGGTTTTTAGAATTTCCTTTTAACTAAATCTTCATTTTTTTCAAAACCATAAGATTGATATGAAAATACATCCTCTATAAAAAACTTTATTACAAAATTCACAATCTCTTCATAGATACTTAGGTATCTTATGTTTAATTACTATGTGAGACTTGGCTATAATCCACTGAATATCCTACCAACTTTACTTTTTGGATTGGATGATAATTCTAGAATCTTACCTCATAAGCCTTCTGAAATTAGCCTCATAGGTACCAACATATTCATCATCCATTTTCACTAACTCAAGGAACTATTTTTCCATCTTTGTATGATGAATCATAAAAAAGTCATTATTGAAAAATAATTTTTTTAAATCATCCTAAAACATGGATTCAATTTATTATTTCTACCTCATATTCTTGATTAGAGTTAACCACCAGTCTGCTTTGGATTCTATCCAATAAACAACCATAATGAACTTCTCATTTTTTGAACACTGGATAATGGGGAATATCTTTTCAGTGGTACTGATAATTTTTTTACCCAAAAGTGGACCAGAAGACCAACTAAAATAATGTGGGAGTTCCCTCTGAAGGAATTAATATAATTTTGTTCCACCATTTTCACATTTGGAAGTTCAACATGATTCATATATTGAGAAATTAGAGTGAGAATAACAATGAGATCTTTTATTCCATCTCCTATGGAATTTAGATTATCAAGAGAACAATCTTTGCATTTTCTATTACACTCAACATTGACATGGTTCAATCGAGTTCTAGCTATTAACTAAAACTAATAAACATAGAGTAAGAAATAATAATCATAGTATGAAACCACATAATCCAAAAAAAACACATATTGGATGTCTAAATGATGACACATTAATTAATATTTATAACCTTGGTCTTTTCTTAGGATACCCATAGCCATTTTCTATTTAAATCTTTAATGATGTTTCATGAAGAGTTTGTGAATTTCCAAAGAATATCGCTCAAGAATGTCAAACTAGGTGTGCAGTAAGGCCCATTGTCATACACTAGTTTAAAATCGAGTCTAGCTCAATAATGTGTTCTTTGGGTTGTTACCCCTATTTAAATATGTTATAGATCCACATCCACTTTTAGCAACTAGATTGGAATTAATTTTTTTGGTAACCACTCACTCTATCCTCAACCAAAATTCCAAGACATTTTCCTATCATTTTCCTCATCCTTAATCTTATCATTAGACATAATCTTAGAGTTACCACGATAGTTTTCTCATCCTAGTTTCCAATGGTTAACTACACTTTTTCTATAATACATACTATAGATACCCTATCTTTTTATACATTAACATTACACAACTTTTGTGGAATACTTAATACACTATGAAATAGATTCCCAAAGACTGTATTAGTCTAGTTCTATTGGAAACATGGAAACATAAACACTGGTACATAAGTGAGATAAATTATCTCCCACTAGTTTCTTCACGAATATTACCCTTCATAGATGCATCATATATAATTCATATCTTTATAACCTGGGGAAAGGAAACCTAAAAAGGGGTGATCCCAAATGCATAGTAAGGGTAAATGAGGAGATGTGTAATCATACACATAATAATAAAGGTATGAGAATGTGATCATGACATTATATGATTATAACCAGGAAAAAAAAGATAAAAGAAAATTAATCATTCCATAAATGTTGGATGCTCATAATACATGAATCATAGGGTAATAAAGATCATAATCTATGAAATCATAAAATATAAATAAGACATGGAATTGTGACAAACATATAAGAATATAAAATTATATACATAGTAATCAAGGAATTTATTACATGTCCATTTTAGTAGTACGGGTTCACTCCCTATACCATCTTGTTAGTCATGGTTCACACCCATTACAATATCATTAGTCTAGATTCACTCCTAAGATCATCTTAGCAGAGAAAGTCCTTTACTTAACCAAGTTCAATCATTTTTCTAGATATTTATAAATCATGATATATAAATCTTTACCCAATTAATTGAAGGGAGATATAGGTCCCACTAATATAATATTGAAATCATACATATGTGTTCCACTAGATCATAATACTTAATCATATCAAAACCAATGAAATGAAATGGGTATGATAATCATGTAATCATATCATGACCGGTGGCAAAGATATAGTTTTCATAATAATTTAATCAAAGCATAACCCATGAAAATAAGTTGGTTCAATAAAAAAATAGCCTGTAAAAAAGAGATTGGTTTCATAAACATATGTCCTGTGAAAAGAAATGAGTTTCATAAAAATATAACCCATGAAAGGCAAATGGGATTAATAAACATATTCCATGAAAAAAATCCTTTTAGAGAAAAAATATGAATGGAACCTTTGGATATTTTTCCAAGAAAGTAAATAGTAACACCAATGGATGTCATCATATATGGAAAACAATTTTTAAATATCTTTTAAAAACACTTCTAATTGAAAATATCCATTGATCATTGAATAAATATTTTTAAAACATAAAGGATTTTGAAAAATAATTCCTTGAAAATATATAAAAGTATCATGCAGTCATTTTCAAAACCTTGTTCCTTAAAAACATATAAAATAAAGTTGAATTTTTTTGAAAACCATTTCATTTAAATCTTATAATGGAAGATTGAAACAATTAAAAAAAAATTTCTTTGAAAATTATGATTGAAAAAAGATGGAAAATATTTTTCCATGAAAATAATTCTGAAAACAATTTTCATTGAAATTAATTTAATAACATCTAAAATAAGATTTAAAATCATTTAAACTATTTTTATTGAAACTAATTTTTTTTTAAAAATTAATTTAATCTTTTAAAAACATTTAAAACACTTTTTAAAAATAAAACATTTTTTGAAAACCATATTCGTTGAAAATAAATTTAGAAAAACTGAAATGTACATAATATTTTAAAATTTTATTCTTAAAAGGAATCATTTATTCATGAAAATGAATCTTTAATGGAAGGTATATCATGATGGTACATAAATCCATACATGTCGAATAATGTTTTTTTCATGAAATGTTTAAAAAAGTGCCTCAATCGAAAAAGTACAAGAAGATCCCTTTTAAAAAATACTTATGATTAAAAGCTAAAAAATGAAAAAAAAATTCTATTTTAAATAATATAGGATAATAGTAGAACATTTTTGAAAACATTTTTAGGAAACTTGATTTTTAATAAAATAGGTATCCGACCAAATGGAGAAAATACAGTCTGATTTTATTGAAAACATTTTCTTAGTTATATGAAGAACTAAAGAGTGAAAAAATGGTACTAATAAATTAATACTTAATGACTAACCAGAATATAAAAAAATTCATTAGTTTTCTTGAAATATGAATTATAATATTTCTTCAATTAAAGCATTATCATAAAAAATCCTGATAAATGATTGGATTATTGTAATAAAATATTACCACTTTGAAAATATGAATCATACTCCCCATATAAGAAATTAAAATTACATGACACTTAAAATATAATCAAAATAATTTTATTCATAATATAACAAGTAAAATTTTAGTTTATAAACGTTGTTAAATAAGATAGGTTCATAACAATACATGTGTCTCAAAGATGGAAAATTGAGACAAATCTACATTAATTATTTGGTAACTTCTGAACTATAAAACCCCATAAAAAAGATAAATTCCAATAAATTTATGGATAATAATAATAAAATACATTCATGTTTAGTATATACATCACACAAAATAAATGAGTGGTGAATAATGCATAAGAATCACAAAAATGAAAGTTAGTCTAGAAATCCCCTTACCCATTCTCTTGAATTTCTCCATACTCATTCAAAAATCTTGTATAACAAATATTAGTTTATTATAAATACAATAAATAACCATAATATTATATATAATACCATATATGGATTTATATTACCCTTTTATTAACAATTTCATGTTAATTTTATGCTTCAAGTATTATCCACTTTGTTTTTCGTACATGTTTTGAATTATTATTCTTGATGCTATTACTTAGATAATGATTTAATTATTTAAATAAACTAAAAATTGATATAAATATAATATATCTTTTATATATGAATATTTATTATAATCTATAAATGATATAAACCAAAATGGTAAACACCATTCATGGATATGGTAGGGCACATATATGCATGAATGTTGTTTCCATTTAATTATCAATTTTAAAGAATGTAAGTAAATGAAACCCATATTAATATATATAATAATTATCATATAATTATTATTTCATAAATATCATATATTTTTAATAAACCCAACCATAATGCATTCCATGTAAAGTGTGAACTAATCACATCGCTTTGAGGATGCGGTATTCTACACGTCCACAAACGAAATTATCATATTTAAACAAGATGGAAAGAATGAAAGTATGTTTTATATAATAATTGAAGAATATTAAATAAATTAAAAGATTATATATATATAATATAATAATTGAGTTTACATCCTAATTCCCAACCATTATAGTTGGTAAAGTAAAAGAGAACATCGTCGTTTCTTGAGGCGATAGTTCATCATACACAAGAACGATAAATCTGTTAACTATTAGATGGAACTGTACGTGAGTGTTGGTAGAAAACTTAGAGTAATAAAATATAAGCATATTTATTATTGTTATGCTGTTATTTAATAATTTAATAATAATATTTTATTGGATGGATAATGAAAATATAACAAAATTACTTGACGAAGGATGTTACCTCTTCTTTGGGTAACTCTTTTTGGTTTGCACCAAAGGGATTATTTGGATGGATTTTTTCCCAAAGGGAGGATTATAAGATTAAGGTAGGGATTTTGGGATATTATTTGAGATTATTTTAATATAAATGGCTATATAGGTGTTAATAAGTGGTAGTGGTGAGTACCTTTTTATAGTGTAGGTTGAGTGACATTCTTGTAAAATTTTTTAAAAAGGAATTCCACCCACATTTTTCACCCTATCATGTGGATCCAATAATGGTCCAAATATTATACAATAGACTATAGAGTATAAATATGGATATAAAATGTATTTTAGACAATTTTCTAGGTAATTTTGGGCCATAATATTAAGGTTTTGTCATTTGTTAAGCTATTTTTCTTTTAATCGTTGTAATTAATTTCTATCAATTTCACTATTTTTTTTTAAAAAAAATATTTTGACATTATAATAAATTATAAATTTATCTGATTCAAAATATTGAATCCACTTCCCTAAATTATAATCATATAAGTGGAATAAATTTATTTAATATTAATCTTGGAGATATGTAGTGAAAACAAGTTTTCGAAGAAAAAATGTTTAAAGGTTTTGGATGCTTTTATATCCAATTTCAATATAAAATGGTACCAATGAACTAAATTGGAAAAATTTATTTAAAATTATTATAATAAATATTTGAAAAAAATTAAAATATAATTTAACAATAGTAATAAATTAGATGGAAAGTCTATTTTGAATTAAAATTTAGTATTTTTCAATAATTCATCCAAAAATAATGTGTTTCAAAAAAATATCAATTATTTAAACTAAGATTATTTTTAAATTCTGAATTCAAAAATAAATTTTATTTTATCAAATTAAATTTATTAAAGTGTCACAAATTGATTTTTATTATTTTTCATATAATTACATAGGAATTAGTTCTTTTAAGAAAATAGTATTTTTGAAAATATAAATACTTTACTAAATAATTTATATATTATAATCAATGTGATTTATTTATATAAAACAATTATAAATAATATTTTAAAGCTATTAATTATTATTCATATTACTATGTTTAATAGCTATGTAATAACTATATCATTTAAATAATTAATATAATACAATGTCGTTTATTAGAAACTCATGGTTACATGTAACGTAATCCAAGTCATCATTGCATGTAGAATAAGGTTAAATAGGTATATAGTATAAATAATTTTTTATGTAGTGTATTGTGTAATGTAATACAATAAATAAAATTTATTTATTTGAAAAATGCTCAGAAAAACTCTATGTGTTACATTCCCAGAGAAATAAAATATAAAACATCTAGAGAAATTACAAGGATGAAATAATCAAAAACATAACTAGAGAACCATAATTAAAATAAGGGTTATTTTCATTAACTAATATAAATACTATATAATTTATATAAAAAATTCTTCAGCAAAATAACCTTTTCCATTCATAAATGATTTATTTTTTTAACAACTGTGTAAGTATGAAGGAAACGTTTTTCGTTAAAAAACCTCATAAACATGTAAAAGGATATATTATATGAAAATATTATTCATGAAGGAATAAAAATCAATTCATTATATATAAGTTAAAAAATGGGCCTTTCACACTTTTGTTAGAAAAGTTGAAAAATACCTTATTTAGAAAATAACCAAATGATTCATTTCAAACTGTTTCGTAAGAACTAAAGCATGAATAAAAAAGGAATTAAAAAATAAAACGGGATAATTAAAAAATATTATTTAAATTTATTTATTTAATATATAGATATTGAATAAAAATATTCACAAAATGATACTTAAGCATATACAATCCTAAATGTTTATGAGAGTGAAATAAAACCTTACCATTATGGTGACATTTGAATCATATACCCCATAAAAAAAATAATTTCAAATGAAACATCAAATACCATGAAGATAATGAGAATCATGATATAACTTATAAAAGGGAATTATTTACACTAAAAAAAATAATTAAGTGGTGAATATGATATATGCCTCACATAAGTAAAAGTCAGATGAGAAACCCTTACCTTAGGTACAATTTACATTTGACATGTGTGAAACTACTATATATTAAATTATATTTATTATAAATATATTAAAAAACCATAATATTATATATAATATCAAATATGTTTTAATTGTAATATTTTATCATCAATTTATTATCAATTTATTGTTAAAATCACTATTTTGAGTGGTAATTGTTTCATTTTTCATGTGAGTTTTTGATTTGGTAGTTCAAGTAATTATAATTTTATCATAGTTCCATTATATATAGAATATTAATTCTTTTTAAAATATTATATATTTTATCCATATTTATATTAAACCATAAATATAGAGATAGGAAAATTAATTACACCATTTATGTTGACGGTAGATCTTACGTATCCATGGACATTATTTTCATTTTTTGATGGATAGAACAAATGAATGGTATGAAATAATTAAAAATTAAAGAATAATTATTATTTAATCTATAAAATATATATTCATTAGTTCTATATTCAAACCATCCATGTAAAGTGGTGATGAAAAAACTAATTACACCACTATGTGGATACGGTAAACTGTACATTCACATAAGCAATGTTTTCTCTTTTCATAGGATAAAAATTAAATTAAATATGATTGTACCATAATAATAATATAACAATAATATATTTATGATTATTTTGATATTATTTTAGTATGGTTGTATCACATTAAGATGAATTAAAATAAGAAATCTTGAAAGAATCAGTAAATATGATTACCTCTTCTTCATTGGACTGCCTTTAGATATCTTATTAAGGGAAAATGTGATTGATATTTTTGAAGGGAAAAACCTCAATAAAATGGATATGGATTTTTATAAGAGGAAAATTTAGGTTTTTTTCAAGAAATATGGCTCAATGTGGTGTAAATAACTAAAGGAAGGGGTTTCCTTTTTTAATTGAGGTGAGGGGAACCTTTGGAATTTCTCAAAATATAAAAATATATTAAGACTATTATAGAGACAAATTCTTCCAAATTGGACTATAAATGTACATTTTGTTACATTATAGACCATATATTAAACCATTTTAACTTAGTTAATGTTTTTACAATTTTTAAATTATATAATAAAATAACACTTTTACAAAATATCATTATTATTAATTTGGACATTATTCATTACATTGACTTTAATTACACCGGAAAAAATAGAAATTAAAAAAATATTTTAATGAATCCATAAAATTTAATTTAAAAATATAAAATTACTGGGTCACATTAATCATCTCAATTTATAATACTTTTAATATTTTTAATATTATTTTCTTGATTTTTCTATTAATTGAATAATTACGCCATAAGCGTTGTGTAAGTATTTAAGGTAATAATTTTTTAACTAAAAACTAAAAATATATTAAAAATATGTATATAAATCTTTTTTTTAAAAATTTTATTTTTAGTTGAATACATCCTTTTGTTAACTCCATATTGAAAATTTTATAGTTATTAAGAACTAGAGTGTGAAATGTTGGACTTTTCATTAAATAAAATACTATAATGGTCATAATCTCATCGAAATGGCCCAAAAATTCCATATAACCGAATATTGGTTGATTATAGACAAAATTGAATCATCAAATAATATAATGTACAATTTTATGGTTATTTTATAGTCCTCATCATTTTATTTTTAACATAAATTAACCAATTTACCCTTACGGTGGTAATAAAATTACTATAGTTAATATTAATAATGATAGAAAATGAAAGGTACCTATTTGAAAAATTTTGACCCAGTTATTTGAAATATTTAATACATTTTTCAACATTCAACTAAAATAATTGCAATAATTTAATTTAAAATTAATTCCGAAAAACGGAGTAAAAAACAGTTTTCTTAAAAAACTTGTTTTAAGCCCAAAAAATGTACTTATACAAAGATAAGGTATAAATATGATCAAAATGTAACTAATTAGATTATATATATATATATATATATATATCAAGATATTACAAAAGTTAATTTTATATCAAATTAAAATCATAAAAGGACTTTTTAATATAAATAAAATAATAGTTTTATAAAAATCGGTATTTTGTTTTGTTTATCGAAAAATAAATCATTTCAGAAAAATCCAAAATATTCACACTAAAATAATTTTAATATGAGAATTTAAAAAATGATATTATTTTTATAAAATATAATTTATAGATTTTTTAAAAATAAGTTATAATATTCACTTAAAAAAAGAAAGAAATCCAATTTTTGAAGAAAACATATTTCCTAATCTTAAAATAACATCATTAAAAATTGAGTGAAAATTTCAAGAGAGTTAATCATTTAATTTTTATTGGGTATGATATATATATATATATATATATATTTATAATTTTGTTAATACTATTCATACAAGAAAATTCAGCAGCTAGGTTATAATGGTCATATTTAAATAATAATATTTTACGGGTTATTTAAGATAAATGTTGCTTGTTGTATACACCATAAAAATAAGATTTTTTTTTGAATATTGTGGTTGTTTTTTAGATCAGGACACTCAAGAGAGGGGTGAATTGAGTTCCTATAAATGTTTTTTAAAAAAAAATCTTATTTTAAAAAATAGCTCAATTTCAAAAAAAAATTGGCCACTTAACCAATGTAACTAAATTATAGAAGATTTGATCATTTGAATGATTTATCAATGATTTATTAGTTATAAATTAAAAAAATATGGATTACTATTTAAAATTTTTAAAATATTCAACTAAATCAAATTATAATATATAAACTTTCTAAGATAAACTATCAAAGAAAAGTTATGTTTTCAAAAATAATTAAAAAGGTAGTGAAAACAAACATGAAAACACAAAGTAGAATTAACCAAGATGTTCAATCTCTAGAAGAGAATTAATCCACTATAATTTGTGATCATCTTAAAATGAGAATTTTATATTAAATAAACTTGACAAACACTCAGAATCAGGTAACAATAGTATAAAAATTGTCTTCGTAACTAGACGTCTTTCACAATATAAGTGGGAGTACAAAACAAAAAAACAAACCTGCCACATATGGACCTCTTCCACTATAATATGTGGGAATGTAAGTTATCAAAAGATAGGTTGGTGAAGATATCTATGTATCTTCCAGTTTAGAATAGGATTCAGTGTGTGTTTTTAAAATAGAGACACACTACATGAAATGTAAATAAAGTACATGGATAGAGATAAATGGTAATAAGTGTTTAGAATTAATTGTGTGATGTTCTATAAAGAACTTGAACACCTTTGGGATATTAAAAGTAAAGCTGGATTCATCTCCTAAAAATAGACAGTAAAATAGAGAGTCACTATTTTCTTATGTCTTCTATTCTCAGTGAGCATTGAAGTGTTCTTTTAATTGAAGTTGTTGCTACAGAGATTCACGGTCTTTTGGTACTCTGTAATATCTTCATGTATTTATAGTAGGCAGCTCCTATGTTTTTGTAAATGATGTATGAATATTTTATACCAGGCAATATCTTTTTTTCAATTTTTTATTATTGATCTTGATATTACCTTTATAAAAACAAGAAGCATGTTCTCTGGTACCTCATACCTCGTACTGACCACTTCCATCATTAAAATTTTTCTATAAAAGATAGATAAGATAATTAATATAAACAAGAAGTACTAAGTTTCATAAATATGACTATTAGAGGTAATTTTGAATTTAAGAGACAAATCATCAGTGAATCAGACTGTCAGCAGCTCATACTATCTGTGTCTCATGTTTTTGGTAGATCATTCTATCGGTAAATCATTTATTTCGGTAGATAATTTTTGTCAGTAGATCAGACTACCGGGGGATCACTCTGTCAGTAGGTCAAACATGAATCTGTCAATCATACTTCTTTATTACCTCAGATGTCGATAAGTGATGCATCCACAACTGGACTGTCAGTAGCACATACTTAGTGAAATTTTTGAGTGTCGGTCAGTCACTTTTTCGGTAGGTAAAACATTGGGAGGTCAGGCATCAATAGGTTGGATGTTGGTAGGTAATATGTCGGTATCTTAGGAATTTGTAGGTCAATCTATCAGTGAGTCAAGCTATCAGTGACTCACTTATCAATAGCTTCAGTCATCAGTAGCTCATGTATAAGTGACTTTTCTATTAGTATGAAATGTATTGGTAGCTCATACATAACCAAAATATGCACTTTTTTTCTTATGATGTATATACTAACACCAATGTTAAAAATTATGATTGGACATGATTAAACAAAATTTATCTTAGTAAATCCTAGTTAACATAGTTAAGCATGATTTTTGAGCATTAAAACTAGAGGGGACCAACAATATCCCCCTTTCTGATAATCCAAAATCAGGGCGTTATAGACCATAATAATTGAATTGATTTTTTATGATCATTGAAAAATCATTCTTGACAAATTAAATAGATTATTGAAATGAAATTTTAAAAGAAACACAAGTTTGTATTTCAATTATATGTTCTCTTTTAACATCATTCTTAAAAATAACCCCCCTATGATATATGCCTTATTATTTTTCCCCCTTTTTGGATTATCAAAAAGGAAACAGTGAATGAAAAATAAATAACAGATAATGAACTAATAATAAGATTAAATCACAGATGGTATTCCATTAAACAAGCAATGCAAGGGATAAAGAAAATAGTACAAAAAAAGTACATCAGATCGCTATCAAAAAGTGATCCAACTACTTCTTGGGAATAGTAGAGTCCATAGCTTCCTTTCCATTATTAAGAGAATAAGAGGTATGAGAAAAACGTTCAACCTTAGGAGTGGTGAAATTTATAGAGTGGATACTGAGGGAAGGAAGAGGAACTCTTACGAAAATAGAAAGAGAAAGGATCAATTTAGAAGAGGAAGTCAGAATTGTGAGCTCTTGGTGTATGAATGTTTTAATATGGTTAAGATATTAAGTAGGGTCATGGTTAAAGGAGAGAAAAGGGTATAATAAGAAGAGTTAGAAGCATGCATGACTTATTTGATATGAGTAGCAACAGGAGAAAAAATGGTTTTTTTTGTGATGGTGCATGCAAGGTTTGAGAAAATTTATTACGTACTTAATGACCTCACCACCATATTCCATTGCCTTCTCAAAATCATCATTATTTTCCATGAACTTCCCAAGGGTAGGATTAATCTCTTTAAAATAACTATCTTTATATTTTAATTCCCGAGTCACTAGAGGTAGCCTCAAATTATCCACCAAATATTTGAAGTGAATGGTTAGCAGATGCTTGGTTTAAATTCTCTTCCAATAGAAATATAATTTCTTAGTAATTTCCTCTTGAACCTTTTTAGCATCAATGGTATAAACCCTATCTTTATCAAAAATATGATCAAAATTGTTCTTAATTTTTGAGATACTCTCCTGGTCAGTGTTATACATCATAGTATAAAGTTCCTCTCTAATAACAATTTTTACCATCTCAACATCATGAGAATGAGAAACAAGATAAGCTGAGATAAATGCACATTGCACTATATCTTAGATATCTGATATTAACAGAGTTAAATCAAGAGTTGGATACGGAGAATGAGTATCTTACTTAGAATATTTACAAGTGGAATCTCTAATAATTTTTAGAATTTTTATAAACAAGTTCTATATTGAATTTTCAGACCGTTGATGAAAAAAACCATAGATGTTAACTCATTACATGTCTACTAATTATCTAAAACAATAGATTACACAAGAGTGATCAATATTGGCTCAACTTGAGATACAAATCTATAAGTAATCAAATCAGCATATATTTCACTAATTATAGAAACTAGATTAGGTGGATGTGAAGGGTTTGATTGAATGGTAGCCAATAGATCTTTATTTAAGGCATTAAAATCATCTTTGGGGATATATTTATTAGGTTCTGAAAATAAATCAATGGATTAGGTGAAATACTCTACTCTACATTAGGATAATCCAATCCAAGAGTCACATAGTATGGGTCGCTTCTCCTTCCATGTACCACAAAATCATTTAATGGATAAAGTACTCCAACTTTATCTCTTTTAGCTTTTCTCTCTCCCCTAGCTAATGGCCACTTTCTTGAATAAACCAACTACCTAACTAGAGTCATAGATACATCCCATATATCCTGAAGTTTCTCTTAAACATGGACAATAAGATCTCTCTCTTCAACCACAACTGGTTCAACATGAGCCTTAGGATCCCTTTCCTCAATCACAACATATTCAGATACCCCATGTGATTCACAATAGGTTATTGTTCCCCTATTACAGGACAAGCAGGATTATCATGTTCAACATGATCTAGGGTTAGATCAATAGTATCTCTACCAGTACCTTGGTCATCATCACCATGGTTTGATTCGCTATCCGAATCGTCAATTTATACATCATTCCTTGAACTTTCAACTTCTCCATCTTTTTCTCTATATTATCCATCATCATCTTTAACTCCATCATCATAATTATCTTCATATTCTTCTTTACTTCCACTTCCTTCTACTTCACCAGATTCTTCTGCACTACCAGATCTACTCTCATACAATGTATTTTATTACTCTTCTATCTCACCCCTATAATTCTTAGGTCGAAGTGGGTTTTTATAAATTAGAGGTCTTGGTGAGATTGAAAGACCATATAAAATCATTTATAGACTATAAAAAATATTAGGATCACTCCTGTCATCTATATGATACTCATTTCCTTGACCTTCCTTAACCACATCCTCATCAGAGTACTCAAAAGCATTATCTCATCCTAGACTAGAATCAACCATGTTCCTAGTTATTAAAGGATGCTTAATAGGATCAAATTTATCATTCCTCTTATCATTGTACTCAACCCACATATTATTTTTGGATTCAACATAATTTTCATTCTCTTACATATAGTTTTTTTGTGACAAAAACCATCAAAAGAAGAGACATTCGCTTCATCTTCATTTAAAAATTCATTATCCACTAACAAGGAAGAAATAATTCTAAGATAAAAAAGAGTTTGTTTTGAATAGTTATTGATCATTTCATTGATATGAACCATAAAATGTTTTCACAAGTTCACCTTATGATCTTTCTTCAATAGATACAAAAAAAACAAATCCTATTACTTAAGATAATAAAAGTCCCCTTTTCCGGGACATAACTGATACAGGATAAATTTGAATAAAAGTCTTCTCTCACCGTCATGTTCTGTAGTAATGGGTCTCTTATATTATCCATTTCCTATCAGCTCATTTAACTCTTCCTCATAACGAAAAATATCACTTGTGGGGGGATAACTCCCCCAATGGTCATCACAAACACCCTTTTGAGGTACCTTCAAGAATTATGCCTAATGCTTGGATAGAAAAGACACACTCCTTCCACCCACTATCGATTTTATCCAAAACAACTCAGATCCTTCTATCATAAACTCATCATAGTGGTAAAAATATTGTAAAAACCTCAGATAATATGGTCTCTCATTGTTGGATAACCACTCAAACCAGCCTTGGGTTTGCAATAGATTTAGATGAAGAGACTTACTTGACAACAACCATTTCGATTGCACATCCTTCTCAGGGGTTATGATATGGTTCTCAAGTTCTAGATGAATAGTTTTAGGCTTAGGTTTAGGTTGAATAGATTCACCTATATGATTCTTGGATGAAACTGACTCATCCTTAGATCTTTTAAAAATGTTCCCGACACAAGCCATTTAGATAGGTTTGACGGTTTTGGTTTGAGAGAGAAAGGAATCAGCTCAAGAGAGAAAGGATTGAGGGTAAGAGTTCAAGAGTCAGAGTGTGAGGTTAAGTGTATTATTTTGACCCTTAATTTTATCACATCAAAATTTGATAAAATAAAATTCTAAATGCTATTTAAAATAAAATATGACAAAAAATAGAGATGTTTAAAATAACATACTGAGAAATAATTAAATATTGACATGTGAGAGCCATTATTAAGTCACCATTGGTGATTCCCATTGGTGATACATCATATGTGAGTCACATTGGTGGTACATCATCAGTGATTCACATCAGTGACACATCATCGGCAAGTCACGAAAGTGAGACATCATTAGAGAGTCATGTCGGTAAGACATCATCAGTATTTCATGTCGATGATACATCATTGGTGAGTCATAACTGGTAGGTTCTCAAACAATTTTTCCCTTACTCATGACTAATGTTACTCATCCTCTCGGAATTTAAAGGCTTAGTAAAAATATCATCAAGCTGAGGTTATGTTCCAATGAATTCAAGAGTTATATCACATTTTTGATAATGATCTCTCAAAAAGTTATATCTTACATATATATGTTTTTTTATCGACTAAGAAACTAGATTTTTAAAAATGGTAATAGAACTTGTATTATCACAGTTTATAGTTACATGTCTAAAGTATTATCCATAATCTAGTAATATGTATTTCATCTACAAAATCTATGCACAACAACTACCAGCAGATATGTATTCCACTTCAGTAGTCGATAATGCACCAAATTTTTTCATTTTACTATAACATGATAGTTTAGACATTCCTAAAAAGTGACATGTTTCAGAGGTTATTTTTCAATCAAACCTAAAAACACAAAAATCAGTATCATAATAATTAACCAAATCCATATGTTTTCTTATTGGATAGAAAAATCTTAAGTTGGTAGTGTAATTGAGGTATTTGAAAATACTTTTAACGTCACATAAATTAGATTCTATAGAGTTTTCTTGATAATGTGCACACATACACACACTAAACATAATATCAGGTTGGCTAGATGTTAAGTAGAGTAGAGATCCAATCATCCCAATATAATTGGTTAAACCAAGTAATTTTCTATTTTCATAAAGATCCAAATTATAGGTGGTACTATTTAGTGTATCACTTATTTTTGTACTATCAAATCCAAAAAATTTAAAAATATATTCTTTGTACTTACTTTGATTTAAAATACTAGATTATTTATTTTGGAAACATTGAAATCCAAGAAAGAATTTGAGTTCACTCATTAAAATCATTTCAAATTAATTTTTCATCATTTTTTTTGAAAAATAAATAGTTAAAGAATTTTTAGAAGATACGTAAATAATTTCATCAAAATATATTTGAAAAAAAAAATATTTAAAAATATTTTTATAAGAACAATAAGATCATCTATTCCTTTTTTAAAACATTTTAAAATTAGATAATTGTTGAACCGATCATACAAAGCTCTTGGAGCCTCTTTTAAACTATAAAAAGTTTTTGAAAATTTAAAAACTTGATTTGTAAAATTAGGGTGTGTAAAACCATGCGGCGGTGGGGGGGGTGGGGGGTTGTTGAACAAAAAAATACACAACTATATACCCATTTAAGAATGCACTTTTAGCATCCATTTTATATAGTATGAAATTTATATGTGCTTCATATTCTAAAAATATTCTAATGGATTTAAGTCTAGAAACTAGTGAAAATGATTCTTAAAAGTTAATTCCTTCTTCTTGACTATAACCTTGTTCAACTAGTCTATCCTTATTTCTCACAATAGTACCATATTCATAAACATTATTTATAAACACCCATTTAGTGCCTATAGTCAAGATTGCTTTGGTTCTATCAATATGTTTCGAGACATTATTTCTTTCAAAATTATTCAACTCATCTTACATAGCCATTACCCAAAATTTAATCATTGATTGAATCATTGATCTTCTTAGGTTCAAGCTGTGACAAAAAGGATATATGTTCAACCTGGTTACTTAGAGAATCTCTTGTCAGTATTCCCATATCTAAGTCTCCAACTAAAACATATAAGGGATGGTCCTTAAGGTTTCTAATAGATATAGTAAAATAAGGGCTAGTTACTTCAGGTTTATCTACAGGTTTAGGTTCACTATGATCTGAATCTAGAAATTTTCTAGACCTAGAAGATTTTTCTGTTTTCTAAACAATAGAGTCAAAAGGTTTAACATTTATGTCCATATTGTACAGATCATCCTCAACATTTTATTGGGAGGTTTTAGGTTCATGTGGATATATTTTATCAAATTTTGTATGTACAGATTCTTCCATACACATAGTCATTTTATTGAATACCCTACAAGATTTTCTAGTAATGAATAACCTAGGAAAATACCTTCATCACTTTTAGAAGAAAAATTTTCAAGATTATATTTTTTATTAAGGATAAAGACTTTGAAACCAAAAACTCTAAATTAATTAACCTTAGGCTTTCTTTTTTCATAACTAAAAAAGAGTTCTCTTAAGTATGGGTCTAATAAAAACTGTATTAATAGTATAAAAAAGTTGTATTTATTGTTTATAACCCAAATAAAATAGGTAATTCATACTCATTAAGCATAGTTTCAGAAACTTCTTGTAAGATTTTACTCCTTTTATCTATAACTCCATTCTTGTGGGGTTTCTTAGGAGCATAGATGTTATGACTATAGCCACTCAGTGAGAAAAAAGATTTAAAATCTTGATTTTCAAATTCCTGGACATAGTCACTTCTTAATGATTTAATTATAAGATCACATATATTTTATACTAACCAAGCATACTTGGTGAATTAGGAATAATCTTCACTCTTGTGATCCAAAAAGAACATCTAAGTATACCTAGATAAGTTATCTACTAGAACATAGACATAATGTTTTCCATATAAACTAGAAACTCTAGATGGTCTAAAAAAATCCTTGTGAACCAACTCAATAGGTTGGGAAGTTGTAACATTTTTTTTGGTTTGAAAGATATATTATGTCGTATACCTTTTTGGTAAGGATTATAGACTTTGTCATTTGGAATATCATGTTTAGGTATATCATTGACTATTAATTTCCTAGTAATCTTTTTATGGAAGTCAATATTGTAGTGTCCTAATCACTTATACCATAGAAAACACTCTTTTTGAAAGGCCCTCAAGTAATAAACATTTTGTGAAACTAATGAATCTAAATTCACAACATAAAAATTTTCAATTCTTAGAGCAGTCAATACTAAATTAGTATTAGAATTGAAAACATTAGATGAATTATTTTCAAATTTAACATGAAATACATCATCACATAATTGTGAGATGCTAAGAAGATTATACTTAATACTACCAACAAAAAGAACTTTATAAATAAAAATTTAATTAGTGTTATTAATTTGGATAAGGCCAATAATTTTGAACTTTTCATTGTTATGAAATGTGATATTCCCACCATCTATCTTTATAAGATTCTTAAAGATAGAATAATCCCCTATAATATATCTTGAACACCTACTGTTCATGTACCACAAGCTTTTATGGGAACTCTTCAGCCTATTTATCTATAAAAAATAAATCAAACAAGGAATGATTTTGGTACCGAGACTTTCTTGGGTCCAACAATATTTGTAATTAAGGATTTGGAAACCCACATTTTATTTATGGTTTTCTTATAAATGACTGTAAATTATTTGAAAAATAAACTCTATTTAGTCCAGATAAAATAGAAGCAGTAGAGGATGTTCCAACGCTGATACTTGTTGTAAATTTTCCAGAATTGGGCATAAATTTTTTTCCCATATTTTCATTCAAAATTGGTATTAAAAAAGATCCACATTAATAGCCAATACTAGTAGTATATTTTTGAACTACCAGTTTTCCATGAAATTGAACAAAGGTATCTTTACCATTTGTGAATCTCTCTATAAATTTCATTATTTATTCATTATATAGATTAAGTTCATTATTCTCATTATGAAAATGAAAATTATTTTCATTTCTAATTGTAAGTTCAGATTTAATAGAAATAATAAGAGCATGTTGTTTCTTATCAGATTTATATTTATCTTTAAATTAATTGCATGTATCCTCATGAATATTATAGTATTAAAAAACATCTCCATTTTTCATATTTTTAAAATTAGATTCATCTCTGGAATAATAATAAAAATTATATATAAGAGATTATAGGGTTACCTCAGAAGTGTTTTTCAGGAAACACATATTGTATTTTTTAGCCTTCTCATTATGTTAAGATTCATGGTCATGGGAGATATCCTCAAAATCACTTCTGATGGACTTTATTTACTTTTTGATCTTTCTTTATTTTTCTTCATAATTTATTTTGAACTTTAATTTAGGGATGTCAACCATTATATGTCATATTCTCTTAGACTCATAGCAGACTATTTCGTTAGTTTTATCATTTCTCTTCCAATCCTTTTTACAATTAACCTTATTGTCACACTTCCATTTATAACTAGGCTTCCTAAAAAACTTATTATTTCTATATATATTTTTAAATATCCAAACCAACTAAGCCAACTCCTCATCACTACCACTTAATGATTCTTTATTTCTTGAACTTTCAGTTTGAACATGCTTTTTCTATTTTTATTTGTAGGCTGTGGTTTTGAATTCCATATAATTTCCCTTTGGTTCATCCTATTCCTCTCTATTAACCATTAGTTCTTACTCGTATATCATTAGTTTACCTATAATCTCCTTTACAGGAAGAGTTTCGATGTCACATGATTCCTTTATTAACATTGAGGTTGATCCCCTTCTTTTTAGTAAGTATATGAGAATTCACATTATTTTTCCTTGGATGTGATTGTATATCCTAGAGAGACCGTCTTATTTACAATATCATTGAACCTAAGATACATGTCAGAAATAGGTTCATTAGGATGCATCATAAAGTAATCATATTTAACAATATATGTATTAAGTCTCATTTCTTTAACACTAGTTGTTCCTTTATGTGAAACTACTAGAATATCCAAAATATCATGTGTTGTTTTACATGAATTTTTTTATTAAATGATTCTTCCCATAAAAAGAAGAATAAGTAATTCATAGCTTTACAGTTGTTATTGTAGGATTCCTTAGTGGCATCATTCCTAGTGTTTCTATAAGTTGCATGAATTTTATATTCAACTATAATTGAAGACCTGATTTGAAAACCCATACTCTTCAAATGTGTTTTAATTTTAATTTTCCATTAAGCGTAATTTGTGGAATTAAAGTAGAGAGGTATTTTGGTAGAATAACCATATTTTCTATTATCCATATTAAAAAAATATATTTTAAATAAAAATAAATTTTTAATTGATAGAAATTTAGATATATTTAAAACAGAACTAAAATCATAGTTGAAAAAGGTTTCTAAAAAGGATTTTAAACAACCCCTCATACCAAATGTTGGTCATAGTAGGATAATAATGGGGGGTGGGTGAATTGATTTCCAATAAATATTTCTATCTAAAATTATTATTTAAAAAAATCCCCCAATTTCAAAAAAAAAATACATGCCAATTAACCAAAGCATCAGATTTATAAACGATTAAATTGATTGAAAGATTCCTAAAAGATTGATTAGTTTTTAGTAAAAAAATATGGATTAATATTTTACCTTTTGAAAATAGTCAAATAAATAAAATTCTAATATAAACAATATCTATGATTAACTATCAAAGTAAAGTTAAATTTTCTTAAATAATTACAAAGACAATGGAAAAAACTTGAAAAAACACATATAAGTAAATAAGAGGTTCAGTCTCAAGCATAGACATAATCATATCTACATGATGATCCAATTCCACCAAGAATTTTAATTTAAATAATCTTATCCACGCCCTATATTGGGGTAACAACATTTTACTAACTGTCTAGGTCACTAGACCTCTTTCACAGTACAAGTGGGAGTACAAAACATAGAAAAAAATAGGCCACGTAGGGTCCTCCTCTACTGTCATCCATGGGAATGTAAACTATAAAAATATTGATTGGGGAAGATATCTATGTATATTTTAGTTTAGCACGTGATTCCGTGTGTGTTTTTAAAATAGAGACACACTACTTGAAATGTAAATAATGTACATGGGTATTGTAATGTTGAGGAAATTCAATATTTTTTTTAAATATATGGAATTATTTTGAGACTGCGAAATCTGGCGGCGCACATCCTCACACCTAGCATGCAGGGACCACAGCGCAAGGCTGTAGTAGTGATGGAGGGGTGGCCAGCCGAGCCGACCGACGGTGGTGGTGCGGCGTGCAACCGCACCGTGAAGGAGGGTTGGCCATCCAGCTAGTCGCGGGCCACCACACCATGGTCCACCTAGCACATGCCACTCCAGCGGGCTAGGACAGACCCAGCGGGCCAAGCTGGGTCCATCCCACGGCCAGATCCCGGTCAGGCCGGGTCGGTCCGACTAGGTTGGACCAGACCCAGACCAACTTTGACCCTTTTCACTCTTCTGACCATATCTTGAGCTACGACCATCCATTTGATGAATCTTCTATGGAAACAGAAACCATGGATTGAGACAGTCCTTTTTTCATACTAAACATGAGTTTTGGATAAAGATGGAGTATGGCATGGTTGGATTGAACCCCGAATCCAACCGGGACCTCAGGGCAGAAATACTAATAACTTACAGACCGGACGTCCTATTGATGCAACATCTATTGTGTTGAGACACCTTTTACATGGTGTTCCTTCAAGATACTTCTTTATGGGACTTTGTGTCAGTTGGAGTATCGACCTATGGCATAAGGAGAAGATCCTCCAGGAATCAATCAAGCTTAGTGTGGGAACCCTGTAGCAGGTTTAAACATGAGAAAGGGATCCTTTGTGGGTCTGTGCTTGGGATTCTTTGTGGTTCTTTGTTCGAGAGTCTCACTTGGATCCACTCTAGAAATCCATGTGGGACTACTCTAGGATCCTATGTGGGTATGCTGTACTAGGATCCAGTGTGGGTCTGATGATGTACTAGGATCATGTGTGGGTCTACTTTACTTGGATCATGTGTGTGTCTGATGATTTACTAGGATCATGTGTGGGTCTGATGATTTAGGATCCTATGTGGGACTACCTCTTAACATAGTAAGACAATTCAATAGTTACATCTAATTATCTCTACTACTGTACCTAAGTTATAACTATTGTGATTTGAGTCCTTACCTTTGTAGTGATACCTTTGGGGTATTCTTCTGTGTGGCGTACCTGTGTGGTACTTTCCTTCATGGTGATACCTTGGTGGTATTCTTCTCTATGGAATACCTGTGTGGTACTTTCCTTCTTGGTGATACCCTTGTGGTATTCATCTCTGTGTTGTACCTGTTTGGTACTTACCTTAGTGGGGATACACTTGTGGTATTCTTCTGTGTGGTGTACATGTGTGGTACTTTCCTTTATGGTGAAACCTTGGTGGTACTATTTTGTGTGGCATACCTATGTGGTATTTTCCATCATGGTAATACATTTGTGGTATTCTTTTGTGTGGAGTACCTGTGTAGTACTTACCTTTGTGGTAATACCTTTGTGGTAATATTCTGTGTGGCGTACCTCTGTGGTACTTTCCTTTGTGGTGATACCTTGGGGGTATTCTTCTATGTGGCAACCCTGTGTGGTAGTTTCCTTCACGATGATACCTCTTTGGTAATCTTCTGTTTGGAATTAACTTTCTGTTACTTAACATTGTGTTGTTACCTTCGTGGTATTCTTTACTTCGTGGAATAGTTGAGCTTTGAGCTAATGAGTTGGGACTTTTGTTTCCTCATGAATGAGATGGGTATACTTGATAACATAGGTATATGAATGGGCATATACCAAAGTAGGGTTGATAGTTTTTTTCATGATTTGTGGTTTATCCTTTGTGGATTTTGTGAGACCATTGAGGGTCTTGGGGTCCCTACTGAGCATCGTTATACTCACCCCTTCATGGGCTACGCCCACACCTTGTTTTGCTTGGTGCATACGGAAGATAACACAGACTGAGGAAGAGAGTACCAGGAATGAAGGTAGCTCAGAGGTGGACCTCAGATGAGGTGTACTGCAGAGATGACCATTCGAGATCTGTACCTACCCTTCAGTTAGGATCATTGGGAGGTGTTCACCGGATCTGATTCGGTTTACTTGTACTTTCTGGTTTTCTTGTACTTTCCAGTTTGGCATGTATTCTGGCCCCTTTTATTTACTGTACACACCCTTTTTACTATTCATTTTACTTGTGTTTATATCTTGTTTTTGCTTGGTTGTTTGTTTTTACAATATATAAAGGCAATGCCTTCCCTATTTTTGGGGAATACGCCTTTCGGTGCTAGTCACCAGCCCTTGGCCTATGGAAGGCGGCCTTGGGGTAGTCACGACACGGGCCCTGGGGGATAGGTCGTGACAAATTGGTATCAGAGGAGTCGGTTCTACCATAGAAAATTAGACTGTTATATTTGTAATGGAAATAATGTTATGTGTAGCGAGTGTGGTTATCAGTTTAGGGAATCCAGTGTTAGTGTGGCAGCCGACGTATCCATACACCAGGACCCTGACTTTTGATTTCTAACTCAGTGCACAAAAACCCTGATTGCGTGTGTGTTTTGAAAAGTTTTATTGTGTTTTCTTGAGTCAGTCTAATGGTTATAACTTAATGACCATGGTGCACCTATTCTTTATCTAGATGCCACTGCATAGATTTCCAGCTAGGATTCATGAGAGAGTACACGATGATGGACCACCAAGCAACGAGGCTCTGGTGCAGGGCCCACTTACTATGTTGGCACCTTCGGGTGGTGTACCAGCAGCACCACCACTCATTGGGCAGCATTTACCACCAGCCTCACTGGCAGATGGCGCATTCCGGCTAAGCACATTTCATGAGTTCCAGCAACAGAGGCCTCCATGGTTTCGAGGTGAGATAGTTTCACATGCAGTTGAGGGCTGGCTGGAGGTGGTTACTAGAGTTTTCCGCCTATTTGAGACAGTAGTGGAGTAGATGGTGATCTTAGCTACAAGTCTTTTTCAGTGATTGACCATGAGGATGGACTACATAGTGATGAGGCTTCGGTACATGGACCATTACCCGAGATAGTACCTTCGGGTAGTGTGTCAGCTATATCACTACCTGTTAGTCAACAGTTATAACCAGCGATACTAGTAGAAGACACATATAGTCTTAGTTCCTTACGCATGATTCAACATCTGATCCCCTTCAGGTTCCGAGGTGAGCCCGACACAAAGGCGGCTGAGGACTAGCTTGAGGAGGTGGCTGAGAGTTCTCTAGATCTTCTATAGCTTTGGGAGGACATTATGTCAGTAGATGAGTATTCATAAATGTGTAACACGCATTCTTGGTACTCGATTAATACGATATGATTAGTGTTCAGGGCTCGGACTTCTGAGAAAGGTGTTTTTAAGAACATCCAAGCCAATACTTTTACTCTTTTCATTCCTACTTATGTTAGGGTGCTAGAGAGAACCTTTGTGGTAGAATGATCATTGGATGAGTGGATTCAGTTAGTGAATGTTAGCAGTGGGAAAGAAGGAAACTGGAATCAGTCTCCGAGACTTGGGCCTGTAAAATGTTTCAGGAAGAAGAAGTGTTAGGGACGGATGAATCTGCAGGGTAGCAGAAATGGAAGCAGAGCTACAAGAGCAGCAGGAGTTGGTGTACTTTTTGACATGTTACAACCACCCCCTTTTTTTGGACCCCACAAGGCTCATGGAGGTAGAGGAAAAGAGAAGGGAGTAGCTGCATTCGGACAAAGAGTGTGACCCAAGGGCACTAGGAATGATTTGAGGTACGGTCTAACTCTACTACAAGCTACCATATAAATAGACATAGGTACCAATAATTCCTTCATTTCACAGATCCTGCTCAAGACCTAGAGTTTCTGGTTAATTCGTTGACTTGACCCTCACATCTGGAGATACCTTTGGGAGGAGACTCAATTATCACACTTACGTCAATGGTATGATCTGAACCTTGAGGCGAGAGTATTGGTTGGAACCTGTTGGTGGAAGCATCGAGGACTTATGACGTTAGATTGGTTATGGACTGGACATCTAGAGTTCATACTCAGATTGACTGTATTAGGAAAAAAGTTTGTTATTTATCTATAATTTTGGAATGGGGGTTTCAGTGGTCGGAAAAAAAGGAAACCTAGGAAGCACCAGATAAACTCCTGCTTAGGAGGGTGCAGCTGATCCCTCATGATTCGGACAACCTTACCCTTGTGGAAGCAGAAGTTTTGAGTTTTAAATTTCCAACATGAGTGGCTAGAGTTCCTTCAAAACTATGACATTGAGATAGTCTATACTCTTGGGAAGGGGAACATGGTAGCAGATGCAATCAGCATGAGGTCTGGTCTAAATCTGCTGAGTGAGGCATCAAAGTAATTAGTCGCGTTGTAGATATCCTTCGTTGATATAGATGAGGCTTCTTACCTCCAGTCTATGAGTGTCACTCCCCCACTCCTTCAACAAGTTGGGTATGTTCAACATGGGGGTATTGACTACGAGGCTCTACCTGCTCAGATATCTTCAGGGCAGACACCTGATGGATTTTATGAAGGTGGGGATCATGTCATCCTCTTCAGAGGATGTACCATGGTACAAGTGGCACTTTGCGTGGTGGTTTTGAGGGAGTTCCATAAGTCCCCTCTAGAAGTACATCCTGGTGTGGTGAAGATGTACTTGGTCCTTCGGCATCAGTACTCGTGGCTAGAGATGAAGAAAGCAGTGGCAGAGTTTGTATCACGATGTCTCACTTGTCAACAAGTTAAGACTGCACAGAGTTGGTATAAGTCTTATGACGAGACGATACGAAGACCCTTGGAGTCCCAAGAGGAGGACAATGTATTCTTGAGAGTCTCTCCTCAATGGGGACTATGGATATTTTTCTGAGGGGGTAAGTTATCACCGAGGTTTTTCGGTAGTTTTTCTGATACTTTAGAGGATACGAAAGGTAGCATACCGCTTGGATCCTCCACCGCATTTGGAGAGGGTGCATGAAGTCTTCCACGTATCCCAGCTGAGGGGATACGTGCATGACACATCTCACATCATCGACCACATTGGGATGGACTTAGATGATGGGGTGTCGTTTTTGGAGGTTCTAATAGAGATTGAGGATCGAAAAGAGCAGGTCCTTCATGGGTGGTCGATACCTCTGGTGCGTGTACGTTGGCAACATAGGAACATTCAGAAGAGAAAATGGGAGTAGGAGGCTTAGATTTGTGCTCAGTACCATCTTTTGGTTGTTTTCCCTTTATTGTGGCTTTCGAGGACGTAAAGACCTAAGGTGGGTATAATGTAATGTCCCGGAAATTTTGTATATTTTTTTTAATTATATGGAATTATTTTGAGACCATAAAATCTTGCAGCCCACGTCCACACTGCCCGACATGTAGGGGTCGTGGTGAAAGGCCCCGAGGGCGATTGAGGGGCGGCCAGCCGAGCCGGCTGTCGGTGGTGGCGTGGCGTGCAACCGCCCCACGAAGGTGGGTTGTCCATCCGGCTAGCCGCAGGTCACAGCACCGCAGGCCGCGCCGATGGGCCGGGCCGGACCTGGTGGTCTGGGTCTGATCCCACAGGCTGAGTTTGACCCAGTGCTAAATCCGGGTCAGGCTGGGTTGACTCGAACTAGTTCGGGTCAGCCCAGGCTGGGTTGGACTAGACCTGGACCGACTTTGACCCTTTTCACTCTTCTGACCATATCGTGATCTATGAGCACCCTCTTGATGAACCGTCTGTGGTGTTGGAAACCATGGATTGAGATGGTCGTTTTGGAAAATGCCACTTGATTTTTGGATAATTTTGGAGTACGACTGAGTTGGATCGAACCCTAAATCCAACTAGGCCCTCGGAGTAGAAACACTAACAACTTACATATCGGACATCTGATTGTCGCACCGTATGTTGTGTTGAGACCCCTTTTAAATGGAAGGCCTTTGATATACTTCATCATGGGACTTCATGGCAGTTGGAGTATCAACCTGTGGCTTGAAAAGCGGATCCTCCCTTAATCAAGCGAGGTTAATGCTTGACCTTGTAGCTGGCTGTAACATGAGAAATGGATCTTTTGTGGGTATGTGCTTGGGATCTATTGTGGGTATGTGTTCTAGTGTCTCATGTGGATATGCTCTAGGAATCCACGTGGGTATACTCTATGATCCTACATAGGTCTGCTATACTAGGATCATCAGTGGGTCTGATGTACTAGGATCATGTGTGTGTCTAATGATGTACTCTGATCCTGCGTGGGTCTGATGATTTAGGACCCTACGTGGGTATGAATCTAAATAGAGTAAGATGATTCAGTAGTTACATCTAATCATCTCTACTACTGTACCTATTTTATACCTGGTGTGGGCTAAGTCCTTACCTTTATGGTGATACCTTTGTGGCATTATTCTGTGTGGAATACCTGTGTGGTACTTTCCTTCATGGTAATACATTTTTGGTATTCTTCTGTGTGGCGTACCTGTGTGGTAATTTCCTTATTGGTGATACCTTTGTGGTATTCGTCTCTGTGTCGTACCTGTGTGGTACTTACCTTCATGGTGACACCCTTGTGGTATTCTTCTGTGTGACATACCTGTGTGGTACTTTTCTTCGTGGTGAAACCTTGGTGGTATTCTTCTGTGTGGCGTACCTCTGTGGTATTTTACATCATGGTGACAACTTTTTGGTATTCTTCTGTGTGGCGTACCTCTGTGTTACTTACCTTCACGGTAATACCATTATGGTATTCTTCTCTGTGGCGTACCTGTGTGGTACTTTCCTTCGTGGTGATACCTTGGTGTTATTCTTCTGTGTGGCGAACCTGTGTAGAACTTTCCTTCGTGGTGATACCTATATGGTATTTTTTTTGTGGTGTTTCCTTTGTGGTACTTACCTTTGTGGTGTTACCTTAATGTTATTCTTTCCTTCGTGGAATAGTTGAGTTTTGAGCTAATGAGTTGGGTCCTGTGTTTCCTCATGAATGAGATGGGTATACTTGATAACTTAGGTATATGTATGGGCATATACCTAAGTAGGGTTTTAAGTTGTTTTCATGATTTTTTTATTATCCTTTGTGGATTTTTTGAGACATTTGTGGGTCTTGGTGTCCCTACTTAGTATCGCTATACACACCTCTACACGGGCTACATCCACACCTTGTTGTGTTTGGTGAAGATGATAGAAAACACTAATTAAGGATTAGAGAACCAGGACTGGAGGTAGCTCAAAGGTGGACCTCAGACGAGGCGTACCGTAGAGACGACTGTTCGACAGTTGTACCTACCCTTCATGTTGGATCCTTGGTGGGTGTTCACAAGAGATGATTCAGTTTACTTGTACTTTTCATTTTTCTTATACTTTACAGTTGGGCTTTTATTCTGGCCCTTTTTACTTAGTTTAGACACTCTTTTTACTATTCCATTTACTTGTGTTCATATCTTTCTATGTTCTTGGTTGTTTGTGTTTACAGTATATAAGGCAAGGCCTTCTCGGTTTTTTAGGAATACACCTTTTGGTGCTAGTCGCCAGCCCCTGGCCTATGGAAGGCATGCTTGGGGTAGTCACGACACGAGCCCCAGGGGACGGGTCGTGATAGGTAGAGATAAATGATAATAAGTGTTTAGAATGCTATAAGTGACTTTCTAAGAAGCATCTAGAATCCTTAAGGATAGTATAAGTGAAGCTAGAGACGTCTCCCAAAAACAGACAACAAAATTGAGAGTCATTGCTTGTTTTTTTATTCTATTCTCAGTGATCTTTGAAGTGTTCATTTGTTCTACATTTTTACTGCATATATTCATGGCCTTTTAGTTCTTAGTATTATCGTCTTGTATTCACAGTAGGATGCTCTGGTGTTTTCTCTAAGGTGCACAAACAGTTTCTACCAGGTTTCATCGTTTTCTTACATTTTTTTTTGTTGATCCATATATTCCATATATATAAAAAAAAGTATCATGTTCTCTCGTACCTCATACTGGTGTCTGACATCATTAAATTTGGTCTACAAAATATAGACAATCTCATTAATATAATAATTAGTACTAAGTTTCATAAATATGACTGTTATAGGTACTTTCAAATTTAAGAGACAGATCATCAGTGACTCAATCAGTCAGTAGCTTTGACTATGAGTGTCTCATGCTTTCGGTAGATCATTCTATCAGTAGATCATTTCTATTGGTAGATCATTTTTTTCAGTAGATTAGAATATCGGTACAACACTCTGTCATTAGTTCAAACTTTAATCAGTAAATCAATATGCATCGGTATCTCGACTGTTGGTAGGTGATGCATCAGTAGTTCAGCTATTGGTAGCTCATACATAGTGAAATTCTATGTTTCAGACTGTATCTTTATTGGAAGGTCAAACATTGGTAGGCCAGGAATTGATAGTTTAGACTTCAGAGGATTGTACGTAGGTAGGCCATACATCAGTAGGTTAGTCGTCTGTAGTACAATCTGTCAGTGAGTCATGATCTCTGTGACTCAACTTATCGATAGCCTATGTTGTTAGTAGCTCAAGTATCTATGACTTTTCTAATGGTAGGATAAGTATCAGTAGATCACACTTAACCAAAATCTGTATTTTTGTCTTATGATATAAACACTAACACTAGAGGTTAAAATTATAATAGAACATAGTTAAACACACTGTATCTTAGTAAATTATAATTTCTATAGTTAAGCATGATTTGTGTGCATTAAAACTAGAAAAGGACAATAGGGGTGTTACACCAATTTTTTTTGATTTATTTCAAACATTAATATAAATTAACATAAAAAATTTAAATTAAAAAAATGACACAATATGAATCAATAAATAACCCATAAACTGAATACAAATAATAATCATCACAGATAGAAGAGTATTCCAAAATAATAAAACCAAACCAGATCAACTGTCTCTATGTGAACTAATTCCACACTCAACATCCTAATCCAACCATCAAAAATAACCTAAACATCGAAAATTAAGAAGGGTAAAGTCAGACACCAAAATGGAAACCTTAGGAGTTTCATACACGGAATGGTGTATGTAGGTGTGTGAAAAAACAAGTTAGTATGATCCCACCAAAGAGTGAATTATTTTCCATTAAAATGAAATTTTCTACATGAAATTTTTTAATTGAATAAGAAAATTTGTTTTATTTTCATAAACAAACAACGAATAAAAATCCATTATCATGTCCATGACAACTTATAACATCTATTTATTTTTCTTAAATTAATATAATTATATTGAGAACATTTCTTGGGCCTCTACCACTTTGATTTTAAAACACCCATTTTAGAGCCACTTTAAAAAAATTTATAAACACGTATCAAAATGATTGAATATATTTTAATAAAGTAATCCAAATTTAATAAAAATGAAATGAAACACCAAGGCACTACATCATAAATAAAATAAGGTAATAAAGTATAAATCATGATGTCATAGTTTCAAATCAAGCCAAGGAACAAAATAAAAGGAAGCCCCCTATGGAGTATCATCTAGTATCAAGAAAAACACACTAGCTAATATAGTAAGAAAATTATAGACTTTAATAAATATTGTAGAGTCTCAAAAATTTAGAAAAGGGAAGGAAAATACTCCCACAAGTTGGGTGAAGCAAAGATATAATTTTTTTTAAAAGCATGGGGCCATAGCCTCATTTATTATTAAATAAAAGCAAATACATCTTTAACTGGGTATAGGGAGATCCATTACATAGCCCGAAGGCCCAATGAAAATTTATCGCAATACATGGACCGTATGCCAATTTTGTTTCCCTAAGGCCCATTATATGAATAGTAATTCTATAGTACTGCCTGCTACAACACCACACAGTACACGCCACCGCTACAGTGACCTGGCCCGGGAAGTCTCGGCTAGTGAATGAAGTTGTTTGTGGTGAATTTCCACCCGAGAATTGAAGCCTTCATGAACTATTTTTGCCGACTAGAATCTGATGGAAGTGCACCCCGCGTACCATACCTACGAACGATGTGGTTCACGGATGAGGAGATTTATACAACTTACAGCACATCCACAAACCCAGGATTGACCGAGTCTTCTGCGGGTCAGATTTCCACTAGGGGATTCTGGTGAAGGTGTCCCACATACCGCAAATACAGATTCCTTGGAACTCTATAAAAATAACACCAAGGGAATCAGAATAATAGAAGGGAGAATAAGGTGAGGGAGAGAGCTCTAGGATGGAAAAAAAGTGGATGAAGAATGTATAGGGTGTAGGATAACTTTCTCCCTCTCCTAAAGTAGTTCTTGGGACTCCATCCCACATCCAAAACAGTTCGCGAAATCCCTCCTGCGAACCATGTGCCGAAAACAGTTTGTGGAAGTCCTCCCTACAAACTGTATTTAGAATACCCTCCACAACTAACCAACCAACCAATAAAGAATTATAATAAAATGGTCTGTGGATGCCCATATGAAAAAAATGGTTTGCGGATGCCTATAAGCGGAAAGTGGTTCGCAGACACCCATATGCAGAAGATAGTACGCATACCCCCTATGCGGAAGAAATTTTTTGGCATGCTCTTCCCTGTTCCCTCATATGAAGAAAGATCCTATTCATACCATCATACGCTACCAACTCCTCCACGTACCATCCTAACCGTCTAGCTCCTACGCCGCCAGATCCTGCATGGCCAAGTCTATGTGAAAAATAGTTCACACCCACCGGTCCATACCGTGGGGGTTGCACCCCCACACCCCCACTCTGGATCACTATCGGTCCAGTCCCTTCGCTACCGTCACTTAACCCCTTGAAAATTAGAGAGTTTCATCATGAAATTCTCAGGCTGCGATGATGAAATTTTCCATTGCACCCTTCTGCTCCCATACATGAGTCCCTTAAATACCATAAGAACAGACGTCCCTCTCACAAATCCCAAAAAATCCCTATCATCGGCCTCCTATGCCAGGTTGAACCAGAACTCCTTGGACAATCACAACATGATTTTTTATTAAATGCCCAAACACATCCTTTCCATCCATCAAAATCTGTGTCTCTAGTTATTCTAGACCCTCATAAACCTTCGTGGCCATCAAAAGTGGAAGGCCAGTGTCCTGAAGAACCATTTTTTTGACTATGACATAATTTCATGGTGGCTCTACATATGAATCCTATAAGACGGCTATCAATCAAAGGATAATTCATCCTTAGGAGAGTCCTTTCCTACCTTTCTACACCTCAATGGCTTCCATGCCCCATATCATTTCATCGGATCTAAGAATCCATAAATTCACACTTTACTCATTCCATCCCTCTCATTTTCAAGGCATTTCAGAACATACCAGCCTTATTGTCCTTTAGTTAATAATGGATACTTTCCTCCACAGACCGAACTCTATGACATTAATATAGGAGTTATCATCCTGGCCATGTGACGATAAATTTTACAGTACTAGTCCATGTCTAATGACATTAAAATTTTATGCCATTGTCCAAGATAAAAGATTTTAGACTATAGTATACTGGGTGATTTCGGATCTTCATAAACATTCCCAGCCATCAAAAAAGGAATTCTAGTGTCCTAAGGAAACCTCTTCTCAGTTATGCACATCATGCCCCAATGGCTCTGCATATGAAGCCTACAAGACGACCATCAATCAATGGAAAATTCATCCTCATGAGAGTCCTTTCCTGCCTTTGTATGGCTCAATGGATTCCATGCCTCATATCATTTCTCCTGATCTAGGATCCACCATAATCATGGTTAACAAATTCCATCCATCTTACGTTTTAGGCACTTTGGAACATCCAAACATGATTTTCCTCCAGTTAATCATGGTTTCTATAGAAATTTTTCCTTGTCGTGTGACCCTAAATAGCAAGACACCAAATATTCCTATCCACATAATGTTAAATTTTAATGCTATCATCCAATATATATTACATTAAATTATAGTATACCTCATATGATGCTTTGGGTCCCTCCCACTGAGGTAAGTCTCTGATCTTCTGAGGACATGATTCGTGACTTTTAATGACATTTCACATGGAAGGGTTCATTGCGTCATGCCCTCACCCACAGTCACCACGATATCTTCCGCCATGAGATCTCCCACCCCCACAAATAGGGGTGTAGGAATGTGCATTGTTGAATATTTCAAATCATCTTATTTCTCACACCGAGCATGAATCACATGGGATTAGTGGTTTGTGAGGATTACAACAATGCACACCTTCTGAACTATGGGAACTCTGATTCCAAATCAAACCAGGATATGTAGGACACCTTCTAGAATGGATGAGCTCAAAAGGGTGCACATCTAAATGGTTCCACCCAATCACGTCTATCAAATGGGTAGGTTACGTGCCTAATACCCACACATTATGAACTAAGATAACTTTTATTCATGATCAAAATAGGATATATAGGACACCTACCAGAAGGCCTGAGCACAAAATGGTGCCCATCCATAAAGGGTCCACCCAACCATGCCTCCTTAAATGGGAAACTCCCAAGCGTAAGCCCCATAACTTCTGAAAAATGAGAACTCTGTTTCCTGATCAAAACAGGATATGTAGGATTTATACCTGAAGGAATGGTCTCAAAAGGGTACCCTCCCATGAAGGGTCCACCTATTCATGTATCCTAAATGGGAAGCTTCCTCGCATAAGTCCCATACATTCCGAACTACATGGGTTCTGATTACACTTTAGAGGGTATGTAGGAAGTCATTCCTGTAGGCCTGATCCCAACATCAAGTCACCTTATGTCCCCCCTCAATTACGATAAACTCTAGAGCACTTTATAAATTAGTTAAGTCAGTATCTCCTATGTGGCATCAAAAACATGGATGCTCACGACGATCTTGCAAACCAAAGGTATCCCATGGAAACACTCTTCAAGAATGAACCAAGGATTCATGAACATATGAACACGACTTAAATATATATGAGAGTTGTAGAACAGGAAACAATCAACCCCCCATAAGGGTGCGGGGATCCTGACTTCACATCCTCTAGACCAATGGAGTCCTTAAGTGTCATTGGCCAAATCGTCAGTCAACTAGTGTCGGCCTTTGGAAAGAATGTCCAAGAATCATTGATACTAGGGCCCTTGGGCATTCTTGGATCCATGAATAAACCCATTGGAGACTATTTGAGGAAGTTATATTTGAGGACCGATTACATGAGTTCTTAACCCCCACACAATGGCCTACTGGGACCAACAGTTTCCATAAGGTTAATTCGACCTTATTGAAAGGATAATGATGCTGAACGGGTCGAAACAATGGAATGGTAAATCACCATTTCATCACTACCCATACACGTGCCACTTAATTGGTGGAACAAATATGCATGACTAACTATCAATATATGTTGTGTCCAAACCCCTGTATACCACAAAATTATATTCATACTAGCTTCCTCATAGGTAAAACTCTATCAATGACATTATCAAACTAGGGGGAACTTGATAGTGTGTGGACTAACCTACATTAAACTAAAATTACCCCTCACCAAGATCCTAGTGATCCCATGAAAGTAGAAAATAACAGCTAAGCAATAAACAAGTCTCATTATCAATATAACAACAAAACAAAAATCAGACCTCACCTCTAATACCCTCACACGAAATAAGACCAATGAGTCCGTGAATCATAATGGTAAATAATTTCCCCCATAAGGGGTCACAATCCTTATAAAACAAGGGGATCATAAGGGTCTTACACACACACACATCATGAGAAAATATTTCAATGTTCCAAAAAAGTCAAATTTGAAATCAAATTAGGATGTTGAGTGCTTTAAAACAATTTCAAACCACATGTTTAAATGAAACCATTTCGAAAACACTTCCCATCTATTAAAATCACTTTAAAGGAGAAAAAATACTTACATTAAATATTATTTTACATAATTCATAATTTACTCAATTTGTGACTCAAATGGGGTTAAATAATTTTCAAAAACAATAATTTATTTTGAAATAAATAATTATATTTTTTCAAGACCTCAAAATTATAATATCATTTTCAAAATAAAAAAAAATCTAAAAACCATATATTTCATGTAAAAACCATAACAAATTATAGAATCCACTTTTACTGACATAAAAAGTCAATAATAAGTAAATAAAGAGTTTTAAATCATAAATATCAAAAAGATATTAGAAATAAAATATATTCACAAATGTCACTAACTCAAATGAATGGATATTGAGTTAGAAGTCATCAAATTAAACGTAAATCAGTCGAACACGTAATGAGGGATCCTCCAAAATCCATAATAACCAAAATCCCCAACATTGAACTACCTTGAACCAAAAATAAAACACTATCCATACCTAATATTCCTAGTATTATAGGAAGTAATGTAAAAAAGGAAAGAAAGATGATGAGAAAAAAGAAAAAATTTGAACACATGTATCTCCTTGAGAAATCCAATTGAAAAAACTTTTTAGGATATTAAAATCACCAAATGAGGGTGGAAGGAAACTCCCTCAATATACCTAATCTTTAGATAAATGATATTGAGGAATAGGTGGGGTGAAAAACATTAAAATTTATTAGGGGTAAAATATAAAACTAAATTATTTAAAATATAGTAATATTACATAGTTTGGATGTATGGTTTGTTTAATTTTGCACCTAACATGTGGGATCCACTGGATACCCCATATTTAGTGGAATCATTTGTTTTTCATGATTTAGAAAACCATGCACCAACTATTAAAAACTTCTTGATCAAAATTATATATCCTCTCACAAACTTTTTACTTGGTTCACCTTAATGTTTTTCTAGTTATGTATCACATATCCCCCACATAAGGGTCCCCCATGTGGTCTCCATTGAGACCCGCATGATTTTCCATAAACTAGGATCAACCCATAAAACATTGACCACTAAATAATGAAATAAAGAAGAAAATAACCAATGTAATGGTACCTACATATTTTTCACTACACCATGTGCACTGAACCGTGCACTATAGAGGACATGCATAGAGGTTATCTACATGTCTTACTCTAACCAGGCAGTGACCTTGCACAAACGGTGTAATAGAAAAAATTTATTAAAATTTCATAATTTAAGAAAAAAACTCCTTGAAACATTAAATTCCATAAAAAATAATATAATATAAAATACTTTAACACAATGACATTTTATGTGGAATTTATCGTAACAATACAACTTTCTACCCCAATAAAGTCTCTGGTAAAAGTGGAAGGAATAAAAATTGAACAACCACAACACCTCACATATCATGGAGGGTGGATGAGGAAACAACTGAGAAGAACACAAGGAAGGATACCATTGAACATAATAAAGTCCCCTAAATCAACTTATCATGTCCAAAAAAACAAGAAACATCTCTAAGAATAATACTATATGATCATTATGGACAATCCTTAAGGATATAGAGATTAAATATAGGTTTACCTGCCATTTATAATTATTCCAAAATGGTGGAATAAAGGATAGGCACACCATTAAATAATAAAATACACCAGAACACACATAAATAATTATCTAAGAGCTAACAAAATTCCAATACTAAATTAAAATACTTTTGAAAACTAAAATCACCAAATCCAAAGATACACAACCCAAGGATAACCCAACATCCAATAAAAAAATCCATCAAAAAGATCAATGATATTACTATCAAAAATTATAAAAGAAATTATCATAACCACACCCCAACAAGAAACCACATGGGTAAAAAACTCGAGCGACCATACTCAAATGGGCAGATCAGACCTATAATCCGGATCACCTCCTCACGAAGAACCCATAAAACTGATACCAACAGTACCAAGTTTTATATAGATAAAAGGACACATCAATCCTCATTACCCAAACATAGAACCAAGGGAATCACATGTTAAAACCACAAAGAATCCATCCTAAAAAAACTGAAACAAAATGTACACCCAAACCTCAAGAGAAATAAAAGTAAAACTAAAAATCATATAGAGATATTGAAATCACCACCATTTGTAAAATAAATACGAGAAATATCAAAACATACCAAACAAAAATTCCAAAACACACTGATCCACCGAAACTATATTTCACCAAAGACTTTCCTTTCTGATAATTCACCTATCAAAAACTATGAAGGTGAACCAATAGTGAACACCAAAGACAAGCCCTTGGAGCATTCATGAAAGAGGAATTCCAATTCCTAGGATCTCTATACTAAAAGAACATGATATGCCTCTTCTTTCTTCTAGGGAGGATGAGACCTTCCTTCGTCAATTATCACCTAAATATCTATCCCAAAAACATTTATATCTTATAATATAAAATGTATCCACTCACTTTGACAATAACACCATAATTAACCACTAATAAAAGGAACTTAGAAACTACCTCATCCTAAGATGTTGGGCTATCTTTTATATCCAAATGAAGTCCACTATGATTCACGATTGAAAATATGGAGTTTATGATATGATAAGAGTTTATGTCCACCACTTATTCCAGATTTTGGGTAGAGTTAACACATAGAAAAAATACTCCTAGAAAATTAGGAGAACCACATTGAAGGTCATCCCAAGGGATGTAAACTCCACTCTTATTTGAAGAATTGTTGGATGGCATGTTCTATATAATTAGAATATTGAAATCTGTAAGTTTATGTTTCCCAAGTAAAACCCCATAGTTCTATCATAAAACAATGAAACATTAGAACAAAATTCACCCAATAAAACATATATAAATCTCATCTTTTTTGAAAAACTCAGTATTCTTAAAAATAAGTTATTCCTAAAAAACATATGATTTTGATTCTAAATTTACCTAGAAACCCAATTTTCTAAACAATTATTTCATTATATTATAAATCTTTCTCCCAAAATACTTCACTCAAATAAACTATATTCTATACCAACCATTGATATTTGGTTTTTTAATCCAAACACCCTTTATGTTTTTAAATAATACCTCATATCTAAAATTTACATGAAAATTATTTTTTGACCAAAAATATTTTCACCATATTTTATTAAATCAAAGGCTTACATAATGTTTTATCTCAAATACCAACCCCCATACAAAGTATATTAAAAAAATAAAATTCCCCTTTGAAATATTTCACAATAATTTGAATTCCCTTTAAAATAATCAGAAAATTGTATTAAAAACATATCACCCCATGAAATACTATTTCCACTCAAAAAATTGTTTAACACTTAAAATATTATTCCCAAAGTATAATACAATAATAAACTAGAAATATAATCCAAAACCCATATCCAATAACAAAAAATAACCATAAAACTTCCCAATTTATTCTCATTCCAATGGAAAATTCCATTCGGATCCATCCAAAAACAAGGGAGGAAAACCAAAAAATAAAAATTAGAAACAGAATTGTGAATTTTTGGGATGAATGTGCATTTAAATCATGCACCCATTATAAAATGAGGCTTATAAGTTTTACAAACCCATATTCATGTACTTTGAGAAGTTTTCCAAATTGTATGTGATGATTATGTAGCCTCATTTCTTCCACACTGTTTACCTATAAAACTCTAGGTGACCCCAAGAATCACTAAGATACTCATAAAGAATCAAAATTTCATCATTACATACCAAAATACATCAAAATAGTTTAAAAAACTCAAAATCCAGACTCAAACCACACCCGCCCTTGGAAAATCAAGGTTTAGTGAGAAAAAGAGTTACACATGAGCTTCCCCATGCCCTACACCTAAGCCCCAATAATAATACATATCTCCAACTATAGAGGATACCTAAAAATTTCTAGATTCTACAATAATAATTTTTTTCACTAACTAACTCTGACAAATCCTAGATCTGGGTACCCATGACAGCCCATGATAAGGCCATATGAGGGTTCCTAGTCATCTCATGATGGAAACTAGTGTCGGTTTATCAAAGAAAAGCCTTGGGAATTATTTTAACCTCAAATAAAAATGAATAGAAAAATAAGAGATAAATAACTAAAGATTGTACACAACATGAATCTATATAAAACTAGTTAAATGAACAATAATAATAAACATCAAATATACAATAATTTTAAAAATAAAAATAAAAATAAATCCAAACAAAATTGATCATATCCACATGATCCATGGCCACGATTCACATCCCAAGAAAAACATCACAATAAAATTGAACAGCCAACACAACGAAGGATGATTCTTGAAACATGAAAAAAATTATAAGAGTTGCATACACCAAATGGTGTATGTAGGGTGTGAGAAAAACTAATATTAGTAGGGTCCCACTATAGAGCCTGTGCTATTATTTTTATGTGAAAATTATTCCATGCTAGTTTGGAATAAAATTAGTTAGTAGGATTTATTTTTATATGTAAATAAATATGTAAAGTAAGATATCTCATCCACAAATGTTTTTAACATCGATTTATTTTTCATAAATGAAAAAAATTACATTGAAATTCTTTATTTGACATATGCCTCTTTTATTCTAAATACTAATTTAAAATCAAATTTCAATAATCAATTTATAAATACCTTTAAAAAATATAGAATCTTTTAATAAAACAAAAAAAGGAAGGAATTATGAAATAAAACAAAAAAGAAATGTAACAATCATAATATATGGTAAACAAGTATAAATAAGAGTCCCATAATTATTAGTCAAGATAGGGAATAAAATAAATGGACATACAGTATGAAGTATCATCTAGTATCATGAGAAATAGACTAGGTCCCTGGGTAAGATGGTCCTAGATTTTAGAAATTTAATTGGACCAACTCCCAATGTATACAATATCCACACCCTCAAAAGCAACCAAATTCCACTCACAAAAGATTCCTTGGGGCACACCCCAAGCCTAGAAATCACCACACTAGGGAACACATGATTTTGGGTGGAATAACCTAGAGTAACATAAATACATCCTTCTTACTTAGTGATTAGTGATACCATGAAATGAAAACAATAGGATGTGATCAATCAAAAAAGTCACATGATCAAAAAAATAGAAAAACAAAAATATCACCTCACTTACAAATCCTTCATAAGAAACAACCCCAACGATTTCATCTATCACAATGGAAAGAAATTTACCCTTCAAGGGAAAAATTAAATTTTAAAATTAGGATAATAAGGATCTCACACACACACACACACACACCATGAAAACCCAATTCAAAATTACAAACATGAATTATTGAAAACTAAAAAATAATGAATGTCCTATATAACTATTGAAAACCATTTCAAATGACCTATTTAGAAATAAAATTTTCTAAGAATTTAACACATCTGTTTAAATCAATTTAAATGGAAAAAAACTTCTTTCCACTTAAATTTTTTTTATTGAAACCATCCTTCAACTAAGGCATGACCTAATTGAGGGTAAATAATTTTTCAAATCCAAATTTTCATTTGAAATGAATTATTGAAATATTTTTACATCACATTTCATTAAAAATTTATTTTAGAAATCTAAAAAACTAAAAATAACCTTTATACCATTTGAAGTACTAACCCAAAAAAATTATAAAACCCACTTTGATAAACATATATAGGCTATACCCAATAAATAAACAATTTTAAGACAAAAATAACAAAAATTTATTCCAAAAAAAGAAACACATAAAATAAACTCACTTAAAAGAATGATGATCAAGTCGAAAGTCATCATCTTCGTTGGGTATCTATTAAAAAATAAATGGGGGTCCTCTATAAGAATTAGTAACAAAAAAACATTACATTAAACCACACCTAACAAAAAAACAATCCATTTAATCCTATTGTGTTCTTGGGAGAATTGAAACCAAAGGAAATATGGAAAGAAGGAGGAGAAGGATGAAGAAACAAAGATGAATGATGGTCTCAGCTTGATAAATCCACTTATAAAAGAGGTTGGAAGAGCCTGATATCCCCAAAATAAAGAATAAGAAAGATCTATCTATATCCCCTCAATTCATTCATTGTAGAGTGAGGGAATGGGGGTGGGTGAAAACCCTTAAAGTGGATTTTGAGTATAATTAGAAAATCAAATTTTTTAAATCTATCCAACTCACACTATTTGGTCCCATAGTTTACCAGACCATGGGACAACTTTTTAAAATTACAAGTTGAAAATTTAAAATCCACTTTAATGCATAAATAATGGTATTTCCTAAATATATTGAAGTCGATCACCAAAAAATTTGTATGTAAGGGTACCCCGCACAGTCTCCACCAGCCCCCACAATTTTAACCAAAAACTGTTTACTACCTATGCACCAAAAATAGTGAAATAATGAAATGAACATTAAAATACTTTTCATAATGGTACCTATACAAATTTTCATAAAAAATCCACCCAATAATACATACATAATGTTCATCTAAATTATATTCTATAATAGTATAGAGAAAATTCAAAAACTGTGAAAAAAAACTAAACATTCTAAAAAATATAATTTTACATCATAAATCACAAAAAAAACATCAAGATCACTGATTTATTTTTAAAAAAAATACAAAATCATTGATAAATGTGGGTGAGATAGTCCAAGACTCGATGTATAACCGACCATGAGTGAGAGGGGTGGTCTAGGACTTGATGTGAGAACACTGTTGCTAAGAAGGGATTGTTTGATACATAATGTGTAACCTTCCCTAAATGAGATGGGTTAGTCTAGGACTTGATATGGGACCTATTGCGAGTAAGGGGGGATGGTATGAGGAAGATTTTTGACCTATTTAGAGTGAGAGGGGATGATTTATGATTTGATGTATGACCCCCATTTGTGATAGAGGATGGTCCAAGATTTTATTTGGGACCATAACTTGAGTGAGAATGTATTGGTAATCCCTTGGGATATATATATATGGTATGGGGTGACTCTTACTTCTAGAATAGATCTAAAGTAGGTATGACCATGGTTCATAGTTTTCAGGTTAGAACACCATAGCCTGTCAAAGTTTTATGATTGTTATTTTTTTACATCAATTAGTGAATCCACACACATATATACATATTTCATTTATTCTAAGGGCATGTTGGTGGTGACCTACTAAGTTTATTACTCACACCCATTATGGTAACCCATTGAATTTGCAGATGTTGTTGTTAGGGATCTAGTTAAAGTAAATGGCAATATATTGGGATACTATGTAGGAGGAACCCGTTGGGGATATAATAGAGTGCAATGATTTAATATGGGATCGTTTTTGTGTCTTTAAGTGGAATTATTTGGTTCCTTTTTTTATGAAATGTATTGATATCCCACAAGTTAGGATCCTATTCACTTTCCCATATAATTGATTTTATTACATTTTCTTTTATAATTTAATGAAATTTTCCATTAGATTCCACTATGTTTCTTTTACCATCATTTCTTTTGTAATGATTCCATTACATTAGTGATATATGGTTATGTGAAACCAAGTTCATTGTATCCCCATTTAATAACTTGTAACCCTATTTCTAGTTTAAAACCTATTTTGTATGGGGAGGTGTGAATGAGGTCAAGTGACACATTGGATTGCTCTTAGTGAACTGAGACGTGGTGTAACAAAATAGTATAAGAGAATCATAGTTTGTTATTTATTATTTGGGGTATGGTAGATTTGAGATAGGACACTGAAGACTCAAGTGGGAATTTAGGCTTTAGTCCAACCAACAGATGAATACTGGATATTCTAATTTCTATAGAAGTTATATTTCTTTTACTTCTCATGATCTTATTGCTTCATGTTTATTTCAACTATCATTATGTAGTTATGATTTAAGAAAATTTCTTTTATCCCTGGGATGTGGTTGACGGTTGAGATCATGAATCATGGACATGATGTAGGATCACATGTCATGTGATTGATTATATGTGGTTAATATAAGTTTAAATTAATTAAATTACAAAAATAAAATATTCAATGTTTTACCTAATACATGATTTATGATATCTAATTAAATTAACATAGGAATGTTTATAATTTTATTTATCATTAATTAATATGAGCATTAAGTTATAAGTGGTATTGGCCGAGGCCTTCGGAATGTTGTATGTAGTTATACCTAGTGGCCATGGTTAGGCCCTTAATTAGAGTACCCTAAGGCCATTGTTCACATTTTCACCAATAAATTACATAAATTTCTTAAATATTTTAGTTTTTAAATAATTTATATTCCAATAACTTGTAATTTCAAAAAAATCTGAATTTGATGATGTCTACTGGTTCCACCTAGGTATCAGGTTTATCATGTTGTTATTGTAGGTAATACTATCATTATAACTATGGATATTTAAGAGGTTAAGGCTAATCATTCTGCTGAGGTTTCCCCAGTGGATTAGCTTGTGGATACACTTTAGCCGTGGGTGACTCATCTAGTATAGGAGTAAGGGGGAGGTTCACATTATAGTAGAAATGATGTTTTATACTTCACCTGAGACTTATACCCATAACACGCCCAGGATTTCAAGGGAATGGTTGGTACTTATGATTCTAAGGATTCAATTGAGATTATTTTTGTAATATTCAAACCATTTGAGATAACTAATGATATATAATGGAAGATAGTATCTTACATACTTTATATACCAACAAAAAGTTTGTGGCGTGTCATGGTATAGACTATGAGGCATGTGGTCCTGTCATAAAAGGACTTCAAGGAACTCTTTTTCTAAGAGTTTTCCCTCAATTGATTAAATTTTGTGCAGGTATATATTTTTATAAATCCTTAGTAGTGGATGATTTCCATGATATACTATGAAAATCACTTTTTTTATTTTTTTTTCACTTTTCCCCATTACTAGTAGGGAATGTGTCCCATAATTCCCATATATTTGGGATTTGTATAAAGTTTGAGGTGAGGCATTAGGACAGGTTTTTCAACCTGATGTCTTACCGAGGTGTGATTCACATGGTTATTACTATATAGAAGGGTTTGATAGAGGATAATGTTGTGGGATTTCATCCACTTTTCAGTGGGTCGGGTGGTGACCTTTCTAGAAATGCTATTATAGCCACTTACAATTCTATGAAGAAGTATTTTGATGAGATGTCATAGGGTAGAGGGATATAATCTTGTTTGAGTACGGTGTTTTTGGATCCTTCCTCACGGTAAGTTCACCTACCATGCTATCTCAATGAGAAGACTAGGAATTTCCATTGATCCTATACAGGTCCGTTGTAGGAGTGAATTGCATGTGGAAGGATTAGCCACCTTCATTGTTTCAATACGAGGATGTCTTAGTTGTTTTCAGATATTGGTTTAAGGTAAATACATTCTTTGAGGTCTTTTTTGAGGCGACCAATGACTGATATCTAGGAATATCCTAAGAGGTTGATTGATTGAGTTATTTGAGGATTCTAGTGTCAACAATAACCATTGGTACCACTGGGGCTAGTTTCCCATGTTATATGGGTCTCACAAGTTTAGTGTTATACGTCTAATGAAGAAAGAGAGTATTACATATACCATGTTATTGAGGATATAGAAAAATTACCTTTTAGTATATAAGGAATGGTTATGGTTTTTTTGATTCTTCCAAATTCTTTGTTTGAGAGTGTGGCATCTCAATATTTTATCTAGAATCGGGTTTTGTATGGTTTTGGGTTGGATGAAGAGTTTTTTCTGGAATATTAGATCTTGATACACCACTTAGATGGATGTACAATCATGTACATAGGATTAAATCATACACCATAGTGTTTAGGTTCTACAGTCATCTATGAGATTTATTTATTCAAGATATGATGAGTGTGGGAATCATTTTTGGGATGTATTGGTTATCATTCTTATAGGATCATACTAATTTCTCTTAGAGGTAGGTGTCTTTTTATCCCCTTAAAGGAGTGAAGTATGATATTATAAGAGAGTGGTGTATGGATGAAAATTTATAAGGAGCTAACTTTAGTTGGATATGAGTTATTATAAATCATGTGTAATGTATAGTTCTTAAGACAGATTAAGTGGTGATTCCAACTAAATTTTCTCCAATGGTAGACCATTTTTTAGTTGTATCCCTAAATTATATTTCAATACTACATCTTGAAATATAGATTTAGTATATGATTTAGCCTATTATTGGTGTGGATTTTATATTAATTCCTTCATATCGTATAGATCTGACCAAGGTGAGATAGATAGAGGTGCAACTCAAGGAGATTTTGGTGACCAGATTTATTTGTTCAAGTACCTCTCCTTGGAGTACCCCAGATTTGTTCAAAAATATTGTGGATGGTAGTCTTATGTTTTTCTTAGAAGAAAAAATATTGAATTAGTTATAGTAAATAATAAGTATCACATTGAAAGTATAGGTGGATTGTATGATTAGTTGTGGAGAGCTCGATGGTTCTCTAATATTGAACTATTATCATGCTTCTATAAGTTGTCGTTCGTAGTAGAGGATGTACTGATGATTGCTTGTAAGATAATGCATGGTTTTTACAAGTAACCTATGATTCCATTCATATATTTGAATTTTCCAACATTTTTAATGGATTCCATGAATCATATTTTCCATCCCAACATAGACTCTTTTATCATGGTGTTCATTTGTGATATATTAGTATACTCAAAAACCCTAGATTTCAATGTTAATAACCTGTACAATATTTTGAGTACACTTAATGTGTGTCTGATATAATCCAAGTACTCTAAGTTTCATTTTTGGATTCAAGAGGTGTGCTTCATTGGGAATGTGATTTTATAAGTAGGGTTCTCTATTGATTTTGAGAATGTGGAGGTAGATATTTATTTAGTATAAACCAAGAATGTTTTCAAGATATATATTTTTCATAGGATGGACGAGTATTACATGTGCTTCATCCAAGACCTCTCTCACATGGATGTTCCTATAGTCAGGTCGTCCATGAAGGAAGTAACGTTGTAGTAGATATATCATTGTAAAGGGGATTTTCTTGTTTTGAAGAGTATATTGGAATACCATTTAGTTATGATTATTCTATATTCAAGGTTTATTTATACCATATAATGTGATGTCATAAGAGAAATTATGTGATATTTTATGATATATGGGAATCGGGTCATCTCTTTCGATTCTTTTAAACTATGAACCCATGAGCGGAACTTCCCTACCATTGATTCAGATCAATATATTATGGTATTTTCCTTAAATTGTTAGCATAATTTCATCTTTATTGAGAAATTTACCATCTACATTTACCACAAGAGATTGCGAAACATATTCTCATAATATGACATAAACCTATAGTATAGTCATTGGGTCGAGTACCACTAAACCGTCAAATTTTTGAAGGAATATAACCAAGGAAAGTGTAATTTCATTTTAAATTATATTTGTAGTAATACATAAGATAATGGAGTATAAAAATCTCTTGAGGAGATAATGATAATAAATTTAGTAACGAATAAATATATTTATGTATTATTGGGATGAAAGATCATAACCTATGCCCATTTAGTAATTTCCTCTTCATTGATGGGTTAGGGGAAGGTTAGAAAGGATCATGATTTTAATTACATTGTGATGTGAGAATACCTCATATGGGATGGACCAATCTTGAAATAATATTAGAATGAGAATAATGTGATCTAAGACTATGGTAGGGTGGTGGTCTCCAATTCTATATGGGAGGAAATGTTAAAGGACTCCCATTACCCATTATGGGTTGTACATCCATCATCGACCAATATGTATCATGACATTACTCATCAATTCTATAGGCTAGGTATAAGGAAGGATATCTTGGGGTATTTCACTCATCGACTTACCTCTTAAAGGATAATGGTGGATCCTCAATGACTAGGTGGGTTACTTATAACCCTTAAAATGATAGTATGGACGTGGGATTAAATAACAATGGATTTTTAATTTTACTAACCAAGACCCCAAGGGTTAATGACACAGTATAGTTAGTGGTTGACCAACTAATGAATTATTGACCATATGAGAGACTCGATTAGTGGAATTTTTTGAAATTTATATGTCTGGAAGATACTTTGGATTCATGGGATACTTTTCAATATTGTATCAAATAGGGACACACAATTCACATCAATATTTTTTCTGGTCCTAAAAAATCCCATGGGTTCTCAGTTGAAGCTGAGAATATCTCATCACTAACATAACAATGGGATGTCTAAAAAGATGATCTAAATAATAAAAGATTTTCTTTGGGAAATAACTCATTATTTTATAGTATAATAGGATGACTAACTAGGATTAAGAAATTATTAATATAATAATCACTTCTATAATTATATCCAAATAGACCCTTTGAGGATCTTTATAGTTGGTCTCACCACTCATCCTTATGTTCTTTAGAGGTTAGTGAGTCAATAATGATCATATTGATCATAGTACAGGATGACATCAAGTAGTTATAGTTAATCCAAAACTAGTTGGTTATATATCAAACTATAAAATTATCATTTGAAGAACAGAGTTGTAGATCATTAGAGTTTATCATTATCGACCATGTATCATTGAGAGTATCACAGTAAATTGGGAATCAATATATGAATAGGTAATTAAATATAATGTTGTTGTTTTCTGACCAATTCAAGATTATTGAATGGATTTGAGTGGTGGATTGCTGATTGTATCATCCCCCACAACATTGAGCTATGCACGATGTGTTTATTATGTCATATCTCTTGAATTATGAACCATGCATTATGCATGTGATAAAAAATGTTGATGTTTAACTAGAGGTTGATTCATCATTTGAGGATAAATGGTTCATATAGTGGATTAAATAAAAAAAATTGTGGGCATGTAATGTGACTCTTATTATAGTATTATGGAAATATAGTTGTATTATTGAGGATATTTAGAAATGAGAGTTAGATATTCAAGACTAGTTGATATATATATTCAATAAGGACCCCAAGAGATGCTTCTCAAGTTTGAGAATACCATAATGTGAGAGGTTGTAATGCCTCCTAAATTTCAAGGACTATTTAGTTTTTTTTTAATATTTTTTATATTGAATAGTTTGGGAAGTTAGGTGTCTAAATATAGGTTGGTAATCAAGTCTTGAGAGTTATAATTGGCTTAGGAATCAAATTATATAGGTTGAAGAAGGTTGTAGGTGTATTCATTTTTGGTTTATGATTTTTTGGTGTTTTATTGTTTGGGGTTAATTGTAGGCCACTTTACAACCATAGAGATTCGTAGTGTGAAGGTTGGAGGTATGTTTTGAAATCCCCACAACCCCAAACCCCTAACCACTAATTGTTTCCTAGACCAGTAGTCATTATTGTACCTCTGGCTGGCCTCCTTATATACTGAAATTTATTGACAATAGAGTTGGTCTAAGTTGGTACAATGGGGAGAATTTACCCACATATAAGAGTAAAAGAACAATGGACATAAAGGGAATCATATTCATCTAGATAAATATTAAAATTAGGTATGTCCACAAAAAACAGATAATGAAATACATGAAAGTTCAAACAAATAACCAACATAAAACAATTTATATCAATATGACACTGAATACCACATGTTAGGAATTCATATATTAATATAGGACAAATTAATAAGAACACAAAATCCTAAAAGAAAAACTATAATTAAACATGAAAAATGGTATTGAGACCTAATTTGGTCCCAAACCACCTTTCTCTAAACTATCATTCAAAAATAATATGTATTACCTTGTCCTAGATCCGAACTGCATTCCTGTAGCATCTTCTTGGGTACCCAAGTTCCATGGGGGACTGATCAAGGTTTGAGTACAACTCTTTATTCCATCACCAACAACATCCCTAAATTTAACCAGTATGATAAATAAATTTCATGTAGAAGTGTTATAAATTACTGGTTTAGTATTTCAAACTATTAAAAAAATTAATAAAATGAAATTTTATTTCATAGGTTTTTAAAGACACCTGACGTCGGGAATACCAATTTTAATCATTAGGTTTGCGACCTCAAACAAATATACCTTCTTTGGTGAGTTTCAGTGTGTCTATGAGCATTCCATGATGACTATTACACATAATAAATAGACCCAAGACTCTTTGGTATATAGGATAAGTATCATAAACCTCCCCTATAAGAGTTATCCTAGACATTGGCATAAAGCCATAAGTAATAAAGACCTCCCCTTCAAGGGTTTTCTCAGCCAAGGTCATAATCCCTAAAGTAACATGGACCTCCACTACGGGGGTTTTCTCAACAAAGGGATAAGACAAAAAGTATCATAGACTTCCTCTATGGGAGTTCTCTTAGAGAATATCATATACAGACTCATAAGGTGTATTATTTAATATCAAAAAAACCTCACAAAGGGGATTTTCTATAAAAGCATAATGATATACCCCAATGGTATTTTCAAAACAATATATATATTTATGACATTTTATAAAACAATTTCCTATTTACCAAGATAAAACCATTAACATTTCAAAAAAATAACTATTTCACATTTCAATAAGCACCATTTTAAATTTATAAAATCAAACCCACATTAAAGTCATTAAATAAAAACATAACAATCATAATTCATTTCATAAACTATGATTTATAAAATCACCCTTTGAAAATATAACATAAATCACATTTCATTCCCTGAAAAATTTATCATGTTTTTCCTTAACAAGAAGATCCATTTCAATTTAAAAAATCACAATATATCACTAATTTTTTTTTTTATAATTTTAAATTAACCAATTTAATTTAACAAAAAAAACATCAACCCCATAAACACTATTATTACATTGTATGATTTTGAAATATGATTTCACAATCATTAATTCAAATCAAAACCCCCTTTCAAACATTTTAAATAATAACTAACCCATTTAAAAAGACAAAGTCATTAGTATTCTAAAAATATTGAATTTTTATACTTGAAAATATAATTAGTTTTCTTAGTCCAACATTACAAAAATTCTATATCCAAGGAATTCTTTTGGGAATTTCCTTTTCCCAGAGTTGAAACATATTACTGGTTCATTAAAACAATGGTATAGTTTCTTTTACAAAATTTATTTGAAAATGGGTTAGTGAATTATAAATCCATCATTACTTGAAAATGACCCACTAGAACTTATTGTAGTACTATGAGTTAGTTTAAAGGGAACACCTAACTTATCCTTATTAGAGTCCACACGTCTAGTATTAGCCTTTGGTTTAACCCAAATTGGAGTAAAACAAAGAAATAGAAAAATGATATGAAAATAGGGAATATTATACAAAAGAAGTAAGAGGTCACTTGAATGTCAAATAAAATAATATTAGATAAAATAAGAGTGAAATCCTTACCATGCACTCTTAATTTCAATAGATAGCGAATTCAATGTCCAAGAATCTATAGATCTTCATATTGGAGGTAGGGGAGGTGGAGGTTCCCCACGACTACTAGCCACCCAAAATGGGACTAAAATCCTATGTAGATTCATAAAGGAGTGGCCCTAATGAAATTAAAAGTCTAACCTCATTAAAAACCTACACATGGGGCCATCAACTAGGAAATAAGGGGCTATCAGCCAGTCAGAGAGCCTATATCCCAAATAAAGCTACTACCCAAGGTCACTGGTTGTATAACGACCCATACATTAAATACATTTTTAATAATTCAAAATTTAAGTACACTTATTACAACATATAACAAACCATGAAAGGACCGTATAGGTATAGTGTCTTTAGAAAGTGGGAAACATAAACAATAGGTTCATAAAGCGTCTACACTGTCTCCCATTTATTTCATCATATCTACAGTCCCTTTTGGCATATCATACTTAATAACCTTCTTCCTGACCTGGGGAAGGAAAAAATACAAAAGGGTGAGCACAAATGCACTGTAAGGGTAAACAAAAGAAATATCAATCACAACATATTCATAAGAACATAACATTTTGGAAATCTTACCCTGCAAAAGAGATCAAAATTTCATAACATGGGATAAATCATGGTAGTGAAATGTAATCACAATATACATAACATAAAACATGAAGCATTGTGGAATACACATATAATCATAGAAAGTAATTTCTTATTATTCAAGACTCATTTCCAAGACTATCTTAGTGGACAAAGTCCATTTCTGAGCCGAGTTCATTCCTCATTTCAGTCCTATTTCACTGAACCGGTTTAACCTACCGTTCCAGCCATGTCTATCTCATGAAATATAAAATTTTTACCCAATGCATTGGAGGGAGATATAGGTCCCACCCATCTCATAATGAAATCATTATTACTTGTGCCACAAAATAAACATACATCATTCAAAATAACCCAAAAATAAAATGGGTTTCATAAACATCATCCCATTATCACATAATCCATATAAAATAAATGGATATCGTTTCATAATAAGAAAAGTGAAACCATGCAAATCATAGAGACATTATACTTGAAACATACACATATGAAATAATGTCATCTTAGATGAAAAATGGTTTTGATAAAACACTAGAAATGAAATCTTGAGAAAAATATCATTTTTTCTTCAAAATCATTTCCTTTTCACAAAATCTCATTAAATTTTAAAAGAAAAATATTTTGTTGAAAATAGTCATGAAATCTTTTGGAGGAAGGTTCATGAAAATATGGCTTTATAAAACTGTAAAAATCCTTTCATTCCGTATAAGTTAAAAAAACATTCTTCTCCTACTTTTCCCGAAAAAGTCAAAAAGTACCTCGTAAAAGAATGATTCCTTACACAACTTGTAGTGAAAGTCAAAAATGGGTAAAAAGGACTTCAAACATACATTAAATAAAATTAAGAATTTTATGAAAAAATTTTGAGAACATATGGGTGTGGATGATAAACATAACCCCATTTAATATACTTACGAATAAACAATCTCAGATAAGAACGAGATTAGAAAAGATATCCCTTAACTTAGGTTTGATTTTCATCGTAAGGGTCCGAACCTCCTGTGTAATGATTTAAATAATGTCATTGACTTATTCCAGAATCATACTCATTGTTATGATATCATATATGGTCATATTCATAGCTTCTTATTAGTAATATTTCATTGTTACTTGTTATTCGGGTGTTTATTGTTTTTTGTTCTTATGCGTGTTTTGTCAAATAAATTATTATTCTTATATTTAGGTTATAGATAACTCATTTACAGAATGGTATTAGTGTAATATATATCATATTTATTCACTAAATTCATTTATGTAATCATTATGCAATGAAAATCATGTAGAACGAGTCGCATCACATCGTGGAGACGGTATTCCATACGTACACACGAGCGATGATATCGTTCCCATGATCGTGGAATTGTATTCGAGTGTATGTATACTATTTCAGAATTAATACCACTTTACAATAATTATATATAGTTATTATTTACACCATTATAACCATCCAAGTAAGGTGGTGGTGGAAAATATATTTCACCAGGGCGTGGAGACGGTATTCCGTACGTACGCACGCGCGATGATTTCGTTTTCCGTAGGATGGATAGATGGTGAAATAGAGTTGTTTAATACTTATAATAACATAACAGTATATGAGTGATACTGATGTTATTACTTCATAATGAAACAACTAAAGAAGAATAAGTAGAAGAAGAAATAAAGTTGAAAGAATTGGTAAAGGATATTACCTCTTCTTTCGACACGCATTTTGAAACCTCCTTTTAGGGAACTAATATTGGTCTATGAAGAAGACCATAACCTCTAGGATGTTTCAAGGGAAGTGGAGAGGGGAAATTGGAAGGGGTGTGTGAGATTGAAGGCTCAAAGTGGTGTGAGGAAGAGAGGGAGGAGGTGCCCTTTTATAAGGGAGGAGAGGGGCACCTTTGGAAAAACTAAAAATATTAATTTATTATAATGTCATATTCGGTTTTAAATAGCTCTAAATTAATTTATTTCAAATCTAAGGTGTGTATGGGTAAACATACCTTAATCCAATAGAATTTTTACACGTTTAGGTTTCTATTTTAACCTTATAAATTAGATTTAACTTTATGTTAAATAATTTTACTCTTACCTTGTCTTCTTGTTTTCTTACACTATAAGGTTAATAAACTTACTATAAAAAGAACAAATAACCCAAATTTGTTAATTATTAATATATATAACATTATATAATTTATTTGGCCAAACCTTGGATTTTTAGGATTAATATAACAATTAATAATATAATATTTGTTTTAAAAACTATTTTATGTCAATTCTGACACTATTTAGTAATTGATTTTTGTGAAAATCATAACAGAATGATTAGTTCGAAAAAATTTAATTAGGTCAATAATAACATGTCATATTAACCTATAAAATTAGAGGAATTCATAAAAAGTCTCAAATTACATTTATTTGGGTATTTATAAGATCAATTGTGTGAATATTGCATTAATAAGATAATTACTCCATCATCTTTGTGTCATAAATAATTTAAATTATTTAAAGTCTAAAAATTAAAAATAAAATACCATTATGTAGGAAATATTTTTAGTTTTCTAATTAATATTTATAGTAGAATTTATCTTATGTATAACCCTATATTAAAAATGGTTTACTTATTAAACATTGATTTTAACTATTTTAACCCTTCTTTAAATAAATTAATATTAAATGTCCTAATCTAATCCATGTGTGCCTAAATGGTCATATTTTATTCCTAAGGTTGTTTTTGGTCGATTTACACTTATCCAATAGAATTAGGACATGTGTTAGGGTAATAATAATATCATTTTTACCCTTAATTACCCTTTTAAATTTTAACGGTGGTAAATAAAAGTAAAAAAGTTACTATTCAAAAAAAATTATTTTCATCTCATTGAACCACATTTTACATACTGAAATCAACCATGTCTCTCGGATTTTTGAAATTCCGCTCACAGAAGCGGTAAAATTAAGTTTTATGTAAATTTGTAAATTCTCCTAGGAGGTGGGTAAAAGACGGTGAAAAGTTCAATAAAATTTTTATATATCTAAAATTATTATAAAATTACTCCAATGAATTACATTGGACTTATATAGGTATTATGTATCAATTTTTGACCAAAAATAAATTTAAATAAAATAAATAATTATTTAAATAAAAAGTCGGTTTTTAAATAGTAACCAGTGTTTTCACTATTCATCAAAAATTGAATGTTTCCAAAAAAATACCAAAATTTCACCTTAGGCTAATTTCGGTATTCCGAATCCAAAAATGAAGTCCATTTTGAAAAATAAAATTTCCAATATTTCAAAAAGTGGTTATTACTATTCATAACGGCTAGTTTTAATAATATTTTAATAGCATATCGTTGTTTAGTGAAACTCGGTATTGCGTACGATGCAAGCTATCGAGGAAGGTCGCGATTGTGTGTAAAGAAAGCCAAGAAAGTGTTGTGTGTAGTGAAATATTCCTTTGATGATTAATATAACATAAAAACAAAATATTTCTCATAAAAGTCTTGGGTGTTACATTCTACCCCCCTTAAAATGAATTTCGCCCTCGAAATTCGTCACTTTGTAACATACAGATGAGGATACCTCTCCCTCATCATGTCCTCAAGCTCCCATGTAGCTTCTTATAATTGGTGGTTCCTCCATAAAACATCCACCAAGCGAGTGGTCTTGTTCCGTAGGACATTTTCACTACGATCGAGAATCTCTATCGGTTGTTCTTCATAAGAAAGATCTTGTTCCAGTGGTACAACTTCTGAGCTGAGTACATGTGAAGGATCAGGTATGTACTTCTAAAAAGAGATACATGGAACACATCGTGAACTTGAGAGAGATTCGGTGGAAGCGCCAATCAATAATCTACCTTCCCAACACGATCCAGTATTTCAAAAGGACCAATATACCTAGGGCTCAGCTTTCCCTTCTTTCCAAATCTCATTACTCTCTTCCAAGGAGATATTCGTAAGAACACTTTATCACCCACTTCAAACTCTATGTATTTTCTTCAGTTGTTGGCATAACTTTTTTTTCGACTCTGAGCTGCTCTTATGTGTTGTTGAATAGATCGGACCTTTTCTGCCATCTCATCAAAAAGATCACATCCTAATAGATTTCTTTCCCCAACTTCATCCCAACAAGTTAGAGTCGTGTATTTCTTTCCATAGAGAGCTTCATAAGGAGCCATCTGAATACTGGAGTGAAAGCTATTGTTATAAGAAAATTCCACCAAAGGTAGGTGTTGATCCCAACCTCATTTGAAATCCATAGAGCAAGCTCTCAACATATCTTCTTGAGTTTGAATTGTCCTCTCAGACTGACCGTCTGTCTGAGGATGATAAGCAGTGATAAAACACAACTCTGTATCCAGAGAATGCTGAAGACTTCGCCAGAACATTGAGGTAAACCTCAGATCCCAATCAGATATAATAGAAAGTGGTACTCCATGCAATCTTACCACTTCCTTCACATTTATCCTGGCAAGCTGATCCAGAGAGAAATCCTCTCTAATAGCGATGAAGTGTGCCGACTTTGTAAGACGATCAACTATGACCCAGATAGCATTATTGCCTTTGGATGTTTTAGGAATTCCTATGACAAAGTCCATAGTGATGTTTTCCCATTTCCATTCAGGTATGGGTAATGGTTGTAACATCCCCTTAGACTTCTGTCTCTCGACTTTAACTTGCTGACAAACCATGCATCGAGAGACATATTCAACAACATTTCTTTTCATGCCATTCCACCAGAAGTACACTTTCAGGTCCCTATACATCTTCGTGCTTCCATGATGAATAAAGAATGAAGAACTATGAGCCTCATCCAGCAGCTCCTTCTTTAATTCGGGTATGGGAGAAACACAAACCTGATTCCTAAACTTTATTATCCCATCACAATCAAGGTTGAATTCAGGAACATTTCTCACCTTCTTTTGTAACTCTACATCTTCTTTCTGTGGATATTTAATCTTCACATGTATAGATGGTTGAACATTCATTTGAGAAAGATAGTATTTTCCCCCTTTCATTATAATTCCAAGATCCATCCATTGTAAGTCCATAAATATTGGATCTTTTTTGATCCTCATCATGGATAAACTAGCATGGTCTTATCGACTTAATGCATCTCCCACCTTGTTTTCTTTCCCAGGGTGGTAATGAATTGAGAAGTCGTAATCCTTAATCACCTCCAACCATCTTCTTTGGCGCATATTCAGCTCCTTTTGTGTGAAAATATACTTTAAACTTTTATGATCAGTATAAATGTCACACCTTTCTCCATAAAGATAATGCCACCAAATCATTAATGTAAAGATTACCGCAGCTAACTCCAAATCATGAGTTGGGTAATTTGGCTCATGGATTTTCAACTGTCGTGAGGCGTAAGCTATCACCATATCATTTTGGATAAGAACACACCCCAATCCCTTCTTGGATGCATCACTGTAGATCACAAACCTTTCTCGACTACAAGGCAGTGTGAGCACAGGTGCACTGGATAACCTTCTTTTCAACTCCTTGAAATTATCTTCACATTCCTCTGTCCAAACAAACTGAACACCCTTCTGAGTCAACTTGGTGAGTGGATTAGATAATCATGAAAAATCATTCACAAAACGTCGATAATATCCAGCCAAACCATGAAAACTTCGGATCTCAGTTACTTTTGTTGGTCTCAACCATCTTTCGATAACCTCTGTTTTTGCTGGATCCACAGATATCCCCTCTTTTGAGATTATGTGACCCAAAAATGAAACTTTTTGAAGCCAAAATTCACACTTGGTAAATTTGGCATAATTTTTCTCCTTTCTCAGGGTCTTCAATATAATTCTCAAGTGATCTTCATGTTCTTCCTTTCTCATTGAATATACAAGAATATAGTCTATAAAGACTACCACAAACTGATCAAGATAGTCTCTAAAGACTCTATTCATCAGATCCTTGAAGATAGGAGGGGAATTAGTAAGACCAAATGGCATCACTATAAATTCATAGTGTCCATATCTTGTACGGAATGTCGTCTTGGGTATATCCTACCTTTTGACCCTTAATTGATGATACCCTGAACGAAGATCAATCTTTGAAAAGTATTCAGCACCGCATATTTGGTCAAATAAGTTATCAATGCCCTGGGAGAGGATATTTGTTCTCGATAGTGATCTTGTTAAGTTCTCGATAATCAATGCAGAGTCTCATTGATCCATCTTTCTTCTTAACAAACAGAACAGCTACTCCCCAAGGTGACGCACTAGGGTGTAAGAACCCCTTATCAATATTCTCTTGGAGTTGCTTCTTCAATTCCTGCAACTCAATTGGGGCCATTCTATAAGGTGTCTTTGAAATAGGAAAAGCACCCGGTACGAGTTCGATTGAAAAATCAACATCATGATTTGGTGGAAGACCCGGTAATTCCCCCAGAAAGACATCATCAAACTCCCGTACAATGGGAATATTCTTAATCGTGAGTTTCTCACAAACCATTTGAGATAAATAACCTTCATTTAGTGTAATCAAGACCCATAATATGGAAGTAATTTCCACTGGAAGGTTATGTTCATCCTTGCACCGATAGATGATCAAAGATTTATCTGGAATATGAAATGTGACTTACCTTCTTTGGCAATTGATATGAGCTCCATATAGAGAAATCCAATACATGCCAAGAATCACATCAAATTCCACTATAGGGAGGATCACAAGATTTGAAGGAATCACTTTCCCTCAATCTTCAATCGGAGAAGAATTATAAACTTTTGATGTGACTATTGTGCCATTAGGGGTTGTCATAGCTAACTCAACATCTAATTGTTGAGGTAATACGGTGATACCCTTAGAAAATTCTTCAGAAATAAAAGGGTGGATGCATCTAGAATCAAATAACACATTTTCTACTTTAGAGTGGATGGTAAGTTTACCTTTCAACACATCGTTATCGTAATCCACACCGCTGATAGGAATTGAATTTGACTTTCCTTTGTCTTTAGCCTTAAGATTTTTTTGACGTCGATCATCATCCACAACCCTTGGATTAGGGCATTGATTGGCATAATGCCCCATTTCCTTGCACTTGTAACATTGAAGTGTAGGAGGAGCACTTTGTGTAGCCTTTTCATTGTTCGCATCACTAGACATCTTCTTCCCATCATTGCGGCATTCAAATGCCCGATGACCTTCCTTTCCACATTTGAAACATTTACTTGTCCCTTTAAGACAACTCCTCTGATGTTTCCTTCCACACATTGAGCATAAGGGGAAACTCAACTTCTTTTCAGTGTGCTATTTAGATTTTACTTTGAATTCCATTTTCCTCTTCTTATCAAACCCATATGACTGATGGGTTACTCCAATCTCCATATCAACTTTGAGAGTACATCAAACGATTTCCTCATAGCTATTGAAGTCCCTTATGGCTAACGCCCTTTGAAGACTTGGTTTTAAGCCACTAAAGAATCGATCGATCTTACTCTCGGGTTGGATAACAATACCAGAAGAGTACCTTGTATGTCTTGTAAAATTTGCTTCATAGGTACCAACAGATTCATCATCCTTTTTCTTTAGTTCAAGAAACTCCTTCTCCATCTTTGTTTGGAGAATATGAGGGAAGTACTTATTGAAAAATAAGTTTTTGAACTCGTCCCATTCCATGGACTCAATTTCATCTCCTGGCCTCATATTCTTGATAAGATTCTACCATTGGTCAACATCACCTTCCAAACGATACACTGCTAAGATGACTTTATCATGTTCAGAACATTGAAGAACTGAAAATATCTTTTCAGTAGTACTGATCCATTTTTCTGCAAATAATGGATCTGTAGACCTGCTGAATGAAGGTCGACGCTGTCTCATGAAGGATTCAACAGAATGTTGCTCCTTCCTTTGCTCATTTGGAAGTCCTGCATGATTCATAGCTTGAGAAAGTTGTGTGAGCATGGCTATAAGATTTTTCATTCCATCTCCCATAATGTTTGGTTTCTCAGGGAGACAATCATTGCATTGCCCGTCGCATTCCTCATTAACACAGTTCCTTCGGGTTCCAACCATTGACTAAAACCAAGAAAAATAGTGTGAGAAACACTAATTATAATAGTAAAACCACATAATCAAGAATAAAATTTCACACTTAAGGTCTTATCCTAGGTTATTCATGGCCATTTCTAAAACACTAAGATTGTGTTCTATGCTTAGACTTATCCTTAGGGTTCTTACTAAGGATTTCACATCCTAGTTTCCAAAGGTTGACTATACCTTTCCTCTGATACCAACTATAACGACCCATACTTTAAATACATTGTTAATACTTCAAAATTTAAGTACACTTATTACAACATATAACAAAACCATGAAAGGACCGTCTAGGTATAATCTCTTTAGAAACTGGGAAACATAAACAACAGGTTCATAAAGCGTCTACATTGTCTCCCATTTATTTTATCATATCTATAGTACCTTTTCGCATATCTTACTTAATAACCTTCTTACTGACCTGGGGAAAGAAAACATAAAAAAGGGTGAGCTCAAATTCTCAGTAAGGGTAAAAAAAAGAAATATCAATCACAACATATTCATAAGAACATATCATTTTTGGAAATCATACCCTACAAAAGAGTTCAAAATTGCATTACATGGGATAAATCATGGTAGTGAAATTTAATCACAATAATCATAACTTAAAACATGAAGCTTTGTGGAATACACACATAATAATATAAAATCATTTCTTATTAGTCAAGACTCATTGCCAAGACTATCTTAGTGGACAAAGTCCATTTCTAAACCGAGTTCCTTCCTCGTTTCAGTCCTGTTTCACTGAACCGATTTAACCGGCCGTTCCAGCCATGTCTATCTCATGAGATATAAAATCTTTACCCAATGCATTGGAGGGAGATATAGGTCCCACCCATATCATAATGAAATTATTCTTACTTGTGCCACAAAATAAACATACATCATTCAAAATAACCCAATAAATAAAATGGGTTTAATAAACATCATCCTATCATCACATAATCCATATAAAAGAAATGGATATCCGTTCATAATAAGAAAATTGAAACCATGTAAATCATAGAGACATTATACTTGAAACATAAACGTATGAAATAATGTCATCTTAGATGAAAAATGGTTTTGATAAAACAGTTGAAATGAATTCTTGAGTAAAATATCCTTTTTTCTTCAAAATCATTTTCTTTTCACAAAATATCATGCAATTTTAAAAGAAAAGGATTTTGTTGAAAATAGTTTTGAAATCTTTTTGAGGAAGCTTCATGAAAATATGTATTTATAAAGCTGTAAAAATCCTTTCATGCTGTATAAGTTAAAAAAAACATTATTCTCATACTTTTGCCAGAAAAGTCAAAAAGTACCTCGTAAAAGAATGATTCCTTACACACCTTGTAGTGAAAGTCAAAAATGGGTAAAAAGGACTTTAAACATACATGAAATAAAATTAAGCATTTTATGAAAAAAATTTGAGAACATATAGATGTGGATGATAAAAATAACCCCAGTAAATACTTACGAATAAACAATCTCGGATAAGAACAAGATTAGAAAAGTTATCCCTTAACTTAGGTCTTATTTGCTTCGTACGTGTCCTAAACACCTGTATAATGATTTAAATAATGTCATTGACTTATTCAAGAATCATAATCATTGTTATGATATCATATATGGTCATATTATTATCTTCTTATTAGTAATATTTCATTGTTACTTGTTATTCGGGTGTTTATTGATTTTTGTTCTTATGCGTGTTTTGTCGAATAAATTCTTATTCTTATCTTTAGGTTATAGATAACTCATTTCCAGAATTTTATTAGTGTAATATATATCATATTTATTCACTCAATTCATTTATGTAATCATTGTGGAATGAAAATCATGTAGAACGAGTCACATCACATCGTGGAGACGGTATTCCGTATGTACGCACGAGCAATGATATCATATCCATGATCATGGAATTGTATTGGAGTGTATGTATACTATTTTAGAATCAATAAAACTTTACAATAATTATATATAGTTATTATTTACACCATTATACCCATCCAAGTAAGTTGGTGGTGGAAAATAGATTTCACCACGGCGTGGAGACGGTATTCCGTACGTACACACACGTGGTGATTTCGTTTTTTGTAGGATGGATAGATGGTGTAATAGAGTTGTTTTATACTTATAATAACATATCGGTATATGAGTGATACTGATGTTATTACTTCATAATGAAACAACTAAAGAAGAAGAAGTAGAAGAAGAAATAAAGTTGAAAGAATCGGTAAATGATATTACCTCTTCTTTCGACACACCTTTTGAAACCTCCTTTTAGGGCACTAAGATTGGTCTTTGAAGAAGACAAGAACCTCTAGGATGTTTCTATGGAAGTGGAGGGGAGAAATTGGCAGGGGTTGGCCGAGCTTGAAGGCTCAAAGTGGTGTGAGGAAGAGAGGGAGGAGGTTCTCTTTTATAAGGGAGGAGAGGGACACCTTTGGAAAAACTAAACATATTAATTTATTATAAATTCATATTCAGTTTTCAATAGCTCCAAATTGATTTATTTCAAAGCTAAGGTGGGGATGGGTCGAGATCCCTTAATCCAATAGAATTTGGACAAGTTTATATTTCTAATTTAACCTTATCAATTAGATTTAACTTTATGTTAAATAATTTTACTCTTACCTTGCCTTCTTGTTTTATTACACTATAAGGTCAATAAACTTACAATAACAAGCCAAAAGAACCCCAAGTTGTTTAGTATTAATATATATGACCTTATCTATGTCATTTGACCGAACTTCAGATTTTTAGGAATAAAATAACAATTAATAATATAAAATTTTTTTTAAAACAATTTATGTCAATTTTGACACTATTTAGTAATTGGTTTTTGTGAAAATCATAACAGAATGATTAGTTCGAAAAAATTTAATTAAATCAATAATAACATGTCATATTAACCTATAAAATTAGTTTGATTCATAAAAAGTCTCAAATTACATTTATTTGGGTATTTATAACATCAATAATGTCAATATTTTATTAATAAGATAATTACTATAGTATCTTTGTGTCATAAATAAATTAAACTATATAAAGTCTAAAAATTACAAATAAAATACCATTATGTAGGAAATCTTTTTAGTTTTCTAATGAATATTTATAGTCAAATTAATCTTATGTATAACCATATATTAAAAATGTTTTACTTATTAAACTTTTATTTTAACTATTTTAACCCTTCTTTAAATAAATTAATATTAAATGTCCTAATCTAATCCAAGTGGGACTAAATGGTCATATTTTATTCCTAAGGTTGTTTTTGGTCGAATTACACTTATCCAATGGAATTAGGACATGTGTTAGGGTAATAATAATATCATTTTTACCCTTAATTACCTTATTTACTTTTTACCATGGTAAATAAAAGTAAAAAGTTACTATTCACCAAAAATTATTTTCATCTCATTGAACCACATTTTACTTACTGACATCAACCATGTCTCTCAGATTTTTGAAATTCCACTCACAGAAGCGGTAAAATTATGTTTTATGTAAATTTGCAAATTCTCCTAGGAGGTGGGTAAAAGACGGTGAAAAGTTCAATAAAATTTTTATATATCTAAAATTATTATAAAATTACTCCAATGAATTACATTGAACTTATATAGGTATTATGTATCAATTTTTTACCAAAAATAAATTTAAATAAAATAAATAATTATTTAAATAAAAAGTCGGTATTAAAATAGTAACCCAGTGTTTTCACTATTCATCAAAAATTGAAAGTTTCCAGAAAAATACCAAAATTTTACCCTAGGCTAATTTCAATATTCCGAATACAAAAATGAAGTCCATTTTGAAAAATAAAATTTAAAAAATTTCAAAAAGTGGTTATTACTATTCATAACAGCTAGTTTTAATAATATTCCAATAGCATATCGTTGTTTAGTGAAACATGGTATTGCGTACGACACAAGCTATCGAGGAAGGTCGCGATTGCGTGTAAAGAAAACCAAGCAAGTTTTGTGTGTAGTGAAAGATTCCTTTTATGATTTATATAAAATAAAGACAAAATATTTCTCATAAAAGTCTCGGGTGTCACAGGTTGGGTGATATCTTTGTACCGCCCAATAAGTGATGCTGTAGTAATATGATGTAGTCCGGACTCTTCCATTGGTATTATAATGCTTCTATAAACTACCTTTTGACACTATTTCATTGACCAAAAACACCCTTTTGAAGGGACCAAATCATTAAAATACTATTTTGAACTCTGACTTTTAAAATAACCCATCCACTAAACGAAAGATCAAATTTCCACTAGAAATCAACCCATCCATACTTAGAGAGTATTACAACCTCCCCAACATAACACTTTTCATCCCTAAGTAGTCATAGTGATCATGAAATTTCATCTTATGACCTACATTTTCTTGACCCTATCCCTCCAATGATACCCCTCTTAAGCTGCCAAAGGAGAATGAGATATAAAAACCCCCGAGTCCCATCTCCAGTAGACCTCAGGGTGGAAACCAATAGAAAGGGTATACAAATCTCAAAAAATGGGAGGCATTACCCTTTTTATAGTAAACAATATCAGTGGATAAGATGTATCAACCTCAAAAAAATCCAAGACATATATATATAATAATCCAAAATCCACCCCACATGCATGTTTAAAGTAAAACTGCTAGAAATTCAATGAAAATATCCAATGTAAATTTTAAAAGAACAAAGATAAGAAGCGATAAAACAATTTTCCCTACATATGGGCTAGTAATGCCAAACACGGTTCCTATAGTCCTCCTATAAACTTGAAAATAATATTATATAGGTATGGGGAGAATACAAGTATACTCAGTAGAGAAAACCAAATATTCCCATGCTCAAGTGGAGAAGCATTCTAATGCCCCCATTAGAAAACAACCAAACCCCAAAGCACATGACAAGGTATACTATCCATCCCATGTATCACTAAGGTACACTAACTAAATAACACAAGTCATATAAAGTAATATAATAAGCACATCGATGATAGGGTACCCCACAAAACTTTCCCACTGATTAGCCACTCTCACACCGTAACGACAAGAATCCTGGTGCTCCCACATCTCCCAAAATAACCATTTCACAACCCACACACACAAACCTGGGTTACATAATACATCAAATACAACCCTCACACACCAAATCCTCACAAATACATCAGATCCCTCTCACAGACACCTAGGACACAAGCAACACCACATTCCAAAGACACCTGGGAACCACAATACATCTCATCCGGAAGACACCTAGAAAGCACAACTCGCCTGCACACACATGGGCCTCACAAAAAAAACATTCTTGAAGAGTATTGGGGTATCACCACCTAGAAGATAATGTAGGGAAGAGCAGGTGGCTAGCCAGCCATTCTACCCCTGGGATGTTTGGGAAAGACACCCTCCCACGCAACAATGGGGGTGTTTAGAAATTACTACTCACCTATGGGGTGTGTGTATAGAATCACAAGAAATTACAGGTATATATATAGGTATGAAACACTTATCCCATCCTATGGGTTCTCAAGGAAACAACCACCCCATGATATTACATGCACTGCTACGACCATTAAATATACAACCAAACAAACAACCGTAAATCCAATTCATTGCCACAACTAATTCCTTCAACCAATTATCAATCTTCATTGAATAGTTCATTTATATATTCCATCCATACCCATGAAAAAATCAAACACAAAATGAGTAACAACTACATAGACAACCAAAAAATCACACCAGGAAGAAGGAGCAGGGTAAAACAACCCACTGCACACATGAAACCCCATAACCACTGCCATCCCTAGCAGCCCCGCTGCATACGCACCACACCCAGAATGCTTAAGACAACCTAGATGTAGTCCCACTGCATAAAAAGTTCCTCCATTCCACAATAAATAATCACCAAACCTAAGATTCCATTTCAGCACCTACACCACCCCACACACGAAACCCACAACATCCATCACCATTGACGTAGCCCCATTGTAAAATAATACCACACCATGCCAACAGAGCCAACCCCATTGTCCTCTCCTGCACCCACAACCGTGCTTCCAACCGAAACCCCATACAACCCACACAAGGAACTAAAATAGAAAATAACCAAACACAACACACATCCACACTTATTAAACAGAGTGTATTCAAGGTTAATCAACACTATTCTTTAATTCCACTTTAATAATTCATGGGTTATCACAACACATGTTTAATCCTGGGGAATACATTTATTTTACCAGGTATATGTGATTAACCGGATTTTCATATTTGCAACCATTAAATTGAGAATAAAAAAAAAGTATAAAGCAACCCTTATGTGCAATCAAAGACCCAAAAAGACCATGATTTTCATAAGGATATAACCCATATGATTCATAATAGGGATCAAAGATAACAGATAAAACAAATGACCATCATCAACTTCACCCCGCCCCTCATTTATTAATAAAGTAATAGGTCTGATTATCTTTCTTATTATCATCTTACCTACCTATCATTTATTTTTGTTAAATTGGTTTCAATCATACCCAAAATAAAGAATCAATTTCCCACCCTGCATGATATACAATTAAAAGAGAGATGAAGGAATACCTACCTTGAGAATCAGGCATTCAATAACTATTATATACACAAAAATAGAGGGTCACAAAAGTAGTTGCAGACTTCAAGGGAAATTGAAACCGAATGACACATCACAAAACAAAACTTTGTAGAGAATAATGGTTCTGGGCACAATAAGAGAAAAATGGAAACACATGGGGAAGAGAAGATCTCAACTTAGAAGAGCCAGATCCTATATCAATGGAAGAATGATAGTTTTTCAATGAACTTAAATGTCATATCCTGATCAAGATTATATGGTGTGACTATTTAAAATTCCCAGGAGAATTAGGATATTAAATATATAATTAATATCCTTTTAAAAACCATTATAAATTCTTGAAAAAAAAAGTTTTAAACTCAAAATAAATAAAATAAAATTTAAGAGGGGTTAAACTGGAAAAACTGGAAAAAGCTGGAAATGACTCACTGGTGGGTGCATCACCGATTCAAGTCACTAATAGTGACTCCTCGATAGTGAGTCATTGACACAACTCACTGATAGTGAGTCAATGACATGACACACTTGCCCTTGACTCACCGATGTGAGTCACCGACGCCCGACCTACCAATGCCCGACCTACCGATGTCTGACCTACCGTCACCCGACCTACCGACGCTAAGTAATTGACGCTAATCTACCAACATGAGATACTGATACCACCTACCAAATATACCTATTGACATGATTCATTGATCTGTTCTACTAATGAAACCTACTAACATGACCAACCATTCAAAAACTAGATTTTTTGGATAACTCTTAAAATGATTCACCGTGACTCCATAGAACACCTTAGACACCGGATTTTCAAAAAGGAATAGACCAGAGAGGTATATGTTATTATATCAGATACCTCTCAAACTATTCTTACCATCAATAATTTAAAAACAAACCCAAAATAAATAGGAGTATGAACGAAAACCTCATAAAATACATCACAAGGTTCTTACTGCACTTGAAACACCACTACCATCATCAAAGTTCAACAATAATCCACCATGTGATGTTAAAAAGGTGGTGTGAGACCTCTACATTAAATAACACATCCTCCAACATCTACTACCCCCAAATTACTAGATGACACACCACATAATCCCCAGAACCACACTTTCCGGACACATGAATTAGGGAATTCCTTCCTCCATGTCGAGATACCATCTGCTCTGGGGGGAACTGACTCACCCACATGGTTTTAATTGAATCTCAATTAATGCATCTCAATTAGAAATCAGGCCCTCCTCTACACATGGTTAGGACTTTTATCACACATCATAGATCAAGGAAAGAAATTAACTTATAGAAAACAAGATTCAAGCATTATATCACAAAGAAAAACATAGAAGAAAATGTATAAACAACTCTGAGTACTAGGAAAGAATCTTTGATTATCACTCCCAAGTACTCTCCTCTAGGCCACTAGGACATCACAATACATTTACCAATAGAATGGTATATTAATGCAATACCTTCTCTTGATGATCATGGATCCCCACTGGTCATTCCACAAATGTTGTGTCATCCTCGATATCCAAATCTCCCCAGTCAATGACATTGGAGTCATCATAAAGATACCAATGAATCTAGGAGACATTAAAAACATCATGGATCCTCTCCAAAAATTGTTTAAATTCTAACCGGTATTCCACTTCACTGGATCACCCCAACACCTTGAAGGGTCTGATGAACTTGGGAGAATGCTTGTTCCCTCTACCAAACCTCCACTACCCACATTGAAGGGAATCCTTCAAGAACACATGGTATCCAACCTCGAACTCAAAAAGACTCCAACTACGATCCGAATAAGACTTATACCAGTCATGTACTACCTTAATCCTCTCAAAAACAAGCTAAACCTTTTCTCTTATGCTCTACACTACCTTAGATACAAGAACATTTGTCTCTCCAACATCTATCCAATATAATGTTGAATGACATGATCTTTTATACAAGGCTTCGAATAGAGCCATACCAATGGAAGAGTGATAGCTATTATTGTAAGAAAACTCATACAAGGGAAAGTGTCACATAAAACACCCCCCAAAGTCCAAGATGAATCCTCAAAAGATGTCCTCCAACATCTGTATGGTCCACTCTGTTTGAGGGTTTAAGTGAGTGGTAAAGCATCACTGAGTTTCAAAATCATGATGCAATCACCTTTAGACTTGTGAGGTAAAACATGCATCTCAATTTGAGATGATGGATCTTGGAACCCCATAAAACCACACCACCTAATCCAAATACCTTCTCGAAAAGGAATCCACTACGTTCAACAACTTAATTTCTAAGAAGTGAGATGATTTCATTAGTCAGTCCACCACTACCTAGATAACATCACAGCCTCCCTAATCCCTGGGTATCACTTAGAAAAAAAAAACAGGATGGCATCCCACAAATACTCAGGGACATCTAGGGGATACAACAAACCACTAGGAACACAGTGCTCAAATTCTCCCCTCTAGAACACTAACCATCTTTCCACAAAGTCCACCACATCCAACTTCATCCTCAGCCACCAAAAATTCTCCCTCAAGACACGATACATCGTATATTCTTTGGGGTGTACTGCTGAAGGTGATATGTGGAACTCACAAAGAACTCTATCACACACCACCACCGGAACAAATAGAATCTCAAAAAACAACATATAATTGTGATCATCCTCTGACCATCACTCCATAGCATCACACAGGTCAATGAGATCATGCATCACCACCACCTTCAAGTCTCCCCAATGTACTCCTCCACATAATGGCTTAGAAATGACTACACCATCATCTGAAATAGAAAACCATTACAACCATCCATTCTTAAATCTAAGTGTAAGGTGGAAAACTCATACATCAACTCCCAAAAAACTAGAGATTTCGAAAATACACCTCTATGAGACTTCCCACTCAAATCATTGACCATGAAATTCCCTTTTCCTGAGGATTAGGATATCTTGAAGTCATAATCGTAAAGAAACTTCTTCCACCATCGCTGTCGCATGTTCATACCTCACTGGGAAAAGATATTCGTCAAGATATTGTGATCTACAAAGAAGACCAAGTGTTACATAGTGAGGTAATGCCGCCAAAACTTCAGTGCCAAAACAAACACTGTTAGGTCCAAAACATGGGTGGAATAGTTATATTCATAGTAACATAACTCGTTAGACCCATAAGTGATAACTCCCCATTGATGCATCAGCAAACACCCCATTCCTAGACATGAGGCATCCTAAAACACCTCAAACATCACCCCTTCCTCTAGAAACAAGATTACTAGGGCATTGACCAACATCACCTTCTAGTAGCTGAATGTTTCTTGACAGTGCTCACTTTACACAAAGGCTCGGTCCTTTACAGTTATAGTCATAAATGGAGCTGTTACTCAAGTGAAATTAAGTAAAAATATCTATTAATTGTTATCCAGACCAAGAAAACGATGTACCTCTACTATATTTTCCAGTTCTTCCCAAGAAACAACTGCCTCAACCTTCAATGGGTCCACTAATACACCCTACTGAGACACCACATGTCTACAGAAGTAGATCTACCATGTCAAAAACATTCACTTAGACAACTTTCTATAGAGCTGGTGGCATCGAAGAACCTCAAGGACAGTCCTGATATGATTGGTATGCCCCTACAATGAATTTTAGTAGATCATAATTTCATTGATGAATATGATGATGAACCGGTCTAGGAACGTAAAAAAGATAGAGTTCATAATTTTTATGAACACGGCCGGTGCGTTCATAACACCGAATGAAATAACCACAAACTTGAAGAGTCCATACCTATACTTGAACGAAGTATTTGGGATGTCTCCTTCCTTCAACTTCAATTGGTGATACCCATACCATATATCAATCTTATAAATCCATTTTTCTCCCCTCAACTAGATTTAAAGATCATATATTCTTAGGAGAGGGTAATAATTCTTGACCATTAGATGATTCAACCTCTAGTAGTCTATGCATAGCCTCAGACCACTATCTGATTTCTTGGCAGACAAGATCGGAACACCCCATGGTGATACACTGGGTTAGATAAATCCCTTCTTCATCAAATAATCTATATAAATCTACAGTTTCAACAAATCAAAAGGTGCCATAAAATTATGAGGCATCGAAATCAGAGAAGCAACAGGTTTTAAGATTATCTCGAACTCAGCATCACGTCAAGGGGGTAGAGTCACAACCTCTTTTGGGAAGACATCCAAGAATTTTCCAACAGCACTGGGATCCACCTCCATATTATAATCCACTGATTCCACTAACAGCTAGGCCAACACATAATGAAGAGGATCTATATGCCAACTACCCATCATATAACTCCTCTTGCAAAAGAAATACACACATTTTCCATCCATGTTTGAAAAAAAGACTCTTCTATGGATGAATTTGATACCAACATGCATAGAGTACAACCATTGGATTCCAAGGATGAAATCATACAATATCATCTATAATAGGAAATGATCCCCATGGGGCTGATGCATCCCCATCATCAGTCTACATCCTCACCATACATCAAAAAGCTGGTCTCCCCTCCGACTGGCGTACTCAACACTAGGGGCACGAAAAGCCTCTCTATGTCTTGTCACATAGCATGATCTAGACTAGGTGAAAAAAAATAGTGTGAAGCTCCTGAATCAAATAAGGTGGAACAATAGTACTAAACAAGCTGATCATACCTCGAATGATCTCTGGGCTCGCTGGAATGGCTACCTCTATGATGTGAAACTGAACATGCCCAGCTCCTCATCCTCTCTGTTGATGACTGAATCATATACCAAGTCTAGATTAAGGTCCCTAAGAAACACCTTGAGGTTAGCCTCCACTTTCTCGGTCTCCCCTTGGTGTAGAAAAAGCCAGTTGTCCCTACTACTAAAATAACTTTGTTTCCAAATCATGTTAATTTGAGTGCTTAACCAACCCACCTCCACCATACCATGCTCGAACAACCTTCAAACACTAGCTTTGAAGGATCTCATGAACTCAAAAGATAAAATAAACTAGACTGAGGCCTATAGCATAGTTACAAGGACTACAAGGTCAAAACGGAAACAACTGAGGTCAACTCCTTGAAGACAAAAACCTCAAAGGCCCAAGAGTCTGAGACCTACCACTGGTAGCCTTTCCCATAGAAGAACCCTATTGTCTCCCAAATCATGGTATAAATTCTCAAGAGTTAGTTCTCTTAACTACCGCCACCTTCTTCTAGACCTCTATATATACCATCAAAATGAAGGGAGTAATTGAATACTGGACGGAGAAAATAACGGGTCTCCTCTAAGTGTCTTTCCTGAGAATCCTTATCCGAAAGGCAATCCAGATTAAAGAGAGGGAGATCCTTGAAATTGATCACCAACTCTTGCACCGACATACCCCACTGTTGGAGTGAGAGTGGATCTTGTCACTTATTAGAAATCATGATTGATTTAAGGAATTGTGCTAAAAACCCTCTTGAAATTGAACCATAGAAAATCATCCTCCTTCCTCTCCCCCAGGTACAATTTCTACCACAAATACATAGTTCCCATTATCTGACTAATCACCAATAGAAACCAATACTTCTTAGAAGATTAGATCAAGTTAAAGGTTATCACAATATCCTAGTGTCAACTCTCCATTTCCCTATATGAGACACTACCCTCATTCTTTCCTACAGTCTTCTACTGGAAAGAATGTAACATTCTCTTCAACTGGTTTTCATCCTCCTCTAGATCAAACCTCCACCGATCAGCAAGATCGGCCAATTGAGCCTCGACTTCCTAAGCCAATCATGGACAATGACTAGGTGGAATAGTTTAAAAGTAAATAAGGAACTCCTATCCCAGATTAGTAGGGAATTTGGTTCAACATTTATTTTAACTCATAACTTATTTAAATTCACTGAAACACCCAATTAAAACAAACTCACAAGTCATCATGATGCATGTACCTCTCCTATGGTCTCTACCCTAAAAACAGTGAAGCCTCACATGGTTAATTAGTAACCTCAGAGTCCTTGCATCGGATCATGAGGGGACCTAAAATACCATTTCTTAGTTGGTCCTCTTAGGCCTATATCACATACCAAGTTCACCTAACACAGTTTCCCTAAAATCCCATGCAATCCTCACTATTCCTATAATGAAAATCCATACTATCTCTCAACCATCACATTTGATAACATTCTAACATGACCCCCTCCCACTAAAGATGCCCCTATTGAGCTGGAAATGGTGAATGAAAGATAATGACCCTCCCCCCATCCCCAAGTCCCACCACTAGTAGGCCCCTGGGTGGCGATAAACACCAAGGGTACACAAATCTCACAAAATGGGAGGCATTACACTTTTTATAGTAACCAATATCAGGAGATAAGATATATCAAACTTTAAAAAAAAATCCATGACATATATATATATATATAGAAGAATCCAAAATCAATCTCACATGCATGTTTAAAGTTAAACTTCCAAAAATACAATGAAAATATCCAAAGTAAATTCCAAAATAAAAAAGATAAGAAGAAAAATGGCAACTATCCCAACATCTGAGCTATTAATACCTAGAATTGTCCCCATAGTCCTCCTAGAAATATGGAAAAAAAATATATACATAGGGTGATAATACAAGTATACTCACCTGGGATAACCAAAGTCTCTCGTGCACAAGTGGAGAAGCATACTAATACCCCCATAAAGAAAAAAACGCCAAAGAACCTAAAAGGTATACTATCCATCCCAAATCTCACCATGGTACACACACAAAATAATTCAAATCAGGTAAATTAATATAATAAGAAAATCAATGATAGGGAACCCCACACTAATTTACCACTAATTAGCTGCTCTCACACCTGAACAAAAAACCTCATAGCGTTCCCCCTCTTCTAAAAGAACTACTTCACAACACACCCACACACACCTGGGCCACATACCACATAAAATCTCGCACGCACAAACCTAAGGCTCGTAACTAAATCTCATACCACCTAAAGAAACATGGGCCACAAAATACACCACATCCTAAGACACATGGGAACTACAACACATCTCATCCTAAAGACACCTGGGAAGCATAACTCACCTACACACACATGGGCCTCACAAACAACAACCTAGCCAATGATTCTTGTGCTATCAGCACCTTGAAGAGGGAGCAAGGAAGATCCGAAAGCAATCCATCTGTCCTCCCACATGGATGTTTTGGGAAATACACCCTCTACATTAACAACGGGGGTGTTAAACATGTAGTGCTAAACTAGGGTGGGGTGTGTATAGAATCACAAGAATGTATAGATATATATATGGGTACTAAACACATAGCCCAGTATATAGATTATCAATTTAACAACCACCCCATGATACCGCTAACTCTGTTGCAACCTCTAAATGCACAACTGCACAACCAGTCATAAAACCAATTCATAACCAGAAAAGTTTCCTTTAACCAGTTTTCAATATGCATACATTTCATTTATTTATTACATCCCAACTTGGGAAGCTACCAAACACAACCCAAGTAACAACTATACAGACAGCCCAAAAATCACGCAAGGAAGAAGGACCAAGGTAAAAAAACCCATTACATACAACTAACCACACAACCACTGCCATCCCTGGTAGCCCCTCTATGTACATGCCACATACAACCAGCCTAAGACAACCCATATATATTCCCACTACATAACAATTTCATCCATTCCACAATCAAGAATCCCCCCAACCTAGGATTCCATTACAACACATGCACTAACCCATACTCAAAACCCATAATGACCATCACCCAAGCTGTAACCCCATAGTACAAACATACCATAACATACCCCCAGAGCCAACCCCGCCTTTTCCTCCACACCCACAACTATGCATCCAACCATAGTACTATACAACCCACACAAGGCACTGAAACCGAATAAAACCATACACAACACACAACCAAACCTATCAAACATAGTGAATTCAGATTTTACCAATATTGTTCTTTAATTCCACTTTCATAATTCAGGGGTGATCATAACACACGTTTAATACTAGGGCATCCATTTTTTTAATTAGGTATACACGATTAACCAGATTTTCATATTTGAAACAATTCAATAGAGGATCCAAAATAAGTATAATGCATCACCTGTTCACATAATAGACCACCAACGACCATGATTTTCAGAAGGATACAACATATATGATTCAAAAATAATATCAAATATAACAGATAAAACAAACGATCATCCTCAACATCACCCCACCCCTCATTTTTTACTAAAGTAATTGGTCTTATTATCTTCATTTTTATCATTTTCCATTCCCCTCATTTATCTTTGTTAAATTGGTTTCAACCACACCCCCAAGAATAAATCATTACTACCACCCCACATGATACATAATTAAAAGAGAGAGGAATGAATCCATACCTTAAGAAATAGATGATTAATAACTCATCCTTCCACCAAAATAGAGGGTCACACAAGCAGCAGGAGACTCCAAGGGAAACTGAATCCAAAGGCCACAACACAAAAAATGACTCTACGGGAATGAAAGGCTCTAGGCGCACCAGGAGAAAAAAAGAAACACATAGGGAAGATAAGATATCGGCTTAGAAGATCCATATCCAATATCAATGGATGGGAGATGGTTTCAAAGTACATAAAAGTCAGATCACAATCAAGATTTTGTGGTTTGACCATTTCAAAGTCCCCAAAGTGTTTGGATATTGATGGTAATATTAATATCCATTGAAATTACTTTAGAAATGATGAAAAAAGGTTCTAAACATTATTAATGTCACATAAAATCTAAGTGGGGTGAAACTAGAAAACTGGAAAAAGATGGAAACGACTCACCAATGGGTGATCCACCGATGCGAGTCCCCAATAGTTAATCACTGATTGCAAGTCACCAATGAAACCCACTAATAACCAGCCACCGACGTGACCCACTGACAACTGCCCCACCAATGCAAGTCACCAATGCTCAACCTACTAACAACCAACCTAATGATGCTCGCCCTATCGATGCCCGACCTATCGACACCCAACCTATCGACACCTGGCCTATCAATGCCTAACCTACTGACGCTGAGCCACTAATGATGAGCCACTGATGTTGAGCCATTGATGCTAAGTCACTGACACTGAGCTAGTAAAATGAGATATTAAAACCACCTACCAATGTGACCCACCGACGTAATCTACGAACCACAACTACTAACGCAACCTACCGTTAAAAAACTATATATCTTTGGAAAAATATTTAAATGAGTCACTGTGACTCCTCAAAACTCCTTAAATAGTGTATTTTCAAATAGGATTGGACCTGAGAGGTATGAGCCATTATGTACATCTATAACCATTTCCCATTCAATGACTATGTTCCATACCCAATCTCTCAACACGCTTCTAGAGATAAGATTTGAATTCAATGTGATTAAACTTCCTAAAAACAAGGAATCATTTAATTTCATTACCAAACCACTGAGATAGTGATTTTTCACTCTTTTATACCAAGATACACCCAATTTTTCTTCATATAATTTCTCACTCTGCTCATGGAGACCCCCACCATAATACATTGATAAAAGATGGAAATTATGATCCATAACACCCTCCACCATTGGAATTTCATATTTAAACATGATCCTAGAATCCCAACAAAACCCATTAGGTGGTTTCTAATCCACCATGACCTATCACCAAAGTTAAACTAGAAAAATTCTAGTAAAATTTTTTGTTCCTGATTCTGAATGAAAATAGACTCATGTATTCCATCAATTCAAGAAGTCTAAACACATCTCATTTTTCCAAAAAGTACCTTATAGTTTCCTAGACAAAACATTTTCCTCTAAAATGATATTCTCAAAAAAAAAATTACCTATATCCACATCCAACTACTCAAAAGTGAAACAATCATACCTCCTCCAAATAACCAAAATAATAATGCTCTTGACTACCCTTAACATGATACAACACATCTAGATAATGATGCAGAGCTCTGAAGGAAACTTGAGACCATCCAAGAATGCACAAATTAGACCAAAAAACAATTTTTAATTCCCTAATTAAAATAACAAATGAATAGAACCATAATCATTCTATAAAATGATCACAGACATGCTATTGAAACTACTTTCATTTGGATCACCAAATGATATATCAAGTCTTCCACCAACACTCATATTTCAGACAAAATTTCCAATTGATTTCAAATATGATATTCTTTAAAAAACTATAAGAACAATGATATGAATTCATAGGGGAATTCTAGAGTCACCTCGACCATCCACCAACTGACCTCACTATATCCATAGAACTACCCAATCTAAATTTATTACCCACAATTACTTCGATACTCCTCACTATCGAAACACCTTGATCATTTCTTCATTAATCTAGAACTCTAAGATCCATGGTTCATCATGCATCCATTATTACATAGAATAACCAGGTGTGACCCCTTGCTCATATGTAGGGGACCACCTGAAACAATGACTACCACCCATTACTAGCTTACTAGGATGGTCATACATGGAATCCAACCAATTTCATTAAAATGAGGTCTATACCATAAACAAGACAATGGTTCTCTATTAACATTATAGAATCACCTATACCTCTCCTCAAGCATGACCACAATATGTTTCTTCATAAAAATATTAATGTAAATCTTTTTAATACACACTCATCCATCACATTAACGCATAACAAGGTTCATCTTGGATCAACCATACAACTACATATTGACCCATCTACATTCTCATTCCAATCATTGGAACATTACTATTTTTACTTTGAGTCCTCAATCATCCATTCCCACAAGCCACTCATTAATCCAATGTCATCACTCATCCCACACATGTAATCCTTATAATTTAGGCATCAAGGTATTATTCTCTCGTATCACCCAATATATAATCAAAAATACGAAATACATCTCCAATACACACTTGACTCTAAGATCCCATTGAAGATCAATAGTTTCACACTCCTATAGAACCCAAACACATAGACATGACATAACTCTATCAAGTCAATCTCATCCAAACTCATATCATGTGACTAAGAAACTATCCATGCTTATCTCTCATTCCAATCACCCTATGTGAAGAGAACCCTCAGTGATATTCAGAACCATAGGCATTTTACCAAGCCAAAAACATTTACATGGCCACTCATAACTCGAATTGCATTCTAAAATCCAAAGAATCTAATAAAACACCACTCACCCAAAATAAAACCATCTAGGATCACTATTAAATACACTTTATAACCAAATAATAAATAAACATGGATAGGAATGTAAATGATCCTTCCATACCAAACTATTCTTGAAACAAAAAAACTAAGGAATCCACACTCCATTCCTCAAATCCACCCAAGGTATCTAGATATGCTAGGAAACACTTGACTAAATATTCTTGAGGAGTTTAACCAGCCACTAAAACACTATAAACACATATATCATGTCTTGATCTCATACATGATCATTCATATATATTCCCCACGTCTAAAGGCACCCACATCCCTAGGAAAGAATCAATCAGGTTACCCCTGATATTTTAAACATTTTGAACCAACACTGTCCTTAGTTGAACCACAATGAATATTAGGTTATAATGCCTATTTCTATAAACCAAATATGAAAAAATCAAAAAAACCCAACAATAGTCGAATTACTATCTCATGAAGCACACCATATAATGTGATAAACACCCACTCTAGATTCCCACACACAATTTTTATTCAATTATACTCTTACCACTCTCAGGTTAATCATAACTAGTAGGGTTGTAAGTAGTCACTGCAAATTTCATGTTAATGTAACCACTCTAATTGAAGATACAATTTAAAAGGTATTACACTATAATAGATACACCACATTATAAAGGCTCTAATACCCGATCTCTCTCTCTATACCCACTTTCCCATTATCAAGGTCAGGTGACACACCCGGACCTACATCTGACTAAATTTATATTTTATGGTCTCAACATGACCAGGATGAAACATTATTCTAGTGCACTTAATATCTCCAACCACGCATACATATGTTCAACCCCAATTACGAATTAGGTCTACACCATATTCCTATAAGATGTAGGATTTTACTGTTCTATTTTACATCAACTGAAATTTTCCATATCATGGGTTTAGTTAATTGAAAAAGAAAAGTACAAGTTATATAAGAAAAGAAGTAAAATATATTCTTGAAATTTTATTTAGATGATGTCACATAATACTCATGATATAGGGTCCCATAATGTACTTTTAACTATTTATTTTAACACATAAAATTTACAATTGAGGCTATGTTAAATTAAATTTCAATTATAAGTTACCTAAGAAAAAACTTATAAGTTTTAATTGGAATTTTATTTAGATGAGACCATATAATTACTAAGTTAAGTAATCAAATAACATGACTTTATCCATTTATGGGATAAGTCAAGTATGATTACACCATACAATTATATAGGAAGACATTAAATAAATGGTTCTGGACATAGTAAAAAACCAAACTATGACACATTCAAGGTAGAAAATCAAAACCAGTAACACAAATGATATGTGAATTATTCTTCCATGATATGATGCATGAACACATGAAAAAATATTCCAAATCCATTAAACCATAACATTATAAATCAAGATCATCACACAAGCTAAAATCATATCAATCATAAAAGCAGACAACGGGAACAACAATACCATCCTTGGGAACATGAACTTCTCTCAAACATGTGGTATCTAGTCCCTGGAAAAAGTTCCATACCATGTACCAACAATATCCTATATCCCATTTACCTTTTACCAATGAAGAATTTAATGAAAAATCTATGATACCACTTTGTAATATCTGGATACCCCATATCAATAATAAGTTCCCAGACCAAAAATCACTATTGTACCTAAATTTTACATCCTCATAAAATAGAGGCTATCAACTAAAATTAGGGTTCTAAGGTGGTACAGTGGGAATAATATACCTGCATATCACAATTAAAAAATAGTTGGAATAATGGAGATCATATACATATTGATAAATAGTGAATAAAGATAAATCCATATAAATAAATAGTGAATGGAATCCAAGTATGTGATTATGAATAACCTAAATTAAAAAATGATATATTATTATGAAATTGAATATTAAATGTTAGGAATTGATACATAAACAGGAACCATATACATAGAAACACAAAAAACCAAATGATATACTAGAAATAACCCTACAAAATGGTTCTGAGTTATATCCGGATCCAAAAGTCCTATGACCTAGTCTATAATTCCAAATGACTTAGAATCATCATTTGTAAAGCCCAGACCTATAGTCATGTAACATCTACATGGGTACCCATGTTCTATAGAGCCTCAAGCAGGGTGAGAGTATGAATTATTAGGCCACCACCACCAAAATCTATAAATATAACCACTCTGGTAAAAAATGTGGATTCATAATTGTTATAAAAAAAAGTTTAATATTTTAAATAATATATCAAATGTAATAAATTAACCACTGATGCCCCAGGTTTACAAAGACACTAGATGTTTGACATACCACAACCAATCCTTAGGCACATGACCCTGATCAACTATACTTACATTGACCAACATCAGGTTTTCTCTAAGTATATCGTGATTATTGTGGCTCCCAATATAGAAAACCCAAGTCTCCGTGATATTGAGAATTAGTATCATCTAGCATATTTATGGGAGTTTTATCATCTAAGGACACAATCCCATATGTAACATAGACCTACCCTATGAGAGTTTTCTCATCCATGTTCATAACCCGATATGCAACCCAAACCTCCCATACTAGAGTTTTATCAGTAAATTCATAAGCCCAAAGGTATCAATGTACTATCCTATGTGAGTTTTCTCAACAAATATCATGGATTTCCTCTTATGGTTTTTTATTTAAGATATCAAACCCCACCCCATAGGGTGTTTTCTATTTAATCATCAAGATCACCCCCATGAGAGTTTTTATAAACAAAAAAATAAGGATTAAATTTTATAAAACCAATTCTCATATACTAACGAAAATCCATTAACATTTCACAACAATTTCCTCTTTCACATCTCAATATTTACTATTTTCAATTTCCAAATCCATTTACAAGTCATTAACTCACACCATTGAAATAATTTTACTTTTTATAAACCATGATATTTAAAATAAATATTTCAAAATAAAAAATAACTCACATTTCATTCAATGAACACTTTATTAGGTTTTACCATTTCACTAAGCTTTTATTCAATTTCAAACATTTCTATATACTATGTAACAAAAAAACAAAATGTATACTTCAAAATTTAAAAATTTACTTTTCAAAAATAGATATCAACTTCTTAAATGCTATTTTACTATTATATGATTTTGAAATTCCATTTAAAAATCATTGATTCACATAAAAAGTAACTTTTAAAATGTTCAAATCATAAATTACAAATTTAAAAAGATCATGCCATTGGTATTGTCAAAATACCACATTTATAAATATGAAAATATAAATTATTTTGTTAATACAACATCAATTAAATAAAATATCCATGGTGGTCGTCATGAAATTTCATTTCTTAGGGATGAAACACATTATTATTCCATTTAAACTATGATGAAGCAGCTCTTATAACATTTAATTCAAACTAGGTTGGTACACAAAAAGATGACATGATTACACAATGCACCAATTTAATTTATGGTGATACTATGGGTTAATTTAAAGGCACCACCTATGTTAGCCTTATTAGAGTCCACATTTTTGGCATTAGACTTAAAATCAGCCTCAATCATAATAAAATTAATAAGTGGACAAATAATTTGAAAATAGGCCATGTTAGACAAAAGGGTTGATAGGTTACCTAATAGAAAAATTAATGAAGATTAGAGACAAAGGGAGTAGCAACTTTACCATAGGCTCTTAATCACAAGTTTTTCCTCTTATAATTTCCATTTTTTAGAGATGAAACACATTATTGGGGAATTTTAACTAAGGTGAATCCAATCGTAAACCATTTTATTGAAACTAGGTCCATGAATTGAAAATTGAGTTCGATCATAAAAAGCAACACTAGAATTTAAGGTGAGACTTTGTGTTAATTCAAAAGGACCACATACATTAGCATTATAATAGAAAATAAATCTATTATTTACATTTGGTTCACCCTAAATTGGATGACAACGAATAAAATACAAATTATTTGAAAATAGTCTGCATTAGACAAAATGGTGGAGAGGTTTCTTGACGGTGAAATAAATGAATATTAGATAAAGGATGATTCATATCCTTGTCGTATACATTTTATCAAAAGAGACATTAGATCCAATGCCCTAAAATAAATTTGTAATCATATTAAAGGATAGGTTGAAGGATGAGGAATCCCATGGATTATAATAGACTAAAGTAAGAGTAAATGTTTGAATATAAATGATTCATGGCATGGCCCTGGTCAAATTATCAGGATAACCCTCATTCAGAAACTACCCTCCTCTCTCGAGTAGTCAGTATCCCACTAAAAATCTACTCTTTGGCCACCCACAAACTTATGGGCCTTATATGGTGCTACAACCCATAGATACTAGCTAGTTTGTGGCTCTGTACTAGCTAGATGGTGGTGCTATAACAACATGCTTTATCCCTGACTCTTCCACTAGTGTTATCCCACTTCAACTTTCCACATCTCGACTTTGATTCCTTGGAAACAAACACCAATTTGTGTAGTCTATAAAATTAAAATACTATTCTAAACCTTATATATTAAAACATTATTCCCACTAAATGAATTTTCATATTTCCCTTGTAAATTCATCCTATCTTTACATATGGGGTTTTTCATGTTTTAGGTATGATTTGATGTAAATTTGGAGTTTTGAGTAGGTTAGGAAGAAATATGGATGTGTTAGTAAAAATGGATAAGTCTTATATGTAAGGGTTGTAAGTGAAGTCTTACGTATGAGAAGTCCCAGAGGTAATGGTCCCTGAGAATAATGGTTAACTCTTATTTATGGGAGTCCTCATGCATAATTGTCACCATCTATAAGGGTGTACTCATATATAATATAACCCTCATACATAAGGGATACCGTGTTTAAGGGTGTACTCTTATGTATGATTACTCCCATATTTAAGGGTCACCGTGCATAAGGTCATACTCTTACATATGGGTACCCTCATATATAATGGTCTCATACAATTCCAAAATTTAGTATGATTATATAATGAGGGAAAAACTCCATGAGCTATTGATTCATGCAATTTTTTTTTGTGATTTATATTTAGTAGGATTAACACAATGAATATGTGTTCAATCCATGAGGCAATTTTTCCTAGTTTAGTTAGAATGTTGATTAATTGATTAGATGAATTATAAAAAGGGTGTTTCAGCATTTGAGACACAAAATTTGAGAGTACACCCAAATTATTATATATCATTCATTTCTTCTTCCCAATATAGATATTACCACAAGTTATTTACCATTTTATTTCTAGTTAATTGTTTAAGATATTTCATGATAATTAATATGACATATATTCCCTAGATTCCTTATTCTTTAAATTTTTCTTTGTCTCCATATGAAAATAAAAAATTTGAGTGATAGGGGATGATTTTGTATTTTGGTGGATTTGGAATGAATCAAATATAATTAATTGGAAAATGTGCCCCATTTGTTTTGACATTGGAAGTCCACACCATGTTACATCATTCAAGTAAGACCCCATGTCTTTAAATGTATAAATATTCATGAAGGAATTTGAATTTTTTATTACTAGATAATCCAGTTTTTAACAAAGATTATAAATATAATTCAATTAGTTTAATTTACCTAATAGGATTATTTTTATGGGTTTTTGGGTTCATAAGGGAATCAGAAGGCTAAGAAAATTAATATAAGTAGCCCCAGGTGGCTGATATAATAGGTGTTTATAGCCTGTAGCCACCGACTATCCATAGTCTAGCCACTAACTTTTTGGTGTGCTAACTAGTCACTTGGATGTCAATATAATATCATCATCTATACAATGTCCATTATATTGGTAAAATCATTCCCCCTCCTTTTGGGTTCCTCTCTTATTCTATTTAGTAATATATAGGGACGATTCTACCCCATTACTCCCATTTTAACCCTTGATGTCAGTGGAGTTATTGGATTTTTTCTTCAATGATCGAATTTACATAGATCCCTCTAGATACATATGTTGATCTGCTACTCCATTTTAGTTAATTTTTGGTTATATTGTTTTGGGATTCAATTCCCATTCCACTGGAGCATAGTGGAATCAGCCTTTCTTCTAAGGGGATTTTGTGTGGATAACATTGAGAGGTTATTATGATGATTTATTTTGACCATCACACATATTTTTTATAGGTAATTCATAGCCTTGTTTTTTCGTAGGTTTTTTGTTCACTTAAAATTTTAATGCCTACTGAATTAGAGTTTCCCATAGGGATTTTTTCTTCTTGCATATGACACTTCATGAGATGATGTCTACATATGGGTGTAAATCATTTCAAAAAGGTACATAAGCATTTGGAATGTTATATAGTTTTCACCCTTAAATTTTAATTAATTTGATAAATAATTATGGTCATGTGTTAGGGATTTTTCTCAGTTCAGGGTTGAGAGTGCCCCGTGGGTAAAGGGAGAGTGGTTGGTCGAGGTTCAAGAGTGATGATCTTGAGCAGTGATATTTTAGGTAGTTATTAATTTTTATGTTAAAATTGTTAAATTTTTTAATTATTATGTAGTTAGTTAATTAATTATAATATTATTATAATTACTTTGTTAGGATGTTTGTTTTTGAGGCAGATCCTCAGATGTCTTGGATGGGCCTTTGATACTACCATTGGGACATGGAAATAAAAGTGTAAAGATTCTAAAATGGTAGGTAGTACTTATGGATATAACCTTGGTATTATGCATTTGTTTATCCACATGTGGTAGGAATGGACCCACCACTTTCAATAGTGACAAACTTTTAAATTGTTTAAGTTGTGTAATAAAAATTAAAGCATTAGGATAAATTGCATAAGGTGTTAATGGACCTTATGGACACTCATGCACTGAATGAAAAAATAATTAACTAATGTACATGAGTATAAATCAAGCTATATTACTCGTGATATGTGTTGAAGGGGTTATCAAAGGTTGGCATCCTATGGCTACTAGTGGATAGGTCAAATGTCTAGGCTAATCTAGGAAACATGGTAAAGAGAATGGGTTTACAATAATATTTCTAGTGTTTTTTTCTAAGAGTCCAAGAAGGCCTTGACTATACCTTATTAGACCCTAGTTTAGTTTCCCTATGACTTGAGACCCTAGTGAAAGGGTGGAGTAGAAAAAAGTCAGTGATCGAACCATGTTTCACCATAGAGCCTATACTACTATTGTGATATTGAGGGTATGGGGATAGAGGTGATTGTATTTTCATTTAACTAACCCTTAATTTATATTTTTACATTCAATTATTGATTCTTGATTCAATTTGATATTCCCAAACATTCTTCCTTGGACCCGACCAATGGGCTTGATGAGATGTGTTGGTGTTTTTGGGATTCCTAGAGTCACATTATATGATCCATATTCTTTGACTTATTTTATATTGACATGGATTTTTTGGATGCAATTATTTCATAATGGATTCCTACTATCTCATAGAATCTATCTTTTATTCCACATAAGAATTTTCATGATATTGTGATTTTATGTCGAGTTTGTAGGAGATTCCCCGGGTACCTAAGGTCCCCGAATTTCCTAGAATATCTAGAATCTAGTTCTGTTGGCTTGTGGTTTTTATTATGACCACTTTAATTATTAAATGATGCCTAATTAATTTATAATATCCATCTAGTCAAGCCTACTAATGTTAAACACATATGATGGGAAAACACAATATAATTAAGATCTAGCTATTTGATATGTTGTTTTGAAGTATGACCTATGTGTTAGTGAATTCCTGGGATGATAGGTATTAGATTCGAGCCATTTGTGATATTATAGATCATAGAGATTACCAGTACACATATGATATGGCTATTGAGATGTTATGATAAGACATTTGGCCATTTCAGCCTAATCTTTGGGATGTATGGGTAACAACCAGATCCTCTATTTATATGTAGGAATGATATCATGATGTTCTCATAGGCACCCTAGAACTGGTTAAAGTGGGTATGGTCAATCATTGACATGGGCCTATGTATCATCATTATTTACTTATACTAGGATAGGACATGGTCTAATTGAGTGATTTAAATTATCATTGTCATTGTGTTGTGCCCTGAGAAACCCCAATATTTTCCAAATATGGAAGTATGGTGGTCATTTATTTTTCCTTTATTTATTTATTTATTTCAGTTGATCATTTCACGAGCTCATAAAATTCATATAATGGTTATATATTAGACCATGTTTTTGGTTCTCTACTATGTAATATACGTACAACCAACTCATGAAAGCCATGAAACATGGGTACCTGATAAGATCTCTCACTTTTCATAGGAATTGGTTGGGTAAAAGTGTAGGATATCATGGTCAAGTGGGATGACTTAGATGTGATCGAAGAGAATAATTTGTTATTTTTCATAGTGGTAATTGGGTCATGTTATCATCAGCCATTTTATTGGTATATAAATATAACCATACAAACGTGTAGTTAATTGTTGTATATTGTTGTGGTTATTTGTGACTTTGTTGTTTTTTCATTTTTTATCAATCATGAATATATATTTTCCTAATGCCTTAAACTTATCATGATAGATGTTACTTATTTATTTATTATTATATTTCACACTATGATATAGGCGGTATAACCTCCCCATGGTTCCTCTGTAGACTCCCGCTACTAGTAAGAAACCTTTGGAATTTGGGGAGGTAAGCATGAGTTAATGTGGATAACTGGGTTAATAAATCTATTGAGTGGATTATATACTAGGATGTTACAATGTGTTATTAGATGTTTTTTTATTATTGTAATATTTGGCACATTGTATCCAGGAGACTTAAGAATGTGTTAAGTACTATGATAGATATTAATCTAGTGCATCGAGATAATCTATTATGATAATAAAAATGGGTTATCAGGGAGAGGATTTCTTTTTTCAAATGTTATTATTATATATGATTATCACATTAGAAGACTAACATGGATTTTTGAGGTTTTTTTTATATTACAGGTATCTGGATTTAGGCCTTTTTCAAAACACCAAAAACATATGCATCATATTTGGTATGTAGGGTTTACATGACTTACAATCATATTAGTGTACGATGTCACTAATGACTGAGTCTCATTTGCTTAAAGTGTCAACAACTACTCATATATGTTTTTCCCATTGATGTACTTAGTTTCATTATACTCATTTGAGATGAATTGTATATATGATTTATTCCAATGGAAGGATAAGTTAATATATGATGGGATGATTGATGATGAGGATTGTGACATAGTCTATGTGAATACATGGTTTCGGGACCTTGGTTGTTCAGGATATGAACATGATGGATACACATTGGACCCCTTGTGGGTTCTTATTTTTCACGTTTAATTATTAAATATGACTAATACAATCCTATATGTAATTTTCCTATATATCTTAAAAATGAATTTTAATTAACCAAACTATATGTTGGTGATTCCTCTAACACAGATCATCTAGATTGATACCATTTTTTCAAATAATCATTGAATAGGGAGTTTTTGATTCTCAAAGAGCATTCATATGTAGACACTCTTGGTGAGAATCAATTTCCTATTAGGAAGATTGATTAGCATGATGTGTCCAACCTATGTTTACATGGGACACTTAAGTTTTCTTTGACATTTGATGATTTTTTTTTGAGATGGGAACACATGGTTTCCCATGAGTTACAACCATGTGAGATTTATCTTCAGTTAAGTGGTCAGTTCAAGTGACCCTAACCTTAGACTTGACTATTAGAGATAAGTGTGAGACCCATTGACCCTTATTTTTTACTCATACTATAGTGTTTCAAAATTTGTTTAGTTGAGTGTGACCAATATATGAAGTTATCCTAGGTTTGGGATTTATTTAGTGTTAGGGAGAGAGAGTAGGTTCTTCAGGTTGTTTGATTAGTTCATGTGTGGTGTTATTGGTTTTATAACCTATTCAATTTAATAACTTATTTTTATTAATTGGAAGCACTATTAGTGATTTGGTTTTGGTATTTAATTTGATAGGGAGGATTTTTTGGGTTCCTGATCCCATTGAATTTATATGTTTATTTAGTGGCATGGTTCAAGTGATGGTGGATCCTCATGATAGGAAAGACACCGAGTGATATATAAAAATGTGGTTGTCCTAAAAAACTAATATGTCATGGATTAGGGTTAGTATTTAGGGAATTTCATCCTAGTTTTATTGTGTGTGACTTGCAGGAGCGTGATTCAGATGACATGATAAGGTGTTAAGGATTGAGCACCCTCTACATTAGATGAAAAGAAAGTGTAACATTCCAAATGCACCCATTGACTATTTAAATTTTCATTTAATGAGTGTTAGGTGTGAGACAAGGACCGATGGAGTTTTTTTAAACATTTGTGGGCATGTCACCCCATGGTTTTAATGGAAAAAAGACTCCCTTCTATGGTCGAAGAGACATCATTGTTAGATCAACTTTGGTTACATGATTGATATGGGTGAATACTCTTCCGATATTAATAATGAAATGAGTGTGGCATGGATGGGGAGACAAGAATGTGCTATTGGAACATGTTGAGGTGATGCTCATGGAGTAGTGTAAGGAATGTAATATTGTGCGGAGACCTCCATGGGAAGTTAGAAGATTACCCTCATGAGGGATGGGTTGTTGGCATGACATGATCAATCATTAGATGGTTGAGGTAGTGCTTGGATGTTGTTGATCTGGTGAATCTAATTCATCTAGTTTTAGTTAAATACCTGTTATGGGATTTGGTCTAGAAATTGGGTAGATGCTATGTGTTGGTATCTGGTGTGGTATGTTCTAACATGATTGGAAGACAGTTAATGAGGTGACTCATGTCCATGACATGTTAAATGGGGTGAAATGTAGTGTCATCACATGGTCTAGGGGGTGAATCATGTAAAAAATGTTTTAAAGGTGTTTGATGAGATAAAAAAATATCATAAAATAAAGGGGAACTAGAAATATGATTTAGGAATGTGGTATTTGGAATGATGGGGGTATTTTGAGAATTAGATGGGACCTTTAGAGTGATGGTTGGAATATGCAGGACAAGGGCATGGGTGATGGATACTCATCTGTTTTAGTTTGTATATAGAGATGATTGGTAATGAAATATTTCTCATTAATGTTTTATTATTGTTTCTGACGCTTTTACGTCGGGGCGCATGCACGTGTCCGTCACGCATGGGAGGACGCACGGCTTGTTGCCCCGCATTCCCTCTTTCCAAAGGCGGGTGACATCCGTTCCTTGTTCAGGGACGTCTGCTCCTAGATTGAAATTGGGATGATGGGATGTCAGTTATTCCTTCCGTGGATTCCTCCTCGGAGTACGTCACTTAGTCCGGGTCTCCCTCGTAGATTTAAGACGTGTTCGTGAAGCTCATTCCAGGCACCATATCGGCATGGATACCAGTTAGTTATGCTGCTTCCATCAAGACGCTCCAAGGGGTCTTGTCGGGGCAGTAACCTTCGGTGAGGATAATGGTCACGTTGGGGTGTCTTTGGCATTTTTTGACACTCGAGATCGGCATGTCTGTCTTCTGTCCCTTATCACATGGCTTCTCGAGGGTGCGGAAGCCTGAGGGATCCCAAACCAAACACGGGGATTGTGTACCATCTGAGTTTTTCCTCATCTTCCCATGTTTATCACGGGTTATGTCGTGAGTTTAATATCTTGCGAGGACGGGTCAGACTGAAGGACCCCCTAGGGGGAACACCGATGTTGGGTCCAGCACATGGGCGGCTTCCCGGATACCATGGAGTGGAATGGGGTGGCATGATCTCACCGGGATGTGGCGGCCCGTGTAAGGATCAGGATGGGTGATAGAGTGACATGCTTGAACCTCTTGGAGGCTTCCTACGTATCCCCATGGCAGGGAATCAATGTTCGTGTAGTTCGGTGGTACGGTGGGACACCTGAAGAGTTGACCCATGAGAATGAACTCATGGATTGGAGCCTGGAGGAAGTAAGATCTCCGGGCTAGGGCATGAGCTTCCCAGGAACGTGGGCTCTAGGGGGAGGTCAGGATGAGACGTGGGTTTGAGGCATGGGGCTTACACTCTGAGGCGGCCCATAATGGTGCTGGTGAACCGACGTGAACGGGTCGGAACAACTGAGCGATGGGCTTGAACCCTGTGGAGGCTTCCTACGTACCATGTGTTAGTACGGATCAATGTCTATATAGTTCAGGGCATACAGTTTAACGTCATGATGGACGAGATACAGTTTAACATCATGAGGGTTGAGGGAATTTGGGGATTATGCACTGAGGCGGCCCATGGTGGTCGGGGAACCGACGTGGGGAGGTTAGAATGACCGGGTGGTGGGATTGAACCTCGTGGAGGCTTCCTACGTACCATGTGTTAGCACAGATCAAAGACCACGTAGTTCGTTGGTATGGGGCTTACGCATTGAGGAGGACCATAGGAGGATGTCATGGTCTATACGCGCTCTAAGCCCATGTGAGTCATGCTCGGTGTGTGAAACAAGAGTCAGCAGGGACCAGACGATCACGTCGCAATGGGTGCGTCAGTGAGAAGCAGGAAGGGGCTTACCCATTGAGTGGCCCAAAGAAAAAACAGGGGCTTACGCATGGTTTGTGACCCTGGGTGCCGTGGATTACTCTAGGATGGAGGCCCGTGGTGTGACAAAGTGCAGTGGGAAAGGGACTCCACTGGCCTTGGCGGGGGGGGGGGGGGGGTACAGAGGTTCATGGGTGAAACCTTCCGTAAGAGAGGCTAGGGGCTTATTCGCTGAGGCAACCCTTCCCCCGCATAAAAACGTCACTCCGACAAGGAGGATCTCATTACATGTGAGGAAGAATCCTTTTTCGAGGAGACGAGTAGGCGTAAAGAATGTCTGAGCTGGGGGGACCCTACGTGCGAAGCACGGGGTTGGACCACAGTTTAACGTCATGTGTTAAGGATGAGGTGCTTAACAGTTTAACGTTTTGCAGCTTGGATGAGGTGGGTTTGCTCCACACCCCTAGGGCTTACATTCCCAATTCCCTCTACCCCTTGTGGGAGGGAAGAAATTGGCAAAGCCGTACTGAAGGGGGGCGTAGGGCGAACCGTTGAGGGGACCACGTTAGCGTGGCTATGGTGGATGGGGCCTTTGCAAGGAAGCTTCCCAGGTGCCACTAAGGAGTGGCAACGAAGGACGGGGCTTACGGGTGGAAGAAGCCCATAATTTCTTCCTCATGTATGGTCGTGTGGGCATCCCAACTCACTGGTGGGGTGAGGCATGCACCTATGCGCTAGTGCACAAGCGGGATAATGCAAAGGGCGTTGGAATCGGCCCGAACAAAGGGATATAAAAAGTGTGAATCACATTTATGACATTCGGAACACAATGAGAGTAGCATTGAGATAGAGGATAACTGCTGACCATGTTCGCAACACAGCATCCTATCGCGTTAGCCTAAAATGGGGACCAACAAATGAGGGGTCGACTGCTGACCGTGTTCGAAACACAGGACCTGAGTCAAGGCGTTGTCAAAAGTCTTTCGAGGCATTGGCCCAGAACGGCAGGCGGACCACAGTTCAGTCATCCATACTATGAAAACAGTCTAACCAAAGGTCTATCATCCATATTTTTACAGTAGGCAGACCATAGTTCAATCATCCATACCATTAGGGGGTCCCTTCATACTTGGAAGTGGATGTAGATCCGAATGAAGGACACGAAAAGCGTGAGGTGGAGTGATGGAATGTTTGAATGGATTCCAATGCTCTTGAAACTATGCCACTGTAATAATGGCATTAGGAATCTTATGCATGGCGCATAAGGCATCTCTTATTTGGAACAAGAGGCATCCTATGATTGGATCACAGGGTTTACTACAGTTTATAGTCATGTAGATAAGACTACTGGCATCTCATTCTTGGCGAACTAGGAATCTCTTATTTGGAACAAGAGGCGTCATATTATTGAATGATAGGGCATTCTTATCAGGGGAATTGATGATAAGAATCTCAAATCACGACATAGGAAATGAACCAAGAGGCATTTGTCAACTCAAGGTGTTTCACAGTGTGCAAAGGAGTATCTTAAATCATGGTAATCCCTAGGTGGAAGGTGGGTGTGCATAAGGTTGCAATGGAAAATCCCGACATCCCGGCCCAAAATTCCGCGGTGCGACTCTCCATTTTTTATGGAGGTTTGTGATGGTAGCGAAGGGACCGGCGCAGAGGGTCGGGACCGCAGGCCGACACTGACCTCTAGCGGGGGTGCAGGGGCACAGCCCCCGTAGTATGGACCTGAAGGCACAAGCCAGTATACTGTTGCGTGTAATAGGAGCGACACACAGGATTGGTTGCACGCAATAAGAAAGGTCTACGTGAAATAGGGCAGTCATGCGCGCAATTGAGGCTGCTGCGAGGGAAAACACCAGTTCAGCGCGTAATTCAGGGATGCATGCGAAAAGGGTCGGGTCAGTGCATAAAGGAAGGGATTGCGCGCAAAAGAAGGAATTGCATGCAATGGAATGGGTGGGCGAGAAAAGGAAGGATTGGGCGCCACTTGGCCGGCCTGCGCGCAAAAGAAGGAATTGCGCCCAAGGGTTGAACCCCGAAGGGGTTGGAGTTTAGTCTATGCCATGGGGATCTCATGCAAAGGCGGATCCCAGGGCGACTTGGTGTGGAAAATAACCATGGTTCAAGACCATATTGTGCAAGAAATTATGCGCACTGGAGCTGGTTCAAATTCCTCTACCGTGAAATCGAAGGGGTCACCATTTATTTATAGGCATCCTGGGGCGCGAAATATAGGGTTGCGCAAAATAATTGCCTGACAGAGGCGGTGGCGAGAAATATCAACCGCGCAGGATGCGGGCGCGAAATTATTTCACGCCGGCGTAGGGACATTCCACGAATCCTGGGTTGCCTTTTGCGAGTGACATTTTTTCTGCGCACTTCACCCTTTTTTCCGTGCAACACTTCTGGGACCTCCGGAACGGGCCTCTGAGTTCGAATATGGATTCTCTTCGTCAGTTCGAAACTTCCTCTAAGAGTTACATACTTTTTTGGCGTCTACAATTATGTTTTTTGCTGTAGTGACTTGGAAACTACACTAGGTGGGTCATTGGACTACTAGGAATGCATTATAGAAGGATGTTTTGATGGTGGAGAGAACCATGTTCTATAATTGGTCATTATATGCTGAGACATATGGTGGGAATTTCCATCAGATAGATGGTCAGTTGGATGATGACACCATAGTTTCCCGGGATGGATGGGTGTGGTTGGGAACCATCTTGGCAGTCTACTAATTATGGTATGTTGTAGATCAAATTTTGATGACTCAGGTTCCATGTTCATGGGTCTGTTCAATGGGAGCTCATATAATGTTCTAGGGTAGAGCACAATGAATTAAAGATCTATTGGTGAACCATGTAGTTTGGGTGTATATATTGAACTGTCAACGAGACTTCTCATGGATGAGAAGTGTTATGGGAGGGATAATCTAACACACCAAGTTCATATGAGTCTAATTATTCCAAAGGGAAATTGATATTTTGATTAATAGATGGGAAAAATGTCAAACATGGGAAAGGATTCAAATTTTGGAATATAAAACTTCTTCAGAGGCATATTTTGGATAGGTATTGGTGGTCACAAGTGAGTGAGGAGGATCAGATAATTTCCAAAATAAGCATAGGGTTATGGGGCTATAGGGTGGCTATATCATGTAGCCACAAACCCACCACTGCGAGGCCACTATATCTCTGATGGGATAACAATATCTTGGGTATCCTATTTGCCTCATCGACTAGTTGGTGGTGAAATACTAACTAGTTTTGTTCATTAAAGGGGGAAAATACCCTTTTTCCCCTATCAGGTTTTTATAGGGGCCAACCACTCCTCTATTATTTTTTTCGGTGTAGTGTTCAATATTCTTTTCTCCAAGATCCCCTCTTTACCCTTGATGCATGCAGGGTTCATCGATATTTTCCATGGAAATGTAAGAGGCATCACTCCCTCTATTTATATCTTTGGATCTACTCTAGTCATTATTTTTTTTTGTTTTATGGTTTAGGGATTTGTTATTGATTTCACTAAAGCATGGTGGAGTCCATCATTCTTCTTGTTATTTTCATGTATATTGAATAGTGGGGTCTCATGATAATTTTTTTCTATTGTGGAATATCATTTGAATGGAGGTAAGTCATTACCTTGGGTTTTCATTGTTTTTTTATTTAATCTAAATTATAATTCAAAGTGAATTGGTTTCTCATGTTGGGTATCTTTGCCTCCTTGTATAGGGAACATCCCATGATTGTGTCTACCTAGGGTTACACATTATTTTAATGAGGTGTATTTTTTTTAATTTTCTATGGTTTTAAACATTAAAATTAAATTTATTTAATAAGGTAATTTTGGTTACTAATACATAAATATCAAGTATAATTTTTAGTATTAAAATATATTACAATTATGATATAAATGATTAATTATTTATTAGGTATTTATAATATATATTCATATTTGGTAGGTTAAAAAAATTTTATGTAAAAAAGTAAAAGGTAACAAATTTATTGACTATTTATACTACAATATAGATTTCCACGACTAAGGATGATTATAGGATTCTTTTGGGAGTTGGAATTGAAGAGGCAACATGAAAAAAATTGAATCTACTAGAAAATATAAATTCAACCACTAAAAAATAAATTTATGATGTAAAAAAGAATAAAAGATAACAAAAATCATGAATTTTATGGTGTGAATAAATTTTTTACTCTATTAAAGTGTCTAAAATTTCCTAGATTCATCCTTTTGGTAGGAATTTTGAAAGGAGAATTGCTTTTTATGACTTGATAAAACCATTTAACACACGAGATCTCTATTTATTACCCAAGAATCATTTTTACTATAATAATGGTAAATGAAATCCATATAAATCACCCTTATATCTCTATAAATAGAGTAACAAGATGATTCTTCCATGGATTGATCCAGAGACCAAATCCTAGGGTGAGTTGTTTTGCTACTACGTTGTCCCCCACTAGTCTTTCTCTAAATCTTTCATTATGATTTTTTCATTCTCCCTTCCCCATTATGTTCTAATTGATTGAAAGGGGGGGTAATATCGACCATGTGATAGGGTAGTGTAGAAAAATAGAAAGTTTGATTCTTAATTATATTTTATTTATATATTATTCAAGTTGGGTTTCCACAATTTTTAATTCTAATTTCCAATTTTTTCCTTTTAATTATCCCATTAGCATTTGGAAAACATTAAGAGAGTCAAAATATTAAGTTACAAAACTTGTTTCCTAAGACTATACTATTATAATTTGGTAATCTATGACCATTAAGTTTAAATAAGATATTAGGATAAATTAGTGAATTAAAACCCAAAATTAACAGACTTAGGGAAATAGGGAAATTTTTTTACTATTAAGGGGATACCCTAATCATCAAATCCTTTCCATCCTAACTCTGAAACCAACAGTGAAATAATAAAATACGTTTATAATTACAGTTGCACCTAAATCCTAAAATCTACAAAACTCAAGCATTATTTTCCACTTGATTATCAAAACCTCAAACTTCTTAAATTTTTATCTCTCTAACATTCTGAAGTAATTTCACAACCCAGTATGATTCTTACCACTTATTTAAGTCAATTTAATTGGTTTTTATTAAGTACATAAAATATAATTCACTGTTATATGGATTCAATAATGAATTTACTTCATAATATATTTTAATTAATTAGTTTTGAGTTTTTAAGTGTATATAAAAATTAAAATTTGTTTATCCTAGTAGAAAATAAGTGATTCTTCATGGGTGGTCAAATTTCTGGCATTAATTACAAGGATGGTTGACAATTAATTTTTATGTTTTTTATTTTATTTTATTTTCTCTATTTTCATGTGGTTATTTTTATTTTTTATGGAAGAGATTCAATAAGATGATAGATTCCCCTTCCCTCTAAAGGATCAGACACAACCACTCAATGAGTATAAAACAATGAATAATAAATCATGAGAATTACCACAATAGTATCCAAGAGTGGATGACACCACACTTCATTACATGGAACTAAATTTCGAAGAGGCATGTCACGAGTAAAGAACCATGGATATTGACGTAGAGTTAAGTATCACTTTCGATGTTGAATTTTTTCTTAAACATGATGCCCTTGATTTTATAGGTTCAAAGGATGATTAATAGGATTATCTTATTATAGAACTTGATTTAACAAATAGAAAATTTATTTTATCATATAAATAATATAAAATAGAAGAATAGGGTACCTTGACTACTGTTATTTTTCACATATTCCTTAATAAATTTGGATTTTAGTCAGAGGAGGGAGAAATAGAAGAGTAAAATATATATTCCATGTTTACCATATAATTTAATGTTTATTTAATATCATTGTATTCTAATAAAGAAGAACTATAAACACTCTATGTTGACTATGTAGAATAAAAATAAGTTTCAATTAAAGATTAAATTGAGGATTAGGCACCTAAATTGAAAGAGATCCTGGAATAAATTCCACAAACATAGTCATCCAGTTAATAAGAAAAATTCAAATTAATATAGACTGATGATGGATTCTTCCTACTCACCTTCAATCAATCAAATTTTATTTCTAATCCACTTCATTTCATATTGATTACATCAAGGAGGATAACAAATGATCCTGATGCACTTTAAATTTAGAATTGAGTTGACCTAAGAAGGTTAGTCTTGAATCAAACTCTAATCAAATTCCTTAGGCATGGTCAAGATAAATAACAATTTAAAAATAGAAACATACATGAGGAAAAACTATTTTCTTATTTATTTATTTATTAGGATATTTTTTTTATTCTTAGTTGTACACACTCTCCTTAGAGTCATTCAAAATTCATTAATAATGGATTTTACTTTCACTTGTGTGTTTTTATATTTCAGAACCATTAAGACACTGGAAAACATTCTAACAAGGGGGTGTATGAAAAATTCCTATCATGAACCTCACATTGGAAGAAATTTCATATCAAAAATTTAGCGTGTCTATGAAATGGGAGTGAGAATTTAAATTCAATAATTTAAACTGCAATCTCCATATTTTATTTTTTTTAAGATTTAACTACCATCAGTATTTTGTGCCTTAATTCTTGTATTAATCAAATGAACTAAGAGATAGAAACTAGTAAGTATTATTACCATTCCATGATTTTAAATTTCTTTTTCATTAAATTAGAATGAGAGAAATATTACAAATAGTTATTATAGATAAATATATGGTTTTATATTTGGAAAATTAATGACTTAGAGGGAATGATTGATTTTAGTAAATAATATTTTCTATGCTTTTCTCTGCCTTAAAATTATTATATTTACCTAAATTTATTTTATTATTCATTTGAATTTATATGAGTAATTTCCCCAATCATTCATAAAATTATGGAGATTTTTTTATCAACCAATTTTTTACAATTATTTTTAAAAATTGTTTTTTGAGAGACTCAAATGCGTTTTCTTGAAGAACATGTTTGTTTTTTTATAAAAAATATGACTAAATAAAATAACATTTAATTTTATTAATACATCATATTCTTCAAAACATTATAATTAGACCCACCTTCCATTTATCCTTATTTATCCTATAGAATCTATAAGTGAATTTGATAGGAAATGAGTCGTGATACAACCCTATTATATCTATTCATACAATACTCGTAGTATCTTGAATGATATTTGAAATAATAACTACGGGAGAGAGGATATCCATGGTGGAAGGGGTTATAATACAATGATGATATTTTTATGGGGTATAATGATTTTTATTTAGAGAAAGGCTATGTTTTATTCATTGTATTTTTTATTAACATATCATTATATAAAAAAGGGAAAAAAATTTGTGTCATAGGAGGATTGAAAATCACCATTTATAGACCAATGATCATTTTATAATATAATGTTAATTGGTGTATTTGATATTTTAATTCATTTAAAATTTCCAAAAAAATGATAAAAATGTAAAAAACGTAAGAGAGGAATATTTATTCATTATGATTTCTTTAACCATGAGCTCAATTTTATATTATCTTGGGGAAGAGATAGAAAAAATATTTAATGGGATATCTCTATTGAGATTTTTTTTTGAGTATCATGAAAATTAATTTAACATCAAACTCCTTTTTTGGATTTTTTTTGTTTTAAAACCATTACCCACATACCCAAAAGCCTCGGAGACATTTGAACCATGATACAAATCACTAATGATTTTATATGAATTTTTTCATTTCATATTGGAGGGTCTAGATTCCTTGAAATCATATGGAAAGTGACATGTTTTTTAGGTTTAAGTTAAAATTTACTATCATTTTTTACTTTGATGATCAGAGGAAAAATTAAATGTGAGATAAATTAAAAATGACATGCATATTAAAAATGAAATAAAACTATAAAAATGGATGAATGAAAAGGTGTGACTATTTCAAAAGTAGAAAATTAATATACATGGTTGATTTTTTTTCTTTGAAAAATGAATAATTAAATAATTTTACTACATGACACTCAAAAATTGTAAATTTTCATTTGATAAATTTATTATATAAACATTTAATTTGAAATCATGGTAAGGTGAGTGTCCTTTGTAGAATATTGATATTTCATCATTGAGGACATGTTTAAATTCAATCATTGGAAGATTTTATTCATGAATTTCTTTCATTATTTTTCATATTAAAATTAATTTTTTTATGATTTAAATGATTAATAATTTTACAAATATATAATCTATTAGTTCATATTTGGAAGGTTACAAGAATTTTATAGAAATATGAAAATAGATCAAATTTGATAGAAAATTTCCACTAAAAGATGAAATTTATTGATAAAAGATGATCATATGATGTTTCTAAGGGTTGGAAATAAAGAAGTGGGATAAAACAGATTGAAACTACTACAAAATATTCATCCAGTCCCAAAAAAGTGAGTTTAGGATGTAGAAAAGTAAAAAAGTAGAATTGGTCTGGTGACTTTTATGGCGTGAATACATGTTTTCTATTGTGAAAGTGTATTGAATTTCTCATATTTTGGCTTTTATGGATATATTTATTGGAGAATTAGTTTCTATAACATGAGACCACCATTTTACACTCAGGACTACCATTTATTCCACAATACTCATTTATGACTACAATAATGTTGAATTAAATCCAACCAGAAGACCCCTAAAGATCTATAAATAGGGGATAAACTACTTCTTCCTTGAATATATCTAGAGAACAATACTTGTTGTGAGTTTCTACACTCCTTCATTATTCTCCACTTGTCTTTCTCTCCACATATCATTATGATTTATTTTTTATTCTCCATTATCTTCTAATCCCTATTTTTAGAATGTGGGGGTAATACCCACTTTACACTATGGTAATATAGGCATAGAAAAAAGGTTATTTAGGCTTGCATTTTGTTTATATACTTTTCGTATTGGGTTTCTGTAATTTCTAATTATGATTTCCAGTCTCTTTATTTTTATATTCCCATGGCCATTGGTCAAACATATGGAAAGTCACAATTTTAATTGTGTAACTCATTTCATTATACTATACCATGACCATTGGGTGGTCTAGGTAGCTTAGTTTTAAATGTGGTATTAGGACAAACTTATTAAATTTAAATCCTAAATTATTAGAGTATGAGAAATATGATATTTTTTCACTAAGGTGGGGTGAACCTAATCATCCAATCATCCTCATACCAACTCTAAAACCAATAGTGATTTAATCAAATAAATTTTTAAATCTAGTAGTAACAAAACCCTAAAATCTATAAAAACATGGAATAGTTTCCCACTTTATTATCAAGACCCAAAATAGATTTAATTTTTCTCTCTCCCCATCTCTAAAATTTTTTCAAAACTCAATCTATTTCATTCCCCTTCTTTAATGAAATTTATTTTTTTATTTTAAATACCTAAAATATAATTCACCATCTCACGGTTTCAACATCAAATTTTTTGCAGACTAATTTTTAATTAATTTATTATTATTGATAGAGTCTATATAGATATTTTATATTTTTTATCTTTATAAGGAATTAATGATGTCCAGTGGGTGGTCCGTCACATGTTAGGGACTCTTCTTGGTTTGAATTTTGGAGTACACTACCAGTCATGGGCGAGTGGTTGGTCACGGTTCTAGTGTGATATGTTTGACCGGTGATATTTTAGGAAATTGTACCTCTTGAAATTAAAAGGGTTGAATTGTTTATTTTTTTAAATTAATTATTTAATATTAATGTTACTATAATTACTTAATTTTTTTTAGATAGATCCACCAATGTATTTGAGTATAATGGATGGGCCTTGTCAGTATCTTTCAGCACTTGGAAATAAATTTAGACAGGTTCTAAAAACGTTAGGTGGTCTTTATACATATACCATTGATATTATAAATTTGTATATCTATATATGGTAGGTGAGGCCCAGAAAATTTAGAAAACAATCATGTTTTAAATTGTTAAACATGTTTAATAGAAATTTTAGTCTATGTTTAAATTTCACGATGATTTAAGGACCTTGATGGAACCTCGAATAGCAGTTAGACATGCTATCCACTGATGTTTGAGATTATAAATTGAACTATATGACTCAGGATGTCTTGAAAGGGGTTATCCATGAGAGTTATTGATAGAAAAAAAAAATATGTATATTTATTTAAATATAAAACATAGTTTTTTTTGAAATTTAATTGATTAATATTTTTGATTTTTGATTTTTTTATTTATGGAAGGATATAATAAATAATAGAAAAATATAAAAAAAGTGATAAATTCATTATAAAAATGATGGCCCCAATCGTATGATAACTATAGAACCAAGTATGTATCTTATATTTCAAGAATCACTCCTAAATGAGGCTGAAAAGTATATAATTTCATCATTCACCTCACGAATTAGTCATTAACAATATAAAGTTAATTATAAAAGAGTGATGGGATGAAGGATGGAAGAAAAAATGTGGTTTGGGAGATAAATATCACTTGTTATGGTGTTACACACATATGTCACAACATTAAATAAAGATAAAATTTTCAAAATGTGAGTATAATCCATGAAATTCTGAAAATAAGCTTGTCTTTGAAAAATCATGGTGTGATAGGAGTTACGCCATGAAATGCTTTTATGGGATGAAAAGAATCTAATTTGCTGTAAGATAAATCATTGAACACACATCTATTTACCCTTTATAACCAAGGATGACTATTAACCATCTGTTAGGAAATTTATTATGCCTTAGGGGTATGTTTAAGACTATATATAGATGGAAAAGGGGATCAGAATAGTATGTATATCACACATAACCAACTGCTACACTATAGAGTTAGGCAACTTCTACTTATGTTTTTTGCATCCGATTTTTTTTTATATTTATTTTTCCATGAAAATTAAAATTCATATGTTAAATTAATGTTTTTATTATTCCATTATATCTACATCTCTCTAACATTCACTAGTATCTCTTAAATTCTCAATGGTGAGTGGCTAATATGAATATTATCCTTGGGGGGGGGGGGTTAATGGTGTTTCCAAATTCTTGTACATCAAATTATTAATGTTTTTATTTTATTTGCATTGAATGAGAGAGAAGTGTATGGGTGCGATTATCATCCACCATGGCATGAATCTCAACATCATCCTTATTCACTGCTAAATCATTGTTACCTCCATTATCTCAGGTATACTATTCATATGATGTAGTTGAAAAAACCTGAGGGATGAAAATACATATGATGTAGTTGAATCATGGAAGATATTACTTTCTCGATCAAGGTGTTGTATCGTATTTTTAAATTAGAGGAGGTGGGGTTTGTTTAACAGAAGATATCGCCAAGTTATTCAATATTTGACACTCAAAGTAGAGGGCAGAAATTCATGTATGGTGATATGATTTTTCAAATTAAATTTAGACAATAATAAATGAATAATTAAGAATCCCAAGTAACCAAACCTAGGTTTAAGACCTTTATTTACTAAAAATATTTATTATATCTACATATGTATTTTCGTTATCAATTTCATTATCATTATATCTTTATATTATTCCCTATTTTTATTAATAATAAAATAGAAAAACTATTAAATGTGAGTTAGGAATATACTTTGATCGAATCCATTTCTACTCAAGTGATATGGCCTAGGTCAACCGCTCTGATGCACTAGGAAAATAAATTTAAGTTTTTTCATATTAGTATAATAATCATGTCAAAACATGTTACTATTTCTATGGAGCTAAAAAATCATTCTTTCACTATTTTTATTTTAACATTGTAACTAGGTTTCTTTATTATTATATAAAAAAATAAAATAAAATTTTTGACTCATCCTTTTTAATGGTGTATATTGATTCATTTTTTAACATAGGTGAGGGAATTTTGGAAGATAAATTTTGAAGAGTAGGCATTCTATAAATTTATAACATGAATGGAGGAGGACATGAAGGGACTAACATTGGACCACTGTTTAATTAAAGGGGGAGACACATTGTGTCACCACACTGTTTCATTAACATGGTTCATTAAAGATTTCGTGCGGCCTCGTCACTGCACCACAGCACTGGCTGGTCACTATGTCGTAGTAGAAACAATATGAATAAAATAAACATTGAATTTCTTTTAAGTTTATTTTATTTTTTACTAAAAGTCTAAAAATTAACTTTTTTGGTTGACCCTTGCCGATTTAATTTAGGTCAATTCTTGAAAAATCTCATTATTCTAAGATCAAAGTTGCCCTCAAATTTTTAACATGGGAACCAATTTAGATGTTTCCAAAACCGCACATGCATTCCATTTTAATTCTCCTAAAAAATCTCAAAAACTATCTTTTACCCTCAACCTGCACCGTTTGAGGATAATTCCTTCTTATAGAGAACATTTCATTGCGAACTCAACAATGATCTCTTATATTTTAATCCGAGTTACCATTTGTGAGTTATGAGGATTTGAAAATAAAATAAATTTTATTTAAATTATTTTATTTACGTAGAAGTCCCAAAAACCAAATTTCTAGTGTTTTAGGTTAGGATCACTTTAAAAACCAAGGTTCAATAACTCCTTCTACTAATCTAATCACTACGTCATGATGGTGTTCCATAAAAATGTGACCTAAAGGACATTCATAATGAATAAAAAAGAAAAATTAAATTTCCATGATAGAGAGGGGGTTTTATTTAGATTCAAATCAGGGATCAAATAATAATCTTTATTATGTGTTCTTCATAGTAGAATATCTCTCACAAAAGCTCCAGATTTGAAATATTTCTCCCTCTTAATATGTTGTGTCTTACCTTACAATTTTTATAATCCCCTATAATATTTTGAATAACCACATATAAAATATTCCTTTATCAACTGTAACATTTCATATGATAATTATCTGTAATAACCTGAAAATTATATGTAATTTTATAAGTTATATATAATTATTTCGAGACCAGGTGCTGAGACGACATGCGGTTCCAAGGCCCAGAGTTCCTGAAATGATCTCTCAAAAATGTTATGTTTTAAATAGTGTGTGCAAGCGGTTTTCCAGGAAAAGTGTAATAACTCTTACACAGGTGCCCGAATCAGAAATCTAATGGCGCTGTAACGTTCTGGATGGTGGGTTTACCCTAGGCTAGACTTACATTTAATTGGATCAGGCCTCCATTGAGAAAACCGGAAAATAATATAACCATAAATAAAGTAATTTTATTTTCCAAATGGTTATAACTAATGAATGGTGACTCAAATTGAAAATTTGAGACCACTATTGAGCTCGTGAGGGAATTATTTCCTTAGACAGAGCCTAACATTGGCCGGCATGGGTCAACATTTGAAAATAGTTTTTGTTCGTAAATATATTAAATTAATTATTTTATTTTATTTTCAACTCCTTATAACTCATAAAAGGTAACTCGGATTCAAAATCTGAGAGTATCATTGAGTTCTTTAGGGTATGATTTTTATAATAGATTATTTTTTTTGATTTTAAAAAATTTATTTCCAAATGAAATGACTATTTTCCTCAAGAAATGTTCATATGTAATTTTAATTGAATTTTCATCTATAGAAACATCCATTAATGTTAATTTTTATTCACATGGGATATTATCTAATTATATCCATTTTATCCATTAATTATATGGTTCATTATAGTGATGTTGAGATTTTGATGAAACTGGTTTTTTTACCATGGGTTAATCTATGATAGAATGATATATGTTTTCAGGATTTTTTATCATACATATGAATGGATTATTTGATGGGTATATCCATTATAGAACTCCAATACATTGAATGATAGTTAATGGTTAAGATCTCAAAGTGTACATGGGAGGTTACTCCAAGCACAAAGTAAGTAAATGGGTGTTTAACTCAATCCAAACATGTGACAAATTTATGGTGGGTATGGTTAACCTAATATTTATATGATTATAATTATTCCACTCCCAATGAATTGTTCTTATCCTTATGACATGATCTCATGGCTCAAGATATTTTATTCTTCTATGATTAAGGTCTTATTATCTATCAAAGAATTATTCCATGATTCTGGTCTATGAAATATTGGGTATGAATTTAAAATGTTAGGATCATGTTATGAAAACCATATTCTCATGATATGATTAAATAAAATCATTTATTTACATATACTATGTATATCCTTTCAATGAATCAAATCTTGAAATTTCTTATGTTTCCTTTCCCCATGTTATGATGATAGGTCTTAAGTTCAATATGGCTATGAAGTGAACTACATGAGCAGAACCTCATGGTATATGTCAAATTTCTTTTATGATATAAGATTATTACTTATGCAGTATTCAAAGACACTAATAAATTACTTTCTTAGAGAGTGTATGATTATTATATTAATTGAATATTCATATAAAATGTCACAATATTTATATATGTGATGTTTGAAGTTCCTCAATTGGTATCAGAGAAGGGTTTTATTATTTTTAGAGATTTTGAATATAAAAAATTTCTAAAAACCCTTGGGATAAATCTAAGTATAGGATGATATTGTGAATTTTTTTAAAAACCTAGATTGTGTGGGTTTTAATGAAAATGAATCCTTGTCTATATATTGGTATGTGGATGTGGTTGTGACACATATGTACTTAGGGGTCATAACTCTAAAAAATGTGTATTGGGAATTAACTAAATCACCACTGGTGCATAAGGTGTAAGCCTATGACAAATCACTTAGAAATAAAATCCTGATGGATATGACGGGGATAATTCATATTTTATTACGAATCATTATGATGTATTCAAATATGTAATGACCTTGGATGACCTAGGTTAAACCTAAGCTAACATATATTATAATTAAGGTGTCATGATTTGGACATGTTATGAATTAATTTTCATTATTAGTTTATTTATCACTATGATTATTGTTTCTCAAAATATAGTTTTTTGTTTTGGAAAATGGATGGAACCATGAGAAATCATGTTGTCCTCAAATTTGATGGAAAATAAAATAATTATCCTACTAAAAATTTAAATGTTATTGGAATTGAAATAATGAATATTATTTCTATGATAATGAAAATTGATAAATCTATAAATCTTGTTGAGCATTGAAATTTGATAAAGAGAGGGAAAAAAATTATTGAGTCCTTCATGTGGAAACATACACCTTTATTTAAGGGATATTATAATCCACTGATTTCTAAGAAAAGGATTAGAAACACAAAAAAAGACAATTCATTTTCACTAGTTCTTAGAGTATAAGAAAGTTATTTTGGTTGTTTCTTGTTTAGAAGGTGAAGATAATTATGGTTTTCACTTATCAAGAACATGAGGAAATATGATGAAATTGAATCAGTGGTGAGGGATGGGTTTAGGAGGATATTTTTCAATAATTAATTTCCCCATACTATTTATATGAAAACACGGAAGTAATTCCTTGTGAAGGAGTAGAATGATGTTGAATGAATTTGTACCTATGATAAAAAATTTACAAGACATCAAAGGCATGTTTTAATTATTATCATTGAACCTCATAGTAATATTTATTGATTCTTAATTTTCATAAAACCATATCTCTAAAAGGTATTATGCCTAAGAGACTTTAGTTGATATGATGAAAATTTTCGATGTTCTACCTAGGTAGAAATAGGGATTAGATTCCCCCATCAATCACATGATTTCGATGATAAATGAATGATGTAATCTAATGAAAATTATAATAAAAAACCATGTTGGTAAGAATATGAGTGTTAATTTAAGTTATATGTGTTGAAAGAAACATATTGGAAATTTTCTTAGGGGTACAAGTAAATTACTTTTTTAAATGATGAACACAAAAAATTAAAATTTCCATGTGATAAGAAGTGTTTGTTAAATGATTTGAATGGTGAGAAATCTCTGAAAAATGTACCACCCATAGTCCAATGATTTAAATATAAGTATTTTGGTCATTATGATAATTGGTGATTGAATATTAGTGTTAATAACAATGATCGATTTCAGAAACATATTTTTTTAGAGATAAAGGGAATGTGCGTGTGATCTCTATTTCTGATATGGGTTATGAGAATGAAGTGGTGAATGGAACAATTTCAATACACATTATAACTAATAACCTATTATTTTATTCTAGTCCACTCATTTATGTCTAAATAATTTAACAATGGTATCACTTTTCTACCTCAATGATTAGATATCGAATTGTTTGTGAAAACACCTAATGGTGTGTCAGTTTCTACTCAAGTTTAGTTTTATTCTTCAATTGATGTTTGGCTACATTTGATTCTATAAAATATTGTTATTATCCTTATATTTTTATTTTTTTTATTTTTTTTCATGGATTAACTCTCATTATATAGATCTCATATATATTTTAATGAAGGGAATGAACATTTCATATTCTGAATGACCTTGTGATCTTTTATCAGAGTGAGGATTAATATGAGATTCTAATAGAAATTATTTCATTTCATTGTTCGTGATTTATATTCATAAATGTTATTTATATCATATGGTTGGGGATAATCTCCATGTTAAATTTATGCCTATTTTTTGGAGTTTGTGGATGTATTTTCAGAATATCTTCAGAATGTTCCTACAAATTTTGTAAATGATTTTACAATAGAGCTCATATATAGTTATATAATTATGTCAATGAATCCATATAGAATTTCATGTTTGAGTTATATGAATTAAAGAAGCAACTCATAGATAATACAGATAAGGGAATCATTTTAATAAGTGTTTCATCAGGTTGTACTCCTTTTATTTTTCTTAATAACGTATATGGATCAACATGACTCTACTTTTATTATCATAAAAATAATGTTTTTAGGATTTGAATAAGTAACCTTTATCTCAAATTGATTATTTCTTTTATTAACTAATATTAAATTATACCTTTTTAATAATTACCACTATTTTGGATAAAATTAGTTGAGGTTGAAAAGTGAAAACATAACTAAGACAACTACCATATGGGCTATTGTAACTATGAATATATAGGTATGACATTTGTACTTACTAATTCCCCTATTATATTCATCAATTTAATGAATATAGTATTCAGATATTTCTTTGATCAATTTATTGTAGTATTTATAGTGGATATTATTATATATTAAATTAATATGGTGGAGGATGAAGATAATATGAGGATTGTGTTGAATACCCTAAATAAGGATAAAATATTTTTGAAATTTTTAAATATGGAATTCTGGTTAAAATAATTTCATTTTTGGGTTATATAATCTCAAATGGGCTTATATTAGTGGATCCATTGAATGTTATAGTTTTTGATAAATGTATTAGACCAACATCTATGAATGCGTTATACATATTTCTTAGATTTTCTTAGTATAATCAACTCACTTGGAAGAATTTATCATTGTTGTATAATATTCTCTCTATGTTAAAATAGAATCTATTGATCATCCTTTTAGACAGATGAATGTAATGAGAATTTCAAGATGCAAAAAAAAATGTTTCTTAACACCCATTTTCTCACATTACCCTATAATAGATATTGTTATGTTATCTATAATGATTCATTAAATAACCGATTGGGATGTGTTATCATTTAGATATAAATAGTGATAGCATATACCTCTAGCTAATTGAAAATTCATAAGGAAAACTACTCGACACATGACTTGGAGTTAACAGTGTTATTATTTTTATTAATTATATTAAGGAATTTCCTTTACAGGGAATTTTGTGATATATATCATGATCATAAAAAAATAAATTATATATTCAGAAAAAAATAGTTAAATACACACCATATAATATGGATAATGTTAATTTAATATTATTACTACTCAATAAATTACCACCCTGGGAAACAAAACAAGGTAGATAATGCAATGAGTGAAAAGTATTATATTTGATTATCTATTATTAGGATTATAAAGGATTTAATATCTATTTATATTTTAAAAGGACATACATTGAAATATGGATGGAATACGAGAAATAGTTTCTTTCTCAAATGTGTTTCTATCAATCTATCCGTTTAAATATTAACGAGGCGCATATTGAAGATGCAGCACTGTAGAAGAAAGTGATAAATTTTCCTGAGTTCAATATTTATCTTTAAGGAATGATAAGGTTAAAGAACCAATTATTCCCCCCAATATTGGATTTGAGGAAGGAGATGTTGGATAATGATCATAGTTAATCATTCTAATTTTATATAATAATTATTATAATTTATAGAAACTTGAATGAGTATTAATGGAAGGATAACATGAAAATGGATTTTACAGAGTTTTTATAAGGGTTCTTGGTGTGCCAACAAGTCAAATATATGTGGAATATTTCTATGGGGATGATATAACCATTACAAATACTTGTATAGAATGGGGAAAATTTCACTATGAATTTTTCTACAAGACTCAAGAAAACCCTAAAATGGGATAATTATATTTGGGTTATAGACAATCAACTTATGAAGTTAGTAGAATTTATTAATATCAAATAATATTTCTCTTTTTAATAGTTTTTTTGGTTATACATTAGGGAATTGGTATGGTTACAAGGAGTATCACATTTGATTGTATCTAATCATGTTCCATGGTTTACCTTGATGTTTTAAAGAATTTTTCTACATGATTTGGAAACAAAGTTGTGTTTCAACATTTCCTATCTTCCTCAAACATATAATCAGTATGAGAGGACCATTAGAACCACATATGTTTTGATAGATAATATTTTATTGTTTTCAAATGTGGTTGGTATCAACAATTTCCATGGGTATATATTTCTTACAACAATATCTTTCAATTGAGCATCCAGATGTCTTCTTAGAAACCCCTCTATGGATGTAAGTGCATAATTAAAATTTTTTGAGATGAATTTGGGGAAATAAATATATTGGTAATTGAGATAACTGAGGAAATTAAATATAAGGTTACAACCATTCAAAAAAATATCAGGGTAACACAGAGTTGAAAAATATTTATGATGATAATCATCAGCAGGATCAAGAGTTTGATGTGAGTGACATGGTATTCATATAAATATATCATAGGAAGAAGGATATGAGATTTTGAAATACGGAAAACCTATTCCCTAGATATATTGGTCCATTTAAAATTCATTATAATATTGATATTGTGTCTTAATTAATAGCACTTCCACCGAATCCCTTTCAAGTTCATGATGTGTGTCATGTATGTCTCATACGGAAGTATATACATCATACTTCAAATATACAAAAAATCATAGGTCGCATAACTTGAGATTCAACTTTATAATGGATAAAAACTAGTTTAAATTTTGGATCATAGAGAAAATTTTCTACCGCAAATGTCCACTCACATTATTAAGGTTCATTGAAGAAATCAAAAATTTGTGGAAGCTACTTGGGGACCAGAAAACGTAATAAAGCATAAATATCAACATTTATTCACAAGATTAAAGAAATTTTAGGATAAATTAATTTTAATGGCCATTAAATGTAATAAAATGTTATTTTATAATATATTTCTCTTTAAATTAATTTAATTTCTTCTTTAACTTTCTTTGCCCGTAACACCAAATTTAAAAGAACCGTGATATACCATTGAATTATTATTTTTCAATGTTATTATTAACTGCATGTAATGGGATTTAAGGTTATTAATTAGACTAAATAAATTATGAAAAATTATTTTGGACATTTTTATAAAATTCATTCATTTTTTATAAGTTGGATAGAAAATAAAATAATATCATTTGAAGGTTAGAAGTAATATTTTTTATGAAAAACTTACTTTTACTCGTGCAATGTGACGCGATCAAAATAAATTGATTTTATCACTATTTATGAAATTTTAAGATAATATATTCTGTAAAATATATTTACATTCATTTATTTATGGTTATTAAGAATAGAAAGAGAATAAATTCATTCTATGATGCTAAAATACTTTTTTCTCAAAATTTTTTTTATTTAATTTTGTTCAGGAATATTATAAATATATTTTCCAAATTTTAATTTTATTTAAATAATGGAAATAATATAATAAATTATAATTTTATTATAGTATTTAATAATTTTTTTTGGAATTTTATGAAAATGTTGATTTATGAGTGAATAGTGAAAATACAAAATTTTCAAATACTATCAATTTTATGAAATTAATATTATATTACAATGAATTAATAAATTTTGAAACCTTAACATCAACCAAATATATTTGTATGTGTTAAAATAATTCTTTTATTTTTTTATTTGGAACTAAAGCATGAATTTTTTGAACATATATTATATTTTAATCTAATTCATAACCTATTTTGGGTCTTTGTATTTAATAGAAAGGTTTAAAGATAAATTTGGTTTTAGATTTATATGAAGGTATAAATACATTTTTAATAAATAACCAAATTTTTTACAACAAACCTTTTTTACTAGAATTCAATATAAAATTAATTTTACACTCAAATAAGGAATTTTCCTAAAAATAATTATGATGCATTTTTTGTTATTTTAAAAAAATAATTTTTAACTAACAATAAAAATTGATCTTTTTAAAATGAATTAAAATTTTGTAATCATCATTTACAAATTCTTCAAAAATGAACATTTTTTTCTTGTCAAAAAATCGTATTATAATGATAAAAAATTTAAGTTATCATAGTTAAGTTCAAAATTTGTTTAAAGTAGTGTAACATAGATATATAGATTAAAATGTATCATAAAGTAATGTAAATGTAATTTTTAAATTTCATTTATACCCTATAAGATCTTATTTTTAAATTTTAGGTGACTTGGTACCCGTTTACATGATTATGATATATGTTACATTTAAGCCTTTTAAGTATTTATAAGTGTATCATGTTCCTCAGTTATAAAAGGGAACCTACTATCCTCCATTAATAAAATGATTGATTTATATATCTCATAAAATATATATCATGATACCTACTAATATTCCTTACCAATATCTAAGATCTCATTTTTTCTCTAAGGTCATCCTAATAAGGATTAAGGTGTAAGCCAATGGAGGTCACTCAAAGAAGAGGCAATCATCTAACTAAACTATTTTAAAGTTTATTTCTTATTATACCTCTTATAAATATATTGCACAATAATAAATTAATTAATCCAATATAATAAATATAGTTAAATGTTATTATGTATATGGGAAAAAAATTTCTACCTCCTTTTTATCAAACAAGAAAATGAACTTTTCTCTCATGCGTGAGTGTTGACTACAACCTCCACATAGTGATGTGATTTATTTACTATAAAAACATCACAACTATATTTGTAATGATGGATTTAATCAATAGATATGATATTTATGAAATAATTGCAGTTATATAATTCTGAATTATTGTTAAATGTTTTTTTTCAATCCATAAAAAACTGGAAACATCTCTCATGCGTATGTATGGACTACCTTCTCTACAAAGTTATGTAATTCCTATTTCATCACATCATTATATAAAAAGGTTAAAAAGATGTATATAATCACCATATTTGATATTTATATTAATATTAACAATGTGGATATATTTAACCATGATTAAAGTTTAGGTACTATAACCATTGATCCAAAATATACATGAAAATGAAGCACTTAATACCTGAAATGATGATGGTAATGAAATATAGTTAATGTGTAACATCCTCTAATTAGGAGCCACAACAAAAATTCCCCATGTTGGGTTGCTACATGATCTCAAGAGCACCTCCCCATATTCCATAGGCTTCCAACTAGAAGCAAGGTTTCACTAAATCATGTGGAGAGAATATACACTCTTTATTAGAGTAATCCACAAGAGATAATAAATGAAATGATGGAAACAATAAACAATAAATGAGAAAATGAATTTCCAATTTCCTCCCAAATGGGTAACTAACTAAAACCCACTAATAAATATTCCATTTCATTTTAATAGTTCCAAAAGTGAAGTAAACGAAAAAAGAGTCTAAAAGAAGCACACCAAAAACAGTTATAATAACTCTCCCCTTTAATACATATTAATACTTGATTTATTACATAAAAGTACAGATTATACAACCCAAAAGATAAATAATTATAGTTTCTTATTGAATTAGTTACATATAATAACATCTTTAACAAGGTATAAAACAACGTTATTGAAAAATTCCCTAACATACATCTAACATTCCATGGATTTTTAAAACTAAATGGGATAACCTGGGGAAATCATAACAAAGGGGTAAGCTATAAATCCTAGTAAGGGAATAAGCATGTAATTAGGTTATACATGTCATAAAATAGGCATATCAATGGGGTATAAAAAGTGTATGAATCATAAACATGAACAATGAGACCTGATATAAAATTAAAATAAAAACATGGGAATTGTGAAACAAACATAAAACAATGCATCATAACCTGGATCAAGGATAAACTGCCAAGAAATCATGGTGAAAAAATTCCTATAAAGGAATCAGGTTCATTCCCTTTCCCAAAATTATTTATCATGATAATAAAAATTACCCAATGCAATGGAGCGCTATATATTTTCAGGACAACCTGTCATATCCATTTTATTCTCTTGATTAAGTGTGCCACATTGATCATATGTTTTGGATTTATTCATTATGATAATTTATTACAAGATTAAGTAGTTTGGAATACATAAATTTAATTCCCCAATAAAAAAGGTATATGTGAATTAATGTGGATTCCAATGATAAAAATGGGTATTGTATTCACTACATAATTGTTTTCGCATGAAAAATCATGAGGAAATTTAAGAAGGAAAAAGGTGTCCCTTAATGATTAATAAAAATGGATTGATGATAGATAAGGGGGTATATCATCACATACGAATCAAATGGGGTGTAATAGGTACATTATGAAATATATCCCGAAATTATAAATCAAAAATAGATGGCATAAGTCAATTAAGAAACTTGAATAAAGAAAATAATCCTAACTATAGTTCAGCATGGTAACAGGTGGACATAAAAGATCATTGGGGGATTAATGATAGTGAAAGGTGCTCCCATAATTTGTACATTAAATGGAGAGTAAGTGTATGATGTAATATCATATCCCAACATAATAAAGTGTAACTTAATAAACATAACACAAAAAAAGTTCTTGAATAGAAATCAGAAGAATGAAATCCCTTACATGAGTGTGTGAATCCCAATGCTTTGGAGGAGCTTATTATGAGATTGGGAGCATGTTGGGAGGACTATAGGGAGTTTAGGTATGATTATTGTCGTTCTACATGGGTTTTGTTTGTGAATATAAAATTTATATTGGTTGGGTTTATATAGGAAAAGTAGGGATTTATTTATTATTTAGGTTTTGTTCTCCACATAATAAAATAACCAAAACCACAAACCATACAATGGTTTTGCACACGGTTTCGGCCAAATGGTAGTGGTTCTCATTATTTTATAAGGACAAGGGAAGAATGTCATAAAATAATGCCCTTGATTATGTGGTGGTGAGTCACACACTTAGAGAAAATTTTTTATGTACCTTAAAATATATTAATGGTTTTGAAGGATTCATAATGATTTCGTAAAGTAAATAAAATAAACATAAAATCACATTATTTAAAAGTGAAAAAATATATATTTTTTTATACCCTTAATAGTATTTATTACATCACTTTTGGGTCATAATGATGTCATAATACACAAAGTATTTTTATATTGTATTTAATTTTTACACAAAAATTCGAATGTCATAGAAAATTATGAAAAATTCATTGTTGGATAGTTTTGAAATTATGATTAGAAAAATAATATTAACTTTATCTAAATAATTTTCAAAATATGTGAATTTTCACTTTTAAAATAATTTCAACATTTATTAAAAATGCTATGTTTTTTTTATAATAACTTTTTTCAAACTAATTAATAAATTTCATTGATACATTATGGTGTGTTTTAATGTATAAATTTTTTATTTAAATGAATATTCTTTCAAAATGGTTGAAAATTTAACTTGTTTTTAATTTTGTGGTAGGGTATAACGAATTTTTAGAAATGGAAATAAAATAAGAATATTTTGGGTAAAATAAAAAATCACACGACTTCACATTACTTGCGGTGAGAAAATAGATTTTTGAGGATGATAAAGGGGAACTTATATGGTAGAAAACTATATAAATGAGGTGAAAAAATGATTATAGAGCATAGAAAGGGATTATATTTCTTAAAAAATCATTACCCGTTGTGTGGTAGCATTCCACAACATGTCACAAACCGTGAAGAAAATTTGTGAAGAAATTCAAGACATGAAGCCATTAAATGATGTTATTCATCATTAAAAATCATGCAGATTTTGGATTAAACATGCACCAATAGAACAAGTCATGAAGGTATTACACATCATGGAATCCAATTACATGTTTTGAGGCCCAATTACATGTTGGGAAAATATTCAACTATCAAAATATTGATTAAGATTCACCCAAGATTTACACAGATCTAAAAATCATGGTGGAAATATCATATGGGGATTACACGACGTGTAATCACATTAGACATAGTGAATTGTTTCTAGATGAACCTATCCTAAGCCTATAAAGAGAAGAGTTTCCAACTACTGTGAAAAAGGGTGTATTAGGATTCAAAGACCAAACCTTGGAAGCGAGAAGCTGATGCACCCTCTCGGAGTTCTATCTTCATTTTATTTATTATTTGATTTTATTTTCTCATTATCTTTTATTCTATCATCACTAGGATGGGTGGGTTAAACCCGAAATTTTCATTGGTGATGTAACTCGAAGGGGCACGGTGCATTGGATTTGTTTCTTTTCTGTTAATCATGTATTTGGTTTGTGCAATTTATTCTTTAACTTCTAATCCATTAATTTTTATTTTATCATGACAATTTATAATTTAAATAAAAATGAAATTTCAAATAGCACCAATGAAAACACAAAAGTATACATGACCATGGTAAACATTATGGGAAATTATGATTTAATATGATATTGAGACAAACTCGATTCGGAAAAACACTAAATTATCGGACCAAGGGAAATAGGATATTGTTATGTTAGGGAGGAGATACCATGACCATTAGATCTAACACATCTTGAATTGGACACAAATTATGAATCAAATTGTTTTCTAAAACTCAATTTCACTTGAACCTTAATATTGAAAAACCTTGGTATGATTTACAAATCCAATCACAACCTAATCAATATGCTTCGTTTTTATTTATCTTTCTCCAAATCAATCAAACAAGTATTCTCTTCAACTATTTCTTCAATTTAATAAAATAAAATATTTTTAAATCCTAAATAATCTAATTCACCATATCTATGGGGTTAAACTCAAACTTAAAAATACAATATTTTAATTAATGGAGTAGCATAGTTTTATTTTTTATAAATTTATTTTAGCATAGATTCGATGGGAATCAATGACCCCCCATGAGGATTTGACAAAACCTGATAAAAATTAATGTTGAATTCATTAAAATTATCTAATGTCCCGGACCTCTCTTGTCCATTACATTGTGAAAAATGTGGTGTTTGAGGTGTTCTGGGAGGTCAAGGTGGCTTATCCCCAACAATTAGTCAAATTTTCAATTCTATGAATAGTTCCATCAGTGAACAGTGTTCTATCGGTGAGGATTTGTGAACAGTTCTATCAGTGAGGTTCAGTGAACGGTTCTATCAGTGAGGTTTTGTGAACAGTTCTATCGGTGAGGTTCAATGAATAGTTCTATCGGCGAGGTTCCGGGAACAGTTATATCGGTGAGGTTCAGTGAACATTTCTATTGGTGTGGTTCAGTGAACAGTTCTATCGGTGAGGTTCAGTGAACAGTTCTATCGGTGAGGTTCATTGAACAGTTCTATCGGTGATGTTCAGGGAATAGTTCTGTCTGTGACGTTTTGTGAATAATTCTATTGGTGAGGTTTTGTGAATAGTTCTATCGGTGAGGTTCAGCGAACAGTTCTATCGGTGAGGTTTTGTGAACAGTTCTATCAGTGAGTTTTTGTGAACAGTTCTATCAGTGAGGTTCAGTGAACAGTTCTATCAGTGAGGTTCAGTGAACATTTCTATCAGTGTGGTTCAGTGAATAGTTCTATTGGTGAGGTTCAGTGAAAAGTGTTCTATTGGTGAGGTTTAGTGAACAGTGTTCTATCAGTGAGGTTCAGTGAACATTGTTCTATCGGTGAGGTTCCAACGGTGAGGTTCATGTAAAGTGTTCTAATAATAAGGTTCAAGAACAGTGTTTCCAGCTTCCTATAGTTTCACCACTTTAGCATTTTCCTTTGACGTAAAATTCAATTAATGCCTCGTTTTAAGGACTCTAAGGCCGATTTAAAGGAAATAACTCCTATATTAATTATTCATATAGATCGGGGTGTTTTTACTTGGTCAAACATCGTGTTTTAATGCGATCTTCTTTTAATGGGGAATTAAGCGTATCTTAAACCGTCGCCCCATTAAATCTTCAAAAAGTGACAAGATATCTTCCTCCCTTGTTCTTCCTCTTTGTTCACGGCTATGAAAAACTAGAAACTTTCAATCATTCCCATAAGAGCTTCATAATCAAACTTTACCCCTCAGATTGGTTTCTCTCAATTTTGATGCAACCAAGCTTCATCGATCAATCTTTGATATAAGGTGTGTTTTATCATCATTACTTTGTGGACCATCTTCTCCTGTTTCTCCTTTCTATATTATAGTATGAAATCTCCATGCTTATAATAGGGGTTTTCTTGGGGTTTGGTTGGTGAGGTCCTATCGTGGAATCCATGGGATGATGCAGTTGTCCCGAGTAGAGGATCGTGACCCATTGTGTGGATAAAGAACATGAGGAACTTTTTGAGGTAGGGGATTCATTTCTTATCTTTCTTTTATGTGAAATTGAATCTTGAAATTTTTTTATCCCACTATATGACAATGAAATTGAAATAATAAATATTTGAACCGGATAAATAAATTGATATCGATCATATGTTATTGCCTTTTGTTTTTTCTAGATTGTGTGATATTTATGCGTGTTCTTGAGGGAAATCGATAAAGAACATAAACCAGGATTAATTAGTAATTGTTTGGATAAAGATAAAGATGCATGTAAATTAATCTGGTTCTTATTTTAATTTTATGTTAATCAAATTGGGGCAGTAAGCATGTTCATTTATTTTTTATAGCTTATAGTTAGGTTTCCCGAATTTAGAACAAATGAATAATAAATCGGTTTATCCAAGATGGATTAAAGAACTGTTGGTTGTTAAAAGATAATTGCTTGCAGGGTTCTTAGTTACCCTCTTGTTTTTTCAAGGGCCAAGAGCCTAATAGTGATGATGTTTGTTTTACTGCTGCTTGTGTTTTGATGTGAGCATGGATGGTTGTGGTAATATGTGGAGGCATGGAGGCCATTTTGGTTGTGGTGGTAGACGATGCCTAGAGAGGCGAGATGCATCAGTTTATGCAAGTGGGTGTCAGGGAGGACACCAGGGATGATGGAATGAGATGGTTCTGATTGTTGGATGCTTGTTGTTTCCTTGGTTGTTGACCATCCTTAAATTTTCCCACTGCTCAAGGCATCTAGTGTTGCATACCCTTCTTCTGAAAGAGGCGAAGACACACGGGAAATGCCACATGCTTTCCGTGTTTAGCTTATCAAGGATGGATGGGTATATGCTCTTGCTATAAGCAGAAAAGACTCTATGGGTAGTACATCTACTCACCGTGTTGATCCCCCATGTGTTTAGTAGCTTAGAATGTTTTTCTAGAATTCTCGATAATGTGGGAAATATTTCTGTAATTAATAATTTAATAAATGGTGTTAACCCATGGGGTTGGAGTTTACAGGAACACAATGATGAGTTTGTAATTATGAAGGAACAATGAACTTGGGTGTGATACTAATGAATTTTAATGTGGGATTGTTCATGGAAAATTAATTTTTATAGTAATAATTAATGTACAATGGAACAGATAAAAAGGGAATGAAGTAATCAAATAAATCTTTTTAAATGGTTGTGTGCTTATAGGATACCTAGTCTTAGAAGTAGCAGCCCATAGTCTGAGAGACATTAGCTACAGTTGTGTCTAATACTAGGTTATGCCCATAGTGTGGTTGTGAGTTATATTATATTCTATAATTTTTGTGTTTCTATATGCTACTCCACCCTGTCAGTAAGGGAAACTAACACCCCAAGGATTCTAAGCCCTGGGGGTGTTTTCCCCAACATTCTATTGGGATGATGGATGGCTGAATACCCCCTTTGGGCCCACTCTATTCTCTTGGTAGTTACTTGTGCTGGATGGAACATTTGTATTTTTTCCCCATATATGTGTGTAGAGGGCTGTAATGGCTTGTGGGTATTCACACATATATTCTGGATATAGTTTTCTATGGGCTATTATAGGTGTAACGTGTATAGGTTGTGATGGATTGAGGATCCTTACTCGGTGTATGGGCTGTGATGGATTGAGGTATAATACCCGACGTATGATACATGTTATGCGATCTGTGGTGGCTCCTGGAAACTACCTAGTTACATTGGCATGTGGATGTGGTGGTTTTGTTGCACGAGGTTCATATTGTGGTGCTTCGCCCAGGTGTCTGCAGGAAATCTTTTTTGGAGAGAGATGCTCAGGACGTGCAGTGTTGGGGCAAAGTGTATAACCAGCGGGGAAGTGGAAGCAGGGTTCCCTTGATATTATTTATTATATGATATATTCTTGTATGCATTACTTGGTGAGAGTTTCCATGGTTAGGCTGGGAACTTAGTATACCTGTTTAGGTGACGAGTTAGTTTCACTTGTTGTTCATTGTGCTTTAGTATGGTTTATTTACATTTTCACAAGTGGCTTCAGGGAGGATCCAACTGAGTATACTGTTATACTCTCCCAATGTATATATACACTATTTTTAGGTCACTTGGAGTAGGTTTGACATCAGGCTGGTGTTTACTAGCATGTGGTTGCAGGAGCTGTTCGAGCTTCTGGTTGCTGCTATTTTTATTTTCTTTTGGGTACTACCAGTTTTCCCCTTTCTGTTGTATTACTTTTTGATGGCATTACATATGCGCACTTGTGTTTCTTTTATATTTAAGATCTTATTTGGATTTTGTTGGTGTCTATATTATCTCTCTCTTCTGCATGTGTTCTCTTTGAGGGTAATGCCTTCCATTTGTGTGTTTATTATACCCTCGGTACTAGTCGCCAACCTGGGGCCTACTGGAGGCCGAACATGGGGGTCATTATCTCCCTTCTCACATTGCCGACCCAGGAGGGTTACAATTTGTGGGGAGGGGGTCATGATAGATTGGTATCAAAGGTCTGGTCGAGGGATAGGATGGAGTTTGGAGTTAGGCACAGGTGAGGTTTTATGGGTTGGTACAGCAACAATGTCATTCATGTTTATCATGTGGGATAAACACTAGAGACCGGTTGAGACATAGGCATTTAGGGCCCACTATGATATGATGTACATACCTTTAAGTTAACAATGGCTACTAAATAAGGTTATACTAGTTATAGGGTAGAGACCTAGGAAAGGATCATGCATCATTCATCTTTGTGCCTCGGTTTGAATGGGTAGACCTTGGGATAGGTTAACCTAAAATGAATAAAAGAAAATAATTAATTAATTAATGTTGAGTCTTCCATATTCCTAGTTTAGGAACTCTAACAGTTGTTATTTTATAGGTATGGCTCCAGGTCGACGTCCTAATCTGGTTTGCACTGAAAATGTCCAGCATGCTGTTTTAGTAGATCACCACAGGGTAGAGGCTGACGACGATGAAACTTGGAGGAAGACACTCCGAGAGTATCATCGCCAGAGTCTGCAGAAGTACGAGGGCTCTGTTTCAGATGCAGTCACGGAAGACTGGTTAGAGGAGTTCGAGATTATCTTCAGTTTGATTCATGCTCGGAAGGAGCACTGGGTGTCCTTGTTTGTGACGATGCTGTGTGGAGTAGTGAGGAAGTGGGGGTTCTTGTTACTTGTGGATTGTGAGGAGTCAGTGATCTCATGGGAGGAGTTCCAAGAAAGGTTTAAAGTCATGTTTCTTTCTTCAACTGCGAAGGCATCCAATCGACAGGAGCTTCTTACCCTTCGACAGGGGATCTCCAGTGTTCAAGAGTTAGGAGTTTGTTTCAAGAACCTTTTACGATATTCATCAGACCTACTACCAGATGAGGAGGCCAGGGTGATGCATTTAGAGGAAGCTTTGCATCAAGAGATCCAGAGACATGTCACCCCATTTATGCTGAAAACATATCTTGAGGTGCTGGTGAGGGAAGAGGTTATTGAAAGGACTTTTTCCAGGACCGGATCATCAAGATAGGGGAATCATCATGATTCCTCACGAAGCAGTGCTGTTGTTCGGGGTTCTCGGTTTTTAGGGCAGAAGATTTTTTGTTCCACCGGGGGTAGGTCCCAGCCCTTCACATCTCGTTTCTCCAGTGGTAGTAACTCTCTGTCCTATGCCAAGGGACCAGGCTCTTGTTTTTCTTGTGGTGGTTATGGTCATTATTAGCGGGATTTTCTGACCTTTCAGAGTGGTCATCGTCCATAAGACGCTACACTCTAGGTTCCTCTGTTGAGACAGTTTCAGCCGAGGCAGCAGTAACCAGTTGCACCAACTTTAGTTCAGCAGAGGGTAGATGGGGCCAGTAGAGGACAACCCCATGAAGTTCCCCATCCTTATAAAGAAGAGTGTGGTTGTGGTTGTGGTCGTCATCATGGTCAGAGAGGTCTTGGAGGAGGTCGTGGTCAGCTTCATGCTCTAGCATTACCAGCTACAGGCGAGCCAGACGTCATTCGAGGTAACCTTTTCTTGTTTTCTACCTTGGTGTATTCCTTTTTTGATTCAGGAGTGACACACTCCTTCATATCACCTACCATTTTCCAAGCATTGGGACTTGAGTTAGAGAGGCTTCTAGTGCCCTTGGCATTGTCTACGCTAGTTGGAGGTCAAGATGACTTGTTTGAAGAATGTAGAGACTGTGAGCTAGTGTTGGGGAAACACCACTCTTGGGGAGATTTCCTATGTTTATGAATACAACCATATGATGTCATCCTTAGCACGGATTGGTTGTATTCGGTGCAGGCTTTCGTGGATTGCTTCAGGAAGAAGGTCATTTTCAATAGTGTGGATGGAGAGAAAGTGGTGTTTGTTGGTGAGTGAGATTCTCGAATGGGTCGTAGGTGCATTCCATCCTTATCATCCATGATGGCTGAGATGCTACTAAGTTCTTTAGAGGTTCAGCAGTTGGCGTTTCCTAGGGTCATAGAGGAGTACCCTGATGTCTTTCCAGAAGAGTTTGTAGCATTACCCCCTTGACAAGAGATCGAGTTTGGGATCGAGGTACAACCATGAATTTCTCCTATCTCCATGTCTCCATATAGGATGGGCCCTTCTGCGTTAAAAGAGCTACGTATACAACTTGATGGTCAGTTACAGTGTAGTTTTGTTTGGCCAAGTGTGCCACCATGGGGTGCACTAGTTTTGTTCATGAAAAGGTCGATGGTAGTTTGCGGTTGTGTGTCGATTATCATCACTTAAACAAAGTTACAATAAATAATCGCTATCCTCTTTCACAACTTGATGATTGATTCGATCAACTGAAAGGTAAAAGTTGTTTCTCAAAGATCATCTTGCGGTCAGGATATCACCAGATGCATGTGAAGGATAAGGATATCTCGAACACTTATTTATGTTGTCGTCATGGGCATTATGAGTTTTTTGTAATGCCATTTGGCATGAAAAATTCTCCAATTTTATTCATGGGATTGATGAATGTTGTGTTCTTTGAGTTCCTGGACATGTTTGTGGTAGTTTTCATCAACAAAATCCTTGTGTACGCCACATCTGAAGTGGAGCATGCAGAGCATCTACAAGCCTTTTTGGGAGTTCTTCGCCCACATCAGATGTTCGGGAAGTGGTCGAAGTGTGAGTTTTGGGCTCGAGAATTCCGTTTCTTAGGGAATGTTGTGTCCCAACAGTGAATAGTTGTGGATCCATAGAATATGGAAGCAGTTGTGTCATGGGCAGCCCCCAAGATAGTTTCAAAGGTGCGAATTTTCCATGGTATCGCAGGATACTACAGGAGGTTCATAGCCAATTTCTCACGAGTTGCGACTCTGCTGACAGCTTTGACTAGGATGGATCAGACATTCATATTGGCTGATCGGTGCCAGGCAGCTTTCGAGTATCTAAAGGAGAAGTTATTAAGTGCTACAGTCTATTGTCTTCCAGCTGAGGGAGTTCAGTTTGATGTTTTCTGTGATGCTTTACATATGGGGTTAGGTTGTTTTCTCATGTAGCAGAGGTTAGTTGTTTCTTATGGGTCTCGGCAGTTGCATCCCCATGAACGCAACTATTCCACCCATGATTTTGAGTTGGTAGCCATGGTGTTTTCTATGTAGTTGTGGAGACATTACTTCATTGGTGAGTGCTTTGTAGTTTTCACTGATAATAAGAGTTTGAGTTATGTTTTCTCCCAGTGTGACTTGAACTTATGACAGAGTTGGTGGATGGAGTTCTTATAGGAATACGAATTCGAAATATCGTATACACCTGGAAATGTTAATGTTGTAGCTGATGCACTGAGTTGAAATTCACGTAGTGATGTTGTGCGTGAATCTGGTGATTCTTGGAGAGTAATGGAAGAACTGTTAGCATTGAAACTTGATATGATGTAGTTGGGGGAAGATTTTGTCTTTTTCAGATGATGGTACAGTCATCCCTAATGCAGAAGGTGGAAGAGTCCCAGTTGGTAGATCTAGAGGTGGAGGTTTGGAGAGACCAAGATGTTTGTGGTGAGGCCCCTGATGGTTGGTCGGAGGATGAAAAACACCTAGTGTTGTATCATGGAAGGATTTTTGTTCCCTTGGAGATGTGCTAGACGATTCTCCGAGTGTTCCATAGTTCGCCTTTAGCAGTACATCCTGGCGTGACAATGATGTAAAAATCCTTCAGGAGTTAGTTTTTGTGGTCTGGGCTAAAGCATGAAGTTGCAGAGTTTGTGTCTCGATGTTTATTTTTCCAGAAGGTGAATGATGAACATCATGTTCCTAGTGGTCTTCTCCAGTCATTAGAGATTCCTCAGTGGATGTGTGAGGACATCTCAATGTACTTTGTTACTGGTTTACCATGAGCTCTGGGTGGACATGATGCTATTTGGGAGGTAGTGGATTGTTTAACTAAATCATCCCACTTCATAGTGATCAAGGAGTAGAGCTCGATGAATGTTTTGTCAAGGCATTATCTAGAGGAAGTGGTGAGACTCCATAGAGTCCCTAGGATGTTTATTTCTGACCGAGATCCTCATTTTACCTCCAGGTTGTGGATAGGTCTCCAACATGCTTTCGGTTCTCAACTATTCCTTAGCACGACTTTTCATCCTCAAATAGATGGTCAGACAGAGTGAACCATCCGGACTCTTGAAGACATTTTACACACTTGTGTTCATGATTTTTGAGGCTCATGGATAAGGCACATACCCTTGGTGGAGTTTTCTTATTATAATAGTTTTCACTCCACCCTCAGTATGGCACATTTTGAAGCCATGTATGGTTGACCATTCTGTTCTCCGTTGTGCTGGATTGGGGTCGGAGAGTCTGCAATTCTCGGACCGTAAATAGTGCAGAATACAACAGAGATGGTTCGGGTGATTCGTGAGTGGATGAAGACAACAAAAGATCATCGAAAATCATAAGCTGATCAAAGAAGGAGACCCTTAGAGTTTAATGTTGGGGATCATGTGTTTCTGAAGGTGACTCCACATCATGGGCAGCATAAGTTTTGTCGTGGAAGTAAGATCTCTCCCCAGTTTCTTGGGCCTTTCGAGGTGTTAGATCTTGTTGGAGTTGTGGCGTATCGAGTATCACATCCCCCACAGATGAGTTAGATACATGATGTTTTCCATGTATCACAGCTCTATTGTTATCTTTATGATGACTCTCACATTATCGATTGGGGAGAGATCGATGTCGATGATGATGCAAATTTTGAGGAGAGACTAGTAGAGATCCATGAATTCAAGGAGAAGTTGTTGCGCGAGCACTCTATCCCCTTAGTTCGTGTCTTATGGCGACACGGTGGAATGGAGGAGAGTACCTGGGAATGTGAATCACAGATACGTGCTTAGTACCTAGAGTTGTGTTATGTTTAACTCTTTTCATGTAACGTTGTACCCTTTTTTGTTTGACCTTTCATGTTTTATTTATGAATTTCTTTTGTTTCTTTTGTGGATTTCTCCCTTTTGAGAGGTATCTCGATGGGTGGTTTTTTGTACCCTATTTCTTTTTTTCTTCTTCTCTTCAGGTGGGTTTTGAATTCTCTAGGATGAGAATGTTTTGAGAGGTATCTGATGCAATGGATCGGACCTCTCTGGTCCCTTACTTTGTCAAAATGTGGTGTTTGAGGTGTTCCGGGAGGTCAAGGTGACTTATCCCTAACACATAGCCAAATTTCCAATTCTATGAACACTTCCATCAGTGATTAGTGTTCTATCGGAGAGGTTTTGTGAACAGTTCTATCAGTGAGGTTCAATGAAAAGTTCTATCGGTGATGTTTTTTGAACAGTTCTATCAGTGAGGTTCAGTGAATAGTTCTATCGGTGAAGTTCAATGAACAGTTTTATCAGTGAGGTTTAGTGAAAAGTTCTATCGGTGAGGTTCGGTGAAAAGTTCTATCATTAAGGTTCAGTGAACAGTTCCATCAGTGAGGTTCAGTGAACAGTTCTATCAGTAAGGTTTTGTGAACAGTTCTATCGGTGAGGTTCAGTGAACATTTCTGTCGGTGAGGTTTTGTGAATAGTTCTATCGGTGAGGTTTTCTGAATAGTTCTATCCGTGAGGTTCAGTGAATAGTTCTATCGGTGAGGTTCAGTGAAAAGTGTTCTATCGGTGAGGTTCAGTGAATAGTGTTCTATCGGTGAGGTTCTAATGGTGAGGTTTGTGAGTAGTGTTCTAATGGTGAGGCTCATGAATAGTGTTTTATCGGTGAGGTTCATGAATAGTGTTCTATCGATGAGGTTCTAACAGTGAGGTTCGTGAACAGTGTTCTAAATGTGAGGTTCATGAACAATGTTTCCTACTTCATACAGTTTCACCCCTTTAGCATTTTCCTTTGACATAAAAGGAATTTAAAAGCCTCGTTTTAAGGAATGTAAGGCCGATTCGAAGTCCCTAACTCCTATATTAATTATTCCGATGGATCAGGATTTTTTTACTTAGTCAAACCGCGTGGTTTAATGTGATCCGCTATTAATGGGGAATTAAGCGTATTATAAACTGTCGCCCCATTAAATCTTCCAAAAGGGACAGGATATCTTCCTTCCTTGTTCATCCTCTTATTTCTTGGATATGAGACACTAGAACCTTTCAATCCTTCCCATAGGAGTTGCACAATCAAACTTTACCCCTCAGATTGGTTTCGCTCTATTTTGATGCAATGAAGCTATATCAATCAATCATCGATATAAGGTATGTTTTATCAGTGTTACTTTGGGGATCTTCTTCTCTGGTTTCTCCATTCCATATTATAGCATGAAATATCTATTATTCTAATGGGGTTTTTCTTGGGGTTTGGTTGGTGCGGTCTTATCGTGTCATCCTTGGGAGGATGTAGTTGTCGCGAGAGGAGGATCGTGACCCGTTGTGTGGATAAAGAATGTGAGGAACTATTTGAGGTAGTAGATTCATTGCTTCTCTTTCTTTTATGTGAAATTGTATCTTTAGAATGTTTTATCCCACTGGATGACAATGGAATTGACATAATAAATATTTTAACCAGATAAATAAATTTATATTGATCATGTGTTATTACCTCTTGTTTTTTCTAGACAGTGTGATATTTATTCTTGTTCTTGATGGAAATCATTAAAGAACGTACAACGGATTGATTTTTAATTGTTTGGTTAACGATAAAGAGGCATGTAGATGAATCTGGTTCTTGTTGTAATTTTATGTTAATCAAATTGGTGTAGTAAGAATGTTCATTTATTTGTGATAGCTTACTGTTAGGTTTCCCAAATTTAAAACCAATGAATAATAAACCGGTTAATCCAAGATGGATTAAAGAACTGTTGGTTGTTAAAAGATAATTTCTTGTAGGGTTCTAAGTTACCCTATTGTTTGTTTAAGGTCCAAGAGCCCAGTTTTGAAGATGTTTGTTTTACTACTGATTGTGTTTTGATGTGAGCGTAGATGGTTGTGGTAATATGTGGAGGCATGGAGGCCTTTTTGGTTGTGGAAGAAGATGATTCCTAGAGTGGCGAGATGCATCGGTTTATGCATGTGTGTGTCATGTAGGACACCAGGGATGATGGAATGGGATGGTTGTGATTGTTGGATGCTTGTTGTTTCGTTGGTTGTTTATCAACTTTACATTTCCCCACTACTCAAGGTAGCTGGTCTTACATACCCTTCTTCTGAAAGAGGTGAAGACACATAGGGTATGACATGTGATTTCTGTGTTTAGCTTCTCAAGGAATGATTGGTATATGCACTTGCTATAAGTGGAAAAGACTCGATGGGTAGTACATCTACTCAACATGTTGATTCTCCTTGTGTTTAGTAGCACAAAATGTTTTTCTAGAATGCCTGGGAATGAGGGAAATAATTTCTGTAATGAATAATTTAATAAATGGTGTTAACCCATGGGGTTGGAGTTTGCTATAACATAATGATGGGGTTGTAATTTTGAAGGAACAGTGAACTTGGGTGTGATGATAATGAACTTTAATGTGGGATTTTTCATAGTTAATTGATGTTTTAAGAATTAATTAACATATAGTGGAACTGATGAAAAGGGAATGAATTAATCTAATAAATCCCTTTAAATGGTTGTGTGCTTATAGGATACCTAGTCTTAGTAGTAGCAGCCCGGAGTCTGAGAGGTTTTAGCTGCAGTTGTGTCATAGACTAGGTTATACCCATAGTGTGGTTGTGAGTTATAGTATATTCTGTACATTTGGTGTTTCTATATGATACTCCACCCTTTCCGTAATGGAAACTGACACCCCGGGGATTCTGAGCCCTGGGGGGGTGTTTTCCCCAAAATTCATGTTGGAGGATGGATGTCTGACCACCCCCTTTGGCCCAGCTCTCTTCTCTTGGTAGTTACTTGTGCTGGCAGAGACATTGGTTAGTTTTCCCCATATATGTGTGTAGAGGGATGTAATGGATTGTGGTTATTCACACACATATTTTCAAGATATAGATTTCTATGGACTATTATAGGTGTAATGTGTATAGGTTGTGATGGCTTGAGGATCCTTACTCGGTGTATGGGTAGTGATGGCTAGAGGTAAAATACCCGACGTATGATACATGTTATGCGAGCTATGGTGGCTCCTGGAAACTACCTTTTACTTTAGTGTGTGGACATGGTGTTTTTGTTGCACAAGGTGCATATTGTGGTGCTTTTCTCAAGTGTCTGTGGGCATGCCTTTTTAGAGAGAGATGATCAGGACGTGCGATGTTGGGGAAAAGAAGAAAAATAGTGGGGAAGTAATAGCAGGGTACCCTTGATATTATTTTTTATATGATATATTCTTATATGCATTACTTGGTGAGAGTTTCCATGGTGATGCAAGGAATGTATTATACCTGTTTAGGTGACGAGTTGGTTTCATTTGTTCTTCACTGTGATTTAGCATTCCTTCTTTACATTTGCACGAGAGGCATCAGGGAGGACCCTACTGAGTATACAATTATACTCACCATATGTATATATAAATTGTTTTTCAGGTCACTTGGATCAGGTTGGAGATCAGGATGGTGTTTACTAGCTTTTGGTTGCAGGATCTATTTGGGCTTATGGCTGCTACTGTTTTTACTTTATTTTGGTAGTTGATGTTTTTCCCCTTTCAGTTGTAGAACTTTTTCCTGGAATTACATATGTTCACTTGGGTTTCTTTTATATTTCAGTTCTGAGTTAGAGTTGGTTGGTGTCTATCTTATCTCTCTCTTACGCATGTGTTCTCTTAAAGGGTAATGCCTCCCATTTGTGTGTTTATTATACCCTCTATGCTAGTCGCCAACCCAGGGCCTACTGGAGGTGGGGCTTGGGGGTCATTATTCTCTCCCTTCTCACATTGCCGACCCAGGAGGGGTACACTTTGTGGGGAGGGGGTAGTGAAAAATTATATGATAATTTAGATTTGATAAAAAATATTTAATAACAATATTAGAAAATTATTTATTTTTTGGTGCATTGATTTATAAATTCATTAATCTAATTTGAATATTAACCGAAAATAAATTTTTTTTCTTTATTATATCTAAATAAAAATTATTTAAAAAGTAATAATAACATGATGAAAATATATTCTTTATTCGATAAAGTATAATGTATATATTCATATTTCCTGGGTCATGAAACGTTTCCTTTAATACACAATAAAATTCTTTAATATCAAGTTTTGTGATGATGATATGTTCATAGGGTGATTCAGTGTACATGGTTTATGTTGTGATCTCAATGAGCTTTAAATTCCCACATTATAGTTTTTTTTTCATGCTTAAGTTTTTGTATATTAGCATGATATTAGTCTAGGGAAAATCTTAGAGTTGTTTTCTCCCTCAGAAACTCTGATAAATGGGCTTCTATTTTTACAATCCTAATAGTTTAGGCTATCACTTCCACTGTTTATGTCAATTGGATTTGTTAAAACCCTTTATTTATACTAATCAAGTGATTTCTGTTAAATATAAATATTATTAAAATTAATGCAATATAGTTTTATTTTAAATCCAATTGGATATAATAAACCAAAATAATATCATGTGTTTTCTATAACCATAAACTATAATAATACATTTAATTAACTTAGAAATGGAATTTTATTTATAAAAATTTGGGTCGTTACAATCATACCCCCTATAGAAATTTCATCCATAAAATTTTTATTTCCCACACTAAAACAGATTGGGGTAACACCACTTCATCAACTCCTTTAGTTCCAACATGTCCTCTTTAAACTTTTGATTCTCCACAACACTTTTACATGGTTCATTGTCAAATTTCATAGAATATTTTCTCTATTATCTAAGATCTTCATCGGATTCTCCTCATTGGAATGGTCATTATCCATTGGCACTCCCTATGGATTGAGTACATGTGAGGGGTCTGTTATGTACATTCTCAATAGGGATACATGTAATACATCATGTACTTGAGATACATTTGTGGGAGTGTTATTTGATATTCCACCACTCTAATGTGATCACAAATCTCAAACAGGGCAATGTATCCTAGACTAATCTTTTCCCTATTCTGAAATATAATCAGTTTCTTCCAAGGAGTTTTTCAGAGGAATACCATGTATCAAACAAAAAACACTAGGTCTCATCAAATATTTTCAACAAACCTATTTTGTCGACTATGAGAATCCTGGATGTGATGTTGTATGGTATAATTTTTTTAATCAATTCCTTAACCACTTCAGGACCAAGCAATTTTTATTCCCCAACTTCATCAAAACATAGATATTTTCTATATCGCTTCCCTTAAAGGGATTAATAGGGAGCCATTTGGAAGCTCGAGTATAAACTATTGTTGTAAGAGAACTTAAAAAATGAAGATGTTATTCCCTTCCTTCTTTGAAGTCCATAGAACATGATCACAACATGTCTCCGAATATTTGAATAGTCCACTCAGACTATCAATCAGTTTGATGAAGATAGTCCATAATAAAGTTTAACTCAATGTTTAGAGCATGTTAGATACATTTTCATAACATGGAGGTGAATCTCAGATCTCAATCATATTCAATTGATAATGGTAATCCATGAAGCCTTGCCAATTATCCGATGTATATCCATGCAATTTGATCTCATGAGAAGTCATCTCTAAATGCAATAAAGTTTTATATATTTGAAACGAATTCCACAACAACCCATATATCATTGTTTCACCTAGATTTATTTTGATGTACAATGACAAAGTTAATGGCGATGTTCTATAATATCCATGTTGGTATGGGGATTAGATGCATCATACCCTTAGACTTATTCTTTTTAACCTCAAATTTAGGGCATACCAGACACTTTGGTGTATATTCAGTGACCACCTTATTCATAATGTCCCACCGATAGTTCTAATGAAGATCTTGATACATATTTGTGCTTCCAAGTTCAATGGAAAAAGTTGAACTATGTGCATCATCCAAAAGATCATTCTTTATCTCAGGATTTGATGGAACACATAATGTAGACCCAAATCTCAAAATTCCCTTTTCATCAATTTTAAACTCTTAGGATTTCACCTTTATCATGTCTTCCACATTCTAATAAATTTTCAAATCATTTTTGAGAATCCTTTATTTTTTCCATGATATATGGTTGAGCAATCAATTGAGAAAGGATTGATAGTGTTTCTTCTTTAATAATTCCAATGTATATCCTTTACTATTCTAAGAAGATTGAATCCTTCTCAATTTCATCATTGATAAATATGTGTGATATTTTCTACTTAGAGCATCTGACACCTTATTTTATTTACCAAGAAGGCAGTGGATTGAGATGTTATGATCTTTTATGGGATATAACCATCTTAGCTAGCATGTATTAATCTATTTATGTTTGAATATATATTTTGACTCTGGTGCTTAGTATATATCTTACACCTCTCCCCATAGAGATAATGCCGCCTAATTTTTGATGACAAGATCACAACTACCAATTATAGATCTTTCATGTGAAAGTTTTACTCCATAATTTTTGAATTCCTTGAGGCATAGGATATCAATTCATCATTGGTCATCAGTACATAGTATAAGAAATTATTTGAAGTATTGATATGTACATCAAAATGTTTCCCACTTATTAGTAGTGTGAGTGAATGTGTAATTATAAACCTCTTTTGAACTCCTAATATCAGTACTCACATTCTTGTGTCTTGAAAAACATCACCCCCTTCTGATTAATCTTGGTTAGTGGGTTTGAAAATTGTGAGAAATTTCTCTAAAATTGGAAATAATACCTATCTTACCTAGGGATTCTACGGATATCTATCACATGTGTTATCCTAGGCTATCATTCAATTTCATCCATGTTTTAAGGGTCCATAGATATCTTATTTCTTGTGAGTATATTTCCCATGAAGGGGACTTCCTTTAACTAGAACTCATAGTTTTTATTCTAGGAATAAAACTTCACCTTTTATAGGGTGTTTAGAATAGTGATCAGATGCTCATCATGCCCCTCCATGATTTTGGGGAATATTAAAACCTTATCTATAAAGACTACCAAATTTTTTTCAACGTTATCTATACAGACTCTATTCATCTAGTCCATGATGATTGCAGGAGAATTAGTGAGTCAAAATAGAATCACTAGGAACTCATAGTGCCCATACCTTGTATTAAAAGTGGTCTTGTGTATATCTTCCTTCTTCACCCATACTTGATAAAATCCCGATCGAATATCCACCTTGGAAAAGTATTATGGTCCATGTATATGATCGAACAAGTTATCAATCTATGGTAGAGGATACTAATTCTTTATCATGATTTTATTAAGATCAAACAATCAATGAAAATCTGTATTGGCCCATCCTTCTTCTTGATGAAGAGGAATGATGCAATCCACAGTGAAGCACATTGGCATATGAACCATTTATATAGATTCTCATATAGTTTTTTCTTCATTTCCTCAAGTTCAACAATAACCATAGTATACAAAGTAATTAATAATGGGAATTCCCTAGGTATAAGCTCAATTAATAATTCAACCTCTCAGTTTGGAGGAATACTAGAAAATTCCCTGGGAAACACATTAGAATATTCCCTCACAATAAGAAAGTCCTATATGATGATTATTTCTTTATAATCAATCATTTGAGAAAGATACACTTTATCATAGGGAAACAATATACATTCTTGAGATGATCTTATTAAAAAAGATTCATCCTCCTTGAACATGTACAGAATCAGGGGTTGGTTCGCAATACAAAGATGGATTATGTTATCATGGCAGTTTATGTTGGATATACATAGGGAAATCCAATTAATGACAAGAAATGCATAAAATTCAACCAGAGGGAATATGAAAAGGATTTCAGGGAAGTTTATCAGACAAATTTGATAGGGGAGATGATATATACTTGGTACACAATAATTTCACTAGTTTTCATTTTCATGTACACCTATACATTAAGGATTTATGTAGGTGTTAACATTGTTCTACTAAACTCTAATGATATGAAGGAATTCATAAAACCACGATAAAAAGAATGTTCAATATTCATGAATGAATAAATAGCATACCAATAACCACATTTTTGTTTGGATCCACTTCAGTAGTAGTGATGGAAAATGATCACCATTTTTCCCTTGGAGGTTGTTGGTTGTCTCTAAAAACCCTTGGCATACGACATTGGGTTGTAAAGTGTCATGTTTGATTAATATTGAAGAAATGTACAATTCATTGAGGATTGACTAGAGGATTATTTTCCTCTATATAATTAGTGTGTTTCTCATGTTTTCCATTTCTAGCCAGGTGTCCTTCCTTCCCACACCTAAAAAATTTCATCACCCCGCTTTGGAAATTTTTGAGGTTCTTTATTTCACACCTCTAAAAAGTGGGATGTTGAAACTTCTTGGAATCGTTATATTTTTCTATCAGACCAATAAAACTAAAAACAACTTTATGATTATTATTCCCATTACACCCTTGAGATTCACTAATCTCCATTTTGACTTTGAGGGAACATGAGAAAGTTTACTCATTGATATTAATGTCACGAATCACCAGGGATTTGCATAGATTAGGTTTTAGTGCACCAAAAAAGTGTTTGAACTTATATTCAGAGGTAACAACAAAGCTATAGGTTTATCATGCAAGTCTTGTGAAATTTTTCCTACATATCCTAATAGATTTATCGTCTTTTTTTATTACGGTAAAGAAAATCCTTTTCCATTTTAATTTGGAGAATGGGAGGAAAATATTTATTACCTTTTTCAGGGAATTATACCCACTAAAATGCTTCAATATCTTTATCCGACTTAGTATTATTGATCAATGACCACCACTAGGCATATTCTCCCTCCATATGATAAAATATATCATAAACATCTATTTCATAGAACATTAAAGGATTGATATGATATTCATAGTGGAGTTGACCCATTTTCCCCTGATTAATGGATCAAATGATCCATTTAAAGTTAGGGTACATTATTGCATAAATCTCTATATATCATCTTGATATATCTTAGGGGGATTTGGATTCTCCTTCGGATATAGGCTTCTATTCGGAACTTGAGTCACCTAAGAGATTATCAAGAAAATTTTCACGATTCCTTCTCCCATCAAGCTGAGAATCTCATTGGTGTAGTAACTACATTGCCTATCACATTGTTTTTTTACCTAATTCATCTTATTTCCAACCATTTTCTAGAATAAAAGGAAATATAGGGATGATTATTTTAAATTATTCAATACATAAGGGGAATACAATGAAATTAAAGGGTTAAATTATAAGTTACATTTATTTCCTTGACTTTTGAATTTATAGGATTCATTCTATATTATCCATGATCTATTTTATAAAATATATTAATATGGGGATTTTTCTACTAATAATGGTTCATAATAATCATATGAATTCCCCAAATGGAAACATGGAAACAACTAAATGAAACCTAAAAGAAAAGAGTATTCATGGAATTGTGGAATAGTATTATGTGATTTATGATAAAAAAATTCTATTCACACCTTTCTTCAAAATTACCTCATTATAAAAATGACAGAAATATTCCTTCTAAAACATTTTAAAGAAATTCAATCATGTGGAAAAATGACATTGATAAATCATTCTTGGATTGTAAAAATATTTTGGAAATAATTTCAAAGATAATACAAAGATTAAATGTAGGATTCAATTTAAAATAGAAAACAAATTTATTTTTCCTTAAAGATATTATTTCTAACAATTAAGAACACGGAGTGAGAAAATTTGAATGAAATATTTGGATTTGAATGAGTAATAATAATTTTAATGATGAATTTTGATTGAAGGGACAATTAAAAGTTATAAGAGAATGGTATATAGTAATATATATTAATATGTATCTCATATATATGTATAATAAATCTATAGTTATTACATAGGAGGTTTGAAGAAATACAACTAAAGGTGTGACTTAATTCAAGGGTTTATGTTATAATATAATTATTTTAGGATTTCAAATACTAAATTTATATTGGGAAACCATATATGGAACCTATCCTCTAAACCCCATATATTTTCATCTCTTTTGGTAATTCCTTGAATTTTCATGTAATATCACCTGTTTCTTAACTTTAGTATTTCAAATAATTGGGAAGTTTTTTTTAAGAAAAATGAAAACATTTCATTATTGGATTACAAAGCATTTATTTTATATTCATGTTATTATAATGTTTTAAATAGTGTAACTTTTATTATCTTGATAATTTTAAATTCATTTTCAACCATATCTGATTTTTTTCAATGTTTTGAAAATGAATATTTACACTATTTTCGAAAATAGTTATTTATAACTTATTATTGAAGTATTTAAAGGAATAAATGATTTATGGTTTACCAGATGGATATATTTCTCCAACATCATGACTGTTATTTGTTACAAATCTTCTATTATAGGATATCATTTTTTATCTAAGAAAATATTTTTCATTATATTCATTAGATTTTTTAATTTTAATAATACTAATATAAACGATTTTTCTTTATTTTCAATGAAAATTTCTAGTGCTCTTTTAGATTTATTTTTCATCTGTGTAAACATACATTATGGTTTTTTATAATTCACTAGGGATATGTTATTTTGATTACATCCACTGTATTTCTTTATATTTTATAAAATGATTCTGATTTTATGATGATTATTTGGAACCCATTAATTTCCTTAGTATTAATTAATTTATGATGAAATAATTAAGGAAACAATTTATTTTTCATGAGTTTTTCTTTGATGAAATGATGAAATATTTATTAAACATATTTCCTTTTTAAGGGTTATAATATAATGAATTGACAAATTTGTATGATCTTGTGAAGCACAAATGTATTGTTTTCATTTTGGGATGTGTGGAATCTAAATTATATTTCCCAACAACACATTGGGTAAATAAATATATATCATGAGATAATATAGACAAGAATGGGTATTGAAACTGGTTTTTTAATAGACTCTATCCACTGTGAAATTCTCGGGAGTAATCATTTATTAAGGAAATAATTTCCAATAATTATGTGTATGCAACAACTTATGTTTTATGCTTATTATATGTTCTCATAGATCATGATTGATTATTAAAGATTCCACACATTTATGATTTATGTATTTGGTTTTGAAAAAGACTTATACTATGATTCATGATTCAAAATATTTGATTGATTAGATAGGATTTTTTTATGTTATAATTACTTTATCATACCCTTATTCTTATCTTATTATGACTTATGATATTATTGACCATCTTTTCTCTACCTTTAATATGTTTCCTTTCACTAGGTTATGAAGAATTATTTTATGTTGGGTATTTCAAATAATCATAATATTTGAGAAACATTATCGAGAGATATAAATGTTCTTCCTTGAAATAATATTTTTATGTTTCTAATGTAAAAAGAAACCAAACCTTTATAGTTCTAGGTCATGTAATATTATGATATGTATTTAATATTTATATATAATTATATAATATTTATGTATGTAATGTTTTGGTCGCATCAGTTTGTATTAGAGAATGGTCTATTTATTTTTCCAGATTAGGAATGGAGGGATTTGGTAAAAACAATGGTGATAAGTTTAAATTGTGGACAAAATACTAAAATTTCTCTAAGATGGATATTATGTGTCTTCCCTGAAATTTAATCATTATATAGATACTGGTATGTGGATGGGGATGTGGTATAGATTCACCTAGGAGTAATAACCCATAAAAGGATAGTTGGGTATTAACTCTATCTATACATAGTTCTCGATGAGAGGGCCTAACATTAATCACATGGATAGAAAATATTTAGGGATATTCTTTAAATAATTCATATTCACTTTATGAACCATTATGATTAATTAGAGGAAATAATATATAATGTTTTTTGATAATACATAGTGATATATAACTAATATAATGTTTCATGGGTTAAAAGAATGTGTCTTAATTTAGGAAATCATAATTATGATTTTCTTACACATATGATTTGTTACTCTGAAAATTAAAATTTGGTACTCAAAGTATGTTTTTTTAGTCAATGGAAAAAACTAGAAATAATTTTGTCAAAAATGAATGTGACAACCAATGTAATCACCATCCTCATGAGAAACTCAATGAAATGGATTTTGGATTGTGAAGCACTATTATTTTACATAATAAAATATATTAAATTATTAGTAATAACCTGAACCTAAGTAAAATTCTTAATGTATAAAATAACAGTAAATTGGAATTTCCAGAAATTTCATGTGATAAATACCATGATGTGAATAATATTCAACCTCTAAGATGTTAAGAAAGGGGTAAGAAACTTTTAGGTAAATGTCTCATTGTAAAAGTATGATGTTTTATCTGTGGAAAATGAAGGAATATATATATATATATTAATTGTTGAGGGAAATGAATCTTTTGATGAAGATAAATAATTTACATAATAAGGTACCATTTAGAGTTTAATGTCTTATATGTAGAGATATCGGTAATTATCTTTGTCAATGACCTAATATAAGTTAAAACTCTTAGTGTAAGTAAGGGAATGCATGAATCAAGTCACTAAATTGAATCTTGATAATTTAGTCCCACTTTTAATCTAGTATAGTGTTTTGGATATTATGATGTTGTTTATAAAAACATTCCCTATGATAATCTTATTATTCATCCTTTATTATAATTTTATGTGATTTATATAATTGATTAGTTCCCTATACCATGATTCCTTACAAATTTATAGAATAATAATATCACATCTCATATTCCCAATCTACATATGACCATATAACAGTGAGAGGATGAATATTAAATTTTAAACGTAATTAATTTCGTTATAAGGGTCATACATCCTATTTGGGAGGGATTTTTATCTCAAATGGTTAGGGAGAAACTCAACATTGAATATATTCCTATTATTCATTAATATGAATATTTATTTATTAATGAATTTCATAGACTTACCCTAATTTGTTATGATTATTTTACATTATAACTCACACATAGTGTTTTTCATATTTGAAATTCTACTTATATAAAGACTCAAATTGAGTTGTACATATTGAAGAAGAAAATTTGGGAGTTCATATGCCTATGTTTTTCTCCATGGGTTGATCTATATATTTTTTATATAGAAGGATGGATACATGAACCTTTATATTGATTATCTGGAACATAACATAATCTATATAAAAAAGTATCATTTACCCCATATTGATTATTTGTTTTATCAACTACAGAGAGATCTACATTTTTCACAGATTTACATTCGTTCTGGATATCATAAATTGCTGGTAAAGAAGTACGATATACCAAAGAGATCTTTATGTAAAAGGTATGTTCAATAAAAATTTATAGTCATTCCAATTGTACATACTAATTCCCCCATTATCTTCTTAGATTTAAGGAATATACAATTTAGATATTACATTGATCTATTTTTTGAAGTCTTTATAGAAGGAATTATTATATATTCCAATAGTAATGAAAAGAATAATGATCATTCGAGGATTGTGATGAATACACTTAGGGAGAATAAATTGTATACCAAATTTACCAAGTGTGAATTTTGGATATGAATTGTTTTATTTCTATGACATATAATCTTAAGAGTAGTTATATATGTGGATCCTTCAAAGATAGAAGTTATTGTGAAATGTATAAGACCAAAAAACATTAATTTAGATCTATATTTTTCATAGATTTTATAAATACTAGAAATGATTTTTAGTACATTTATCACATATATAAAATCTAATAACTAATTCAAGACATAAAGGATCCATGTTCCTTTGTATAGATGGATGTGAAGAAACATTCAATGGGCTAAAAAGAATGTTGTTCATTGCACTTATAATTACAGTACAATGTAGTGGATAAGGGATTATAATCTACACAAATTCAACAAATAAGGGTGTGTGATTCATCTTAATTTATAATGATATGGTGATAGCTTATGTCTCACTCCAACTGAAAATTCATGAGAAAAATTACCTAACTCATGATTTGGTAATGGAACTAATAATTTTTCCATTGAGAATATATAGGAATTATAATCATTTTGAAATATGTGATATATATTACAATCGTAAAATATTGAAGTATATATTCACACTGAAAAAATTGAATATGATCCAAGGTAGATTGTTGGAGTAGATTAAATATTATAAATTATTAATAAATTGCCTTCCTGGGAAGGTAAAATGGTGGTTAATGATCTTAGTCCAAAAGGTCATTATAGTTTGTTCATACCAGGAATGTCTGAACCAGGCGTAAGCCTGGTCCCGCAAATTTATTAAAGGAACATTATAGTTTGTTCATAATTTGGACTAAATGATATAAACTATTTTGGGATTTGTAAAATATGGATCTTGAAATCATGATAAACTGGGTAAAATCATAAATTTCTCTGATGAATGATCAATCATCCTTCCATGTGAGGATTAAGGATGCATAGAAGTAGGATAATGAACTATAGAAGAAGGTAGAAAATGTTATTGAGTTCAACCATAATTATGATGTAATGATAATGTTGAAGAACAATGTATGTGTATCTTCAATATTATATTTGAATGATTTATTGGGAAAAGATCTTAATTCACCAATATCTATTCATACTGAATGTATAAAGATTCATAGATATATGAATGAGTATTTCTTGTTTGAAAACATTAGAAGGGATATCAGAGAGTATATATCCCATTGTCTGGTATATTAACTGGTTAAATGTGAGAGATATAAGTCTATTGGGATGTTACAACCCTTAACTATAGTAGAGAAGAAATTTTAAAACATCACCATGGATTTCATTATTAGAATCAAAAAAATAAAAATGTCATCATGATATATAGGTTGCAATCGATCACCTTATAATGTCAGAACATTTCCTTAAAATAAAAGAATATATGTCTCTTGATATTCTTTCTAGTATATATATTAAGGAAGTGGTAAGTTTTCATGGATAACCAAATTTTATTTTATTTACTGAGGATCTAAGATTTACCTCAATGTTTTGCAGAAGTCATCATCATATATTCAATATAATATAGAGACTTAACAATTCATGTCAACCATAGATAGTCACTCTATTTGAAAGGACAATTCAAACCCTAAAATATATATTTAGATCATGTTCTATGGATTTAAAGAGATATTGGGATCAACACATTCCACAATTGGAGTTTTTTAAAAACGATAGCTTTAACTTGAGTTTTAGATGGATCCTAAGGAATCCCTCAATGGAGAGAATTACATTACACCATCATGCTTGGATGAAGTAGGAGAAACAAATTTACCGGGACTCTAGAGAGCTAAGTAAATGGTATAGAAGCATAGAGAAATTCATAATCATATTAGAGAAACTGAATGTTGATATAAATTTTGGGATACAAGTTATCATTGATATCTATATTTTATTGTTTTTAACAAGTAAATCCAATTAATAACTCTTTGAAACTGTAAAATATAGGAAGCTAGATGAGAAAACAAGGATGTGATGACACAAAAATATCCGTAGTTTTTATATCAAAATAATTTAATTTTAAGTGGAATGTTTCTATAAGGGGTAGAATGTAACACCATTAAAATTTATGGTAAAATTACTCTTTAAATAAATTTGAAGTTTATAATAACTTGTTTTACAAGAAACATCAATATTTTTACAAACTATCAATATGGGAAAAAGGACTTTTTGCGACGGGAATACATCCCGTCGCAAAAAGTTCGTCCAAAAGGTTATTTACGACGGAATTTGATGTCCTATCGCAAAATGTTTGGCGCGGATAGTGCGCCAAAATACTCGACGGTTATTTGCGATGGGGGGATCCCCTCGTCGCAAAGAGTAATGTATTTGCGACGGGCCCCGTCGCAAATACCTGGAAGCAGTTAATAGCATTTTGGGACGAGATGTTCTCGCATCGCAAAAGGTGTGTCGGCAGGGACTATTTGCGACGGGACCCGTCACAAATAACTTTTTAATCGCAGACAGTAATTAATGCGGGCGTAGGTATTTGCGACGGGTCCAATCACAAAAGATACTATTTGCGACAGGTTACCCGTCGCAATTAATCTAACCTATATATACCCCCATCGGTTTTTCTTCTCATTCCTCTGAACCTCTAGATCTTGTCTCTCTCTGAGCTCTCATTTCAGAGGGAATAATATTCTAAGTTACTTTTTTTTTCATAAAGAAGTGGTGAAGCCGTTTCTATCAACAACAAATCAAGTTTAAAGGTATTTAGGTTTTATTTAATTTATTATTTATTTCTATTATTTGTGTTAATTTTTATTATTGTTGTTTAGTTGTAATTAAATTGAATTTAAATTGTTTTGTCATGACTATTTATTTGTACTAATAAATTGAAATTTTTCGTATTAATTTTTAATAATTAGTAGTAATTAGTAATTATTAACGATAATTAGTAATGTATATAATTAATTTGTAGTAATTAATAATAATTGGTAATAAATAATAGTAAATACTAATAATTAGTAATAATTAGTAATAATTATTAATAAATAGAAATAAAAAGTAATACATTCTAATAATTAGAAATAAATTGTAATAATTAGTAATAAATTATAATAATTAGTAATAAATTGTAATAATTAGTATAAAATTGTAATAATTAGTAATAAATTGTAATAATTAGTAATAAATTGTAATAGTTAGTAATAAATTGTAATAATTAGTAATAAATTGTAATAATTAGTAATAAATTGTAATAATTAGTAGTAAATTGTAATAGTTAGTAATAAATTGTTATAAACTGTAATAATTTCTAATAAATTGTAATAATCGGTAATAAATTGTAATAAATTGTAATGATTCATAATAAATTGTAATAATTACTACTAAATTGTTATAATTTGTAATAAATTGTAATAATTAGTAACAAATTGTAATAATTAGTATTAAATTGTAACAATTAGTAATAAATTGTAATAACTAGTAATAAATTGTAATAAATTGTAATAATTAGTAATACATTTTTATAATTAGTAATAAATTGTAATAAATTGTGATAATTAGTAATAAATTGTAATAATTACTAATAAATTGTATTAATTAGTAATAAATTGTATTAATTAGTAATAAATTGTATTAATTAGTAATAAATTGTAATAATTAGTAATAAATTGTAATAATTAGAAATAAATTGTAATAATTAGTAATAAATTGTAAAAATTAGTAATAAATTTTAATAAATTGCCTTAAATAGTAATAAATTGTATTAAATAGTAATAAATTGTTTTAATTAGTAATAAATGGTATTAATGAGTAATAAATTTTAATAATTAGTAATAAATTGTAATAATTAGTAATAAATCGTAATAATTATTAATAAATTGTTTTAATTAGTAATAAATTGTTATAATTAGTAATAAAGTGTAATAATTATTAATAAACGGTCATAATTAGTATTAAACTGTAATAATTAGTAATAAACATTAATAATTACTAATAAATTGTAATAATTACTAAGAAATTATAATAATTAGTGATAATTAGTAATATTTATTAATAAATACTACTAATTAGTATTAATTTCTAATAATTAGTAATATTTATTAATAAATATTAATAATTAGTAATAATTAGTAATAATTAGTAATAATTGGTAATAATTAGTAAACAATACTAATAAATTGTAATAATAATTAATAAATTGGAATAGTTAAGAATAATTAGTAATAAATAGGAATAATTAGGAATTAATAGGAATAATTAGGAATAAATAATAATACTTAAGAATAAATAGGAATAATTAAAAATATGATTATTTAGCAATAGTTAAGAATAATTAGCAATAAATAGGAATAATTAGAAATAAATAGGAACAATTAATAATAAATAAGAATAATTAGCAATAATTGAGAATAATTAGAAATAAATAGGAAAAATTAGCAATAATTAGGAATAAATATCAATAAATAGCACTAAATAGGAATAATAAGTAATAATTAGGAACAAATACTAATAATTAGGAATAAATACTAATTATTAGCAATAAGTACTAATAATTAGAAATAATTACTAATAATTATGAACAATTAGATATAAATAGCAATAAATAGCAATAAATAGCAATAATTAGAAACAATTAGTAATAATTAGTAATAAAGAGAAATAATTATTAATAAACATGAATAATTAGTAATAATTAGGAATAATTAGGAATATTTAGGAATAATTAGTAATAAATAGGAATAATTGATAATAATTAGGAATAATTGATAATAATTTGTAATAAATTGTAATAATTAGTAATAAATTGTAATAATTAGTAATAAATACTAATAATTACTAATAATTACGAATAAATACTAATAATTTGGGATACATAGAAATAATTAGAAATAATTACCAATAAATAGAAATAAATAGGAATAATTAGTAATAAATAGGAATAATTAGTAATAATTAGGAATAATTAGTAATAATAAGTAATAATTAGTATTAATTAGTAATAATTAGAAATAATTTGGAATAATTATTAATAATTAGTATCGGCTCTCATGTGACTCCTGGTACTTATTATTGTACTGTTGTGATGTCAACGTCCAGCTCGAGAGGAGCTCGTGGAGAGGCATCATCTTCTGTCTCATAGTATCACGAGTAGTTACGAGCTTAGAATGACCTTATAGGGAGTTTGTAGAAGTAGCAAGAAGAGATGCGTTAGTAGTAAGAGCAGTAGAAGCAACATCATAAGGAGGAGATGTGTCGATGGCAGCATCATCATCAGGAGTTGATAGAGTACATGCATCGTCTGACTCGTAGATTGGGGATGGAGTTTCCCCCACTATCTCCTTCAGCTCCTCCACCTACTCCATAAGACGACCCCCTAGTGACTTTTTTAGGTTAAAAACATTTGATTATAACATTTGTTGTGATATGAACTATTTACAGTTTCTATCTTTTATATTGGTGCTAATATTAGATAATTTAATATTTATTCTTTTATGATTTTTTTTGAATATTTAGAATTTTAATAATTATAATATTTTTATTTTTTTATTATTTTAATAATATTAATATTATTGTTTCATTAATTATAATTTTATTAAATATATTTTTTCAGTATTATATTTTTTAATGTTTTTTCATTTTATTAATAATAATAAAAATAATATTAAAAATAATAATATTTTATGAATTTTTTAAATTTTTCTGTCAATATTGAGAATTTTAATATATTTGTATTTTAATTATTTTAATTATATTAAAATTAATTTTTCAATAATCATAATTTTATTAATTTTATTTTTTTTTAAATTTATTTATTATTTGCGACAAGATCTGTTACGACGGGTTCTAGTCGCAAATAGTCTCAATAAATTTTTCTAGTAGTGTATGATATATTATTAACGTATTATATCTCCTAGTCATGTAATTTATACGTATAAATATGACTAATGAAATTATGATAAACAAAAATAACATATTTACTTAAGTAAAATATGTTGATTAATTCCAAGAAAATAATTACTCAATTAGAAATGATAAAAATTATATTTTATTTTATGTTAAATGATCAGTTTTTAATGTATTTTATTTTTATATATATTATATATACCTAATGAATAATGATTTTGATAAAATATATTTGTATTTAATGTTTTAAATTAATAATCATTTATACATCAATTTTATGTTGGTTATAAATGAAGATCAAATTATCTGAAGGTAAAAGGATGTGTTTTTATTGGAAATAGTTTTTATGTATGAAATGTGTTTTTATCTAAATAAATTAATTGTATCAATATTTATGATTTTTAATGAAATTTTTATAATATAAATTTAATAAAATTTTCATTCATTTAATGATTTTTACTTTGTATAGAACGATTTTAAATTAATTATTATAAAAAGAAATTATTTTCCTAAAATATTTTCTTCATTGAGTTTTTAACGATTACATTATAAGTTATTTTTTATAGTTATAAAAATGTTATTCTATAATTTTTTTCATATTTATATTTATATTTATTTATTTTTTCAAGAGGTCAGTTTAATGTTTTCGTTATTTTTATTAGTACCCAAGGTAAAAAATCATTTCTTTGATAAAGGTTAAGAGTGTTTGACGAGGTGTTAAAAAATAGATAAGGGTTAAAAAACCAATTTTTTTATAATTCCTATTTTTTTTTGATTATTTAGATCCTAAGTCATCCAACCATATAAATTCAGTATCATTGGATCCAATTTATTATGATATTAATGTTATTATATTTTCATATTCGTAATAATTACAAGGGTGTAACTCCCCTCACTTGTAAAAGGTCACCTGCTATCTTCTTATACTAACAATTCGTGATCCCATTATCTCAAATAATGCATTAAAGAAAAAAATTATATTTAATGGAAACATCGTAGATGTTATTTTCTTCATAAAAGACCAACATAATGGTCCTTAAGAAGAGATTCATATGAGTTTTCTCAAAGAATTCATATATGTTTTTACCAATATTTTTAAAGTATATTTCTTATTATACCTCATAAAAATATTCTTTAAATATCTCAACATGATTAAATAAGGATAAATTATATAAATAAATTTTTAAATATTAATTAATATGCATTTTCTTACTCCTTTATATCTAATATAAAATAATAACAATGCTTACGCAAATATACAGTCTACCATCTTCATGAAATGGTGTTTTTTTCATCAATGTATCTCTTTGATCGTTATATTAAGTAATTTACCATATATATGTGATGTTTATAAAATTATTATGATTCCAGATATATAATATATTTTATACCTTCTTATCCTTCCATCCATTGAAAAATGAAAATTTTTCTCATCCATATGTGTGGATAACCACCTCCTCAAAATAATGTTATTTTATTTTCATTTCTATTTTACAAAGGTACTAATAAATATATATGATATTAAAAATAAAATAACTAGTTTTTAGAGTATAATTATTATTTTCCATTCCTTAATTATATCCATAAAAAATTAGAAGCATCACTCATGCATACATATAGACTACCGTCTCTATAGAGTATGATAATTTATTTTTCAACATTAATTTTTATGATGTTTTTTAAAGTTATATGTAATTAATAATAACGGTATTTATGAATTTATTTATAGTCTTTATATGAGGAAATCATTTCAAGGGTTCAAGAAATTGAATAGTCGAACTAAAACATGCATGGAAAATGGAATATTTTTCAATGATTATTTCAATATAGAATTGGTAATAAATGGATAATTGGAATTTATAATAGAATATTATATAGAAATATATATATTAATTGGATCTGATATATCTATATAATAAATATATATTTATTATATATGATCTGCGAATTAATATAAATAAATATGATATATGAGGTATGGATTTACAATACAATCTAATTTCTTTTTAGGATTATCTATATTGAATTTGCATTGATGATAATTTTAGAGATCTTATACTTTAAACTAAATATATATTTTTTTCTTATATTTATTATTATAATTCAGGACAAATAGTACCATTTACTCTCTTTTTAACTTAAAATGATCACAAAAATCCTTTATGAAAAAACAACCATACTAACACATTGTTATATGAAATCTGTCATCTACATCCATGTTACTTAAAATATTTTCTATAATGTTATTTTCTATGATCCAAAGATTTTTTAAAATAATTTTCAATAATATTAAATTTATTTTTAAAGGTGTTTAATGTAATTTTGAATTTTTTTATAAATTTATTGTTAATGAATTTTAAAAAAAAAATGTGCAAGGAATATTTGTTTTAATTTCCACTAAATGAATTGTTTTCCCATCATCATATATATTACATAAACTAAATATATTTTTCACGTATTCATAGTTACTTTCAAATAGATGATTATTTTTAATATTTTATTAATTTTAAATTTTTATATATTCTAAAAGAAAATGATATCTTCATTATATTCAAAGAAATGTTCAAATTCCCCTTTGAGGTATTTTTTATTTCAATAAACATACTTTAAGGGTTATTGTGTTTCATTTGGTATATTATTATATTCTACTATCCACTCTTTAGTGGATTTCTTATGGTGATGGTTATTTAAGGACGATTGTAGAAAACTAATTTATATCCCATAGATTAATTTAATTATAAATAAATTATTATGAAACATTTTTATTTTCAACTATTTATGTTGTGATGAAATGATGGAATATTTATAAAACATTTTTTTTCCTATGGATTATGGAACAATTAATTGATTAATTTTTTTTATTTTTTTAATTCATATATATGGTTTTCAATTTTTGATATATTGGCCCAAATTTATGTAACCCTCCAGTGAATTAATCAAAGATTTATAACTAATAATATAATATAGTTTTAGATGATGTGTGAGCCCTGTTTAGTGAGAAGTTCTGTCCACCATGATATTATTAGCAGTGAACCTTGATTAAGGAAATGATTCTATATGCTTATATGTATGACACACACTAATGTATTATGATTATTTTTTGTTCTCCTGGATCAATATTTATTATTAATTATTTCTCACTCATAAGAATTTTTCTTTTATTATGATAAAGAGTTATTCAATGATTCATGATTAATGATGCTTGACTGGATGGGTATGAAATTTCTAATTACTAATCATGTTATCATACTATTATTCTTAACATGTTTTAAATTATGATTATTGATTATTATCACCTATGTTCACCCATAAGGAGTATCTAAGTTCTCACATTCTTATCTTTCCTTTACCTATGTTTTGAAGAATGATTTTAATTTGGGAGTCTCTAATAAGTATATTATGTGAGAAATTTTTTTTTTAAGATATTTAAGATTTTTCAAGAAATTATATAATTATATATCTAGCCTCCAAATACACAATTACTTTATAGTTATGGGGAATTTCTTTTTTTGAGAAGTGTTAAATATTAATTTAAAATGATGAAATATTTTTCAATCTTTGGGTCACTTTAGTGAAAGTGTGTAGTCCAGTATGAGTTGTATTATTTATAGCCCAAAAAGAGATCCTAGTGGGAACCATGATCACAAGTATGACTATAGAAATTAATTTTAATCAATTATTTAAATGGAAATTATGTTTGGATAAAATTTATTATACCAAAAAAATGATGTTGAATATTCAGTAAGTATATTGATTTTTGAACTTCCATATAGTGTTATAAGCTGGGAATTAATCATTATAAATTTCTAATCTGTAAAATTATATTTTATATGATAATATAATTTTCAATCTGGGATAATGTTATATTAGAATATAAAATAATTATATTCCTCAAAATCATTAATATTGGTGGTTTTCATGTTTTAGAAAACTTTTTTATAACTGCTCAAATTTATGTAATTATTATCTATGCATTATGATGGAATATTTAAAATATATATGACATGTGTTGGAGTGTTGGCCTATTGATCATCCATGTTAATAGTAGTACATAAATATTTTTTGGAGTTCTTTTTATGTTGATGGAAATTATATGTGATGACATATTAACATTAACCAAATATGTAAAGATATAATATTTCAATATTTCTCAATCAAATTATTATTTTTTGGAGTGGGAATATTAGAATAATATACTTATATTTTTTTTTATTAAATTTAGTAATAATGGTAGGTATAATATCCCTAAATGAATTTATCATTAAATATCACAATTTTGAAGAGTCCATATTCCTTGGTGTGGTCTAAGAGGAAATTCTATTTGAAGAAAAGAACATATTTCAATATACATTACATTACATTTTAATAATTACTATTATGAGTACTGTATTTTTGTAACATAGTTTAATTATTAATATTCAGTTGGAGGCATTAATGTTTATAGGGTAAATTATAATGTATTGAAAACATCAGAATATTTCCTCTATAAGATCATATTTTTCCTTTAATAGATTAATACTAAAAGAAGTAATCAATGTTTTGTATTATGCATAAATGTAACATTATTAATTAATTTAATGAATTCAATGTTTTACTATGAGGATTATATTTATCTCACAACATAGTGATATAAATGTTTTAAAATGTTTTGTTACATTTCAATATATAGAATATGAATCAGATTATGAATTTATTTTTAGAGGAATATAGACATTCAATGGTGTTATATTTTGTTTTTTGTTTTTAAAACATTATTTTGTAGAGAATATAGTTTAATTTTATTTCAATTTCCATTCAAAATAAGTAAGATTTTGTATTTAAATGGGAATATTTTAACATAGTTTTCGATGATCTATTTAGAATAATTATCATTTTTTAAAGGGGACTAAAGACATTTATAAATGGAAACATTGATATTTTATCTTTTAATTAGAGAAAAACAATCTCAGGTGGTGATGTATAGAATGATAATGACTTGATTATAGAATGAAATGAGAAATGAGTGAGATATTATAATATTATTATAGAGTTCTAATGAATTTTTTTACATGAAATCAATGGAGATCATCATATGGATAAATAAAAAAATTGTTACACAAACTAATATGTAATCTATTTTTTTATTCATGGAGACCATAGTTGGTCACTTGAGTTAGAAGTTATTTTTTATTTTGTGTGAGTGATGTGGGTTCACATTCTTATGATTCATTGTAAAATAAAATAGAATTTAATCCTAAAATTAATTTTAAATAAGTAATAAAATTTATTTTCATTTAGTACTTTTTAACATCACCATGTGTATGCTCCATAGATGTATCCTAGTATAGGGAAACCTGGTAAAATAACTTATGTCTCTATTATTTATTTCTTATTTATTCATTGAGGATGAGTTTTTTTCTTTTTCCTATCAGGAAATAATATTATCATGTAAGGATATTTTAAATTGACATTCCATGATTTAATCTACTCATAGGGTATCCATCATTGTGTGAGACCAAAATATATTATCATAGTATGATTTTTAATCAAAAAATATATTACCTCTGGGAATTATATAGAAGTGGTAGTAAATCAAAAACAACTTTAAATCTGTAATAGACACAACATCCAACTATGAAATAATCACATGAATAAGTACTTTTGTTCATTAAGAAAAGATGTGTACATGAATATATTTTATATAATTTTATTCAAATTAGAAAGTGTATCTCTATAAATAAAATCATAAAGATCTAGTTATTTATTTAAAAGGAATCAATGATTTAGTGGGAGTTTTTTCCTTTATAGTCTAAAAAAGTGATTTATTTTAAATCCTTAGTTACAATGTGAAAAAAATTATTAAATATTTCTAAAGGAAAATAAATTTTATAATATATAAGAAAAACATATTTGGTTAGGAATGTTCAAGGAATTAAGATTCACCCAAATGAATTTAATTATGAATTATTTGATTAGGTTACTGTGATTGTGGATGATATGTTTAAGGTTAGGGAAACCCTTGAATATATCATTTATTTGAAGTGGATATTGAGATGGTTTGCACTTCCCTCAAATATATTTGTTTTTATGATTGCGTAATTGTATTAAAAAGATCATCTCATTGGATATAGTTTAATAATACATATCACTTATTAGATGTTGTTTAATAAGAAAGATCCTACGAAAAATGAGATATCTTGAGAAGTTCAGTTTATGGTAATGGAAAAAAATCACTATGGAGAATTAATTTGAATAAATGGTTGATGATTTCATATAATTACATTCCAAAAATCATTAGAGGGTAAATGAAAATTTTAATGGGAATATTAAACAATAATTATTTCAGTGTGTAAAATTTTGTAACCTTGCAATAACTCTCTAAAAAATTGAGATTAAGATAAATATGATTCAACAATGGAGAAATCATCTAGATATATGAATCGAAAGAATCATTAAAAATATGTTATATTTTATAATTTTTTTTAAAAGAGTAAAATATCTCGAATAAAATTGAAGTGAAGGAAAATTATGAATACAAATAACTTAGTATACAGGTTCTTATATATATCATGAAATCCAAAAAATTGAAAATCATTATTATAGTAGAGAAATTTATGTTGAGGGTTTTGATAACCCCATGGGGGATTTAGATTAACATTGTAGAGAAATAGATTTTTTGGGTGTTAAAATGGATAATGAAAATATATTATTAGAAGGTTCTAATCTCAATGTATAAAAAAAATAAGAAAATGATGATTTGAATAATTAATATTAAATTAATAAATTATTAAATCAAAGAAACTCAAAAAATATTTGAACATAATTGTTGGTGCCAAAATATTTGAAGAAATGAGAGAAGAAAAGAGAGGCCCCGCAACCTGCCTCGCAAAGCCCCGACACGGAGCCCTCCGAAGCAACGCGACCACCGTGAAGCACCAGAGGCAATAACTCTCTGTGAACGCCCCTGATGTTCGTGAACCCACTACAAAGAAGAGGAGGCAGTAACTCTCCGTGAACGCCCCTGACGTTTGCGAACCTACCACGAAGCAGAGGAGGCAGTAATTCTCTACGAACCTGGTTAGCGTTCGTGACCCGCGGTGAAGCAACCAAAGCCCCCTTCGCGCTGCATGAGCTCTGTATCGCGGAGCCTCTTGCCTATAAATACCGAGATCCCCCTGAGTTCTCTAGACGGACAATCAGACCATTCGACTTTTAAGATCCCAAATCGTGAAGCACTCTTTTCTCTTAGAATCATGAGCTTTGCGAGGTATTTTTGCTTCACGAGAGGCCTCCACCTTGTTTTGTCTTGATCCCCTCTTCAGAGAGAGATTCCCATTGTGAAGCCTAAGGGAATTCAGGAAGTAAAGGGATCCCCAAGGGGACCCAGGCAGTCACAAAGCATTTATGCTTCACGAAACCCCACCCTGTACAAGTGACCCACATGCTAAGGCAGGGTAACTGTACTTCGCAAAGCACACTGATTCACGCCACCCTGCTTCGTGAGGCACCTATGATTCGCGAGGTAGTGCTCTGCGAACTCCCTTGAACTTCGTGAAGCACCTCCCACATGCACCTCTTCTCCATGCTAAGGATAAGGCACCCCACATCGCGAAGCACACCCCTTTTCATGTTCCCTCTACTGCGCAGAGCAACCGAGCTCCGCAAGGCCCCTGCATGTGGACACATCTACTTGGAAATTTCTCTTCCCATACGACCCTCCAGGTTTTCACAATGTGATTTCAATGTCCCCTGGACGATACCACCCGTAGTGTTGCTTCTCCTAATGCTTCCTTGTATAGGCACGCTAATGGCCATTGCTTCTTCACATAGCCATGCTAACGTGGACCCCTCAATGGTTTGCTCTGCGACCCCCATTCTACACGACATTGCTGGTACCTTCCATCCCACAAGGAGAAGAGGGTACTAGTCATGTAAGTCCTAGGGGTGTGGAGTACACCCACCTCGTCCGAGCTGCAGGACGTTAAACTACCAAGCACCTCATCCCTAACACACGACGTTAAATTGTGATTTGGGCCTGTGCCTAGCACGTAGGGTCCCCCCGGGCTCGACATTCTTTACGCCGCTCGTATTCACAGGGATGGGATCACCCCTCACAGGGGATGATATCCTCATTATCAGAGTGGCATTTATCCGTGGGGAAGGGAAACAATCTTTGCGTAAACCACTAGTCCTTCTTGCGAGAGGTAGCACCCATGCACCTCCGTACTTCCTCCCCGCCAGGGCCAGCGGAGGGCGGGATAGGGAATGAGGCACCTCCTATATTCTGTCCCAAATCAATCTCCCTTTGTGCTTTGTTGCTCTCGGGCCTCCATCCTAGAGTAAGTCCCAATACCATGGGCCGCCTAATGCATAAGCCCCTCTTCGCTTCTCACAGACTCACCCTTCGGGACGTGATCATTAGGTCTCTACCGCCTCTTGATTCTCACACTGAGCACGACTCACGTGGGCTTATAGGAAGCATCAACCATGACAATGCCCCTCGTCCAGCATGACGTTAAACTGTATGTCGTCCAGCATGACGTTAAACTGTATGCCCTCATCTAGCATGACGTTAAACTGTATGTTGTCCGGCATGATGTTAAATTGTACACCACCACCCATCGTTTATTCACATTAGGTTCCACCCTCGTCCCACATGACATTAAACTGCATTCCAATCCAGCAGTAATCCGTTGTGATACCTCCCTAACTACGAGGACTTTGATCCATGTCAAGGCATGGTACGTCGGAAGCCTCACGAGGTTCAAGCCCACCACCCATTGGACCAACGTCCTCCTTCACATCGGTTCTCCAGCGTCCAACCCAAACTACGAGGAATTTGATCTATTTAAAGGCATGGTAGGTAGGAAACATCATGAGGTTCAAGACCAACACCCATTGGGACAAGGTCCTTCTTCACGTCTGTTCGCCCACACTCACCATCCCCATTTTAACTATGTGGACTTTGATCAATGTCAAGGCATGGTACGTAGGAATCCTCCCAAAGGTTCAAGCCCACCATCCACCTCGGACAAGGTCCTTCTTCACGTCGGTTCTCTGACACGCCCCGGTCCCAAATGACATTAAACTGCATCTCAATCCATTGGTAAGCCGTTGTGACCCTTCCATCCAGTTGTTCCGACACCCCTTCGTGCCAGTTAAACATCCTCTTTTATTTATCTACGTGGACATTGATCCATGTCAAGGCATGGTACATAGGAAGCCTCACGTGGTTCAATCCCACCACCCATTAGACCAAGGTCCTCCTTCACGTCGGTTCTCTGACGTCCAACCCGAACTATGTGGACTTTGATCCATGCCAAGGCATGGTATGTAGGAAGCCTCACGAGGTTCATGGCCACCACCTGGTCGTTCTGAACGCATTAACATCGGTTCTCCCACCAACTGGGGCATCCTAGAGTGTAAGCCCCACACATCCATCCTGAACTACATAGACTTTGATTCCCTACCACGGGGATACATAGGAAGTCTCTTTGAGACTCAAGACCATCACCACCGTCATCTCCACAACGGATCCATTTCATTCCCCCTCCACTCCATGTTGTTTTCCATCACCCATACTGTTTCTTGTTCGGGCCGCCACACCCCGGTGAGATCATGCCACCCTATTCCCCTCCACAGCGTTCAGGAAGTTTCCCATGGGCTGGCCCCAATATCGGTGTTCCCTCAAGGGGGATTCTTCAATCTGATCCACTCCAGCTAGTGTCCTGATCATCCCGATCCGTCTCCATCGGACGTTAAATGTACGACATACCCTGTGTTAAACATGGGAAGCTGAGGAAAACCTCATATACATGCCTATGACATATGATTCCACGCACTCTATGTGGTATTACTCGGGCTTCCACGCCCTCGAGAAGCCTTATATTAAGTGACAAAAGACAGACATCCAATTCCCCAGCATCCAGACACGTTAATGATGCCTCGACGTGACTACTCCCCCAACTGAAGGTTTCTGCCCTGACCAGACCACTTGGAATGTCCTGACAAAAGCAGTGTAATTAACCGACGTCCACAAAAACATGGAACTAGGATGAGTTTCAAGAACAACGTATTAAATCTATGAGGGAGACTCGAACAAGGTGACGAGTTCTGAGGATGAATCCATAGAAGGAGGAACCAACATCCCATCATCCCGTTTTGATCAAGGAGCAGACATCCCGGAATAAGGAATGGATGTCGCCCTTCTTTGGAAAGTGGGAATGTGGGGCAACAATGATCCACGCCTGTCACACCCAAGCGGACAGATGTGCATGCCCCGGCGAAAGCGTCAGAAACAGAAATGGTGAACCCGACGTGAAGGTATTCTCCTCAATGTGGAGATTAGTAATGCTTGAGACATCAGTAGATTGACTTGTCACCGGAACCAGATATCCGACGTCGGGTCTCGCCAAGCAAATAGCGGGCCTGGCATGAAATTCAACAGAAGTTGGGGCAGTATAACGTGGGGAATTCCATTCTGCAATGTTGTTGGTATGGATCCATCTTACTGACCACAGAAGATGGAATGGAACTGGGGAACTAGTTGTCGATTTCTTTTCCTCACAGTGCAGATGAGTTAATCTCCCTACTTCTCAGGAATCAGGTTGCTGCTATAGGGACACGATCGCCACCCACCTGCCTACGCAGGGGCAGGGGCAACACCCACACAGCCACTCCGCGTTGCTCCACTGCTTCTACAAAGACGTCTGAATCCACGAACGTGGGGTTCCCACACCCCACCTCCCCATAGGAAGTCATCCAATGAAGGGTGATTAACAACCTCGTAAATCGTTACAAGGAAGAGGGAATAATCCCAACTCGAGATTTGTCCCTCCTGGGCTTGGAGGCATCCGCACCCCACCGTCAATGCCGCCCTCGAGGGCTGCGTAGGGAGCCCCTGCCCCGCACCCCAATATTCAATCGTTTCGGAAGCCTGTCCCCTGAATGCCTTAATGAATCCCTTCCTTGTGCTGATGAGGTGGGTGACATCCGGCTCAGCCCGGTCAGATTCCCAATTCAAGGGCTCTAAGAAAGGGACCCCACATGGCCATGTCAGCGCCGCTGTCTGGCCATTCCAGAGGAATAGGTAGGCTATGCCCCTGCACCACCTGCACCGGCTTGCCTGACCCGACGCCATCATTGGCCCTAGCTGAGGACGCCCACCAAGGGGCATTAATTTCGACAGCTTCTATGGATCAAGCAACTACCGACGCATATCACAAAGTCCCTACACACGCTGAGCATGGGAACTCCTATGCCCAAACGCGATCGAGGCCCTAACCGCCCCATGGGTAGGCTGGGTTGACTCTCTGGGTCGCAGGCCTGAGTGGTGATCGTCGTGAACCAACGCGCGATGATGTCACCCCGTACAGAGGCCCTCCCTGTACCACTACTCCTCAGAGCGTGGGCCTTCCATACTCCGAAACTCGTCATGGAGGTATGACCTGTGCTGCCACCAACCTGAATGAAGACATGCCCCATGGCAGTGACACTCGGAGCATAAGTCTCTCCCATGCCCACCACACCACGTATGGAGTTCCTCCTCCTGCCCCCTACCGTCGATGTGAAGACATTGCCCATTCGGTCCCTCTCCAACAAGGGGATCCTCCCTACATCTTCTATGAAGTTGGATAGGGTCCTCCTCTCCTTGGAAACTAGAGGGGTGAAGGTCAGCCTCGCTCTACCCGTGCCAAGCATGGAGGTCCTCCCCATGATCCTTCTAGTTCAACAGAGGTTTCTCCCACTCGGGTGCTGTTCATGGAGGTCCTCCCCATGCCCCCTTCAACATTTTCCCCGGTGCCCCTCGCACCCCGATGGTCTCAAGTGGAAGTTCTCTCCACCCTGGCACCAGCGCGGCCCCAAGACTACATGTCGGGAATCAGCCTTGTCCCGAGGAGCCTCCAAGGGGCAGGAGGGCTGGTCGTCGACACCACAAAAAGAATCCTGGGAAGTCCTGGATGGAGATCAAACCAGACTGCTTCTCGGATTCTGATGCAGAATGGGACTGAGCAATGGAACCCTCCCCATGTTCCTCTGTGTTAAGGACTGGGATAGGAACAAGGCACATCCTCCTCGTCCTTCTAGAATGTGAAGTCCACCGGATTCCCACCTCTCTTTTCAAGTACATCCAGGAGGAGGAAATTTTGGGAGTCCCACAGGTTTTGACCATGAAGTCACCACCGTCGTCACCAGAAGCGCCCTCTACCTCAACCATAGATCACAGGGAGCTATTTTGGGAAACGATGGCTGTTGAGAAACAGCATGACCCATCACCGGTAACCGGAATTCCTGCACTAGAAGCTATGGATGTCGTCCCATCGTATCATGATGTTGTGGTAAGGTCACTGCACTCTTTGGAGAGTGGACCATAATTCAGCAGCCAGTCGGCTCGTTCGCCGTATTCTCCACCGCCCAATTTACTATCCCAATGGTCCGCCTCAGTACCACTACCGGTTCCTCATCCACCTCTGGTTGACGAGTGGGGTAATACGGGTCCAGACCCAAAATCCGAGCCTAAGATCTTCTAGAACATTCTCACGGCGGATCACTTCCTGGAGAAGTTCTGGCCAGTGGTAGCATCGAACTTTCATGTGCCAGAATCCCTCATCACAAAGAAAGTTGAGTGATTTCGTCAAACCCTATGGGAGACGCACTTCGGTCTTCATTATCATTGGGTGGTGTACCCCAGGAGCCAAGTGCACTTTGAGGAAATCGACGAACAATGCCATCTGGTCGATTTGGCAGCACTCCCCATGGCCCAGCACCATGAGTCACCAGGTCGCTAGAACACCCTCCAACAAAAATGCGTTCATTGTTTCAAGGTACTCCACAAAATCATCAGGGAAGCTACCCCCCATGTGTAAGTCCACTGTTGGGGATAGTTTGATGCCCTCCTCTTCAATCCTATCCGGCGGCAGTCCGACTCGTTATGCGACATTGAGGACATGCACCCAAGAAGGGTTGCGGTCCACATGGATGACATAATGGACAAGGGGGACGAGCTGGAGTTTCTCGATGAAGACTTACCCCCTGAGGGTGTACCACCACCGTTGGACCCATCAGAGAGGATTAATCATCAGCAGAGGAACCTCCTAGGTCTCCCTGCTCCCACTGAGTCGCTGGTACTCAGTCGGAACGCTGGTAAGGGTAAATAGAATGTCAGATATGTCAAGCACTCTGACCCGTCTGCCTTAGTAAAGAGGATAGACAAAGACCCTAAGATGGCCGCATTGCACCAGCAACTTGCTGAGTAGAAGAGGATAGTCAACAAACTCTTGGACGAGCGCGCTATAGAGCAACGACTCGACTATGGTGATCCTAGGCCGGGGCAGCAGGGGCTGGAATAACTTCCCCCTGGCAAGATGCCTCCAAGAAACCCTGGTCATGTTACTCCCGCAGACAGGGTTGAACCTGGAACTCACAGCAATAGGGTGAGATGCGTCTCATCAAACCCTCCCGAACGGCGAGGCAATCCAAGGAATCCAGCTCGGGTTCCCCCAGCTACCCCGCGAGCCATTCCGTTAGTCGCTCCATGAGCCATTGAAGCCATCTACCATGTCGAAGAGCCCAGAAACACACTTGTGGATAGGGAACCCCATAAAGATAGGGACCCCCAACTAGATGATCCTATAGCAGCACTCATCACCCGCCTTGAGGTGTTGGAAATGCGGTAGGTGGAAGTCCCACCAGATGGTAAGCCATATCCCACATGGGTGGATGATATGTGTCCACCTTCGGGTTTTGCGAATCCCACTTTCTCACCCTTTAAAGAGACAGGGGACCCGCCGCAGCACTTGGCCCACTTTTCCTTCAGGTGCAGCCCCATGTTGGGGACCCCAGCACACCAGGAAGCCACCAAGCTCCGATGTTTTGTACAGACATTGGAGGGCCCCACGCTCGTCAAGTACAGCCAGCTCCCTATCAGATCGGTGACCGGTTGGGAGGATCTGTGCTGACAATTCCTATACCATTTTGGCTCCACCGCACGAAAGACCATCATCCCAGACCACTTCAAGTGCAAACAAAGGTCTGATGAGCGAGTCGCGGACTTCATCGCTCGGTGGAAGGGTCTCAAATACTCACTCGACATGCAACTGACTCAGGAGAAATTACTGACGATGTGCATGGGGAATGTCAAATCAGAACTGTTTCCTTCCTTGATCATCCCAGAACTACCCTGGAGGGTTCCATGACTTCTCAGATAAGGCCCAGCGCCTCGAGGAAGCTCTACAACTGGCAAGTGAGGCACGTCTGTTTCCCCCTGTGATCCCAGAAAGGAGGGCTGCCAAAGCCGAGCCCTCTATGGTGGCACAAATATAATCCCCCAGGCAACTAGAATTTTTGCCAGTGGCACCAGATCCTCAACCCTATAGTGTCCGTCCAACTCAGTCATAGAGTCCTACCCAGCAGTGACCGCCTCATAACCAACACGTTCCCCCACACAATGCACCACCACTTCCCAGGATAGACAATCAGGCTCCGCCTCCTCTGTAGGCCCCTCCGGCCCCTCATCAGGTCCAGGCTCCCAGAGCCCCCGATCTGGAAATAAGGCACCATACATACTCGTTCAATGAGAATTAGGTCCCCGGCTTCTTCCGTAGTTCCATAGAGTAGGGGATTGTGCACTTACCTGAGTGCAGAAGGCAGGCAGAGGTGAATCTCACCGATATCCCCAACTACATCCCCTATCACTCGATCTTGGGGAACTCCCTAAAGCAGTGCTATATGTTTAAAGACTAGCTCCAAGACCAGGTCTACAATAACATAGTCAGGTTGGGCTAGGCCCCGACACAAGTGTCGAGTGTCTTTGTGAAGTCAGAAAGTGGTAGCGACCACGAAGGCGAGTGGCAGCAGGTTCCCAGTCATGGGTCCCAGAAGTATGATGACTGGATTGCTCGTAAAACTGTTTCCCGCGCCCATGGTATTATTCGAGCACGTCTGAATCAGCCGGAGCCTTCAGAAGATGCGATCAGTAACTTTATGTCGTCATCTCATCCGACCTATTCCCAAAAGAGAAAGCAGCGGCGGTGCAAAAAGAAGGAACGCGCTCCACCATTGTCAGCATCATCCCGCACTCTCGGTGACATCATGCACCCTGATATTTGGATCCCTCCTAGAATCCGCCCAGTGGTGGATGATTCTTCAAGCTACATTCAGGGGTATGCTTTGGTTAATACCGTGGAGCTGGTACATCCCTATATGACTCCCGCAAGGGGGAATGCCAGACGATCCTTCCCAACATCCCCAGCCGATGTCAACATCAGTGGAACCGTGACCACATGGGCCGTGAGGGAATGTTAGCAGGTGCTTTTAGCCAGGACGTTCATGCTACTGAAACCAGACAGCAGGCCCATCGTAGAGCTCTGCATGCGTAGCCTCTCTATCTGGTGCCCTCAGATCTACCTTCAACACCGTTTATACTACTAGATTAGGAAGAGCTGCCACATCTGTACCGCGGCAAGTCTTTCCATATTACAGGCCAATCTCATTTGACCAGTCTTCATCTGGTAGCTACTCTTCAGGCCTCGACTAGAAGGTAGTGGGATGTACTCAGTACCAGCCAGCGATCAGTCCAGCGGGCAGTGCCCGCCATACCTCCAATTACATAGAGACCTCCTGTAAGAAGAGGCTCACATTTGGCACAAAATTATGATGTTCTGAATCACCTCACCGGTATTCTTGTGGGGCTTTCTATCCTTGATTCTCTTTTCCTATCGTCTGAAATGCGTGAGGTGATTTAAAAGGCCCTAAAGATCCCCCTCTAGTTTGAGATAGAGGTAGTAGCTACATAAGACTTCCACACAGAGGCAATTGAGAACGCCGAATGCCAGGAAGTTATCTCATTCTCTGGTGAAGAAGAAGACCCACCTATATAGGGGAACATTCTCCCATAGTACATCACTGGTCAGTTCAATGTTGTGGAAGTATACCGCTGTCTTGTTGACACGGGTTCTAGGATTAACCTAATCTTGACTTGGACACTACAGAAGCTGGATTTGTCTGAGGATGATCCAACTCCATCTTATCTCAGAATACAGGGATATGACAGGACCGCACAGACCCCGGTCAGCAAGATCCATTTGAAGACCGAGTTTTGTGGCCTAATTTCCAGTACCAAATTCATGGTCATCTCCCAGGACACCACGTACAATGCATTTATGGGTAGGCCATGGATCCATCTGCATCCAGTGGTCCCTTAGTCGTATCACCAATGCCTCAAATAATCCCTTAATGGTCGAGTAGGCATTCTCCAAGGAGATACGACTCCTTTTTCCTCTTGTGAAGCCTTCTATTTGGACACTGACTACTACAAGGGCATGGATAATAAAATCCTGGAAAGTGAGGATGAACCCGCCCCAGTCACAAGTGATCCCTGGACAGGTCTGGATGATGCCTACATCTTCCCAATCCATCGTTTGGAGGCCACAAACCCTGACATGGAGCAGTGTTTTGTTGTTTTGGGTACAAGAGGAAGGCATATTCCCAGGTCCAAGTGATGGTGGAAAATCAACTTATACTCCTACACCAACAAGGCTCAGGTGATCCAGAAACCTCTTACCCCTATACAGTATTGGGACATCAAGATCATGGAAATAGCGGTATGTCATACGTGTCTCTTCCGCCGGGCTGGAATCAACCAGCTCAAATTGACACGTCATTACATCTTTGATGTCATCAAGCATGGCCCCTTGGGCCGAAGACCGGATGAGATTGGATCGACTACCTTCATCACTATGGTCTTAGGGGCGCCTAAATCTCTTGATATGATGACCACTACTGCTCAGGCCTGCACCAGCCTCCCATAAGATCATAGTGGCTCAGAGATGACTCCCCCCATAGAAAATCCCTCCAAAAGTGGAGAAGAGAATCTAGAGGATGCTCCCCCTAATTTTGAAGAAGGAGTTTCTACCCCGGTCGATGAACTGGTACATGTGAACCATGGTAGCGAGGAAGACCCGAGACCCACATTGATCAGTGCCACCACGTCCCTCGAGGAGCAGCAACGGTATGTGGGCATCCTTAAGCAGCACCGAGATGTTTTCACTTGGAGTTATTGCGAGATGCCAGGACTGGATCCATAGGTAGTCATCCACCGCCTTGGCCTCCTGACAAACCATCGTAGGTTTAAGAAGCCTCCCAGAAAGATGCACCATTCCCACGGTTCCATGGTTGAGGTCAAAGTTGACAAGCTTATCAAAGCCAAATTTTACAAGGAAGTCCAACACCCCATGTTTCTAGTCATCATTGTGCCAGTCAAGAAGAATAATGGGTAGATCAGAGTCTGTATCGACAACCGCGATCTCAACTTCCATTGTCCGAAGGATGATTTTCCCCTCCTGGTAATAGAGTTGTTGATTGATTCTATGGCTGTGTTCCAAGCCCTCTCTGTCATGGATGAGTATTCTGGGTACAACCAGATCCGGATGGCCCCCAAAGACGAGGAGTCCACTGCCTTCAGGGCTCCCCAAGGTACTTTCTGTTTCCTGGTTATTCCCTTCGACCTAAAAAATTACGGTGCCACCTATCAGTGGGAGATTCACCGCATATTCATTCCAATTCTCGGGACATTGGTGGAGTGCTATGTGGACAACCTGGTGGTCAAATATCGCCAGCGCCAGGACCATCTCAAGGACCATGAGAAAGTGTTTGGTTTCCTCCATTCCCACCACCTGAAGATGAACCTGTAGAAGTGTGACTTTGGGGCCACCTCCGGGAAGTTTCTTGGCTTTATTGTCAGATATAGATGCATCGAGATCGACCCAGAGAAGATCACATCCATCATCCAGATGCCTCCCCCGAGCTATATTCGGGAGCTTAGAGGTCTCCAAGGCCACTTAGCCTATATAGGTCGATTCATTGCGAATCTGGATGGAAAGTGTAAGCCATTTTCCTGGATCATGAAGAAAGGCTCTGCCTAAGAATGGGATGAAGAGTGTCAGGCTGCCTTCGAGGAAATCAAGCAGTATCTGCTCCAGCCTCCGGTCCTGATGCCACCCGTCGCCGGAAAGCCATTGGTCCTTTTTGTGACCACTCTGGAATGGTCTCTTGGAACCCTTCCCACCTAGAAGAACAATGAGGGGAAAGAGAATAGCCTCTACTACTTCAGTAACATGCTCCTCGATATGGAGACCAGATACTTCTCCATAGAAAAGAGCTGCTTGGCGCTCGTGTTTCCCATACAGAAATTGTGGCATTACCTGCAGCACCATGAGGTACAGTTGGTCTCTCTGGTAGACCCACTAAAGTAAATTCTGAACCGTCCCATGTTGACTGGCCGACTAGCATGGTGGGCAGTGATCCTCCAGCAGTTTGACATCAGGTTCGTGCCTCCGAAGGATATCAAGGGACATACATTGGTAGACTTCCTAGATACACATCCAACCTCTGCGAATCAATCTATGGACCTGGATATTCTTGATTAGTCAATCCTCTCAGTCGATCATGCCATCCAATGTTGGAAAATTCACTTCGACAGTGCCTCCCGGAGCCCCACTGGTAGGAGGCTCAATGATCATAGGCTCAACAGAGTGGGTCTGGGTATCTTCTTCATCACCCCAATGCAATCCGTCCTACTATACTCATTTCTATTTTCAAAAGGTTGCACCAACAATGAGGCAGAGTATTAGTCTCTCATCACCGGACTTGAGTTGGCCCTTGAGATCAATTTTCCTCATTTGCACATGAATGGGGATTCTGAACTAGTCATCAAGTGGGTCAATGGTGACTATTTTGTCAGAAATCCAGACCTCATGCCATTGTTGGAGTGCACCCTCCGTCTAATGGCCCAGTTTCCTTCTCTTCCCGAGGTTACCCATGTCCCTCAGTCAGTGAACGGTCGAGTGGATGCTCTGGCCAGCCTAGCTGCATCACTCGCAGAACCCGAGAAGGATGATTTGATCATACATGTGGCACACCGGAGATTCATCGCCCCATCACCTCAGAGGATGATGACAGCCTACGGGTAAGCCATATTGATGGCGAACCCTCCACGTCAGGAGGCCTAGGTTCTTCAGATGAAGTGGTTAAGGACACTCCTGACTGTAGGGCACCCTTTGTCGAGTATCTCCAAAATGGTTGCCTCCCGGATGATCGGGCCGAGCGCGAGTGAATCCGATGCCACGCACTGTTGTTTACCCACAAGAGTGGATCCAATAATGGGAGGATCCTCTATAAGAAGGGCTTCAATGGTGTTCTCCTCTGTTGCATTCAAGGAGTCTAGATTTCTCAGGTCATGCAAGAGGTTAATGCCGATTCCTGTGGTGCCCACCAGGCTGGGCCAATGCCGTCCCCTCAGATCTAGAGGATGGGGTACTTCTGGCCCTCTATGATCCATGATTGTGTTGAGTTTTACAAGAGATGCCACGCATGCCAAGTTCATGATTACTTCCTGCATCGGCCGCCAGAGCCTCTCCACTCCACCAAGTACTCTTGGACATTTGCGGTGTGGGGACTCAATGTCATGGGACCATATCCACTGGCTACAGCTCGCCAGTGTAGGTTCATCTTGAACGCTAAAAAATTCTTCTCCAAGTGGGAAGAGGAAATTCCACTCAAAGGGGTCAAGGCACGTTCCATCGTTGACTTAGTGAGCTCCAATATCATCCACCGGTTTGGAGTCCCTCACGCTATCCTCACTGATAATGGCACCAACATCCGAGCAGCCAAGCTGAAGAAATTTTATGCCAAGTACAATATCCATTCGATCCATACCTCTCACTATTATGCACAGGTAAATGGGTAGATCGATGCATTTAAAAAAACCCTCTCTAACATATTGTAGAAAATGGTTGGTCAGAATAAGAAAAGTTGGTCAGACAAGATCCCCAATGCCCTCTGGGCGTATCAGACGATGACTCAAAATTCCACTTACGTGAATCCATATTCCCCGGTGTATGGGGCTGAGGTTGTCCTGCCCATCGAGATCTAGCTGCCATCATTATGCATTGTAGTCTATGACCAGTAGGAAGCAGATAAGGTGTCTGAAATCTGTCTAGCTGAATTGGAAGCACTGGATTAGAATAAGCTCCGTGCCCTGCACAATTTGGAAAGGCATCAGAATAAGATAGCCAGAGCCTTCAACAAGAAGGGTCACCTTCTCTCTTCTGTAAGGCGACCTGGTGTTGGCCGTCCGAGCGCCAATGATCCCTGGTAGGAAACCACCGATGCTAGAGCCCAAATGGGAAGGACCTTACATCATTCATAAGGTTTACCCAAATGGAGCATACTCCTTGGTAACCATGGATGGTGAGCGCATAAATCCTCACACCAATGCCAAGTTCCTCAAGAAATAATTTGCCTAAGCCCCAAGGTCTAGAAAAACCTTAAACTGTACGGTCCCTCATGACCCTAAACTGCACCTGGGTCCCACATGACCTTAAACTGCACCTGGGTCCCACATGACCCTAAACTGAACCCCGGTCCCGCATGAAATTAAACTGTATAGTCTCGCACAACCTCAAACTGTATGGTCCTGCACGACGTTAATTTTGATGGTCCCGCATGACCCTAAACTACACGATGGTCCTACATGACCTTAAACAGTACAGTCCTACATGACTTTAAACTGCAACATCGTCCTGCATGATTTTAAACTACATCATCGTCCGTCATGATGATAAACTACTCATTATCGTCCCGAACGATGTAAAACTACATCATCGTCCTCCATGATGTTAAACTGCTCAACATCGTCATGCATGGAAATAAACTTAAAATGGTCCATGCTCTATGACTTTAAACTACGACCTCCCTCTTCCTTACTACAAGCCGTTAAACTGCATGCCGGTTGGGCCTTCCTGACCGAGGCCTAGCCTCAGGCCCCTTGACCTTCCACGACTCAGGTTCTCTTGCGGGATTGTACGGTGTGGTGTGGGATTATGTCCTCACTAATGTTGGGTTACTCACTGTAGCGTACATATCCACATATGAGACACATCCCTCTTCCTGTATGATGTTAAAATAAATATTAAGAACTACGTGTGGCTTGATTCCTATCCTAATGGGATACATAGGAATTCTCAGACGTCTCATCTTGATCCCAACCCGAGCTCTTCTCTTTGACTGTGCCCCCTGGGTATAGTTTCCTAAGAGGTTCCTCGCATGATGTGGAGTAGGCTTCCTAATCCCCACTCAAAAGAGGATTATAATGGTCACACCATGTGCCCACTCTCGTTCTTCTATCCTCCCACATCTTCACCGCATGACGTTAAACTTCATGGCCTTCAAGGTGTATTTATAGCTTGATTCCCATCGTTTGGGGATACATAGGAACGCCCAAACATTTTTTCTTGTTGGCCATCCCAAAAGCCAAAATCTTCCCCTCGGGTCAAGACATATGGGAGGGTGCATATTTTTTCCCTAATGCACATTGACCTAGCCTCAGTCCGGTTGTACGTACCCGTCCCTAAAGATGTTAGAATCTTTTGTAGATGGGTACAACTATGCTTCGCCCACTCCTTGACTGGGATTCCATCACTTTGCTCATCCGGAAGGTCCCCTGAATGGTATGGATGCTAGGCCTAAGGGCCCTCTTACCACTTCGGGCCAACACCCTCGAGGATGTCGAGCAACAAGCTGATACAAGTCCCATGTTTCGAATGCGGTCAGTGGTCGATGCTCATTTGTTGCTCTCATATCATGACACCTTAGGGATGATTTGTTTTGAACACGGACAACAGTTGTCCTAGATCTTCATGTCCACCCCAAGATGTCCCAAACAATGAGTGCAACAGTTCGTTCTGCCCCACCCTGAAGCAACAAACTTCCCTCCGGGTGGTGCCAACAGTCGGGCCCCTTGCCCCGATAATCTTATGGGTGTGTACGGTGTGGTGTGGGATTATGTCCTCACTCACATCGGTTTACTTACCATGTCATACACATTTCTTGACAGAGGCCCAGCCTCAGGCCCCTTGGCCTCCACGGGCCCCCAACCCTCATCCTTTCTGCAAGACGTTAAAATGAAAGTGGGTCAGGCCTTCCTGACCAATGTTCAGCCTTAGGCCCCTATTCCTCCTTGGGCCCCTAACCCTAGTTCTAACTGCAAGACGTTAAACTGCAAGCTAGTCAGGATTTCCTGACAGAGGCCCAGCCTTAGGCCCCTTGGCCTCCTCGCCCCCCGACACTCATCCTTACTACAAGATGTTAAACTGTAAGCTAGTCAGGCTTTCCTGACCAAGGCCCAGCCTCAGGACCCTTGGCCTTCTCGGGCCCCAGGACCTCGTCCTTACTGTAAGATGTTAAACTGTAAGCTGGTCAGGCCTTCTTGACCGAGGCCCAGCCTCAAGTCCCTTGGCCTCCTCTGGCCCCCGTCCCTCGTCCTTACTACAAGACGTTAAACTGCAAGCTGGTCAGGCCTTCCTGACCGAGGCCCACCCTCAGGCCCCTTGGCCTTCTCGAGCCCCATATCCCAAGTCCTTACCCAGAGAGTGTGTTGTGGTGTGGGATTACGTCCTCATTCACGTCAGGTTACTCATTGTTTCGTACACCTCCCCTATCCAAGGAATCCTATTCCCTGACAATCGTCCTCACTGCAAGACGTTAAACTATGAGTAGGCCAGGCCTTCCTGACCAGAGCCCAACTATCAGGCCCTTTGGCCCTTTTGGTCCCCCGGCCTAGGTCCTCTCTTATAGGAATGTATGGTGTGGTGTGGGATTATGTCATCATTAACATCGATTTGTTAGTCGTACCATACACCTCCCTTGTTTGGGGGTATCATACTCCCCTCCTCGTCCCGCATGATGTTAAACTGCATCTTGAGAACTATACGTGGCCTGATTCTCATCCTTATGGGATACGTAGGACCACCTGAATGTCTAGGCTTTGGGTCCAGCCCTATCATCCAGAAATCTCCATCCCACCTTGGCCCCTTGTCCTACCCATCCCCAGAGAGAGGAGTATATTGCGTGTTATGGGATTATGTCCTTATTCACGTCAGGATTGTAATAACCATGTCGTGTACGTCTCCCTCCTGAGCCGCTTTGTCGACCCTTTTCGGCGGTTCACCAATGTGCCTATGGGTACTCTGGTTTAGTTACCTGGATTGTTGGACTCTACTCAGACACGTCCGTACCCACTTTTCAGGCTTTGTGTTTCCCTTCATCTGGGATTTCATCACCTTTCACACCTAGAGGGACCCCCAAAAACGGCCTGGATACAATTCCCAAGGGCTCTCCTACCGTTACGGGCCAATGCCCCTGAGGGTTTCAGATAACAAATTGATACAAATCCCACGTTTTAAACATGGTCAGTGGTTGATGATCATTTGTTGTTCCCACATCAGGCTAACACGATATGGAGACTCTTATTTCCACCATGGTTAACAGTTATCCTCCATCGCCACGCCAACCCCATTAAGCCCAAAATGTCAGTTACACGATTCACATCCTTCTCTATCCTCATCATGTCCAAGTAGAGTTCCAAAACTCTTGGTACTATTTCATAGTGCGCATCAGTGCGTTAGGGGAACAAAGCCATGTTAAAGGTGTCCTTCTGTGGATCTGTACCAACATATTTTTTATAGATGTTCTGGGTATTGCAATAAGGATCTTCCTCCCTTGTTTCCCACACCGAGTTTAACTCACGTGGGCTTAGGGATCGGGGCAGGGCCTGCACCTACATGGAAAGTTTCCATCCATTCATGGTCCGAGCTCTAAGACCGTAAACTAAGATCTCCTCAGAACTACATCTGGCTTGATTCCCATCCTCATGGGATACAAAGGAACACCCAGACCTATGGTTTTTGGGTCCAGATTGAGTTCTGCTAATTCATCTTATTTGTCCCGTCTTCAGTACCTTGACCATGGGGCTGCATGGCGTGGTATGGGACTATGTCCTCATTCACATCAGGTTTGCAAGATCCGCACCACGCGCACCCCATTCTAAGAATTAGCCCTCCTATTTTACGTCCCACATGACATTAAAAGGCACCCTCCAGAACTACGTGTGTCTTGATTCCCATCATCATGGGATACATAGGACCACCAGAATGCATAGACTTCGGGTCCAGCCCCACTTATTAGAGATTTCCTGATCTCCTGGTCACCTAGGCCCCTTGGCCTGTCCCTCTCCAAGAGGGGGATATATAGGTATGGCACATGGTTTTTGTTGGCGTTATTCCCCCCTTTTTTCCCAGGAATCCGCCACCTCTTGGTCTCCCTCAATTTGAGTCCCTCGACCCCTTTTAGTGGTTCTCCCAAGTGTTAAGAGTACTCTGGTCTAGGACCAAGAGTGTCAGATTCAACTTGGTCAAGTTTCTTCCACTTGTCATGCTTCGTGATCCCATTCATTCAGGATTTCATCATCTTCCACACCTAGAGGGAACCCCAAGAACGGCCTAGATACAACTCCCAAGGGCTCTCCTACCATTACGGGCCAACGCCCCTGAGGGTTTCAGACAACAAATTGATACAAATCCAGCGTTGTGAATATGGTTAGCGGTCGATGCTCGTTTGTTGTTCCCATTTCATGCTAATGCGATAGAGATGCTGCTTTTCCTCCACGGTTGATGCTTGTTTGTCGTTCCCAGTCTGCGGGATATGAAGGCTCGTACGCGGGGTACGCCCGTAAGAAGTCTTTAGTGGGATCTACATCTGGTGTGGGATCAGGCACGACATTTGGCGTTGGATCAGACGTGGCAGGACTTGGGTCAACCGGTCGATCCTCATTGTCGGACTCCACCTCAAAAACCTCGGGCATGACCCTACTAGTGTTCCCACCAATTATAGGGAGTTCTGCAGCTCGGGTAGGTGGGGTAACTATCTCCACAATCACTGGAATTCCCCTGGGAGGGATGCCACCAGACATCCCAACTAGCATTGCTGTAGCTTCCCATTCTAGTCATAGAACTGTACGCGACATGGTAGGGCATGGACGTAAGTTAAAACGATCTATATATGATAGAAATAAATTCAGTGGAGAAGACTTACGGAGATCGAACTCCAGGTGTGGCTCCTGAGTTGATTCTAATGGGACCCCAATGCGTGGCCCTCCGTTTATTTTCAGAAGGTGTGGAGATCCTGGAGAAGCCACCTCGGGTGTCCTAGCCCCGCCAGGCCCCGAACTAGAGGAAGCCACAGGCACAGTTTCCAAGGTCCTACATCATCACCCACCGAGGGGCGAGAGCGAGGTCTGCGTACAAGTTCCTCTTCCACGGTTCAGATGTTGGTAAGAGGCCCACAAAGACCCAAGAGCAGACCCTGAGGAAATAAACTGGGAATGTTACCTCAAGAACCTCCGCGAAATCATCTAGATCCGAGTTTTGATCGCCGACTTCGCCTTCCTCCAACGGGCTCCCTCCACCAGCCTCATCTCCTCAAGAGGATTCATCTGAATCTTCTGATAGAGGGAAGCGCTCTCTCGTTCGGTGGCCAACAACTATGGGGGAACTATCCGATCCAGCAGTACCCTCACCCGGTCTGTCATTGGAGGCAGGACACCACTGGAATGTACATAGTTCTCCAACTCATATAGATATTGCTCCGCCTCCGCTGAAGACACTGCGAAACCGGCTCGGATAGGGCCTATACCCAGTAACTCCATCCCGAGGCGGTTCTGGTGTTCCCACATCTCGGGCGGACTAAGGTGTTGTCGGTTGACGTCCCAAATGTCCTAGGCCTCTGGGAAAATATAATTTTCTGGCATGTTGATATGGAACAACTATTTCCCCGGGGCCTGAGTGGATATCCTGTGGAATCCCCTTGGTGGCCGCCCCTCCGGATGGCTCTGTTCTTCCAGGACCACTGGGTCCACTATTGCTATTGGATCCGCCACTGCTGTCTCATCCCCAGCTGTGCAGTTCTCGCCGCTACGACATCCCCGCCACCGTGAGAGGACCTTGCTGCCCACCGACCCCGACCTCAGGATAGGGGAGGCCCGCCATCACCGGCTCAAACGATTGGCTACTTCGGCATTTTCCCCAGATAAGCTACCTCCCAGCTGATGGCATACTCCTTCACCAGTCCGAAGGTGGTAGTGGATGGAGGCAATGCATTTCACATTTTCCCATCTTCCTGTGTGAACATGATCCACAATTGCCTCATCACACATGCGTGATCCTCGTGGTGCACCTCCCATTAGACCTACGGGGTCAGCCGCTACAAGCACTAGAACTGCATTGAACACCAATGCGGGGTTTACGGCTCACAGAGAGGCTCGCGATCCACCCTCACCACCAAGAATCCACCTCGTAAGGCCAGCAGATAGGCCCGATGCTCTTCCGTTCCCCGACCATCATCGGTGAGTTCCCCCATTGGCAATGGAAATGGGTGGAAGTTAAACTCATCTACCTTCCACATCCAGTTTAATACCATCAGTACAGTTAGTTTGATTGGGAAGCGCCTGGAAGCATTCAGAATGGATGGACCAAAGATCAACCCCGATGGCAAGATGGGGTTTTGATTTTAGTAAACCCCCCTAACATGTGCCGCGATCCACCCATATAGAATGAGGAAGGCCCCGCATATCCTCGGTGGCTTCTTGCCCTCGCTAACATGCTGCGACATCTTGTACAATCTGGCGAGCATCGAAATCCCCAAATTGACCCGCCTTCCAGTGGTCAGCATGGATACCATGATGAATGAGCTGGGCCGCACCCCCATGTAGTTATCCCTCACTGGTAGATCCAATCGCAGATAAGGGCCGCGATAAATGCCACCAACCTGACTATCGGCTGTTGTTCAGTGCTGACACTGAAACCCCAGGTCTTCCATTAGATGTCCTCCAAGATTATCTGATACGAGTTTTCCTTGCCCCGTTGAACTCCCTTCGGGAAAGTTCGAGGCCTCGGGGGAAACTCACGGTTCACCAAGAAGTTCAGGAACTGCTTGAACCACTTCTTAATGTGGACAACTTTCACCGCTTCCTTATCCTCTCTCGGGACCAGTCTCATCATTGCCAGCACCAGCTGCGACATCTTCTCCGGATCCTCCCATGCACTCATGACAGGGAGGAACTCATCATACATAGCCGCCAATATTGGGACCCCCCGAGATCTGATAGATATCCCACAGATTGATGCCAACCTCCCCATGGTGTAAGTGAAAAGTGTTGGTCCTAGACGACCATCTTCTCAAAAGCTTCGACATCATCTATTTTGGTTGATAGATGTGGAATTGGGAGGCCCATGCCACCTCATACAAGCCCACTCTCCTCATTTAGGATCCAAATTCCTCACATGAGGGACCTACCCAGTAGGCCCATGCCCAATCATTGATGAAATTGCCACCCTGGAATAGGTCCCACTCATCGTACCACCCCTTCATTGAATCCCTCAAGGCTACCTTTAGTATGGTATGGTACATGGGAGGGGACATGTCCAGTTGTAATGGCTTCACATAAATGTTTTTCAGATTGTTGTACAGGTAGTTGGTGGTGACAGGTGTGAAGTCCTCCCATGAATGACCATCGGCCGCCATGAACCATTGGTGCTGGCACGAAGTGCTTCTGAACCAGCAAGCTGGTTTGTCCCTACTCGCCTCATGAATGAATACATCATCCCTCAGCCCGAAGCCATACAAGGGTAGCTTCTTGCATAGAAGATAGTTATTTTGGATCTCTGATAGCTGTTATATCAAAGAATTATGGTTCGAGTGGCTTTGGACTAGCTCCCCCAGGCCTAGACAGTTGGCCATCTCATCCCTCTGGGTGGCGTCTGTGAGCACCCCCAGCGTAGCTTCTGGATGGGCCATTGGGTTTCAGAACTCGGAAAAATTTCAGGTCGGGTCGCAAAGCTCATTCACGGAGCTTGTTCGTGGAGCTCGGTCACAAAGCCAATGCGTGGAGCCAGGCCCCTGCTAGCAAGCACATGATCTCTTGGGGTTGTCACGGAGTCAGAGACTCGCGGTTCGCCGTGAAGCTCGATTCGCGGTAAGCAGACGCGAAGTATGCAGAGCGTCGTGAATCAAGAGAAAAAAGGAAAATTCATGGATAAGGGAAAATACAAATGAGAGTTCAGACCCCCTATTTATAGGCAGTGTCCCTCGGAGCTTCGTGGCACGTCCAGTCCACGCGGAGCTTCACGGCGCGTCCAGACTGCATGGCCCCTGTCCCCCTCAAGCTCCCACTTTGTGAGTCGTCACTGTGAACTGCTGATAATTTTGGTGATTTCCCTCAGACTTCAACCCTTGATTCCTCTACGGCTCCAAGTATGAGGGGGGAATTTGTTGTCTCCAAAATAATTGAAGAAAGGAGAGAAGAATGGTGAGGCCCCACAACATTCCCCGCGAAGCCCCAACGCAGAGTCCTCCGAAGCAACGCGGCCGCCGCGAAGCACTAGAAGCGGTAACTCTCTGCGAACGCCCCTGACATTCGCAAACTAGACGAAAAGAAGAGGAGGCATTAACTCTCTGCCAACACCCCTGACATTTGTGAACCCGCTGTGAAGTAGAGGAGACAGTAATTCTCCGTGCACCCGGTTGACGTTCACGACCCGCCGCGAAGCGACCGAGATGAGCTCTGCTTCGCGGCACCTTTTGCCTATAAATACCGAGCTCCCCTTTAGCTCTCCAAATGACCAATCAGACCTTTCAGATTCTCATCTCACAAATTGTGAAGCACTCTTCGCTTTGGGAATCATTAGCTCCACGATGTGTTTTTTCTTCACGAGAGGCCTCCGCCTTGTCTCGTTTTGAGACCATCTTCTGAGAGGGATGCCCTTCACGAAATCTGAGGGAATTCGCAAAGGACGGTGATCTCCAAGGGATCTTGGGTAGTCACGGAGAATTTATGATTCGCGGAACTCCACCTTGTACATGTGATCCACATGCCATGGCAGGGTCCCTGTACTTCACGAAGCACACTGCTTCATGACACCCTACATCATGAGGCACCTATGCTTCGCGAGGTAGTGGTCCGCGAACACCCTTCCACATTGCAAAGCAGCTCTCGCTTGCACCCCCGCCCAATACTAAGGCTAAGGCACCCCACTTTGCGAAGCACACCCCTTCATAAGTGCCCTCTACTACGCAGAGCAGCCGAGCTCCGTAAGGCCCCTACCCGTGGAACCCTCTGCTTGGAAATTCATCTTCCTGTGCGACCCTCTAGGTTTTCACAATGTGATTTCAAAGTCCCATAGACGATACCACCTATATAATTTCTTCCCCTAATGATTCTACGCGTAGTCATGCTAATGGGTATTGCTTATTCACATAGCCACGCTAACTTGGACCCCTCGATGGTTCGCTCTGCGACCCCCCTTCTACACGGCACTGCCGGTACCTTTCCTCCCACAAGGAGAAGAGGGTACCTGTCATGTAAGTCCTAGGGGTGTAGAGTAAAACCACCTCATCCGAGATGTAGTTCTTTAAACAACCAAGAACCTCATCCTCAACACATGATGTTAAATTGTGACTCGGCCCCGTGCCTCGCATACAGGGTCCCCCTGGATCGGACATTATTTACGCCACTCGTCTCCACAGGGATGGGATCTCCCCTCACAGGGGATGATATCCTCTTTTTCATAGTGGATTTTGTCTGTGTGGAAGGGCGGCCATCTTTGCGTAAACCCCTAGTCCTTCTTATGGGAGGTATCACCCATGCAACTCCATACTTCCTCACCGCCAGGGCCAGGTGAGGGCGTGATAGGGAACAAGGAACCTCATTTTTTCGGTCCAAAATCTCTCTCCCTATGTGCTTTGTTGCTCTCGGGCCTCCATCCGGGAGTGAGTCACAATACCATGGGCTGACTAATGCGTAAGCCCCTCTTCGCTTCTCACAGACACACCCTTCACGATGTGGTTGTCAAGTCCCTACCGCCTCTTATTTCTCACACCAAACACGACTCACGTGGGCTTAGAGTAAGCATCGACCATGACAATTCCCCCCGTCCAACATGATGTTAAACTGTTTTCCATCCAGCATGACGTTAAACTATATGCCCCTGTCCAGCATGACGTTAAACTGTATACTGTCTGGCATGACGTTAAACTATACACCACTACCCGTCATTTATTCACGTCAGGTTCCACCCTCGTCCTGCATGACGTTAAACTGCATTCCAATCCATCGGTAATTCGTTGTGATACCTCCCGAACTATGAGGAATTTGATCCATGTCAAGGCATGGTACGTAGGAAGCCTCACGAGGTTCAAGCCCACCACCCATTGGACCAAGGTCCTCCTTCACGCCGGTTCTCCGACGTCCAACCCGAACTACAAGGACTTTGATCCTTGTCAAGGCATGGTACGTAGGAAACCTCGCGAGGTTCAAGACCAACACCCATTGGACCAAGGTCGTTCTTTACGTCAGTTCGCCGACACTCACCATCCCTATTTTAAATACGTGGACTTTGATCCATATGAAGGCATGGTACGTAGGAAGCCTCCCAAAGGATCAATCCCACCATCCACCTGGGCCGAGGTCCTTCTTCACGTCAGTTCTCTGACTCTCCCCTTGTCCCGCATGATGTTAAACTGCATCCCAATCCAGTGGTAAGACGTTGTCTCCCTTCCATCCAGTTGTTCCGACACCCCTTCGTGTCAGTTCAACATCCCCTTTTCCTGAACTACGTGGACTTTGATCCATGCCAAGGCATGTTACGTTGGAAGCCTCACAAGGTTCAAGCCCACCACCCATTGGACCAAGGTCCTCCTTCATGTCGGTTCTCCGGCGTCCAACTCGAACTACGTGGACTTTGATCAATGCCAAGGCATGGTACGTAAGAGGCCTCACGAGGTTCAAGCCCACCACCTGGTCATTCCGACCACATTCACGTCAGTTCTCCCACCACCTCAGGAAGCCTAGAGTGTAAGACCCACACATGCATCCTGAACTACAAAAAATTTGATTCCCTGCCATGGGGATACGTAGGAAGTCTCTTCGAGACTCAAGCCCATCCCCACTGTCATCTCTACGATGGCTTCATTTCATTCCCCCTCAACTCCGTTTAGTTTTCAATCACCAATATTGATTCTTGTCCAGGCCACCACAACCCAGTGATATCATGCCACTCTATTCCCCTCCACATCATTCGGGAAGTTGCCCACCGGCTGGCCCCGATATCAGTGTTCCCTCAAGGGGGATTCTTCAATCTGATCCACTCTAGCTAGTGTCCTGATCATCCCGATCCGTCTCCATCGAATGTTAAATATGAGGAATACCTTGTGTTAAACATGGGAAGCTGAGGAAAACCTCTGATACATGCCTATGGCATATGATTCCCCACACTCGATGTAGGATGCCTCAGGCTTCCGCACCCTCGAGAAGCCCTATAATAAGCGACAAAAGATAGACATGAAAATTCCCCAATGTTTAGACATGTTAATGATGCATCGACGTGACTACTCCCCCAACTGAAGGTTGTTGCCCTGACCGGACCCCTTGGAATGTCTTGACAAAATAAGTGTAACTAACAGACGTCCATAGAATAATGGGAATGGGATGAGTTTCACGAACAACATATTAAATCTATGAGAGAGACCCAGACTAGGTGACGAGTTCTATAGAGGAATCCACGGATGGAGGAACCGACATCCCATCATCCCATTTCGATCACGGTGCAGAGGTCCTTGAATAAAGAACATATGCCGCCAAACTTTGGAAAGCGAGAATGTGGGGAAAAAAAGAGTTGCGCCTGTCACGCCCAAGTTGACGGACACGTGTGTCCCGATGAAAGCTTCGGAAACAACAATATTAAAGTGAAGGAACATTCCCTAATTATCAGTATATTAACCAATGTAGTGAATGAAATGATCAAAAGTATATATCATTGTTAATAAAAATTCATATGCTCCCACTTCATAGATTATTGTTGATTTTGGAAAGAGCCAATATACTACTAGTGTGACATCTTGGACCCAGTTTTCAGTTAATAGGTCCCCCAATCCTAGTGGGCCACATGGCCATAAGCACATCTCCCCCAATGCCAGAATGTTCAAACTAGAATCAATGGCATATGGTGTGTCTTTGGGGAGACTATTCCCTCATTTTCTGAGTGTATCACAATTGATAAATATAAACATAATTAAGTAACAGATGATATGTTACTGAAAAACAGAATCAGAAAAAAAGTAATAAATTTAAAAGGATAACAATAACTAAAACATTGTGAATAACTTATGATGATAGGTCATGTCACTAGAAAACTAGAAACCATGGATATAAGAAAATAGTCATAACATGTTCCAAAAATGTATAAAGAATGTCAATAAACTATCCAAAGCATCATGAGCTCTAGCTTTTTCATCTACTATCAAGATTCATACTAAACAAAAAGAAATCATTTGTTCTTAGTCCTATGCTTCACTTTATCAACACCTATATTCAGGTAACATATTTTGAGTACCAAACAACGCCTGTAGAGGGTGTGAGAATAATCTTAGTGGGACACCACCAATGGTGTCTATAACATTCATCCCATGTAATGCAATATAACATTGTAAATTCATGAATATAGTATGTAGAGAAGTACTATGTACCTAAATACCCAAGTAACTGCTTCATCCCTCAACTAGTGTCTGAACATGTGACCGATTCATTATTTGATTATTACCGGTTTATACATAAATTACATTTTAGAAATAGTTAAGGTTCTATGTTGTTACAAGGAAACCTATAATGATATTTAACAATGAAGTTCCAAGGCAATAACCATGGAATATTATTCATCAAGGGTCACCAATCAGTAATAATTATATCTTGGATAAGGTGAAAAGTGTAATCTAAGGATCATAGTCCAAGGAATTCTACAATGAGACGCCTACTATGTCTAAGGAGTTCATCAAAGGTAAAATGGGGCTAAGAAATGAATGGGCTCGAAAGGATTTCACCAAGGAACCTACATTTGAATGCTAGATCCAAGGACTGTATCTATGTAATCCTATAGTACTACATGAGGGATAATGATGTGTCATACTTGGTATCCAAAGTTAGACTAGGATCAGGTTCTTGATAGATCTCAACCTAGGCAATTTGTATCCTTGAATTCAGAAGGGGTTTCTCAAGATCTCAAGGCATTCCCTCAGGAATGCAAGGTAAGATCAGGTAAGGACCTCCTATTTAATAAGTTAGTCAACTATAATTCATAAGGATCAATCCATTACCTTTCATTAGTGTAAAAATTATAACTGAGCATGCAACCATTTAATCAAGTCATGATTAATCTTTAAGTCCATTTGGTTCAAGCCTTTCATTTCATTACTATGACAAGGCCATGTAGAATGTGATCATTCATTTAATACATTTAAGGCATTTCAATAAGCAAGGTTCACTCCTGTACCTTCTACCAACATAGTATGGGTTACTATATACATGTAACTTATTATTCAATTACTTTTGAAAAATACAAATCATATACTTATTATACTTTCCAAACTCCAATTCACATAAGTTTATTAATTGAAGCACTTACCTTAGGTCGGTAAAGTGCTGAGCATAAATGATACATTCCATTATGAAATTCCCAAAATAAAACAATCCATTTAATATTGAAAATATTATCATTAGGAAGGTCTAGGTAAGGCACACCCAAACGGTGGCTCAAACGAGTCAAATCACTAAAACAACAATTATAGAATACCATCCTACATGGTATGGATGGAGTAGTTGGTGAAACCACTAAAAATTAATCTTATATTTGGAAGGATCATAACAATTTGGTTCTAATTATTATAAGCATGGAATTTAAATTCAATGAATGGAACATGATGAAATTATAGGGCACCACACAATAATTCTGAAATCAACAAACTTGAGGGATTAGTTATATACCACCCATATTAGGATTTTACAACTATAATCCTCCAATATCATCCCTTAATTGGATTGTTATGGAGTATATTTGAGAAAATGGTAAAAATGATCACACCTAGAAAACTATGTTTTGAGAAATAGAGGATTAGAACAGCTAAAAAAGACTCGAGTACTAACCATTGCACATCCAACATGATGAATGGATGCTCAAAAGGATCATGCATGAGGAAGATATCTTGATCCCTAGATTAGGCCTTAAGAAGATCCAAAGTGTGAGAAAATTGAATTTAATCCCACTAGAAATCATATTAGGGAATTAGGATAAGTTATTTATATCATTGAAGGTAAATAGGAAGCATTACCCAAAATTTAGCTTGTGCACAGTTTGGATGCACAGTTTTCCAAACCTTGAGCGTACCTTTCACAGGTTCCTGGAGCAAAGAGGGCAGTCAAATGGTTAAGTTTCATAGTTAATAAACTGTGTAACAACCATGAAATATAGATCTTCTTAAAAGGTCATATTATCCACACATTTAGATCTAAACATGAAGCCTACCCACACAGTTTACTCTAACTATGTGGCAGACCCATTTTTTCCAAAATATGTGTTCTTGTCTCTAAAACACCCATGTACCCCCTCAAGACATTCTCTAACTCATTGGGAATATATATTTGGTCCAAAATAAATAATTAGACCAAATTTCAAAGGATCAATAACAGAGTAAAAAACCTAGTTCATATAGTCTTCCCCCCATAAAAGAACACTTCCTTGAGTTTACCTTCTAAGGGTGGCGAAACACTATTGGAGAACATCTCTATCCACTAGGCATGTACATCATCCTCTCGCTCCCAAGACTCATCCTGCACCCCACCATGCTTCAATAGAACCTGTAATAGAGGGAAAAAACTTCCTCTGATAGCCTTCGTTATTTGGTCAATGATGCTTACTTGATACTCCTCAAAGGTAGAATCAACATCTAACTTGGATTCCTCGGGATCAATGGTATGAGATGGGTCAGCTTGATATTTTTGAATCTTCGATATATGAAAGACATCATTAATGGTAGTGTAGATCTGAGGTAGTATCAACTGATAGGATAACAGCCCAAATTTCCCTATAATCTCAAATGACCTGATGTAACGAGACAACATATTTCATCGTTATTTTAACCATATATTCCCTAGTATAGGAAACACCTAAATGAAAACATGATCCCCATCCTCGAAGTCTAGAGGAATTGAACGATGATCGACAAAATATTTTGTCCAGACTGAGTAGTATTCAATTATTTTTTCATCATCTAGACCTTTCATGGAGTCTCTTATATGAGATGAGGACCTAGTAGGGTTGCCTCACCTACCTATAGCTAGCACCAAGATGAACGTCCTGACCAATAATATATGTCCCCAAAAGGATCCATTTTAATTTTTGCCTAAAATTTATTATTATAGGTGAACTCAATTAGAGGAATATTCTTCTCCCAATAATTAATGAAGTCAAGGACACATGATTAGATCATATCGTCTAGAACATGTATTTTTTGTTCAAATTTTCCTTTGGTTTGAGGGTGAAAATCTATGCCTAGAAGGACCTATGTTCTTATAGCATTTTGGAGGCCCTACAGAAACTGTGATGTGAAACGAGACTTCCTATTTGAAATGACAGTACATGGGACCACAAGTGGTCATATGATCTCAAGGGCATAAAGTGTCACTACCCCTCGATGACCTGGGTAAGCTAACTACCAAATCTATAGAAATATCTTACCATTTCCATTCTAAGACGATAAGTGGATTTAACAAGCCTGAAAGTATTTAGTGCTCAACCTTCACCTATTGATAGGTGTAACCCCTATTTATAAATCCTATAATCTAAATTTTCAACCCCGACAACCAATACATGTGTCACATATCTTGATACATCGTGGAGATGCTTGAATGAACTTCTGATTGATAAGCATGGGACTCGCACATAGAATCCTCTCTCATGTCTGTAAGAACCAAGACATTCCCATGAATATGAAATATTTTTTCTCTATCCATTGACCAATATTGAGTTAGGTTATCTCATGATATACTCTCATGGATAACCAAGCCTCAAGATAATAAAATTTTATCCCCTTCACCTTCTCAAGGAGGGAAGATGTAACTATCAATGATGAGAGGTAAGACTACTCATGACAATCATGAAACTATTGACACATCTAAGTGAAGAGAGCCATTAAATTCTATTCATAATTGGCTTCCCATACAACTTATGTTTGAGTTTATTTGACTCAGCGCATCTGCATCCACATTTCCCTTCCCATGTTTATAGGCATGATCAAAACCAAATGATTGTAGAAACTTGACCCATATCCACATTCTGAGGTTCAAGTCACACTTTGAAGAGATATATTTGATGTTTTAGAGTTCTATGTCCACCAAAATGTTCTCAACCAATATCTAATGTCTCTAGTAATGTATTTCATGGACAAATACTTCAAGCTCAAGTTCATGCATCAGTTAGTTTCCCTCATGAGCCCACAACTGTTGAGATTTGAATGAAACAAATCTATTCTAATATATTAGCCATGCTCCTAGTTTGACGATTGATATAGCATAGAAGAAGGTATAACCTAGTCCTGTCTCTGGGAAACATAGAATCGGGGTAGAGACAATCCTCCCTTTCTACTCTTGAAAGGTATTATCACACGCTTCATACCAGATAAACATGAAACCATTCTTTGTAAGACCATTAATAGGTGAAGAAAAACTTGAGGAGTCCAATATGAAATTCATGTAATATCCAGACAGGCCCAATAAACATCATGTATCAAACATGTTATTGGGATAATCCTAGGAAACTATAGTAATAAAGTATTAAGTGTCAACAGATACACCTGATTCAGAGATAATATTATCCAAGAAGTGAACTTTGTCGATCCCAATGCGGAACTTAGAAATCATAGAGTAAATATAATGTTCTCTCTGTGTACTCAAAACAATCTAAAGAATTTTGGAATGATTTCTATGAGTGTGAGAATACACCAAGATGTATTCAAAAAATAATATGACAAAAGAATCCTAATTGGGTTAGAACACCCTATTCATCCATGCCATGAAAATGGTAGGCCAATTTTTAATACTAAATGGAATAAATATGTACTCATACATACCATACTTTTTATGGAATATTATACGAGGTATGTTTGATGACCTGACTAGAAAATGATGATAATATGATATCAGGTCAATCTTAGATAAGATTCTTTATCCTCGTAGCTATTCAAATAGATCATCTTTTCAAGATAACAGATATTATTTCTTGATCTTATTTTGGTTCAAGCTTCTATAACACACACATAGACGTAATTTTTCATCTTCCTTCTTGGTGAAAATCATAGTCGAACCCCAAGGGTATGTACTAGGATGTATAAAGCCATTGGGATCTAAATCCATGAGAAAACACTTGAGATTTTGGAGTTCAGTAGGTGACATCTTATACATAGGAATTGACACTAAAGCTGCTCCATGAATAAGATTGATTGTAAAATCTACCTCAACCTTAGGAGATAATAAAGTAAAGGCGTTAAGAAAGACATCCCTGAAATGATCCACTACAGAATGGAAATCATCTTGATGTAAACCATGATCCTCCATAATGATATTGGAGATCTAGGTAGTCACTCCACCTAAACCATGATTCTTTGTTCTAGCTCTACTAGCCTAGACATCCCACATCCTCTTATGTAGATAAAAAACCGCCTTTTGGTAATGTAAATGATACCCTACCATGGTATCAGTCTAGAAAAGTGTGATACTAAACTAACTAGTCCATCCTAACAATGAAATTGATCCACGTCATCTTAAGAACAAGAGGTTCTATAGGAAAGGGTAACTAGATACCTCAAGGGGACATTCCCTACACTGATGTATTCCCTCTGACCGTATCCCTAGTGTTGTATAATGGTTCATTACTCCATAGTGATATTGTATCTCCACTCTGAGAAATTCCATGATATATAAAGAAATAAAAGAGTTTGAATAACCTATATCAAATAAAGAAGATACTATAGTAGATTCCATTATAATAAAACTTCATACTATAGAGAGTCTCGCATCTTAATCTACGTGTATCGGCTGTAGTGCATGAAACTTACCTTCTATATAGAATGGTGCACAATCTAGAATACGATGATCAAAATTGCCCTGGTATCACTACTTCTATTCTTGATTTTGGATACTACAACCATGAAATCATCCCCTTCCATTCCTGTAGGTTATATTTTTACTCCCGCCTGATGTGGAAAAAAACAACCCACTCCCAATGTTAGTGATGGGGGCATCCTTTTCCACTCTATGCTGGTGGAATAGTCCTACAGAAACACAAAAAATTCCCCCATAGATCCACAATAATAGAACTCCATTGGGTATCTATCACAATGAGGCTTCAATTTCCCCCATTTTCCACCCTGATGGCACACCATAGAGCTACTGAAATAAGTACTCCAGTTGTCACTAACCTAACAAGAAACCTAGAGGGAATGTTTCCTACCATGAAAGAACTACTGGCCTACCGTGGCACTGATCCTTTATAACTAGTACCATTTCCATCCCTTAGGTTAGGATTAGTGATACAAGCCAGATTAACTGTTTCTGAAAACGTAGGTTGGTGAAATACATTCACCTATATAAGGATGGTTTATTTGGCCCCTCTCTCAAAGGGTCTAGCACACAAAATCTCATCACTGGCTAGAAGTGGTGAAAAACACCAAAACACCATGAAATATTCTAAATATTTCATTACTAACATAAAACCACACTTGAGATGCACGAACTCTCTGGCTCTGTCAGCTATCAGCATATGAGGAAAGAACTGATCATATAAAATAGTCTTGAAGTAATCCCATATCATTTCTTTATAGTGATCATCATGGGTAACTACATCCCACCAATGCTTGGAAAAATCCCAAAGCATATTTGTAGAATGATTGACCCTCCACTTTGGAGGCATTTCTAGATGATCAAAGATAGATAGGAGGGTCACAAGCCAAGATATAGCAGCCTATAGATTCCATATCCTAATAAAGTAAGAGGATGCTGCTACTGGAACTCCCAATTCAGATCATCCATCATATGTGAAATATATGGATCACCATGCATGGACTAGATCAGATATTGAAAACTATCATGAACTATGGAATCATTTCCCAAATCAATTATACACAGTGGTTCCTCAATTGGAAGTCCTCAAGGTAAGACTGTCATCTCAGGGACCATAATGCTTGTAAGAAGGCCTCCACCACCTTCATGGCATACGATACAAGGACGTCTTGGTTTAATTGGTCTAAAAAACCAATCAAATGCCTCATAATAATATTTATGAGAAATATTTCATCACTAGTAGAATTTGGACAAGGAAAGTCTCATAATCCATGGTATACTACCCCAACTACTCACATAGATATCCAGGTACTGGTAAGTGCTAATGTATTAGTTTCATTTCATTTTTCATTAATTACAATGTTCACTCCATTTCTATTCATAAACATGACAAGTCTAGATATGTACATTAAACCATTTTTATTATAACTAATTTTTCACTTTGTAATGGATTTTTATTTCCATTAAATCAGTTCTCATACACCATATCAATTAAAAATACACCCATTTATTTATTAAATAATGGTTCGACTCAGAAAATTACTCTTTCCATCCCACAAGGGTCCGTAATCCTCATGAATTAAGATAGGTAATCACTCAATTTCAACCAAGATTAATATAGAAATAAGCTACCTATTAATGCATCACTTAGTAATCATATTCATATCAAGCAATGAAAGTAATGAAATTTACCTTTATGGAATGGAAATATGTGTGACATGTGAAATTTATGTGCCAATAATGATGCATATAACAATGATCCTTGCCCTTATATCGTTCAGGCAAATGATGAATTAAAATTCTCAATTAGATTAATAATAATAAACACAAAAAAAACATGTGCATCACCCAAAGGTGGAATAATTTAAACTGTAATAGTAATAAACAGAACAAAAATTATAAGTTAGGAATTTCTTCTTTTACACCGAACAAGAGTTCGCGATGCCCAATCATAGATTATGACAAAGTGCCAAGCATTCCTAATATCTTGAATATTATCTCTAAATAGTAAATAAATAAATCATACCTCCTATGACACCACTTTGTGACATCCAAAACCCGAATTCCACTTAATAAGATCCCTGATTCTGGTGGGCTTCATGGCCTCAAGTGTATCTCCCCAAATGCCAAAGGCTACAGACTAGCAACGAGGGTCCAGGGTGTGTCTATGGGGAGACTATGTACTCATCACCAGAGTGTAGCATAATGGATAAATATAAATAGAGGAGAGTAGTTGAATCCATTAAAGTAAACAAAAGAAGAAATCAAATGTAAAAAATAAACAAGGGTAAAAATAACTAAAATAACTAGAATAACATATGATGATATGTCGTGCCACTATAAAAATGGAAAACATGGATGCCTGATTGAATGTGTAACATGTTCCATAAAAGTATAATGAAAATAAAAACATGATCCAAAGCATATAGATCTCTAGATCAGTCATCTACTATAAGTATTCATCATAAAAAGCATAAAATCAAGTGTTCAAAGCCACGTTCTTCAGATTATCAACACCTTACACATGTAATCTAATCCCATTACTAAAAAAATTTCCAGAGAGGATTTGAGATAAATCTTAGTGGTCTTCTATGAATGGTGTCTATAACATCTAGCCTATGTAATGAAATATAACTATATGAAATCATGAATATATTAATTAAATCATTACAATGTTACGAAATACCCAAGTAGCTGCTTTATCCCATTATTGGTGTCCGAACGTGTAACGAATTCATTATTTTATTATTACCATTTTATATATAATTCACAAGTTAGTTATAGTAAAGTATCCATGCTACAATAAGGATACTTGTTATGATATTTTATAATTATGTTCCAAGGTAATAACTAAGGAAACAAAGACCTCAAGAGTCACCAACATAGTAATAACTATAGTCTAACTAATGGTAAGAGTATAATCCAAGGAGTATAGTCCATGGAATTATATATTGAGATTCATACTAAGTCCAAGGAGTTCATCCAAGGTAAAATAGGGCTAGGTAATGATTGTGCCCAATGGGCATTAACCATGGAACATACTTTTCAACGTTAGATCAAAGGAGTGTGTTAAAGGAATCCAATAGTACTACCTGACGGATCCTATTGTGTCATACCTAGCATCAAAAGTTAGAAAAGGGTCAGATTCCAGGTGGGTCTTGACCTAAGAAAGTCATGTCCTTTTATTTGGAATGGTGTCCCCGAGATCTGAAGGAAATCCCTTGAGAATCCAAGGCGATCTCGAGTCAGACCACTATTATTTGATAATGAAGTCATATATAATTTTTAAGGTTAAATACATTACCTTTCATTAGTGTGACATGGAAAATTGAGCATTAAATCATTTAATTAAGTCATAATTAATCATTAATTACATTTTATTCAATCATTTCCTTTCATTAGTGTGATAAGGCCAAGTAGCATGTAACTATTCATTTAATCCATTTAAGGAATTTAAATAAGTAAGGTTCACTCTAATACCATCCATTAATAATTTAAGGGGTTCTAAAGAGGTTCAAACTATTATTCAATTACTTTTAAAAAGGTCAAGTCATATACTTATTATTCTTTCCAATTTTCAATTCACATAAGTTTATTAATTGAATCACATACCATATGTGGGTCAAGTGGTGAGAATACATTGTACATTATAGGATGCAATTCAAAATATAAATCAATTTAATGTAACATGTATGAAATTCACAGTATAAATCAATCCATTTCATGTTGGAAAGATTACCATTTGGAAGGTCAAGACTAGTCACCCTTGAATGATGGCTCAAACATGTCAAAAAACTAAAATGTCGAATATGGCACAACAATATACATGGAATGGATGGAGTTGTCTATTAAAAAAAATAAAAAATAACCTCATATTTGGAAATATCATAACCATATGGTTCTAATGGTTATAAAATTTCCATATAAATTCAATAAATGGCACCCGATGAAATCAGCGAGCACAAACAACAATTCAAAAATCAATAAATGTGAGGGATGAGTTATAGACCACCTAAATTAAGATCGTATGACCCTCATCCTATATAATTATCCCATAATTTGACATGTAATGGGGTATATTTGAGAAAAAGGGAAAAAATCACACCTTTATAACTAGGATAAGAGCAGGAGAGGAGAAGGACAACTAAAAAGGACCCAAGTAATTACCTTTACACATCCAACATGATGAACAGAAGACCGAAAAAATCCCAGATGAAAGAGATCTCTTATTCCCATGGGTAAGTCATTAAAAGAACTAAAATGGGAGAAAATGGTGGTTATTCCAACTAGAAATCATTTTAGGGAGGAAAGAAAATTTAATTAGATCATTGAGGATAAAAAGGAAAAATTCCCCAAAATTTAACCTTTGCACAATTTTCCAAAACATGTGAAAACCACGAATGTGTACCTGTAGAGGATGGGGGAACCCACACAGTTATGTAGCACAATTAATAAACCATATTCTAACCATGCGAGATGGATCTTCCTGAAAATGAATACAATTCGCACAGTTAGATATAACCACTCGGCCTAACCACACAGTTTACACTAACTATGCGATATGACTAGTTTTCCCCAAAATATGGGTTCTAGGCTATGAACAACCCTCATAAACCCTTAGGAACATCTCTAACTCATTAGGTATCCATATTAGTTCCCAAATAATGAATTAGACCTAAATTTAAAGGATCCACACATGAGTGAAAAATTGAGTTCTTACTATTAGAATGCCAATAAAAACTCAACATGATACAGTTAGAATTTGTTATTTATATTGTGGAAAGACAGGTCATAAAAAACATGGGTTTAATAGCCAATAGGTACTTTATTGGAAAAGATAAATTAATACATATAAGAAAAAAATACACTTTTTATATTTTAGATGTATATAATTTTTGGTGTGAATGTTATGGATAAAAATCCTTGTCATGTGAGACTTGGAGTGGTAGTTCATAGTAGCTAAAGGAGTCATCGAGTATGATAAAACCCAAATTTTATTTTAATATATTCAAGATGAGAGGGATCCATTGTACCATATTTAATATCATGTATTTCAAACTCCTAGGGATGTGATTTGATAATATTAGATCATGTTAAAATGTTCTAAAACGTTTATATAAGTTGTTATTTCATTTCTAGTAAAGGATTGAAATGAAAATTGGATACATGATTTTTATGGACATATAATATATCAAGAAACAAAAAAACTTCTCTTGATGATGATATATAAAAATAAAATAGTTATATGTTTTTTAAATTATGAATTTATAAAAAGTTTTTTATTGGGGAAGATAAAAATGGGTGGAAAATAAATGATAAAAATGGATTCCTTGGTTATTAAAGGCCTTTGTCCTAATATTATTATGTAAATAAAATTGTGTGGCTTTTGGAAATAAATAAATTTAATTAAGAATGTTTTTGATATGATGATTTCAAAAAATGATATCCTTGTTATCGACTAAATTTCAAAATGAGGTAGAAATTTGGAATAATATTTTCTCAAGATAATCATTAAAATCCATTTTGAAAAAAAATTATATTTATGAAGAATAAAATTAGTCTACCAAAAATTGAGTTTTTATTTCTAAATAATTATTCCATATGTTTATAATAAGTATGAAATTTATAAATATATTTTATAATGTAGTTAATTTGGTTCATACCCTCTAATTCATTGGCATGATTATAATTTTCATATTTTAATATTATTATTTCAGAGTTGATAAAGCTCAATGTTTCATGCTAAGTGTGTTATTGAGTTTAGTCTTCTTTTAAAATAGAAGGGTAATATATGGTAGTCCCTCAAAATGAAACTTGAAAGCTTCTCTCTTACTCATGGTATGCCCCAATGAAAACCTTTACTTCTACCAACCTACTCATGGTTGTAATCATACCATCTCTTGGCCTTCTCACTCATGGTATTACAAATACCAATCCTTGTACCAAATTCATAGAAACCATCACATCCAATACTTGAATAATCTTAGGGAATATACATAAAATTCATACTTACATAACAGTGTTACTTATCCCAACTATCATGGGAGGGAACTATTAATCCCAAAAATAAATATAATTTTTTCTATATATAACCTTTCCCTAGACCTTAAGCAGTAAAAAAAGAATTCCTAGCTCTCCCCTTGAGGAAAACACTCAAAATGATCCATTGAACCACCTTGGAAAATATATTTATAGTATCATCCCAAGAGAAAACCATGGATAGAGCAACAAATCATTGATATCTTGTTAACCTTTTTCCATACTACACTATACTACCCATCCCTCTAGTCAGAAAACGTGAATCCATCCCACCATTCCTTTAGAGGCCATTCCCATGACCCTTGTTTGAGTCCCCATCACACTCCTCACAAGATATTCTCACATGTCAACCACCTAGAGGTAACCATCATAGTCATACTTCACTAATCCTAAAAGGCCTAATAATACTCTACTAAATAACTAATACTCCAATCCACACTCAATATGGTGTTCCCAAACATTCATAAGACATATGATTGAATTACCCTTCACCCATGTTCCTTAGACAATTATTCCACCAATACTAGCCTCATGGAGTGTCATCCTAGGCTATTGAAAATTCATCTCAATCCCAATGACTAACCAAAAGATTATTTTGAACCCATAAATAATCCCCTACATTGGTGATGAATTTTTAATTAATTTTTAATTCCCTCAACAAGTAGAAGAAAACATTCTTCATTACCTAGAGGCTTGTAGCCAACTAATTATCCACTGTGGGAACTCATAGTCCATATCTCACTTTTCTGAACCTAAATCACCACATAGGAATGCACAATAATGATTAAAAATTTATATGATTAAGTATTATAGGGGCTGACTCAATAAATAATGGAGTTTATACCTTCTCTTTATACACACCAAGCCTCATCTCAAACCATACCAATCCATGTAGTCTCTCAATAACCTATCAAAAGCCTTAATATCTAATCAATTAATTATAAAATTATATATAATTAATTAAAAAATTATAACCAAGGTATTAAAACCCATGGAAACACACCATCAAATCCCATAATATTTAAATCATGGCCAATCAAATGTGAATAGTCCTTTTCACACTCCCAGAACCACTATGAAAAAAATTCTTATCAATTAACATAAAATCAAACCTAAAATTATAACAATTAAATAAATATCCCCAAATAAATCAACATACCAAAAAACATCAACTAAAATGGTGGAATAAAACATGACTTTATCATTCCAAAGTGTCCTTTATCCACCTCCCACTGAATCCAAATTCCTACATATGACTCCACAATGATCTAGTGGAATTATAGCTGAAATCATTATGAAAAGAAATTACCAAATAAAGGGAAATGAAGAAATATAAGAATAATGCAAGTGGAGATCATACCTATAAAACATCAAAAAGAACAAGAAAAAACCCTCATGGGTTGATGGAGTAAATGGGAATTGAAGGGGAGGTAAGGGGTAGGCTCCCCATGAAGGTCCATAGTCTGGGAGAAAGAAACCCTTGAATGGTAGTATAATAGAAAGGTATGGAAATGACTCCTCCAACCAAATTAAAAAGGCTAGATCCCTACTAGGTACTCATTTAGGCTATACCGAGTGGCCATACCTCTACCAATCACTTGGTACACCCCCACCTAGTGGTCTGTGGTGGTCCAGGTGATAATAATTCTCATATATAAGACATTAGGTATTCATTGGCCACTTTCTGTGAAAATTTAGTATAAATTCCACATTAGTCCTACACCGCTTGTCACCCAACCACCTAATATACCTCTCAGACAACCAACATGCCCAGAAACAACCCTATGATCTCAAAATTTTCTAACATACAATATGAATCTAATTTCTAAAATCAATCCCTTCTCTAGAATTAAATTTTTAAAATTTTGTATGGAATTACCAACAAATAACACTCTGGTTGTTATATAATATCTATTTAAAGATGAAAAGAAGTGGTAAGTAAAAACCTAAAAAAATCACTTTGAAAACTCCACCAAAATCATGAATTACGATGATGATCATGATAAAATATTTTCATCCTTAGAACCCCATAAATCCACAAAGAATCTTATACATATAAAATTAATAAAAAATACATTATAATCAAATCTATAATTTCTAGAAAATGACCCGAATTCATAAACCAATCAATGATAAACTAGATGAAACAACATCCTCCCTTTGCCCAAGTAAAATATGTAACAAAAAATATTGAAATATCAACCCATTTTTAAAGAGTAAAATCAAATGGATGCAACAATCTAGTAGGATCCTGATACTCAATATATACCTTTTAAACGCAATAGATATTGAGACATGAACTCCTCCATTGATTGCTTTAACCAGTGTCCCCATAACTAACTCCTCAAAGAATGATACATCCTATATTTAATAGGTTTTACTATTAAAGGTGATCACTGAAACTCACTATTTACCACCACATACAACACCAATGGAATAAAGATCCTCCATAAACATAACAAGTAATATTGATTATCATATAAACATCCTTTAGGGGAATCTCTAAACATGATATGAGGTTTATAAAACTCTATCTCAGAATCTCTCAAATGTGAGTCCACAAACTTTTGCATTAAGTAAGAATTAAAAACCATTAAATATAGTAAAACTCAATGAAACAATTACCCCCATATAAAGAAGAAAATCTATGAGAAACTCAGACATATTATGTGCATATCTAAACTCTCGAGTAATATATCCATAAAAATCATGCTCAGGGAAATAGATAAAACATTACTTTTTATTAGTGTATAAGAGATCTTGAAGTCATAATTCTATAATAAATACATCCTCCTTCATAGTTGAAAATGAAAATCATGTTTATATAATATATAAATCAATCTTTAGTAATCAGGGAATACCACAAAATTATCACTAAAGGGATAATACTGCCATAGTTTTATTGATAATATAATTTCTTTTAACTCAAGATCATTTATAGAGTTGTTAAATTAATTTTTTAATAATGACCAATACCCTTAGATATCAACATTATATTCTTCATCAAAACATTACCTGGACCAAAATAGGAATAATTATTAAAGAAATCGAACATGAATCCCTCTTATAGAAAATAAATAATACAAACACTGATTATACTTTTTATTAAACTCTTAAAAATAGACTAACATTGATCTTACTATATAATTTTTAGATTCTTCTTAAATAAATTTAAAATGAGTCCCAATTTGAGCTAATCCTATTACATGCTTTTATAATATCTTTAAAACCCAAGGAAAATACAAAAAAGTGAAAATTTGTTGGGATCTATTTAAGAAAATAATTTACACATCTTAAATGGATTGATATATAGTCCTTTATGAGTCATAACATTCCCAATTAAATAAACCTCTTAGTTAAAAAACATTCAATTATAAAATATCTCATAGAGTTGTTTTAATGAAAGAACTACTAGAAAAACCCTCAAATTATCTTCTTGACCCTAAACAAAAAATGAGTAAAAAATAATTTCATAAATAAATGTAACAAAATAATGACTCAGGAACTCATGAAACATTTCAATCGTTGTTCCAATGAAAATAGTTAGGAAATTTGTGACAAAAAAAAAGAATTACCATGATCTAAAAGTTTACATAAGGATACATTATGGATTCATTTGGGATATATTCCTCCTTAACTCTCAAAATAAATTACCTCAATTGAAAATTAGTTTTAATGAACTATCTTTTTGTCTTTAACTAAACAAATAAATCTTAATCCATAAGAGGGAATAATGGTTCTCCACTAACACCTAATTCAACCAACAATAGTTGGTACACAAACTCAGGCTATTATCCTCCTATATTGTGGACACCATTAGAGATCCCTATGGTGACACACTTGGAAAGGTAAAACCATTTCATAATAGGTCATTTATATTTATCCACAATTCTTATTACTCAAAAGTGATCCTTTGATATGGAGACATTAAAATTAAAGAGTCATCATGTTGTCACATTATTCCAAAATAAATATCATTTCAATGGAATATAATCAAAACCAATTATGGGATGTCATAATGAAACTCCTTAAAAACTCTTTGAATCACTACTACCTAAACATCCATTGATCACAACAAGAACTCTAATAGTTGAGAAGAATGTTTCTCTAAATTTTAATGGACCATATAATGTTATCACTCACCAATGAAAATTACTTACTCTCTTTAATCATTAAATTAAATAAATAACCTATAGAATAAACAAATACTTTCATGCACCAAACTTAAAAAATATGTTTTGAAATACATCATAGTGTAATGATAGTTACCATGCTCGTTTTATTTGGAATTTTGGTTATGTGATTTCGGGGGAAATTTTAATTTTTGTGTGAGGTTCACAAAAAAGAAATGATTGATAGTTTTAAAGTGTTAAAATATAATATTAATAGTGTATGGGTGAATGAAATGTTTATAACTGTATTAGTGTAAGATAAAGAATGAAATAATTATGTGGTAGACATTTTCTACCAATTAAACTTTTATTGGATTCCACTAGAAGTATTATGCTAAACCTTTAGTTTTATAGCTACTTGAGGGCCACCAAAATTTGAATAGATCATCGTAAGTATAGTGGAAAACTAACATGTTTTTCACATTTAGTAATGAAAATTTTATAATTTTCACTTGAACCCATTTAATCACTCAACCATATCTCTAACTCCCCTTATTTTTATTTCACTGCAAACACCTCTTGGGATCTCCCTCTCCTATATTTAATTTTTCATCACCATTATTAAATAAATAATATGGATTTTGTATATTTATTCAATATTATGTCCAGGTAAGCCATCTATAATCCTTCCCCCTTCGTATCTTATATTTTTTCTTTTTTTTGTGTAATTGGATTCTATATATTATAATTTCACCATAGTAATGGTGAAATCTATACCAATATTGTATTTTATTCTAGATTGGGTTAGATAACAACTAACTGAGTTTCTTACAAACCTTTGATCAATATTAAAATATCGGTTTTTTTAAATAATTTTATATAGGGTATATTATTTCTAGACCCAAATATAGATATATCTAGTCTTATTAAACACAATTTTTTCTTATAACTGTCAGTTAACATTAATTTCTTAGTAATATTCATGGGTTTTGGTTAGGTTTCAATTGGGTTTCAATAGGGTATTTTTTAGACTTACAGTTTTTTTAAAATGATTATGAATCATGTTTTTGTGATTATTAAAGACAATTATATTGTCATTGAACAATAAGGAAGGATTTTTCAAATATAAATGAATGGTATTTGGTCCTGAACCATATGAAACCTCTTAGGAAAATCATTAGAAACATCTTCCATAAATTTTATTGAACTCAAAAATGAACATTTTTGTGTTTTCTAAATATGAAAAGTAATTGTCCTCAATTTATACATTGGTTTCTAATTGGAATGAAATTTTCTGAAAAAAAAACCATTAATACAATGATTAATTTGTTAAATGATTTGATTTAGTTTAAATTATTGGTTTCAATTTCTTTGGATAAATTGATTGTCTTAAATTTTTTATTTATATATTGTATGGAAATTGTTGACATGGATATTAATTTTAATACATTTACACTTTTTACATATTCATAATGACTAATATTTATATACTTAACTTTATTTTTTTTAAAAACAAACAGAAGTCAATGAAAAGTTACTAAAATGTTTTTCAAGCATAATCAGTAATAATAGGGGTAAAAATGTTTTTAAATGGGGATAATAATGTGGTAATGTATTACCTTGAGTAAAAATCTCTACAAGGATTGTATATCATTGAATAAATACTAACTAGACTATTCAAGTCATCTAATATATGAAATTTCCTAACCTCAGATCCAATTAAATTCTACCGTGGGGAGGTTTTACACATGGCCTCAAGAACCCCTCCCCATATATCATAGGCTATTGAAAAGTAGTGAGGGACTAAAGTTGGTACAGTGGTGAGACTCTACCCATTGGATCTGTAATAATAACATAGAATAATAAATAATAAATAATAAAATTATTAAAAATGTGTAGATCTATGACATATAATATTACCAATTTACCAGGAAAAATCCAAATAAATACCAACACATGAACATGCTAAGACATAAATACAAGTATACAAGAATAAATAAACTATATATAGTACCATTAACTAATAAAAAGGAATAAGAAAATAAAATACTCCAACTCTAGAAGGAATCATAAGTATCTGCTATGTCGCTACATCCAAGACACCATGTCCAGTCCTAATCTCTCAATGAAAATACAATAGAGAATAATCCACTACTTAACATGTAACCAAGATATCTGTTAGGGTGTCAATAGGCTCCTTGAATATGTTGTGAGTAAAATTTAGTAGGCCACCACCAATGATGATTAATGTGATCCCTAATTTTAAAATAAAATAGGCAGTGTTTTTGTATAATAATGAAATTAGTGAACACCAAATGTAATCAAGTTAGGTTCAGGTTCCTAAAGTACACTTGGCCAACCATGCCAACATCAACCTAAGTTGTAATATCTCTAAAAATTACATAATGTTTTTATATATTCATAAATTTAATGATATATATGAGGAGATATACATGAATTGGTTAGGACCTGAGTCGGAAGATGAAAACATCCACATATAATAGAATAATGAAATAAGACTCTCATTGTGCAAATATGGGTACAATCCCAAGAATATGAATAGGGGATATATAGTTACTCCCCAAACCATCCCAAAAACTAATGTCTAATGTCATTTTTAACATCATTGTCATGAGGTAAGAAATTTCATGTCCAACCACCTAAATGGATGTGAAACTCTATTTCGAACATCCAGGGTCAGGGGGTGTGAAACAGTAGAGACTCAAAGCTTGACGTACATGGACATTACATTACTTTTGCAGAATACTTAATACATAACAAAAACCAACACTCAAGGACTGTAATAGTTTAGTGTCTTTGGAAAATGAGAACATAATCTTATAATCATGGTAAAAGATCTTCAACTTCTCCCATAAAGATCTTCCCCTTTTGTTTTCTTACCAGAAACCATTATTTATATCCTGGTGAAAAGAAAACATATAAAGGGTGATCTCAAATTCTCAGTAAGGGTAAACATAGAGAACATAAAACAATCCATAAACATTTGAATGCAAAAACTTGAACATAATGTCTAAACATAAAAATCTTGAGCAAAGACATAAATCTGGAAAGTATGTAATGCATATTTCATAAAGGAACATCAATCATGATAAAATAACATGTGAATAAAAAATGTAATTGTGGAAACCATTAAGAACATGATATGATTTCCATAGTAGCCAAGGCATTGCAGCCAAGACCATCTTAGTGGACAAAGTTCCTTTCTGAATCGAGTTCACTCCTCGTTCCAGTCCTGTAACACTGAACCAGATTAACGTACCATTCCAGCCATGTCTATCTCATGAGATATAAATCTTTACCCAATTCATTGGATGGAGATATATGTACCACCCATCTCATAATGAAATCGTTCTTACATGTGCCACAACATAAACATAAATCATTCATCATAACCCAAAGAATAAAATGGGTTTCATAAACATCATCCCATCAAATATAATCCATATAAAACAAATGGATATCATTTTATCATAAGAAAAGTGAAACCATGTAAATCATAGAGACATTATACATGAAACATAAACATATGAAATAATTCCATCTTTTATAGAAAATGGTTTTGATAAAACACATGAAATGAATTCTTGAGGAAAATATCCTTTCTTCTTCTAAACCATTTTCTTTTCACAAAATTCCATGGAATTTTAAAAGAAAAGATTTTTGTTGAAAATAATCATTAAATATTGTTGAGTAAGATTCATTAAAATAAGACATTATGAAACTGCAAAAATCCATTCGTGCTGTATAAGTTAAAAAAACATTCTCTTCATACTTTTGTCGGAAAATTCAAAAAGTTCATTGTGTGGTAAAAAAAGTAAGATTCCTTTCATAACATGTGGTATATTTCAAAATTGGTTAAAAAGGACCTTAAACATACATGATAAATTTTTTAGAAAACATGGTCATGGATGAAAAAAATAACCCCAGTAAATACTTACAAATAAACAATCTTGGATAAAAACGAGATTGGAAATGTAATCCCTTACCTTTTGTCCGATATGCTTCGTATGTATCCTAACCTCCTGTATAATGAATTAAATAATTTCATTAACTTATTAAAGAATCATATTCATTGTTATTATATCAAATATGGTTTACTTATGACTTTATATTACCCGTTCTTTTGTAAATTCGATGTAAAATCGGCGATTTGGGTAAAATCGTTTCATTTACTGTACGTGTTTCGACTTATTGTTCTTGATATTATTACTTAAATCCAGATTTAATTAATTTAAGAATGTAAAACATGATTTATATATAATATATATTCAGAATATACATACATATATATATGATCAATCGATAAATGGAATGAAATACACCGTTCATGGAGACGGTAGGCCGTACGTACGCATGAACGCTGTTTTTATTTCCTTATTGAATTGAATGGAATTAAGTAGATGACATACATATATATATATATATATATATATATAAATCTAGTATCATTATTATGTCATATATTTCATTATTATTCATTATATATATACTTTATAATCATTCATGAATGGTTAACATGGAGAATGAATCTCATCGCGTCGTGGAGACGGTAGTCTGTACGTACAAACGAGCGATGATATCATTCCCATGATCATGGAATTGTATTGAAGTGTATGTATAATATTTTAGAATCAATATTAATTTAAAATAGTCATATATAGTTATTTATTGAAACCATTATACCCATCCAAGTAAGGTGGTGGTCGAAAATATATTACACCACGGAGTGGAGACGGTAATCTGTACGTACGCACGCGCGGTGATTTCGTTTTCCATAGGATGGATAGAAGGTAAAATAGGGTTATTTCATATTTATAATAAAATATCAATATATATTTAATACTGATGTTATTACTTTATAATGAGACAACTAAATAAGGATAAGTAGAAGAAGAAAGAAACTTGAGAGAACCGGAAGAAGAGATTACCTCTTCTTCGATGCACCTCCTTTAAGCTTCCTCTTAAGGAAGTAGAGATGGTCTTTTGAGAAGAACAAAACCTATAGAATGTTTCTAGGTAAGTGTATAAGCGAAATGGATAGGGTTTTGCCCAGATTCAAGGCTCAAAAGAGTGTCAAGAGAAGAGGGAAGGGGTGCCCTTTTTATATGGGAGGAGAGGGGCACCTTTGGAAGAACTTAAAATATTATTTTATAATAGTCATATTCGGTTTATAATAGCTCCAAATTGATTTATTTCGAAGCTAAACTGGGTATGGGTATAAATATACTCAAATAATAGGTTTTAGACAAGATTATGTTACTATTTTAACCTTATCATTTAGATTTACCTCTAAGTTAAATAATTTAACCTTTACTATGTCTTCTTGTTTTCTTACACTATATGGTTAATAAATGTACTATAACAAGCCAAAAGAACCCCAAGTGGTTCATTATTAATATATATAACCTTATATAAGTCATTTGGCACAACCATAGATTTTTAGGAATATAATAAAAATTAATAATATAATATATGTTTTAAAATCTATTTTATGTCAATATTGACACTATTTGGTAATTGATTTTTGTGAAAATTATAACAGGACTATTAGTTCGAAAAAAGTTAATTAAATCAATTCTAACATGTCATATTAACCTATAAAATTATATTAATTAATAAAAAGTCTAAAATTACATTTATTTGGGTATTTATAACATTAATTATGTTAATATTTCATTAATAAGGTAATTACTGCATCATCATTGTGTCCTAAATAAATTATATTATTTAATGTATAAAAATAATAAATAAAATATAATAAGGTAGGAAATCTTTTTATCTTTATAATTAATATTTATAGTTGAATTTATATTATGTATAACCCTATATTAAAAATGTTTTAGTTATTAAACTTTGATTTTAACTATTTTAACTCGTTTTTTAATTAAAATAATAATAAATGTCCTAATCTAATACAAGTGGACCTAAATGGTCATATTTTATTCCTAAGGTTTTTTTTGGTCAAATTAAACTTATCGAATGGAATTAGGACATATGTTAGGGTAATAATAATATAATTTTATCCTTAATTGCCATATTTACTTTTAACCGTGGTAAATAAAAGTAAAAAGTTACTATTCACCAAAAATTATTTTTATCTTATAGAACCACATTTTACTCCTTGATATTAACAATGTCTCTCAGATTTTCGAAATTCCACTCGCAGAAGTGGTAAAATTATGTTTTATATAAATTTTCAAATTTTCCTAGGAGGTGGGTAAAAGACGGTGAAAAGTTCAATAACATATTTATAAATCTAAAGTTATTATAAAATTACTCCAATGAATTACATTGAACTTATATAGGTATTATGTATCAATTTTTAACTAAAATAAATTTAAATAAAACAAATAATTATTTAAATAAAAAGTCGGTTTTGAAATAGTAACCCAGTGTTTTCACTATTCATCAAAAATTGAACGTTTTTAAAAAAATACCAAAAACACAACATAGGATAATTTCAATATTCCGAATCCAAAATTGAAGTCCATTTTGAAATATAAAAGTTATAAAATTTCAAAAAGTGGGTATTACTATTAATAACGGCCAGTTCATAATAATACTATAATAATATCTCGTTTAGTGCAACTTGGTATTGCGTACTACACACGCTATCGAAGAAGGTATTGATTGCGTGTAATGCAAGCCAAGATCGGGCTGCATGTATTAAAAGTTCCGTTTGGTGCTGCGTGTAACATAATCAAAACTTATTTCATTTATACATTAATCAAAATCTATACATAATGTTGCATAGAAAAATTTCGACAAAACGAACTTGAATTTGTGTGTAACACGAGCCAAGAATAGAGTTGCGTATACTGAAAGATAATACAGTGTTGCATATAGTACAAGCTAATCTTGGTGTAGTGTATAATATAAGAAATTAAAGAAATTAAAAATAATATATCTCATAAAATCTCGGGGTGTTTCGTTCTACCCACCTTAAAATGAATTTCGCCCTCGAAATTCATCATAGTTATAAATGGTTTAATCGAAAGTTTATTTCATAGAAACCCACATAATAAAAAATAACACTAAAACATCATTTTAAAAATGGATGTTAAGAATAATAATAGTCACACAAAGTAACTCAGTACTGGGTTTCCACATAGGAAAACATAGGTAGAAATATGGATATGGAAGAGAAATGTAACCATCAACATCTGATGAAGAGTGGATGAGGACATGGATATGAAAGAGCCAACAATCACAAAGAAATAAATTTTTGATGATCTAAGGTGCCATCTAATTCATCAGATATGAGGGAACTAGGTCAACATTTTTGGTTTTCAAGATCATTTCCCTAAAGTTGAAGAAATTTGAATTAGAATAAATACATTCTTGATTTTGGTAAAATCACATCGTTGGTCGTTGCTTGAAAAATTTCCACTTCATCACTTAAAGAAATGAAGTTGAATTTTTCATTCATGAAGTGTTAGCAGAGCATGTGATAGAATGATGGGTCATTTCATCTATCTCAAACAAATGGTCAGAAAAAGTTATCAAAAATACATAAGTCCATCTATAGTGGTATTAGTCATATATGGTTCCTAAAATGGACTTATACTTCATATATCACACTACTTAATATAATAAAACTAGTTTCTACTAACCTGGGACTTCTTGTAGGCTAGTGGTAGGCAATAAAGGCATGTCGCACTTCAGTTGTGGGTTCGATTCCCACAGCCTTGTCTGATGCGACGGGTTTTCGCTCGTCCTGTAGGTTGTCCTTTTTCTAAAATGAAATTATTATAACATTCCAAAAATAATATCGAAAAAAAATTCTATCCTTAAAAAATACCAACATATGTCCAATATAATCCATTCCAATCTTTAGGCTTAACCAAAATACATATGTCCAATCTCATAGTATAATGAAAATGATTACTAGAGAGGTCATATACCAAGCACGTGAATATCATCATTTATCTCCCATATATCATAAGATATATCTTGTTGGTCATATTCCAAACATGTGAATACATTAATCATGTATTCTATTGAAACATGAATTACCATAGAACCTTAGCGAAAACATGAATGCTGTCAAAAGTTGTCTCTTTCCACATACCAAAATCCCAAAAATTCTTTATACTCAAACCATATTATCACTTTGTCCTTATATTAGTCATGAGCTCATGAATACTATCAAATATATTATTTTCTATTTTTCCCTTCATTATGCACATATCATCTGCTTTCCAAAAATATTTCAATCACTTTTCATGGTAATTGAGGCCATATTATTATGGAAAACCACAATGGACCAAAACATAGATATTCTAATATATCTTAAAAGTACCTCAACAACATTATTATTGAATACCAATACAAAAACACTTCAATCCATCCTCTTCAATGATTTTCATGGAACAAGTCCTTCCTTGATTTAGAAGTAACCTCTTAGGTCAGGGCATTGAGTTGGGTAATGCCCATGTTCTCCACAGATAAGACATTGAACTCTATAACAGTATGTCACTCTATGACCCTACTCTCCACACAGATAACATCTTCCCCTCCATTTGATTTATTCATCAAGTTTATTCTTCCCTTATTTAGAAATCTCAATCTTCCTTTCCTATGATTCTCAACATGCTAACATGCATAAAATTCCATCTTCCTCATATTTGATGAATTGGGAATACCACTAATGTTCACCTTGTTAATCATATATCGCGATGACTAATTCGGCATAATCACAAAATCATTCTTTCAAGGCAGTATGAAATTTCTTTCCTCATAGTCACCAATTTTTCCATTGGATTCAATGTTGAACCAATTCCTTCTGGTTCCCTCCATTGACTAAAACCAAAAACCATGGTGTAAGAAACAGTTAAAATAACTAGGAACCACATAATCATAAAAAGTCTCTTATGGGATGTCTAACTTATCACACATTCGTTAATCCATGACACCTTAGGTTCACCCTAGGTTATTCATGATCTTCGACATAATTCTAGGACTATAACCTATAGTTATACTAAACCTTAGGGACATCCCTAGACATACCTTAGAAATATCTCTAGGGATCTCACTAAAGTTCTCGCATCCTAGTTTCCAAAGGTTAACTATACCTTTCCTCTGACACCAACTGTAGAGACTCGAAGCTTGACGTACATGGAAATTACATTACTTTTTCAGAATACTTAATACATAACAAAAACCAACACTCAAGGATTGTAATAGTTTAGTGTCTTTGGAAACTCGGAACATAATCTTCTAATCATGGTGAAATATCATCAACATCTCCCATAAAGATCTTCCCCTTTTGTTTTATTACCTAAAATCATTCTTTATATCCTGGGGAAAAGAAAAAATATAAAGGGTGAGCTCAAATTCTCATTAAGGGTAAACATAGAGAACATAAAACAATCCATAAACATTTGAATTCAAAAACTCGAACATAAAGTCTAAACATCAAAATCTTGAGCAAAGACATAAATCTTGGAAGTACTTAAGGAATATATCATAAAGGATCATCAATCATGATAAAATAGAATGGGAATAAAACATGTAATTGTTTCAACCATTAATCACATGATATGATTTCCATAGTATCCAAGGCATTGCTGCCAATACCATCTTAGTGGAAAAAGTCCCTTTTTGAATCGAGTTCACTCCTCGTTCCAGTCCTGTAACACTGAAACAGATTAACTTACCGTTCCAACCATGTTTATCTCATGAGATATGAATCATTACCCAATTCATTGGAGGGAGATATTGGTCCCACCCATATCATAATGAAACCATTCTTACGTATTCCACAATATAAACATAATTCATTTATCATAACCCAAAGAATAAAATGGGTTTCCTAAACATCATCCCATTATAAAATAATCCATATAAAACAAATGGATATCATTTCATCATAAGAAAAGGTAAACCATATAAATCATAGAGTCATTATACCTGAAACATACACATATGAAATAATGACATCTTATATGTAAAATGGTTTTGATAAAACACTTGAAATGTATTCTGGAGGAAAATATCCTTTCTTCTTCAAAATAATTTTCTTTTCACAAAATGCCATGAAATTTTAAGAGAAAATATTTTTTTTGAAAATATTCATTAAATATTGTAGAGTGAGCTTCATGAAAACAAGGCATTATGAACCCATAAAATCCGTTCATTCCGTATAGGTTAAAACAATTCTCCTCGTACTTTTGTTAGAAAAGTCAAAAATTTCTGCGTGTGGTAAACAAAAGTAAGATTCATTTCATAACATGTGGTATATTTTGAAAATTGGGTAAAAAGGACATTAAACATACATTAATTTTTTTTAGAAGACATGGGAATGGATGATAATAATAACCCTAGTAAATACTTACGAATAAACAATCTCGGATAAAAACAAGATTGGAAATGTAATCCTTTACCTTATGTCTGATATGCTTTATATGTATCCGAAACTCCTGTATAATGATTTAAATAATGTATTTGTCTTATTACAGAATCATATTCATTGTTATTATATCATATATGGTTTACTTATGACTTTATATTACCCGTTCTCTTGTAAATTCGATGTAAAAGCAGCTGTTTGGGTAAAATCGTTTCATTTATTGTACGTGTTTCGACTTGTTGTTTGTGATATTATTACTTATATCTTGATTTTCATAATTTAAGAATGTAATATATATATATATATATATATATAATATATTCAGCATAAACATATATATATATGATGGATCAATAAATGGAATGAAATACACAGTTCATGGAGATGGTAGGCCATACGTACGCATGAACGCTATTTTCGTTTCCTTATTGAATTGAATTGAATTATGTAGATGAAATAAAAATTTATATACATAAATCCAGTATAATTATTATGTTATATATTTCATTATTATTCACTATATATATACTTTATAATCATTCATGAATGGTTAACATGTAGAATGAATCTCATCGCGTCATGGAGACGGTAGTCCGTACATACGCACGAGCGATGATATCTTTCCCATGATTGAGGAATTGTATTTAAGTGTATGAATAATATTTCAGAATCAATATTACTTTACAATAATCATATATAGTTATTTAATTACACCACTATACCCATCCAAGTAAGGTGGTGGTCGAAAACAGTTTACACCACGGTGTGGAGACGGTATTCCGTACGTACGCACGCGCGGTGATTTCGTTTTTTGTAGGATGGATAGAAGGTGTAATAGGGTTGTTTAATATTTATAATAACATATCAGTATATAATTAATACTGATGTTATTAATTTATATTTAGCCAACTAAAGAAGAAGAAGTAGAAGAAGAATGAAACTTGAGAGAATCGGAAGAAGAGATTACCTCTTTTTCGACGCACCTCCTTTAAGTTTCCTCTTAAGGAAGAAGAGTTTGTCTTTCGAGAAGACAAAAACCTCCAGAATGTTTCTAGAGAAGTGTAGAAGAGAAATGGACTGGGTTTGGCTGAGATTAAAGGCTCAAAAGGGTGTTAAGAGAAGAGGGAAGGGGTGCCTTTTTTATAAAGGAGGAGAGGGGAACCTTTGGAAAAACATAAAATATTATTTTATAATAAAGTCATATTCGGTTTATAATAGCTCCAAATTAATTTATTTAGAAGATAATGTGGGTATGGGTATAAATACTCTCAACCAATAGGTTTTATACAAGTTTACGTTATTATTTTAACCTTATCATTTAGATTTAACTATAAGTTAAATAATTTAACATTTACCGTATCTTCTTATTTTCTTACACTATATGGTTAATAAACATACTATAACAAGCCAAAAGAACCCCAAGTTGTTCATTATTAAAATATATAACCTTATCTAAGTCATTTTTCCAAGACTTATATTTTTAGGAATATAATAACAATTAATAATATAATATTTGTTTTAAAAACTATTTTATGTCAATTTTGACACTATTTGGTAATAGATTTTTGTGAAAATCATAACATAATGATTAGTTCAAAAAAAGTTAATTAAATCAATAATAACATGTCATATGAACCTATAAAATTAGTTTAATTTATAAAAGGTCTAAAATTACATATATTTGGGTAATAATAACATCAATTATATTAATATTTCATTAATAAGGTAATTACTGCATCATCATTATGTTATAAATAAATTAAACTATTTAATGTATAAAAATTATAAATAAAATACCATTAGTTAGGAAATATATTTATCTTTCCAATGATTATTTATAGTCGAAGTTATCTTATTTATAACACTATATTAAAAATGTTTTAGTTATTAAACTTTGATTTTAACTCTTTTAACTCTTTTTTTAAATAAAACAATAATAAATGTCCTAATCTAATCCAAGTGGACCTAAGTGGTCATATTTTATTCCTGCGGTCATTTTTGGTCGAATTAAACTTATCCAATATAATTAGAACATGTGTTAGGGTAATAATAATACCATTTTTACCCTTAATTAGCCTATATACTTTTAACCATGGTAAATAAAAGTAAAAAGTTACTATTCACCAAAATTATTTTTATCCTTTTGAACCACATTTTACCTCTTGATATTAACTATGTCTCTCAGATTTTCGAAATTCCACTCACAGAAGTGGTAAAATAAGTTTTGTTTGTAAATTTTCAAATTCCCCTAGGAGATGGGTAAAAGACGGTGAAAAGTTCAATAAAATTTTTATATATCTTAAATTATTATAAAATGACTCCAATGAATTACATTAAACTTATATAAGTATTATGTATCAATTTTGACCTAAAATAAATTTAAATAAATAAAATAATTATTTAAATAAAAAGTCGGTTTTTAAATAGTAACCCAGTGTTTTCACTATTCATCAAAAATTGAAAGTTTATAGAAAAATTATAAAAATTCACCCTAGGCTAATTTTGATATTTAAAATCCAATAATGAAGTCCATTTTTAAAGATAAAATTTATAAAATTTTAAAAAGTGGGTATTACTATTCATAACGGCTAGTTCATAATAATATTATAATAATATCTTGTTTAGTGAAATATGGTATTGCGTACTACACACACTATCAAAGAAGGTCTTGATTGCGTGTAATGAAAGCCATGTCAGGGCTACGTGTAGTGAAAGCTCCATTTTGTGTTGCGTGTAACATAATCAAAACTTATTTCATTTATACAATAAACAAAATCTATACTTAATGTTGCGTAAAATAATTGCCAGAAAACGAACATGAGTTTGTGTGTAACATGATCCAAGAATAGTGTTGCATATACTGCAAGCTAATACGGTGTTGCGTATAGTACAAGCTAATCTTGGTGTAGAGTATAATAAAAGAAATCAAAGAAATTAAAAATAATATATCTCATAAAATCTTTGGGTGTTACAGAAACTCTAGGTACCAAAACTCTAATTAAGACATCTTAATGTTAATCATGTATGGGGTGATCTCAATTTCCATGTATTCCCTCAATCAAGGTGTTCTATAAAGAGGAACCTAGTATCACTAAATATATTCTGTAATCCCATCAGACTAATGTTCATATCCAATTTATATATACTTGGGAATCTAAGGTTCTCTCAAGGAATAATAATTTAAAGAGTAAGTAGTTTATATTTAAGAATTTACCAAAGGGAAAGATAATTATCCATGATAAAATATATATGATTCAACATGATCATTTTGTTTTCCAATTTAACTAAAATGATAAAATAAGTAAATTCATTTATAAATGTTTTAGGACAATCCATCATCATTGATTTATCAAGTTTGATAAGTCAAGAAGTACGTTTAAAAAAATTATAATGGAAAATTGAAAATCCTTAACGTAAACATCATACATGGTTCTAGTTTTCAAATTCTTTTATGAAATATGGTTCTAGAATAATATAAATAATTTTCAATATATAAGTGAGTCATTTATTCCACTTATATCTCATTTTATTCTTTATAACTATTTCATTTGAACAAAATAAAGTTAACATGCCTCTAAGGGAGATTTTAATTCTAAATCCAAAGCATAAGGGGTTTTGGAATAAAAGTGACACACTACAAGGGAATAATTTTAGTAAAGATAGATGGTCTCAAAAAATGTAATTTAGTGTGTAAGGACTAATTAATTTAAAGAATTAGTATTTACTTAATTGAACTCTTTTTTGAAGGTAGATTGCTTATAAAATTCAACGCGTGGCACATTAGAACATTTCTTAAACATGATATAAATTAAAGGAATCATTTTAAAACACCTAACTCATAGTTATTAATATACACTCATCCATTATCGAATTTAATTTTACATGGAATTAGTTAAATGGAATAATCATCAATGTTCCAAAAATAGGGTATATGAGCATACAAGGATATATCATCCAATAGAGAAAAATAAATGATAAAGGGAGGTTAGAATATTTTTAAGTTCAGATCTAGTCTTCCAAGGCATCTGATGGAAATCATATTAGAACTAGAAAGAGGGATATCAACCCATGGAGGAAGGTGGAAGATTATGAGTATGTGGGTAAAGATGCTAGGGAAATGAGACATCAAAGTAGGGTAAAATCCTTTAAGGGTTGAATAGTAAAAATGGTAATTTCCCCCATTTAGAGGGAAATTAATAGGCCACAAGGTTTGGAAAAGTAATCCCCAACAATCTGTTGCCTTTTTCATTGCATATCCAAGCCACATGGTTGCCTCCCATGTACTACCAATCATGCGCCAACCGTGTACTACTACTACCCCAAAACACTCCTACACCATATGGTTAAACACAAAATTCATCAACTATTTCCATGTCTCATCACATATCATCCATTTATCTTGGTTATCTGGGCTACATCTTATGGTTAACCTGGCTATGCACCTTATCAATGTAGGTCGCATGGTTATAATACATGGTAATACTAACCATGTTCCAACTGTACATCTATGACTATCACTCGCTCAGAAATTTGTTTTCTAAGATTTAAACTTTTTAAATGAATCTTATCTTTTGATACAACTTTATCTCTTTATACCTCATCTAAAAACATCACATTTATGTGCTCTAACTCTCAGAATTACTTTTTGAAACTCGGTTTATGATTTGGATCATCCAAAAAATGGAAAAAAAAAATCCATTTTAATTTTCTAATATTCCAAAAAAGGACATTACAAATTCACCACCATAAAACATCTCATCCTCGAAAAGTATTGGGAAATTACAAAAACATCACCCCACCTAGCCGAGATAATAAATTTCGACCAAAATAGATATTTTGTGTTTTAAAAACCCAATTCACCTGCAAATATCACTTCTAACACATTGTACCTAAACATCCAAAAACTTATCCAATGATCATATTCAAAATTGAAACCTTATTTCAACACATTATCGAACATATAAAACCTAAGACATGCTTTAATTTTCATCTATTACATCATTCGATCTACAGTTTTCCCCACAATAGACTCAAGATTTCCACAGACAACTCTGATCCACTGTGATCCCATTGTTAAAACTTTCTATTGAAACATTGTCATATAATTATAAAAATTATTTTGGAAAATTTATCAACTCATTAAACAATGTGGCATATGAGGACTCTGATCTTGGTAATTTTTTAGCTCATAATGGTTGATTTTAATTGACCAATGTTCACTGGTCCTTTCTGTTTTCCTTGAAAATCCATTTCCAACACTTGAACTACACTCCAATCCTCCAACTATGTGACCAACATGGTTCATCACATAATTAAATTCATCTAAATAAGAGAACGCATGTAGATCCATTTCTAGCCTACTATCTTTGAAAAGTTATAATTTCAGATTTGATTCATTGTCGAAACCAGATTCTAATTCCTTTAACCGTGGCACACCAATAGCATTCTATTCACTCTAAATGATGTCTGTATATGAACATGTACTTGGAATTCATTGAAGAATTGAGTCATACTTTGTACCATCTATCCAATGGAACTCTAGGTGATCAAAAATGACTATCTATTGACCAATCTCAATATAGATTCTTCTCACATGAGTGTCTATCTTTCAAACAAAAAAGTTACTTGATTAGCTCAAAATATAGTCTGGATTGTCTCATCGTACTCAAGTCAATGTCAATATAGGGTACATAATCATATTAGGACTATGATTACACAAAGTTGTTATCAAGGGTTTCCATTGATATGTTTTCATAGCTCTCCTAAGCCCCACTCTATAAAAACATGATGTACTTGTTGTGGAAGGACCCCGAACCCACTTCTCCCGATGATGTGTGACTAAGTCCAACTACAGTCCACCCATCTCATGCACCAGAAAATTGTGATCACACCTCTATCAATACAGTTTTAAGGGTCAATACCCTAATGGGTGCTTCATAAAAAACACAATTCACATATAATGGCCTCAACCCTCCATCCAGATTCTATTATCAATGTGTCAGTCAACCCACTCCAAACTAACCTATTAAAAAATGCCTAGTTTAACAACCAGTTTAGTATTTAAAGGCGGTATCACATTAAATTAAATCCAAACGTACTTGTGATCATTATAAATTAACACTGAAGTCTCTTCCAAACTCTTAGTGTTCCTAAATGGTTAGGTACTCAACTAATTATCCTTCTATTAGGTTGACTTGAAAGCATAGACTTATTACAGACCCTTCAACTCCTAAATCTCATATTCATTATGAGTCTGAATCTAGCATTAAAAATCCATCCCTGCCCATAACCAAGTTTTATATTGAGCATCATATATAGGTTAATAAATCATGATCTCACTATCCTCAGATGATTCCAAAATACATTTTGAGAATTTACAACTGGTCCTTTATGGTTACTTACACACTAACTGGATGGATAAAATTAAATATGTTTGATGTGATGATCACCAACTTAAGTTCATCCTAGACAACATTTTCTAGGAATTTGAAATGATCCAATGGAATACACTATATTGAACAATGAACACGAGTAACATATGAGGATAATACTCTTATAGGAAACAAAAAATGAAGATAATATAACAACCAACTGCTTAAAATAATGTTAGATTATTGTTTAAATCACAAACCAACTCTGACAAGTAGTGTTATAGGACCCTTTAATTTATCCAAAGTCATTCTATAGTAGTGTAATAACTAAATTTATCTAATTCTTAGCTCACTCTACTCAAAAGATGACCCGTGAATGTATCCTTCATATACTCATGGCTCTTTCAAAGAATTCATTAAACCATATATTTTAAAATATTACACAACCATATCACTCAATCTATATGTAGTTTAACATAACACCTCTTAAATTGATAGGTGCTCCATGTAAAAATGCCTTCTAATGTGATATAAAAAAACATAATAGGAAATACACATTCCTGGAATGATATAGCATATAGATGGACCAAATAATTTTTGTGTTGTTTATATGACTAAAAAAAGTTTGATGACTCCCTAGTCATTTTCGATTATAAAAGTTGAATTATCACACAACCAACAATACATTTTACCAACGCTAAGGAATGTATAAGCTATTGAACTAAAGAATAATATGATGCTAATGATTACCACAAAGATCAACTTGCTCATGAGCACCCACCATACTCAAGTATCATTCTAATAACTTAGAGTCATACTTGACTCAAATGGTACCTAAACATTCCTATCATCTGAAAATCAAGTCAACATCCATCAAAGATTATCATTTCTCAGGGGCTGCCAAAATAGACTAGCACTTTCTTACTAAAGTGTTAATCATTGACTATATTGCTTGGTCATCTTGAAAAGGTCACTAGGATTATCATCCTAACCTATAATTTCATCATAAAAGGAAAGTTAAATTAATACATATGGGAAATTTCCACATTCCTACCTAATGTAAACAAATTAAAGTACCCCTAATCGAGGGTTGAAACTTAGAATTACATATTATGTTTTTAGTTTATGAAATTTAATTTATGATATTTTATTAAAAGCACAATATAATATCAATTTAATGTTCTTAAAATACCAATTTTCATGTTAAACTATAGTAAGAACATTAATTATCTAGAACCAAAAGTATTAAGAAAATTATCTCATAATTTCCTTTTAAAAATTAAATCATTATTTTTTAATAATGATATTATTAAAAATGGATTAGTTAAAAAAAATGATTTTTCCAATATATATAGGAAAGAACCCTTTAATTTGTAACAAAAATTTTAATTAAGTTATGCCTCAAAATAATAAATCAACAAATAGATTACAATGTTTCTATCATTTTAAGGGGATCAGATCAGTATGATTCCACCATACATTTATACATGACCCATATATGTTTTTTCAAACACATTAAAGAACCCACTCATGGAATGAATATACCCCAAAGGGGTTAGGTGCATAAGTGTATTGAAATATGGGCAACCTATGAGGGTCTCATCATTCCATATAGTTTCATTTTAGTTAAAACCAACAGTGGTTTATTTATTATAATTACTAAACCCTAAGAAGGGTTCTCTCATAGGGATTAAATTTTAAAACTTGCCTCTAAGGCCATGTTGAGAAAAAGAAAATTCCCTTATAATGGTTTTCACTCCCAAAGTATAGATGTATTAGACATATAAGTTACAACTGTTGCAACATTTAATAGACGTCCATAAGTAGTAAGTTTCATTAATTTAAAAAAAACCAATTTTTTATAAATTTTAATTCATCCATTTGAATATATATATATATATATATTGCTTTATTTAGATGCATTTTTCATTCCCATCTTATAAATGTACTTACCATTATAAATTACAATTGTAATTAATATAACTACATCCCAGTTTTAACCTTCAATCTTGAAATATAAAAATTCCACAGTGATGCTTAAATTATTTAGGTCATCCTTATGAATTTGAAAATCCTCATACACATTATAAATTGACACTGCAACTTATTTAATCACCACCACTAACTCTTCGAGCTTTTCAAAAAATGTTATTTGGCTTGAACATGTCATAATTGGTTAATTGTGGTGTTATCGTCAAGATATATGGGAAAACAGAATTTATATTTATATATGAACTTTAATAACCCATAATTTATCATAACTATTACATGTAATGTTTTCACAATGAAATAAATACAATCATCTAAACACACAATCAAATAAGCATGGTATATAGTTAAGTATTCTAAATTTCATATGAATATTTTTTGCCTGAAATGATGAATGAACACACCATCTATTTTCATACTATACCAAGAGTTAAATCTTATAAATCAATAAAAATATTACCAATTTAGGTATAGTAGTCACCTAATGAAAAGTAATAATAAACTATAATAACACATTAACATCACTCACATCCCAAAAAACATGATATTTCTCAAGTGTGTGGGTTGGCTAGACCCATAAAATAGCAATTTACCAAGTACAAACACATTTTTAGTCTCTTTTCTACCATTGAAAGAGTGCTGTCATGGGTGCCCTCAAATGATTAATGTGATTTTGTGGTACTTAGGTGCAGTAGATAGGCTGACCAAGGTCGTCTCTCAAAGGAGAAATTATATTTAAAATAACTTTTTAAAGGTATTCAAATAATAAAATAAAAGAGAATAAAAACACTACTTTAAAGGATGGGGTTTGGTTATAGTTTATGAATCTAGAGTAGGTTTTCTGGAAGAAGATTTTATTTTTTTTTAGTTTTGAAATGAAGTTTGATTAAAATGACACAACAAAAAGATGTTTTTTAGACAATATTTTGAAGACGTAATCGATCTGTCTCTACATATTCAATAATTTATTAATCATTATCATTTAAATTAATATTAACTTAATTATGATCCCTTAATTTGTTATATCCCAAACCCTATGAGAATTAACTTTACCACAAAGACGAAATTAATTAATCCCTAGGCTAGCTTCGAAACATGTTGTCGTAACACCCTGCTTTGATTGATGTTATAAGGCTAGATTATGGTCAGTGGTATATTAAGGCAAATCAACCCTTGGGAAATGAGGATTAATTGAGTTTAGGGATTGAATTTGAACTCTACAAATTGATCCCATGTGGTCTTGTATTACCGATTATCATCGCGCTCTCACAATTCATACAAATCCCAACCTCGCGCATTTTGTGTGAATTGTTCAATTGCTCACTTAGTTTATTATAATTTAAAAACTAAATTAATGGATCATTTTTAGTTAATTACAGTAGATCATTTATTCAAAGTAAATTAATGAAGAAGGTGAGAGGTAGATCGATTACTAATAATAACTACTCTTCCATGGGCGGTGTAGTCATCGTTGAAGCGAATTGCATTTACAACGGTTTAGAATGGGTATAACCCAATCACTCTTCTAATCTTGAGTTATAGTCCAAAGAGGAAGTTTAATGAAGAATAAAACTGAAAAAAATAGAGGAAAACCGAAGAAATTAAAGAGGAACTAAAAAGTTTATTGAAAGAGCCAAAACAATACAACAAAGAGGAGGAAGAGAAGAGCAATTTGGAGGAGATCCTAGATTGAAAGCTTCCCTCATCCAATGGTTAATTGAAATGGAAAGGGACTACTTCACCTCTTCTCCCAATATTATAAGTCACGTCCCAACCCCACCAAATGATAAAAACACCAATTTTTAGAGTGGTGTAGAGGCTAGGTTCAAAGTGGTTTCAAGTGTGAATGAGGAATCTCGGACAAATATTTTATGCCAGCTTGAACCGACCATTTGACCACCAAAACACGTTAATTGGCCGGCCATACAAAAGGATAAAACGTTCGAATATGGATCCTATATCTCCTCTCCACATTTGGGCTCAATATAGTCCTAGATGAAAGAGTTATGGCCGAAATACAGAAGCTTCTCCATTCTGGCATGTCCAGCCCACCTTTGCCTCTATTGCCCAATTACTCCATCAAAATGCATTATTTTGATCTAGTGACCTGAATACAAGTTGTATAAAATTATGTTAGGGAAACTTTTAAAAAATATCAAGTTCAAATAAGAAATTTAAAAATATTTATCTTTGAACTACTACAATGCACTATAAAGGGGAAAACTGGAATTTTCACCAAATTTTCAAATGAATGATCAAATCACAAATATTTTATAAATAAACATATTTAACATTATGTGATGAAATTATGTAATTTATTATCAATAAAATATTCAACAAAATATTGTTTTATCAACTCCCCCACACTTACCCTTTTGCACTCCTGGGAAAAACCTCATATCAAGTAAACATCAATATCAAATCAAAACCAATTTTAAAACACATATCCTTGAGATCAAACAATTACACACCAAGAAAAAAAAATATCATGACTCATAAAAACAATTATTTCATGTTATTCATTTATATAATTCAATATATTTCAACTTTATTTATCCTCCCATTCACAAAACACTTTCCTCGCTTGAATTTTATCTTATCACACAAATGTCTTTTTTTTGCAATGTCTTTCTAATCCAAACTCATACAAGGGTCACCATATGATTGAAAAGTTCCTAAATTGCTACCCTATGCGAGTCAAGGACATATGTTTATCATGAGGACTTTTCAGGGTTGTTCTATGGATTTCGGTTGGTAGGATTTAGATGTGAAAAATTCTGAGGCTGAATGAGGAGGGCTTGACTCTTTTTGAAGCAAAATTGCATTAATCTAATTTTCACTTAAATATAGTATCCTCATCAATCTCCATAGTATCAATTCAGCTCCATCATCATGAAAATTCATAGAAAGTTTACACCATTCGTCATTTCAGCATAAAAAATGTCAATCTTCTCAAACATGATATTCTTGAATGCTCCAGATAGGCACAACTTTCTACCTCAATTAGAAGCTCCAGAAAGGGCACAAATTCACTTGTCCTGAAAGCTCTAGAAAAGGAATTGATTTCAATATAATGACTTTCTTCAGTAGCAAACACATCTCTTCAAAATTTAATTTTACACCCAAATTATCACAGAATGTGGTAGCACAACACAAGATAGCTTCCCCCACACTTAAGCTCAACTAGATTATGAAATTTCACTTCAAGAGTTGGTTGGATAGGGAAAATAGGTTTGTAATGTGGCTAACCTAATAGTCTGTTCATGGATTATAAGGGATACAAGGATTAAATATTCATGGTAGTCCATTATAAAAAAGGATTCTTTGAAATAGGGGCTTTAATACCAAACAAATGCCTCAATAATTTAAACATAAGTACCTCAAACCCTCATGTTTTGATAGGAATAGATCAAATTCTGGTTAAATAAATAATAGTTTGGTTCTCTCAAGAAGTGAGGTGAATGTAAAGAATATGAAAATAATGGTTCAGAAGCCTCATAGGAATGTGATTTCAAATATAAAGACAGTGAGATGTGGCATGGGATTCAAAATTTAGTTTACTTTTCATAAAATTACAAAATATTTGAACTTGAAACAAAGTCATTTCAGCATTCATTTATGCATAGTTTCAAGGGATAAATTGTTTCACTCATTGATATGCATTTCAAAATTGTGATGAGAATCATTTCAGCTCAAAAATTTAAAAAACACAAATAAAATTGAAAAAAATAAACACAAAAAATTTGAAAAATAGACAATTTTTTTAGGTTTTTTTTAAACAGGAAAAATTGAAATTACTAAACTAAAATGTTATCTCCCCCACACTTAAAATATTTCATTTTCCTCAATGTAAACCCATGAGATGATATATGCACATGAAATGCATAATTTTTAAATAGGAAAAATAATATAAAAGTGAAATGGTTAGGAACAGCCTGATGTGCTCAAGTGATGATGGGGTCATGCAGTGTGATAAAATCCACTACATCAGTAGGAAGTCCCTCAATGTATCTCTTCAAACATTTCCCATTGACTGTAATTATCCATCTTGTGTCCTCTTGTGTGATCTTCACTACATCATAACGAAAAAAATTAGTCACAACATAATGACCTAACCATATGGAATGCAACTTACCAGGCATCAGCTTCAGTCGTGAACTATAGAGAAGGACTTTCTCTCTAACATGAAACTCCTTTTGTTGAATCACTTTATCATGATAAGCATTTGATCTTTCCTTGTAGAGCCTTGAGTTCTCATATGAAGACAATCTAATCTCCTCAAGCTCTTGAATTTGCAGCTTCCTCTGGATTCCAACTTGGGCCAAATCCATGTTGCATTTCTTTATAGCCCAATAAGCTCGATGCTCAACTTCCACCGGGAGATGTCATGCTTTCCCAAAAACATTCTGAAATGGGGATATACCAATGGGTGTCTTTTATGCTATCCTATAATCCCACAATTCATCATCCAAGTGCTTTATCCAATCATTCCTATTTGGCTGCACAGTTTTCTCCAAAATTTGTTTCAACTCACGATTTGAAACCTCACCCTGGCCATTTGTTTGGGGGTGGTATAGTGTTGATGTTTTGTGTGTCACCCCATACTTTTGAAGGAGGGAAGAAAATTTCCTATTGAAAAGTGTGTCCCTTGGTCACTTATGATGTCTTTTGGTACTCCAAACCTGCAGAAAATTCGAGCCTTGACAAAATCCACTTCAACATGAGAATCGTCAGTCCTGGTGGCCTTGGCCTCCACCCATTTACTCACATAATCAACAACCACCAAAATATACAATAATCCAAATGAACTAGGAAAAGGACCCATAAAATCAATGCCCCATACATCAAAAATCTCACAGAATAGTATGGGTTGTTGGGGCATCCCATGTCTCCTAGAAATGTTCCCAGTGTGTTGGCAACGAGAGGATGACTTACAAAACACATGGGCATCATGGAATAAGATAGGAAAATATAATCCAGAGTCCAAGACTTTCCTAGATGTCTGTTGGGGTCCAAAGTGTTCACCACAAGCAATTGTATGACACAAATGTAAAACAGACTCCAACTCATGATCTAGAACACACCTCCAAATAACATGATCACTACACATGTGCCAGAGGTAAAGATCATCCCACACAAAAAACCTAGAATCACTTTTTAATTTTTGGACTTGATGTTTCTTTAAATTTGCTGGGATTTTAGAGGCAAAAATGTAGTTAACTAAATCTGCATAACAAGGATGCGTACCTAAGATGGAATAAAGATGCTCATTGGGGAAAGTGTCCCGAAGTGGTACCTGGTCCAATTTGTCATCCTCTAGTGTGTGAGTAATACTAATCATGTCGTCCACCACCAAATTCACTGACACCTTCTTTTCCTTTATCTCAAGGTCAAACTCTTGAAGAAGGATCATCCAACGAATAAGTCGTGGCTTTGCATCTGGCTTCTTTAGGAGGTACCTTAAAGCTACATGGTTAGAAAAAACAACTACTTTAGAGCCCAATAAATATGAACGAAATTTATCTAATTCAAATATGACATTAATCAACTCCTTTTGTATGGTTGTGTAATTTTATTAGGCTGAATCCAGTGTCTTCTATGCATAGGTGATCACATGTGAACGTCCCTCCACCCTCTGAGATAAGACAGCTCCAACCGCGAAGTTGGAGGCATCACACATAAGCTTAAATGGAAGGTCCCACCAAGGGGGCTGTATGATTGGTGGAGTGGTCAGACACTTCATTAGCTCATTAAATGATACCCTTCATGAATCATCAAAATTGAATTCAATATCTTTTTGAATCAATCGAGATAAAGGTAGAGCGATCTTACTAAAATCTCTGATGAAGCGTCGATAAAATCCAGCATGTCCAAGGAATGATCGAACATCACACACACATTTAGGATATGGGAGGGATGAAATAATGTCTACCTTAGATTTATCAACTTCAATTCCATGCTGTGAGACTATATGACCTAAGACAATTCCCTTTTCGACCATGAAATGACATTTTTCAAAATTTAAGACCAAATTCTTCTCAATACAACGATTCAACACATCACTCAAACTAGAGAGACATTCATCAAATGAGGTTCCATAAACGGTAAAATCATCCATAAATACCTCCATGTAGGTCTCAATGAAATTTGAGAAAATACTAACCATGCATCTTTGGAAGGTACCTGGGGGATTTCAATGTCCAAATGGCATCCTTCGGTAAGCAAAGGTACTGAATGGGTAGGTGAATGTCATCTTATCCTGGTCCTCTACTGCAATGGGAACCTGAAAATAGCTAGAAAATCCATCCAAGAAACAATAGTGTGTCTTCCCAGCTAGTCTCTCAAGCATCTGATCAATAAATGGGAGAGGGAAATGGTCGTTGCGAGTGGAATGATTAAGTTTCCTATAATCAATAGACACACGCCAATAGTTTTGTACCCTCATTGGAAGTAACTCATCTTTCTAATTTTTGAAAATAGTAACACCACTTTTCTTAGGCACAACCTGAATAGGACTTACCCACTGAGAATCTGAAATGGGATAGATTATACCTGCCTCGAGCAATTTTTCAACCTCTTTTTTAACAACCTCCATAAGGGTTGGATTGAGTCTCTTTTGTGGTTGCCTCACCGGTTTAGCCTCATCCTCCAAAAGAATCCTATGGATGCAAATTGAGGGGCTAATACCTGATATGTCAGCCAAGGTCAACCCGATTTCCCTGATATTCTCCCTCAAAAGATTCAAAAGTTTTTATTCATGTTCAAAAGGGAGATTGTTAGCAATGATAATAGGTAATTTCTCACAACTTAACAAGTATGAGTATTTGAGATTTGGTTTCAATGGCTTAAGTTCTAGTGTAGGGGGGTGGTGTATGGATGGGGTCCTATAAGGAACTGAAATTTGTGCACCAAGAGCATCAGTATCAGAATATACCTCATCAAAATCAGATAATAAAGCATCAAATCCATCAACATACTTCATAACCATGTCATAATTAGAGTTCACATGATCAAAATTAGAATATGATTCCATTTCAAAATCAAATCTTAGAGAGCCTTGTTTTTTAGAAACCGGTGTGGAAGAACTCTTAGACATCAAACTGGAACCAATACTCATAATCTCCCTAAGCATAGGACAATCCAATTCCATGGTGTTTTTACTTGGTGGTTCAAAATGGGAGATAAAAAATGCAGAATGATCCTTTGAGGGATACTTCATGGAATCCATAGCATTAAATATCAAAACTTCATCCCCAAATTCCATGGATAGTGTACCCTTATTGACACTTATGATAGTTTTTATAGTTTTGAGGAAGGGCCTACCTAAGATAATGGGGCCATGAGAACTTACCTGATCATCCTCCATGTTAAGCATGTAGAAATCTACTGGAAAGATCATGTCTCTTACCCGGAAAAGTACATCCTCAAGAACTCCTGATGGATATGTCGTAGCTCTATTTGCCAACTGTACCACTACTCTCATCGGCTTCAACTCAGCAACCTGTAAATAAGAGAATACAAAGTGAGGCATCACATTTATTGAAGCTCCTAAATCACAAAGAGCATCAGAGAAGTGAAACTCCCCTATGGTACATGGGATGGTGAATGTCCCAAGTTCCTTGAACTTTGTTAGAATTTCTAGAGTTGGTGTAATGAGTAATGAGACATTCCTTCCAAGGTTGATCCTCTTATTTCCATTTATCCCTCTTCGATTGGTACAATGTTCTTTTAATAATTTCGCATACCTTGGAATTTGCTTAATGGAATCAAGTAGAGGAATGTTGATCTCCACACGCTTGAATGTGTCCAAAACCTCCTTTTTCATTGCTTCTTCAGCCATCTTCTTGGTTTGAACAAAACTGTTTGGAAAATGAAGGGGTTTAAGAGGAACATAATCAATCTTTTTCTTACCTTTATCTTTCTTCTTGTATTGCTCATCAGTTGGTATAGAATGCGTCTTCTCTAGAGTAGAGGTGAATCCCGGTGGAATGGTAGGTACATATGTATCATTAATTTGCTTCCCACTTCTCAATGTGATGGTAGTAACAATCCCCTTGGGATTTGGTGTGGGTTGGGAAGGTTGATTTCCGTAATTCTTACATACAAGTTCATGGAGGGCGGTGGAAATATGGCTCATTTGAGTATTCAACTCCCTCAACTCCAAACCTTGACTCTTCAGCTCATTCTATTGATTAAGAACAATTTGCTTCAAAAGGTCATCAATGTTAGATTATACCTTGGTTGGGGGATTCTCTTATTGTTGGCTTGTTGATGTTTGAGCTTCAATTCTCCTTTGGGGTTGTTGGAAACCCTGATAGTAAGGTGGAGGCTGCTAGAAGTTTGGTTGAAAAGGGGGAATTTTTTGTTGTCCAAATCAATACCTCATGTCTGATTGATCCTTCCACCCTTGGTTGTATGTTATAGCAAATGAATCCAACTTCTTTTGGGGATATGGTTGTTCTTACTGCTAAAATGGTCTCCCAGGGAATACTGCTGCACAATCCTCTGTCTCTTGTAGTTGTGGGCAATAGTAACTTGGATGGATTGTCTTAGTGTAAATTCCACAAGGCCTTGAAGGAGTGGGTTGGGATCTATTTTGAGCAAATGAAATATGCCTCACCATAGAGGCCAATTCTTCCAGCTTGGTATCAATCAAATGACTTTCAAGAGAAGAAGGACTTACCTGATGTACTCCCCTGACATGTGGTGTACCTATATCAACAAATTGTTTGGAGTTTTGGGCCATCTTGTCGATCAATGCACATGCAGCTACTGGTGTATTTTCCACCAATGCCCCTACAGCTACAGAATCCACCATGCTTCTCTCCATAGGTGTGAGTCCTTCATAGAAGTACTGAATGAGTAATTTCTCACTGATTTAGTGATGTGGACAGCTTGCACAAAACTTCTTGAATCGCTTCCAATACTCATACATTGACTCCCATTGTTCTTGCTTGATCCCTGAGATCTTCTTATGAATGGAAGTGTTCCTTGATGTTGGAAAAAATATCTTCAAGAAAAGACGTTTCAAATCATTCCAACATGTTACATCTTCAGGTTGTAAATAGTACATCCAATCCTTTGAAGCTCCATCAAGTGAAAATGGGAATGCTCTTAATTTGATTTGATCTTTAGAAACATTTCTAGGTTTAAGGGTTGAGCAAACCTCATTAAATTCTTTCAAATTTTTATTGGGAACCTCACCAGAGAGGCCATGAAAATTTTGAAGTAAGTTAATTAACCTAGATTTTAGTTCAAAGTCCGATTCGAGATTTGGGTATGCAATACAATTTGGTTGATAATTAATATCAGGTGCAGCCAACTATTGAATGGTTCTATTTAGATCATATCCATTATTGTCAGTGATTGGTTCTTGTTTTATGGTTGAATTGGAATTACTTCCAATTGCAATGTTCTGATATTGGAGTAATTCTCCAACTGGATGAATGTTGAAAGATCCCATAGACTGAGAATGTATGATTCGTGCCCAAAAGATGCGTTCAATCTCAGGGTCAAGATCTAAGTTATCCTTGGGATTAGTTCATGTAATAAATCAATGAAATATGAATAGAAGTAAAGTGGACCATATTAAAAAAAATAGAAGTTTGAGTTGATGGTCCAAAAAGAAGTAGATGAAAATAAAAGAAGAAGAAAAAAAATCAGGCTGGGTGAAGATGGAAGAAAGAAGAGAGGAAGAGAATAAAATGTAAAATAAAATAAATACCTATAATTTGTTGAAATAATTACTTTCCTCCCTGAAAAATACACCAATTTTAAAGAGCGATTTCATGGCCGCCCTCAAATTATTAATGTGATTTTGGGGTACTTAGGTGCAACAGAGTGGCTGACCAAGGTCGTCTCTCAAAGGAGGAAGTATATTTAAAAGATCTTTTTAAAGGTATGATAATAATAAAATAAAAGAGAATAAAAACACTACTTGAATGGATGGGGATTTTTTATTGTTTATGAATCTAGAAGAAGTTTTCTGGAAGAAGAATGTATATTTTTTTTAGTTTTGAAATGAAGTTCGATTAAAATGACACAACAAAATGATGTTTTTAGACAATATTTAAAAGACGTAATTGATCTAACTCTACATATTCAATAATTTATTAATCATTATAATTTAAATTAATATTCACTTAATTATGATCCCTTAATTTGTTAAATCCCAAAACCTACGAGAATTAACTTTACCACAAAGATAAAATTAATTAAACCCTAAGCTAGCTTCAGAACATGCTATCGTAGCACCCTACTTTGATTGATGTTCTAAGGCTAGCTTATGGTAAGTGGAATATTAAGGAACATCACCACTCTGGAAATGAGGATTAATTGAGTTTAGGGATTGTATTTGAACTCTACAAATTGATCCCATGTGGTCTTGTATTACCGATTATGATCGCGCCCTCACAATTCACACAAATCCCAACCTCGCATGTTTTGTGTTAATTGTTCTATTGCTCACTTAGTTTATTATAATTTAAAAACTAAATTAATAGATCATTTTTAGTGAATTACATTAGATAATTGATTCAAAATAAATGAATGAAGAAGGTGAGAGGTAGATCGATTACTGAAAATAACTACTCTTCCATGGGCGGTGTAGTCATCGTTGTAGCGAATTGCATTTGCAACGGTTTAGAATGAGTATAACCCAATCACGCTTATACTAATGAGTTCCAAACCAAATAGGAAGATTAATGAAGAATAAAAATGAACAAAGTAGAGGAAAATAGAATAAATTAATGAGTAACTAAGAGGATTATTGGAAGAGCAAAAATATTTCAACAAAGAGGAGGAAGAGAAGAGCAATTTGGAGGAGATCCTAACATGAAAGCTTCGCTCCTCCAATGGTGAAATTAAATGGAAAGGAACCAATTCACCTATGCTCCCAATCCTCTATGGCACGTCCCAACCCCATAAAATGAGAAAAACACCAATTTATAGAGTGGTGGGGAGGCTAGGTTCAAAGTGGTTTCAAGTGTAAATGGGGAATCTCAGCCATATATTTTATTCCAACTTTCACCTCCCATTTGACCACCAAAACTCGTGAATTGGCTGGCCTTCCAGATGGGTCAAATGTGAAGATATTGGTCCTCTATCTCCTATCCAAATTTGGCCTCAATTTAGGCCCAGATGAAGGCGTTATGGCCAAAATACAGAAGTTTCTCCATTCTGGCCTGTCCAACCCACCTTATCCTCTATGGCCCAATTACTCCATCAAAATGCATTATTTTGATCTAGTGTCCTGAATAAAAGTTGTATATAGTTATGTTACGGACGCTGTTACAAAATTTCAATTTCATATAATAAATATAAAAATATTTATCTTCGAAATACTACAGTGCACTATAAAGGGTAAAACTGGAATTTTCACGAAATTTTCAAATTAAGATCAAATCCAAAATATTTTATAAATAAACATATTTAACATAATGTGAGGAAATTATGTCATTTATTATCAATTAAATATTCAACAAAATATTGTTTTATCAACCATCCCAAAATATTTATAAAAAAATTAAAATATGATTCTATACCATTCGTAATATCCCAAACTAAGAGCCACCTTAAAGTTTCCCCAATCCAATTCACCACATCCTCAAACATGCCTCCCCATATGTCAGAGGATTATGACAAGCAGTGAGACTCTAAAGGTGCTGTCATGGGGAGACTATACACTCTAGAAGAGTAATAATAACATAGAAAAATAAGTAATGACTTAAATAAACATTATAAGATGAGTAAATCTATAATTGATATTAATAATAGATAACCATGATAAATCAAAATATATAACCATGGATGAACATGATGAGACATAAATACAAGAATTAAATCATACACTAGATAAATATAACTGGAGTAAATGGAAAAAATGGAATGAATATATAAAATACTCCAACTCTAAATTTCAACTCGAGTAGATGCTCAACCACTACTTCCAAGCCTCCATGTTCAGTCCTAGTCTATAAATGAAAATTTTATAGAGTACTATCCACTACCTAACATGCAATGAGGAGGTATTTTTGGGTTCCAATCGGCATCCTAAACAGGGTGTGAGTAAAATCCAGTAGGCCCCCATTAATAGTGTATAATGAAATCTAGTTAAATAATATTAAATTAGTAAAGTGCATGTATAATAAGTAAGAAATTAATAAAAAATGTAATTAAGTCAGGTTCATATTTCTTAAGGACACTTGGATGACCATACCTACATAGTCAAAAGCTGGAAATCTCTAAAAATGCCATTATTTATTCATGTTCATTTATATAATCATATATATGCAATTATATATATTTACCATTTAGGATATGGGGTGTAAGACTAAAGAATAAACCTATAATAACAACACATTATTTAGATTATCATTGTGAATCTATGGGTATAATCACAAGAATCTCAAAAACAGATACAAAGTTTCATCTCAAACCATCCCGAAAACTTATGTGAATCTTTTTTCCCACATCCTCATCAAGGGGAATGAAATTTTATTTCCAACCACTCAAATGGATTGGAAATTCCATGTACAACATCCTAGAATAAGGTGGTGTGAGATGACTTTTAAAAAACCCAAACCATGGCCTCTCAATTATAATCTTGTATGAGGTGATACAACTTTAACTTTTAGCTCATAATAAATGAATTCTATAAATAGGAACCTAGTATCTCACATGGTGTAATTTTATCTTATCTGAAATATGATCCCATCCAATTTAATCCTACGTGGGAATCCAAGTTCTGCCCATTCCATTATAATTTTATGTGAATGAAGGTTACATTCATGATTATAGAAACATCCATGAGATTTATCTATGCTATATATATATATATATGGTTCATCATGATCCTTCAATTTTTCAATTTAATAATAGAGTAAATAAGGCTATTCAAGTATACATTTCATAAGACAATTTAGTATAATTTTTTAATCAAGTGTACTGAGTCAATATTAAATTTAACAAGTTGGTCGCGGAAAATTGTAAATCCACACCTTAGACATCCCACTTGATTCCAATTATCCATTTATTTTATGAAGGATGGTTTTAGAATAATAAAAACTTATTCATAAGCTATGTTATTTATCTACACCATTTATATCCCATTTAATTCAATCCAACCATTTCATTTAAAGAAATGAAAGTTAACTTTCTTGGAAGGTTGATTTTAATTCCAAAGATAAATCATAATTTTTTTGAATTTAAGAAACACACCCCAATGTGGTGATTCAATTTGAGGTAGAAAATCTCCAATTACGAAATTTACTTCTTAACGACCAACTAATTTAAGGCGTTATAATTTACTTAACTAAAATCATGTTTAAAGGGTGATACATATAAAGTCATGTCCATGGAAGAATGGAGTATTTAAAAAACATGCTAGACATTAATGGAAAATTTTAATAACACATATCCCATTTTTAATAATCCACAATCATCCATTTTTATGATTTTATTATTCATATAATAATAAAAAATTTAATAATTGAGAAACACCATAAAAATAGTGTCTATCTACTCATATAGAAATAACATCCAATATAGAAAAAATAAATAGGGGAGGTTAGTGGAGTTTCATCCTTACCTCTAGGCATCCAATGTATTTGAAAATGATTAAATTGGACCATGAATAAAAGAGATTAATTAATTGAGGAAGGTGGAAGAGGGGGTGCATGCTTCTAGAGAAATGAGGGAGGAGATAAGGGTAAGACCCCTTTTTAGGGTTGAATGGGTAAAATAAATTTTTTTACCCCTTTTATGTGGTGAAAAGTTATGTTGTATAGTTATAAAAATTATGCGGCTATCATGCAACACCTCTATCTAAAGAACCTCTATGTTTCATGGTAACCTTGCATAGTTTATCAACTGTGCACCTACTATGTGGTGCTACTACCCTAAATAACTCCTACCCCATATCGTTACAATGCATAGTTAAACAAAAAACACTCAAAATGTGTGAGTCTCTCAATACCTCTACACTATTTATCAATTTTATTAGGTTCACATCACAAGGTTAACCAAGTCATGTTTCTTATCAAAACAAGTCACACGATTGTTCAACATTATTAATACTAATCATTCTCTAATCGAACACCTATGAATGTATCTATATTGTTAATGAGTATCAATGTCCTAGAGAATCCAAGAATCATCCAAAAATATATGACACCAATTGGGAATTAAAAATCATATAAAAAATTACATTTAACTATTCCTACTCTCATAATTACATTTTGATTCTCGTTTTAAGATTTGGTCTATCCATCAAATCAAACACTAAATTTCACTTTCAATTTTAAACACATCCAAAACCTGGGAAATTACATTATACCCAATGATTTGTTAGAATTAACTCATTATATATTTTTAAATAATCATTTTTAGGGGTGTTTAATATCACACAAGTCGTCCTCCAAAAACCCTATAGACCCATAATTAATGCGAAAATAACCTACTTATAAGAGTATTCTAAAAAATGTGTATTATGACTAAATTTTAATTTAATTATTAATACATGTGACATTATCTTAATTTCATAATGAAAAATTTTCATAACTCATTTACTAGAGCAAGTTACTAGTCACGATGTACACTTAATCAATTTTACGAGTAGTATTGGTAGAGGGGTGATGTAAGGGATAAGTTTTAAGGGGAATTAATTATGTTGTATCTAGAAAAACAAATTACTAAAACATTCCACCACAAATTATATTACCCTACTATGAAAAAAGTTAAAAAATTTCCATTGAGTTCTAAATCAATATTTGGTTTTTAAAAAAACATTTCATGGAAAATAATTTTCATAAAACCAAATATTCATTAAAAATATTTCATAATATTTATATAATGGTTTAATGTATAATGTTAAACTTTAATAAATTTAAAGTTCAAATGTTTTTTTTGTTTAGTTAACTATATGTTTGTAAAAAAAATCAAAGAGCAATATTTATAAAAATGTATTAATATAAACACATAGACCTTTAACATTAAAAATGGTGACGACTCTAGAATATATTGGACATGACTGACACCATACATAGTCTATCACATAGTAATCTCCTAGTGAACCATAGTTATTACACATTTAAGAGTAAATACTTGTTTGGATAGTATTTTAGAGAACCTTGAACTACCCTGTAATCTAGATCATGAAGTTAGTATAATACTTCTCTATAACAATATGAAAATAATGTAATTTTAAAAACCTATTCATATTTTGATTAAAATTCTATACTTCATTGGGTTCAATAATGTTTTATTTAAGGGTTACCCAGGTTTATGTCATAAAATTTCATGAAAGGGATTTTATTATAGTTGATTTTATAATTAGTGAATCTTATTCAATTATGATAATTATTTTCCATGTTATGAATAAGATTTTTTTATAATGGTATTATAAAATACTCAAGGATACTTTTTGATATGTTTTGAATGAATCCCACATTGTTTTACCAAGAATATTGATTTTATAACTAGTAATATTACTTTACTGGTACTATGGTTAATTATTTGATATCTGGTAAAGATATTTCTTAATAGTAAGTAAGAATACCATGTGCCCATAAAAAAAGATTATGTACACCATTTATCAATATTTTTAATTTACAAACTATATATAAGTATCCATTTGGTGGTACACTAGTAGAATATATGGGATGAATTGTAACATTTCAATGACTCTAATATAACAATTCCTATATTCTAGAAGGGATATGGTATAAGATTTACATTACATGATTATAGATGATCCAATATCCCCTACGGAATGGGTATTTCATCCAGAATACTTTCTGATTATTTGGTAGGAACAACTACATGTTTACCTAGTACTTCTCAAATCGAATCCCGAGATGAGGCTTGAAGAAAATATGATAGGTATGGATTCTCCTGGTATACGGTGTTATCAATCATGTTTAATTCTAAAATGTAATTGGAATTGTTATCTACTATTTATATTCATTGATTAAAATCCATGTGAAAAGTGATTATCATGTATATTTATGCAAATGATTATATTGAAATAATTTTCACACCCAGGTGTATTTCATTAATGTTGTAATCTTATTAGTTTATTATTTAGTATGTCATGCTTTCATTCTGCGTGTATACATTAGTTGATAGGTTGCTCTATGGATTTTTAGGTATATATAAATGTTGGTATATTTTTATTTTTTATTTTTTTTATTGTTTTTATGTATGATAATTTTGAGTACAAACTGACTTCCATCAAGTATTGACATATAAATTGGGAATTGTTTCATCAAAAAGAAATGTGTTTCTAAGAACAGATTTATATTATTTACTATATCTAGGTTCTGTTTTTCTTCAATAATACTATTATTTTATCTGGATATTTATTGCCTCACATAATTTTATTTATATTTCTCAAAGGGTAAAATAGTCTTCCACCAGTTTTTCTTATAACAATGGAAGTAATCACAAGTCAATGGTGGTTTTCAGGTGCAATCGAGGTCATGTATTGTTCTAATTCGGGTACCATTTGGTTGATTTTGGTCACAATTATTAAAATATTTGTATATTAATAATTATAAGTACTCCCTAAGTGACTAATACTTCGATACTAATTGAATAAAACCCCCAAACTCTTTAAAAAAAATATTAACAGTGCCCAAAAAGTGTAGTCAACCCCAAGGGATTATAAATAACACCAGCTTGAGTACTATAGCTTGGAAAAAGTCATTTAAATAAAGGATTTTTGAAACTCTTTAATTAATAACATTTTATACTTGATTAAAAGAAAATTATATAATACCTATAATGATGTTTTTCCCATATGACACTATAAAATTCATTGAAGGCATTAGTTTATTATCTACTCTATTAAGACACTAACCAAGAAGCATTCTATTTGATATAACTTTATCTCCAAGGAGGCCAAACATAAAAAATAGTACTAGTTATAACCCCCAAAAAAACATCCCACAACCAAACTCCTAATAGTGATCCATGAATTTCCATATCTATTGAATATAGAAGAAGAGTGTAGAGTCTAACAATCATAGAAAAAAATCTTTTTCCTTGATAAATAATAACCAATATCCATAGATCAGCTATTTTATAAATTCAAATGACCACCCCCTCATGATAAAAATGTTTTATTATAATTTTATCCATTACCTTATTATATACCAATACGTAAAGACTCATCTGTTGTGTAAATTTGGTATCCTAGTATTAGTTTTTGGGATGTAACACATATTTCAATGGTCGATCCCTATACTCTTCACTGTGTATAATATTTAGAGGATTATAAAGATTATCCTTGAACTGAATTCTAATATTCTGGATGCTAGAGCCTGTTTTCCATAGAGAGATAATCTCCCATTATTAGATCACATTCAATTTAAAAGAACGAAACTCATCCTAAAACTTACTGTGAGAATTTTAAAAAATATCTATCACTCATTTTGATCACCAACAAATAAGATCCACCACTGATGGTAAGTTCCCCTTAATATAAAAATAACAAATGGAATCAAATTCTATTCTCTATAATGTATCAAACTAATGGTGATATCCAGATCCTCTAAAAATATATCTACCTTGTGATTATGGATATTTCTCTCAAACATTGGAATTACAAAATAATTAAACTCATGAAAAATAAAAATTCATGAATAATTTTCCTCAAGATTGAACCTTTTTTTCTTAATCAATACATCATTTTGTACCTCTATAACTTAAACCACTTATAGAAACCTTCTACAATCCACACAAATAAATGTGATAAGAACTAAAAATCATGGTGATAACGAATTTATTTTGATTGTTTATTTATATTCATTTAAATTCCCTAATAACATTCAAAATTAAAATAAATTCATATTCAAACATGATGAATGAACCAAACCTAAGTCTCTATAAAAAATAATCATCATATCACATAATATCTTTTGTAAGATTAAGGTCCTTAAATTAAATCATATGGGAGCCTAGTAACTTATGTTCTAGTCAGTCTCCCTTAACTACATCCCATACTATCGTTGTATGACGTTGTTTCCCTGCCATTCTTATGAAGCTCTCACTAGTGGATAACTTCAAACTACATCCAAAATCTCAACAATTTAATTAATACCACTATAACATGACATTTCCCCACTATAACATCTCATGGGATACTAACAATGACAATTATGGCTACAAAACTTATATCCAATAAGACATGGGTGGGAAACAATTTTGAAAGTATATAAAACAAAAATATGGTGAGCATTACGCTCATAAATTCTCAAGAACCAAAAAAACAAACCATAGTTAAACACCATATAATATAAAATAAAACCATTCCCATAATTAATATTATTTTATAAATATAACATGGTTCCTAAATTATACATAAAAGTATCAACTCTAATGACAACAACTCCACAAATTCTAGTCTACTCCAAATCATGATATCTTGCCCAATCACCAACTCCCTCCATCATGTATAAAAGTATATATGGGATATAATGCTGAGTAAACATGTATAAACAATAGGATCCTCTCTAAAACCTCTTGGTAAAATATGGAGGAAGCATACTAATGCCTCATTTAATATATAGTGGAACCAACTTATTACCTATAATAGGTCATTTATCCTCCATCCTCACCACATCTTACTTAACCAAATTCACACACATGTACAATGAAAAAATATTAAGAAAATATATTTCATGGCAAATATATTATATACCCCACTGAACTAGTCACCCTCACACCCCCAACAAAATATGCCTTGGTGATCCCATCCCTTATATATCCACATAATTATAAACAATAAAATCACATCACAATTATAAATATATAACCATATCCATATCCCACATCATAACATATCCATATCACCTCTATATATTACATAAAGGTAAAGAATATAAACATTAAGGATTTCCACCTTTTGAATTCATCATCTTATGCTTGTCTCTATCTTGAACACATGTCATAACAAAAATATATTCAACTATAACTTCAGTCTGTAGTAGATTATGGTATTTCTAAAAGAGAAAGAATGGAATGGGTAGTAATCAGTCATCCATATCTTATCTATCCTAGATTTCAAGGAAAATGCCTTCAACCAAATATATAATATGGTAATCATCCATGATACCTAAAAGAGATAGTGGTTCATATGAAATAATAGAACTAAAATGCATATATAATAGCACACAAGCCCAACCATTGTGTCTATTGTCTAATATGTTGAATCTATAGCCACAACAATCACTACGGAATATCGACATCATTTTCACCTTTATCCATAACAGGATTATACTCCATCAAACTCATAAAACAATCACACAATTGTTATGAAACTTTCCATTCCACATTTCATAATCAATATCAAATTAATAAACTACTAAGCAATTTATTAACAAAATATCAATTAGTTTCTTTTCATTGAATTACTATATTTTAATTCCAACCATTATAATATCATTTAATTATTTCAACTTAACATAATTTACATAAATTAACTATTCACATGCCATACACATATCCAATTAACCAATTTACAATTATATACTCTAATCTATTAAAAACATGTCAATTACTTACCAATTCATCCTTTAGTTCTATAACATTATGTTACCATATTATCATAACCATTTCTCATTACTAATTTCATTTATTTAAACCATTCAATATTTATAGGAAAATATAACATAACCACCCATTAACCTATGAAAATTACATCATTAATAACTGCACTATAAAATTCTAAGAAATATATCATAAATTATTCCATCTTAAAAAACACCATCAACTCTATTACACATCAATTATATCAAGACACCTCCCAAAAAATATATAATTCCACCAAATTCTCAACCAAATCAATCAAACATAGTAATACCATTGTAACAATATCAATAATAAAAATAGTAATATTAGTAAAAAACATCAATAAACTATAGTTTTTTTTCTTCTATTCATTTTGAATAATTCATGAATAAATAATATCAATAATTAATTATAGATTCTAACTCCATCATTGTTACCGAACTATAGTTAATTAAGTGATTATGAATTGGATACAACATATAAATAAAAAATATTACAAGTATTACCACAATATTATTTTTTATCGACCTAAAATGCAATGCACAATTAGAAACCTTGAAATCATATTTAGAACATGTTATTCACTTATTTCCTTTTAATTTCACTGATTTTTTATTTATATTGATTAGGTAAATTCTAACTGCTCACTCATTGCTGGAATATGAATGATAATTGCATAATTAAAATTTAATTAAAATAATATAAAATTAAAATCTCTTACTCTAATGAAGCTTCATCAATCACTATACAATAATAAATGGATAATGGGGATCATATCACCAAGTATTCCTATGAAAACACTCAACAACAGGTGGCACATAAATATTCAAAAATACCTTGACTAAAAACTAGAAAAGTCAATGCTAGAAACTCTATCATAAAGATCGTGGTATAGTTTGTAGCCTTGGTTTTATTTGTTTATTATTGAGCTCTTGATTAATATTTTTTTTCTGTATGTTGTTGAGTGTTTATCCTGTGATCATTGGTATTGTGATCATATTTTTCACTTATTTCTTGTATAGTGATTATTGACCCTTCGTTTGGTGAAGGGATTTAATTTTTTTCTTATTTTTGTTATTTGTTGAATATGGAATTATCATTTCTATATTTTCAATGAGTAAGTGGTAAGAATTTACATAATAAAGATAAATAAACCCCTCAAGAGATTTTTACATCCCTGATGGGATTGAATATGATAATTGAGAATGAAAGGGAAGGGAAAGGATGATATGGGAATATATATAGGCATAGACAACAATGAATTGATCATGTGATGCTATGAATAAAAACCCACGAAGGGACTATCAAAGAAAACAAAAAAAATAAAAATAAAATATAGAGATCATGCAAAACTAATGTAAATGAAGAGGATTCAAGAAAAAAATCCAAATTTAAATTAAAAATGCATATACACAAATTCATAGTGTGATTAAATTCATCATAGTGCAATGAGGTTCAACATCGATAGACATGGTGTGATATCCCATTCTATCTCCCTTTATATTATAATAATAGAAATTAAAAATATATATAAATAAATAATATAACGGTCCAATGAATAAAACAATTTTAAAAACATTTTACAACCCAAACTAGGGATGCAATCCTCAGTGTCGACCCTCTAACCCAATATCTCCAAGAAAAAACAAAGTAAAAAGTAGAGAATAATGGTGAAACCACAAAAAAAATATTATAACCAGGGAATCCATATTGTAGGTCAAATCTATAAGAAATAATCTAAACATTAATTAAAAAATGAAATCCTTACACCAAAATAGTGAAACGAAAAAATTTCACATCATAGGATTCCCATAGCAACTTAATGTCTCATTCCAACACACAAATTATCATGACATAACTAAGACTTCTCCCCATATTAAACTCCGTCAACCCATGAATCATTGTATACAGACCCTGTATACCGTGATTCATAATTTTAGCTTAAATTTATAATAAAATATACCTTTTTTATAGTTACCATATCAAGACCTAATTTTGACACCACAAATATTAAAAAACCATAATGTAGAGTATCAATATAAATAGGAACCACTAAATTGATTTTTTTCATCAATGTACTTATCATATATTTTATATTATTATATAACTACTTTATATATATATATAATTGATCATTTTTTAATAATATTAGTCTAAAATATATTTTTTAGAGTTAATATTTTAAATTTTACTACATATTTGTGTTTTATATAGTATAATGTCTTCAATTTTTATACAAATAAACCTCACCAATAATCGTCATCCCCAATCCTTTGATGTTGGAATTGACGTGGAATAATTTTTCTCTTAAATGGTTCAAAGAAAGGTCTCAATGGGGATGAGATATATCAAAGTTATATTAAACAATTCAGTTTAAATGTAGGTAAATGTATAGAGTAGGGAGAATGGGGGGTTTTAGATTAGGAAAACATAAATTGATCTTGTTAAGGTTTTAGAGATTAGACTAATTATCTGGAGATCCAAAATGAGTTTTTATACTCAAAAAATTCCAATGAAAGGAGTTTGAGTGTCTATTAACTGACTTAAGTACTTTGAAAATTGATTTTAAGGTACATTTATCTGGGTAAAATAATTATATAGTGTTCATAACAAGACATATTTTCTTGATTTATTAAGATTGTGGAATTTTTGTTGGATGAATAATCATAAAATTATGATATTTAAAAAAAAATATTTATTGTAATGTGAATTTATTGATATTTTCAGATTATTTTACATTTTATGTCATATAATATGGGAAATTCTTTGTGAAATCATGATTTTAGAATGATCATGTCAAAACCTATAATAGTGACACCAATTTTTTATCATGTTGATGGTGGGGACTTAAACCAGGTACTCCATTATGTAGATTATGTACCTTCTATATTACTATGGACTAGTAACATTGTTTCCATTAAGACAATACTTATTGGTTTTACATTTTATGCTAATTATGAGTCTACCAAGAGAGATATTAGTGATACCATGTTATTTTGGGTAACGCCCCGACCCCAGTTACCCAAAGTTGGTGCATTATTACATAACATTGGCATGATCACAAAAGATCAAGTCTCAAAAAACCAATTAGTTTAGTAGCCTTCGAAACACTAGATACATTCATAAGTCTTACATTACATCATAAAGTGATAAAATACAACAACATAGTCTCCATAGTCCACACTCATATCCCCTTAGACTATCCATGCAGGTCAGTCATAAAATACTTCTTCATATCCTGGGAAAAAATAAAGCATAGAAAGGGGTGAGCTCAGATGCTCAATAAGGATAACAATATAGATGAAACTTTCATAAAAATTCATAAACATTTAAGACAATTTATAGTTAAAAAAATTCTGTTAATCTTGAACTTCAGTATAAAATGGAAAAAATAAAGTTAAATAATTCCATTTACTTGTTCACATGGATATTCTACTAGCCAAATAATCAAATGCAATATCAATAACCAATTTCATAATGATGGAATGCATAATGCCAGACTATCATAACCACATAGTCAAGGCCTTGTGCCAAGACTACAAATATGATTTTGTGAAGGCCTTGTGCCAAGACACTAGTTTGTCTCTTGAGACCTACCTATGCATCGAGGAGCTATAGCAGGCTCCACCCGTCAATTACTATGTCCAATGCATTTCTCATATGAATGGGTTTAAACATAAAAAAACATTCCTATTAAAACTGGCATACAAAATTTTAATACATTATCCATAAACTAATAATGGTATAAAAATAACACATCCACAGTCAAACATATCACAAAACCTTCAATACAATAGGGAATTTTTTTATCATAATAAATCAACTTCAAATAAGCTTAAAATCCATCAATGGATGTTGACATAGATGAAATCAAAACTATTTGAGATAAATATCTCTTATTTTAAATAATTTAAAAGTCACATAATTATAAAACAAAACATTTACTTTGAAAATATTATTATAATATTTTAAGGGAAGCATCGACAATTTTAAAATGGCGGAAAATAGTCTCACCCGCAGTATAAGTTAAAAAATACATTCTTACATTAATTCTATCGAAAAGGTTAAAAGGGACCATGTTTAGAAAATGACAGAAATATTCTGTTCTAAACAACATATAAAATGTAAAACAAGGGTATAAATAACTTTAACCCATAGTCTATAAAATAGTAAGAATTTTTTAAAACACATTTTTAAGAAACATTGATGTGGATGATAAAGAGGTCCATGTAGATACTTAAGTAAAAACAACCTCGAATAATAAAGAGATTTTAAAATTAACCCTTACCTTGTACTTTTCCTTGGTCAAGGGTAGGTTAACCTCTCTAATAATGGTGAAATAATTGTTATTAAATTATACAAGAATCATATACAATAATATGACATCATATATGATCTTTTAACATTATTTTGTTAATAATATCTTAGTATTATCGTCGTTTCGGGTGTTAACGGATTCGTTTTCCATTATATTCTTGGTTATGTGAGTCATATTTGTTAAGGATGGGATGTATATTATTCATATCCAGAATTATATCATGTCTTGAAACATTATTTTTAATAATCTAATTAAAATTAGTCTTGAATGGATATGATGTGGAATGAATCTCATCACATTCGTGGAGACGGTAATCCGTACGTACGTACGAGCAACAATATCATTATTTTGAAATAAAAATAATATATAATTGAATGGTATATAATATATATAGAATCATTATCATGTTATATTTATTATTTACATGAATTAAACTTCATTATTATACTAATCCAAATAATAATGTATTGAATAACAATTACACCATGATGTGGAGACGATAATCTGTACGTACACACGTATGGTGTCATGTCATTCAATGGATGCGTAGAATAATGAATATGGTTGTACCATATTTATAATAACATCACAGTATATATAATATACTGGATTTATTATTTTATAATGGAAATAACAAATAAATAAGATGTGGAAGAAGAAAAACATTTCAAAAAGGGTGGTGAAATTATTACCTCTTCTTCGGGTTCTTCCTTTTGATTTGGTCAAAATGGCCCTGTAAGTTGGATTTATGACTAAATTAAGGCCTCTAGGATGAAGTGAGGGAAGTTTAGAAGACATTTGGGTAGGGTTTGGCCGTGCCAAAAGCCTTTTAAGGTGTGAATTATAGAGAAGAAGGAGTACCCTTTTATAAGAGGGGTGAGGGGCACCTTAGGAAAAGCTAGAAATAATATTTTATAATAATATAATTTTCGGTTTCTGATGCCTCCATAATGGATTATTTAAAGTATAAGGTGGGTTTGGGTCTAAAAACACTCAAACAATAGGTTTTAGATAGGTTTGGGTCACTATATTAACTTTATCTGTTAGATTTAACACTTAGTTAAATAGTTTGACATTTACCATGTCTCTTTGTATTTTTATATTATATGGTTAATCAACATACTATATACTTCCAAGAGAACCCCAAGTGGTTCATTAATGATATATCTATCATTATATAAGTTATTTTGCCAAACCTTATATTTTTAGGAATAGAATATCAATTAATAATATAATATTTTTTTTAAAAACACTTTTATGTCATTTTTGACACTATTTGGTATTTTTGTGTTTATAAATTCATAACAGCATTATTACTTCAAAAAAAATTCATCTAACCAACCCTAATATGTCATATTAACCTATAAAATTAGTGTAATTTAAAAAAAGTCTCAAATTACATTTATTTGGATATTTATAATATCAATTATTTTAATATTTCATTATTTAGGGAATTACTACATCACTATTGTGACATAAATAAATTAAATTATTTAATGTCTAAAAATTATAAATAAAAGAAGATTATGTAGGAAGTATTTTTATCTTTCTAATTAATATTTATAATCAAATTTATCTTATGTATAACTAAATATTTAAAATGTTTTAGTTATTAAACATTGATTTTAACTCTTTTGACTCTTCTTTGAATTAAATAATAATAAATGTCCTGATCTAATCCATGTGGACCCAAGAGGTTCATATTTTATTCCAAAGATTGTTTTTGGTGTAATTATACTTATCCAATAGAATTAAGACATGTTTTAGGGTAATAATAATATCATTTTTACACTCAATTACCTTATTTACTTATAACCGTGGTAAATAAAAGTAAAAAAGTTACTATTCACAAAAAATATTTTTATCTTATTGAACCACATTTTACTCCTTGATATTATCTATGTCTCCCGTATTTTTTTTGAAATTTCACTCACAGAAGCGGTTAAATTATGTTTTATGTGAATTTCCAAATTCTCATAAGAGGTGGGTAAAAGATGGTTAAAAGTTCAATAAAATTTTTATATATCTAAAATTATTCTAAACTGACTCCAAAAAAATACATTGAACATATATAGGTATTATGTATCTATTTTTACCTTAGTTAAATTTTAATAAAATAAATACTTTTTTTAAAAAAAATCGGTTTTAAACTACAACAAAGTGTTTTTTCACTATTCATCAAAAATTTAATGTTTTCAGAAAAATAACAAAAATTCACCCTAGGATAGTTTAGATATTTTGAATCCAAAAAATGAAGTCAAATTTGAAAGATAAATTTATAAAATTTCAAAAAGTGGGTATTACTATTCATAACAGCTAGTTTGATTGATTGTGGTGTGTCCGAACTCGATGTTGTGTACAACACACGGTACTCTATTATTTAAAGAGAAGCGTACCATGGAAGTTGGGGGTGTTACATTTTCCCCTCCATCAAATAATTTCATCCTCGAAATATCTAGAATATTACTAAATTAAAATACTCAGGTGGTTCTTCATCATAAGATCATCAGATTCCCATGTTGCCTCTTCCATCTTATGGTTTCTCTATAGAACTTTTACCAGACAAGTCATCTGGTTTCTCAGAACTTGTTCTCTTGTATTAAGAATCTTTACATGATCTTTGCAATAAGATTGATCGGGTTCAAGTTCTAATTCCTCATAGGTGAGTACATGCGTTGGGTCAGGCATGTATTTTCTTAACAGTGATACGTGGAACACATCGTGAACTTTGGAGAGACTTTGAGACATTGAAAAACAGAAAGCTACAGCCCCAGTTCATTCTAGAATTTTGAAAGGTCTCATGTACCTGGGACTCAATTTACCCTTCTTACTGAAACGTATAACACCCTTCCCTGGAGATACCTTCAAAAAATCATGATCTCCTACCTAAAATTCCAAATCCTTTTTTCAGTTATCAGTATAGCACTTCTACCTACTTTGAGCTGCTTTGATGTGGGTTTGGATTACCTTCACCTTTTCCATTGTTTCCTCAACATGTTCTGGGACTACATGTTTTCTTTCACCAAAATCATCCCAACAAGTTGGTATGAGACATTTCTTTCGATATAACACTTCATATGGTTCCATCTGAATACTTGAATGGAAGCTATTGTAATAGGAAAATTCTACCAAAGGTAAATACTGATCCCATATACCCTTAAAGTCAAGTGATCAGGATCTCAAAATGTCTTCTAAGGTTTGAATAGTTCGTTCTGATTGTCCATCAGTTTGGGGTTGGTAGGCAGTGCTCAACTGGAGTTCAGTATCCCAGGCATTCTGAAGACTATTCTAGAATCTTGATGTAAAACGTGGATCAGGATCAGATTCAATCGATAGGGGTACTCCATGATGTCTCACAACTTCATTAATTTATAGTCTTGCTAAAAGTTCAAGTCCAAAATCATCCCTTATAGAAGGAAAATATACTGACTTGGTTAGATGATCAAGAATGACCCATATTTCATCGTTCCTTCTATAAGTCTTTGGTAGTCCCATAACAAAGTCCATTGTAATATTATCTCATTTTCACTTCGGTATGGGAAGAGGTTGCATGAATCCTCCAGGCCGTTGCCTTCTTGCCTTTACTTATTGAAAAACCATACATCTAGACATAAAAATCAGAAATCTCCCTCTTCATGTTGTCCCACCAAAAATGTTCATTCAAATATCTATACATTTTGGTGCTCCCAGGGTGTATAGAGAAACTGGAACTATGAGAATCATCCAACAATTCTCTTTTTATATCAGGTATATCGGGAACACAAAGTCTCTTTCGAAATTTCAAAATTCCAACTTCATATACGAAGTCACTTAATCTCCCATCATTCCCAGCTTTAATATTTTTGGAAATCCTCATCATCAGCCTGATAACTTTTTATCCTTTCTAGTAATGATGATTTGATAACCATTTGAAAAAGCATTGATGTTTCACCTTCCATGGTTATTCACATATCCATATTTACTAGATCCATGAAAATAGGATCCATTTCAACTCTCATATTATTCAATACTCTATGATACTTTCTACTCAAAGCATCTACCACATTATTTGCCTTCCTCGGGTTTTAGTGTATCATGCGATCAGAATCCTTGAGTAGTTCAAGCCATTGCGTCTACCTCATGTTGAGTTCATTCAGTGATAAAATATAATTCGAACTCTTGTGATTGGCATATATCTCCCATTTTCCACATATAGATAATGTCTCATTATCTTTAAAGAAAATATTACAGCAGCTAAATCAAGATCATGAGTAGGATAGTTTTGCTCATGAATTTTTAGCTGCGTGATGCATAGGCAAAAAACCTGTCATTCTGCATAAGGACATAACCAATTCCTTTCTTTGAAGCATCACTATAAATAACAAACCCATCATTCCCCGATGGTAGAGTCAATATAAAATCATTGACTAATCATCTCTTTAGTTCTTCGAAACATTCTTCACAATATTTTTTCCAAACAAATTTAACCCCTTTACATATGAACTTCGTTAAAGGGTTAGCCAACCAGGAAAAATTCTGGATGAAATGTCCATAATAACCTGCTAAACCAATAAAACTACGTACTCAGTTATACTTTTCGGCACTTGCCATTCTTGGATTTCCTTGGTCTTTAAAGGATTAATGGAAATTCCATCCTTAGAGACAATATGGCCAAGAAAATAAATCTCCTGAAGCCGAAATTCAATTTTCATAAACATCCCATATAATTCATGTCTTTTGAGAGTCTTTAGGATAATGCGCATGTGATTTTCATGATATTCGTAGGTTTTAGAGTATACTAAGATATCATCAATAAATACCACTAAAAATTCATCACGATATTCCTTGAAAAATCTATTCATTAGATCCAAGAAAACAGAGGGTGCATTAGTCAACCCAAAAGGCATTACTATAAACATGTAATGCCCATAAATGGTTTAAAATGCTGTTTTCAGAAGGTATTCCTTCTTAACACACAAGTGATGATATCAAGATCAAAGGTCAATCATTAAAAAATATTGATCTCCATGAAGTTATTCGAATAAATAATCAATGCGAGGTAGAGGATACATGTTCTTTATTTTTATAGCATTGATCTCCCTGTAGTCAATGCACAACCTCATAGATCTATCATTCTTCTTAACAAAAAGAACAGGGGCTCCCCATGGAGAAACACTAGGGAGAATAAATCCCTTATTACTCAATTCCTATAGTTGTTTCATTAGTTCCACTAATTCCACATTGGCCATTATATATGGGGTATTCGATATGGGCCTTGAAAAAGGAATTAAATCAATAAGAAACTCAATTTCTCATTCTGGAGGATGTACAGGTAATTATTCTTGAAACACATCAACCTATTTCCCCAAAATTGGAACATCCTCTATTTGAACATTTCATTCCTCACCCACAGTCATTTCATTCTCTTCCTCCCCAATAATTGAATTTAGTTGAGCTACTAGGGGTGGATCTAGATAAGAATGAGGTGGTGATAATTCTTCTCTATAGATAAGGTGTTCTTAATCATCGTCAAAAAAATAGTAACCTCCTTATTCTTATAATAATTTTTTTCATCATGGTCCGAAGGCCAATCCATACTGAGGGTTATATCAAATTCAATCATAGGTATGACGATGAGATTAGTATATAAAGAACATTTATATGCCCTAATGGGAAATAATTCACAGAACATTGTAGCAATGATACTTCCCTTAGGAGTTTTTACTCAAAACACCCTTGTTAAATCAAATTTGAAACATCTAATTTTCATAGAAAACTGGGAAGATATGAAACAATGCGATGATCTAGAATCAAATAAAGAATTTGATAAACTTTTGGAAACCATTAAATTACCTACCACAATGTCTTTTGGAGCTTCTACCTTAGCAGTAGTGATACCATAATCATGACCATGATCCCTTGGCCTTTTCTTAGGTAATATCCCCTAAAACTTAGGACATTCATTTTCATAATGTCCCATCTCCCTACAATTGTAGCATTGAACATCGGTAGCTTCTTTCATCCTCCTGTAACCACGAGCTTGGTGGCCTTTTTCACCACACTTGTAATGGACTCTAATTCCCTTCAAGAAAGTAATAGGGTGTTTCATACCACATTTAATATACGATGGATATTCAACTTTTCCCTTCTTCCCCTTATTTCCATCTCTAGAGTGATCAACAGATCTCTTCTACTCTTTCTTTGCTTTAAAGTTGTCAGACTTAGAGAATTATTTTTCTGTCTTGATAGCACATGAGACAATATCTTCATATGAAGAGAAGGATTGTGAGACTAATGCTCGATGGATAAACAGTTTTAACCCATCAAATAAATGATCAATATTAATTCTTAGATTACGTATATAATATATAGCATGCCTTTCTATCCTTGTAAAGTTAGACTCATACTCTGTAACATTATCTTCTTCCTTTTTCCACAGACTCAAAAATTGTATTTCCATATCCACTTGATAGTCATGAGGAAAATATTTTTCTAATAAAATATCTTTAAACTCCCTCCATTCAATATTTGATACTTCATCATCTTCCTCTGTGTTTTTAATCAGTGACCACCATTGATCAGTATCTCCTGTGAGGCGGTAAACTGCCATGCCAACTTTTTCTCTTTTTTCTACTCCCCAAGGCATGAAATATTTTCTCTAAAAAAATTATCCATTGCCAATCTCCCAATGGATTTGTACTCCCATTTAATGTTGGTGGTTGTTTCCTCATGAAGCAATCTAACATTGATCCTCCACGCTGTGGATCAGGGTTCTACGTATACGTAAGGTTATTATTCATTACCTGAGTGAGTTGTCCCATTATGGTGATTAGCTGATCAGAACCAGTTGCATCACCAACTCCACTATAATTATCTTGAGTAGGAAGGGAAATCCCTACATGGAGTGAGTGCATTGATACAGTTTCCATTCCTTAAACTAGGCGCAATTTCTAAACAATCTCATACACTAGATTAGTTTATGAATTGAAATACATAAATCTAAACTTGTAAAACACTTAACATAAATTGAAAAGTTTATGGATATACTCCCTAATAATAAAAATGTTTTCTTTGAGGATTTATATACTTATAAACCCTTCATAATGGTTTGTAATGAAAATGAGAATTATCTTAATCATATCCCTCGAGAGTGTCGTAACAAAGAGTATAACAAGGCTCATTGTCATGCACCAGTTCCCATTAGTGTCTAGCTCAAAGCGGTGATTTTGGGTTTCATCCCTAGGTACATATGTGCTAGAGCTGCCTATTCCTACTCATATCCAGATAGGGATGTATTTCTCGGAAAACTCACAAAATCTCTACAATTCCTAAATTCTAGAAAGTTCTTCTATACTAATACTCAAAGTCTATCTTAGGTCTATGTACTCTAATCAGAGTTTATCTAAATCTAGCTTCCAAGGATTGTACTAAACTTTCTCTGATACCAACTGTAATGCACCGACCCCAGTTAGCTAGAGTTAGTTCATTATTACATAAAATTGGCACAATCCCAAAAGATCAAGTCTCGAATGATCGATCAGATTAGTATCCTTGGAAACACAAGAAAAATTCATAAGTATTACAATACATCATAACGTGAAAAACTACAACAACATAGTCTCCATAGTTCACACTCATATCCTCTCAAACTATCCCTGCAGGTCAGTCATAAAATACTTCTTCACATCCTAGGAAAAATAAAACATAGAAAGGGGTGAGATCGGATGCTCAGTAAGGATAACTATCTAGTGGAAACTTTCATAAATAAGAATAAAAATGTAAGGAAATTTATAACTAAAAAAAAATCCTTTTAAACTTGAACTTCAGCATAATATGGATAAAATAAAATGAAATAATGACATTTACTTATTCTCATGGATATTCTACTAGTAGAATAATCACCTGCGATATCAATAACCACTTTCATAATGATGGAATGCATAATTCCAGACTATCATAACCACATAGTCAAGGCCTTGTGCCAAGACTATAAATAATATTTTGTCAATGCCTTGTTCCAAAACACTAGTTTGTCTCATAAGACCTACCAATGTATTGAGGATCAATAGAGGGCTCCACCCATCACTAACTATGTTTAATGCATTCCCCATATGAACAGGTTTAAACATAAAATAAACATTCATATTAAAACTATCATATGAAATGTCAATAATTTATCCATAAACCATGTATGGTATAAAAAACGCATCCACTATTAAACAGATCACAAAACCATTAGTACAATATGGAATTCTTGTATCGTAATAAATCAATTTCAAATAAGCTTAAAATCCATCAAATGATGTTGTCGTAGATGAAATCAAAACTATTTGATAGAAATATATATTTTTTTAAAATTATTTAAAAGTCACATAATTATAAAATAAATCATTTAATTTGAAAATATTATTATAAGATTTTAAGGTAAGCTTAGAAAATTTTGAAATGGTGGAAAATAGCTTCACCCGCTGTATAATTTAAAAATGACATTCTTACCTTAATTCTGTCGAAAAGGATAAAAAGGAGCTTGTTTGGAAAATGACAGAAATATTTCTTTATAAACATCTTATAAAAAGTAAAACAAGGGTATAAATAACTTTAAACCATAGTATATAAAATATTAAGAATGTTTTGAAATACATTTTTATGAAACATGAATGTGGATGATAAAGAGGCCCCAGTAGATACTTACATAAAAACAAACTCAGATAACAAAGAGATTGTGAAATTAAACCTTACCTTGTACTTTTCCTGGGTCGAGGGTAGGTTAACCACATGTATAATGGTGAAATAATTGTTATTAGATTATACAAGAATCAAATACATTTATATGATATCATATATGATCTTTTAACATTGTTTTGTTAATAATATCTTAGTATTATCATTGTTTCTGGTGTTAACAGATTCATTTTACTTTATATTATTTGTTATGTGAGTCATATTTGTTATGGATGGAATGTATCTTCTTCACATATAGAATGATATCATGTCTTTGAACATTATTTTTAATCATCTAATGAAAATTAGTCTTGAATGGATACGATGGGTAATGAATCACATCGCGTTTGTGGAGACGGTAATCCGTGCGTACGCACGAGCGACAATATCATTATTTTGATATTAAAATAATGTATAATTGGATGGTATATCATATATATAGAATCATTATCATGTTATATTTATTATTTAAATGAATATCACATCATTATTATACCCATAAAAATAATAATGTATTGAATACCAATTGCAACATGACATGGAGATAATAATCCGTACGTACACACGTATGGTGACATGTCATTCAATGGATGGGTAAAATAATGAATATGGTTGTACCATATTTATAGTAACATCATATTATATATAAGATATTGGAGTTATTGTTTTTTAATTTAAATAACAAAGAATGAAGAAGTGGAAGAACAAAAGAACTTGAAAGAGGGTGGTGAAATTATTACCTCTTCTTCGGGTTCTTCCTTTTGATTTGATCAAAAGGGCTCCTTATGTTGGATTTATGACTAAAGGAAGGTCTCTAGGATAAATTGATGGATATTTAGAGGATATTTGGGTAGGGTTTGGCTGAGAAAAAAGGCTTTTAAGATGTGAATTAGAGAGAATTATGAGTGCCCTTTTATAAGAGGGGCGAGGGGAACCTTAGAAAAAGCTAGAAATATTATTTTATAATAAAATAATTTATTATTTCTAATAGATACAAATTGGATTATTTAATTTCTATTATGGGGATTGGTCGAGAACCACTCAAACAATAGGTTTTAGATAGGTTTGGGTCACAATATTAACTTTATCTTTTAGATTTAACTCTTAGTTAAGTAATTTGACATTTACCATGTCTCTTTGTATTTTTATATTATATGGTTAATAAACATAATATATACTTCCAAGCGAATCCCAAATGGTTAATTAATGATAAAAATATTATTATATATGTCCTTAGGCTGAATCATAGATTTTTAGGAACAGAATATCAATTAATAATATAATATTTTTTTAAAAACTCTTTTATGTCAATTTTGACACTATTTGGTATTTTGTTATTTCTAAATTCATAACAGAATTATTAATTTTAAAAAATTCATCTAACTGACCATAATATGTCCTATTAACCATGGAAACTTTTGGAATTCATAAAAAGTCTCAAATTACATTTATTTGGATAGTTATAATATCAATTATTTTAATAATTCATTAATTAGGTAATTACTACATCACTATTGTGTCATAAATAAATTAAATAATTTAATTTTTTAAAATTTTAAATAAAATACCATTATGTAGGAAATATTATTATCTTTATAATTAATATTTATAATCTAATTTATCTTAAGTATAACCCTGTATTAATTTTTTATAGTTATTAAACATTTATTTTAACTCTTTTAACTCTCCTTTGAATTAAATAATAATAAATGTCATAATCTAATCCAAGTGGATCAAAGTGGTTCATATTTTTTTCCTAATGCTGTTTTTGGTCGAATTATACTTATCCAATATAATTAATACATGTGTTTGGATAATAATAATATCATTTTTACCCATAATTACACTATTTACTTTTAACCGTGGTAAATAAAAGTAAAAATTTACTATTCACCAAAAATTATTTTTATCTTATTAAACCATATTTTACTCCTTGATATTAACTGTGTCTCTCAGATTATCGAAATTCCACTCACAGAAGTGGTAAAATTATTTTTTATGTGAATTTACAAATTCTCCTAGGTGGTGGGTAAAAGATGGTGAAAAGTTCAATAAAATTTTTATATATCTAAAATTATTCTAAAATGACTCCAATGAATTAAAATAAATTTATATAGGTATTATGTATCTATTTTGACCTTAATTAAATTTAAATAATATAAATAATTATTTAAAAAAAATTAGTTTTTAAACTATAACTCAATGTTTTTTCACTATTCATAAAAAATTGAAAATTTATAGAAAAATACCTAAAATTCATCCTAAGATAATTTCGATATTCCAAATCCAAAAATGAAGTCGATTCTAAAATATAAAATTTATAACATTTCAAAAAGTGGGTATTACAATTCATAACTGCTAGTTTAATTGGTTGTGGTGTGTTAGAACTCGAAGTTGCGTACAACACGCGCTACTGTATTATTCAAAGAGAAGTGTACCATGAAAGCTTGGTGTGTTACATTTTGTTTTATAAATGGGATATCATTGACAACCTATTTTATTTTAGTTTTTATGATATTATATTTTTCATAGTATTTTATGTTGGGTGAACCGTTTGTTATCCACTTTTAATTAGATATTATACTGCTAATTAGTTTTTGATGGTTGGTCCCTCTTTGATTGGAAATTTTTTACATTATTATTATGATCACAAAATCCAATGATATTTGGTGTTTAAATTCTCGCAAGCAATGAGATTATGAGTGTCAATGTGGGGCTTTAATGAGTTACGGGAGGTAGTATTTTTTTTAGGAATAACTTGTTCCATGGTTGGTGAATAAGTAGTATTCAAAGATAATTTTTAGTAGATGATTTTCTTGAACAGGAGATGGAGTGTCATGTAGTTTTAAATGGAATTGGTTTATTTCTTTCATGATGGATAGACTGTTTGAGAAAGGAAATTCGAAATGGATTTTCTTATAGATATAAATCATACCTATTAATGTGATGGTCTTATTATTTTCATGGGGTGTTGATTATTGAGATTTTGTTTTCTTATTAGCATCAGCATGGGTTACTAAAGGAGGTCAAAGGGGGATATCCCCTCTTGGTGTAATTTGATTTATCATTATTGATGATATATTTTTAGATAATTTAAATAGGTAATGGATTGATATTATCTTTTAATAAATATGAACATAATTATAATGATTATATTAGAAAAAATATTCTAGTGAAAGTCTTAAATTAATAAATATAGTTGGAAATCATTGTGTATAAAACCTTACCCCTTAGGTTGTTAAGCATTAAAAATTTGTTATACTATATTTGTATGTTATAGTTCACTTGAGTAATGAATGTTATGGATTAGAAGAACCATGATTTCATTATGATCCATCATAATGGATAGAAATTTTTAACCTAAATGTCATCAGTTCATATGGGTTGATGTTTAACATGATGAAATTACTAATATTGTTTTCATATTATGAAATTACCTTTAGATATTGTTTATTTTGGACACAATTTTGATATATTTTCTAGTCAGATGTATTTATAGGTTTTTGGTTTATTGGGGTGACAAGGATATTTTCATATTTGTATTTCAGATGTATATGAATTTAGTATGATTCATTCCTTGGATTGTTATGCACATTTTTAATGGTAAATGGTTACTATTTTCCTTATTTATTTTAATAGACTTCTATAAACCAACTTCTATAAGAGTAGAGAAAAAATTTAAAAAACTGAATATATTGATGCTTTTTATATATGAAGAGATAATGAAATTTAGTGATGATATATTAAAATATTTCAAGGATTTTGTTATATTGGGATATAAAATAATCATTAAAGGTGTATTTGAGATAAAAGACTGACGAATATTTTAATTGACATAGGATTTATAAATTTTTATTGTAAAAGTAAGATGGAATGGACGTTAATGTATTACATTAAGTGATATAGGTTATGGATAAAATATGACGAGTGGATCGATAGAATGAGGGGTGTGGTATGTTTTGATTCCTAAGGTTGTGTTTGGATACTGTAATCCCACTAAATGAAAGTCACGTTTATTATTGTGAATGATGATGGGACAAGAGTAGGTGAGGTGGCTTTTTCTGCCTTTATGGTATCCAATAGTGGCTATAGTTAGTGAGTCCATATATGATAGATTCTTGTAGCATGGATATCTGGTCTGTTGTATGACTATTCATTTATTAATACACCTTAATTAATGATTTATTACAAAAAATAAAAAACATTATACTAACCCAGGAGAACATCAGTCTTATTGTATGTGAGATATTAGGTTTATACCACATAAACCTTAAACATTGGTATAAAAAAGTATTTAAAAATTCCACAACATACCCTCAATATTCTATTGCTATTCTAAAATGGAACGGGGTGACCTAGGGACGTACATTAGAATGGAATGAGCTATAAACCCCATTATGCTAACAATCGAAGAATATAATAAGTTAAATGAGTATATGTTAACCAAGAGGCATATCAAGGTAACATAAGAGGGGTGATAATCATAAACTTGAACATCATAGCATGTAACAAGTTATAACATAAAGGAAATAAGGGAATATGTTAACAACCTAAAACGTGGCATAATAAGAATAAGGCATGTATAAATATCAATAAATAATCACATAATGTTCCAAGAATAAACTCTTATCCACCAGAAAATGTCTCTCATGAGATAAATAACATTACCCAATTCATTGTAAGGATATATAATTTTGGGACCACCGCTCACATTCAAATCGTGTACATAGATAGGTCTTCCATATAGATTATACAACATAAGTTTGTATTTCATCACTATTAATCCCTTTATTTTGGACTGTGAATTAAATACATGGATGTACCCAATAAATTATTGTTAGGTACATATAGGTGAATACCTTTAGTGAAAATGGGTATTGGTATAGACTATAGAGAATGTTTTCATGTAAAATTACATTATAATTTCAGAAGCATAATGGGGGTACATGATGATTTATTGAAGGGCTTAATGAGAGTTAAATAAGTATGTTTTCAATTTAATATCATAAGTATATTAATTAGGATGTTTACAAATATATACAAACCTGAAAATTTGGAATAAAATGAATAAGATAAATAATGTTCTTGAATAAAGAGGAGAAGGAGAGGACCCCTTACCTTTAGAGGGTGCTCCTAATAGATTAAGAGAATCATATTAAGAGATTGGGGACACCATGGCTAAAATTTAGGTAAGGAATGAAATAGTTAATTTTTTTCTCAAAGGGTTTTTATTAAATAGGAATGGGATTTTTGGGGGATTTTTTATTGCAAATTAGAGGGGAATTATTTATTAATTTGAAACATAGGTTTTTGAATCTATATGTTAAAATATTCAAAACCAAAAAAAATTCCATCATTTCATTCCATGGTTTCTAATAAATAGGATTCATTCTAAATATTTTATATGGATATGCACCTAAATAATTAAAATAATACCATTCGTGATGCGTAAGTCAGTCATGTTCATAATGAATTACTTTTTAAACAATAAAATTTAATATAGGTTTTGGAGGATTGATTAAAGGATAATATAATTAATCAGATAATATAAAAATACATTATTTTATAGGGAAAAAATATTTTTGGCCATGGATAGCCTTTATAGTATTTAATATAATAGATTTGGGCTTTTATGATGTCATAATTCAAACCATGTATTTATACCATATTTAATTTTTACCAAAAAATTTGAATCTCTACGAAAATAATAAAAAATTATCTATAGGATACTTTTAACATTATTTTTTTAAAAAAATATTTATTTTATCAAGATAATTCTCAAAATTTATGAATTAAAAATTTAAAATAAAAAATAATAATTTATTGAAAAAAATTCTTGTTTTTCTAACAATAGTAGTATTATGACCCTTAAAAAGAATATATTGGATTTCATTAATTTATATTATAATTTTTATATAATTTATTATTATTTAATAAGAATATTATTTGAAAATAATTATACTGAACAATTATTTAATTTATAGAAAATAATGGTTTAATTAAAACCATTTATTTTTTTAAAATGAAAATTTTTTCATCGCACTTATTTTCCACCAAATCATATATATTTGAAAACATAAAGTAATAATTAAAATCTTTAAACATAATATTTGTTTTATAGAAAATAATACTTAAAAATAATTCTAATAGGGTCTATATACATATCACTTTATTACAGAAGCCTATTTTGTAAGGTGAACAATGGTGTGGCATTCTTGGGGTGGTTTAGGACCATAGTTTTGGTCATGATCGTGATGATCTTGAACTTATCTCATAAAGTGTTCTGTTCATGCATTATTTATTGAATCTTATATTGGTATTTTTGAAGGAAAAATCCTATGTATTCTATATGCATCAAAATATTCTATAAATGTGCTTTATATAGTAAAATCATACAGGTCGATTTCATAACTCCATCATTATATGTCAACTGGAATTTATCCAAACCCTTAATAGAATAATCTTAATTGTGAATGTACAATGGATATATTATTAATTGTTATACTTATTTAACTTTTTAAATCTAATATACTATATAACATTCAATAACAATCAACGAAGTGAATTTTTTCTTAAAACTATGTTACATAATAATAAACATCTTCATTTAAAATGGAATTTCATTTATACATATTTTGGTCATTAAATTATCCCCCCCCCATTAAGAAATTTATCCCTCTATATTTCAATTTGATAAATTAGAATAGATTAGTTTACTTATATTTCATCGCCTCTTCCTGTTCCCAAGTTTATTCCTCAATCTTGTGGTTCTTCCATAGTACTTGGACCATATGAGTTATTTTATTTCACAAAACATTGGATATATTCTATAAGTTCTTCATTGAATAATAATAGTGTGAATGATACTTAACCAAGGGTACCATAACTGGATTCAATACAGAAAATGGGTTTGTTTGGTATTTCTTTAAGAGGGATACCTGGAACACAGCATGTACTTATGATAGGTGACATGTGAGTGTTAATCAGGATTTCACTACTCTGATGCAATCAAATATCTCAAAGGGGATGATGTATCTTGGGATAATATTTACCTTATTCCTAAAACATCATACTTTATTCCATGGTTATATATAAAGGAAATCCTTACCCTTAACTCAATCACCAAGTCTCATCGATGATTTTTTTTTGTAAAGATGTTTTGTTTTTTCTATGCAGATTTCATATGATGTTGAATTATTTGAAGCATTTATATTAATTATTAGAATATATTAGGTCCCATAAACATACACTCTCTATATTCATCCCATCATATCAATGTCTAAAAACTATTCGGATGAAATTCTTCAAAGGATAGAATTTAAAATCTATAACGGAAGCTATTGTTATTTCAGAACTCCTCTAAGAGAAGGTGTTACTCCAAACATACTTGTAAATCCATTTAACATGATCTCAACATATACTAAAAAGTTTTATGGGTTGTCTCGGTCTTACCGTTAGTATAAGGGCACTAATTAGTATTGAAACACATCTATGTATCTAGTTCTTTCATAATAATTCTCAACAACCGTGAGGTAAACCTCATATCTCAATCCAATATAAGGGAGAGTGGTACTCCATATAGTTGAACCAGGGTGACGGTTTCATGCACATGCGGAAACTAGTATGGGATCACAAGGATGTTTATAGGTCTTTCTGTGGCCTCAATAAGCACCTTAAACGTATTATGATGGAAAATCATGTTTGGTTTCCCAATAGGCTAGAATATAATTAGGGTGTGGATAGTATTTAGGTTGAAATTTAATGGTTGGAGGAGGGGCTTCAGAATGGTTGTGAGGAGAATATATTTACTATCCATTGTGATAAGTGAATTCTTCTTGTAGAGAATTTGTAGATATTGAGTGAGACTAAAAACATAGGTATTCAGTGAGATGGATGAAGGAGGGGGACCACATCAGTGCCTTCTTCCATGCATTCTTGAATGAGAAGTGTAGCATAATGCTCAATCGTAGCCTTGGGAATGGATTCATTACTTTCAGTGCAGATGTCGATGGCCGAATGGTGATTATGAATTTTATGGTCTCTTTGCTTGGGTGGCTCTGACTGGACATAAGGATATGTGAGATTATGAAGCTGATGAGTTCTTGTTGTATTGAATTCCACATCTAGTGGAGATTTATGATAATTATCTCTGGGTGGTTGTGCCTAATGAAAAGAGAATAAAGGAAACTATTCTTAAAATGCCTCATGAAAGCGCCTTTGGACCAGATGGGTTTCTAGGATCTTTTTATGGGGCTACTTGGGACATCGTTGGTCTCCGATTAGTGGAGGTTATACAAAGAATTATTTCATAGTTGTTCCCTTAATAGGAGTGTGTGTTCCATCAGGGTAGTTCTTATAACAAAGGTTAAGGTTCCCACTAGCCTCAATCACTGCCATCCCATTTTCATATGTAATGTGTCTTATAAAACACCAGTGATCGTTTTTATAAGATGGTTGAATGGGGTAATTAATAGGATGATATATAGAGACAAACACAGTTTTTTTATGAGGAGAACCATCTAAGGGGTGGTTGGTATTCCAAGAGAGATGGTGAACATAAATAATAGAATATTAGTTGGTGGCTCAAATTTCATCATCAAGGTTGATATGGATAAGTCTTAAGACAATGTTTAATGGAGTTTTATTATTCATGTGATGTGTAGGTTTGGGTTTCAAGAATGGTTTGGTGATATTTTCTTCTAATGATACTCTTCCATATGACTCAAAATCACTATTATTTGGAAATGATTTGGTTTAATTAAAACTGTGTGTGGATTTCTCCAGGGAGACCCTATGTCCCTAGGTCCATTAATTTGAGATCATGTTGATTTATCTCAGAATCTGCATAGAGGCATGGAGGCCATAAGGCTGTTTTCGTATCATGACTAGAATGAAAGAGAAGGAATCTCCCATTTTATGTTTATGGGTGATGTTTTTATCCTCAATAATGTTAGGAATTGATCATTTCTGGGACTCATAGAGATAATCTCTACATATGGTCATCTGAGTGGGGAGAGTATCAATTCAAGGGAAATACACATTTTTATCTCAAATTAGTGTTTAGGAAGATGCTATATGGAAATTTATGATTTAATGGGTTGTCAAATAAAATATTAGTATATGATGTATGTCAGCTTTCCACTCTCCTATGGCCAAATTAGGAAACATTTATTCGATGAAATCACTGTCTGATGGGGGGATTTTTATCTAGAAAAACAAGTTTCTTTCATTTGGAGAGCATGAGGTATTGATCAACAGTGTGTTTACCTCCATCCTGATGCATGCATTTTTGATTATCAATCCTCTTAAAGAGACCATTATGAGGGTGGAGAAAATACTGATAGTGTTCCTATTAGATTCCAACCATACAAGACACTTCCCTTATTAATCGTAGGGATGCTTGGTGAGACCTGTTAAGGAGGGTGGTGTGGGGCTATGTGATCTTACTGCATCTATAACATCCCATGTATTGATAGAATAATAATTTTTTATATCTATTAATATTTATGAATAATAGATTAATTTTAAGTTAATGGGGATGCTTTTTCTGATAGCTTACTCAACATCAAACAACATGTTTCTCCAGATACTTATGTTGCATAAAACATTGAGTTATACTGAAAAATAATACAATAATAATATTATTATTTTAAATGGTAGTTAAGATCCTGCCGTTTTTTGTGGGAATGAACATAACTCACTAAAATATGATTAAAAATGTATTTTAAATTTTTTTTACATTTAAACAATAATTTTTACAAGCTTCAAATGAGGATGAATCGAATTTTAGGCATAAAACACTCTAATATTTTTAAAATCTCTGTTTAGCACCTTTTAATGGAGAAACTTTTTTAAATCTTGTATCAATAAATTTTATATTTTCTATTTGAAAAAATAAGCATCTTCCTTAGAATATGGACATTAAAATTTACTTTGGTATAAATTTGGGTATTTTCTGATAAAATCCATATTTCAATTTATAATGAAAATAACGCATTTTAATTCAAAACTGCCCTATCGTCTAATTTATTTATATAGTTAGATTGTTCATTTAACAGTTTTTATAGTGAAATTGTATTAATTTCTTATCATTTAATCCAATTTTTATAATTATATGTAATTTCACATGAAAGTTGGATGTAAACAAATATCAATTTATCGATATTTTTTACTTATTAAAACCCCGCTTTCTAGTGTTGACACCTGTAATTAATTTAAAATTAATCACTACAATTTTTGTGATTTGAATTTGTAAAAATGGATTCCATATTTGGAATAAAAATTTTTAAATTATGTAAATAGGTACTTTTTATTTTTAACTTAACGAATAATAACTTCAGTAATTATTTTTATTTACCAGGGTTAAAGGGTAAATTCGGTAAATATGGGTAAAAATAATATTGTAATAATATATAACTATTCTAACACATGTCTTAATATTCTTTGATGAGTCATGTACAACCAAAACAATATTTAGGCCCAACTTCTCACATTTGGGAGCCATGTGGGTATGAAAATGACGTGTTATAATAATTAATTTAAAGTAAATAGAAATATAACACAAACGAGTATCTTTTTATTAAAATAATATTTTGGTGGGGTAATATAATTTATCTCTTCACTATAAAAATTCATTAGAAATATAAAAAAAATTCATGTATCATGATATTTTATTTATAATTTTTAGACATTAAGTTAATAAATTTAATTATGACACAATGATGATGTACTGATTATCTTTTTAAAGAAGATTCAAATAAATGATATTATATAATTTAAAATAAATGTAATTTGATATATTTTATTCTATAGACGAATTATTTGGATGAAATTGGCATGTTTGGGATGATTTAATGCATTTTATTGAAAGAATAATGTTTTTATGACTTTATAAAAAATACTAAATAGTGTTAAAATTGACATAAATGAGTTTTTGAAACAAATAATCTTTTATTAAATGATATAATAGTCCAAAAAATACATTATTCAGACAAATAACATATATAATGTTAAAAATTTCATTAATTATCCAATTTTGGTTCTATTGGACTTTCATATTAACTGTATTAATAATATATTATAAAAATACCAAAACACATGGTAAGAGTAAATGTTTTTAACTAAGGGGTAAAGCTAAAAGATATGGTTATTTTTATGACCTGGACATGGATAAAACCTATTAGTTGATAGGTATTTGACCCATAATCATCTATTAGTCTAATTATACCACGTTTTGGCTATTATAATTATAAAATCAATTTATTAATAAAATGACATTTCAAGACTTTCCTAAAGTACCTCTCCTCACTCTTATAGAAGGATACCACCTCTACCAACATAATCACACCTCTCAAGCACTTTGGGTCATAAAAACTATTCTAAAATTATCTCCAAAAATATCTAACTTCCTTCTAAAATCCTTAACTAGTTCATAAAGCAATTCAATAAAGCCTTTTTACTCAAATCAAAAGGAGTTACCTGAATTAGAGGTAGCATCTTCTCTCAAGCTTCTTTCCTTTATTTTCCATATTCACTCCCTACACTCTTATTAATATATAATTACATAAAAATAATTGTATCCTCAATATTGTAGGATGTTTTTATGAGGAGGATTATAAATACACTTACACACACCTCCATCTAGTAGATATGACCATATTGTTTTTGTGTATTGTGAACCACTGCCTCATTAAACCATGATTGTTCAATTTTCTCCTACCACCCCTCATGGTGACCATTATGATAGAATTTTATTTTTATATGATATATATTATATTTATATTTTATCAATGATTTTTTAATTTTTATTTACAACATACCATTATACTTTCCATGATGTGTAAATAAGATAATTTCATTTGATGATGTGCGGACTACGGCCCCTTTAAAGAGATATTACTCATTCATGCCATATGTGGAAGAAATGAAGGATGGTTTTAATGAAATTATTTAACATATAAAATATATATATTATACTGGAATTACAATGTACTTATGAATCATTTATTTTTCATTCCATTAATATTACAAAGAAATAAAAGTAGCATTCATGCGTACTTACGACCTACCGTCTCCATCAACGATGTATTTCCTTTCATATATCCATAAATTATGGACATAATAAATAATTATATTCTTTATATATGAGATATTTAAATAATTAATAACAACATATTGATGTTATTGAGTTTTTACTACATGGAATAGTTACATGAAAATAAGTTCATTTCTGACTCATGTACTAAATATTGACAAAACAACTTATATGAACATAAATAATTATGTAATTTTTTTAACATGGTAATAAGTTATATAAAATTAATAATAAACTTGAAAAGTTTTCTAAAATAAGTAGAAATAAACCTAAGATTATTATTTTGGAATACAATTATTGAATGTGTCATAAAGGGAATATATAATTTCAAGGATAATGATAAATGAATTCATATTGATGGAATGCATAATTCCTGAAATTTTAATAAAACCATCAAGGCCTCAACTAAGGCATTATAACCATATCATCAAGGTATTCTACAAATATATATAACATAACCAGGTATGAATAAACCAGATACCCTAAACTAGTTTTTCTCATGAGACTTACATATGAATTTTAGGGCAATATAATTTTGGGCCACACATATCACATAATATTCCAATTGCATCCATGTTATAAAAATTTTTGGTTAAAAATAATTTACATAATGTTAAAAGTAACCATTCACATGAAAATGTCTTACTCTTCAATACATGTTCATATAGAAGTAATGGGTATATATATTTTCATAGTTTTTCTATTAAATAGAATTATAATTCCCATAGGTGAATATCCATCAACATAATTGGAAGTATATTATATTCATAGTGTGATGTAAAGTATCCTTGATGATTGTGTAGTAGAATATGATACAATCATCATATAGGGGTATTATTAAGATTCATTCAAATTAATGAAATGGTTAGAGGTTAATGAAATTTTAGAAAAAAATCCCCCCTTGAATTTTATGATATGGAAATATTTTTCAATTATAATGGGTTTTGTGGGTAGTATAATAAGAGAAAAAGATAATTCCATGATTCAAATGCGGAATTTTAATAATGAAACATAACATCACAAAATAACAAAATATTAATGAATTAAAATAACTTCTAAAATATAAATGAAGATAAATTTATGAAAACCATTAATGTTCTATATCAATTAAGATTAATAACTAACTACTTACTTCCATAGAGTTTGGGTTCTTAAAAGATAAATAACAATAAGAGGTTGGGTGCCTTTACTCTACTATGTCTCTTGAGAAAAACTCTTTGAACCGTCTTTGAGAAACAAATGGTGATATAGTTTGACACTCATATATACAAAATTCACTACCCAACTATTCCAATTATAGATAATGATAAAAAAATGATTAATAGTTTTTTGTGGAGAAAAAGGAGAATATGGATAGATATTTTCTAAATTAAGGGGGACTATTTTTAAATTTATAAACAAATGCATTATTGTTCAGTTCATCTGAAACAAAAAAAATCAATACCATGATTTTAAATAATGATATTTGAAATTTAAGGAATGGTTTTTTTTACTTTTAGAAGATTATGAATTTATCACCTTTAAATCATTTTATTTTTTTCATGGGAAAGTCTTTTATTATGAAATAAATGTTTTTAATTTCATAAAAAACACTTTAGTCTTTACAAACATCATTAGAGGTTTAGAAAAATTAATTTTATTATTTTAAAATAAATTTTTTTGAATTTTTTTTTGTTTATAAAACCCTTATACTATTTATTCAATATTTTATACAAAATAACTAAGACTAAATATTTACTGTATACACATACCGTATTTGATTATTTACCAATAAAATTTTGTTTCATTGAAAACTATGAAAAATTATACTATTTTTTAATTTCAATGCTATGATTATAAATTTTAATTACATTAAAGGAAAATAATTTCCTTCTTAGTCTACTTTAAAACTATTCATTTCGAACCAAAAATTTAATAACTCTTTTTTATTAAATATTTTTTTATTCTAAGACATATGTTGGTAATTAAAATATTATTCCTTGATAAATATAAACAATACATAATTAATTATTAATGATTAATAATTATACTATTATGAAATTGATTTATGTTTTTTTTCACACGTGTATATATTATCATTATATTGGAGATATAGTACTCTAATTCCTAATGGTAAAATTCCAACAGTCAATATACCCATCAAATTGTAATACTACACCTTATCTATGAATTAATTATGACATATAAATTCATTCATATATTTCTCTTTGTCCCTAAACCATATCTATTCCATTTCTTATTTTTATCTTTATTATTTTATTTTTTATATATTTCTTTGATTCTTATTATTTTATGGTTTTATTAAGTTCAAGATTATGGTGGTGCCCTATATTTTTATGTGTCCTATAACACTGTTACTAACAACTATTATGAATGCATTTTTATAGTGTTCATTATTAAATGATTAATAATTGGAATGTGATTATATTAAATTGTTTATTTTATTTATCCATGAATTGAGTCTTACAAATTTTAATCTATATAGGGTTAAATTTATGGGAGACTCTAATAAATACATGATCATTGACATCAAAATCTAATAGTAATTACCACTAATTAGTATTATATTTCACAGGAATTTTTATTCATGATATTTTCTTCTTAATAAATTTCAATTTCCCCACCATATTATAATATATGACATGAAAAATCATTGATGACCCACTAATCTTGGTCTGTCCAATGTGAATTAGACAATCTACTATAGATCACCTCAAATGGTGACATATGAATAGATTCTTGAACATTTTTATTGTACTAAAACTCAATAAAAAATTTGTATCTATTAAGGGAAACCAATATATAGAATACATTATCAAATAATATCTTACAAAATAATAATGATCCTTTTTTAATTTCTATCAATTAAAGGGTTATATATTGTTTTTAACTTTACATTTGGTCTATGATCCTTCTATATATCCTTCTAGAGACAACAGTTAAACCTTCAGTCCATATCAGCTTCAATGTTTTCCATCAATCCCATAAAGTTTCAAATTCTTAGTTGCTTAGATAATTTCCAACTAATCAACTTGATATGACTCATGGATAGATAAAACATTAACAGTCATAGAGAAAATATCTATTATCACCCATACTACATCCTTGGTTTTCAATTTATGATGTAACATATATTGACATCTATAGAAACGTTTTCACATGTTCAAATGGTTATAGGTTGTGGTTGTAACATACCAACTAGTATATGATGATCTGAAATGACCTAGAAATATGTATGGTATAGAGAAATAAATCATTCTACCTCCCACTTCATGAAAATCCACTAAACCTATCTACACGTGTCTCAACAAATCATATAAATTTAAAGGTGTACTTTCAAATGACTGGTTTAATACTCCCTCGTAACCCATTTCAATATGATAATAGGAACCACTAGTATTTTAATGACATAAAGGAATGAATCTAAAATTTGATAACGCCCTTTTAGGATATCCCAACAATCGAGGCTCTCTCAGATGATAATACAATCTGGGTAAGAGATCTAGGAATCTTTCACTTTATCCATAAACAATAACTAGAGATCAAATTGATATGATATTACCTCATCATAATCATCCATAATATAGAAATTATGGATATCTATTATCGTAATAATTCTCTAATATTATTTTGATCAATAAATTTTAGAGGTTTTGATTTTATACTCAGGGTGTCGACTATAAAAGTTTCATTACCATGAGAATATAGATGATAAAATCAAAGGATTTAAGATAATAATCCCATCAACACAACCTTAGATTAAGATCTATATGAGGAAACATGTACTTATGGATTTATTAGTCAATTTACACTATAAATTGTTTTCTAAATATATAACACATCAGGTATTTTAGAGAATTTATGAAATTAAAAGCACCAGATCAGGTTTCAAATAATTCCTTTATTTTGGTAATAACTTCCTAGAACTATAGGTTACCAGAAAACATTATTTCATCCACACACACCAAACATATATTGATTAATCATCATATAATACCTCAATATCCTTATATAAATATGAAAAAATATATAGGATCTAATGTAAGAATATTCATTAATCCCTAGAAAGGTATCTCGCACAACTCAACCCAATCAAACATCACACCTTTATTGATTATAGTGATCCTAGAGTATTTATATGATATATATTTAGGAAAAAATGGTATTAACACCCTACTAGATCGAAGAAAATTTAACCTCAATGTTTTTTATGGAAGTTCCAAGGATATCATTACTTCCAATTTCATATGATTAATAATAATCCTACCTTGTGATCCACATGAACCAAAAATTCATCTTCTCAAATAAAAAATGTCTTCTGAAAATTTTGTAACCTATTTTTTCTTCCTTATCATACCTAGAACAACCTATAAATTCTTACCATTTTCTTTTTTATTTTTATAATACAATAAGATAACATAAAAAAATATTACAATGAATAAGTCTAAGTATGTATGATACATCCTATTTATGATGTCTATAAAAACATAAAGAAAATTTGTCAACCCCAAAGGCATGACAAGATATTTAAAATTTTCATAATAATTTTAAAATTCCTCATTTGGAATAACCTCATGTCTCACACAAAGATGATGATACTCTGATCCCCATTGAATAATCACAACCAATTTAACCCCTTTTAATTGGGTAAAATTGTATATTTAAGAAAATAGTTATTGGTTCTTAATGTTTACCAAGAATAAATTCTGTTAATATTTTAAAATATTTTCACACCAATTATAATTATTCGTGAATAGAGATAGAGAACCCCAGACATAAGTAATTGGTCATATAAAACCATTGTAATCTAGCACCAAAATCTAAAATTTTTGTTTTCATAATTCCTATAGATGCATTTGATATGTTTTAATTGACATGAAATCATTTCAAGGAACTATCCTCGATTTAAAACTTCACATCATTCTTTGAACAGAACTCAAAAAAATTATTCATAAACCCATTATAATAGGATCCTAAAGTAGTATGAATCACATTATATCTCATTATTTTAACTAATATAGTAACTAAATATAAAATTTGACAGGTAATATTTTCTTACTCTTCTTGAATCGATCATGCTCCATTCACATGGTAATCTCATTCACCAATAATAAAATATTAGGTCCCATGTGGATAAGTTAACGAGACTCACCAAATATAATAATCAACATGGTATTTCATCTAAGTCATCTAATCTATGTCTGTTATGAGATCAAATATGTTCATGTCAACTGTGTATATGCCTTAGATATTTTGGAATGATCTTACCCAAAGAGGAAAGGAAATAAATATTTTTATTTTTTCTAAATATTTATGTATTGTGGAATGGTTACTCAAAACAACCTCATATGATTCCACTAAAAATACCTAATAAGAAACTAATAGATTTAAAAAAAATATCCAATACCAAATAAATAAAAAATATTGCTAGAAGATACAAATATATTACCAATCTACATTGATGGGAACTCATAAATATCATACATTTATCACCCAACCAAGAAAACACTACATGGGATATTTTGATGACCTTTTATGTGAGATCCTTGACATAGTACTCATTTGACTAACTACTAACTCGTGTCTTCTCATATTTTACCCCATTAAAACTTACTTAAAATAGGTTTATTTCTACATAAACTTTCCCAATTATATGAAACTATAATTTCAAGATCTACTAGCTCAATATCCTACAATCTCATATAGTATATAACTGAAAAACAAGTAAAGATGATCATACATACTACACTGGTGGAACTAACTGAATTTAGAGGGACATTTAGTCTTAATTTTTCATTATTTACCACATGGAAATAATTGTATTTTATATCCCTTAGAACTTTGTGTAAGTGTTATTCCACCTTGACTACCTTATTTAGATCCACAATGACTTGCCACATCTATTTGATTTTTTCGATCTCTAGAAGAACAATTGTCCCATATTCTCTCACAGGAACCAATTCATTCCAAAACCAAATTTTTTACCACATTAGAGAAAATAAAAATATTTACCATCACTACTTCATTTTTTAATGATCCACATAATGATATGTTAAATGGCCTCACATTTTACTCTTCATACTTGCTAGTATAAAATCAATGTGGATTAGGTTGGTGAACTTTGTAACATTCTATGTCAAAAAAATTGATCCCTACATAAGATCTATAAATTTTGGATCTTTTACATTGAGAAGGATTTCTAGATATGGTATCTTGATAAATAGGTCATAATGCCCTTTAATCAAGCTTTTTAAATTCAATTTACTTAACTATAAAATCCCACTATTAATGTCTTTCACCTTGCAATAGAATATAGTGAGATAAAGACAATGGTACTCTAGAGTGTCAGTACTCTCAAAATATGATTCTTGTACTCCACCCACTCATCCACATTCTATAGAGACACATTACTCTAAAATGTAGGATAGATATGGAATAATAAATCCCTTTCAATATCAGTAGTTGAGGTTTTCCATCATGGTGTATCTAGACTCTATTCATAAAGTATCTTAGTTGGCCCTTGAGAATTTGGGGATCAATTGGAGGCCTAAGTAGTGGACCATGATAATTATCCACGTTTTATGGATCATCTAACACAATAACATGTTCTATATTAAATAAATGAGTTACATCAGACCCCATTCATGAAATGATCAATTTGTCTTTATATCTACATAGTGTTGATCATATCATAATCCCTATCCTCACCCTCATACATTTTATTTCTTATTTTTTTATCTTCGTAAAACTACCTTAAAGATATATGTTTGGGAATCAAGTTCAAAAGTTATTATGAATTTTTTTAATAACATGTTTCAAAAATAAAAAACCAAGTGCATATATTATACTAGCCTAATTGTTTCAATACATAAACAAATAGTTCATTAATTAAAAAGTTATTCATTATTATAATATTAAAATGATTTCATCAATAAGTAATAATGAATTAGTAAGTACATTATATGGAATTTAGTCTTATATGGGCCTAACAAGAAATATCTAATAATGACGTATGGGCCTCATAAGGGATATGATAATCTGTGGAGAAGGATAAAATAAAACCCAAACCACACTTGGAAGCTCATGTTTCCAGCCAAATTATGTTTTTTATAAAACTTTATTGTATATTTTCGAGGTACCAATAGTCATATCTCCCTACTGCACTCAATAATATACCCAAGATCCCTTAAGTCTATTTGATACAATTATATAGTGACCCAACCCAGTTTACCCGAATCTACTCAATTATGACTAGTACAAGACCACATGAGAACCTCCAATCACTAGAGACTGGACTAAATTCATAGGGACAATAACACACAAATTGGAAAGGATTTACTATCACTATAAGTTGAGACATATGATAAATGATCATACAGGGTTTAATCAAAAATCTATTTTAACCCCTAATTATGTCTAGCTAGTGTAACCATACATAATTACCTGTGATTGAAATACCCAGACATCATGTACTAGATCAATACAAAATTCAATATATATATATATATATATATCATGAATTAAATTTGAACCCATATTTATAAAATTATTGAAACTACGCAAAATGTATTTTTTAAATAAGGTGTGATCCAAACATGACCTAAGTGTCCAAAATGATGAGTCTTTAGCGGAAATCCTTGGTAAGTTGAACTGATGAAATCCTCAATGCATCCCCTCCTTACAACCATAAATAACATAAAATGATCAAATGGGTATCCAATTGTAACACATGTGTGGTGTGTTTACAATAGACCTTGTTGAAGTGACCACCCATCCACATCTAATTTATCATAAAGACAAACTTGAATTGCTTGAATACAAGGCAAAAAATTATAAGTAAAAACAATAATTATATCATCATTGTGCTAGAAATAATATTTTCATGATTTTTATGTTTTCCCTCTATTTAAAACAAACAAAAAATAGAGAGCATACACCAATTACACATTAATAATATTCAATAACGTAATCCAAAAATGCTTTGGGCCATGTGGGTAATCAAAGTAGGTTTTTTCCATGATAAGGGACCTGTTAATCAGATATGTCTAACCATATCAATCCTTATAAGGAGGTAGTGTCATGAACCATTTTGGGGTTCCATTTGAACCAACACGCAACCAATCTCGTGACATGTCCCAAATGGCATTCCCACTCCCCACTGGTCAGAAACTAGTGAATGGGTATCAATTATACACTTTTGGGAATGATTTCACCAATGATAAAAAACAATAAACAACTCTCAATAATAAAACATCACCCCAAGATCAACATATATAACAAAAATAGATACAATGATTAATGTTAATCATTTTACAACTTTAATGAAGAAAATACCAAAATGGGTGACAAACTTACTATACCACAACCCAAAACATCTATGTAACAAGAGGGCTATAAACCACATGACACCTCAATAAACAACTACTAGAGAGGATCACTAGTAACCAGATTCACCATAACTACCATGTTACATCATGCCTTTACCTGGATCATACATAACAATGTCTACATACACCCAAGGGTGTATATAGGGTGTGAGCCAAAGCCCAGTAGAATTACACGAAAAAGAAACATTCCATTCCATAACATTAAAAGCCTAATCACAATGAAAGTTTTAATAAATTATTTTGAAATATTTTTATTAAAAAAAATTAGAATAAAACATTTTCAAAGAAGAATGCTTTGAAAATAAACATAAGAGGAAGTTCCACTGTATTTTGATGGTAAGAACCACATCACAAGAGATCACTGTAGGTAATCTCTAAAGGATTTTTCACTAGTGGGACCCTAGGAATCTCGAATCATGGTTAAACATGGTATAGAAACCATAAACCAGAACATCTACATACAGAAGCTAATAGAGAAAAATCTATTAAAAATTATAGTGGTTTCCAACATCGTCATAATTTATTTGGATTTGTAGTGTTAATACTAATAGTAGAAACTAGGATTTGGCCCCACTGATACAACTAGCACACTAGTTCTAGTCAGCCCACTTTGATGACTAAGATTCCCCTTATGCTCAATTTTCATTTCACATGTCACATAGATCACTACTTTCACAATCACAAATAATGAAATACGATTTCACATTAAAATTACCATTCTTCTTAGGGAAAAAATATTTCAAATCCATATGCACAATAATTTTATTTGGGAACACACATCTCACCACTTACACAATTTAGTGAACACATTTGAGAATCTCAATAATGGATCACAAAGAACACATAACCAATTTCTTTTAGAAAATAATATTTCAATACAAAAACACCGCCAAACCTTTTGAAAAAACATTTTCACCATTCAAAGAATCCATAGAACACATTCAAGATGAAAATAATGCATATCAAAATCATATAATAATTCTAAAACATGTAATCATCTACATCAATCTTGGAAACATCTAGAATCCAATGGAAAATTACAACTGCACCAGAAGAGGACACTATAAGGGAAAGATCAAAACACAAACACCAATATTAAACACCAAAAACCAAGATTAATCCAATTTGGGGGAAATTATCCTGCTCGAGTGAGAAGATCCCAAGAAAGAGGATATAGGAACCCAATAAGAAGGATAAAATAAAGAAATAATCAGATTACTTATTGATTTCTTGATTATCCAGACCAAATCTAGCCAAAAATTCATGTTTAATAAGGACAAGTGTTATAGGAGGAGGTTCCCATGGATGAAAATACTGAATGGTTCAAATTAGAGGAGGGTTTGTGTTAAAATCGCTGAAGGATATAAATAAAAGTCCCTATTTTTTATGAATTTGAATGGAAACACTGTTAGCCTACACAGTTTTCTTAAATAGTGTTGCAAACATTTAGTGTATTATATCTAAGAGGAAATTGGCTACATGATTTTCTGGTGGAGGGTAAACACTCATGTGGTAATCTATGTAGCCTAGAAAGGGCCTCTTTCCAGGGTACATGGTTTTCTTTAGGCTATTTCAGAGTTTCCATTAAACATGAATCAACTATCCACCAGCTACTATCTGGTTAAAAAGATCAATTTTTATCAAAAAAACTCCCAGAAAAACCAAGGGATAAATACAAGACCAAAAATAAATAAAGGATTAGCACAAAAATAAAATCATGGATATAAAAATTTCCCTACTCTGAAAACATTCTACCCAAAAAAATCCTCACAAAGACTGATTAGAGGACAAAAAGATACTTCTCCTCAACCTAAGACTTCTTCTCCCATGTCTCTTGCTCATCATTACCAGGATGTTAATGAGATTGGACCAATGGTATAGAATTATCCCAAATCACTATTTTATTTGGAATCTGCAATCCATACTGGCCACTCAAACACAGAAAAATCAGGTTCCAATTACAACTCGACCCAATTCAGCACATTAAATAGATCCATATTACACTTATTTAACAGAGAGACATGGAACATGTCCTGAATAGACATCAACTGAAAAGGAAAAGATAACATGTATTCCACCATACCTATCCTCTTGATAATATCGAAAGGTCTAAATTACATTTGGGTTAGTTCCCCTTTCTTTCAAATATAACAGTGACCTAAGTGAGGGGGAACATTTTGAAACACCCAATCACCAAAAAATAATTCCAATGCTCAGAGCCTCAGGTCAACATAAGACTTGTGAAAAATATGAGATATCAAAAACTACTTCCTGGACAATTTAACTTTGATAGATATTTCATGCACAAGGCTCAGTCCCAAAAGTGATGTCTCACCCACCTCAGACTAGAATACAGGGGACTGACATGGCCAACTATTAAGTACCTCAATTGGGGGAATTCAAAATGAGGATTGGTAACTATTATTATACATAAACTTGACCAACCCCAAATGGATATCCCACAATCCTCTAAAATATAATACACATGCCCAGTGCTTGTATTCCATGATTTTTTTATCCTCCCTATATGTCTATCCATTTGAGGGTGGTATGTCATACTCAATATGACCCGTGACCGCATTGACTTTTTTAGGCCTTACCAAAACTAAGAGGTGAAATATGGGTCCCTATATGAAACAATTATTAATGGAACCTCAAGAAGTATTACTATCTCTTGAATATACAAATTTCCAAATTCATCCACTGTGGATGAAACCCAGATCATAATGAAATGGGCCAATTTATTTGATGGTAAATCACTACCCAAATAGAATTTTATCCCTGAGGTGTATGAGGTAAGAAAAAATAAATTCCATAGAGACCTCATCCTACCTCCAGGCTGTAATGGGTAAGGGATGAAGAAAACGAGAGGGTCTCTAGTGCTCTACGTTAACTTGTAGACATGTATAACACCTTGATATGAATTCAGCTATGTACCATATCATACATGGACACTATAACTGGTGATGAATATCATAGAACATATTAGTGGTACCATGATGGAAAGACCACTAATATAGGTGGAAATCCTAGATCACCACCTTCCACAATGATGTCAAAACCACATGTAGACCATAATAACATATAAATCCCTGGACAGATAATTAAAACCCACTTGGAACTTCCCCACCATTTAAAAAATTTATAGAATGTTGAAAAAACTCATCACTTAGATGATCTTTCTAAATCAACTCTAGAAGGGAATGTGTCAAATAAACACAACCCAAGAATACACCTCCACTATGATTCTTAGTCTCATGATCCATCTTATAAAAAATCCCCATCATAGCCACTAATCCTTGGAATCTCTCAGTACTTGCACCATCACATTCCTTCTTAAATCATTTATACTATATTAACTTTTTTTTTGGATATACTTGTTTTGAAAATCAAACCCATTAAGGTACTCCACACAACAACACTGACTTAGGTTCATATATATATATACATGTGATAAAATGTCAGATAAACTCTTATAATCATAATAAACTACAAAATTCTCTCCAAAAATATAATTATGCTACATGTTCAAGGCATGCATTACTGCACTAACTCCAGGTCAGGGGTTGGGTAATTCATTTCAATTGGTCAAAGTCTCTGAGTACTATACACCACCACATGGCCATCCTACATCAACACACAGCCAATAACCATACTAGAGGCATAATAATAGATCACATATACATTTTGAGGATCCAGAAAGACCAGAATAGGGGTTGTGCTAGACCACAACTTAATTTTCTGAAAAGAATCTTAGAACTATAAACATAATTCAAACTTTACCTCTTTATGGGTAAGTACAGTAATAGGAAAAGTAAGATGAGAGTAATATTAAAAAAACCTCATATAATAACCTGGTATACATAAAAATATCCTGATCTCAAAAAAATTATTCAGTTGTTCCCCTATCATCAAAACACTGGTCTTCTCAGGGTCCACCAAAACCCCATGTTCATAGATAACATGACCCATAAACTTCACCTCCCAGATCCATAAGGTATACATGAAAAAAATTGCATCGGGGAGATGATCTCAAAGAATTCCCAAAACAATACTAAAATGATTCTCATGCTTCTTCTTGGTCCCAGAATAAACCAGGATTTCATCCATATATACCATCACAAAGGATTCAAGATACTGGTGGAACACTCGGTTCATAATTTCCATAAATACTATAGAAGAATTCATTAACCCAAAAGACATGAGGAGATACTAAAAATGGCCTTACCAAATTTGAAAGACTATTTTCAAAACATATACCTCTCTAACTCTATCTTGATGATACCCAGAATGCATGTTAATCTTAGAGAACCACTTCACCCATTAATATGAACAAAAATGTAATCAATATGGTTCAAAGGTTATTTTTTCTTTATCACCACCTTATTTATCTTTTGGTAATAAATAAATAACAAGAGAGATCTTTTGGCCTTATTTATAAATAAAATTGTGTTGGACCAAGGTGGAATGCTATGAAAAATGAATCCTTTAGAGTCCATATTTTCTACCTATAAAATTATTTCCCTTAACTCAGTGGGGGACATATGATACAAGGGAAGAGTCTTCAATTATCTTCCAAGATACAAATCAATGGTAAAATCCATATCCCACATAAAAGTCAAACCCTAAAAATCTTTTGAAAATAAATCATGGAAATAATCAACCATAGGTGGTAATCCACCCCCAGGACTACTACGATCATCCTCTAGCATTACCGATGAGATATAAAAAACAAGACTACCCAATTCCAGAAGTGGAGGTCCAACACATCCTGTTTGAGGATACTATTCACCTTGAAAAAACTAGGTCACCAATCAGGTACCACAAAATTAACTCTTTATCGATAACAATTGATGTATTCCTAGAAATTAACCATTTAATACAAACTAAGTTTCACGTCAAATTGGTTCACTTCCAAAACTAGGAAACACCATTCCAGCTCAACCCCTGACAGAGTGAGTGCATAAGATATATACCTAAAACCTTACTCTCACTTCTTATAAAGAGTAATTCCCAACCCCATCGCATACGACATATGCTCTGATAGAAAACTCAACACTCCCAAAAGAAAGGTAGAAAAGAAACAAATAGAGGAACCATTATCAAACGAAACTAAAGTTATAGATGATGCAATAAGAATCATACCTCAAACTATAGCAGGTCCTATATCTGATTCTACTAGTGCTTGCTCCCTTGAATGAATATGCCTCATCACTACCTGATACTGTGATCAACCACTGACTTGTGACTCTACATTGAACCAACTATTCCTAGAAGATTATCTATCCCAACTGACATGACCACCAAAAAAAGAAACCACCATCCTAGTTATCTCTAACTAGGATGTCATTCCCCTAATGGATGCTGATGACGCACCATATTTTTAGGGATGTATTACTCTATGAAATCACTTCATGTTCCCCGTATATCCACACTGATGGAAAGGTATAGATGTGGATGAAAACATAGATCACACACGTCCCACCTTTCCAAACTGATGGAAAATGGCTAATATAGCATCTAAAGAAATAGATGATTATCGTCCATAAGGATATCCTAAACAACCCCCCCACTACTTCTCCTACTCATCTTGCTTCCTATTATTCTTAGGTGAACTGACATTACCTGGGAACACTATTGACACTGACCTAGAGAAGGAATAATTTCTACCATGATTAATCTTTGACATTAAAGCACAATTAGCCACGACAAAATTAGCCTTGAACTTAAATAGGAAGACATGAGATAAGGTATCTAGATGCAATCCCATTTCAAAATTTTGAGCCTTTTGATGCTCATTGAAGACCACCTCATGTGTGAACTAAACCAACTCAGTGAAATGTTTGGAATATACTATTACAACCCATCCCCCTAGGGAAGATCCAAAAAAATCATAGGTCATAGAAAATTCTAAGTCTTAAGGTTATAATACTCTTGATGATGACCATGAAATCCTTCCAAACCATCATCTCATGCTTCCTATCCTAAACCATAGAGTCCCACCACATTCGACTAGGTCCTTCTAATAAGAACTATGCAGATTTCACCTTTACCACATTAGGAGTGTCAATAAACCCAAACATCCTTTCAATATTCTCAATATAATCCTTTGATACTTGAGGATCCACTCTACTAAAGAAGGAAGGAGGTTCTGTCTTAAGGAACTCCTAATATGTTTCTATTCTAGGACCTAGTTTGGCTACACCAATGTGAGCAGGACCATATAATTCTCTATGACCCGAAGCATGGACACCCCAAAGCATAACTTACATGAGTCTCTGATCAACCAGTGAGGGAGAAATCTCTCCAAAATCTTCCCAAAATTACGTAGTGAGTCTTTGGGGAGGCATCTTTTTAAATTATGTAACTACCATAAGAAAATCCATCAATACAACTTTCTAAAAAATCAGCAATAATAACAAATCTCAAACACTTATATACATCAATGCAAAACTTTATCCATCATAATAAATATTTAAACCACTTCACCCCTACCATGAGTCCATACACAGTTTACAACTTGTACGTATCACCTGGGGGATAAGTTATACCAAATTTCGAACATCCCTTGGAGACCCAAGGTCTGTAACGAGGTGTGTTGGCCAGACATCCCACTTGACACCAGAACCTCAATCCCCGACATCCTGGCTCTTATCTATCCATAAACGTCCCAAATATCATGATCGAACAAAATAGAGGAACCTCATCTTATACCACTTTTTCACAAACCAAGTCGGGGTTCCATCCAAACCAACACCCAACCCGACCCGCAACATGGCTCGAAGGGCATTCTCGATCTCCCTGGTCTGAAAACTAGTTCCAAGGTATCAAAAATACACTTTTGGGAATGAATTCACCCATTATAAGAAACAATAAATAAGTCTCAATTATAAAACATAACACCATGATCAACATCCATAACCAAAAGAGATACAACAATTTATTTTAAACATTGTATAACATTAATAAAAAACCAAAATAATAAAATACGAGGGGAACTAACTAAACCATAACCCAAAGCCTCCATGAAACAAGAGTTCCAATACCCTCAAGACACCTATACAAACACCTATAACATTGGAACAATATTAACCGGATCCACCTTCACTACCATGATACATCTTTCCTTTTATAGGGTCAAACATAAAAAAGTCTACACGCACCAACATGTGTATATAGGGTGTGATCTAAAGCCTAGTATAATTCCACCCCAATAGAAGATTAAATGACATAACATTTGAAGAAAAAACACCCTGAAATTTATACTAAATGATTTGTAAACATTTTTATTAAAAACATTTTAAGGAATGAATTTTCAAAGAAGCATTCTTTGAAAATAAATATAAGAATAAGGTCCACATTATACTGATGGTAATAACCACATCACAAGATAACACCATGGGTAATCCCAAATGTCTCAATTACATGTGGGACCCTAGAAAATTTGTATCTTGTTGAAACATGGTATAACACCCATATCCAAAAATGTCATTGTGCATGATCCACTAGAGAGGAATGCATCCAAAATTCTAGTGGATACCAACATCATCATAATTGATTTATCTTTGTATCATCAATATTGGTTAGAATAAACCAGGCATTGGCCCCGCCGATCCATCTAGGGTATTAGTCCTTGTTCACCCACCTAGATGCCTAAAAATCCAATTATTCTCAATTTCCATTTCATAAGTCAAATTATTCACCACTTTATATACACACATTACGAAATATAATTTGACTTGAAAAAAACCATTTTTCATCAGAAATACCTCTTTAAAATACATATTCACATGAAATCCATTTGGTAACACACTTTACAGCACATGAAAAATTTATAGAACACCTTTGAGAAGTTCAACAAGGGATCACACATAAAACATAACTAATTTCTTTGATAAAATCCTCCTTCAACATAAACGCACCTCAAAACCTTTTGAAAACTCATTTTACACATTTCAACACAATCTATAAAACATATTCTAGAAGAAAATAAAGAATACCAAAATTATCTAATAATGCTAAAACCCGGAATCAGCTTCCTCAAGCTCGGTAACATTCTGAATATAGTGGAAACCCACAACTTCACCACAAGAGGACTCCATAATGTAAAGATAAAACCATAAACACCAATATGTAAGCCAAAGAACCAAGGTTCAACCAATTTTATGGTAACCAACAGACTAGAGAGATAATAAACCAATAAAGAGGAAGGGAAACACTAGAAGAATGAAGAAATCTCGGAATAAAGGGATAACATATTAATTTATTGAATATCCACACCAAATCCAAAAAATATTGGAAGACCAAGGAGGCCAAGTGGGAGATGAGGAGGCATGTAGGGTTGTAAATCACGAAAGGTTCTAATTATGGGTGATTTGGGGTTAAAATAGGTGTAAGAAACAAATTCACCTCTATTTATAACCTCGAGATGCCTCATGTTTAGCCGGAATGGTTTTCCAAACTGTGCAGAAACTATGCAGTATCCATGATCTAAGAGGAAATCATCCGCCCGATTTCTTGGAGGAAGGATCATGCCCACGTGGAAATCCATGCATCCTAATGAGATCCAATGACTAGAGTGCTTGGTTTCCACTGGTATGGTGCACAATTTACCCTTACCATGCACCACCTCCTTTTGGGTCCAAAAACTCAAATTTTAACCAAAAAATCCCATGGAAACCTAGGTATAAACATAATACAAAAAATAAACAATGGATTGCCTCAAAATAAAATTATAGTTGTTATAGGTAGTGTATATATTTGTGTTTGTTTGTGTGTTTATATCTGTGTGTGGAAGTATGTATAAGTGTATATTTATATTTAATCTTACTAACAGGTAGGAATATGTACTCTCAGTAACATGGGAGGAATTTTTCTTTTTTTTGATTTTAGCATATATAATCATCCTCACCACGGAGGAAAAAACATCTTATAGGAAGGAATTTATATATATAAATATATATATATATATATATATATCACAATAATATATATATATATATATATATATTCCTTCCTCAATAAAAGGTAATATTTAAAAATATTTACTAGTTCTCTATGTGTAAGAAAGACACACGCCTCGAGTAAGAACATTATTATCTTATTCAAATAATAAAATATAGTTAATAAACTTCAAGTGATTAAATTTAATCAATAAAAGCCTCCCATAACAATTAGTGTCATATAGAAATTCTAAAATTGATATCAACTAAAGGAAATAATGAACATTTCAAACTAGGAATGTTACATTACTTTAAAATCCATAAAAAATATTCTCAATGACCATTCTTTAGGGAACCCCCAATTAATGTCCTAACGAGAATCGATTTCCACTAAAAATTCATGATGTAGTCCACATTAAATTATGTTCATAGATAATTCCCTAATATAGCCAATTCAGGCATAATGTATATATATTAGTATATCACCATATGATTAAATTCTAATGCAAGTTAACCTAATGGCCATAGGGTCATCATGGCGAGTGATCGTGTCAAAGGGGACACCAATTCACACCATAGTTAAGGGTTTATAGAAAAGTAGGGTATACATTGTTTAACCCAACAATTAATATGAAAGGAATGTTATACCATGGTTTAATCATCACTGGTAAGCATGGTTATAAGAAAAGATAGACATTCAAGTCATTAAAACCTAAGAAAAAATAATGGAATTAACTATAAAGTTCTCTCATCACAGGAGTCCAAGCATATAAGCATAGGTGTGATTATTATGATCAATTACATATGGGTTGATATGGGAAAATCTAATTAGTGTTATTGAATTAATAAAAAAAATTATTAAATTTATTCATTTAGATAACCATCACCTTAGTATTAGTCGCTCTACCCCATGTCCCTTCAGTTGAAAAAAGTTGATAGTATAATAGAAAGATAAAACAGTCCACCACTTAATCATAGATAGATGTAAATTCTCAAGACTATAAGAGAATTGATTCCACTATTGACTTTCAACAAAACCTTAGGTTAAACCAAAATAGGAATTAAGTCAAATCACTAATTGAAAAAAATGAAATTGATGGATTTAGTTTTATCCTTACCTCAATAACATAAGGTGTCTAAAATGGATTTCTAAAATCCTAAACAAAGTAGAATAATATCTATAAAACAACATTAAAACCAGAACATATCTATATATTTAGAATTATTAATAAAACAAATAACAACAATTTTTTTCCCATGATAATCTAACCTATAGAATCTTTACACAAGAATTTGATTAATATCACTAAGAATCATATGAAAAAATCCATCCTCTAGAGGTACACCTGGATCATGGGAATGACATATTACTTTGTACGGACATCCTTAAACATGACTTCATACTAGAACCATGATTAATGGAGTTATAAAATGAGAGTGAGAATAGAACTGGCATGAATAGTTCTATTTATTTCAACAACAATGTACAACGGCAGAACATTTTAATATTGGAATCTAAGAGCCTAATGTACATTTATAAATTTATATTACATATTTTTCAAATTTTTTAACATTTAAAATCCCTTAAAACATTCATTTAAATCACTATAATATTTTTTTGTCATTAAAGCATTCATTTTATGCATTAAAACTCCTCACAATCTCATCCTATGATGAAAAACTAAATGTGATATAAATTTTAGATAATTCCTATTGATTCCAATGAAAAATTAAAAAAATGTGATTATCCTATATAATAACCATGATGATATTTTTTCTCATACTATGTCATAGTGAACTCCGGAATTAATCATAATGTGGTCTAAACCACATTTTCGTGATGGTTTCTTTATTTTGTAAATCCTTAAGTATTCCACATTCACTGATACCATAGAGATGTGGTTCACTTTTACATTATTCCACATAAAATGAAAATAATTATGCATCCAAATCAAAAAATACTTTTCAATATTTCGAAAACACATTTTTTAAGTTCCATCATTTATTTTCATCACATTTCATATTATATATAATAACTTCTTAAAATATATCTAGAACTTCTTCCAGAAATACCAAAAACACATTTAGGGTAGTTCTCAAAGTCTCATGAACTTGATCCACATTTACATACACATATAATGTGACCTCATGGACCTTTTCAATTTTGAAAACTAATATTAATTCTCAAATTCATAAATACAATAAAATAAAAACCTCAAGAAAAGCATCAATGATATATAATCTACAAATTAATTTATTGTGATCTCCATTACTAAAATGTATTTCTATACCCATGTCAAACAATTGAATAATAAAAAAGTATTAATTTTTATATGATTACTTTGTCTTAGAAATGGGGTACCCGCGGTACATGGAGAACATGAACCCCTTTTAGCTACTCATATACTTTCAATTATCTATGTACAGACTAGCTAGGTCAATGAATATATCACATTTAATTCACTATATATATGTTCATATAAAATGTCACTTTTGCATTAGATAGGAATAAATCATGTCTTTTGTAAGTGAATCCTTACACATCCTCTGTCTATCTCAATCAAGGTCCTAGAGGTCATACTGTTCATAGGAGAGGAAAAATACCGTCATGTTTAATCTCCAACAGATGACCTGATTAACCAAAAACCCAACCACTCATATTTAGAAAATATGAAAGGATTTCTTAAGAGTGGTGTTAAATTATAGAGGCTAACATACTATGTATATCACTAAACACAAAAAAAATGAGAAAATAATAATATGAAACAATAAACCCTTATATACAAAATAAAAAGTGTATAGATCTATATGTGGTATAGTTGGGGGTCCATAAACAGACAATACACATTATGTGACTCATTAACATATTTTATATCTATATGAAAATTTAAATGATGATAAAATTAACATTTCATAACATCTTCAGATACTATTTGGAAAAAAGTTTTTATATATATATAAATGGCATACCTTTAGATGTTAATTCACAAAAAAATATATTATGAATGTAAAAAATGGAGACTTCCTTTTGAATAATAATGATATATTTTAAATCATTAAACTCATTAAAGAAAATTATAAAAAAAACATTATAGGATTGTAATGACTCGTCTTGAACAAGAGTATGTTCACTGGATGAAAAAACTCTAGAGGAATCTATGGCCATGCGATTTTAATAGAAACAATCCTGAGATGGGTTGTAGTAGTTTTAAAGGAATTTCATGGACTTTTAATGGATATCAATACAGTTTCCTATCTTCTAGAAAATCATGAATCCAGTTAAATCATTAGAATATGGTAGTGTATGCATTGAATCACTATAGTCGTATTTTATGTAAAGAGATGAGGCATGGAGAAATTTTTTATGTACCAGTTATTTGAGGTTAATATAAGGAATTACATAAGGAAGTGGTTGTTTCCCATTGAAAATAATATAGCTATTCAAATGTTGTAGTTAGGTGGAACTAGATGAACAGGTGGGATCTTCTATATAAATGGGGTGGGACCAAATTTTGGGGGTTTCATTGAATACATGAATATAGAAATATACATGTATTTTGAGTCATAGTGATTGAAAATTATACTTCTGATCAAATTAAATCATAAATATCTTCACCTATTCATACATGATATAAATCTAGACAATGTAAAACCAATGTGTGTCTGATTTTATTTTATTCTAATATATGATTTTCTAAAATGCCTATATGAGTTTTGGTAAATATGTATTAAGTGTTCTTTTAGTTTCAATGTAGTTACATGGTTGAATTTTATTCTGTGATGTTTCATTACACTGAACATCCAAAGTACTCGTACAGGAAACCAATTTCTTCCATAGTGTTCTTCTGGTGATAAATTTACACTATTTGATGTTTTGATGAAATTCTCAAACATTGGTCATCTGTGTGATAAGGGATGTTCTAAGAGACTCAATAGTTCCCTAAATAATAACTCAGGTAACATTCTCACTTAAATTAACATGTTTTTTATTTAGTATAAATTATTATATCAAAATGTGATGGAATTATAAGAGAGAAATGTTCATATTGAAAAATTCAATGGGAATGAGTTTAGCTACTTAACGATATAGAGAGAGAATTATATCATATATAAATACTTATAAATTTATTTTAAAGGAGTCAAGAAAAAGATAATGTGGAAATAATAATTGGAAAATAATGAATGAAATGTTTTAGGAGTTGTGAGGATTCCATCAGCCTAGAATAAAACATTGCAAATCAAGGAAAAATGTTTTATTGGAGTTAATATCATCTATGGATGACATATGTGAGAAGTCTACAACATTAAACATGGTTTTCTTAATGTAATAACTATTCATCATAAGGATATCATAGGGGGGTCTAATGATGATCATGTGAATGAACTCAATTTGATCGAGTTCCAACTTGGGTTTGTGAAGGTATCATTTAAAGATAGTGGGTCCACAATACTACCATTTTCCTCATTACTAGAATAATGGGAGGGTTTGGTAATTTAAATATATAACTCTAGTAGTTAATGATATTTTATCTACAGTGAAATTAAATAATTAATTTTGAATAATGATCTCTATTAGAGGGATACATCTTCATGTTCTAGAGATACATTGAATGACAATGTAAGAAGGTTTACACCTAATCAAAGAAGTCATAGGTGATCAACATAGAAGTATAGAGAGAGGATTAGAGGTTAATCTGTTGGCTGGCCCAACCTTCTGGAATTGTGGGAAGACTTGTTACCTAAATAAATATTATCACAGGCATAAAGGAAATTCCGAAGGACCTTCTTTTTTAGGATTTAATCTGATGAAGTCAACCACTAAAAGTTGTTCAAATATACTCAACAGTGTAATGAAATTAGTTCAATCATGGATCATAGATTATATGAATCTTTCTATTACCCTAGTGAGAAATAATACATAAAAAATTATGTATCTAGAAACTTTTGTAATGTTCTTCTAGGTGATGATCAAGATATTGACATAGTGGTTATGGGAGATGTAAAATTTCAGAGGAAGAATTGTACTATCCTTTAGATGAAAAGGGATAGATATATTTCAAATCTCTAATGTAATCTGATTTCAATAAATTTTTTGGATGAATATTGAAATGGAAGATGTTTTTTCAATTGAGTGTGTAAAAATGTTGAAGGCTCACTGTCATAGTTAGAGTTGTAGATAATTCCATATTTTATTTGATTGGAATACCAATCGGAGATACACTTTTGTGAGAATCAACATATTAAATGTTATATTTGTGGTACAAACATCAAGAGAATATCAATAATAAAGGTATGAATGTTCTAGTAAAAAAATTATGGATAACATATAATTTAGGATCTATGATAGTTGTATACATAGAAAATAGTAGAATGTGTATTTTAATATTACCCTAAGAACACCAAATACTGGAAACTAGAGCCTGTGCATATGGAAATATAGGGAAATTCCCTAATTAAATATCATGAAGGTTCAAAATATCTATAGAATTAATTTCTAAATCCATAAAGATATTATGGATATAAATTTTAAAAAAATAAAGTGTTTGGAGTGTTTGTGAAATGAAAGGATATGGTTGGAATGAAAATTGAGTGCAAGCTAAAATGGTTGATATTAGAAAATGGATTTGATTGCAGTACAAGATGTTCTCAGAACATATATAGTCATAGAATAATTAAGAATGAGAATATTGGTCATGGGATACCTGAGAAAAAATTCCATATTTGAATGGATGAATCAGAAATTTATGGAAGGTAAATATAGAATGAAGCTACATTCATTAATGAAAAAGGTTTTTTTGGTGAAAGATATTTGTACTGTTTCTTACATAATCAATTAGATCCCATAAACAACAACGTGATAGGAATTATTGTAAACACTATAGCCCTGAACAATATTTAATTTAGCTCATCTCAAGATGTTTGTATGTCTAGACTTGATTCATGGGGATTATAAAGATAGAAATAACCTTAATACTAAATACTATGAATTATTAATTATAGGATATGGTGATGAAGTCCTCAAGTTTCAACTTTTGGGTAAGGAAAATAAGAAATGAATCACAAGTAGAAACATTCTATTCAATGAGAAAGTCATTTGTAAGGATATGAACATGAATGAAAAGTTTATTGAAACTGATGAATCAATATATTCATGTGAATATAAATGGAAGAACCAAAAGATCCTAAATTCTTGAGAATATAGATGGTAATGAAACTTTTGTAAGTATGAATATTATAGAGGATAATTCAGTTTGAATTGCTGAGATATCAAGAGTGAGGCCATCGAAAGATGTACATGAAATCTCATGAATTATTTGGGTGAATTAATTTTTTAGGATAAAATTCTATAGTTTTAAGTTTAGGGAATAACACAACCATAAGTATAATTAGAGGTCAAAAATGGTCATATTTTCATTATATAAAAATAAATATGACTTGAAATTCACTATTTTAATGGATGGGGGAGAGATATAAATCCTTAAAGAAGTACATAAACATTATGATTTAAGTGACTAGGAGTTGACCATGCTAGAGGAGTTGGATTCACATCACAAGAGTAATACATGGGAGCTATCAGAATTATAAACTAGAAATAGGGAACATAAAAACAAGTGGTTCTTCTAGTTAAAATATAATGTAGATAAATATAATATATAGAAGGTGAGGATGTTGTTCCATGCATTTTAGTATCAGTAGGTAATTGAATTTTCAGAAATCTTTTCTCTAGTATTAAAGCATTATACCATTCAAGATATGATGAGTTTAGTTTCTTATGGAGGTTTAAATCTAGAACTAATGGATTGGAAGTTAAACTTTCCACATTGATATCTAAAGGAGAAAATATAAAAGAATAATCTTATTCGTTTCATGGATGATACAAATTAGGACTTAGATTTTAATATAAAGAGAATGATATGTAGGTTTAAATATTCACCAAGATAGTGGAAGTAGAAATTTAACTCATTCATGGATGAGATAGGTTACATAAAAATAAGCTAATGTCACTACTTCTACTGGAATGAGTTTATAGATGTGAAATTCATCATTTTTCCTATACATGGATGACTTAAATTAGGTGGGACCATAAACTGAATATATTTAAGAGAAAAATAAAGAATTATCAAATGAAATTTAAATTAAATACCTCAGTGAAGTAATGAGAAAATTTGGAAAACATATAGTGTGATATTGGAAGAGTACATGTTTGGTTTAATCCGAAAACTAATTTGTTTGAAAGATCGTTGAATTTTTTTGAATAATATGATGAAATAATGTTTTAATTATTATTATTGATCACTTTATACGTTTTATGGATGAAGGACCATGAAATGAATATGATTACAAGCACATTATGAGAATACTTTATGATTTAGTAATATGATGTCTTATGTACGCCATATTGTATGTAACAAACCAGAATTATATAAATGAAATTTATCTTATTATAATGATATTATATACTATAAATAACATAAAAAAACTTAAATTAAAAAATTAAAACTTGAAAAATTAATAATTAACGAAATAAGAATCATTTTTAGAAATTAAATAACCTACTTTATTTTTCAAAGTGCTATAAAATCTATTATACTTTTGAAATCGTGTTTTTGTCGAATAAATGATCATTTGAAAAAGAAATTAAAATATTTACATTTATATAAATTTCCTTCCTAAATTTTATTTTTGTTTTTTAATTTTTCATGTCACAGAGTGTTACTGTGTTTTTTTTAATTTTACTAAAATAGCTGAATTTTCTGTGAATAATGAAATACAGTAATTTACGGTATATAACATTATATTTCAAATACACTATTTATTAAATATTTTCTAATTTAAGAAACATAATATACAAATATCCTTATCTCTTTACTATATCTAGTTATGTGAAAAAAATATTCATATTCTAGAGGAAAAATAAAAAACCAATGAATAAAATAATCAAAAAACACTCCTCTCATCCACTATAAATACCACCCCACACCACCTCTTTTCTTGACTCATCAAAAGCTTCAAATATTGTCCAAATTCATCCCAAAACTCTCCCCAGGTCTCTCCCCCATGTCCGTGATCATTTTTTCTTAATATAAGTCCAAAAATCAATTTCCCTTATGAGTTTCTCAAGGAGAATAATTCAAGAGGTAAAATCCACTTTCTTTTTCTTTTATTTTCATTTAAATTTATTTTATTTTATTTTTCTATCCTCACCTCCCAAGATCCAAGTGACATGATAACTACTGTATGTTTTATATATTATAGAGTTATTTTTTTAATAAAAAACCCCTCATCAATTCTCTTCCCCTCACTTTTTGTTCTAAAAATTAAAACATCATTCGTGATGTGTTGATTTATCGCATTCAAGGATGACGAGTTTTCAATTTCTATTACCACTGTAAAGGATTTTTATAAAATAGTTTATATGGTTAAAAAATATTGTAATATATTTATTACACCTTATTTTATGTTCTATAATAAAAAGACACATATATATAATATTAATTAATAGAATAAAACTACTTTGTGATGAGAAAAAATGTGCAAAAATAATCTAAACGGTTATCATCAATGTTTTATCTAGAGAATAATAGTTGAATACAAAAAAATGATATATAAGACTATTTAATATTATATAATTTAATTGATAACATATAATTTAAATTATGGGAAACTATTCTAAATTGAAATTATCTCTCATATACGTAAACAAGTGAACCAATCATGAAAACCAAGGAAACAAACACCCCTGAATGGGAAAATTTAATCTTCTAACTCATCAAAAAGGAAATAAATAAACTTAATAAAATTATAATAAATAAAAAAATGTGTAAAATATTATTAATTAAATAATTAATGGATTTAATTTCATTATCTAGGACATTAAGTTCTAGTGCTAAACACTTTCAGACATAAGGTAAGGGATTCCTTCTTCACCTCCATTTTTTCCTTTGCGTTACAATTTCTCTCAATCTTACCCAATGTAATTATTATTTATTTTTAATTAATTATTATAAATTCTATTATTATGTTAATAAATAATTTAACTAGATCATATCATCCTTATATTACGGGGAAATACATGTTTTTGAAAGGTTACCTTCTCAAGTCTTCCCGATAACCAAGCCCGATCAAATTGAACTTCCGGATTTATTACCCATTTTTAAGTGCACCCCATAATATTTTTTAAGAAACAATTATTTTTCTAAATCCCTTAACGTTTTCATGAAAATATATCTTGATTAATTTCTTATTTTATACATGAAATTATTTCATTCACGTCTTAAAGAATCATTAGTATTTTCCTTAAACTGCACTACAATGTTTTATTTCTAATGTTTCTTAAACAAAAGGTTTAGATATTATGACTTAATTTTGATATCACAGACCATTATCTATACCTATTTTTTCTTATAAATGTTCATGTATGATTTAAATCATTTATTTCATGTACACCATTATTATATTCAATTTTTGTTGTACATTTTGACTAGATTATGATACCCAATTGTTTCAATCAGTAACCATTATGATTATGTTTGATTCCTTATTTATGATTCCTCATGTGACAAACATATTCATGAACATATTATGATGACTTCACCTAGATATATCTCAATTTAATTGGGTAATTTTTATTCTCATGAGATGTCATGTGCAATAGTCTTGGTGGTTAGCCTTATCTTGTGCTCTTTCAAGTGCAATAGTCTTGGTGGTTAGCCTTGACTCATGCTTCTATATGTGAAATGGTTTCGGTGGTTAGACATGGATCATGATTATATCATTTATTATTTTATTACCACATTTCTATGTTTCCATGATTACAAGATCCAATATTCTGTATGTTATTCTTAAATATTTTTATTCATGTTCTATGATTTTTTATGTCATCATGTTATGCCTTCTAATCCATGTTCTATATTTATTCTTATAATAATTACCTTAATTATATTTTTACCTCATACATTTATTCATGTATTCCCCAGGTTATGCTATGAATATGTAGGATCTAAAAGGAAGTTAGTATCTATTTTTAGAGATTAAATAGAATATATTTTTATTTCGGTTTCATGCCTTCTAATTATGTATCTAATCATCCAAAGACATTAGACTTTAAGATACATGTCTTGTATTTGATGTTTAATTGTACTTAAAATATCACAAAAATATATGTAAATGGATAGGTCCATTATTTTTGGTTTTATGTGATGGTCTAGTTATTTTTGGAGATTTTACTATAGCACTTCAGTAAGAACCCATGTGATTATTCTATCACCATGGATATCCTAGATTAAAACTTTGGGAATAACAAGTTAGGATTTAGTTTTCATTTACAATTTTATTCTTCTATTTTTAATGTTTTTATTTTTATTTAATTTTTATATATGTATTTAATCCCCTTTAATGGTAATTTCTTTTCTTAGTTAATGGCTAGAAATAGGATAACATGTGCCAACAATCAATACGACAGTCAATGTGATGATTTCCAAAATAAAATTCCAAATATGATGGTAATGGGTGGTCAATAATTCATGATAGTACTTTCTCATCTAGATCATGTTTTTAATAAAAAATTGAATCACGTGGAACTCAATACTTATCTTAAGAGAGAGAAAGTTGTAGTATAATCCTTTATGTGTCAATGGCCTCTTTTGTAGTGGAAATCCGGATGATACCCTCCTCATAGAAAAATGTATTAACTTTATTGAGAATATATTCTCTATTATCTAGGGATCATAATAAGAGGAATTTATGTTGGTAAAATATCATTTTGATGGGGGGGGCTGATCAATGGTGTACAATGATAGAAAAAAGTCCAATGATGAAATTTATTCCATGGATTGGGAGGAATTCATGCAAATATTTTTCTATAAATATTTTCCCTAAACCATCCATATTAAGATGTATAGAGAGTTCATCAGACTGACATAGAAGGAAATTAGGTCTATCATAGAATAAAAGGTTACCTTTATAAGGCATGAATGATATACCTTTACCTTTTCTTTAACACTAAAATCAAGGAGGATCACTTCTTTAGTAGACACAATACTGGCCTACGAAAAGCATTGGAAATTTGATACATTGATTGTTATGGGAAGATTTTCCACTGTGTCCTTAAGGTTGAAATGGATATCAAAGACTCTCAGTGGTATTGTTTTCCTGGAGATAATATAGAGAAAATGGATTTTAATATGGTATGATCAAAAGATAAATCTCATGATAGAAAGAAAACCCAACATCCTGCATGTTAAAATTGTGGGAAGAAGCATCCTGGGAACTGTTTAAAGGGAATATAAAAATTATTAAACTATGGAAGAATAGGGAATCTAGTAAATAACTACCGAAGGGATGTGAAGAATCCAAATAATATGTGAAAAAGAAATGGAGGGTTTATATCAACACTTAGGATATAGTGTAGTGTTTAAACTGTAGGGAACATGGGATTTATGCGAACCATTTCCCTAATCCAAGGGTTTTTTTGGGAAATAAAAAAAAGGTAGTAAGGAAGGTAATATTATATCACTACTGGTGACATGGTGAATTATTATGATGTTGTGATAGGTAAAATGGTTATTAATTTAAGAATAATGAATATACTATTTGATTTTGGTTCTATAAATTCCTTTATATCTAGAAATTTTAGAAGAACTATCCAGCCACCACCACAAAATATAGATTTTGCGTTATCTATGAGAAAAAAAATGGGGAAGTTATTGCATTCAAAGAAGGTTAATAATTTTGAAATGAACCTCCTAGAAAATATTTTCTAACTTCCTTTGGTGGATTTTGATGCTATATTGGGCTTGGATTTATTGTCTTTAAAAAAATCCATCATTGAAAATCAGGAAAGGGATATCACTCTTCACATCCAAAGGTATCATCCAATTCTATAAAAGTATAAGGAGGAGGATGAATCTCTATCAGAACTAATGTATATATTGGGTATATTATTGACTTATTATCAAGAATTTATATCTCAAATGATTGAGACAAAGGAGAGGATTGTGCTTCATTACATTCCCATTATTAGGGACTACACTAATGTTTTCCCAAAAAAATTTTCTTATCTTCATCCTAACCAATAGTTTGGGTGATTGATTGAAATTATAACAGGATCTCTTTCTAAATCAAATACACCTTATTGAATGTCCACCAGTGAGTTGGAGGAAGTAAAGAAAAAGCTATAGCAGAATCTAGACGAGGGTTTTATACGTCTGAGTGCTTCACCACAGGGTGCGCCAATCCTATTCATCAAGAAGAAGGATGAATCAATGTTCCATTGAATTGATTATTGTGAGCTCAAAAAAATCAGGATAAAGAACATGTATCCCCTTCCATGGATAGATGACTTGGTCGATTAACTGCATTGGCCCATGTATTTCTCTAAGATGGATCTTTGGTCAGGATATCACCAATTAAAGGTGATGAATGAATATATTCCTGATACTACCTTTTTAATGAGGTATGAACATTAAGAGTTCATAGTTATGACATTTTGACTCACAAATTCTCTATAAATATCAATGTACTTAATGAAAATATTATTTATATATTACCTTAATAAATTTTTGGTAGACTTTATTGATGAAATTTTGATATACTTCAGGAGCAAGGAGGATCCTATGGAGAAATTGAAAACTATAATAAGACTTTGTCAATAAAGAAACTATATGAAAATTATGGTAAATGTGAGTTCTAGATACAGGACATATCATTCATGGGGTATGTTGTCACTAGAAAAGGATTATCTATAGACCCTTCCAAGAATAAGGAAATATAAGTGTGGCCTAAGACAACAATTGTAATGAATATCTATAGTTTCTTTGGTCTATCTAGGTATTACCATTGATTTGTGACAAAATTCTCTTGATTTTCAAACCCAATAACCATGATTACTCAGAAGGGAGATAATTTTTTTGGACCATTGAAAGTGAATTCTTCTTGAAAGAGTTGAAAAGGTAGCTTATCCTTACATGAGTTTTCACTCAATCAACATGTGTGGAACTCTTTGTGGCATAAAGAAATGCTTCAAAGAAGCGAATAATTTGTGTAGTTTTGAAAAATGATAAGTTGATAAACCATGCCTCAAGGCAATTGAAAATACATGACATAAACTATCCCACATATGATTTGGAGTTGGTGGTTGTGATCTTTGCATTAAAAATATGGTGACATTACCTTTATGGGGGGAAGTGTGGGAAATATACTAATCCCAAAATCCTAAAATATATATGCACACCATAGGAGCTTAATATACACCATCAAATATGTGTAGATAACATAAAAAATTATGACTTCTCAATCCACTACAATCTTGTTAAATAATATAAGGTGGGAGATTCTTTAATTAGAAAGGATTATGTATCTTTATCAATGATGATTATTGAGAAGGATACAATCTTATTAGACCTAAAAAGGATGTGCATGAGAATTGTTAATGAAGGTTAATCATAAATCCATTCTCAAATGATTTATCAACCACCCCTTATGGAGAAAATAAAGGATACAAAAAGAAATGATGAGTAAATTCAGAAATTAGAGGAATCTATGAGAAATGGGAAATCCTTAGAGTTTAAATGGATGTAGAAGGAGTTTTGAGATTTGGGCCATGAGTGTGTGTACCATCCAATTAAGAGATAATGAAGTAGCTTCTGAATAATGCACATATCTCAACCTTCTCTACTCACTGAAGGGGCACAAATATGTATTTAGTTATTCAAGAGAACTATTGGTAGAACAATAGGAAGAATGAGATCATTGAATATACATCAAAGTGCCTAGTGTGTCAAAAAGTGCAGTCTAGAAGGAATAATTCTTAGGGGTTGATGCAACAATCACCCCTTCCAACATGTAAATGGAAAAACATCACCATAGACTTTGTCTCTAGACTTCAAAATACATCTAGAGGACACAATATTATATGGGTTGTTGTGGGTCATCTTATGAAGAGATCTCACTTTTTCACAATTTCATACGAATTTTCACTCAAAAAACATGCATTGATATACATAAATAAAGTGGTGAGGCTTTATGGAGTACCACTGTGGATTGTATCGATAGAGATACAAGATTTACCTTAAACTTCTCTAAAAGTATCCAACATAATCTATACACTGAGTTGAACTTCAGTATGCCCTATCATCCTTAAAATCATTACCAATCTGAGAAGACTATTTAGACACAAGAAAACATATTAAGACCATGTTCTATAGATTTAATGGGAGGATGGGATAAAAATTGACCTTTTTTAAAGTTCTCTAAAAATAATAGTTTCTAATAATGCATCAAAATGTCTCCATATTAAGCCCTCTGTATGAAAAGATGCAGAATGCTGTCATGCTGGGATGAAGCTGAACATAAGTTGTTAGGACATGAAATAGTTGAAGAAATGGTGGAAATGTTGAAAACCATTCAGTAGTATATCTGGGAATCTCAAATTCAATATAAGATCTATATATACAATAATCGATGAAACATGGAGTTTGAGGTTGGCGACATGGTATTCCTCTACATATCTCTATATAAGAGGATCACAAGATTTAGGATGAAAGGAAAGATGAGTTCCTGGTACATTGACCCCTTTGAGATATTTTATCATGTCTAAGCTATGGTGTATCAACTATCACTTCAACCAATCATGTCTTTAGTATATGATGTATTCCATATATCCCTATTGAGGTAGTACATACCAGATCCCTCACATGTACTGAATTCAGAGGTGGTATAGTTGAAAAATGATCTCTCTCACAAGAAGAATCCAATGAAGATCATAGACTATAGAGATAAGGTTCTACACATCAGTACCAAACACCAGTTGAATATACTATAGAGGAACCATAATTATTAAGAGGCAACTTGGGAACCAGAGGAAGTAATAATGGAGATGTACCCTCACATGTTCCCCATTAGTTTGTAAAATGAAATTTTGAGGGTGAAATTTCATAAGGGGGAAGAATGTAATGACTCAGAATTCTATCAATCAAATTTCCCTTATTATAATTATGTTATATATTATAAATCACTCAAAATCACTTAGAGGAAAAAATTAAAAACTTTATAAATAAATAATGAATTAAATAAGAACAATTTATAAAAATTATGGAACCCAAACAAATGGAAAAGTAACATGTCCTTTGGAATAGTAATGCAAACTTTAGGAACAGTATTACATCCAATGGAATAGTTACTTCACTTATTAAAGTATAAATAAAATTTAGATATATTATAATTTAAAACAATATACATTTATATCAAGTAATAAGTAAATAGATGTTTTAAAAATGATAAATTAAGTATAGAAATTTTTGTGATACATAAATGTTAATTTAGAAATTTTAAATAAATATAATTTTTTAAAAAAATATATTCATAAAATATATTCATAAATAAATATTATTTCTTCTTATGATTGTAATATAATTTTATGATACCTTAATTTTTTTCAAAGTGTTATAAAATCTATTATAATTATAATTATTTTTAAATAAATGATAATTTTAATTAAAAATTTAATTTATAATAGTTATAAATTTTTTTGTAAAATGGAGTACATATTTTAATTCTACTCGTTGAAAAATTATTAGGGTGAATTTTTGGGATTTCTCCAAAATAGTTGAATTTTCAGATAATAGTGATATACGATAATTTACGGTATATAACATTACATGTTAAATACACTATTTCTTGAGTAATTATTGATTTAAGAACCATAATATATAAATATCATTATCTAATTAATATATGAAATCATGGTAATCAAACAATTCAAAGTCTTGAACCAAAATAATAAACTAATGAATAAAATAATAAAAAAATACTCTTCTCCTCCACTATAAATACCACATCTCACCACTTCTTAACCTCACACATAAAAAGTATGGAAGATTTTCCAAATTATTCCCAAAACTATTCTCAAGTCTCTCCTCCACATGTATAGTTCTATTCTTCTCAATAAAAGATCAAAACTCAAGTGCATCAAGGATGATTACAAGGAGAATAATTCAAGAGGTAAAAACATATTTCCTTTTCTTTTATTTTAATTTCAATATATTTTCTTTATTTTACTATCCTCAAAAATCATGATAAAAGTGACATGATAACTCCATTATATTTTATATAATTTAATTTAATTTTTTAATGAAAAAACTAATCATTAATTATCTTCACATCTCCTTCTGTTCTGAAAATGAAACCATCAATTGTGATGTGTTAATTTATTGTATTAAAGGATGACGTGTTTTAAATTTCCATTACCATATTCAAAGTTTGTAATAAAACCATTATTATGGTTAAAAAATAATTTAATATAAGAATCATAGCTCATTTTATGTTTTTTTAACTAAAACATTTACATAATATTAATAAATAAAACAAAACTAGTTCGTGATGATAAAAAAAATACCAAAATAATATAAACAGTTATCATTAATGTTTTATCAAATAAATCATCATCACATTTAGAAAAAAATGATGCATAAGCCTATTAAATATTATATAAGTTCATTAATAACATATTATTTTAATTATAGAAAACTATTCCCATTTTACATGATCTTTCATATATGTAAACATCTGAACCAATCACGAAAATCTTAGAATTGAACCCTCACAAATGACAAAATTGAATCTTATAACACACCAAAAAATCTATAAATTAAATTAATAAAAATACATTAAATAAAATAAAAATGTAATGTGTTATGATTTAATTAATTAATATTTTTAATTTCATTATCCTAGACATCGAGTTCAAGTGCATGACACATTCCAACATAAGGTAAGGAATTCTTTCCGAACCTCAATTATTTCATTCAAGTTATGATTTATATCTATCTATCATAATGTAATTATTATTATTTTTACTTAATTATTATAAATTATATATATATGGTATAGAAACGTTTATCTAGATTATATCAACCTTCTCTTATGGGAAAATATTTTTTTTAAAATTATTCTATTCTAAATTCTTCCTAATATGAATTCCTGGCCAAAGGGAACTTCCCTATTTATTACCCATTTTCAAGTTCAATCCAAAATCAATTTTAACGAACCCCTATTTTTAAAAAATATTTAATTTTATCATGAAAAAATATCTTGGTTTATATAATGTTTTATATAAAAATATATGTCTTAACCATTTTAAAGAATTATTAATATTTTAATTAAATCGCACTAAAAGATTTTATTTATATTGTTTCTTAAACACTATTTTTACATGTTGTGACTTCAGTTTGAAATAAATTATCATTATATATGACCATTTTACCTTATTAATGTCCACGTATGATTTAAATCAATTATTTTATATAGACCATTATGATATTCCCCTTTGTTATTTCTTAGGATATGATTATTCTACCCAATTCTTTCTATGGGTAACCATTATGTTTATGTTTTATTACTTATGTATGATTAATAATATCGAACACATATTCACGAACATGTTATTGTGGGTTCCACTATATAGAACTCAACTTAATTGGGTAATTTTTTGTCTCAGGGGGTGTCATGTGCAACGGTATTGGTGGTCAACCTTGACTCAAGCTCCTTCATGTGAAATGTTCGTGGTGGTTACACATGACTCCAACTCCTTCATGTGAAATGGTCTTGGGGGTTATCCTTGGATCATTCTTATATCATTTTGTATGTTGTATCCACATTTATTTGATTCTATGATTACATTATCCCATGTTTTGTATGTTATGTTCTATATGATTATTCATGTTCCATGACTTTTTATGTCATCATGTTATGCCTTCAAACATGTGTCCTATTATTTATTCTTTTTCTTATTCCATTACAGGGTTTTTTAGATCATACCTTTATTCAAATATTCTCCATGTTATCCTTTGTATATGTAAGAGATAAAATAAATTTATGATCTATTTATGGAGATTAAATAAAAGATGTTTTTATATTGGTTTCATGCCTTCTAATTATGTATCTAATAATCCAAAGACACCGAATTTACAATGCACAGTTTTTATTTGGTGGTTAATTATGATTTAAATCATGTAATAATATTTTTAAAATGTTAAGGCTATTATATTTCAAACATGATCAGATCTCTTCAAAGTAGTGGGAACTATCAGTGGGTTTATTTAAAATATTGGGAAAAAACCTCAGGAATATATAGAGTGGATTCTAAGATATCTGAATGGAATGGAAAATAAACCCCCTTCCTTTATATATTTTTATCAATTTTTTGGGTATGTTTTTAACAACCTAGATACTGATAGAATAATTTGTTTTTATATTTATTTGTATTCTTGAATGAAATAGTTAGATTCAGTATAAATTTGTTAAACAATTCTTAAAATAAACAGTTTCATTAAACTAATTTATTATATGGTTATATTTAAAAGATTTATTTTCAAATTATATATTTTTCACTTGAAAACACTAATTTCATTTATTAATAATTCATGTCAAAATTATCATAGGAATATATATTTTAGAATATTCTGAAAATATTAACTTTTTAGTGAATATTAAAATTATAGTTTTTATATAATATGGTATCTTTTGTGATATGGTCAAGGAATAAATATGATATAAAAATTTATTGAACATATTAAATTAATAAAAATGATATTATTTTATAAATATTATACTAAAATAATTCATAAAATGTAAATTATAATATATTTTATCATAAATATGAAAATACTTTTCAGTGTCGACATAGTGCCTACGTCGCATTTGAAAGTCACATTTGATTCCATATAGATAATAATTAAGAAACAAACAGTGTTTTCATGTTTTTTATTAAATATTATTAATAAATGATATATTTTATTAATATTTTGAATTTTAGAGTTCTATAAAAATAGTCTTATCCAAATGATTGGTCAATGCTTGTGAAATGTAAGAAAAGACAATTCAAATAAATAAAATAAGTTGTCTTCACATGGATATGAGTAAATATATTTAATTAAAGAATAAAAAAAATATTATATTGAGAGTAATTAATTTATTTTTTTGATTTAAATTTATTTTTATTGTTTATAGGTGAAATAGTTACCTTTTATGCTTATGTGACACTAATGTAGTACATCTATAAGGAAAATAAAAAAAGAAAATACAGTTATTTTAATAAAATTTATAAGGGACTTTAAATTTTAAAAAAATATTAAAATATTATTGTATGAGTAACTTTATACCATAGTCATCCTTGCGTCTAATTTAGGACATTTTAGATCAACTTGGTCTTAATTAAGTCCCTTATAGTGTTCTATTGAAATGTGTGACAAATTGTTCACACTATGGTTTCTAATTAGTATAAAAAAATTATATATGATTTTTTGAGAAGATATATTCAAACATAAATATAATTTGGAAATAAAATATATGTTTCTACATCATAGTGATTTATTTATAACTTTTAGTTATTAAATAATTACTTAATGATGAAGTAATTATTCAATTAACAGAAAAGACAAAAAAATTGTATTAAAAATATTAAAATATATATAATTTTAGATAATTAAGATGATAAATGAATTTAATATATAACAATGAAATTTATAAGATATAATAATATATAAGTTTTTAATTTTACTATTTATTAATATATTTTCAAAGTTGTAGTAATGAATAGTGTAAAATTTGAAAATAATGATATTTCATGAATATAATATTTTATTAAATTATTTTAAAACATAAAAATATTAAATATATCCAAAGGGGATAAAATAATGTGAAAAATTTCACCCCTATACATTTAGAGGATATCTGTAGTTATTTGGATCTAGAATAGTATTATTTTATTTTTATTTTTTGAGAAATTCCTAAATTTCCCCTCACCTCAATTATAAAAGGGAAATCCTTTATTCACATAGTTCTACCACCTTCAGCCTTATAGATCGAACATAATCTTCCAAATTATATTTTCCATTTCAAAATCCACAAATTAGAAGTATTAATTTAGAAAAACCACAATCCTTTTTCGGTCTTTAGGTGTTCAGAAAAGGGATTGTCTGATGAAAAGGAAGATAAAGTAACGTATGTGATGAGTCAGACTCAGGGTAAGGGAATTTTTTTAATGTATTATTTTTATAAGATAATTTTTTATTTTAATGGAAAATATTTATTTTAAATAATGATAGTAGATATATTAATCATATTTATTTATTTGGACATTTTATATAGTTTAATACGATCTTTGTTGTTAATTTCAAAGATTTTATGTTCTTGTCTTTTAAATGTAAGTAATTATTTTCGGGAAAAATATATTTAAAAAAAATTATATTTTTATCAACATTAGAAGTTATTAAATTATTCCATTCTATGAAAATAATATATGAAATATCTCTAAATGTTTTAAATTGGTTAAGAATGAGAACCAAAGATCTTCTAAAAATGGAATCTTCAAATTTAGCACTTGGGTATCAAATAAAGCAATGAACAATGGTGAGTGAACTCACAAACTCAGTGGGATGTTGTCCTAAAAGAGATAATTCTAGTGGACATAATGTTTTCTTAATATTTTATATGTGTCAATTTAATCCATACAATTATTATTATTTTCCATAGTTTTTTAAGGATAAATCTAATATTTTTTATCGATTTCTAAGTGATAAGTAATTTTATCGGTTTTTGAAATGTGTTTTTCATAAAATCCCATATTATATTTTTAGAGAAGTTATTATAATTTATTTTTAGTTGACATAAAATGTTTTTAATGGAATTTTCAAATTATTTTTCTCTAGTTTTAGAAACCCCTTTACTTGCCAATTTTATGCTCAACAAAACATTAAATTTTTTATAGGTTTAATATAAATTACAATGTAGCTTGTTTGTATTAGGAGGTTGTGCAAGAAAATAAATTTAGTTAAATTTTTTACCATCACGATAATTTCAATATATTTTATTCAAATTATCTAAAACCTAGATAAAAAAGGTCCTGGAATATATAAAGTATTATGTATTGTTTAGTTTATTTTTAAATAAAAAAATACAAAACATTTTTAATACTAAATCCATAATTTCGAGTTGAGGTGTTTATGTTTTTTATCAGATAAAAGGTCTAGATAAAATTTGTGATTACTCATTTTCATTTGAGAAAAAATATAAGTGATATAATTTTCTTTTGAACATAAAGAAAATTAAGTTCCCTTAAATGTTATAGTTTTTCATAAATTTGAATATGGAAATTCAGAACTTTCTTAAGTAAAATGAAGGTATTTTGAACACACAATTAATTTAGGGGGGGATTTAACAAACTAAGTACTGATAGAATAATTGTTTTTAATATTTAGTCGTATACTTGAATAAAATAGTTAAATTCATTATAAATATGTAATTAAATTCTTATAGTAAATGGTATTGATAAATTAATTTATTATATAGTTATATTTAAAATTAAAATTTTAAAAATATAGAATTTTAATTTGAAAATATTTTTTGAATTTTTAAATTCATTACGTAGAATTTTCTAAAAAAAGTAAAATTTTTTGGTGAACAATAAATAATATAGTTTTTTATAAAATATAGTTTCTTTTGTGTTATCATCAAGAGATAATAAAAATATAAAAATTTATAAAAATTATTTAATGATAAATTATTATATTATTATATAAATATTGTACAAAAATAATTCATAACATGTAAGTTTTAATTTATTTTATGATAAATATGAAAATCATTTTTAGTGACGACACATGCTTGAAAAACGTTAGAAAATTAAAAATTGAGGCTTTATAGATAATAATTGAGGGAGAAGAAGAATTTTCAAGACAATTTTTATTAAATATTATGAATTAATGATGATGTTTCTAGAAATTTTCATATTTTATTGTTATATATAAAGAATCTTATCCAAACGATTGTGCAATATTTATGCAGTGTAAGAAAATTAAAATTAATAAAATCAAATAATTTTTTTGACATGGATATGAGTAAATATACATAAATAATTAATATAAAATATTAAATTTAGATAAATTAATTTATATTTATGATTGTAATTTTTTTAAAAAAATTTATATGAAATAATTACATTTAATTCTTATGAAACATTGGCATAGTGCTTGTGCAAGAATAAGAAAACTTAAAAAATGAATTTAATTTTAATTATCAAAGGGATTAAATGACCCGACAATTTCACTAAACCTTATTTAAGGATTAAGGGTGGATCATAATAATCCTTAGTTTTATTTTAATACCTTATGGATCAACTTGGTTGATATTAGGTCCCTTATTGTTTTTTATTTAAAATAAAGTCAAACTGTTCACACTTTGGTTTCCAATTAGTATACAAATTTTAATGTATGGTTTTAAAGAATATATATTCATCCATACATACGAGTTTTGAATATAAAATATTTATCTATGTCATAGAGAATTATATATTTTCTTATTGAAGAAATAGTTTCTTTAAATAATTACACAATGATGATGAAATAATTATTAAATTAATGGAAAAGTCAAATAAATTGTATTAGAAATATTAAAAGAAATATAATTTTATAAAATTAAGATTATAAATGAATTATATGGATAAATATTAAATTTATAATATATAATAACATATTTTTTTTGTACTTTGACTCTTTTATTTATGTTTTCAATGTCAATGTAATCTATAGTGTCAAATTTAAAAATAATAATATTTCATGAATATAATATTTTATCAAATTATTAAAAAATATAAAAAATATTAAATAAGGACAAATAGGATAATATAAGGTCTAAAAAATTTGTATTCTATGCACTTATAGTCTATTTGTAATTATTTGACTCTTATATAGTCTATTTATATTTTAATATTTTTAGAAATCCTTAAAGTACCCCTCACCACAATTATAAAATGGAACCCATTTATTAAATTGATTTTATCACATTTATCCTTATATCTCAACCATAATATTAAACATTATCTTATTCATTTCACTAAACAAAATATAGATGTCTAAGTTTAGTCATAACACCATCATTTTTTGTGTTAAGGTGTTAAGAAAACGGAATGTCCAAAGAAGGGGAAGGTAAAAATAACATACGTGACAAGTTAGATTTAGGGTAAGGGGATTACTATAGAAGTATTATTTTTATAATAAAATTTTTAATTTTCAATGAAAATATTTTAATTTTTGACATTAATTTATATATTTTCATCATACTCATTTTTTTGTAATTTTATACATTTTAATACAAGATTTTGTTTTAATTTCAAAGCATTTAGGTTTATGCCTTTAAAATTGAAGTAATTCTTTTCCAAAAAAATTAGATTTTCCCCTGATTTTGATATTTTTATCAATCATATATGTTAATAAATTATTTTATTCTATTAACATAATATTAGAAAGATCTCAAATGGGTCTAATACATTAATAATGAGAAAGGTTGATATTCTAAAATTGTTTTCATAAAATGCACCACTTTGGTATCAAATTAATTGATAAAGATTGGGGAGTAAACTCATAAATATAATGAGAAATTTACCTTCAATATACCACTAGTGTATATAGGTTTTTTTATATTTCATAAGTATAATTTTAATTTATAAAGTATTATTATTTTAAAATGTGTTTTAAGGAAAAATAAACAATTTTTAGAGGTTGTTTTTATTGATTTCAAAGTGAGAGGTATTTTTAATAGGTTTCTGAAATGTGTTCTTCATAAAACACAAGATTATTATTTTTAATAAGTTATTATGAATTATTATTATTTGATATAAAATGTTTTGAAATGAATTTTCAAAATATTTTTCAGTGGTTTTATAGACCACTTATAGGAAACTTTTATGCTCACCCCATGATTTAAAATATTTTCCACATTTTTAGTAGAGCATTCAACGGTGATTATTTCATATAATTAGGAATTTCATGAGAATAAAATTTGTTAAATTTTGAACAAATTTGAGAATTTGACATTTTTGATTAATTTTACAAAACCTATACTTAAAAAGTTCTAGGAATTTATAAGGTAATGTGTATTGATGAGTTTCTTTATAAATAAAAAATTTAACTTAAATTTAGAATTGAATTTGAAAGTGTGGGTACTTGTATTTACAATGTTGATTCAAACTTTAGGGGAGAATTGGATTCAGGGAAAATAATAAATTGGTATATATTTAACTTTTGTGGAACTATGGCTAACTGGATATAAAGGTTAGAAGAAGTGACTTCACTATCCATAAGAGAAACTGAATATAAATAATTGGTGAGATAAATCACTGAAATGGTGTGGATAAAATTTATTTGTGAAGAACTTGAAAGTATACAGTATAATGTGTTTCTCTACTATTATAACTAGAGTGTGATACATTTGGTTAAAATCTATTGTTCTATCTGAGGATAAGGAACACTGATCTTAAGTGCCAGTATATTTGGGTGTTTCTTAAATATATTGTGTTGGGGTTTTATAGGATATCTAAATATAGAAATCTAGAAGATATGATCACAAAGGATTTAGTCCATGAAATCTTGTGGTTTTATTGTGACTTAGTTGGGTTTGGTTGCATGGAGGTAGAATTAAAGAGGGACATTGTATGCTGTAGAAATTTGAAGGATTTTCAATGTTTTTGAAGATTTTGTGAATCTCATAAATAATAATTCCAGAGGGAGGTTTTTTGGATTCAGATGACTAATCTAAAATCGGAGTAATTTGAAAAAAAGGAGAAAATATGAAACACTCATTTTCTATGTATGAGTACGTATGATATGATTTAGATGGGTGGTAGTGGTTTTTTTAGATGTTTTTGAACATTTGATGGATGTCAGTATAAGGTTCTATTTTGTAGAAATTTGGGTTACCATTTCAATAATCAAAAAATGGTATGGTCTGTGTTTAAACATTAAATTATTATTTTTTCAAAAAGGATATGATGTGTATGACACTATTTTTCTACTGATGATTAATGGTAAATCTAAGGAATTCTATAATAATATGGTGATTTCACAAGTAAAAAGATGGAGCTCTATGAATGTAGGAGGTCAGAGAAACTAAATGAATGGTTGGGATACTCTGTTTAAATTGTGTTAGACAACTTTGATGACATAATTCCCAGAGATTGTAGTACTAATTTTCCTTTAAATTAATATATGTTTGATAACTTACTCCCAATGCACCACCGAACTAAAACAGGACATGACACATTAGATGAAAATTATTAATAAAATTTTCATAACACTAAAACGACTACTAGATAAAATAATTATAATCAATTAAAAATTATTACATTTTTATGATAAATAATTAATGTTTTTTGATGCTAAAAAGACTTTTTTTAATCCACTTTTTAAAAGAGTTATAAAATTTATCTGAATAAATATAATTAATCAAATATAAAACATTACTAGGATAATATATAATATTTTCTTGTATAAACTAATATATTAACATGAGTTAGTAATTTAAAATAAATAATAATAAGAACATTTAATGTTTAAGAGTCCCATTTTCTATAAAATTAGTTTTTTTTTATATTTTTTATTTTCATTTAAAAGACATATTCATAAATTTTATAATTTTAATTCTAGAAAATGAATTTATTTTTTATATTCATCATGTTAATACAATCTTAATAGGAATTTTGGGGTTTTTTCAGAAAATGTGGATTTTTTAATTGAATAGTGGAAAATACAATTTCTGTAAAAAAATTCCCTTATATGTCTTTATTTGGATATAATAATTACATTAAAATTTATGAAATTTTTTTTTTAAAAAATAATATGTATTTTATAATAAATTATATTCATTTAAAAATATTATTATTAATTTTAAAACTTATATTTTACATTTTAAAACATAATTTATATTTATTTAAAAAAATGTTTTTAAGCGCTATACATTTATTATAATTTTTTAATTTTATAAATTTAAAATTGTTTAATGGTTTTCATATTTTTAATTTTAATAACAAAATTCTCTAATAAGGGTAATTTTATTGTCTTTTATAATAATAATATACCATGGTTAAAAAATAATTACCATGGTAAATATTATATTTTATAGAAAGATACAAATAAGAAAAGAAGTCCTAAAGTAGCTCAAATTATCTCTCATTATGCGTTTTTATAAAACGGTTGACCCTTAAACACCCCTCTCCATTATTTTCTACTTATTTATTCACATTCATTGAATTATGACTTGTCCTTTTGTTTTATTACCATAAATTTCACTGGCCTCATTTATTAAAGAGGACTTGAACCACCCCTTTTAAAGAAACACTAAAAACAATTTCCACTAAAACATAGACAATTTTTTATTTCCCACAGATCCCTGTCTCAGATATGTCTGTAAATTGATCCATGTAAAATCCCAAAATCCACCATTTCCATGAAGTAATATAATAGAAGGATTAAATTCTTAACACCAGTGCTAATCACATCTTAACAATTTTTCATCCCTATATTTCTCAACAAAATATATTTTCTACATTATAATATAATTTAAAAATTATAATTAATATAACTAATTTTTATTATTTTAATTATATAACCATATTCTACCATCCCTCTTTAGAAAAATTAGAGTATTATTTGTGTGTACGTGCATAATACCATCTCCACGAAGAAATATATTTTGATTTTCATAATTGACTTAAATGATTTGTTATAGAAGGGAATTTATTGAATAAATATGAAATTTAGAACATGTTTATAATGCTAAAATGATAATCCATTTTTGGATTTTCTCCCAATACATGGGAAATGAAAACATTATTCATGTGAATGTGAAGACTGCCACTTCCCTGGAATGATGTACCTATATTTTCATCCCAATAATATATGTACAGTTTTAAGAATGAAATTAATTAATATAAAGGATTTAATTATAAAAATAATGTTTTTCGGGTTCATGAAGGGTTATATTAATATTGAACATGTTATTAACAAATCAACTTCTATTCATTAAAATTCATCATAACTAGATCATCACTGATTCTACCTTTATTAATCATGAATAAAATTTTAATATAATGAAATTAGAGTTACTTAAACAATTATAATTAATATATTATTATAATTTTTAAAATCTAGGAATGATGAACTTGGTATCAATGAATGAGAATTAAAGTCGATATTTTAAAGCATGCACATAATAATAAAAATTATTAACATATGATATTGAAAATAAATTATAAATAAATAATAAATGTGTAATAAATGGTTATAATTTATAATAATATATTATAATATATAAATAATAATTTAAAATAGTTTTTTAGTAAAAATATTTCAATAAATAAATACTATGTTTAATATCTTGATCCACACACCACATCGAACTAAATATTTTGTGATATATTATATGAAAATTAATAGAAAATTATAAGAAGATTAACTAATATACTAAATAAATAGATAACAATAAATTAAAAATGTTTTAAATTTATATGATAAACAATTAATATGTTTTGATGCAAAAAAGAATTTTCGTATAAGATAAATTGTTTAGTGTTTTATATTTTATCCTAACAAATTAAATTATTCACATTTGAAATATTATTATATAATATTTCAATATATTAACAAATATATTAACATTTAGTAATAATTTCTATGAAATAATATTAATAACACATAATTTTTAGGTCATCCATCTTCTATAAAATCAGTTTTATTTATCTATTAAATTTTCATTAAAATGATAAATTCTTAAATTTTAAAATTTGAATATGAAAAAATGAACTTCGTTATTAGAATAATTTTTTTAATAATATCTTATTTTTATATTTCGAGATGTTTCTGAAAAGTTTGATTTTTTAGTGAATAGTACAAGATAATCTCTTTATAGATACCATGACCATTATGACTTCATTAGGATATAATAAATGATTATATTTTTTTGTAATATTTTCTTGAAAAAAGATGTATTTTATAAGAAAAAATTTACCTTAAAAAATTGTATTTATTTTTGCCTCATAAGTTTGAAGGCTTTATTTATTTATTTTGATTGATAAATTCCCTTTTTTGAATTGGCTTAAGAGGGAACCCTAAATTATCCCTAGGCCCAAATGTACAAAAACCAGTACATCACTTGGGGGTCCAAGGACTATATACACAAAACAAACCCACCCTAGAATCATTTTAAACATGATGCTCTTAAGATCCAACATTATATTACTGATTACCTTTATTTTCCCCCTAAAAACTGCACATTTCCTAGTAGAAATGGGAAAAACCCACCATAGTGTCTTCACTTGATCTAATTTCCTTGTTCGAGCCTACACATATGGATCTATCTATAATGCCTCATCCCAAGTGTATCCCATCCTCGATAATTGTAGATCCTACATAACCTAACCTTACAGTTGGACTCATTCCACCATTATGTCCCCTATGACATCCATCCAACCCACCACAAATATACCTCCAATCATCGCATTGTGATGTTGGTTTACCAAGGATGATAACCATTCTCTCCCAATACCATTGTAGATGCTATCACTAATCACCTGGCCTCTTTTCACCATGATTCCTCATGTCATGGTTATCGATGCCATCTATATTGATCCCCCCAAAGATGTTGTGGTCCCTCTTCCACCTCACATCCATTTCCAAACCCCCACTGAGAATCACCCATAAAGTTAGGTGTCATGTGCTCTGATCATGGGATTAATATAGGATTACAAGGCTTCCTTAACCACTAAGGAAAACCCCAACTGATTTTTTTTAAATTAAAAAAATTGTAATTTACATTTTAAAAAATAAGTTATATATTTTTAGAAAATCAATTTTATAGGATATAAATTTTAATTAAAAATGAATTTTAATCACTTTCTTTATTGTGAAATCATGAATTTTTTTCCTAATTGGAATAATTATATCAAAATTATCTATTAATAATTACATTATTTTTAATTATAAAAATAAGTTACCCAAGTGAAAAAACAGTCACTATGGTAAAAGTTAATGTTGGTATAAAATTTAATCAAATTATAAAAAACATAAACCACTTTAACATTATTTCATAATGGGGTTTTGATAGGATTTTCTACCCATAAAAAACTTCTCTAAGTTGTTCTCTACTTTCAGGCCCAGATTCCCTGAATAATTACTCAACTTTTACATTATATAAAAATTCCACCTTTCTCGCTTATAAATGGATACATTTGGGACCTATTTTATATACAATATAAAAATATAATACCAATTAATCCAATAATATATTTACTTCCCATAAACCTATATTATATTTTATTAATCCCATTTATCCATGTTAAATCCTTAAATACTTCATTTCTAAGAGGTACACCAAGTGGAGGTCCAAACTTTCAATGTGAGTACAAATTAGTTCTGAAATTTGTTTCTTATCTGTATTATCCTCCTAATATATTTTTACATTATAATATAATTAAATAAATATTTTTAATATAATTAATTTTAATTTTTATCATGTTATAACCATTATCTACCATTCTTCCTTCATTAGAAAAATTATAATGTAATTTTTGTGTACTTGTAGATTAACACCTACTTGGAGAAATGTTTTTTTTCATAACCAACATACATGGATTTTTTTTCCTATAGAAATGGGGATGACCTTGTTTGTTTAAGGTTCAAACATTCCAATTGGTTTCTAACGGGTTTGTTTGTAGAACTGGAAATATCCAATGATTTTATATCCATTTGGATCTACTTTCCAAAGGTAGGTTCTCATTAGTTGTAAACCGATGAGGCTTAAGAATTTGCATTGGTCGAGAGAATGGGAGGTCGGACTCATCACACCTTTTTTGGGGGAAAATTATTTTCTACTCCAGGACTCTCTTTATAGATTTATGTTATGTTCGTGAATCCTTATTAAATTACTATGTATAAAAATGGGATTTCCTTTAGATCTAAAAATCAATTATTCATATGTTTGATATTTAGAGAATCTTTTTTATGTATTTTATTTTCTTTATCTATAGAGAATAATCTGTATTTTTTAGAGATTCATAGACTAGGGTATCCTTCCATACATTATATAGAGATCTCTTGGTCATTATGATAACCATATTAGTTTTAAAGCCACTCAGTGGGGCACTTGATGTTTATTGCCATTCTGAAGGACATGGATTATTTGAGAGTTGGAATTGTAACCATAGATGGGCTACCTACGTAACCTTGTTTAGAAAAGGAATCAGAACCCACATAGTTTGAGTAAGGATGTATGAGGTTTATGTATGATTGATGGCTCAACGAAAGATTTCATAATTACTTTTACACTCTAAGCTCACATGAGTCATGCTCGGTGTGAGAAACAAAAGGTATTGGTAAAACCTGACAATTGTGCCATGAAAGATGAAATCATACAAAATGATATGGGTATTATGTATGTATGACTGCCCAGATAGATGAAGATTAGGATTTACTTTAGGGAAGAAACCCGGGAACAAGGTCTATAAAAGTATATATGCTTTTTGGAAATTTGGATACTTAACTTAGGACATAATCATGAGAAGGATGCCCAAGTTATAGGGGACTTATGATTTGGTTTTGTTCCTGAGAAGGAAGAATAAATCAAAAGTAAATTAATACTGGGGCTTACTCATGAAAGGGAGGCCCAGGTTAAGGGACATGAGAACTGGGGCTTACTCCTGAGAAGGAGGCCCAAGTTATGAGAAATTATGACTGGGGCTTACTCCTAATAAGGATGCCCAGGTTAAGGGAATTTGGAATTTGGGGCTTACTCCTAAGGAGGATGCCCATATTTGGGAACATAGGGCTTACTCTTGAGGATGATTCCCATATTAAAGGAATTATGATTGGGGCTTACTCTTGAGGAGGATGCCCAAATTTAAGGGAACTTGAATACTAGGGCTAACTACTGAGGAGGACGCCAATATAAGAGAATTTGAGATTGGGACTTACTCCTGAGAAGGAGGCCCATGTTAAGGGACATAGGGCTTACTCCTAATGGGGATCCCATATTTGGGAATTTGAGATTGTGACTTACTCCTAATAAGGAGGCCCAAATTATGGAAAATTATGACCTGGACTTACTTCTGAAAAGGATTCCCAAGTTAAAGATCCTCTCATCTTAAACGATGAGGTTGAATGAATGAAATATCTAACCTTAGTGACATAACTATATATAAATCACTAGGATTTAAGGGTTTTTCCATATAATTCCTTTCAGATAAGGAATCCAACAAGGGAATCATGCCAAAAATGGCTTTGAAGAGGGTTTTGGATGATGAATGTTAAATAAGAGAGGTGGATTTGAAGAAGAAAGTTGAATAGGAAGGAGGGGCACCCAAAAAGGGGTAGGAGCGTAGGTCATATTGGGGTGCACATGTACTATTCGTGCGGGTATAACTGAACGACACATAGGTACCTACGCGATGGTCAACCCATAGGGTAATACATACGAGAGGCTTGGCTCAAGCCCTTAGCATTATCCCTAAAGACTTTTAAATGATTTCCGCCCAGGTTCTGTTGAAGGGATAAGGTGGTGCGCAAGTGTCTTTATTTCCCAGAAGGTTTAGAAATTTACGAACATAGGTTTTGATGAATTTCAACACTTAGTCCTTGTTCCCCCTCTTTAGATCTTTCGTTCTAGGTATGAAATTACCTTATAAGTGTTCGGAAGGCTTTATGAAGAGACTAGGGCACCGAGAGCTCAAATATGAGTTTCTAGATTTTTTCTCCACAGACTGGGGGGCCCACAAGGGGTATCTATAGGCTTCTAAAGACCTTGGGAGAAAATCATATAGGGCACGTAGGTCACCTGCACGCCTAATATGTGGGGTGCAGGTACCATGCGCGACCGTCTTGAAACATGCGCGACCCTTGCTGAAGCAAATCCATGTTCATGCCTTTGTCAGTTTTTGATGTTTCTTCAAAGGATGAGTTACTCTATGTTAAGTTATTTCCCTTTTAATTTGTTATAATTTGTGATGGAAAGGAGCGTCAACAAAAGTCCCCCCTCAGAGTTGGATCCTAAAGGAATGATGACGTGACTCTGAGGTAAAAGAATAAAACCAAGGAACTGCGGCACACAAGTTTTGAGTGTGCCAATAGCGGCGTGCAGGTGAGAGGAGAAAAAGCTTCAGCGTGTAGGTGTGAGGCTTGGCCTATAAATATGAGGCCATTCTCACGCAAAGCACTCAGATTTGAACAGTTCAAGATCTTTCCATGCAGTTTTCTCTCATAGCGTAGGTGGCTGATTTTCCATGGTTCATTGCTTTTGTTTGTGTCGCGTAATTGCAGAGGTATTTTGACCTGTGTTGTGATGCCTACGATCCAAAACCCTACACGACACAGTTACACTTGCACTCCAAAATTTGACTTGTGCGCCTTAATTCCTTAGCCATTTTTTCACTTTTCTGCACAAATTTTATGAAAAAATCAACTCACTTAAGAGTTAATTATTCAACCATTGTGAAGATTCAATGGCTCCTAGAAGAAGTGGAATGGCTGCTGAACTGGATAGCAAGAGGATTGATGACATGATGAACGTTGTTGGCCCTGATTACTATACAGTATGCAACATCACTCTCCCAAATTTGGCCAAGTACTTGAAGAAGTATCATCTTAACTTTCCAGAGAGCATCTACTTTCCTCTATATGGGCATGTTCATCTGCAAGGAGTCAATGTTCCAGATGCAAAGAATTATATACCTGAGATGTATCCACCCTTCTACTCCTTTATTTCAGTTATTTTGTGCATTAATAGAAACAACAATGGTGTGAACTTTCAAATTTTTCTTCTAGGCCATTTCCTTGCAGATATGAAAATTGAAAACCTATGGGCTGATATGTTTTCTACTGCCAATTGGTGGAGAGAAGATTATCATGGAATTAGAACAATATCTGAAAAGAGTACTCTCTCTCCAAATGGATCTTTACCTCTAATGCTCCATTCTCAAATCCATGTATCCATCTTCCAAGTCTCTTGGATAGAAACAGAGTCCCTGTTTGATCAGTAAATTTTTTTCTCAAACCACACTCAAGAACATTCTTTTAGAATTGTTCCAAGAAGAGATGGTTTCACTACATCTCTTATTGTATCCTGTTGATTGAATGAATTCTAGGGGACTGCTGATGAAGCTCATGATGCCGTAAATCAAATGAACAGTTATGTTGAAAGCTTTTTTTACTTCCTGAAAAAGAGGAGAGACTCTAGTTTGTGGATGTCCTTCTAACTCTTGTGCATCAATGAAAAACACTTTAATCTTCAATAACTCATGCATTCCTTATTTTGTTACTTGATTTAAATTTTTACCTAAGCCAATTGGCCTAGTAAACATAGTTTTATATTTACTAGGATTATAAAAATAACCCAACAAAACATGAATTTTATTAATTGCTCAATATTACCTAAATCATATGAAATGTATGTTTAGTGAGGTGGGACTTGACTTTTGTTTAGTGTTCCCTTGACTTTTGTGGGCAGTTTAAAGTTATGCATGTTGGAACTAAAAAAGGCTAATGTTTAAGGTCGAAATAGCTTTGAATGAATGGATTAAAATTGACTCAATTCCTTGATAATTTATCTGAAAATATATTACCAAATTCAAGTATAGGGGAAAACATTTAAACTATGACTTAAGAAATTTTGAATCTGTGGAATGATATGAAAAAAAGGATAAAATGCATTAGAATAAGTATTTCCCATGAATGAAGTTACCATTATTTAACAAACCCGTTATGGGGTTGAATTATGCAGGGCCACTTAATGGAATTGGTTGCATAGTCAAATAATAGCATCTTTTGGATAACAAGTCCATTATGTATACTACTTATACAAGGCCGCCTAAGGGAATGTGTTGCATAGTTAGGCAAAAGAACTCTCAGAAATTTTGCTTTTCTATTACTAAAAATCCAGTGAAATTTTATGAAGATTCAAGTTTTCCAAAGCATAGACTCTATTGTATGGAGAGAGGTACATGAATATGGAGAGGATATTTCAAATCAACATTATCAATGAATTAGATGAATGTCACTCATATGAAGTTCTGACCCAAATATAGGGAAGGGAAATATAAATCATAGCCTTGAATACATTCCAATCATGAAAAAGAACATGGGACACATATGTTAAGGATGGATATTTTTACAGATCCCTATATATTTTCGTTAAGAAAACTATGGAAAAAAGAGGGTTTCTTCCCAAGAATGAAGTTACCATTATTTAACAGACCCATTAGGGGGTTAAATTATGTAGGGCCACCTAAGAGCATTGGTTTCATAGTCAAATAATTGCATCTTTTGGCTGACAGGTCTGTTATGTGGACTATTTATGCAAGGTCGCCTAAGGGGACATGTTGCATAGTCAGGCAAAAGAACTCTTAGGTATCGGGCATTTTGTGACCAGAAGTCAAGAAAAGGGTTATGGAGATTTGGATGTATTTAAGGTTAAGATTATGACACATAAAAATTGGCATTGTTCAATGCATTTAGAGATACAAAGACCAATTCTAACTATAATCATGTTGTGGCTGGGTCCAGAATTGAGATGTTGGAATTCACTTCATATCTAATTAGAATGAGAATCAAGCCAAATGTTGTTATTGAAATACAGTTTTACGTCATGTGGGAAAAGATTATGGGAGATCTTAGTTTAGGGTCTTAGAGATCAGACCATAATAATGATTACACAGTGTGTGTTTTATAAACCAGATGTGAATGAAAACCAGGGTTTTCATACCACATTCATGGTTTCACAGGGGGACTTTTCAGCCAAGGGACTGAATGTGAAATTTGGAATTGGGCCCAAAGACTTGGGGATGGATTCGAGGGATGCTCAAATGTTCCTACATATCCCATAAGGATGGGAATCAATCCGCACATAGTTCTTGAAATACCCTTTGTATTGATTTGGTTCGTACAAGTTAATGGTGAAAGGGGACTTTAGTGAAATGATGGTTTGACCCAAGATAAAAGTTTATAGAATTTCCATGTATTCAAGTAGTCTTTAAAATATAACATTATTGGAGATTAATATAAATAATTATTCCCTCTCAGGTGAGGGTGTCAAAGAATGTTATAGTTTATTATCATACAAGACAAAAGTGCTATACAGTTTAACATCATATAGCAAGGACAAAGGTGAACCAATGTGAAGAATATTCGTTCTGGGGGAGGTTTCACGAATCAACATCATATGAGATAGAGGTGAACCGATGTGAAGAGACTATTTTTGGGCTTGAACCTCAAGAGTTTGCCTACATACCTAGCCTAGAAGGCAAGGATCAAAGTCCGCATAGTTCAATTGAAGAATGAATTATTGATCAAGTTTTACTTGAGGACATCCCGAAGAAGGTGTTTGGACTTACATGGGATTAGTAGCCCAAAGTGGGTGTTATGATTGAAGTTTACTCTAAACTCACGTGTGCCATACTCTATGTGAGAAACAAGAGGTAGCAACAACCTTAATGATGCACAGTTTAATGTCATGTTGGACGAAGAAGGGACTGTGCAGTTTAATGTCATGAATTAAGGACTTAGGGGGGACTGTGAACTTTAATGTCTTCTAATGGGGACAATGGGGACACTGTTTAACATCATGTTGGACGTATTAGGGACTTTTTTTCAGTTTAACGTCATGTGGGATAACACAGTTTAATGTCATGTTGGACGATGGCACAATTTAATGTCATGTTGGATGATGGAGTGAATAGTTTAAGGTCATATGCATAGAAAAATGATGTATTTGTGTTATACAAAATAATTATCCAAAAATCTGGTATTGGTTGGAGTCGTGATTAGTTATCCATCCATTGAGACTGAAGAATATGCTCAATTGGAGTAGACCTTATGTATTGAGTAAGGCCCTTCCCATTTTGGCTCAAGCATGGGAGGCTTCTTTCCTGGTATCATTGGAGTTCTGAGAACCAATACCAATTCCCCCTGAATGAATGAATGAAGATGAAATTTTTTGGTGAAAGATCATGTTATTCGATACTGATAGACTTCCAAGTGGTGCAGGGTGCACAATCTTTTTTCATCTAATCATTCTAATTCATCCAATCGCTTTTGAGATTGTTCATCTGTAGATGACTGACCACAAATGCCTACTCTGAGTGAGGGTAATTGAAACTCAATGGGCAAGACTACTTCTATTCTATATACCAATTAATATGGAGTTGACCGCATTACAGTGCGGGTGGTGGTCCAATATGCCCATAAGGCATGTCAAAGTTTATCAGTCCATCCCTTCTTATCTTTATCCACCATCTTTTTCAGTATGTTTGAAAGAGTCTTGTTGAAGGCTTCTATTTGGCCATTGGCCGCTACATGATACTGAGATGAATGATTTTATTTTATGTTTTATTCTTGATACAACTTTCTTACCTCCGATGAACAGAAGTTGGTGCCATTGTCTGTCAATATGGAATGAGGGGCACCAAATATGGTAATGATGTTAGCTTTGATGAAGCTAACAATGATTTTAGAACTAACTTCTTTGAGAGGTATTGCCTCTACCCATTTGGAAAAGAAGTCTGTAGCAGTAAGAATATACTTAAACTGCTTGGCTGTAGCTGAAGGATAAGGTCCCACTACATCCATTCCCCATGTGGAAAATGGCCATGAGTATTTAGCGGTATGAAGCAACTCTGGGGGCTGATGAATGAAGTTGAAACATACATTTCAAGAATGACACTTCTTTGTGAAATCAAAACAATCATGAATCATTGAAAGACAAAAGTATCCAAGCCTTCGAATTTGATTAGATAGTATATGTCCGGACTGATGGGCACCACATACTCCTGCATGCACTTCATTCATGACAACCATTGTCTCTTCACCATAAAAGCATCTAAAGAAAATTCCATCCAAACCACTTTTGTAGAGTATTTTCTCTAGGTGATCTGGGCTATCATAAAGAGTAAAATTGACCACACATCGCTGGAATTGTTCTTCCCCGGCTCTATCAGGTGGGAGTGTCCCATTTTGAAGATATTCCCTTATAGGTGTCATCTATCCCGTAGTATGACCATATGGTTCAGAAATGGGACTAATTTCATTTATTTCCTCTATTATAGTTTGAACATAAAGTGAAATTGTACAATGGTGGGAAATACTGATTATTGCATTGTCCGGAATTGGATATGCCAGAGCTGTGGCTATATTAGCCAGTGCATTATCATGTGCATTTTGTGATCGCGGGACATAAGAAAATGTCGGTTCCGAAGGAAATTCTGCCATTAACTATCTGACGTAATCATATAAAGGGATTAACTCCTCTTTTCTAATGGCATAATCCCCATTGACTTGTTTGATTATCAGGTCTGAATCTCCTTTCACCTTTAAGTGATTCACTTGTGCCTGAAGCGCCAACTCCAATCCTGCGATGAGATCTTGGTATTCTACATCATTATTTGTACCCCCTTCCCACAATAAGAAGAAATAGGGTAACACTACCTTTTCTGGGGAAATATGTACAATTCCTTACCCATGTTTTTTGAATTTAGGATCTACTATTTTCTTCCCTGTTGGACTTCTGGAACCACCATCAAAGTACATTTCCCATGTTTGAAGATTATCTTGAATAGAGAAGACTTCCTCATCAAGATGTTCATTATCTAAAGATGTATCTTCTACTAAAGGATGTTCGGCAAGGAAATCAGCCAGATCTGGGCCCTTTATTGCCTTTTGAGACGCATACTATATATCAAATTGCTATAAAATAACTGCCCACCTTGCCAGACGTCCTGTAAGCATTGGATGACTAAGGATAAATTTGACCGGGTTATTGTGAGAAACCAATTGGACCTTGTGATGTTTCAGGTAGTGTTTCAACTTCTGAACTGCAAAGATTAATGCTAGGCAGCACTTTTTAATACTTGAATACCAGGTTTTTGCTTCAAGCATAGTCTGACTGAGATAGTAGAGGATGTTTTCATTCCCAGCATCATTCTTCTGGGCAATGAAGGCACCCAATGGTCTCTCTAAAGCTGTCACATAATGAATAAGTGGTCTTCCTTCAATAGGTGGCATTAATACTGGTGTACTCAAGAGATAATTCTTGAGAATATTGAATGCTACTTGACATTCTTTAGTCCACTGGTAAGTGACTCCCTTCTTCATTAATTTGTTGAAGGGTAAACTTTTTCCAGCCAAATTGGCGATGAAATGTTGAATATAGGCTAAGAGTCCTTGAAGTCCTCTAAATTCTATTAAATATCGAGGAGGTGACATACCAAAGATTGACCTTTTCATCTCAGGATCGAATTTGAAAACATGATGGCATACAACAAAGCTGATAAATTTTCCTAAGGTTACCCCAAAAGAAAATTTTAAGGGGTTCATCTTCAAATTGTGCTGTCAAAGCTTGTGGAATATGACTTCTAAATCAGCCAAGTGATTAGAATGTTGCCTGGATTTAACCACAAAATCATCAACATAACATTCAACAAAATTCCCTAAAAAGGGTTTGAAGATACGATGCATGGCACGTTGATATGTTGCGCCTGCATTATTCATACCAAAGGGCATTACCCGATAGAAAAACACACCCTAAGGGGATCAGAAGGCTATAAATTCTTCATCTATTGGGGACATTCAGATTTGATTATACCCAGAATATCCATCTATGAAGGGAAGTGCTTCATATCCAGCTGTTTCATCAATTAAGAGTTTTGTGATTGGAAATGGAAAATCATCTTTAAGACAATGCTGATTAAGATCTCTAAAATCAATGCAAACTCTAATTTGACTGTTCTTTTTTTTTCTCAGGTAAAATATTATCTAACCACATGGGATATTGAACTTCTCTGATGAAGTTATCTTTGATAAGCTTATCTACTCCAACTTCAATTTTCGAAGCATAAGTTGGGTGTGTTCTTATCACAGCTTTCTTAAATCCTCGATGTTCTTCTGGAAAACCCAAATGATGAATATAAACTTTAGGATCAAGCCCCAGCATCTCTGTATAGTTAAATGAAAATATATCTCTATTTTTCTTTAAAAATGAAATATAAATCTCTTTCTCTTCAAGAGTCATGAACATAATAATTAAAGTGGGATGTGGATCTTCTTTTCTATCCGAATTTATTTCTTTAGGTTCATCCACATTGGTAGAGATACCCTCTTCAAATGTTAGAGGAGCATCCCTGAGATCTTCCTCTTCTTCTTTAAAAAGTGTTATTTCTTCTATTTCTACTATAATAGTAGATGATGAAGCAGAATTTCCATGATCAGAAGAGATGTTAAAATTTGAACATATTGAAATGAAGCTTCCATTTCTAACCCTATTGATGGTGAAGGGTCTTTCTTGGGTAATAAAGAGGAGATAATGGATTGAGAATCGACATCATCATTCACCTCTGACATTGCTATAGCCTCTTCCGGACCGGTTGGGGAAGTATAAACTTGTTGGATTTCGACGGATGAAATGAAGACCTCTACATTTGAGCATTCATCATTGCTTAGGGAATCACCGATTTCTCCCATGTTGGCTGTCTTGATTGTCGTAATTGTCATAATGGAAGATTCCATATGAGTATTTGGATTTGATTCTATCCTGTCAATTTGAATGATAGGTAACACATAATATGTACTCCCATGTGTGAATGGGTTTACTGGAATCTTTTCCAAACCATATGGAGCCTTAACTTTAGTTACCTCCCTTACTATGGATTTCTCCTTACCCTCCATTTGATATAATTCTGCCTCAATATATTGATATTCACAAGTCTTGAATGGGTCTTTATCACCATCAAATGTCCCAATTTAACCATTGAAACAATATTTTATACATTGATGGTATGATGAAGGGATAAATGCATGTTGATGTAGCCAAGGTCTTTGAAGAAATATGTTGAAGTTTGTGTCAGGATGAACAACCATGAAATCTGAATTATACAAGGTCTCAAAACTGGGTTATGAGTGTGATCTTTCCCAGAGGTTCCTGTTCATTTTTATCATATCCTTGAAACATCAAAGTAGAAGGAGATAAATCAGATTCATTGCTGCCCAATCGATGAAGTGTACGAATGGGGATGAGGATGACTCCTGAACCATTATCAAGGAATTCTCTTCAGATGTCTACATCATTGACCTTTCTAGATAAGTACACAGTTCTAATATTTCCATGCATGACATCATCTTCATCTTCATCTGTAAAAGATATCACTGTATGGCATTCTGCATGATTATTATCTACATGGTATACTTCAGCCACAACAATTTTGGTTTCAAATTCTTGAGGACTTGACAAAGCCACGATGAGTGCCTACCGAAGATCCTTTGATATATTTAAGGCATCCAAAATTGATAACATGGCTGGTACTTAGGCCAAATGTTTCAAGACATCATATTTTTGATCAAAAGGTCAACATTTCCCAACAAGAACATGTGGTTTCGCAGGTGCCTTAGAAGTGGATGCTTTGGAAGTAGATGCATCTTGTATTGGGGTAGGAGTTGGAAATACTACTGGATTTGGAAGAATAGACCTACTAGGTCTATTTACTTGCTGAGAGGAAAAATATGGAACCACTAATCGATCCTCCAGAATAACTGTTCCAGAACTGAATCTTCCATGCACAGAAGAATTGTCGTGTTCCTATTGAGCCCGCTGAAGGGCTCTACCACAAGTTTTTGCTGCATACACAGTTCTAGCATGGGTACAATTTGAAAAGTGGATTCTTGGATATCCACGTCTTCCTTTGTATACTAGACCTCTGGAACTCCCTCTGATTCCTCTGTTTGATACAGGGAACTCTGGCTCATCAAAATCGAAATTGCGACTGGCATATGGATCGGTTAAGTGAATCATGTTTACAGAACCAAAGATCAACTCTTCATATGATGAAGACTCTGCCTGATTAGCCAATTTAGGATATGCCGTTTGGTGGGATGGTTCCTGTGGCTTTGAAGTAGATGGAATAAAATATTCCAGAGTCAAAGACAACGTAGGCTTTGACACGATTTCATCTTCTTCTGATTGTTATTATTTCATTGAATTATACTTCCCCTTTTTTGGATTTCCCCTTTGATGAAGAGGGTTTTGCTGTGGAATTCATATAAAAAGACACAATTGGTTTCATCAATTGCGTTCAAAAAATGGCATGACTTTAGTTGATCATTTTTCTAACCATCCAATCATCATATTTCTGCGCATTTTTGTTTTTGACTTCTGGCCACTCGCCTTCTTCCTCTGGATTTATAGTATTAACACATACTACTTGAGTGGAAGAACCTTTCAATTTGACTTGTCTCAAGTAACCTATTTTTTGAAAGAGTTATTTTATTAAAAAACACTCCTGAATGGTTTTCCCCAACATCGGATGAAATAGGAAATAATTGGGACGATCTTCATATCCTACCTTTATTTGGCCTTTTAGGCCTTGGAAATTGAACCAAATTACTTTCCAAAGATGAAATGATGTAACCAAGAATTTGTTCATTTCGGAAAGAGTAAACTTTGTTCTTCAAGTCATCAAATTGTTTACATCTTTGATCTCATTGATTGTCTTGACAAAACGATCTCTGTTGTTGACGCTCCAGAGGTGGAGCCCTTTGGTAAGATGAAGGTTTTGAAGTAGAAGCAGGTATATGTGATTGACTAAGTATAACTATAGAAGTGTCTACTCTACACATTCTCTTTACCAGAGCTGATGGAATTACACGAGTTTTATCCTTAGTCTTTGTGAGAGAATATTCAATATGTTGAGTGATTGAAGTAAAGTCTTGAAACCCTCTTGTGTATTTCACATGATCAACGACGTGCGTAATTCATCACGTAGATTTTCCACACAGATTGGCAACAATTATTCTTGAGGGAGTTCTAAGCTTATGGAATATGTTATTCCCTTCTAGCGAGCAATGAAATATAAAACTCTCTCATTCTCCCTTTTCTTAAAATTTGTAAGATCAGAAACTATTTTCTTTGGCAAAGTTGAGCTAAATTGAAGAATAAATCATTGAAGAAGATCCTCCCACCCGGTAATTGACCGGGATTGCATGATTGTATACCAGAGAAAAGCAGGTCCTTGTAATGACTGTACAAAACACCTGAGTTTAACTTCCTCTTATTGCTGAGGGGTTCCCATCATAGGATCACAACGAGAAACAAAATGTGTTTAGTGTTGCTATGGATCTCCCTAACCATTAAATATTGGGAATGTGGTACTTGAAAAATTTGATGAGGGAAGAATTGCATCAACCCATTCAGTGTAAGCTCTCTTTTCAAGTTTTATTTGTGAACTCTTTACTTCTATAGCTTCCAACCGAGCTATTAATGATTCATTAGTAGTTATTAACTTTTGAGAAACATCCGGTTGAGCTTGGACTTGAACAGGTGCAACAACTGGAGATTGGACATGTATAGTGGATTGTACTAAAACTGATGGTAGCACCACTAATTGTTGTCGTGCATGACCCATAAGACTAGACCTATGAGGGTATACTGGTAAAGGAGGATACTCTTGATCCATCGCAGTAGCTACAACAAATTCCCTTGGCTGACTGACTCTTCCATGATTAGAACGTAGAATACGATGAAGTAGTTCTTTATTCAACCTTCTTAATTCCTTCATTTCATCCTCCTGTTGTGAAAATATTTTCTCTAGTGATAGTAATTGTCCTTATCTAGAGGAAGGATGGAATGCAACATGATTCTTTCTTTCCCCTTGTTAGAAACCTTAAAGAGATGGGGAAGTTGGTTACTTGAAGAAATACCTAGATTCAGGGTAAGCCTTTGGTTTCGTGTATGCACACATTCTTAATTTGCCCCTATTTGGATATCCTATTGAGCAGGAACTTCTTCATCTGATCCCTCTCAGTGAGCCTCATCACGGGGATCAGCAACAACGACATTGAGGACATTAATTGATGCATAACACATTGAATCTATTCTATCGGCATTTATGTGATATTGTCTTCTTTCATGCCTTGATGAGACATTGCCTTTTGTTGATTTGATCCCCAATGAAATTCTTGATGAACTGTAATTTCGAGGGAATCTCTTGATAATTCAGTTATTCGTTCTTCTTGTGGATTCTTCCCTAATCGAGAGAATACTGACTTTATCTGAGGAAGAGATTGAGGATTTGAAAAAGTCCCCAGTCATGTGGACTGGGGCTGCTGTTCCTACTCAACACCTCGAATCCTATTTGTTGATTCTTAGGGTTGGGTTAAAAGAGTCCCCAGTATAAAAAGATGGGGTGGTTCTTGAGTTTCTATATCTGAGAATTTCTTAAAAGCTCTCCTGATCTTGTATACTTTAGTCCAGAAATTGGCTGGATGCATTAACCTACATCCACTCAAATCACCTGGCACAAAAGACTGTTGGATGATTTATGACTCTTCTGTCACATAATGATGTGCACGCTCTAAATGATAATCTTGATCGATATTCTCATTTTCCTGATGCAAGATCAATTCGATAACTTGTTCTTTGTATAAATGACTTTGAGAAGAACTAGTTAAGGCATGTTCTTGAGCGAGCCTTTGATTAAAAACAAAGCCAATTGGTTGTGTCCAGTCATGAGCAATAACATTGTATGAGACCATTTTTAGTGGGCTTTGTTGGCTGGAGAGTACAGTGAAATGTAATGCTCCATGGACACCCCATCCTCTGATATGAATACCAGATGGGGCATTGGAAATTAACTGGTGAAATATTCTTAATGCACTAAGGCATGAATACTAATGGCCTCTCTACTGCTTTTCAGCTTTTAGATATCAATAAACTGATAGAGTGGCCAAATAAATTTAGTGTTGTAACCCTTATATTATCATGACATGATTTTTATATTCATCATAATATAATATTTTCTTTTTCAACTGACAAAGAGTTTTCCATATGTTGAGACGAATATCATGAATTCCATCTTCTGTCAACATCTCTGGAATGTCATACTGAGAGTCATCCAAAGGCCAAAACATGATTGGAACTTCACCTTTCTCCAGTTGTTTTCTCATATTCAACACTTTCTATTTATCATTCAATGAATATTATTCTACCTGATTAGACCAGAGTTGGTACTACCATGTTGCTTCATCATATTCAACAAGATTGGTAGAGAATTCATTTACCAGACTAGAAGATGAATGACTTAGGGGTGGTTCTGAGAATGACCTAAACATCGGGATATCTTCTAATTTAGAAAGTATTTCACTTACTACGGTAAATCATCATACATTATTGGCTTCAAATTTGCAAGTTCCTCAAGATAAGAGGGATTTCTCGTCAAAACATTTTCATCTGAATAATTTTATAGGCAATGCGTATTACTACTGGGGAGAGGACATTACCAGCTAAATTCATCATCATGGGGAGGACCAACATGGTGGGTTACATCAAAAGATGAAACCTTTTGCTCCTTGATCTTCTGGCCACACAGAGTGTTATCGTGGATCTCATCAAAAGATGAAACTTCGAGATCGACCGAACTGTCATAATTAAATCCTTCATGAGGAAGTGTCTGATGAAGATATTCAAAATTAATGTTCCCACTATTGGGAAATGAGAGAGTGAATCTTGAATTCCAACATATAATTGTCTAAGGGTTTCAAGGACTCCAGCATCGAGCAAGGCCTTATTACAAATTGGCCCTTGATTTCTTGATTGGGCTGGATGGGTCTTCTTCTTAGACACATTCTCACTCACTTTGGGAACCAATTTTTGACAAAAGTGGTTATTATGGGGATGTTTAGGTGCCTGCTTAGGAGAAATAGTTAGGTTAGGATGATTATATCCACTCAAATTAGGTGTATGTGTCTAACATGGTTGTCTGTATGACATGGAGGAGTATGCCCCACAACCCTCTTGGACTAGAACAGAGGTTTGTGTCTATTCCATAGTGATATGTTGATGTGTCACTCTACTGGTAGGGATATATTTTCATTTCTTTCCATGTGATGCTGCTGAAGCTGTTATAATATTCTGACAGGCATCCAGAATATGAGCAGGGATTTTCTTCTGCTCTTTCACCATCATCAAAATGTGCTTGGTGACTTCAGCTGCCAGAATGGGAATATAAATCCATTCCATTCTTGGAGTAGGTGTGTGTTCCTTATCCTGTCCTCCTTTTCTTGTCAGTGAATTCCGACAGTACTCAAGTGTGGGGGCATAGAGTTGATTCTGCCTCTTGTTTGTCATTGGGGCTTTCCAATTGACTTCTCTGATGCTACCAAATGAGACTGTTGCTAGTCCTAATCAATACTAGCAGGTGTATGTGCCTTATGATTGCACTCTGCCAAACGTGGTTGTTGAACTTCCTTCAATACTGGAAGACGAAGCTGCTGGCAGGATTGATGTTTGTAAACAGGTGTATGTTACAGCTTATCTGTTACCACCATATTAAATCAGCGACATTCTTTGTTTGTATTCCGAGGAGCCTGCTGACTAGCCGATGAGTTATAAATAGGTGTATATTCCTGCATATAATACTCTGCCCTAATTTCAAGGCGGGATTGGCGTGTGTCTTCCAAACGAGTCTGCTCGGCAGTAACATCATGACAGATGGGCATATATTCCCACTCATTATTTTCCATCATGTTGGCTTAATGGAATTCTCCACTAGGGTCAGAAATAAGAACCTTCTCCCTATTGACAATATTTCGCCTCTGGCGGTTCGTCTTGTAGGCTCGGGTCTGAGGAACCTTATCCAAACCCCTGAATGTGACACCCTCATGAATTTTAGGGTGCACTGCCGCATGTTTCTAGTGGTGATTGTTGATGGGAGCCCTCGGGAAGGACTCATGTCTGCTTGAATTAAGGCCTTGAGTGTCCTTCTCATTCACCTCCTCGTAATAAGGGTGCAACTGCTGATTGTGTTTGGGGGATAATGACCCAAAACGGTTGGAGATGGTGGTTGACAACACCTGCTTCTTGATCGCTTCTTGTCGCTGTCCGGACAACCATGGTGAATTATTGACTTGGAGAGCTTGTCGAGTGGCCTCCAGAGTCGGAATGGTACAGTGTCAATGGTATTCCTTAACCAGTGCATTTGATACCCAGTGTTGGAGATGCTGAGTAGGTGATGTCGTCCTCAGAGCGAACGACGATCCAGCAGGAGTAGCAGTAGAGGTATTCACAGTAGAGGCATTCAAAGGTGTGAACTTTAGAGAATCCATAACTGTAATGCAGAAGTTCTTGAAAACAAGTTTCTATTTGATATAACAGACATAATCAAGATAAATTCAGCCACTACATATTTTGGATGAGCACATATGTTATTGATTGTTTTGTTTGCCCTCTCATTGAGTTTAAATAGGGGTCTAACAAATAATTAAAACATCAGTTTAGCTTGGTTAAGGATTCATGTCGGTTTCACCATTTTTTGTTTCCAATAGAAATGGGGATGAACTTGTTTGTTTAAGATTCAAACATTGCAATCGGTTTATAAAGGGTTTTTTCGTAGAACCGGAAACATCCAATTATTCTATATCCATTTGGACCTACTTTCCATAGGTAGGTGCTCATTAGTTGTGAACCGATGAGGCTTAAGAATTTGCATTGGTCGAGAGGATGGGAGTTCAGAATCATCACACCTTTTTGGGGGGAAATTATTACCTACTCTAGGACTCTCTTTATAGATTGAAGTTATGTTCGTGAATCGTTAATAAATTACCAAGTACAAAAATGATCTTTCCATAAGATCTAACAATCAATGATTGATATGTATAAGATTTTTAGAATCTTTTATATGTATTTGATGTTCTTCATCGATAGAGAATCATTTTTATTTGTTAGATATTCTTAGTCAATGGTATCCTTAAATACATTGTATTGATATCTCTTGGTCATTATGATAACTATACTGGTTTTAAAGCCACTCAATGGGGGCACTTGAAGTTTATTGTCATTCAGAAGGACATGGATTATTTCAGAGTTAGGATCGTACCCACTGAGGGGATACCTACGTATCCTGGTTTAGAAAAGGAATCAAAACCCACGTAGTTTGAGTAATGAAGTATGATGTTTATGTATGATTGATATCTCAAAGAAAGATGTCATAATTACTTTTACACTCTATGCTCACATGAGTCTTTCTCAGTGTGAGAAACAAGGGGTATTGGTAAAACCTGACAATTATGCCATGAAAGATGTAATCATAAGAAATTATGTGGGGCTTATGTATGTATGACTGCCCAGATAGATGAAGATTAGGATTTACTTCAAAGAAGAAACTTGGGAAGAAGGTCCATAAAGGTATATGTGCTTTATTGAAATTTGGAAACATAACTTTTTACTTAATCCTGGTAAGGATTCCCAAGTTAGAGGGGACTTATGATTTGGTTTTGTTCCTGAGAAGGAAACCTAAATAAAAATTAAATTAATATGGGGGATTACTCTTGAAAGGGAGGCCTAGGTTAAGGGACTTGAGAACTGGGGCTTACTCCTGCGAAGGAGGCCCATGTTAAGAGATATTATGACTGGGGATTACTCCTAAGAAGGATGCCCAGGTTAAGGGAATTTGGAATTTGGGGCTTACTCCTAAGGAGGATGCCCATATTTGGGAACATGGCGATTACTCTTGAGGAGGATTCCCATATTAAAGGAATTATGATTGGGGCTTATTCTTGAGTAGGATGCCCAAATTTATGGGAACATGAAGATTGGGGCTTACTCTTGAGGAGGACGCCAATATTAGGGAATTTGAGATTGGGACTTACTCATGAGGAGGAGGCCCAGGTTAAGGGACATAGGGCTTACTCCTAAGGAGGATTCCCATATTTGGGAATTTGAGATTGGGACTTAATCCAGATAAGGAGGCCCAAGTTAAGGAAAATTATGACTGGGACTATAAGGCCCCAACCTTAAAACCTTACTTAATCTTGAGTTATTACAAGATTACACATTGAGGATCTTTTCAGGTTTAGAGTTTTATAGAATTAGATCATAAAACTTGCATTACATTCCACATTTAAACAAATTGGTTACATAAAGATAGTATTCATTTTTTCCTATCAACAGAAACATATTTAAAACAAAACATGGATTCTTTCTTGACACATTCTTGACACTATCATCATATCATGTACCTTTCCCTTGACCTGTGAAAAACATTTCAAAAAAACTTGGGATGAGCATAAAACGCTTAGTAAGGGATATAAAAAATGGAAAGGAAACATGAGTACATGTACACATAAGAATCAATGAAATCATACTTTACTCATAAAACATAGTCACTTTATCATACCTCATAAAATCATGAATAAATCATAGAAATCATAAGACATAATGGTAACTTGAGGCATTCATAACATTCTTACGTAGGGAGTAACCCACTTGGTTATGTTCGGAATACCCATCACATTATATTCCCTAAATCTCTTCGGAGAAACCTTAACGTTTCACTCCTTCGTGTTACCCAATGCATTGGAGAGCTATATCGGGCTCACCCACCCTTAGTTTATCACGGAACCACCCGTCTTCATAACAATGCCCAAGAACCATAACATAATCGTATCACATAAAACATACATAAATGAAACATAACATTTCCACATTTCAATCACAAGATATCAATAACACATTGATATAATAAAAACATTATCAAAACCATTTTAAATACCAAGATAAAAGAAAAGTAAAACATGGTATTTATTTTTCTTTTATGAAATAGGTATGGCTTGTAGAGGAAGCCAAAACTCAAATAATGGTCACGGCGGCGGAGAAGTCGTTGTTGCTGCATACGTATGACAAAAACATTCCCTTTTTTTTTGTGAAACGCTTCGTATAAAAAAGATTCCTTTTGGATAAACGTAAAAGTCAAAGGGGTTTATACACCGTATAAAAGAAGGTTGTGTATAAAATAAAATATTTCTCAATGAAAGAAGACTGAGACGAAGTCCCATACCTTGGGTCCGACTTGATTCAATCATTCTTTAATCTCCTGAATAATAAACTTGAGTTAATTTCTACTTTCTTAAGAACCTTTTTCAAGTTCATTATTCGTTTTATATCACTTATTACCATGTCATGAACACTATGTAATTATTTAAGTTAATAATGGTCGTTTTAATGATCATTGGTACGTGAGTCAAAAACACGCTCTTTATAATTACTAGTTGTTCATGTATCCATTATATCAAGTGTTATACTCATGATGTATATATCATATATATCATATATATCCAGTATATACATGCATTTATAATATTACATAACGTTTAGAGGTAAGAAATGAAATGCACCATTCATGGAGACGGTAAGCCGTACGTACGCATGAATGCTACTTTCATTTCTATTTCATATTTTTATGTAATTGAATCATAATTATATAAAGGTATATTATAATTCCAGTATAATATCATATATAATTGAATTAATTAAATCCTTTATATGTCCCACATATTTCATTAATGAAATCAAATCACTTTGAGGGGGCGGGAGTCCGCACTTCCTTAAATGAAGATATCGCGTTTACCCATAATGGAAACCATAAAGGTATGCCTAAAATGAAAAATACAGAAGCTTAAGGAACAAATAAACATATTATATATCATATATAAATATAGTGACATTTTAATGTCCACCTTTTAAGGTGTTAGAAGAATATTGAACAATCATCGTTTCGTGAGGCAGAAATTCACCAAACACGGAAACAATATGTTATTTAACAATTAGATGTAGGTGTGTGTAAGTGTAGCTATAATACTTCTTATTACAACATCCTATTATATTGAAGATACTGGATTTGTTACAAAAGAAATGAATAAATTGAGTTTAGGGGGTTGGAGAAGCAAAATAAAACAAAAGGACTCAAGTGAGGACATTACCTTAAAATCGGGTAACTGCCTTTGGTTTGAGCTCAAAGGCTTCCTTGGGAAGACATCTGCACAAATTGAGGCTTCAAGGAGTAATAGAGGGATTTGGAGAGACAAAATGGATTGGGTTTGGACGAGCCAAAGGCTTTGGAAGTGTGGGTAATGAGGTATAGGTGGGGGCCTTTTATAAGAGGAGAGGAGGGGCACTCTTGGAAAGTAAGGAAATGTTCCTTTATTTTAAAATGAGTTTCGGAATTAAAAGGTCCCACATTGATATAATTAGAGGATAAGTTGATAATGGTTCTAAATATACACATCCAATAGGTTTTGTACATGTGTAGGTTATAGATTTTACATTATCTTTTCATTTTATTTAAATCCTTTATTAATGAGGTAATCGTTGCACCATCATGATGACATAAAAATTTTAATATATTTAATGTCGAAAAATTATAAAAAAAATTCATGATTTAGGAAATCGTTTTAGAATTATAATGAATATTTATAGTCAAAAATCTGACTTGTATAACCCCATGAAAAATTTGTTTTAGTAAAACATTTCATGTTTGTGTCATTTTTACATTAACATTAAATAAAAAGTTATTTATGTCATTTCCCAACCAAAGTGGCTCCATGGGGTCCCCAATTTGACCCATGGATTTTCTTGGTCGTCCATGACACATCCAATATGGGTATTACATGTTTCAAGCACAACTCATATTATTAAAACATTATTTTTACCTTAAACTACACTAATTTCCTCTAATCGCGACTAAAAACATAAAAGTTAATATTCACCAAAAATGTATTTTAATCCCATTGAACCAAATTTTACTTCTCAATGACAACCATGTATGTCGTATTTTTTAAATTCAAAACACAGAGGTGGTAAAATTTCATTTAAACGAAAAATCAATTTCTTAAGTACCACTTAGTGGTTTCACTATTCATCAAAAATTGAAGTTTTTCAGAAAATACCAAAACTTCACCATAAGCTATATTTAATATTCCGAATTCAAAAATTATGTCTATTTTACAAAATTCATAAAATATTAATTACATTAATTAATTTAATAATTAATTCCCACTATCATGACAAATAGCATGTTTTTATGAAACAATAAGTTTCAAAAGATTGACACTAGTTTAAGTCCAATTTCAAAGTGAAATTGATTCTAACGACCACTATTGGATTAAATGGTAAAAATATATTCTAATTAAACTTTAAATCCAATTCAAAATATAATATAATCATATAAATAAATTAGATTAAAAAGTGGTTTTGAATTAAAATACAACATTTTTCACTATTCATTAAAAAAATGAACATTATCAGAAAAACACCAAAAATTTATCCAAAGTATATTTCAATGTCCCAATCATAAAAATTAAGTTTATTTTGACAAATATAGCTTATAAAATTTTCAAAATATGGATTTAAAAATTGTTCACCATCAAAATGCGGTAAAACAATCTTTTAAAAATACTGAAGTATTCCATGCTTTAGGTTGAATTTATTATCATTTTAAGCTTCAAAAACACTATCTAATTCATGAATAGACATAGATAAAAATATATATTATTCATTACTTACTTGGGATGTTACAAACTTCCCCCATTTAGAAAATTACCTCCCTGCAATTTATTTACTTATCGAATAAGTGGGGGTATTTATCCCTCATTGCATTTTCAGATTCCCATGTTGCCTCTTCAATCATGTGGTTTTTCCACAAAACCTTTACCTGATGAAACACCTTATTCCATAACACTTGCTCCCTGTGGTCAAGAATTTGGACCGGTTTTTCCTCATAAGATAGGTTCTCTACCAACTGAACTGCTTCTGGACTCAAAACATGAGATGGATCTGGCATGTACTTCCTTAACATTGAAACAAGAAAAACATTGTGTACCTGAGATAAACTCGGAGGTAAATCCACTCAATAGGCAACTAATCCAACTCTCTCCAGAATTTCATATGGTCCAATGAACCTTGGACACAACTTTCCTTTCTAACCAAATCACATCACACTTTTCCATGGTGATACATTGAGAAAAACATGATCACCAACCTCAAAAGAGAGATCCTTCCTCCTATTGTCTGACTGACTCTTCTGCCTGCTCTGAGCTGTTATCATGTGTTTCTGTATTAGATGAACTTTTTCTGCCAACTCTTCTACCAATTATGGTCCCATCAACATCCTTTCACCCACTTCATCCTAGAAATCTGGAGTTCGACACCGCTTCCCATATAATGCCTGAAATGGCGCCATCTGTATACTGGAATGAAAACTGTTATTATATGAAAATTAAACCAAATAAAGATGTTGATCCCAACTTCCCTGATAATCCATCGAACAAAAAAATAGCATATCTTCCAATGTCTGAATTGTTCATTCTGACTACCCATCTGATTGAGGATTAAAAGTTGTACTAAAATTTAATTCAGTACCCAAGGACTTCTGAAGGCCTTTCCAAAAGTTAGAAGTGAACCTAGGATCACGGTCAGATACAATGGAGGGAGGAACTCCATGTAAACTGACTATCTCTTTAAGGTACAATCTAGAAAGTTGATCTAGAGTGAAAGTATCTCGAATAGGAAGGAAATGAGCAGATTTATTTAAGCGATCAACAATAACCCAGATTTCATTATTACCTCGAGATGTCTTCGGTAATCCCACAACAAAGTCCATGGATATATTCTCCAATTTCCACTCTGGCACTGGTAGAGGCTGAAGAATCCCTTTCGGTCACTGCCACTCTACTTTAACCTGCTTACAAGTCAAACACTTCACAGTAAAATTAGCAATATCTCTTTTCATTCCATCCCACCAGTAATACTCTCGCAGATCTCCGTAAATCCTAGTACTTCCAGGATGAACTGAAAACGGAGAACTAGGAGCTTCACATAACAACTCTCTCTTCAAATGTGAATCATAAGGCACACACAATCTCTTCCCAAATCTCAAAACACAATCACCATCAATGTTGAATTCATGAAACTTACCTTTATAAACCATCTCTACCTTTTTTTGCAACTCACTGTCTTGCTTCTGTGCTTTCTTGATTCTGTCTGATTGAGAAGATTTCACTGATACCTGAAATAAAAAAGAAGAAAATCCTTCACCAACAACTTCTAGGCCAAATTTCATCAAATCCTTAACCAAAGAATCACGTTCCAAATGCAACATTGTTAATGAAGCATTACTTTTTCGACTCAAAGCATCATCCACTTTATTTTCTTTTCCTGGATGACAATGAATTGTACAGTCATAATCCTTGATTAATTCTTTCCATATCCTCTGTCTAATGTTCAATTCTTTCTTAGTGAATATATACTTTAAACTTTTGTGATAGTTATATATTTCACACTTTACTCCATACAAATGATGCCTCCAAATTTTTAAAGTGAAAACAACAGCCGCTAATTCCAAATCATGTGTAGGGTAATTTACCTCATGAGTTTTCAACTATCGGGATGCCTAAGCAATTACCTGATCATTATGTATTAGGACACAACCAAGTCCTTTCAATGAAGCATCATTGTATATAACAAACTCACCATTCCTGGAAGGTAGTGCCAAAACTGGAGCATTCACCAATCTTCTTTTCAGTTCCTGAAAACAATCATCACATTCTTTTATCCAGATAAACATAACACCTTTCCAAGTTAGCTTAGTAATTGGACTATATAACCGTGAAAAGTTTCTAACAAACCTTCGGTAATAGCCTACCAAACCAAGGAAGCTACAAATCTCAATTACATTTGTGGGTCTTGGCCATTCTTCAACAACCTTTGTTTTTGCAGGATCAACAGTTATCCCATCTTTAGAAAAAATATGACCAAGGAAAGAAATTTGTTTCAACCAAAAATCACACTTTCTGAATTTCCCATACAATTTCTTTTCTTTTAATGTTTTCAAAATAACCCTTAAATGTCTTTCATGCTCTTCTTTACTTTTAGAAAAAAACTAAATATCATCAATGAAAACAACCACAAACTTATCCAAGAACTCATGGAAAATTCTATTAATTAAGTCCATGAATACAAAAGGTGCATTGGTTAGCCCAAAAGCAATTACTACAAATTCATAATGGCCATATCTTGTACAAAACATAGTCTTTGGAACATCTGCTTTCTTTACCTTCAACTGACGGTACCCCAAATCTCAGGTCAGTCTTTGAAAAATACTGAGCTCCCTGGAGCTGATCAAACAAATCATCGATATGAGGCAAATGATATTTGTTCTTAATTGTGATGTTAGTCAAGGATCTATAATCAATGAAAAGTCTCATAGAACCATATTTCTTTTTAACAAATAAATCAGGAGCACCCCATGGTGATGTGCTAGGTCGAATGAAACCTTTCTCTAATAAATCTTGCAATTGCTCCTTCAACTCTAAAAGTTCAATTTGATCCATTCGATATGGGGGTTTTGAAATTGGCTTAGCATCTGGAACTAACTCAACAGTAAACTCTAATTCCCGATCTGGTATTATTCCAGGAAACTCATCAGGAAAAACATCAGGATACTCATTTTCCGCGGGCACATCATTAATCTGAACAGTTCCTTTATTTTCAACGGTGTGTGCAAGGTAACATTCATTTCCATCTTTTACAAGTTTCTCGGCCTCTTGATATGTTATCAACAATAAGGGTTCATTATTGTACACAAACTGAAAGTCTTTTTGAAAAGATACTTCTTTATCTCTACAGTCAATCTTAGCATGGTAAATAGAGAGCCAATCCATACCCAAGATAATATCAAACTCTACTAGAGGTAGAACAATTAGGTTTGTAAGTAGGTTCTTTCCACGGATAAGGATAAGAAGATTCTTACAAATTCTTTTTGCCTCAACATTTCCCCCAGGTGTTTTTACCACAAGTTCAGGAGTCATTTCATGAGATGGTATTCCAATTTTACTAGAAAAGGTTTCAGAGATGAATGAATGTGTAGACCCCGAATCAAACAAAAAAACTGGCATAATGTAAAAAAACTAACAAAGTACCTGATACAACTTCATTTGATGGCCCTACATCTGCTGAAGTAGTTGCAAAGGATTTCACCACCCCTTTCTGCTTGTAGTCTAACTGCTTCACATCACCCAGGCTCTTTTTCAGACACTCTTTTGCGTAGTGACCCATCTCATTGCACTTAAAACATTTCACTGACTATAAATCAAATTTGGTCTTACCATCACCCTGATCTTTTTCAGTGCAATCACGAGCCTTATCTTCCATCTTACCACAATGGTAGCACTTTCCAGAATTCAGAAGACATTCCCTAGCATGCCTTTTACCACATTTATCAAAAACTGGAAACTTAGTTTTCTTAACGTCCGACCTTTTTGAAGAAATATTTCCTTTCTCTTTCCACCTCGGTCTCTTCTTCTGCAGGTTTTTATAGAACACTTGATCATCGGAAAACTCCATTTCCACCTTCTCAGCACATCAAACAAGCTTTTCATAACTTTTCAACTCACGAGGAGCTAATGCCCTTTGATATTTTGGCATTAATCCTGAGTAAAAACGATTGAATTTACTATCAAGTTCTCGGATAAAATTTGGAGCATACCTTGCCAATCGAGGGAACCTTTCTTCATAGGTGGCCACTGAGTCTTCCTCTTTCCTAAATTCTAGGAATTGTTTTTCCGTCCTAAGTCGAACATCCTTAGGAAAATACTTCTCAAGAAACATACCTTTGAATTCATCCCAGTCGAGAGCATCAATCTCATCAGCGACCCCGATATTTTTAACCATCGACCACCACTGATCTGCTTCACCCTCCAAACGGTAAATAGCAAGACTAAACTTTTGATTGTCTGAACACCCCATGACATAAAAAATCTTCTCTAGTGCTTTAATCCACCCTCCAGCTAGCACATGGTCATATGATCCTCTAAATGATGTGGGATGTTGCCTCATGAAATGTTCAACCACTGACATGTTCCTCTTCAGTTGATCTGGCTGATCTCATGCATGGATACCACCGCCATTTTTCGCTTGAGTCAACTGCGCCATTACTGCAACAAACTATTCAGTTCAAATTCCGACCACCTCAGGATGATGATTCGGAAGGTTATTTCCTTCTGCATGCCTTCCTAGAACTTCTTCCCTGTTTCCTCTGCGGAAAACCATTCTGAACAAACATGTCTTAGATGAAGCAACATGGTAATCTTCAAATGCTATATCATTTCAATTTGACCATAAAAAAATATTTTTGGATAATCATTTAAGATAATTCTAACTCTTATAGTTATATAAACCGACCTCTGATACCAACTATAATGCCCCAAACTTAAACCTTACTTAATCTTGAGTTATTACAAGATTACACATTGAGGATCTTTTCAGGTTTAGAGTTTTAGAGAATTAGATCATAAAACTTTTATTACATTCCACATTTAAACAAAGTGGTTACATAAAGATAGTATTCATTTTTTCCCATCAACAAAAACATATTTAAAATAAAACGTGGATTCTTACTTGACACTTCCTTGACACTATCATCATATCATGTACCTTTCCCTTGACCTGTAAAAACATTTCAAAAAAACATGGGATGACCATAAAAAGCTCAGTAAGGGATATAAAAAAAATGGAAATGAAACATGAGTAGATGTACACATAAGAATCAATAAAATAATACATTACTCATAAAACATATCCACTTTAACATACCTCATAAAATCATGAATAAATTATAGAAATCATAAGAAATAATGGTAACTTGAGGCATTCATAACATTCTTACATAGGGAGTAACCCTCTTGGTTACGTTTGGAATACCCATCATAGTATATTCCCTAAATCTCTTCGGAGAAACATTAATGTTTCACTCCTTCACGTTACCCAATACATTGGAGAGCGATATCGGGCTCACCCACCCTTAGTTTATCACGGAACCACTGGTATTCACAACAATTCCCAAGAACCATAAGATAATTGTATCACATAAAACATACATAAAGGAAACATAACATTTCCACATTTCAATCACAAGATATCAATAACACAGTGATATAATAAAAACATTATCAAAACCATTTTAAAAACCAAAATAAAAGAAAAGTAAAACATGTTATTTATTTTTCTTTTAAAAAAAGGTATGGCTTGTAGAGGAAGCCGAAACTCAAATAATGGTCACGGCGGCAGAGAAGTCGTTGTCGCCTCATACATATGATAAAAACATTCCATTGTGTCATTTTGTAAAATGCTTCGTATAAAAAAGATTCATTTTGGATAACCCTTAAAGTCAAAGCGGTTTATACACCGTATAAAAGAAGGTTGTGTATAAAATAAAATATTCCTCAAGGAAAGAAGATTGAGACGAAGTCCCATACCTTGGGTCCGACTTGACTCGATCATTCTTTAATCTCCTGAATAATAAACTTGAGTTAAGTTCTACTTGCTTAAGAAACGTTTTCAAGTTCATTATTCCTTTTATATCACTTATTACCATGTACTGAATACTATGTAATTATTTAAGTTAATAATGGTTGTTTTAACGATCATTGGTACTTGAGTCAAAAACATGCTCTTTATAATTACAAGTTGTTCATGTATCCATTATATCCAGAGTTATACTCATGATGTATATATCATATATATCATATATATCCAGTATTTACATGCATTTAAAATATTACATAACGTTTACAGGTATGAAATACACCGTTCATGGAGACAGTAAGCCGTACGTACGCATGAACGCTACTTTCAATTCTATTTCGTATTTTTATGGAATGGAATCATAATTATATAAAGGCATATTATAATTCTAGTATAATATCATATATAATACCATTAATTAAGTCCTTTATACGTCCGACATATGGCATTAACGAAATCAAATCACTTTGAGGGGCGGTAGTCTGCACTTCCTTAAATGAAGATATCGCGTTTACCCATAATGGAAACCATAAAGTTATGACTAAAATAAAAAATACAGAAGCTTAAGGAAAAAATAAACATATTATATATCATATATAAATATAGTGACATCTAAATGGCCACCTTTGAAGGTGTTAGAAGAATATTGAACAATCATCGTTTCGTGAGGCAGAAATTCACCAAACACGGAAACAATATGTTCTTTAACCATTAGATGTAGGTCTATGTAAGTGTAGCTCTAGCACTTCTTATAACAACATCCTATTATATTGAAGATACATGATTTGTTACAAAATAAATGAATAAAAATATTTTAGGGGGTTGGAGAAGAAAAATAAAACAAAAGGACTCAAGTGAAGACATTACCTTAAAATCGGGTAACTCCATTTGGTTTGAGCTCAAAAGATTCCTTGGGAAGACTTCTTCCCAAAGTGAGGCTTCAAAGAGTAATAGAGGGATGTGGAGAGACAAAATTGGAAGGTTTTGGCCGACCCAAAGGCATTGGAAGTGTGGGTAAAGAGGTAGAGGTGGGGGCCTTTTATAAGAGGAGAGGATGGGCACTTTTGGAATGTAAGGAAATGTTCCTTTATTTTAAAATGAGTTTCGGATTTAAAAGGTCCCAAATTGATATAATTAGAGGATAAGGTGATAAGGTTTTTAAATATACCCATCCAATAAGTTTTGGACATGTGTAGTTCATATATCTTACATTATCTTTTCATTTTATTTAAATCCTTTATTAATGAGGTAATCACTGCATCATCATAATGTCATAAATAATTTACTATATTTAATGTATAAAAATTATAAAGAAAATATCATGATGTATGAAATTGTTTTATATTTCTAATGAATATTCATAGTAAAAAATATGACTTGTATAACCCCATATAATTTTTTTTAGTAAAACATATCATGTTTGTGTCATTTTTTACTTTAACATTAAATAAAAAGTTAATTATGTCATTTCCCAACCAAAGTGGCTCCATGGGGTCCCAAAGTTAACACATGGATTTCCTTGGTCTTCCATGACACATAAAATTATGGTAGGACATGTTTCATGCTCATTTCATATTATTAAAACATTATTTTTACCTTAAACTACACTAATTACCTCTAATCGCGATTAAAAACATAAAAGTTACTATTCACCAAAAAAATTATTTTAATCCCATTGAACCAAATTTTACTTCATAATTACAACCATGTATGTAGGATTTTTTAAATTCAAAACACAAAGGTGGTAAAATTTCATTTAAATGAAAAATCAATTTCTTAAGTACCACTTAGTGGTTTCACTATTCATCAAAAATTAAAGTTTTTCATAATAATACCAAAACTTCACCCAAAGATATATTTGATATTCAGAATTAAAAAATGATGTCTATTTTACAAAATTCATAACATATTAATTACATTAATTAATTTAATAATTAATTCCCGCTGTCATGACAAATAGTGTGTTTTTAGGAAACAATAATTATCAAAAGATTGCCACTAGTTTAAGTCCAATTTCAAAGTGAAATTAATTCTAACGACCACTATTGAATTAAATGGTAAAAATATATTCTAAATAAAATTTAAAACCCATTAAAAATATAATCTAATCATATAAATGAATTAGATTAAAAAGAGGTTTTGAATTAAAATACACCATTTTTCTCTATTTATTAAAAAAATGAACATTATCAGAAAAATACCAGAAATTTATCCAAAGTATATTTCAATCTCCCAATCATAAAGAATATGTTTATTTTGACAAATGTAGCTTATAAAATTGTCAAAAGATAGATTTAAAAATGTTTCGCCATCAAAATGCAGTAAAACATTCTTTTAAATATACTGGAGTATTCCAAGCTTTAGGTTGGATTTATTCTCATTTTAAGCTTCAAAAACACTATCTAATTCATGAATAGACATAGATAAAAATATCTATTATTCATTACTTACTTGGGATGTTTCAGGGACTTACTTCTGAAAAGGATGCCCAAGTTAAAGATCATCTCATCTTAAAGGATGAGGTTGAATGAATGAAATATCTAACCTTAGTGACATAAATATATGTAAATCACTAGGCTTTAAGAGATGTTCCATAGAATTCCTTTTAGATAAGGAATCCAACAAGGGAACCATGCTAAAAATGGCTTTGAAGTGGGTTTTGAAGGATGAATCTTGAATAGGAGAGGTGGATTTGAAGAAGAAAGTTGAATAGGCAGGAAGGGCACCCAAAAAGAGGTAGGCGCGTAGGTCATGTTGGGGTACACAGGTACTAGTCACACGGGTATACCTGAACGACACATAGGTACCTGCACGATGGTCAACCCATAGGGTAATACGTAGGAGATGCTTGGCTCAAGCCCTTAGTATTATCCCTAAAGACTTTTAAATGATTGGCGCGCATGTTCTGTTGATGGGATAATGCGGCGTGCAAGTGTCTTCATTTCCCTGAAGGGTTAGACACTTAGGTGCACAGGTGCTGATGAATTTCAACACTTAGGCCTTGTTCCCCCTCTTTAGATCTTCCGTTATAGGTAATAAATTACCTTATAAGTGTTCGGAAGGCTTTATGAAGAGACTAGGGCACCGAGAGCTCAAATATGAGTTTATGGTTTTTTCCTCTACAAAATGGGGGACCCACAATGGGTATTTATAGGCTGCTGAAGACCTTGGGTGAAAATCATATAGGGCACACAGGTCTGCATGCCCAATATGTGGCATGCAGGTACCCTGTGCGACCATCTTGAATCTTGCGCGGCCCATGCTGAAGCAAATCAATGTTCATGCCTTTGTCAATTTTTGATGTTTTTTCAAAGGATGAATCACTTTGTGTTAAGGTATTTCCCTTTTCATTCGTTAGACTCTACGATGGAAAGGAGTGTCAACAATATTAATAAAATGATATTTAATTAATAAATAATAAATTTATATTGTTTTTAGAAATCTAAAAATATAAACCATTTATACAAATCCTGTTTTTTATGGATAATGAAAACGTTGTTCATGTGTATGTGTAGACTACCACCTCCATGGATCAACTTATTTATTTTTGCATCACTGCCCTACGTGGATAATTAAAATAAATTATTTAGTGAATAAATATTATATAATTTTCTAAATAATTTCGTTTTATTTGTTCAATAAGAGTTAGATTAATATTTAAAATTTTATTAACATATCGACTTTTGTTTGTAAAAAATTATCGGAACAAGCACATCATTGATTTTATGATAAAAAATAATGAATATAATTTTCATTGAATAGAATTATATATTTATAGATTTTTATGAATAATTTTAAATCATATATTAAATTACTTTTTATAATCTAGTAGTGATGAACTTGGTATCAATGCATGGGTATCAACATCTACATTTTGAAGCATGTGTGAAACAAAAAAATCACTAATATCCAATAATGAACAAAACAATAATTAAATAATAAATATATAAAAAATGATTATAATTGATGAGTATATTTAAATCTCTGCGATTTTATGAAATATATATTTTTCAAATGAACTTAATTTCTATGATATCTTATGTTACACATAACACCCAATTTTAAAAAACCATGATATACTATTAATATAATTATTTAAACATTACAATTATAAACTTAACATTAAATTTGGTGGTATGAATCAGAACAAATAAATTATTAAATTTTTTTATAAATTTTTTATATAAATAAAATTTTTTATAAATAATTACTTCATCTTTAGTAAAATAACTATATGCTTCGAAAATACCTTTTCCTCCAAAATGGTTTTTATTTCTTTTTGTGAAAAAATAATAAAACTAAATTTTTGAACATTTTGATAATTGAATTGAAAATTTTAATTTAATTTTTTATTCAACATTTTAATACAATCTTAGGGTTAATTATCTATAATTTTTAAAAAAGTTTAATTTTTTGCTAAATAGTGAGAAGCTGATTTTTATTAAAAATGGAATTTTCTATTAAATAATATACAAAGTTATACCTTGTATAGAAAATTTTTAAAATTAAAATTAGTTAAATAATTATATTATTGAACAAATTTGTGTCATTTTATTTAAATTGTTGTATAATATTGATTATAAAAATCTTATACGTATGACAATTTTCACATAGAAAAACTAATTTTTTATCATGTATGTGGGTTTAATTTTAAATAAAATTATGAAACTTATATGAATTATATTTTAAAATATATTAGATAATTGGAATAAAAATAGTTAATATTATATAAAAAGTTCAAATTAATGTTTTTCAAAATAAATATTAAAATAATACAATTTTGTTATTGTAGTTTAGATTAAAACAGGTTTACCTGGGGGTTAAAATAAAATGATAAAGAGTATAATGGCCTAATTTTTTTCTAAATCCCATTTTATTTCCATATTTAGACGTTATATCATGTAATATTCATGAATGATCCATTATTAACTGAAATGTGATTTTAATAAGAAATTGTTAATAAAAAAGTAATAATTTGTCATAAGTAAATTCAATATGGTGTGATATATATGATTATGGGTATTTAATAGATTTATAATAAACATATATTTTTTTTACATAAGGTTAAAATGTATAAAAATAAATTTGTGACATGAGGTAAGGGGTGTTTATCTCATTATCTTCATTAAGACATATACTATGTTATGCCCCTATCTTATTATATGAGGTGTATATATAGACCCATTGAATTTTTATATTATGAATGTATTTATTTCCATGATTTTTAATGTTTCGTTTAATGTTATTATTTCACGTTCATTATGATTAAAAAGTTACCAAAACATGCAAGGGATTCGATCTCACTTTCATCCCAATGAAACACACACTATATTCACCACCTGTTTCGTTTTTGTTGTGAACATACATCCCATTAATGTATTTTATGATGATTATTAGGAATATTATGCGTATTTACATATTCATACATGGTTCATTATTTCATGGGTATTATGATTCACATGTTAGCAATGTCGTAAATGTTTTCATTTTACAATCCAATTGTTTATCAAGATTGTTTATGATTATGATTTTGATGATGAAATTTTATGATATACCTCTCAATAAAATCCAGTATTTTACCCTAAAATAGTTATTTCTAGATAATTCTTGTTTCCCTTTTATTTTACACTATTTAAGTAGGTATGATATATGAATTATTTTTTAAAAAATAAATATTATTTATATCTATGGTTGAAATGCTTTTTATGGTATTTACATGTTTTCTAAAAGTGTTTTAAAGAACGTTTTTACTATTATCCAATGATTTTTCATATATAAGTATAACCTATTTTGAATTTTTTTTAAAATAAAGAGTAATACCTTTTCCATTTTATAGATGAGAAATTTTTTACTTTTTACTAGAAATAAGAAAGGAATATTTATTTTAATGTACATGACATGAATATAATTTTATACCATCATAAAAAATAAATTATTTTAAGATACCTTTACATTTGTTCAATTTTATTTTAATTCAAAATTATTTCATTAATATTTGATAAATTTTCATATTTTAAAAAGTTTATCCCAAAGTAAGAATAATATTTTCCTCCAGAAATGTTCAGAGTGATCATTCAAAATCATTTACCTTATAAGATTAGAACATATTATGTTACATAAGTTTTACTGGGGATATGATCTAATGATAACATCCATATTCTTTCTCTATATGGTTTATATTTACTATGAAAATATATTTATGAAAACGTTTCCTTTTCTATTTGTTATTTTATGATCAAATAATGAAACATTTATGAAACCCACTTATTTTATATGGGTTATTCTATAATGAAATGTTTATGAAAACCATTTATTTTCAAGGGTTATGATATGAAAAAAGATTACTTTTTATCCCATAAATTTATTTATTATTTTATGTGTAGTATATATATCACCCTCCAATTAATATGGTAAATATAGATAACTGATGAGTTAATTATGTTTAGAATTAACCAAACTTCATTTTAACAATGTTTTTGGGTACATTATTTTATGTCCATAAGGTTACGTGTGGACCAGTATTCATGTTCATAAGGTTATGTGTGGACCTACTTTAATTTACATATGGTTATACATGGACCTGCTTTGATTTACATAATTTTATGAGTGGACATTCTTTCATTTCCATAAGTTTATTTAAGGTCCTAATTTAATGTACGTAATTTAATGATTGAACATATTTCTATTTATACATGTTCAAAATATTTTATGATCATTTGTACTTTGTAAATACATATCTCATTTCAATGTTATGTTCTCATGGATCATGCTCATTGATTCTTCTTTGATTCTTGTCTTATGAATTTCCATGATTTAAGCCATGAATAAAGTTTATGATCAATGATATGAAATTTGTGGTTTTCATATGTTATTCTCATGTTCTCATATCCTTATTCCCATGATAAGATGATATCTCCCTTTTTTCCTATACTAATGATTTGAAATCACCCTTTTTTATATTTCTATTCAGAAGATTAGAAATAAACATATTATGTATGATATGTCAAAGATGGGTTCTAGTTATGAAGAACTTAGGGTGGATAATGTAAATCACTTACAAACCAGTTGAATAGGTTTCTAAAATTTCAAAGGCACTTGAACTATAAAATTTTAGTGTGTATTATTATTATATGTAATGAATATTAATTCATCTATGATTTGATATATATGTATAAAAATGTGGGTCATAATATATGGTATCATATCATGGTATAGTTAATATTTGAAAGATAGGATGAGAATAATTTAGTTAAAACATAAGTATAAATATAAGTTTATGAAAATATCATAGAATATTTTTAGATGATTGAGTAAGTGGTTTTCATGAAATTATATCCCTTTCTTGATACAATAATTATATGTGAATTGTGAATAGTTTTACCTAGAAGTAACAACTTCAAGAAGGGCACATTGGAATTTGAATAGATTGTCACCTAGTGCATGAAAACATGCATTGATGTACCCACAGATTTACACTCCTGAGGGATATATTTTGGAAACTCACAAACTTTTTATAAAAAATTATAAATTATTTCGATAAGTGTTTATCATTAATGAAATAGGTTAATCCAGAGGTTCCATAGATTTAATATAATTTTTCATGATTTAGGAATCTTATAAATGATTGGTAACTCTGATCAAAGATGAATGATAATAATGCTAACTATTTTGGTTTTACTATAATCTTAAAGATAAAATGATAATGTTGTCGTGCTAACATGTATGATCAAAAATTAAAGTAATATATTTTAGATTAGTTATTGGAGTTCAAGTATACCATAAAAATTATCTATAAATTCTAATTGTTATCCTTAATGATTAGATATTAAATTATTAGTGAATACCCATAAGGTTATGATGATCACATCTCAAGTCTATAATTCTCATCAAGTTCATGTTTTTTGGAAATAGTCTTCCAAAAAATCTTATTATTCTCTCTATGGTTGAATTTGATGTTATTTTATGCATGGATTGACATTCTCTACATAAATACAATATCAATTTCTGATGAAGGGAAATCATTGTTGATATTCCAAGCCATCATATAATCATTTATCAATACATCGATAAATATGAAATCTTATTGACGGTCACAACCATTTTAGGGATTCTGATTCCAATTCGAATGTGGGTTTTTATCCCAGATGGTTAGGAATAAACTTTACTTTTATGATAATCCTCTCATGTGAGATCTTGTGTATGTCTTTCTATAAGAGATTCCTAGTCTTCCTCCAAAATGTGAATTTGATTTTCCAATAGAATTCATACCAAGATCTATGCCTATTTCACGTTTTCCCGATAGAATATCTCCGGTTCACATAAGATAATTAAAGAATAAAATCAATGAGAATCTTAACAAGGCATTGATTCATCCAAGTATATCACTATGGGGTGAACTAATTATTTTTTTAACAAGAAATATGGATTGAAGGTATGTTTCATTGATTATAATGAACTAAACAAGATCACGATCAATATCAGGTAGCCTCTACCCTATATTGATGAATTGTTTGATCAGTTGTGAGAAGCTCAATACTTTTCCCAGATTAACCTTTTTTTTGAATATCATTAATTGAGGGTTAATAATGGGGATATACCTAAAATAGAATTCTGTATGATTTGTGGAAACAACTAATATATAGTGATTCCATTTGGTCTTACTAATTCCGCATTTATATTCCTGGATTTAATTAGTAGAGTCTTTATTTATTACCTTCATTAGTTTCTTATAGTTTTTATAGATGATGTTATTATTTATTTATATTAAAAGGAAGATCATGGAGATAAGTTGAGAATCATACTACAGAATTTATCGATGGATAAATTGTATGAAAAATTTACAATGTGTGAAGTTTGGCTATAAAATGTTTCATTTTTTGGGACATATAATCTAAAGTGAGGGTATATCAGTGGATCAAAAAAAGATATAGGCTATAAATCATCATCTTATACTAACAACAGTGATTGAGATTTGTAGAGTTCATGGTTTGTCTTTATATTGTCAATAGTTTCTTAATAGTTTATCATGACATTATAATACACTCACCAAGTTGACTCATAAGGGAGCTAAGTTCCATTAGATATATGAATGTGAGGAAGATTTCATAAAACTAAGGAGAAAGTTTTTTAGTTCACCTATGGAAACATTTACCTGTAGTTGAGAAGGGAATAAAATCTATATATTTAAATCAAAGAACATACAAGTATGAATTCCCATGAGAAATGAAATTGTTATATATTTTGCTTTATTAAAATTGAAGGTTGATGAGAAAAAATACACAATTAATGAATTGATGTTTATTATGGTATTAATTTAATGATATAGAGGAAATTTCTTTATATAGAAATGTGTGATATATATACCGATCATTAGTGTCTAAAATATATATTCACATACAAATAATTGACCATTCATTAGATTATATGGTTAGAGCTGATTAAATACTATGAGAACTCAATACATTACCACTATGGGAACGTGAAGAAGGTGTTTGGTTCATTAATTAAAAGTATTGTACTAAATTATCTTTCATGGGGATCATATAAAATTAAATATTTCTATAATTTAAAAAGATTGATCTAAAATGGTAAATTAAGTGGGAAAAATCTTATTGTGGTCAAATAAGTGTTAAAATATCTATTCATGTAAAGATTAAAGAGGAAAAGTAGAAAGACATAGATCTATAGAAGAAGGTGTGAAATTATCCTGAGTTTATCCTAGATTATAATGGAATGATAATTTTCAATTTCTATTTATTTGTTCCATCCAAAAAATATTTGAAGAAAGAGCTATTATAAGAAACCCATAGTTATTCTTTCTCTATTCATCATGGATGTACAATGATGTATAGAGATGTGAAAGAGTATTTATAGTGAGGTGGAATGAATAGAGATATTAAAAATTTTGTATAACAGTGCACTATAACTTATCATATTAAGGATAATATACAATAATCTAGCATATGTTACAACTATTACCCATACAATATTGAAAATGAAAAAAATATTAGCATGGATTTTTTTTTGGACCCCCCAAAAAGCCTAAATGACATTATTTTTTTGGTCAATAGTTGATTTACCTACAAATTTAGTACACTTCATTAATATCATATAATATTTATCACTAGATCTGATTTCTAAGATTTATATTAAGGAATTGGAAATTTATCTTGTAGTAAAACATTATATTGGGTCTAATTAGTATCCGAGATTTACCTCGATTTTTTGGTGAAGTCTTTAACTAGCTCTGGATATAGAGTTAAGTTTCAGCACTATGTATCATCCTCAGAAAAAATGGTAGGTATTAAAGAACAATTACAATCCTAGAGGATAAATTAATATATTATTCTATGGAGTTAAAATTTTATTAGTATTAAAACCTCACTATTGTAGAGTTTTCATACAACAATAGCTTTCACCAAAGTACTCAAATGGCTCCTTATTAAGCCGTCAATTGAAAAAGTGTAGAAATACAATGTGTTGGGAATAATATGGACAAAGAATATTATTGGGAACTGATTTAGATAAGGCAATTGTTGAAAGATTCAGATCCAATCAAAAATGTTTCAAGGTAGTTGAGAGTTGATATAAAAGTTTTGCTAATAATTGTCAACATGATCTAGAGTTTAAAGTTGGTGAGAAGGTGTTCTTGTAAATTTATTTACGGAATAAGGTTATGTGATTTAGGAATAATTGGAATATTATCCCTATGTAAAGTATATCTTTTGATATTTTTTATCATGTTGGGACAGTTACCTATCACTTGACGCTCCCATTAAACCACTCTCAAGTCCACTATGTGTTCCATGCATCTCCCATGAGGAATTCCATACCTAATCCTTCACTTGTATTATGCTTAGTGGTCATACCAATAGATCATGATCACCCCTATCAAGAATAAACTATGAAGATTATGCATCATAGACATAAGGTTCTAGGAAACAACATCACTCACCTTGTCAGGGTTTTATGGTGAAACCACCAACATAAGGAAGCTACATTAGAACATGTGGTTATGTTGAGGAAGAAGTGTCATCATTTGTTAGTATAAATGTGGTAGAAGTTTTTGTTTGAAATTATTGAGGTGGGGTATAATGTAACAACCATTTATTTTATAAAATAGTTTTTAAAATAAATTTAATTTCCCTAATATCTTGGATTACACATAATATCGTGTTTTAAGGAACCATGATATACTCATAATATTATTATTTAAACAAGACAATTAAAACCTAGCCACTAAATTTGAAAGTATGTGTAGGGAAATTTTTTTAAAAATTATAAAAAAAAAATTTTAAATAAAAACATATATTTATATATAAGAATTTATTTTTTAGTAAAGTCTTTATATGTTTCGAAAATTCATTTTTCTCAAAAAATGATTTTTAATGTTTTTGTGAAAAAATAATAAAACTAGTTTTTTAAAATTTTATAATATTTATTTCAAAAAATTCACATTATTTTTTTAATAAAAATTAAAAAATTATCTTACTGTAAATTTTTGATAATTTTCTGAAAATATTAATTTTTCGATGAATAGAGAAAAAATTGATTTTTATTAAAAACTTCCTTTTTTGATTATTGAATTTACAGTGTTTTATATTTTTTTAAAAAAATTTTAATGTATATTTAGTTTAATTATGTTATTATTAAATAAATTTAGTTCGTTTGAATTAAATTAATTTTGAATTTTTATATTAAAACATTCTATACTTATGTAATGTTTCTCTTTAGAAAACTGTTTTTTCATCACATCTATTGGATTTATATTAAAATAAATATTTAAACATATATGAATTTAATTTGGAAAAAATTATTCCATATTTTAATAATTATTTTCAATATTATATAATAATTTCAATATAATTTTTTGTCATAATGAGTAATAGAAATAGTAAAAATTAATTACCACGGTTAGGGTTAAAACAGATTTACTAGGGGTCAAACTAAAAATATAAGGGTTAAAACGACCTAAATACATGTCAAAATGACATTTAATGTAAATTTATAGACCATATATAATCATATATTTTATAATGATGTATTTTTGAGACTTTTGGATTGATTAAAACATAGGTACATCATTTTATTTTCAAAAATTCAAAATGTGTCCTCTCCACCACTTATAAAATATAACCCCCTATCTTCTCATCTTCACACTATAAAATGAATTTTGTTTTGGCCGTTAGCTACCCAAATATTTTTCATAATTCTATCCCTACATACTATATTCCTTATTTTTATTAGGAATCCCTCCTAAGAAGACTTTTGTTCCAAACATAAGGAGGTTTTCCAAAGAAGAAGTATCATTCTTAACTGAGGGTTTGTGTTTTATTTATTCTTCATCCTTTTCAAAATATTATCCACGTATGATGATATAATAAAATAATTATCTTAAAATATTATGATATGTTAATTTTTTAATGTAATAACCATTATACATCTTATAATGCCCCAGCCTAAAACATTACTTAATCTTGGGTTATTTCAAGAATTCACATTGAAGATCTTTTCAGGTTTAGTGTTTTAGAGAATTAGATCATAAATCATGCATTTCAATCCACATTTAAACAAGGTGGTTACATCAAAAATAGTATTCATTTTTTCTATCAAAGGAAACTTATTTAAAATAAACATGGTTTCTTTCTTGTGCTTCCTTGACACTATCATCACATCATGTACTTTTCCCTTGACCTGTGAGAAACATTTCAAAAACATGGGATGAGCATAAAAATCTCAATAAAGTATATAAAAATACGGAAAGAAAACATTAGTCTAGGAGTACATAAGAATAAATGAAATAATACTTTACTCATAAAACATAAGCACTTTAACATACCTCATGAAATCATAAGATTTATTAATAACTCATAGAAAATCATAGGACATAAAGGTAACTTGAGGCATTCATAACATTCTTACATAGGGAGTAACCCTCACGGTTACGTTTGGAATACCCATCACAGTATATTCCCAAAATCTCTTTGGATAAACCTTAGATTTTAACTCCTTCGTGTTACCCAATGCATTGGAGAGCTATCTCAGGCTCACCCACCCTTAGTTTATCACAGAACCACCCGTCTTTATAAACAATTCCTATGAACCATAACATAATCGTATCACATAAAACATGCCTAAAGGAAATATAAAATTTCCATATTTTAACTAAAAGATATCAATACAACACATTGATATAATCAAGAAATTATCAAAACCATTTTCAATACCAAAATAAAAGAAAAGTAAAATATGGTATTTATTTTTAATTTTAAAAAAGTTATGGCATGTAGAGGAAGCCGGAACTCAAATAATGGTCACGGCAGCGGATAAGTTGTTGTCACCGCATACGTAAGACAAAAAAATTCCCTTTTGTCATTTAGTAAAACTCTTTATGTAAAAAAGATTCATTTTGAATGAAATTAAAAGTCAAAAGAGATTATTATACAACTAATAAAATAAGGTCGTATATAAATTGAAGTATTCCTCAACAAAAGGAGACTGAGACGAAGTCCCTTACCTCATGTCTGACTTGTTCTCAATCGTTCTTTATATTCCTGAATAAAAAACATTGGTTGATTTATAATTGCTTAAGAAATTCATTTAATGTTTATTATTCAATTCCTATCACATAATATCATGTTATAATAATTAGTTAATTATGTGAGTTCATATCATATGTTTTTTCAATGTTCGGTACATAAGTCAAAAATAAACTTGTTTGAAGAGAATTGTCCATGTAGTTATAAGTAAATAATCTCAGGAATGGTGTTGATGATTTAAATATCATATATATTCTGTATATATGTATTTAATAATATTCCATAATGTTCGGATATAATAAATGAAATGTACCATTAATGGAGATGGTAGGTCGTACGTTTTCATGAACGCTACTTTCATTTGTTGTCATATTAAAAGAATTAAAACGAAATTAGACATATATATATATATATTATAATTACAGTATAATAAATATGTTATATAGGTAACATAAGTTCATTGATTACATAATTTATAAATTCCATGTTTGGCATGAACGAGTCACCTCACTTGAGGGGGCGGTAGTCCACACCTCCTCAGATTAAATTATCGCATTTTTACAACATGAAAAGAATAAAGGTATGTTTTAAATGCAAAATACAGAAGCATATAGTGGAAATAAATAAAACATATAACATATATAAATATAATGACATCATAATGGCCCCCATGAAGGGTCTTAAAAGAATATTGAACAATCATCGTTTCGTAAAACAGTAATTCACCACCCACAGAAACATTATGTTCTTTAACCATTAGACGGAGGTGTGTGTAAGTGTAAATAAAATCCTTCTCATAAAAACATCCTAGTATATTGAGTATACTGGTGTTGTTATGTAATAAAATATTAAGAATTTTTTGGGGAGTGAAGAGGGGAAATACAATAAAGGATTTTGAGAGAAGGTATTACCTCTAAATCATGAAACTTCTTTTAATTTGAGGCAAAGGCTCTCTAGAAAAGAATTATGCCCAAATTGAGGCTTATAAAGGGAAAATAGGGACGTGGATATCTTATTTGAGCAGATTTTGTACAATCCAATGGGCTTGAGATATGTGAGTAAGTGGGTAGTGGTGATGGCTTTTTATAAGAGGGGGAAGGAGAACTCTTGGAAAGTCATGAAATATTAATTTATTATAAATTGTTTTTTCATATTAGAATGGTTCCAAAATGATATATTTAGAGGATAAGAGGATATGGGGTATAGATATAGTCAACCAATTGGATTTATACAAGTGGAGGTCATAGAATTCACCATATCGTTTTATTTTAACCCTTAGTTAAAATTAATAATTCTTACCACGTTTTTTTTAATTTTCAATCTATAAGGTCATAATAATTACCTTATAATGCCAATATTCCCATAATTGTATTAATAATGATATTAGTAATATATTATATGTAATTTAGTAGAATATTATATTTTTTATGCTATTATAACATTGAATAAAATAGTTTTTTTTGAAAACTCATTTATGCCAATTTTGAAACTATTTGGTAGTTGACTTTTGATAAAGGTATAAAATCATTATTCCTTCAAAATAAATGAATTAAAATTAATTTCACATGTCATAATCATCTATAAAATTCTTGGATAGCATCCAAAGTTTAAAAAACAAAATTATTTTAACACGTATAATATCATATATGTAACTTATTCATTAATGAGGTAATAACAACATCATCATTGTGTCATAGATAAATTTATTTATTTAATGTCTAAAAATTATAAATAAAATACCATGATATAGTTAATATTTTTAGATTTAAAATGATTATTTATAGTCAAAGATATCATTTATTTAAACGAAATTAAAATTGGTTTAATTAGGTATAACATATTTTTATTATATTTCCCTTTCATAAAAAACATGATAAAAGGTCACTATCACACAAAAGTGATTCCATGGGGTCCCTAAGTTGGTCCAAGGCTGTCCATGGTCGGCAATGAAAAAACCAAGAGTATGTGGACACTTTTTGGGGTCATTTTATATTGTTATGATATTATTTTATTACCCTTAACTACTTGATTACAAATTAATAACGATAATTAAAGATAATTACCGTCATTACTATTCATAATGCCCAAAAAACAAAAAGTTATTAATTAGATAATTTTTACATTATGATTCCAAATATGGAATCAATTTTACCAAATTCCAAACAGAGAAATTTCAGTAATTAATTTAAAAAAAATTCCCGTTGGCAATATAAATATTGTGTTTTTAAGAAACAATATCTATCAAAATATTGACAATTGTTTATGTCCAATTTCAAAGTGAAATAAATTATAATGACCACCATTGAATTAAAAGGTAAACATATATTATAATTACACTTTAAAACTGATTAAAAAGAAAATGTAACCATATAATTATATTAGACAAAAATGCAGTATTTTCACTATTCATTAAAAAATGAACATTGTCAGCAAAATACCAAAAAATTATCGAAAGTAAATTTCAATGTCCCAATTCTAAAGAATAAGTTTATTTTGACTAATAGAGATTATAAAAGTTTCAAAATTTAGATTTAAAATCGTTTTCCATCAAAAGGTGGTAAAAATATCTTTTAAAAACATTAGAGTATTCTATGATTAAGGTTGGATTTTTTCTCATTTTAAGCCTTTAAAACACTATCTAATTCATAAATAGACATAGATATGAAAATATATTGTTCTTTACTTACGTGGGATGTTACATCCTTCCCCCCATTAGGAAATTGCATCCCCACAATTTATTTACTTATCGAATAAGAGGAGGTATTTATCACTAATTTCATTTTTAGATTCCCATGTTGCCTTTTCAATCATGTGGGTTTTCCACAAAACCATTACTTGATGAATCACCTTATTCTGCAACACTTTCTCCCTATGGTCAAGAATCTGAACCGGTTATTCCTCATAAGATATATTCTCTTCTAGTTGAACTACCTATGGACTCAAACCATGAGATGGATCTGGCATGTACTTTGAAACACCCGAGATTTTTATGAGTAATATTTTGTTTTTTATATATCATCAAATTAATCATTCACTACATACTAGCTTGGCTTACTTTACACGCAATCACGACCTTCCTCGATATCTTGCGTCGTACGCAATACCGAGTTTCACTAAAAACCGATATGCTATTAAAATATTATTAAAACTAGCCGTTATGAATAGTAATAACCACTTTTTGAAATTTTATAAATTTTATTTTTCAAAATAGACTTCATTTTTGGATTCGGAATACCGAAATTAGCCTAGGGTGAAATTTTGGTATTTTTCTGAAAACTTTCAATTTTTGATGAATAGTGAAACCACTAAGTGGTAGGTTAAAAACTGAATTTTGCATAAAACTTAATTTTACCACTTCTGTGAATGGAATTTCGAAAATCCGAGAGACACGGTTAATATCAAGGACTAAAATGTGGTTCAATGAGATGAAAATAATTTTTTGGTGAATAGTAACTTTTTACTTTTTTTTACCACGGTTAAAAGTAAATAGGGTAATTAAGGGTAAAAATGATATTATTATTACCCTAACACATGTACTAATTCTATTGGACAAGTTTAATTCGACCAAAAACAAACTTAGGAATAAAATATGACCATTTAGGCCCACTTGGGTTAGATTAGGACATTTATTATTAATTTATTTATAGTTGGGTTAAAATAGTTAAAATCAATGTTTAATAAGTAAATCATTTTTAATATGGGGTTATAAATAAGATAAATTCGACTATAAATATTCATTAGAAATATAAAATGATTTCCTACATGATGGTATTTTATTTGTAATTTTTAGACATTAAATAATTTAATTTATTTATGACACAATGATGATGCAGTAATTATCTTATTAATGAAATATTGACATAATTGATGTTATAAACACCAAAATAAATGTAATTTTAGACTTTTTATGAATTCCACTAATTTTATAGGTTACTATGATATATTATTGTTGATTTAATCAACTTGGTTCGAACATATAATTCTGTTATGACTTTCACAAAAATCATATATCAAATAGTGTCAAAATTGACACAAAATAGTTTTTAAATCAAATATTATATTATTAATTGTTATTTTATTCCTAAAAATCTAAGGTTCGGCCGAATGACATAGATAAGGATATATATATTAATAATAAACAATTAGGGATTAGTTTGGCATGTTATAGTAAGTGTATTAACCATATAGGGAAAGAAAACAAAAAGACACGGTAGAAGTTAAATTATTTAACTTAGAGTTAAATCTATTTGAGAAGGTTAAAATAATACCCTAAACTTGTCTAAATCCTATTGGTTGATAGGATTTCGACCCATCACCACTTTAGCTTCGAAATAAGACCCTTTGGAACCATTATAAACCGATTTTTACTTTAATATAAAATAATATTTTGAGATATTCCTAAGGTGCCCCTCTCCTCCCTTATAAAAGGGCACCTCCTCCCCCTCCTCCTCACACCAAATTGAGCACTCAAGCTCGGCCAAACCCTGCCATTTTATCCTCTTCACTTCCCTAGAATAATCCTAGAGGTCTTGGTCTTCTTCAAAGACCTATCTTAGTTCCCTAAGTGGAGAATTCAAAGAGGCGTTCCAAAGAAGAGGTAATATCCATTACCGATCTTTTCAATTTCTTTCTTCTTCAACTTCTTCTTCTTTAGTTGTTTCATGATAAAGTAATTACATCAGTATTACTTACATACTGATATGTATTTATAAATATGAAACAACCCTAATTCACCTTCTATCCATCCTACGGAAAAATGAAATCACCGCGCGTGCGTACGTACGGAATACCGTCTCCACGCCGTGGTGTAATCTATTTTCCACCATCACTTTACAAGGATGGGTATAATGGTGTAATGAGTAACTATTTATGATTATTATAAAGTAATATTGATACTGAAATAATATATATATACTCCAATACAGTTCCATGATCATAGGAACGATATCATCACTCGTGCGTACGTACGGAATACCGTCTCCACGATGTGATGCGACTCGTTCTACATGATCATCATTACATAGTAATTATATAAATTTAATGAATAAATATGATATATGTTACACTAATACCATTCTGGATATAAGTTATCTATAACCTTAAAAGAAGAATAAGAATGTATTCGGCAAAACACGCATAAGAACAAAATGCAATAAAGACCCGAGTAACAAGTAACAATGAAATATTACTATCATGAAGCTAAGAATATGACCATATATGATATCATATCAATATGTATGATTCTGGAATAAGTCAATAAAATTATTTAAACCATTATACAGGAGCTTCGGACACGTACAAAGCAAATTGGACCTAAGGTAAGGGAAATATCACAATCTCATTTTTATCCGAGATTGTTCATTCGTAAGTATTTACTGGGGTGTATTTTATCATCCACATCCATGTTTCATCAATATGTAATATTATTTCCATCCACCTACAATTTTTTAAATCCATTTTTACCCTTCGGTGAGTTTTTAGTAATATCTATGAAAGGAATCTTTTGTCGTATGAGGTACTTTTTGACTTTTCCGACAAAAGTACGAAGAATGTTTTTTTTAACTTATACGGCATGAATGGATTTTTAAAACAAAATTTCCAAGAATCTTCCTTTACAAGTTTTCAAGTTTATTTTTAATCAACTTCTTTTATTTTAAAGTCATATGACATGTTATGTAAGGAAAAATGTTTTTGAAGAAGAAAGGATATTTTCCCCAAGAATGGAGTTCAAGTGTTTTATCAAAATTATTTTCCATCTAAGATAATAAAGGGTTCTATTTTAATACCTATTATTACATTGGTTTGATTATGTTGTGATGGAAATATTTTTAGGAATTCCTTTATCTTATATGAATTGTTTTATGATGTCATGTTGTTTAAGAATCCCATTTTTATTACATGGGTTACGCTATGATGTATGGTTTATGATTATGTGGCACACATAAGAAAGGATTAATTATAAGATGGGTGGGACCTATATCTCCCTCCAATGCATTGGGTAAAGATTTTATATCTCATGAGATAGACATGGCTGGAACGGAAGGTTATTTCGGTTCAGTGATACAGGACTGAAACGAGGAGTGAACTCGGTTCAGAAAGGGAATTTGTCCACTAAGATAGTCTTGGCAATGAGTCATGACTAACAAAAAATGATTTTCCATGATTATGTGTGCATTCCAAAAAGTATCAAGTTTTATGTTATGATTATGGGGATCTCATTTTCACTTCTATGATTTATTCCATGATAAGATATTATGATCTCTTTTGCAGGTTTTGATTTTCAAAAAGATATTATATGATTTTTATTTCCTTTATTTGCCCTTGCTGAGCATTTGAGCTCACCCTTTTTTGTTTTCTTTTCCCCAGGTCAGGAAGATGGATATTAAGTAGAATATGCTAAAAGGGACCCTAGATATGATGAAATAAATGGGAGACACTGTAGAAGATTTATGAACCAGTTGTTTATGTTTCCCAGTTTCTAAAGACACTATACCTATACGGTCCTTTGTGGTTTTGTCATATGTTGTAATAAGTGTGCTTCAATTTTGATGTATTAACAATGTATGTAAAGTATGGGTCGTTATAGTTGGTATCAGAGGAAAGGTATAGTCAACCTTTGGAAACTAGGATGTGAAAGCCTTAGTAAGAACCCTAAGGATAAGTCTAAGAATAGAACACAATCTTAGTGTTTTAGAAATGTCCTTGAATAACCTAGGATAATACCTTAAGCATGAAAATTTTATTCTTGAATTATGTGGTTTTCCTATTATAATTAGTGTTGATCACACTATTCTTCTTGGTTTTAGTCAATGGCTGGAACCCGAAGGAACCGTGTTAATGCGGAATGCGATGGGCAATGCAATGATTGTCCCCCTGAGCAACCAAACGATATGGGAGCTGGAATGCAAAATCTTGTAGCCATGCTCACACAACTTTCTCAAGCTATGAATCATGCAGGACTTCCAAACGAGCAAAGGAAGGAGCAACATTCTGTTGAATCCTTCATGAGGCAGCGTCCACCTTCTTTCAGCAGGTCTACTGATCCATTAGTTGCTGAACAATGGATTAGTACTACTGAAAAGATATTTTCAGTTCTTCAATGTTCTGAACATGATAAATTCATCCTAGCAGTGTATCGTTTGGAAGGAGATGTTGATCAATTGTGGAATCTTATTAAGAATACGAGGCAAAGGGATGAAATTGAGTCTATGGAATGGGACGAGTTCAAGAACATATTTTTCAATAAGTACTTCCCTCGTATTCTCCGAACAAAGATGGAGAAAGAGTTCCTTGAACTGAAGCAAAGGGATAATGAATCTGTTGGTACCTATGAAGCAAATTTTACAAGACTTGCAAGGTACGCTTCTGGTATTATTATCCAACCTGAGAGTAAGATCGATCGATTCTTTAGTGGCTTAAAACCAAGTCTTCGAAGGGCGTTAGCCATAAGGGACTTCAATAGCTACGAGGAAATTGTTCGATGAGCTCTCAAAGTCGAGATGGAGATTGGAGTAACCCATCAGTCACATGGGTTTGATAAGAAGAGGAAGATGGAATTCAAAGAAAAATCTAAAGAGCACACGGAAAAGAAGATGAGATTTTCCTTATGCTCAAAGTGTGGAAAGAAACATGGAGGGAGTTGTCTTAAAGGGACAAGTAAATGTTTTAAATGTGGAAAAGAAGGTCATCGGGCATTTGAATGCCGTGATAATGGGAAGAAGATGTCTAATGACGCAAACAAAGGAAGGGATACACAGAATGAACCTACTACACTTTAATGTTTCAAGTGCAAGGAAATGGGGCATTATGCCAATCAATGCCCAAATCCAAGGGTTGATGATGATGGTCGACGTCAACAAAATCTTAAGGCTAAAGACAAAGGAAAGTCACATGCAATTTCTATCAGCGATGTGGAGTACGATCAAGAAGTGGTGAAAGGTACACTTACCGTCCACTCTAAAGTAGAAAATGTTTTATTTGATTCTGGATCCACCCACTCTTTTATTTCTAAAGAATTTTCTAAGGGTATCACTGTATTACCTCAACAATTAGATGTTGAGTTAGCTGTGACAACACCTAATGGCACAACAGTCGCATCAAAAGTTTATAATTCTTCTCCGATCGAAGTTTGTGGGAAAGTGCTTCCTACAAATCTTGTGATCCTTCCTTTAGTGGAATTTGATGTGATTCTTGGCATGGATTGTCTTTCTCTACATGGAGCTCATATCAATTGCCAAAGAAGGGAAGTCACATTTCATATTCCAGATCAATCTACGATCGTATACCAATGCAAGGATGAACATAACCTTCCAGTGGAAATTTCTTCCATCTTATGGGTATTGATTCCACTAAATGAAGGTTATTTATCTCAAATGGTTGGTGAGAAACTCACGATTAAGAATATGCCCATTGTACGAGAGTTTGATGATGTCTTTCTAGAGGAATTACCGGGTCTTCCACCAAATCGTGAAGTTGAGTTTTCAATAGAACTCGTACCGGGTGCTTTGCCTATTTCAAAGACATCTTATAGAATGGCCCCAATTGAGTTGCAGGAATTGAAGAAGCAACTCCAAGAGAATCTTGATAAGGGATTCATATGCCCTAGTGCGTCACCTTGGGGAGCACCTGTTCTATTTGTTAAGAAGAAAGATGGATCAATGAGACTCTGCATTGATTATCGAGAACTTAACAAGATCACTATCAAGAAAAAATATCCTCTCCCACGCATTGATGACTTATTTGACCAACTACGTGGAGCTCAATACTTTTCCAAGATTGATCATCGTTCAGGGTATCATCAATTAAGGGTCAAAAGGGAGGATATACCAAAGACGGCTTTCCATACAAGGTATGGACACTATGAATTTATTGTGATGCCATTTGGTCTTACTAATGCCCCTGCTATCTTCATGGATCTAATGAATAGAGTCTTTAGAGACTATCTCGATCAATTTGTGGTAGTCTTTATAGACGATATTCTTGTCTATTCAAAGAGCAAGTAAGAGCATGATGTTCACTTGAGAATTATATTGAAGACCCTGAGAAAGGAGAAGCTTTATGCCAAATTTACCAAGTGTGAATTTTGGCTTCAAAAAGTTGCATTTTTGGGTCACATAATCTCAAAAGAGGGGATATCTGTGGATCCAGAAAAAACAGAGGTTATCGAAAGATGGTCGAGACCAACAACAGTAACTGAGATCCGAAGTTTTCTTGGTTTGGCTGGATATTATCGACGTTTTGAAAAAGATTTTTCACGATTATCTAATACACTCACCAAGTTGACTCGGAAAGGAGTTAAGTTTGTCTGGACAGAGGAATGTGAAGAGAATTTCAAGGAGTTGAAAAGAAGGCTATCCAGTGCACCTGTGCTCACACTGCCTTGTAGTGGAGAAAGGTTTGTGATCTACAGTGATGCATCCAAGAAGGGATTGGGGTGTGTTCTTATGCAAAATGATATGGTGATAGCTTATGCCTCACGACAGTTGAAAATCCATGAGCAAAATTACCCAACACATGATTTGGAGTTGGCTGCGGTAATCTTTGCATTAAAGATTTGGAGGCATTACCTCTATGGTGAAAGGTGTGATATTTATAGTGATCATAAAAGTTTAAAGTATATTTTCACACAAAAGGAGCTGAATATGCGCCAAAGAAGATGGTTGGAGCTGATTAAGGATTATGACTGCTCAATCCATTACCACCCTGGGAAAGCAAACAAGGTGGCAGATGCATTAAGTCGACAAGACCATGCTAGTTTATCCATGATGAGAATCACAAAAGATCCAATATTTATGGATTTACAAAGGATGGATCTTGGAATTATAATGGAAGGGGAAAAATCTTATCTTTCTCAAATGAATGTTCAACCATATATACATGTGAAGATTAAATAGGCACAAAAAGAAGATGTCGAGTTACAAAAGAAGGTGAGAAATGTTCCTGAATTCAACCTTGATTGGGATGGGATAATAAAGTTCAGGAATCGGGTTTGTGTTCCTTCCATCCCCGAATTAAAGAAGGAGCTGCTGGATGAGGCTCATAGTTCTTCATTATCTATTCATCCTGGAAGCACGAAGATGTATAGGGACCTGAAAGAGTACTTCTGGTGGGATGGCATGAAAAGCGATGTTGCTGAATATGTCTCTGGATGCTTGGTTTGTCAACAAGTTAAAGCTGAGAGACAAAAGTCTAAGGGTATGTTACAACCATTACCCATACCCGAATGGAAATGGGAAAACATCACTATGGACTTTGTCACAGGACTTCCTAAAACATCCAAAGGAAATAATGCTATCTGGGTCATAGTTGATCGTCTTACAAAGTCTGCACACTTCATTCCTATTAGAGAGGATTTCTCTCTAGATCATCTTGCCAGGATATATGTAAAGGAAGTGGTAAGATTTCATGGAGTACCACTTTCTATTATATCTGATCGGGATCCGAGATTTACCTCGAAGTTCTGGCGAAGTCTTCAGTATACTCTGAATACAGAGTTGAGTTTCAGCACTGCTTATCATCCTCAGACAGACGGTCAGTCTGAGAGAACAATTCAAACCCTAGAAGATATGTTGAGAGCTTGCTCTATGGATTTCAAAGGAGGTTGGGATCAACACCTACCATTGGTGGAATTTTCTTATAATAATAGCTTTCACTCCAGTTTTCAGATGGCTCCTTATGAAGCTCTCTATGGAAAGAAATGCAGGACTCCAACTTGCTGGGATGAAGTTGGGGAAAGAAAGCTATTAGGACCTGATCTCGTTGATGAAATGGCAGAAAAGGTCAGATCTATTCAACAACACATAAGAGCATCTCAGAGTCGACAGAAAAGTTATGCCGACAACCGAAGAAAAGACCTAGAGTTTGATGTGTGTGATAAAGTGTTCATACGAATATCTCCCTGGAAGAGGGTTATGAGATTTGGAAAGAAGGGGAAGTTGAGCCCTAGATATATCGGTCCTTTCGAAATACTGGATCGTGTTGGAAAGGTAGCTTATCGATTGGCGCTTCCACCGAATCTCTCTCAAGTTCACGATGTGTTCCATGTATCTCTCCTGAGAAAGTACATACCTGATCCTTCACATGTACTCAGCTCAGAAGTTGTACCGCTGGAGCAAGATCTTTCTTATGAAGAATAACCGATAGAGATTCTGGATCGTAACGAAAAAGTCCTATGAAAAAAGACCACTCGCTTGGTGAATGTTTTATGGAGGAACCACCAACTTGAAGAAGCTACATGGGAGCTTGAGGATATGACGAGGGAGAAGTATCCTCATCTGTTTGTTACAAAGTGACGAATTTCGAGGGCGAAATTCTTTTTAAGGGGGGTAGAATGTAACACCCGAGATTTTTATGAGTAATATTTTGTTTTTTATATATCATCAAAGGAATCTTTCACTACATACTATCTTGGCTTACTTTACACGCAATCACGACCTTCCTCGATAGCTTGCGTCGTACGCAATACCGAGTTTCACTAAACAACGATATGCTATTAAAATATTATTAAAACTAGCCGTTATGAATAGTAATAACCACTTTTTGAAATTTTATAAATTTTATTTTTCAAAATGGACTTCATTTTTGGATTCGGAATACCGAAATTAGCCTAGGGTGAAATTTTGGTATTTTTCTGAAAACTTTCAATTTTTGATGAATAGTGAAACCACTAAGTGGTAGGTTAAAAACTGAATTTTGCATAAAACTTAATTTTACCGCTTCTGTGAATGGAATTTCGAAAATCTGAGAGACACAGTTAATATCAAGGACTAAAATGTGGTTCAATGAGATGAAAATAATTTTTTGGTGAATAGTAACTTTTTACTTTTTTTTACGACGGTTAAAAGTAAATAGGGTAATTAAGGGTAAAAATGATATTATTATTACCCTAACACATGTCCTAATTCTATTGGACAAGTGTAATTCGACCAAAAACAAACTTAGGAATAAAATATGACCATTTAGGCCCACTTGGGTTAGATTAGGACATTTATTATTAATTTATTTAAAGAATGGTTAAAATAGTTAAAATCAAAGTTTAATAAGTAAATCATTTTTAATATGGGGTTATACATAAGATAAATTCGACTATAAATATTAATTAGAAAGATAAAAAGATTTCCTACATGGTGGTATTTTATTTGTAATTTTTAGACATTAAATATTTTAATTTATTTATGACACAATGATGATGCAGTAATTATCTTATTAATGAAATATTGATATAATTGATGTTATAAACATCAAAATAAATGTAATTTGAGACTTTTTATGAATTCCACTAATTTTCTAGGTTACTATGATATATTAGTGTTGATTTAATCAACTTGGTTCGAACATATAATTCTGTTATGACTTTCACAAAAATCATATATCAAATAGTGTCAAAATTGACACAAAATAGTTTTTAAATCAAATATTATATTATTAATTGTTATTTTATTCCTAAAAATCTAAGGTTCGGCCAAATTACTTAGATAAGGATATATATATTAATAATAAACAATTTGGGATTCGTTTGGCATGTTATAGTAAGTGTATTAACCATATAGTGAAAGAAAACAAAAAGACACGGTAAAAGATAAATTATTTAACTTAGAGTTAAATCTAATTGATAAGGTTAAAATAATACCCTAAACTTGTCTAAATCTTATTGGTTGATAGTATTTCGACCCATCCCCACTTTAGCTTAGAAATAAGACCCTTTGGAACCATTATAAACCGATTTTGACTTTAATATAAAATAATATTTTGAGATATTCCTAAGGTGCCCCTCTCCTCCCTTATAAAAGGGCACCTCCTCCCCCTCCTCCTCACAACAAATTGAGCACTCAAGCTCGGCCAACCCCTGCCAGTTTCTCCTCTCCACTTCCCTAGAATAATCCTAGAGGTCCTGGTCTTCTTCAAAGACCAATCTTAGTTCCCTGAGTGGAGAATTCAAAGAGGCGTTCCAAAGAAGAGGTAATATCCATTACCGATCTTTTCAATTTCTTTCTTCTTCAACTTCTTCTTCTTTAGTTGTTTCATGATAAAGTAATAACATCAGTATTACTTACATACTGATATGTTATTATAAATATGAAACAACCCTAATTCACCTTCTATCCATCTTATGGAAAAATGAAATCACCGTGCGTGCGTACGTACGGAATACCGTCTCCACGCCGTGGTGTAATCTATTTTCCACCATCACTTTACAAGGATGGGTATAATGGTGTAATGAGTAACTATTTATTATTATTATAAAGTAATACTGATACTGAAATAATATATATATACTCCAATATAGTTCCACTATCATAGGAACGATATCATCACTCGTGCGTACGTACGGAATACCGTCTCCACGATGTGATGCGACTCGTTCTACATGATCATCATTACATAGTAATTATATAAATTGAATGAATAAATATGATATATGTTACACTAATACCATTCTGTATATAATTTATCAATAACCTTAAAAGAAGAATAAGAATGTATTCGGCAAAACAAGCATAAGAACAAAAGGCAATAAAGACCTGAGTACTAAGTAACAATGAAATATTACTATCAAGAAGCTAAGAATATGACCATATATGATATCATATCAATATGTATGATTCTGGAATAAGTCAATAACATTATTTAAACCATTATACAGGAGCTTCGGAAACGTACAAAGCAAATTGGACCAAAGGTAAGGGAAATATCACAATCTCATTTTTATCCGAGATTGTTCATTCGTAAGTATTTACTGGGGTGTATTTTATCATCCACATCCATGTTTCATCAATATGTAATATTATTTCCATCCACCTAAAATTGTTTAAATCCATTTTTACCCTTCGGTGAGTTTTTAGTAATATCTATGAATGTAATCTTTTGTCGTACGAGGTACTTTTGGTCTTTTCCGACAAAAGTACGAAGAATGTTTTTTTAACATATACGGCATGAATGGATTTTTAAAACAAAATTTCCAAGAATATTCCTTTACATGTTTTCAAGTTTATTTTTAATCAACTTCTTTTATTTTAAAGTCATATGACATGTTATGAAAGGAAAAATGTTTTTGAAGAAGAAAGGATATTTTCCTCAAGAATGGAGTTCAAGTGTTCTATCAAAATTATTTTCCATCTAAGACAATAAAGGGATCTGTTTTAATCCCTATTATTACATTGGTTTGATTATGTTGTGATGGAAATATTTTTATTAATTCCTTTATCTTATATGAATTGTTTTATGATGTCATGTTGTTTAAGAATCCCATTTTTATTACATGGGTTACGCTATGATGTATGGTTTATGATTATGTGGCACACATAGAAAAGGATTCATTATAAGATGGGTGGGACCTATATCTCCCTCCAATGCATTGGGTAAAGATTTTATATCTCATGAGATAGACATGGCTGGAACGGAAGGTTATTTCGGTTCAGTGATACAGGACTGAAACGAGGAGTGAACTCGGTTCATAAAGGGACTTTGTCCACTAAGATAGTCTTGGTAATGAGTCATGACTAACAAGAAATGATTTTCCATGATTATGTGTGCATGCCACAAAGTTTCAAGTTTTATGTTATGATTATGGGGATCTCATTTTCACTTCTATGATTTATTCTAGGATAAGATATTATGATCTCTTTTGCAGGTTTTGATTTTCAAAAAGATATGATATGATTTTTATTTCCTTTATTTTCCATTGCTGAGCATTTGAGCTCACCCTTTTATGTTTTCTTTTCCCCAGGTCAGGAAGATGGATATTAAGTAGAATATGCTAAAAGGGACCCTAGATATGATGAAATAAATGGGAGACACTGTAGAAGATTTATGAACCAGTTGTTTATGTTTCCCAGTTTCTAAAGACACTATACCTATACGGTCCTTTGTGGTTTTGTCATATGTTGTAATAAGTGTGCTACAATTTTGAAGTATTAACAATGTATGTAAAGTATGGGTCGTTATATACTTCCTTAACATTGAAACATGAAAAACATTATGTGTCTGAGATAAAATCGGAGGTAAAGCCACTCAGTATGCAACTGATCCAACTCTCTCTAGAATTTCAAATTGTCCAATGAACCTTGGACTCAGGTTTCCTTTCTTACCAAATGGCATCACACCTTTCCATGTTGAAACTTTTAGGAAGAAATGATAACCTACCTCAAAAGAGAGATCCTTTTTCAAATGGTCCGCATAACTTTTCTTCCTGCTATGAGTTGTTCTCATGTGTTTCTTTATCAGTTGATATTTTTCTACCAAATCTTCAACCAATTCTGGTCCCATCAACCTCCTTTCACCCACTTCATCCCAAAAAGCTGGAGTCCAACACCGCTTCCCATATAATGACTCAAATGGTGTCATCTGTATACTGGAATGAAAACTGTTATTATAAGAAAACTCAACCAATAAAAGATGTTGGTACCAACATCCCTAATATTACATCGAAAAAGAACATAACATATCCAACAATGTTTGAATTGTTCGTACTGACTGCCCATCTGATTGAGGATGGAAAGTTGAATTAAAATTTAATTTAGTACCCAATGACTTCTGAAGGCCTTTCCAAAAGTTAGATGGGAACCTGGGAACACGATCAGTTACAATAGAGATGGGAACTCTGTGTAACCTGACAATCTCTTTAAGATACAATCGAGAATGATGATCTAGGGAAAAATTATCTCGTATAGAAAAGAAATGAGCCGATTTAGTCAAGCGTTCAACAATAACCCAGATTGCATTATTACCACGAGGTGTCTTCGGTAATCCCACAACGAAGTGCATGGATATATTCTCAAATTTCCACTCTGGAATTGGTAAAGGCTGAAGCATCCTATTCAGTAACTTCTTCTCTGCTTTAACCTGTTCACAAGTCAAACACTTCATAGTAAAATCAGTAATATCTCTTTTCATTACATCCCACCAGTAATACTCTCTCAGATCTTTGTACATCTTAGTACAGCCTGGATGAACTGAAAATGGAGAACTTAGCTTCACATAACAACTCCCTCTTCAACTGTGAATCACAAGGCACATAAAATCTCTTCCCAAATCTCAAAACACAATCATTATCAGTGTTGAATTCAGGTAACATACCCTTCTTAACCAGCTCTACCTTTTTCTGCTACTCACTATCATGCTTTTGGGCTTGCTTAATTCTGTCTGATAGAGAATATTTCACTGATACCTGAAACAAAACATAAGAACTTCCTACACAAACAACTTCTATGCCAAATATCTTCAAATCAAAAACCCAAGGATCTCGTTCCAAATTTAGCATGGCTAATGAAGTATTACTTTTTCGACTCAAAGCATCTTCCACTTTATTTGGTCTTCCTGTGTGGTAGTGAATCGTGCAATCATAATCCTTGATTAATTCTAGCCATATCATCCGTCTCATGTTCAATTCTTTCTATGTTTATATATAATTTAATCTTTTGTGATTAGTATATATTTCACAATTTACACCATACAAATGATGCCTCCCAATTTTTAAAGAGAAAACAATAGTAGCTAATTCCAAATCATGTGTAGGGTAATTTATCTCATGATTTTTCAACTGACATGAAGCAGAAGCAATTACCCGATCATTCTGCATTAGGACGCAACCAAGTCCTATCAATGAAGAATCACTGTAGATAAAAAAATCACTATTTCTGGAAGGTAGTGCCAATACTGGGGCATTTACTAATCTTCTTTTCAATTCCTGAAAACAATCATCACATTCTTTTTTCCAGATAAACATAACACCCTTCCGAGTTATCTTAATCAATGGGCTAGACAACCATGAATTTTTTTTAACAAAACTTCGGTAATATCCTACCAAACTAAGAAAACTAAGTATCTCGGTTACATTTGTGGGTCTTGGAAATTCTTCAACAACCTTTGTTTTTGTTGGATCAAAAGTTATTCCATATTAAGAAACAATGTGACCAAGGAATGAAATTTGTTGCAACCAAAAGTCACACTTGATGAATTTCCCATACAATTTTTCTTCTTTTAAGTTTTGTGAAATAACCCTTAAATGACTTTCATTCTACTCTTTACTTTTAAAAAACACCAAAATAACAACAATGAAAACAACCATAAACTTATCCAAGAACTCATGGAAAATTCTATTCACAAGGTCCATGAATATAGCAGGTGCATTGGTTAACCCAAAAGACATAACTTCAAATTCATAATGTCCACATCTTGTATGAAACATGGTCTTCGGAATATATTATTCCTTTACCTTCAAGTGATGGTACCCAAATCTCAATTCAATATTTGAAAAATACTTATCTCCCTGGACCTGATCAAACAAATCATAGATATGAGGCAAAGGATATTTTTTTAACAATTGCGTTATTCAAGGCTCTATAATCAATGTAAAGTCTCATTGAACCATCTTTCTTTTTAACAAATAAGATAGGATCACCCCATGGTGATGTGCTAGTTTCCATGAAACCTTTCTCTAATAAATCTTGCAATTTATCCTTCAACTCTAAAAGTTCAATTTGAGCCATTTGATAAGGGGGTTTTGAAATTGGATTAGCATCAGAAACTAAGTCAACAGTAAATTCAACTTCCTGATCTGGTATTATTCCAGGAAACTCATTAGGAAAAACATCAGGATACTCATTTACCACTGCCACATCATTAATCTGAACGGTTACTTTGTTTTAAACAATATGTGCATGGTAATATTCACATCAATCTCTTAAACTTTTTTCAGCCTCTTGATATGTTATCAACAGTAAGGGTTCATTCTTGTACACAAACTGAAAGTTTTTCTGAAAAGAAACTTCTTTATCTATATAGTCAATATTAGCAGGGTAAATAGAGAGCCAATCCATACCCAGGATAACATCAAACTCTACTAGAGGTTAAAAAATAAGGTTTTCATGTATGTTCTTTCCACTTAAAAGGATAGGAAGATTCTTAAAAAATCTTTTTTCCTCAACATTTCCCCCAGTTGTTTTTACTACAAGTTCAGGAGTCATTTCTTAAGATTGAATTCCCAATTTACAAGAAATATTTTCAGAGATGAATGAATGTGTAGACCCTGAATCAAAAATCACATTGGCATAATCTTAAAAAACCAACAATGTACCTGATACCACTTCATTTTATGGAACAAAATCTACTAAATTAGTTGCAAAGGATTTCACCACACCTTTTTTCATGTAGTATGACTGCTTCCCATCATTTGAGATCTTTGTTGAACACTCGTTTGCATAATAACCCATCTCATTGAACTAGAAACATTTCACTAACTCTAAATCAAATTTGGTCTTACCATTACCCTGATCTTTTCCAGTGCAATCACAAGCCCTGTGTCCCATTTTACCACATCGGAAACACTTTCCAGAATTCAAAAGACATTCCCCATCATGATTTTTACCACATTTATCAAAAACTGCAAACTTAGTTTTCTTACCATCAAATTTTTTTGAAGGATTCTTCCATTTTTCCTGCCACCTCGGTCTCTTCTTCTGTTGGTTTTCATAGAACACTTGATCATCGACAAACTCAATTTCCACCTTCTCAGTACATCGAAAAAGATTTTCAAAAATTTTGAACTCACGAGAAGCTAATTCCCTTCGATATTTTGGCTTTAATCCTGAGTAAAAAATGAATGATTTTAATATCAAGGTCTCAGATTAAATTTGGAGCATACCATGCCAATCGAGTAAAATTTTCATCATAAGAATCCACTGAGTCTTCATCTTTCCTCAATTCAAAGAATTTTTTTCCATCCAAAGTCGAACATCCTTAGGAAAATATTTCTCAAGAGACATACCTTTGAATTCACCCCAGTAAAGAGAATCAATTTCATCAGTGTCCCTGATATTTTTAAACATCGACCACCACCGATTTGCTTCACCCTTCAAACATTAAACAGAAAGACTAACCTTTTGATTGTCTGAACACCCCATGATATCGAAAATATTTTCTAGTGCATTAATCCACCCTTCTTCTAGCACAGTGTCAAACGATCCTCTGAATGATGGGGGATGTTGCCTCATGAAATGTTCCACCACTGACATGTTCCTCTACGGTTGATCTAGCTGATCTAATGCATGGATACAACCACCATTTATCATTGGAGTCAACTACGCCATTACTGCAACAAACTGTTCATTTCCAATTCTGAACATCTTAGGATGCTGATTTGGAAGGTCATTTCCTTCTATATAGCTTCCTATAATTACTTCCCTATTTTCTATGTGGAAAAATATTTTGAAAAAACATGTCTTAGATGAAGCAACATGGTAATCTTCAAATGCTATATCATTTCTATTTGACCATAATGTAAAAAAATATTTTTCGATAAACATTTAATAGAATTCTAACTCTTAATGTTATCGCAACCAACCTCTGAAACTAACTATAAGGACCCATGTTTAAACATTAATTAATCATGGGTTATTTGAAGAATTCACATTGAGGATCTTTTCAGGTTTAGATTTTTAGAGAATTAGATCATAAATCATGCATTTCATTCCACAATTAAACAATGTGGTTACATCAAAAACATTATTCATTTTTTCCATCGAAGGAATCATATTTAAAATAAAACATGGTTTCTTTATTAACACATCCTCGACAATATCATCACATCATGTATTTTTCCCTTGACCTGTGAAAAACATTTCAAAAACATGGGATGAGCATAAAAAGCTCAGTAAGGGATATAAAAATACGGAATGAAAACATTAGTCCATGTTTACATAAGAATTAATGAAATAATACTTTACTCATATTACATAAGCACTTTAACATACCTCATTAAATAATAAGATTTATTAATAACTCGTAGAAAGGCATTGGACATAAATGTAACTTGAGGCATTCATATCATTCTTACATAGGGATTAACCCTCATGGTTATGTTTGGAATACCCATCACAGTATATTCCATAAATATCTTTCGAGAAACCTTAGATTTTAACTCATTCAAATTACCCAATGCATTGGAGATCTATCTTGGGCTCACCCACCCTTAGTTTATCACAGAACCACCCGTCTTCATAAACAATTCCCAAGAACTATAACATAATCGTATCACATAAAACATGCATAAAGGAAACATAACATTTCCACATTTCAATCACAAGATATCAATACAAAAAATTGATATAATCAAAACATTATCAAAACCATTATCAATACCAAAATAAAATAAAAGTAAAACATGGTATTTATTTTTCATTTAAAAAAAGGTATGGCTTCTAGTGGAAGCCGAAACTCAAATAATGGTCACGGCGGCAGAGAAGTCGTTGTTTCCATATACGTAAGACACAAACATTCCCTTTTGTCATTTAGTAAAAAGCTTCATGTAAAAAGATTACTTTTGAGTTAAATTAAAAGTCAAAATTTTTTATTATAAAACTAATAAAACAAGGCCGTATATAAATGGAAGCATGCCTCCACGAAAAGATATTGAGATGAAGTCCCTTACCTCACGTCTGACTTGTTCTCGTTCGTTCTTTATATTACTGAATAATAAACATTAGTAAATTTTTAATTAATTAAGGAATTACTTTAATGTTTATTATTCAATTCCTATCACATATAATCATGTTATAGTAATTCCTTAATTATGTGATTTCATATCATACGTTTTGTCGATGTTCGGTACATGAGTAAAAAATAAAATTGTTTGAAGAGAATTGTCCATGTAGTTATAAGTACATCATCTTTGGAATGGTGTTCATGATTTAAATATCATATATATTCAGTATATATGTATTTAATAATATTCAATAATGTTCAGAGATAAGAAATGAAACGCACCGTTCATGGAGATGGTAGGTCGTACGTACGCATGAACGCTACTTTCATTTTTTGTAATATTAAAGGAATTAAAACTAAATGAGACATATATATATTATAATTCCAGAATAATATATATGTTATATTGGTAACATAAGTTCATTAATTACATTCTTTATAAATTCCTTGTTTGGCCTGAATGAGTCACATCACTTTAGGGGGCGGTAGTCCACACTTCCTCAGATGAAATTATCGCATTTTCACAACTTGAAAAGCATAAAGGTATGTTTTAAATAAAAAATAGATAAGAATATAGAGGACATAAATATAATATATATCATATATAAATACAGTGAAATCATAATGGCAACCATGAAAGCTATTAAAAGAATATTGAACAATCATTGTTTCGTGAGGCAGTAATTCGCCACCCACAGAAACAATGTGTTCTTTAACCATTAGATGGAGGTGTGTGTATGTGTAAATAAAATAAATCTCATAAAAACATCTTATTATATTGAGGATACTGTTTTTTTATGTAATCAAATAATAAGAATGTTAGGGGGAGTGAAGAGGGAAAATACAATAAAAGATTTTGAGAGAAGACGTTACCTCTAAATTGGGTAACTTCTTTTAATAATCAGAAAAGGCTCTCTTTAAAATCATTCATCCCAAATTGAGGATTCTAGGAGGAAGATAGGGAAGTGGAGAGATTATTTGAGAAGATTTTTGATGATCCATGGAGCTTGAGAGGTGTGAGTAATGGGGTAGAGGTGAGGGATTTTTATAAGAGGGAGGAGGGGCACTCTTGGAAAGTCCAGAAATATTAATTTATCATAAAATGCTTTTTTCAAATTATAATAGTTCCAAAATGATATATTTAGATGATAAGAGGATATGGGGTAGATATACACTCAACCAATAGGATCTATACAAGTGGAGGTCATAAAATGCACCTTATATTTTCATTTTAACACTTAGTTAAAATTAATAATTCTTACCATGTCTTTTTTTATTTTCAAACTATAAGGTCATAATAATTAATTTAAAATGAAAATAGTCACATTATTGTATAAGTAATGATATTATTAATATATTATATGTCATTTGGGATAATATTAGAATTTTTATACTATTATACCATTTAATAAAATAACATTTGTTTTAAAAACTCATTTATGCCAATTTCAACACTATTTGGTAGTTGACTTTTGATAAAGGCATAAAAGCATTATTCCTTCGAAATAAAAGCATTACCATTAATTTCAAATGTCATAATCATCTATAAAATTCGTGGATAGAATCCAATGTTTCAACACAAAATTATTTTAACACTTACAATATCATATATTTAAATCATTCATTAAAGAGGTAATAACTGCATCATCATTGTGTAATAAATAAATAAATTTATTTAATATCTAAAAAATATAAATAAAATACCATGATGTAGGAAATATTTTTATATATCAAATTAATATTTATAGTCAAAGTTATCATTTATATAAACAAAATTAAAATTGTTTTACTTAGGTATTACATACTTTTATTATAATTCCCTTTCTTAAAAAAAATATGAAAAAAGGTCACTATCCCAGAAAAAGGATTCCATGGGGTCCCTAATTTTGAACAAGGATATCAATGGTCAGCCAGGAAAAAAAACAGGATGTGGACATTTTTTGGGGTAATTTTATATTATTATGATATTTTTTTATTACCCTTAACTACTTGATTACTAATTAATCACGATAATTAAAGATAATTATCATCATTAATAATCATAATGTCCAAAAACAAAAAGGTCTTAAATACATAATTTGGACCCTTTGATTCCAAATATGGAGATAATTTTACAAAATTACAAAAATATAAATTTCATTAATTAATTTAAAAATAATTCACGTTCTAAAAACAAATAACGTGTTTTTAAGAGACAATATCTATCAAAAGATTGACAGTTGTTTATGTCCAATTTCAAAGTGAAATTAATTCTAATTAGCACCATTAGATTAAATGGAAAAATTATATTCTAATTAAACTTTAAATCCAATTAAAAATATAATATAGACATATAAATAAATTAGATGAAAATGTAGTATTTTTAACTATTCATTAAAAAATGAACATTGTCAGAAAAATACCCAAAATTTATCCAAAGTAAATTTCAATGTCCCAATTATGAAGAATAATTTTATTTTGAAAAATATAGAATATAAAATTTTCAAAAGTTATTTTTAAAATGGATTTCCATCAAAAGGAGGTAAGACAATCTTTTAAAAACATTAGAGTATTCTATGCTTAAGATTGGATTTATTCTCATTTTAATCCGTTAAAACAATATATAATTCATAAATAGACATAGGTATGAAAATATATTATTCCTTTCTTACATGGGATGTTACACATCTCCCCATCCATTAAATGGGAAATGAAATAGGTGATCATGTGTATAGAAGACTACCGCCTCACAAAACTATGTAATTCATTTTCCATTACTCCCTCTATCATATGGATATAATGATGGAATTAAAAAATTTATATTATATATTTGAAATAATTATAGTTCTTGAATTATAATATCACATATACCTTCTTACCTTATAATACATTGGAAAACTATAACATCACTCGTGCATACGTATGAATTATCACCTCCATAAAGCTATGTGATATGTTTTTAATTTTATTTTGACATTGCTGATAATAAGAATATATTTAATTAATATAAGTTATATATATCAAATATAAATTATTTTAAAAATTTTATATATTATTTATCTTTATTTTCTTTATTCATTGAATAAAATGGAAACAAAGTTCATGTATACGTATGACCTACCATTTCCATTAATCGTGTAATTAATTTTATATATTAAACATTAATAGATTACTATAAATAAATATGTAATGAATATATATGGTATTTATATTCCTTTTAAAATTATTTATATGATTTAAAAATGTTTAATTTTACTGTATCAAAGATACCAAAAAAATAAATACATGAAAAATAAAACTGTTATTACCCAAAACGTGATTTTCACAGAGAAATTGTTAATAAAAGGGTAATAAAATGTCATAAGTAAATCACATATGTAATGATATATATTATTATTGTTCTATAATCTATGAATAATAAACCAATATTTATTATACCAGTGGTTTTAATGTATATGAAGAAGTTCCAAACTTGAGGTAAGGGATTTTTTCTCAAATTATCCACTTTGGGACATTTTTAATGTTATGCAAGTATATTCATCAATGAGGTGTGTATACACTTATTAGAAAGGTTATATAATTATGTTTTTTATTGTCATGATATTAACTTTTTCATTTAATTGTATGCTTTCATGGTGCTTACGATTCAAAAGATACCAAAGCATGTAATGGATTTTCATATCACTTTTATCTCAGGGAGGCACATTCCATATTCAACAATTGTTTCTTTTATGTGGTGTATATAATAATCATGAATGTCATTAATGAATTATATTATGAATTTTATGAGTATTTAAATATACATATATGGTTATTTATATCTTGTGTCTTATGATTCAAAAGATACCAATGTGGTAAAGTTTTTCATGTTACAATCCCATTATTTATCAGGATTGTTTATGATTATGTTTTCAATGATGAAATATTATGATATAACAATCAATTTAATCTTGAATTGTTTTTATCATATGTTTTTTCCTATAAAATACATTTTTCCATTTCAATTACCTCTCTTTATGTACACAAGAGACTAAATGAATCTTTTTTATGAAAAATCTAATTTGTTTCTATCTTTCGTTGAAATAATTTTTCTTCCTTGTCCATGATTTAAAAAAAATTAATGTTCATTTTTAATATTATTCAATTATTTTTCAATGAAATTCTTATCTTAGTTTTAATTTTACAAAATTTTGTGAAATAAATATTTCTATATTTTTTCAAACAGGACCCTTTTAAATTTTTATTGAAAATGAGAAATGAATACTTATTTTAATTTACATGGCATGAATAGAATTTTTTACCATCATGACCAATAAACTATTTAAGGATTTATTTATGTTTTTTCATGTTTATTTTCAATTTAAATTTTTTCCTTAATATTTGAAAAAAAAATATGTTTTGAAAACTGTATTTCAAAGTGAATAGGGATATTTTTTTTAAGAAATGTTACATGTGATGTTTCAAAATAATTTCTTATACAAGATGAAATCCTTTGATGTGAATTAATATATAATGGGGATATGATCTAATAAAAGGATATATGTTCTTTATCTAAGTGGTTTATAGTTATGATTATAATATTTTTATAAAACATGTTACTTTTCCAGTGGTTATGCTATGATTAAATGTTAAGAAAGTAAGTATGTTTTCCAGAGGTTATTATATGATGAAATAATTGTAATATAAATTTATTTTTTGTTTATAATATGATTAATGTTTTGTGATTTTTTCAAACAAAAATTTTAGGATTGTGTGATCATTGGGACCTATATCTCCCTCCAATGATTTGAGTAAATATGGATAACTCATTATTTAATTACGTTATATGTGAACCAGATTTTATATTCATAATGTTATTCAAGGACTTTATATTATTTCCACAAGGGTATGCATGAACATTATTTCATGTCTATATGGTTATGCAGGGAATTTATTTCATGTTCATAAGGTTATTCGTGGACCTACATTCATGTACACAAGGATATTAATGAACCCAATTTCATGTCCATATGCTCATTGAGGACATGAATTCATGTCCTCAACTGAATGAGTGAACATGTTTCTATATATACATGTTCACATTATTATAATCTTGTTTTAATACCACAAATCATTATCTAATTTATATGTTTTGTTCTCAGGGATAATGTTTTCTCCACTGTTATTTATATCTAATAACATGCCAATATTTATGTCAAGTCTCATGTTTATGATCTATGATATGTAGAGTGTGATTTTTGAATGTCATTATCTTGTTTTCATAAAATTATTCTTAGGTTATGTTGATATCTCCCTTGTTTACCCTTACTAGGCTTCTGATCTCACCATTTCTAATTATATTATTCCCATTTTTATGAAGAAAGGAACAATGTATGATAATTCTAAGAAGGGTTCTAGTTTAAATAACAATGATAGAGATGATGTTGATCACATATGATCTAGTTATTTATGATTCCATATTTACAAAGGCATTATAACTATAAAATTATGGCATGGACCATTGTTCTATTTAATGAATATACATCTATTATGATGGGACATATATGTATCAAAATATTGGGTCTATATATTATCTCATTTAACAGATATGAATAAGGTTTTAAAATAGTTTTTATATATGGTTGTCTTTATTATTGTTGGGGTTAATGTAATTTTTTTTAATTAAAGAGTTGTGGTAAGTTTTTCATATCATTTTTTATTCTGCAATACATGTTTTTTATCGTGCACCAATTTTTTATATTGTTTATGTACTACCTATTTTGTATATTTTATCATTATTTTTATTTTATTTGTGTTATTTGAAGTCCTATTTCATGTTCCCATTTTAATAATTCCTTAATTCAAAGTATACCAAAGTCATAAGGGATTTTATCATCTCATTTTTCTTTCATTAAGTCATATTCCATAATCATCAATTTCTTTTTTTGTGGTTATATACTAGTATGTATATTTTTTATCATACTTTAATAAAATTCAACGGATTTAAATATCCCTCTCATGATTTATCATTCATGGAATTTGTATTCATAAGATACAAATGTTTTATGGGTTTTGTGAAATCAATTTATGCTTATTATGTTATGATTGTTCTTCTAGAACTATATTCTTATAAGTTGGGTACAATCCTCCCAATTATGAAACTATATTTTATTTCATCTCATATTTATTTGGATTTAAATTTCTTTATCCTAAAATCTTTTTTATTGGGGTTCAATTTATTTAAAATTATTTTCTTGAATGATTCACCATTTAATCTCTTTACAAAAATGTTAGAAAATGTTATTTTAAATACATTTCATGGTTTTTCATTTATTTTAATATTTATATACAAAAATATCTATCTATTTTAGGGAAATGTTTCATGAATTACAATCTAAATTCCAATATAAAATAGTAATTTTGTGTGATTTAATTATATGTGTAAACTTATTTAACTAATGAGGTTATTTTATATTTTACTATTTTGAAATGTAACCAAATAGTGTTCATTTCAATGTTTTTTTCATGAGGTGATGTATTCTGTGAGGCACACATGTGTATGTATTTTCATTATGATATGTTTGGGATACTATATATTCATTTAATTACTGGGTTAATAACATATATCTCATTATATAATGACTATGTTAACAGTGTATTCATGGATACCTATGATCAAAAAGTCTACATGTAAGATTATTTTCATTTATATGTGATCAAAAAGACTATTTTTGAGTGTATTTGAAGTTAGATATGATAAAAAATACTATATATGTGTGTAGTTTTGGTTACCTATGCTCACAAGGTCTATCTATGATTGTATTTTATATCACCTATGCTCACAAATACTATACATGAGTTTATTTACAACTATCTCTGCTCAAAAATACTATATGTGAGTATATTTGTCATCGGATATCCTCACAAGGATAGTTCATGGTCATAATTTCAAATGGATATGTTCACAATGTTATGATTTCCTATATTTATTTATATTTCTAGATATCTATATCATACCATTGTTATAATCATCAAACATGATTATATGTCTCATGATTCCACACTTTTATAACATGATATTTTTTTGATAATTTGAGTTTATTTTGCTTTATATAAATATTTATAAAGAAATATTTTTATTTCATATTCTTAATGATATGATATTTATTTCATTCTCATGTTTCTCATATTCTTATTATCTAACACCTATTGATGACTTTTTGAAACGTTTTTCCTTATTGGGAATTTGAGATCACACCATTCTTAAGTTTTCCATTCTCTAGATTATGAATATTACTATAACCCAGGATATGTATATAAGGGGATATATTATGGTGTGATTATTGAGAAACGTTAAAAATTATTTTATATAAAGTTTTTTATATTAAAAATATCTAAATACATTAAATATAAATGTTCTTGAAATTATATGAGATAAAATTATGTTCTAACATTAATGTAAAATATATAAAAGTTTTTCTTGGTTCATTTTACTTGGTATGAAAGACAGTTTTAAAGAATAATATGTTTTTAGAACCATAACTGATAGTGAAGGTATAATGCACCTTAACTGAGGTATCAGGAAATACATGTACATAGTTATTTATGTTTTTTAAAATTTAACGTGATTCTACATTTCACTTATGTTTAAATGAAAGATATAAGGTCTTCTCTCATGGATATAGAATGTAAATTTGTACAACACATGACGAATGTTTCTTTTAATTTATTTGATTATCTTATATTACTTATTGGAATGTTTTTTAAGTTACAATAAACAAGGATTGAGTTTCCATTTGAATTCTATTAAATTATTTTGGTGAATTTTATTCATCCATATTTTGGTACACTAAACTTCTGTAGGGTTCCTATCGAAGACCTATTTGCCCAAGAGTGTTCCATTTGTATCAAACATCAAACATGAAATGGAACATTTGAATTCCCTTAAAAACCATACATAAGTGTTCATCTAATCATTTCTTATATGATAAAAGACCTGATTGGCTTTTGTTTAATACACTTTTGGGTTTTACGAAAAATAATTTTGTCTCTATAATATTCCAACCACATATCTATGTTACCATATAATAAAACCCACCCATTAAAGTCCTTTAGTGAGTAACATCTATGAAGTAAGCCAATTTAAAATATAGTAATACTTATGAATAATATTCATAATATTTCAAATTATAAAACATAGTATTAAAATTATTTTACACTAAAATATAAAATTATATTATGGGAATAAACTCTCTTATCTATATTTAATTACTTCTATATTGATCATAATAATCATTCTTAGGTCCCTTTATAAAAAAAGTTTCCCTATAAATATTTTTGTTTAAAATGTAAGTATAAAATTTTTATTCTGAAAACACCCTAATTTAATTAATGATAAAGCTTATTTTACTTCATTATAATATCAAATTATAACTATTTATATTTTCATTTACCAACATACAGTAAAATTAATTAGGATTCTAAGTGACATTCACCTTCTTATTTTTCTTAACACGATATTTTATTTTCCAACTTTGAACCCCTCTATATTCAAAACAAACACCTACTAGCTTCATAGAAACTATATTCTCTTCAAAATATCATTATGAGATACACAAACACATTTTTGTATATGAAATAGATCTTATTTTTTTAATGGGGGTATTAAAAAATAAACTATTATATCTATGTAATTTACATTTTTTATGTGATTAGATAATTTTATAGAAAATTTTACCATTTTATAAAATATCTCACTAAAGTATTGGAGTCACATCCCTCAAATTATTACAAACAAATGGATTTAAAATTTTATCTAAGAAAAAAATTCCCCTTATAATCTTCCCATGTATGTTATATAATCCAATGAGTAATAATATATGTGTATTTAATCTATTATCTCATGTTATTTATGAAAAATCTTTATTAAAATTAAAATTTATTTCCATATAAGAAAAATAATTTTAAATAAAAAAACTTTGTTTTGATCTATATAATATTTATAAATTATTTTAAATTTAAATAATCAATGAATAAACTCTTTTCTTAATTATTGAAATGAAAACATAAAGATTTTTTCATTTCCCTTCCTCCAACGGCCCGAAAGCCTTCAAATATTTATTTTTAAAGCAAAGCAGCCCCCTTTTACGGGAAAGAAGGGAGGGGGGACCCAAATAGACATCATCGACATAAAACATTCACAACCCAAATGTCAGGTGATATAAACCAAACTAACTACATGAAGCAACCCCTCCCTATCAAATGATCATGGAAAACTCTCCACTGGTCAAGGATGAACGACAAGCAAGTGTCATGTGTCAAAGCATAGGCCCAATCCGATGGATTGAGCCATACCCTATCAAACATCCAAATCCATAAATCACTGCAACGATGAACAGAAAACTCTAGAACCTCCTATGGGGCCTGCTCCATGTGGTCGAATCCTGGTGAAACACCAAACCAACAAGTCTCGCATACCCTTAAGCCATTCTGAAAAGACAAAACCATTGAACATTGACCATCCTGGGCTAACCTCGCAGTCCTACTCAGGACACTCCAACCACCGTAGCCACAGAAGACCAGAAGATAGTTCAAACAACACGAGATCAATCCATCATCACCTAGGACAGGATGACCCAACCCCGCGCTAAGATAATACCACCAATAAGAGAATCAAGGTCTTCCTGAAACAAAAACACCCCTCTGGGAATAGATATACGATGATCAGAACCATGATGAACCCTTACCAGGTTCCAGCATAAGCCTCACGGTGACAAGGAGTGCAGAGAAGTGCCAATTCTGTTGAACCCGGACCACCACAGACTAGATACAACCAAAGAACCAGAACCATCAAGAAAACAAGATAACTGAAGCACCAAATAAACAATATGTCAAAACTCAAAGGATCTGAAATGGAAAACCTCCCCCTCCGTATCACGATAGATCTGGCCAAGCTGCCGCATGGAAAGACCATTGAATCACTGCCCAGAATGCCGAACACCATAGTGGGAGATTACGGCCTGACCTTCAAACCACCGCCTGGACGAGGCACCCAACACTGAACCCCGCTAAGAATCATGGATGTGGACACACCATCGGTCCCGCGTCGAGATGTCCTATGAAGAACCACCAATAACCACCACCTCCGCAGAAGAAACGAATCCTCGCTGAAGGAGGACGCCGAGCGCAGCACGTCGTCGGACCCGTGCCGAGCTGTCAGCAGAAGCACCACCGAAAGACAGTGCACCGACACACCAGAGACGATGCCCATGACAAGAAGAACCAATGTCGCCTCAAGAGGATCCCAGCCCAGAGGGGGAAAGAAGGACAAAAAAGGAGAAAACCCTAGATCTGTAGGGGATGGGGAAGAGGCCGCTCCGAGGCGCTAGAGGCCGCCAATTTTTTCGTTTCCCTTGATTTTTAAATCCAATATATTTAAAATATCTATAAATTTAAAATTTTATAACATTTTCCATTTAATACAAAATAATTTTTTCCCATAATAGTGGTATTTGATATTTACTTTGCTTGTAGTTCTAAAACCCCTTCAGATAACCATGAAAATTTCATTACATGGAATCAATTTCTATCAATCCTAACATTTCCTTTATGTTTCAATGACCTTGACTGGATATTATGAGGAAACATTCATGGACTCACCACCTAACAATTTCTCTTCATTTTGATATTTTACTCATTTATATGATCAACATGTCACTAGATCCTAAACATAAAATATAATTCTCATTTATCCTCTAAATTTTTTGAAAATATTGTAAATATTTATTAAGATAATTACAATTTATAGAACATATCCAACAATGATTTAATAATAAATTCTTTATCCAGAAAAAGCCTTAGGGGATATCTTAAGTATCTCAGAGTCATTAAAATATTCCATCATATTTACTATATGAGTGTAAACTAAATTTTATTTGGTTATTATGAATATAATTCCTTTAAAAGTATACGTGGAATAGTTTTTATTTCTCATAGGAATCTGTATCGACTTTTTGAATGAATTAAATAGTTTTTTTCCTATAAAGGTGTTATTACAAAATATATATTCTGTATATGTTTAATAAAATTTTTATGTTTTATTCAAGTCTAATTTGTGTCTTACACTAATATTATCCTTTCCTACAAATGGTCACAATGTTATGTTGGATGATGATGATGGAATTTATCTATAACAGATGGTTTTCTCATATGAGTATGTTGTTTTACATCAATTATTAATAACCTTTATTTAATGTGTTCAAATTAAATTTATCACTCCTTTCAAAAAAACATATCAATTAATGGGATAGGATCTATATTTTACAATTAAAGGGGTTTTATTTTTCATTTCTATCCCCACTTTTTTATTTAGATAGACCATCATTCAAATCATATCATATATTAATCTTGGATTCTTGAGTACAAAAATATTTTTATGCATAATTATGTGGATAAAATAAATAATATATCTCAAGTATCCTTCATAAGGGTTTTCCATAAAATTGTAACAAAAGTATCATAGTGTTATTTTGTTATATAATTATTAGGGTTATCTATTTCCACCATTCATAACATAAGATAATCAATATGTACACAGATTTAGTAGAACAAACCATACTGAATAATAGATTTCTTCCCAAGTGTTTTTATTATAAAGAATATAACACATAATATTTTTTTAAATTCTGTTTAATCTCACCATATTATCTCATGTTATTCTATTTAAATTTATACATGATTCTAGTGATTTAATGATGAATATTAGTCCTTCCACCAAATCTATATGTTTATACCAAATTGATAAGAAAATCATTACACAACCCTATAACTTTTATTACTAACCCAAATTAAAATTTGATCTATATTTACACATATAAAAATACATCCCATAATGAATGAAAAAAACGTTCAGGTAAAGTCTTATAATTATTGGTAATCAACCATACCCATAAGAATAATCGTAGAGTGGGATATAACCAATGTTAACTTTTTTAGGTAAGGTAGGACCATTTAGGATATGGATCAGTTTAAAAACATTTCCCTCTATCAAAGCATTATTTAATTGAGATAGAATTGAATTACATAAAATTCATAACACCAAATTTGTGTAAACTATAATTATCTACATAATTTAATTTCATAACATAGTACAATCCAATTTCAATGTAGAATAAAATTCAATAAACAATATTAACTAGCATTGAACTCCTTAGATTCATGTATGATAATATAGAATAAGTGTAGAACATTAAACTAAATAACATATCACAATTAATAATATAAAAATATATATCTATCAATGAAGGATGGAATAAATACATAAATAAACTATTCATATATTTACTATAAAATAATAAACTTCGAAACAATTTAAAAATTAGTTAATTATAAAAACAATATAATTTTGAAACATATAGGCTTAAACTATTAAATTTTAATCAATATGAACATTCCATGTTATCTATTAGATGGTTTTAATTTGAACTCCATCAAATTTCAAAGTGTTGGAAAATTTATAAAGAAATTATTATATAATAATGAACATTTCATATTTAATTTATAAATTTTAAATAAAATGAATTCCACATATGTGATATTATTTAAACCACTGATCATAGAATCCAAATCACCCATTGGTTGGAAATAATAAATATTGAGAAAAAATTCCTTAATATAAATTTTTTATAATTTAACTGATGAACTACTCATAAATTAATATAAATACATTTATTTAAGGTAATTTAATTTATAAAAATTTTAAAAAATAGTCTACTATATAAATCCACATTAAAATATTATTTCATCTACCATATTATTGTGGTTTAGTTCAAAGCCCCCATTAGATTTAGTTCAGGCCTAGAGGGCATACTCCATAAAAGGTTTTTTATAATCATAACAAAAATATAATTTTTAAAAACATTCTATAAAACATTACTTAAAAAATGATGAATTTAACATTGTTTTGTTCCATTAGAATTTCCAAAATCCATGATGATTCTGGTGTATATTTGGATTAATGGATGTACCATGATAATAATGCTTTTATACTACAATTTTTTATGCCCAAGTATTTTTCATATAGTGTTATCGAAGTCCAAAAATGGCTTAGGCACTTCAACTATAGTGTGGTCTAGATCATTTTAATTTATGGCCATTTCATAGTGATGAGTTATATGTGGAATAGTGCATTGTAATATAATTCAACATTTCCAATTATTTTCATTGATTCCTATAATTAATTATTCCTTGGACTATAGTATGACCATAATGAATAATTTATGAAAATTCCCATTTTACATAACAATTTAACCATAGTCCTTCCAAATAATGAAACAAAATTGGTTTTCTTGTTTTATATGTGTCATGGGACTGAGAAAACATTTTTTACAATATATTTTTTTATCTAAATTAAAATACATCCATGGATATATTGGTTTTGATACCATTAATCAATGAGATCAAATACCTTATTCCAACCTGAAATACATATGAACCTATCTAACTAATAATTTTCCCCAATACATGGGCTATGAAACTATGTGTATCAATAATGGATCTCCTATTCAGAGATCCATACTTTTTCACCACTCATGCATTAGAGTTCTTATTAATATAGTAACTATTTATATCATGATTCACTATTCTATGGCACCCTAATGCCACCATTTCAAATGGATTTTATGGTAAATTATAAATATAATAACACATTTCAGTAAATATTTTGTTTAATTATTTAATGTTAAATACCACTAATAATAAAAATTCACTTGGATAAATGTTTTCAAGGTTGGATGTGGTTATTTAGAGAGCCTAAGATGAATTTTAAGCAATATGATTCATACTCAAAGGAGGCTCAAGAAGTTTTTTTTATTTAATTTCACATTCCAAAAAATATTACAAACCAGTTAGAATGAAATTTTTTATAAATAATCAAAACAATTAAATGTGCACATAATTAGAATAAGTTTAATCCTGGTTTTTCCATTTAATGGCCTCAATTAAGTGATCTATCAACAAAACCAAAACTATCTATAGTAAAGAGTCAAAATTAGTATTTTAATAATATCTCACATTCTTAAATCCAAATAGTTAATAAATTTTACAATGAGATAGTCAAGATTCTGGAAAATTTCTCTCATATTTGTTTAAAGTCATTATAAGAAATGTACTTTCATAAACCGAACCTAGAAGTGGTAATATTAAATCAATGTGAAAAAACCCACTTCCTATGATTGCCTATAAATTAGAACTATGGGTTCCTCCTTCGTGAGATATTCCAAGAGGAAAATTTCTACCAATTTTGAGGGATTTATCATTTTTATCATCACCTTAGCGTTTTTGTATCTCCTTATACTCATAGAGATAATGGATAATTATATAAAAGTTTAATTTCTTATAAATTTAGATCAATGAATTTAATATAATAGATTATTTTAACATTAAAAAATTAAATTATCTATATATTTTTATTTTAAATCATTTATAAATCCTCATTTTATTCCATTTAATTAATATTCTCATTAGTTTACAAAGAAACACTTTAAAAAACTTATGAAATATTGATATTTTTTAGAATTCCTCTTACTGTTATTCTTTTGTATAATTCTTATTTTTTAAAATAATGGAAGAATCATACAATACCAATTCAAAATAACATTTTAATTAGATATTCCTTATTCATTAATAAATACATCACATTCTTACCTTTCAAATGCATTACTTCCTTGAAAATCCAAAAATAAAACTAGACATACACGTTATATCAAATGATATCATGTAATTTTATTGAATAATTTAGATAGGAGTGGAAAATAGGTTTTTAATATGTATTAGCTAATAGAATAAAAATTATATAAATGTTATTTAAGTAGGTTCAAAATTCAGGTAGTATCAAGTGATAATAGGTATAAAATTCAATTAAATAACTTCAATCATCATAATTTTTTAAAAAATATTCATTTTTTAATAAAATCATAAAATAATTTCATATAGTGATGCCAATAAAAATACTCTATGATGAAATAGCTTATTAGATATAATATATATGGGGTTTTTTAAAACATATTATTAAGAGTAGAATTTTTCATTTTGGGAAATATATAATTATATGAATAAAAATTAATCAACCAATTAATTCTCATTATATAGAATTAAGACTAGAAAACACATTAAATTCAATATCCATTTAAACTTTTATCTATAAAATGTGCCAAGTTTTTGATATTTCAAATATTACCTCATAAATATTTAATTTTAGATTCATAATGTTGGATTTTATTTAAATAATGTTAATATCCTTAAGGAAAAATTTTCTTGGATAAATAAATTCAAGTCATATAATCAAGTGTGTTTTTTTAAATCACACTCCCATTAACAAATATTCAATTAGTGATTTTTCTAATTAAGAAAAATGTGAAAAAACTCAATAATGAATTTACAATGAAAATATAAATAAGTGCTGAGAAAAAGAAGTCATAACATCCTTGAAGTAGTTCCGCCTCATATTCCTATGATTCTTGGTTTAAATTTGGGTGATTTATTTTGGAAAATTTTAAATATTTATTACAATAACTGATTATTATTAAATATGGAAAATTTCAAAATAAATAAAAAATAATAATGTATCTTAAAATTAAATTTAAAGACATAAATTCTGAATTAAACATCCTTATATTCCTTTACCATAGAAAAAATGATATTATAAATAATTCCAAAGGATAATAAGAAATTGTATAAAAATATCAATATAAAAGTATATAAAATAAAATAAATCACTATACCCCTCATTCATATCATATTTATCCTTAGTTGAAATATTTTATACATCTTTAATCATCATTTAAGGAAAATTTTTGTACTCCTTATCCATTTTTTGTAAAGTGTAGAATTGGGTGGGTATACTGAATATGAGGTGGATTATTGGTAATGTGCACTAAAGTTGATTAATTGTGTGGGTATAGGGCTACATATTCTAGAGAGGGTAGTATAACATGTATAATGAACTCTTGAGAGGTAGAGATAAAGCATCTAATATAGGCATTAAAGCCTCTAAAATGATTAGTACTATAATATTTATCTCAGGGGAGGACAAAGTATTCTCTAAAGTAGGTGAAATGATTGTATGAACTATCTCAAATCTATGAGGAGTTTTGGATATAGAAGTTGGAATATATTGGGGCTCCAAAATATTAAATTTTTCTTTCATATTCTTCACTATGTCTTTAAATGAAACTCCTTAATATAGTTATTATTTTTAATCCATGTTTTATTTTATGTTCTTACTTCTCTTCCTACAACCCTCCACACATTTCATTTTTTTCTCTTCCACCTTCATTTCATTTGTTTAAAAAATTTCCCATGATATAGTATATAATTTGAATAACGTTAAGGAATCATTCTCTTGAGTTGGTTGGGTATTTTTTAGGAGCCAGTGGTGTGTGAATAACTAGGGAAACTACCCTTACTTTCAACTCATATTTCTTTTTATAGACCTTGATAGTGACAGATTTTATCGCTCGTTAAGAAGAAGGAATTGATACCTAGAAATATTGTATTCTAGTAGTGTATGGTGATGTGGATACCATAGGGTTATATGTGTCTATTTTTTCTGGTTGGGGTCAATGTATTCAATGGTAAATAAGTGAATTAGATTAAAAAAATTAATAATAATCTCATAGGATATGAGATACTACTCCTTACAACCTAAGGATAAAAAAAGTATTAACCTTTATCAAAGCTCTACTTTAGATTTCCGAATGATTAATTTCATAGCCATTACTATGGTATCATGTGTATCTTTCATGAACTATAATTTGTCTAAGAGTTTAGATAAAGTCACAATAATATGATCAATGAGTGTTGTTATGGGTGATAGGTAATAAATTGACGTAATGATATGCCTTTTTTCTTAATGGTAGGGGACTGAGATTTTTCCTCCTTTTAAATGGATGTCTCAAATACTCTCAACACATTCCTTTTATCCACTTTGATTTCCATGGTCATATTTAGTAATGTGGCCATATAAATGAGTTGAATCTTCTATAAGGAAGTGATATTTTTTGATAAATCAAAAAAAAATAGTGACTTTTCCAATTTCATAATAAAATTACTTCTCACAATCATACTCTTCCTTTTGAGCCTTATCCCCTAAAAAATAAATAATTTCAAGTATCATAGTATGTCAATGTGGTCCTTTTAATTTATAATATAGGAAAATTCATTTAACTACTCACATTTACATTAAAATTAATCATGTTCTTTTGGATTTGGATTGATCATGTTTTTCACTTTGATATTCAATAAATTCCCTTTATTAGGCATTGTCATCATACCTCAAAGGATAATGTAAAAATAATTTATAGTTCCTTGAAGAAATAATATTCCTTGAATAAATTTTGAATATTCCTAAGAACGTTATGTTAGTAAAAATTTCAAACCTCTCATTATAAAAAACTACATTTCTGATCAAAGACTAAATTACTCATGTATTCTAATATGATCTCTTAGTGTGTATGATCTAGGACATCTATTATTCCTTATAAATATTTCATCGTTAAATATTTCTTCACATAATCATATAATTAAATTTTCCCCAAATTATTGAATTCAAAAACATACCCCGTAAAACATCATGGCAATCAAAAGGTCATGATTCTTTTATTTGGTGTAACTAGTAAAATCCAAAAACATTTGAATCTTAAATGGATCTAAAGCTAAAAATTTACTAAATTATATAAATGAAAACCCTTTTTTGAGTGTGGTGTGGTAATCCTAATACAACATGATACCAATAGTTCACTAGAATACAAAAGAAAACCCCACAAGGAAATAATAATTTCAAATTTCAAAATTTAAAACTAATAAGACACTAAAGGATAATAGGAAAACATTCATAAATCCTTGACATTCATGAGAATATTGTGGTTGTGCATCTTGAACACACCTATTTCCACCACCTCTCATCACTAGTATATCCATTAAATGAATGACCACCATTGCAAGAACTACTAATTCCATCTTCGACAACCTATAACTATAAACAACAACAAATATATAGTTTGAACCATTTATGAGAGAACCATCCAATTGAATCCAAAGGAAAGCATGTGGAACACCAGTTTCATGATACAATAGTGAGTGAAGAAAGTAGTTTATTGAATGAAAGACACTCAAAATTTGTTATATCGATACACCATGAAAATAACCCATAACACATTATAATAGAATCTCCACTAATAGAACATCAGCATCAATCCCAATTTAGATTTTTTTTTTCATAAATTAAAGATGTTGTGGATGAATTGGTATTTATGGATTGGTTCTATAGGATGGGTATAAGATAAATTTTTTGGGGGATTGTTAAATAGTATAAATTTGTGTTTAAAGGAATTTTTTAGTTTTTGTGGTTAGTTAGAGAAGTTGTGTTTTATAGTAGGTGGTCCTAGTAGGGATCCCTAGATTCTTTTAGTTATCTAAATCGTGTTTCCTTGATTAGAATCAGTAAAATCACATATAATTATATATTGTTTGAATTATTAAAATAATATTGTGTGAAATATGGGTATGGATTAAATATTGGTGGGGGTTTGGGTGTAAATATACACGGGGATGATTTGAAATAATGTTTATATTGGCCCTAAATTTGGTTAATGTTTGTAAAATATTCAAATGAAGATAATATTTGAAGTAAATAAAATTATATTGAACCTAGGTTCCTTTGGCATACCCTGATTTCTTGTTCCTAGAACCCCACTTCACATCTATATTTCTAGAATTTCAGGTTGTTGAACACCTTTATTCGTTGTTCTTGTGTCCCTATCCCATTCCCCACATCTAGGAACAAGTGTATCTACATTAGGGGAATAAAGTTATTAGATATCATTATGAAGTCTCATAACATGTGGGGAATCTTTAACATGGATTCAATGTTATGGTTTACTTATGTAAATACCTTATATGACCATCTTCCATTCCCTAAGTACACTTTCGTAAGATAATCATCCTATTATGGGTGAGAGCTAGTAGTTGGTGATTATCCCCTAAGATCAATTAACCCTCCTCATTTTACCTATAAATTGATCTCATGAATCAAATTTTAGATGATGAAATACCTATATGACCAAGAATTATAATTTTTTAAATTGACTTATTTTCATCACCACCCACGCCTCACATTTCTCTTTCAGGTGAAGAACGAAGTCAAAACCTAAGTAAAATAATGATAACTCTATGTAATTACAACATATATATATTTTAACACAATGATTCCATGAATAAAAAATTCCCCACTACTCCTTCAAGATTAAGGTGGATGACCCCACCCCATGGAACCCTACAAGGGTGCCACACAACTAATCCATCCTTGGAATCCCATACTAGGGTGTCATTAGAACAATATAACCACACTATGTATAATCACCTCACCATAAAATTTACATAATATTTTGTTTTAAATAAAGAAACAATTAATTCTCATTTTTAGGGTCTTTATAGATTATCATTTTCATGAATTAGGCTATCAATCTTACATAAATATTACATCACAAGGTGAAAACTTCCACTTAGTGTCTATTTTTTCATAATAAAATAATTTTAAGATATAAAAAGTATTATATCCAAGACATATATTCTTAATTTTTATTTGGAACACATAATTATCCATACTCACCCTTATAACCATATGAAAAACATTAAAACATGTGGGATGATACCAAAAAATATCATTATAGGACATATTAGAAGAATGAATGAATATCATTATTCTCTGAATACTTATAAATATTTTCATTTTTTAAAATAAAATTTGGGATCTGAATAAAAATATTATTATTTAATAAACCAACTCCATTGCCCAAATATTTTTATAGAACATTTCTTAGGATGTATTTATGGCTAAATAAAATAATAATGGTTTCTTTAAAATAATGAAAAACACATGAAAATATTTTTAAATAGTAATACCTTTCAACATTATAATGTAAAAGATGCTTTCCTTTAAACATAATTTTATTTTATTACATAAAAAATAATAATATTTCTATAAGAACCCATATCATGAATAGATATATCAAATCGGAAGATTGGAACATCATTTTTCACATCACTCAAAACAATGGAATAACTAATATGGTTAAATTTGATCATAATTACTCTAGAACAGAATCATTAACTAATTAATTATATGTTCATAATAGACCCAACCATACTTGGTTTATAGGGTAACCACTGTTATATAGTTTATAATAGAACCACCCATTCTTATTTTATTAGGTAACCACCTATAATTATATACAATATGCAAGAACTATAAGATAATCATAAACATGAATGATTTTAATTTTCATTTTTAAACCAATAAAAAATTAATTTAACTGATAAGAAAAATTGTTATATATTGAAATATCAATTATATTAAAAACCCATTTTTGAAATTGTAACATACTGATATTTTAAATTAATAATTTTATGCTCGATAAGTTTACGACAAACAGTACTAAGACTAAATGAACCATGAAATGTTATTTTTTAAATATGATTGTTATAACCTAGATGTTAAATTGGAAGGTATGAAAAATATTAACTACTTTATTAAATCTATATTAAGGTCCTACTAAATATAAATTTATTGATAAATTTTTAGTAAATAATCACTAAATTTTTTAGTAAAGTCATTTTATTGTTAAAAAATAAGCTTTTATCAAAATGCTTTTATTTATTTTTTTAAGAGAAAGTATTATTGTTATTATTTGTAAATTTTAGAAATTTTATTTTATAAAGTTGATATATTTTTTAAAATAATCATATCAAAATTAACATGTTGTGAGATTTTCATATTTTTCTATAATGATTGATTTATAGTGAATAGTGAAGGTTACAATTTTTTCCAATAAGGTATTTTTTTCAATAAAACAAGTAAATTGAAAGTCCCATTATATTTTTAATTTTTTATTAAAGTGATATTTAAGAAATTGTATTTACAATAATCTAATTAATTTAATATTAATAAAAAAAATCATGAATTTTGTAGAGGTTTATTTATATACATAAAAACCCATGGTATTCTATAAACAATTTTTAAGTGCATAAAGTTTATCCATATTAATTAAATAAAAAATTAATAATGAAGAATGAATTAAATGAGATTTATATTATATATATATATGAATTTATATTAATAAAATGATGATTACTAGAAATAAAGTCAATATAAGATAATCTTAGCCTATAAAAATACATTTCTTGAAAACCCATTTTTCTACACATTTTGTGGGTTCATTTTTAAATTAAATTATATGAATTATATGAATCTAATTTGATAAAATTGATTACATATATTTAATAATAATAATTAATGTTAGTTAACATGGTTAACTTATGTTTTGATAATAATGAACATTAAAATAAGTAAAAAGTTGTCACCATGGTAGAAAGAGTAAATCGAGTTAACCTTTGTTAAAACAAAGTGATAAAGCAACCATTTTTCATTTTAATGTTTATTGTAGGAATTTATTTCAACCTTTATAACCTTATTCTTTTTATTAAATTATTTTTGAGACACTTTTCTATGAAAATGACTTGTATTAGAATTTATTCAAAGAAAAAGAAAAAAATAACAGTCTCTTTCCATTAAATATATATTATATGTTCACATTGGGATAAATATATGTGGTGAATGATTATTACATTTACATTTGACTATAATGAAATTTTTTTCATAATGGTGTTTTATTTATAATTTTTAGTAATTATATAGTATCCTTAAACACTTATATAACGATTACATGTGCTTGTGAAAATAGTGAAAAACCCAAGGTAAATAATATTTAAAACACTAAAAGTAATTTAATTGTGATGATATCATGTTACAAAAGAATTATATATTTAATAATTATATATTTATTTGTGGTGAAATAGATCATATTCTAAATTAATTTCTATATTAATGACATTAATTCTAAAATAAATGAAAAGTGTAAAAAATTACATTAATGGTATTTTATTTTAAAACATATTTTATAAAATTATATAAAAATAATAAAAACCATAAAAGTAGAAAATTAAAATTATAAATAACATAATTTTTCATAATTTTTCCATTTATGATCCAATTTTTATCTTATGAGTTAAATTATATCCCTTTCAGTTTAAAAAATAAATTACCATGGTTGAGGTGATAACAATTTTATCAAGGGATTTAACCAAACTATAAGGCTATTTTTAAATTAAACTTTTCTAAATAATATATAATTTGCTTACTTTTACATTATAATATCAAAAAATTTAATCTGGGGACATTCTAAAGAATTTTTCATGAGAATGACTTTATCATTTTTTATTATTTTTGAAACATTCATTGTACATTCCCTCCCCCGATTATAAAAGAGAACCCCCCTCCATTCCTCTCTATAGTTCAAGATTCATTTGGATTGAAACGAACATGAACAAGTCCATTAATTACTTCCATTTCCATGTACTGGAGGATTTATTTATTATAAAACCAAACTAGGGTAATTTTTAGTGAAAATCTTATTAGGTTGTCTGAAAAAACATTTACAATTATTAATCAAGAGTTTTTATATTCTTTCTTCTCCCACCTTTTAAATATATTATTCAATAATTATTATAGAATAACATAATTATCTATAATATAGTTATATATTTTTATGTAAATTTCATAACCTAACTCCATCTCCTCTTATATAATATGGGAAAATAAACTACCCTTCATGTGTACGACAGACTATCACCTCACGAACCGATGTAATTCTATTTCCATCGCCATCTATCATAGATATTTATGATGATGCATTTAATGAATTTCTATGGTATTAATGAAATATTTATAATCATTTAAAATTTAAATATCATGTATTTTATTTCCTTCCCTTTGATATAAAAATGATAATTTCATTTGTGCGTATGTGTGGATTACCACCTCCACTAAGAAAATTGCTTCATTTTTCATTACCATGTCACATGAGTGTTATATAAAGAATGTATTAAAAGAAATAATATGATATTTATGATATAAATATCATTTTCTAAATATAAAATAATACTCATATTATTTCATGACCATTGAAAAATAGAAACATTGCTCATGCATATGTACGACCAACCATCTCTGTGATTTTAACCTAGTTAATTATTCATAAACATATTTTTTTAATTTATTTTTAAGGTATAATTAATGTATAAAAACTATAGTTATTTTATTATTATTATTATATAGACATTGAAATAATAATATCTTTCACCTTAGTCAACTTTTTAATGTGATTTTGGATATATAATATGATCTTCATCCAAACATGTTGTTTGAACCTAAATGATTAAGTAATTTAATATAACATGATAATAAATAAAATAATAGGAATAATAAAATTGAGAATGTTCTTAAAAATTTAAATAATTAAAATAAGTTTATTATTTTCCATTATAATGAATGTACATAAAGAATTGGGATCGATGTAAGTGATCTCTTTAAACAACCCCTTTCATTGGGCTATAACCATTACCACTTTAACAAACATTATCTCACTCTATTTAAAATTATGAAATGATTCTAAATTATGTATATATGTTTATCACATATATACCAATCTAATTCACCCTTCCTTTTATGTGGTAATACATGAATTATTTTCATTTCCTAGATTAATTCATTATGAAGTTTCATTTTATTATGATATTTGTAACACCCCAAACTTCCACGATATGCTTCTCTTTCAATAATGCAATAGCTTGTATTGTACGCAAGTTCGAGTTCTAACACACCGTGACTAATCAAAGTAGCAGTTATGAATAGTAATACCCACTTGTTAAAATTATGGAAATATTATATTTCAAAATGGACTTCATTTTTGTATTCGTAATATCGAAGTTATCCTAATTTGAATTTTTTGTAATTTATTGAGAACATCCATTTTTTATGAATAGTGAAGAATACTTAAAACAAATTTTTTGATCAAAATAAATTATAGTAATAAATTATAATATTTAGTGGTTTTAAAGTATAATTAAAATAGATTTTTACCATTTTATCCAATGGTGTTCATTAGAATTAATTTCACTTTGAAATTGGACATAAACAATTGTCAATCTTTTGATATATATTGTTTCTTAAAAACACGCTATTTGTTGTGACAGCCGGAATTAATTATAAAATTATTTAATTCAACTTATATGTTTGTAATTTTTTAAAATAGACATCGTTTTTGAATTCGGAATATCAATTATAGCTTAGGGTGGAATTTTGGCGTTGTTCTGAAAAACTTCAATTTTTGATGAATAGTGAAACAAATAAGTGGCAGTTAAAAAACGGATTTTTCGTTTAAGTGAAACATTACCACTTCTGTGATTTGATTTTCAAAAATCCAACATACATGGTTTTCATTAGGAAGTAAAATTTGGTTCAATGGGATTAAAATAATTTTTTGGTGAATAGTAACTTTTAAGTTTAATTAATCGCGAATAAAGGAAATTAGTGAAATTTAAGGTTAAAATGATATTATAAAAATATGAAAATACCATTACACTTGTCCTAACACTATTGGATGAGTCATGTCCGACCAAGACAATCCATGGGTGAACTTGGGGACCCCATGGAGCCACTTTGGTAGGAAAATGACATAAATAACTTTTTATTTAATATTAAAATAAAAAGGTCACAAACAAGAGTTGTTTTACTAAAAAAAATTAAATGGGGTTATACAAGTAATATTTTTGACAATAAATTTTAATTAGAAATATCAAAAGATTTCCTACATAATGATATTTTTTTATAATTTTTAGACATTAAATAAATTAAATTATTTATGACACCATGATGATGCAGCGATTACCTCATTAATTAACAATTTTAATAAAATGGAAGGATAATGTAAAATCTAAGAATTACACTTGTCCAAAGCCTATTGGATGAGTATATTTCAAACACTTATCACCTTATCCTCTAATTAGATTAGTGTGGGACCATTAGAATCTGAAAATCATTTTATAATAATGTAACATTTCATTACTTTCCAAGAGTGCCCCTCCTCTCCACTTATAAAAGCCCCCCACCACTACCACCTTACTCACACTATCAAAGCCTTTTGGATCAGACATCCACTTCCCAAATACTCTCTCAAATTCCCTCCCTTACTCTTAGAAGCCTCACATTGGGTAGAAGTCTTCCCAAGGATTCCTTTGGCTCAAATTAAAAAGAGTTACCCGATTTTAAGGTAATGTCCTCTCTATTGTTTTTTGGTTTTATTTTTCTTCTCCAACCCCTTAAACTCTCTTTATTCCTTTATTTTGTAACAAAATCAGTATCTAAAATATACTAGGATGTTGGTATGATATTTATTTGGTTTAAACTTACACACACCTTCGTCTAACGGTTAAAGAACATACTGTTTCTGTGGGTGGTGAAATACTGCCTCACAAAACGATGATTGTTCAATATTCATTTAACACCTCTAATGGTGGCTATTTTGATGAAAATATTTTCATATATGTTATATATATGATGTTTATGTATTCTTTATGCTTCTTTATTTCTCATTTATGGTATACTTTATGATTTCCATTATGGGTAAACGCGATAATTTCATTTTAGGAAGTGCGGACTACCGCCCCCTCAAAGTGATTTGAATCGTTAATGCCATATGTGGGATGTATAAAGGATGGAGTAAATGGTATTAAACATTATATTATACTGGAATTATATTATACCTTTATATAATCATAACTTCATAACATTAAATATTAAATGAAATGAAAGTATCGTTCATGCGTACGTACGGCTTACCATCTCCATGAATGGTGCATTTCATTTCTTACCTCTAAATGTTATGTAATATTATAAATGAATGTATATACTGGATATATATGATGTATATGATATATAAATGATGAATATAATTATAGATATAATGGATATATTACCACATGAACAAAGTGTAATTATATGAAGTTTATTTTTGACTCAAGTACCTAAGATCGACAAAACGACAATTATAAACTTAAATAATTACATAATGTTAATGACATGGTAATAAGTGATATAAAAGGAATAATGAACTTGAAAAATGTTCTTAAGAAGCTAGAGATTTACTCTAGTTTATTATTCATGAGGTTAAAGAACAAACAAGTCAAGTCAGACATGCGGTAAGGGAATTTCTTAACCCAATTTCCATTCATTAGGTTAATTTCCTACTTTCAAATTATGTCATGATATTATTATTTCCTATCTTGTATTTTTTATATTATTTATGTGTAATTAGAGTGAATACACATAATAGATCTATTTTATTTAAAAAAATGATCTTTTTAAGGGACTTCGTCTCAATCACCATTCATTGAGGCATATTTTGATTTATACACAAATTTCATTTATACAGGGTATAAACCCCTTTGACTTTTACATTTATTCAAAAGGAATCATTTTATACGAAGAGTTTTACTAAAAGAAAAAAAATATTGTTTTTCTTGTCATATGTATGCGGTGACACCAACTTCTCCACCGCCATGACCATTATTTGAGTTTCGGCTTCCTCTACAAGCCATAACATTTTTTAAAATGAAAAATAAATACAAGTTTTAATTTTCTTTTAATTTGGTATTGAAAATGGTTTTGAAGGTGTTTTTATTATATCAATGTGTTGTATTGATATCTTGTGATTCAAATGTGGAAATGTTATGTTTCCTTTATTCATGTTTTATGTGATACGATTATGTTATATGATATGTTTGAACCTATTCATATGAGGAATGCATTGGACTTAATAAGTGACGGGTGGAGCCTGCTATAGCTCCTCGATGCATCGGTAGGTCTCATGAGACAAACTAGGGTCTTGGCACGAGGCCTTGACAAAATATTATTTGTGGTCTTGGCACGAGGCCTTGGCTACGTGGTTATGATAGTATGGCATTATGCATTCCATCATTATGAAAGTGGTTATTGATATTGCATGTGATTATTCGACTAGTAGAATATACATGCGAGTAAGTAAATGGACTTATTTATTTTTATTTTTGTCATATTATGCTTAAGTTCAAGTTTAAAAAGGCTTTTATTTTAGTGATACATTTCCTTAAATGTTAATGTTTATTTATGAAAGCCTCCGCAATATTTTTATCCTCACTGATCATCTGAGCTCACCCCTTTCAATGTTTTAATATTTTCCAGGATGTGAAGAAGTATTTTATGAATGACCTGCAGGGATAGTCAGAAGAGGATATGAGTGTGGACTATGGAGACTTTGTTATTTTAGTTTTTCACTTTATGATGTAATGTAACATTATGAATGTATCTAGTGTTTCCAAGGCTACTAAACTAATCGGTCTTTCGAGACTTGATCTTTTGTGATCAAGCCAATGTTACGAAGTAATGCACCGACTCTGGGCAGATGGGGTTGGGGCATCACAGTTGGTATCAGAGGCAGTTTAGTACTAACCTTGGAAGCTAGATTCAGATAAAATCTGGTTAGAGCACATAGCCCAAAGATAGACTTTTAAGATTAGTATAGAATAACTTCCTAGAATTTTGGTATTATAGAGATGTTGTGAGTTTTCCGAGAAATACAGCCCTGTCTGGATACGAGCAGGTAGAGATGGCTCTGGCATAGATGTACCTAGTAGTAAGACCCGAAAACACCGCTTTGAGCTACACTCGAACAGGAACTGGTGCAAGACAACGGGCCTTGCTGCACTCTTGGTTACGACACTCCCGGGGGATATGCATAGGATAATTCTAATTTTCTTTACAAACTACTATGAAGGGTTATGAGTATATACTTCCTCAAATAAAACATTTTTATGGATTATATACATAAATAGTTCAATTTATGTTAAGTATTTTACAAGTATTGAATTTTGTATTTTGATTCATAAACTAATCTAGTTTATGCCATTGATTAGAAATGGCGCCTAGTGTAAGGAATGGAAACTGTATCAATGCACGCACTCCGTGTAAGGATTTCCCTCCTGCTCAAGATAATTATTGTGGATCTGGAGATACAACTAGTGCTGATCAACTTATTACCATACTTGGATAACTCACTCAGGTTATGAATAATAACCTTACTCATATGGAGCACCACGGTTCGCAACGAGGAGGATCAATGTTAGACCGCTTCATGAGGCAACAACCGCCAACATTTAATGGGGGTACAAATCCATTATTAGCTGAGCAAAGGATAAACTCCATAGAAAAAATATTCCATGCCTTGGGGAGTAGCGAAAGGGAGAAGGTTGTCATGGAAGTCTACCGCCTCACTGGAGATGCTGATCAATGGTGGTTGATGATTCAAAACACAAAGGAAGATGAAGAAGTATCAAATATTGAATGGAGAGAGTTCAAATATCTTTTCTTAGAAAAATACTTTCCATATGACCATCGAGCAGATATGGAAAGGCAATTTCTGAGTCTGAGGCAGAAGGAGGATGAGAATATCGCAATGTATGAGGCTAACTTTACAAGGTTAGCGAGGCATGCTCCAGATTATATACATAACCCAAGAAGTAAGATTGATCGTTTCTTTTATGGGTTAAAACCATTTCTCCGTCGAGCTGTAGTATCACAATCCTTCTCATCGTACGAAGATATTGTCTCATGTGTTATCAAGACAGAAAAAGAATTTTTTAAGTCTTATGACAATAAAGTAAAGCTAGAGAAGAAGAGAATGGTGGAACAAGAGATAGATAAAGGGAAAAAGGGAAAGATGGATTTTCCATTATATGATAATTGTGGGAAGAATCACCCTGGTACTTGCCTAAAGGGAATGTGAGTTTGTTACAAATGTGGAGAAAAAGGTCACCAGGCTCGTGATTGTAAGGGAAAGAATGAGGCTATCAATGTTGAATGCTACAATTGTAGGGAAATGGGGCATTATGCAAATTAATGTCCTAAGAGTTAGGGAAAAATACCTCAGAAAAGGCCAAGGGATCAAGGAAAATCATATGCTATTACTACAGTAGAAGTGGAATAATTAATGCATTGGTGATTTTGGACTCAAGGATTATATTCTGGTTATAAGGATAATGCGATATATATAAGGATTGTACTGCAGTACTTGTTTTTTTTAATTAAGGTTTTAATATGATGAAGGTAATCATATTTTTAGTATGTGACAATAAGAGAAACATTACATTGTTTGGGGAATCTGATAAATTGATTTTGGAATTAAGAGACCTTTTAGAGAATGTCTGGACTGAGGTATTTTGGATAACTATAAAGGATGGGATGGATTAAGTTGAACTTTCAATAGTATTGTTTAAGGTTAAAAAATTTCTGAAGATTATTTTTGGAATATTATAATACTATAGTTTTAGGAAAAGGACAACCTGTAGGGTGGGGCATAACACGTCGCGTCGGACAATGCTGCAGGAATCAACACCACAACCATAGTGCGACAGGCTGTTATTACCTACCACTAGCCTACAGGAAGTCCCTGGTTATTAAAAAATAGTTTTCCTAATATAAATGGTATGTGTTAATATTTGAAACCTTATAAGATTGGGATAAATATAATATTTTTTGAGTTATATTATCTTTTTGAGTGACAGATGGGTTGTGGTAAAATTTATTAAAGAATGAAAGCCTACATTACAAGTAAGTATATTTCCTTACATTCTTAGTAAATCTCTTAAATAAATTCATCAACTTTATGAAATGTTACTTAAAACAAAAATGTTGTCGGTTAACTTTTCCAACTGGGGATTCAATGACCATTTTACCAATCACAAGTTTGTGATTTTCTTATGGTTAACTTTCTCCAAATCCTGTTTTCTACAACTCTCCATAAAACCTTGATGGTTTGTTTTTCTTCCATATCCATATTTTCATATAATACTAGTATGGGTTATCTCGGGTGACCTTTGTACTTCTCTTCCATTCTTTTAATGTTATATTTTTATTAACCCTATTTCTGATGTGGGTTTTCCACAAAGGTATTTTCTATTTTCAACCGTTTATTTTCAAAGCACATTTTCAAATTTCAAGGATGCAATTTATTGAAGGAGGGGAGAATGTAACACCCTGAGCTTCCACGATACGCTTCTCTTTCAATAATGCAATAGCTTTTATTGTACGCAAGTTCGAGTTCTAACACACCGCGACTAATCAAAGTATCCTTTATGAATAGTAATACCAACTTTTTAAAATTATTCAAATCATATATTTCAAAATGGACTTTATTTTTTTATTCTTAATATCGAAATTATCCTATGTTTAAATTTTTGTAATTTTCTGAGAACTTCCATTTTTTAATGAATAGTGAAAAATACTTAAAACAACTTTTTTGATCAAAATAATTTATAGTGATAAATTATACTATAGAGCGGTTTTAAAGTATTATTAGAATACGTTTTTACCATTTTATCCAACGGTGTTCATTAGAATTAATTTCACTTTGAAATTGGACATAAACAATTGTCAATATTTTGAAATATATTGTTTCTTAAAAACATGCTATTTGTTGTGACAGCGGGAATTAATTATAAAATTAATTAATGAAACTTATATGTTCTGAATTTTTTAAAATAGAAATCATTTTTGAATTCAGAATATCAATTATATCTTAGGGTGTAATTTTGGCGTTGTTCTGAAAAACTTCAATTTTTGATGAATAGTGAAACCACTAAGTGGTAGTTAAAAAACTGATTTTTTGTTTAAGTGAAACATTACCACTTCTGTGATTTGATTTTCAAAAATCCAACATATATTGTTTTCATTATGAATTAAAATGTGGTTCAATGGGATTAAAATAATTTTTTGTTGAATAGTAACTTTTAAGTTTAATTAATCGCGATTAAAGGTAATTAGTGAAATTTAAGGTAAAAATGATATTATAAAAATATGAAAATTCCATTACACTTGTCCTACCCCTATTGGATGAGTCCGTTACGACCAATACAATCCATGGGTCAACTTGGGGACCCCATGGAGCCACTTTGGTAGGAAAATGACATAAATAACTTTTTATTTAATGTTAAAATAAAAAGGTCACAAACAAGAGTTATTTTACTAAAACAATTTTTAAATGGGGTTATACAAGTCATATTTTTTACTATAAATATTCATTATAAAGCTAAAAATATTTCCTACATAATTATATTTTTTTATAATTTTTAGACATTAAATAAAGTAAATTATTTATGACACCATGATGATGCAGCGATTATCTCATTAATTAACGATTTTAAAAAAATGGATGGATAATGTAAAATATGAGAATTACACTTGTCCAAAGCCTATTGGATGAGAATATTTAGAACCCTTATCACCTTATCCTCGAATTATATAATTGTGGGACCTTTATAATCCTAAAATCATTGTATAATAAAGTAACATTTCATTACGTTCCAGGAGTGCCCCTCCTCTCCACTTATAAAAGGCCCCCACTACTACCACCTTACTCACACTATCAAATCCTTTTGGCTCGGCCACCCTCTGCCCAAATACTATCTAAAATTCCATCCCTTACTCTTATAAGACTAACTTTTGGTAGAAGTCTTCCCAAGTAAGCCTTTTGCTCAAATCAAAAATAGTTACCCGATTTTAAGGTAATGTCTTCTCAAATGTTTTTTTGTTTTATTTTGCTTCTCCAACCCCTTAAACTGTTTTTATTCCTTTCTTTTGTAAAATAATCAGTATCTAAAATATAATAGGATTTCGTTATGATGAGGATTTTGTTTACACTTACACACACCTTCGTCTAATGGTTAAAGAACATACTGTTTCTGTGGGTGGCGAAATACTGCCTCACGAAAAAATGATTGTTCAACATTCATTTAACACCTCTAATGGTGGACATTTTGATGACACTATTTTCATATATGATATATATATTTTTATGTTTTCCTTATGCTTCTGTATTTCTCATTTATGGTATACATTATGATTTCCATTATGGGTAAACGCGATAATTTCATTTTAGGAAGTGCGGACTACCGCCCCCTCAAAGTGATTTGAATCGTTAATGCCATATGTGGGATGTATAAAGGATGGAGTAAATGGTATTATACATTATATTATACTGAAATTATATTATACCTTTATATAATCATAACTTCATAACATAAAATATCAAATGGAAATGAAAGTAGCGTTCATCCGTACGTACGGCTTACCGTCTCCATGAACGGTGCATTTCATTTCTTACCTCTAAATGTTATGTAGTATTATAAATGAATGTATATACTAGATATATATGATGTATATGATATATAAATCATGAATATAATTATGGATATAATGGATATATTACCACATGAACAAAGTGTAATTATAAGAAGTTTATTTTTGACTCATGTACCTAAGATCGACAAAACGACCGTTATAAACTTAAATAATTACATAATGTTCATGACATGTAAATAAGTGATATAAACGGAATAATGAACTTGAAAAAGGTTCTTAAGAAGGTAGATATTAACTCTAGTTTATTATTCAGGAGGTTAAAGAATGAACGAGTCAATTCGGACACGAGGTAAGGGAATTTCTTAACCCAATTTCCATTCATTGGGTTAATCTCCTACTTTCAAATTATGTCATGATATTATTGTGTCCTATCTTTTATTTGTTACTTTCTTTATGTGTACTTATAGTGAATACACATAATAGATCTATTTTATTTAAAAAAATGATATTTTTAAGGGACTTCATCTCAATCACCATTCATTGAGGCATATTATGATTTCTACAGAAATTTCTTTTATACGGTGTATAAACCCATTTGAATTTTACATTTATTCAAAAGGAATATTTTTATATGGAGCGTTTTACTAAATGAAAAAAAAAGAATGTTTTTCTTGTTGTTCGTATGCGGCGACAACGACTTCTCCGCCGCCGTGACCATTATTTGAGTTTTGGCTTCCTCTACAAGCCATAACTTTTTTTAAAATGAAAAATAAATACATGTTTTAATTTTCTTTTATTTTGGTATTGAAAATGGTTTTGAAAGTGTTTTTATTATTTCAATGTGTTGTATTGATATCTTGTGATTGAAATGTGGAAATGTTATATTTCCTTTATTCATGTTTTATATGATACGATTATGTTATATGATATGTTTGAACCTATTCATATGAGGAATGCATTGGACTTAATAAGTGACGGGTGGAGCCCGCAATAGCTCCTCGATGCATCGGTAGGACTAATGAGACAAAGTAGTGTCTTGGCACGAGGCCTTGAAAAAATCTTATTTGTGGTCTTGGCACGAGGCCTTGGCTACATGGTTATGATAGTCTGGCATTATGCATTCCATCATTATGAAAGTGGTTATTGATATTGCATGTGATTATTCGACTAGTAGAATATCCATGTGAGTAAGTAAATGGAATTATTTAATTTTATTTTAGCCCTATTATGCTGATGTTCATGTTTAAAAAATCATTTTTTAGTTATACATTGCCTTAAATGTTAATGTTTATTTATGAAAGATTCCTCAATATTGTTATCCTTACTGAGCATCTGAGCTCACCCCTTTCAATGTTTTAATATTTTCTAGGATGTGAAAAGTATTTTATGAATGACCTGCAAGGATAGTCAGAAGAGGATATGAGTGTGGAATATGGAGGCTTTGTTATTGTAGTTCTTCACTTTATGATGTAATGTAACATTATGAATGTATCTAGTGTTTCCAAGGCTACTAAACTAATCGGTCTTTCGAGACTTGATCTTTTGTGATCATGCAAATGTTACGAAGTAATGCACCGACTCTGGGCAGCTTGGGTCGGGGCGTTACAATATTAGGAATGATTTTGTTACCAATTTTATTTACATGGGTAATTATTATATTTTTTCCTTCTAATTGATTTAATTTTTATGGAACACATAAATCATGAAATATTTTATGGGTTCTCACATATATCACTCCAACGAAATTTCTAAAGATTTCGTCTCATTAGACATTATTTATTGAATTACATAGTAATCCTAATCCATTATGGGGCATTGTCTACCCTATTATATTATCTAGGTAGTTATACATGATTCATGTTTATATCATGTCATTTTATTCATCAACATTTACTATTTTTATATGATATTATGTTATGATGTTCTTTTTGTTATTCCTCCATGTGATTACTCATGGGCATTCTCTTTTTTGATAAGATTTTATACCTCAGACTCACATTTTATATTTCAGTATCATATTTATTCACTTGTTATTATTTTTATCTCATCCCCTTATTTTTTGTTTTCCCATTGTTATCCTATACAGTTTTGGGACCCCAAAGTGATTTAGGAGCTCACTAAAGAGAGTAAATAATAATGTTGTTATTTTTTTAGTGTCTTTTTATGTTTTATATACCTAGAATATTAAAGAAACTATGAATCACCTTCATTGGGTTTTAATTAAAGCATTTTTATACTAAAAACATTTAATAATATGTGTAAAGGCTTGGGTCACAATAGTTGGTATCAGAGAAAGGTTTGATAGTTTTTTGGGATTAAAATTAGAGATCATTAGTAAAAACCATTGGGATATTTCTTTGTATTGTATAAAATCTTAATGTTTTGGTATGTAAGAGATTACATAGTTTTCCTAGAAATAAATCCATTTCCAGATACAACAAGTGGATTTGGTTTTCAATATATTCTTCTAGGTATAACAACCTTGTAATTTGTTGGTTGAGTTTATCTCAACAATCATTTTAATGCATGATGAGTGAGACCATACTGTGGGAAAGTTTTGACACTCTTGGTTGATATGATTTAGTAAATTCTCATTCTCACTTTGAACAATCTCGATGAATTAGAGAATAAAACTGATGGAAGCCAGTGATATGACATAGAGATATGGGATTTAAAATAAGTTTCTTGGGTTGATAATTATAAGTATTATTATAAGTTTAAATTCATAGATATTCGTATTTATATATCATGTGATGGGAGTTTAAGATGATTAAGGTTATTTTTAGGAGAAATTTTTGGTAATACAACCCTTTAGTTTTAGACGTATTATTTATTTGAGGTATAATAACATTATAATTATTTTTACGTTAGTTTGATGATATTGATAACTAATAAGGTTAATTTAATCATTGATGTTATTTTCAAAATAGTCAATTTAGATTATATATTTTTTTAATATAAAAGCATGTATAATATAATTTAGTGGTTGAAAACTGATTTTATGATTAATTTTTTTTAATGGTGATCATCATATTTTTAGAAATGTTATAGGAATTATATTAATATGGTTTTATAAAATTGGAAACTTTTATTTTGGGTGACAACTGTTAATATCTAGAAAGGTTGTGGGGGACGATCCCACAAACAAAGGGTTATAAGGGTAAAACCCATAATTCTTGCCTAAATAATTTCCTTATTAGTATGAAAAAAATTAATAAATTTTTTGATTGATTATTAATAATTTTAATTTGGAAAACTTATTGTAGAATCAAATATCTTTGAATTTTTAGGATTTTTTTGACTAATGATATTTTGGGAAATGATTCATTGGATTGAGGTATATATAAGCATTGAGTCTAACATGTGATTTAATTGGAAGGATTATTTGGAAATAACACAGTGAAATTTTTATATGTTGTGGTTATTTGGGATGTTGTGTTATTTATCTGTGAAATATTTTATGTTAAACATTAGGTGAATTTTTTATGTAAAATGTATTGTTTCAGTATGTGAATTTTTATAAATTTTTGTTATTAACTTATATTATGGTAACCATTTAAATTTTATAATATATTTAATTCAATTAAATGTAACATATTATTGTTTTATTTATATTACGATCCATTAAATGTTATTTTTAGTGCTTTAGGAATAAAATCATATTTTGAGTATTATATGAAATGAGATTTAATCAAAAAAACAACCAAAGTATGAAATTATGTTTATAAAATAGAAATATATCATGTAAATATATATTTAATTTTGGTCTTAGACTAAATGGTGAAGGAATTACTCCACTATAGAAAATGAATCGTGAAACTAAAAAAAATCCTAGTATAATCATTTCGGATGAATTGATACTCTTTTCACCCAACTAGTATTTATTTTTCTGTGGTCATTAACTTTATCAGGATCATTCACTTTCTCATGATCAATGGTCTTTATGACTCTCCATCATTATGTGGGCATTATTATTTTCTTCCATGAATATATTTTCACTTCCCACCAATGTTTTACTACATGGAAACCTAGTTGTGTGTTATTATAATTTAATTTCTTACTTCACTTTCTCTCTTATCAATATGACTTTTTATTTATCTAGTGTAGGATACGAGATTTCAATAAAGGTATTTTTACATGGAAACCCATTAATTTCCATGATCAAGTTAAAATTTTGAGGAAATAATTTATTGAAGGTTGGGAGAATGTAACTCCCATAACTTTTAAATGCATAGCATTATGTTATATAGTATATACCACATGCAACACCAAGCCTAAACGAACTATGAAATTTTATTATTTAAATTTGAACATTATATCCTAGTCATTAAATTGGAGAGGATGAACATTATAAATTTTTGTAGAAAATATATATATTTCATTCTCAATATAAATGTATTGATAAATTCTTAGTAAACAATCACCAAAATATTTAGTAAAGTAATTTTATTCCAAAATTTTTTTCCTTCAAAATGGTTTTTATTTCTTTTTATGAGAAGATTTGATAATTATATTTCAGAAATTTTAGAAATTTTATTTGGAAATTTTTTTATTATTTTTGAAATGAACATATTAAAACTAACATAGGTTGAAATTATGATATTATTTTGGAATGATTTATTTTTCAATGAATGGTGAACATTACCTATTTATTAGATATCATCATTTATTTTCATTAAATAATATAATTAAATTTTTCAATTAAATTTTTTATTTAGTATTAAATATAAATATGAAACATTTTATATATAATAATATAATTAATTTCCTTTCAATCATGAATTTTCCGGATTTTAGTTTAAGTTTATTTTTATTAATAAAAATGATATTTTTAGCAAACTGTTTTTAAGTGCATAAATTTTATCCATTTTAATTAATTAAAATAATCCCTAATGGTGGATGATTTAAATGAATATTTATAGATTATATATCTATGTATATTAATTTAAATTAATGTTATTATTATTTCTAGTCATAGTGTTAATGAAGGATCATCTTGCGCTTGAAAAATACATTTCTTGAAAACTGCTTTTCGACACATTTTGTTGGATCATTTTTAAATTAAATTCATAAAATTTTTGGAATTTGATTTTATAATATTTATTCCATTTTTTAATAATTATAATTAATATTATTTAATTATATATATTTAATTTTTTGTTATAATAAAAAGTATAACATGTAAAAACATTTCATTATGGTAAAAAGGTTAAATCAGGTTAACCTAAGATTAAATTAATTGATAAGGCCATTATTTATAACCATAATTCTTATCTAATAAATTTATTCTCTCATTACCACATTATTCTAAATAATTAATTATTTATGGGACCATTTTCCATTAATGTGGCCTATAAAATAATTTAAACAATGAAATAGATAGAATATCACTCTCTTTAATTTAAATATATATTTTATATTCACATAGGGAAAAAAGTAAAAGTTCAATGAATATTAAATGTTATTTTTAATATAATGAAATTAGATTCATGATGTTATTTTATTTGAAAATTTTATTGATTATATATTTACCGTAAATGCTCATATTACAAAGTCACATTTTTAATGCTAAAAAAGAAAACTCATTGTAAATAATTTTAAAAATAGTAAAATAATGTATTTGGAAGATTAATGGTCACAAAATAATTTACTTGATAATTATTGTTTAATATTTATTGGATAATTTATTATATTTTAAATTCATTTTTATCTTTATATCTTTAAAGTCAAATTAAATGAATTGTTTCAAAAATGACATTAATGATATTTTATGTTAAATCATATTTTATAAATCTATATAGAAAATTCTAGTAATTATGAAATCGTAAAATTAGGATGGTAAATATTCTAATATTTCATCCCTTTTCCATTTATTATATATTTTTATCTAATAAGTAAAATTATAACCCTTTTGAACTTATAATATTAATTACCATAGTTAAGATTTTAATGGGTTTACCGGGGGTTAGACCAAACAATAAGGGCGTGTTTTCCAATTAAAAATATATAAATCCTATTTCATAAAAACATTAAAAACATATGATATCATAAATCCTAATATATGACCATTTTGGAGAATTTTTCTTTGGAATGATTTTATCTTTTTGTTTTCTTTTTAGAAGTTTCCAAGGGGGTTCCCCCACCCCACTTATAAAAGGGCACAACTCTCCGCTCTTATACACACTTAAATAGAATTTTTGATTAATAAATGTCTTTCCATAATCCATACCTTAATTCATTCTCCCTATTCTAGATGCATTGGTTTTTTAAGAAAACCGAACTGTTGAAGATTTTGGTTTAATCCTTAAGAGGTTGTCTGAAGAAAATGTATAATTATTAATAAAATGTTCTTTTATTTTTTCATTAAACTAATTCCAATATTATTCAACCATTATGATATAATAAAATAATTATATAACACATATTGATCTTTTTTATGTTAATTCTATAACCTTAATCCATATCCTTTTTCCATAAAATGAAAAATGAAACCATCTTTCGTCTATATAGCGGACAACCGCATCTCGAACTGATGTAATTCATTTTCCATAACATCCTTTAATAACTTTTTATAATGGTGGATTTAATGTATATATATTATATTAAGGAAATATTTATCATTATATAAAATCAATATATTATATATTTTTAAACCTTTTCAATTATAAAAATATGAGAAATTCATTTGTGTGTATGTGTAGATTACTAAATCCATGAAGTGATGTGACTCATTTTTCATTATTAAGTCATATGGATTGTATATATAAGTGAATTTAAATAAATAATATGAAATTTATAATATAATATTATTTTTTACAATTTAACATAACTCTTACCTTACTTCAGTCGTTATCATTGAAAAATTGAAATGTTACTCATGCATACATATGACCTACCATCTCCACGATTGTAACATAGTTCATTTTTCATAACTGTAATTCATGATTGGTTTCCTCCAAAGTGTCTATTATTTTAAATAATTCAATATGTGAGAGAAGATGAAGTGTTTATTCCTAGAGAATTATTATGGATTCATTTAATGTATTTGGATGCCATAGTTGAGAAATTCTCCATGTTTAAAATCTGAAGAGTATTAAAGATGATATTTAAATTTCAAGGACATGTTTTTAGGAGAGAAAATTTCATATAAAAAATTGAAGACCTTGGAAATTATTATTTTCACAAGTGAAGAATAGGAATTAATTCATCCAAAAAAATTAAATTTTATACTACATGAGGAAAAATGTGAAGTTCATGTAAAATTTTATTATTTCATTACAATTTAACAGAAGACCGGTTAAATGTGTTTACATTTAACATGAAGAATTATAGAGTTGGAAGAAGAGATGGTTCATAAGTTTTTTGGATTGAAATATTATTTGAGAAATGGTTTGTTTTGTTAACTTTATTAATGTGGCTTATATTAAAATGTATGACCAACCATATGAGCCACAAAGGATACCCCTCAACCACTATTTTGTGTACTAAGGGGTTTACTTTATTAGAGAGCCTACCAAATGTTTATTTAAGGGAGGAAGTGTCACAACCCGTCCCATAGGGCACATTCCGTGACTACCCCATGCTCGCCTCCCGATGTCCAGTGGTTGGAGAATAGTGCTTATGGAATTATCCCGCAAGTGAGAGGAATTTACCCAAGAAACTATACACACATACACATATCCCCATCCCACAATACTGGAAAGTAAACATGCATGCCACTAAGACAACCACTTAGAGTAACAGTATGAAACTAATGGTAAAGGGGGCTATAATACAAGCCCAAAAAAAGATAAGTACGAGCTCTTAAAGTCCATCTATGGTAATTCCTACCTAAATGGTAGGTGAAGGGGATGATACCTGAAGACATAGAAGTATTACTCGTCTATTGGATCTCATTGGGAAGCACCCAGTACTGAACCACCAAGGTCTCTGTCAAAGTGTACTTCATCTACACAAGACACGTCACGTTCCGGAGGATCCTGTGTAGGGTTTAGGGACACAATACTCAATAAGGACCCCAAAACACAAAGGTAATACCATCATGTAAAGTATGAACAAAGTGTTGTCAACTCACTTGGGTATAATCTAATGTTTTAAAAGAAATACTGTTAGCAGTAAACACTGAACACCTTGTACTGCAAAGGCACCCATCCCTGATGAGTCACTTAGGCCCACATGGTCACATAAACCTACTCATCACATAGGCATGGAAGGTCACCAAGACTCGCTCATCACATAGGCTTGCTAGGTAACCTAGACCCTCTCATCACATAGGTATAATGGGTCACCTAGACCTTCATTTCACTTAGGCCTCTTGGGTGAAATAGACTTTCTCGTCATAGTGTTCTCCTCACAACTAGTCGCATGATTCCCGTATATAGAATGCTTGATTCTAGGATAATATTCTCCTCAATCCATCGAGCATATCGTGACTTCCAATAAATCCCACTTTGATTATATCAAATGGACCTTCTCATCGTAAGGATCCTAAACCTGTAAATAGCTCATTAATCGGATGTTTGGTTTGGATGTTATAAGCGTTTTTATGGAAAGGGTATGGTTGGGTTCAGATCTGGTTTGACCCAACCCGTTGGGTTTCCCAGGACTACTTAAGTAAGCCGGTTGTTATGCCCTGGATGTGGTAGGCGCCACATCTCCAAACTACCCTGCAGGTCGCCATGGGGCCCTTCCACCACGATCCAACTTAAGCGCAGATCTCCAACCGCATGATGTGGATCGTTGCCTCGTCCACTGAAGCATGCTATTGGATGCTTTCCAATGGCCCTTGTCCCCTGCCTACGATGGTTTCTACAGAACACCTCGCTTCCAGCCTTTGATCCAGCCTCCCTTTCCACCGATGCATCCTTCAATCACCATCATGGCCTTCCTGGCGGTGGTCCTCCACCTCCTGCCTAGCCGAAGCCCACCACCACCACCGGCTCTCATGACATCAGTCGATCATAGAGAACCGCCCTCTCCCATGGACTCATATCATGGGTTAATCTTCCATTGCGGTCTATCCTAGACCATGGTTTTCTGTTACCATCGGCCTCTGAACTGGTGGCTTGGATTGTCGCACTAATAGGAATGCATGAACACAAAACTCCCAAAACAGATGGATGTGAGCCTTGTTTGTGTCTTACCTGATCCATCTGTGTTTGAATTTATATTCAATGGGATCAAAGAATAAAAACTCTAAGCAAGGATCACATAGAAACATGTATAACCATGATTCAAAACCCCAAAATCAAAACCATCCTATATATGCTATCGATCCATGGTTCAACCTATTCATGTGTTCATCTGCGATCATCACTCTAATAAAATAATGAGGAAAGAGGGAATTTAATTAAAATTATACCCCTACTGAAAAATGATCATTTTTTGGTGAAGAATAGATTCAGTATTCCATTTTTCATCGATCCTTGATACGCAACTCTCATTGATGGAGAAATACTTCGAAAATGATAGAAGGAAGGTATTCGTCACTACGTGTGATTCGTTGTTTGACAACAGTAGTTATCTAGAGCCTCCAAAAGAAACTCCATGATCATTGATAGGATTATGAATTCATGTTAGGGTATTAATTGAAGAAATGTGTTTCATTGTTTCTGTTACATCAAGTCACTGAGCTGTTATATTGCTTCATTTATGAGATGAAACTACATTTCTGTTATACTTTAGTTTCAGCTTCGTTACACTGTTTAATTTATGAAATGAAACAGCCAGCTCAAAGTTGCATGACAGAAAAAAAAAGGATAAAATAAACATTCTTCTTTTTATTTTTATTTTCTTTAAAATTCCGAAAAAATAACTTTTACCCTCGAGGGATAAATAAACAAATGGGGGTATTAAGTATGAATCTAAACCTCCAACTCCCAAGTGGTCCCCTTGAGATTCATGTGCTATCACCAAACATTCACCAGAGGAATCGACCACCCATAAAGGACTCACTCCTATCAATCCTGTATCTCCACTAGGAACTCCACAAATGTCACACCATCATTAATGTCCAACATTCCCCAGTTGATGATGTGAAATGGGTCATGCACATACCTCCTCAACTTTGACACATGAAAGACATTAGGTACGTGATGAATTTGTGGAAGAAGATATAGCTGGTACGCCACCTCAAATTTCTCTTCTCAAGATCTAGAAATGGGTGATGAATATTGGATACAACATGTCGCCCTAACCAAATCTCCACAATCCCCATTGAGGTGAGACCCAAAGTAACACGTCATCTCCCTCCACGAACTCCAAGGTCCTTAATATTCTATCATCATAATATTTATGCGTGATCTATTCTTCCTCATCCACTCCTAGATGATCTACACCTTCTTAATGGTAGCTCGTACTAATTTTGGACACATTAGTGTTGACTTCCCTGGGTCTGTCTAGTATAAAATTGATCTGCAAGGTCTCCCATACAGTTCTTCAAATGGTGTCATACCAATGGTAGAGTGGGAGTTGTTGTTGTAAGAAAAATCTACCAGTGATACGTGGCCCTTCCAACTACAACTGAAGTCCAGGATTCAAGCATGAATAATTTCCTCCAAAACAGGGTTGTTATTCTTCATCTAACCATTGTTTTGGGGGTGAAATTCTATGCTCAAACGTAGATGAGTCCTGAATTCCACCTGCAATCCCTTATAAATCCTATAAGTGAAGCAATTATCATGGTCTGAAACGATCTTCAAAGTCCCCCCATGAAGACGAACTATCTCTCGAATGTATAGGTGTCCCAACCACTCCATCAAATGCTTCTCCCAGCTGGTTATTTAGTGGGATGACTTGGTGAGTCGGTCAATAATCACCCAAATAGTATCATTCCCCCTAGACGTGCATGGTAAACCTATAAAAAATCCATTTGAGATACATTCCCACTTACACTCTAGTACCATGAGTTGATGAACCAATCATACTAGAACTTGATGTTTTCCCTTCACTTTATGAAAAGTGAGGTAGTGAGAAACAAACTCTACAACTTTTTCTTCATCATGGGCCACCAGTACTAACATCTGATATCCTGGTACGTATTTTTCAGTCCTGGATGCACTACTAAATGAGAGGTGTGGAACTCCCTCAGAACCTCCTCTTGTAACACCCCTGGAACAGTGATGCGCCCTTTGAAAAGGATGATGTTCTCCCTGCCTGTAGAATATCCGTCATGAGATTCTCCTATGTATAACTAATCATGTCGGGCATCACAACAAAAATCCCAAAGTTGTGCCTCTCTAACTCACTACAAGAGTGGGGGAGTGACATCCATCAACTGAAGGTAGGATATTTCATCACCATCCATGAAGGATATCTGTAACGCAGCTAATTGCTCTTACCCCTCACTCAGTAGATACAACCTGGATCTATTGATGAGTGCGTCGTCCACCATGTTACCCTTCCCAAGAGTATAGAATATATCAAAGTTATAGTCTTGGAGGTACTCTAGCCCCCACCACTACCTCATGTTTAGTTCCTTATAGGAGAAGATATACATGAGACTTTTGTGGTCAGATTAGATGGTAAACTGCTCACTCTTCAAGTAGTGATCCCACATCTTCATAGTGAAGGGCACTGGAACTAGCTCAAGATCGTGAGTTGCATAGTTTTTATCATGTTGCCTCAATTGTTGTGAATCGTAGGAAATCAATTATTTCTCCTTCATTAGGATACAAACCAGTCTGGTCACTGTTGCACTGCAGAACACCACATATCCAACACCCTCTTCTATCATTCTCAAGACAGGGGCACTCATTAGTCTCCAAATAAACTCCTGGAATCTATACTAGAACTTATCTATCCACAAAAATGGATTTACCTTCCGTTTAAAATCCGATAAGGGTGTCACTACCAGAGAAAAGTCTGGAACAAACCTCCAGTAGTATCTAGCCAAACCCAAGAATCATCACACGTCAGTCACACTCTTAGGTAGATCCAAAGCATGAATTACCTTTATCTCTTCCAGATCCACTGCAACTCCAGCCTCCCAAATGATGTGTCCCAGAATGTGGACCTCCCTAATCCAGAACAAACACTTTGAGAGCTTCCCATAAATTTGGTTCTCTCAAAGTACCTCTAGGACTATCCGTAATTGTGTAACGAGTTCCTCCTTACACACTGAGTAAACTAGGATGTCATCAATAAAGACCATGAAAACCAGTCAAGGTAAGGTTGGAAGATACTATTCTTATGTCCCATGAACACTTCTTGGGAATTGGTAATGCAAAATGGCATCACCAAGAACTAATAGTTTCTATACCAAAATATAATGGCTATCTTCGGTACATCCTCATACAGTACACAATGAAGATGATAGCTAGACCTAAGGTCTATCTTCTAGAACTGCCACACTCCCTTCCATTGGTCAAAGATGTAATCGATTCATGGTAATGGATATTTAATCTTCATGGTCACCTGATTTAGGAAATGATAGTCCACATATAGTCTCAATATCTCGTCCACCTTCCTGGATAAAATAACCGGGGTCACTCAAAGTGAAACACATGCCCTTATGAAGATCATACTCGGTATTTCCTCAAGTTGTACCCTCATCTCACGAAGCTCCATGGGAGCCATTCAAAATTCTATCATGGATATTGGGGGATATCCTGGGGTATAGTTCAATGCATAAGTTAACCTCACTATGAGAAGGTAATCCCAAAACAACATCAGTAAAGACGTATTCATACACATCCACCACTATTTTAAGTTGAGGACTCCTCTCATCCAACACACTTAGGGTAAGGCTAGCCAACTAGTGAATGATCGGTCCTACCCTCCTCTAAGAATGTTTTTTCAGTTCTGTGAGTATTCCATTTTTGTTGGTAAAGGAAATCCAAGTCTCATCACTACTAACACACTGCACTCTTCACCTAAAACAGTCAATCTAGGCATGAATAGTGGATAACTATTCCATGCCTAGAATGACGTATTAAGGTCTCGAAGCCACTACTAAGAGATCCCAGCTAAAGATCTCACTATAAAGAGTAATCTCATACTTCCAGAAATAGTGTGTGATCATCGAATCCCCTCCTATAAGAGTCTTTCATCATAAAGATGAATCCAATGACTCAATATGAAACACTCAGCTCCAAACCTTGTTTGTGGAATTGAATGAGTGACTCTCACATGTGTCTATAAGAAATGTAGCTAAGGTGAAAAAAACACAGATCATAACTCTAATTATCTAAAGAGAATTGGGATCATCGGAATCTGACGCTTGATGTTGAGCCCTCCCTTATCAACAGGCTCTCAGAGACCATGGTGGACCACCTGGGGGTGGTGCTGGTATTACCTCAAACTGCCATGCACTGCCTTCCACTCTACCTTCTCACATGCCACATCCTCCAGCATTCGTACCACCCTTCCCAACCTCATTCCACTACATTGGCGGTCCATCGACCGTATATTGATCGTCTATATGGTGTGTTGGTTAATCACAAGCCATGTTCCCCTAACCACTGCATGGGTATCACACATTTCTCCTATTCTTACTCCCTCTCCTTTAGGAGACTTGTAATGTCATCCTTGTGTCGTGGGGTCATCCTCTAAAAGGACTGACCCACTTGGGTCTCTACATCAGCTTCCTTTCACCAACCACTGAAGACCCTACCACATGAGGTATATTGGTAGCTCTTATTGCTTGTGCATACTCTTCCCAAAATATCTCCACAGGTAGGGGTCACTCCAGCACCCCAGCCTATGTAGGGATGGTAAGAGACACCATGGATGCCCGGATCTCCTATCCTTGTCCCTTTTTAAAATCTCGTGCACTAAATAATGAGTCTTTCACCATATATGTGGAGTAGTAACAAAACTCAGTGAATCTCAATGAGAACTACTCTACTTTCATGATTCCCTACTGTATGTGTGGTAGCTTCTGTATTCAAATTGAACGTAGCATCTCTAAAAAGAAATCATTCCTGAAGAGGTGCTCGAAATCTATCCAAGTAAGGGTCGCCTATTTATACATCTAGATCGTCAAGCTCCTCCATCTCCCCACTAATACCTGAAGTAGGCTTGCGACTAAGATCATCATACGGTTGGACAGAGTCCTCAAAAGAAGAAAGATGAATGTGACCGCCTCTAGCAAATCCTCAACTATCTGGGGGCTACTCTCACCCCTGAACCTGGTTGGTATCTACCTATAGAACTTGTGTACGACACTAAGCCTCCATGCATCCTTTAATTGTAACGTTGGTAGGAACTGCTGATTGGGGGTGGTGGTAACACTGCTGCACCACTTGGTGGGGCTACCATTGGTTATTGTCCCTATACTGATGCCTCATTAGTCTATGTACTATCCTCATGACCATGCAACAAAATCATGTTTGGATGTCTGTATGGTGAAATCCTATAAGAGATTCTAATGAATCACAGTCAATAGATCATACCTAGTGAGCTGTCTATACCCAAGAAGGACATGAGAACACTCTTAATTCCAATATTTTTCATGTTACCAGTTTTTTCATGTACCATGTCAAAATGAAGAATGCAGGGTCCTAGTGTATGGATTTGTTGGTCGTCGCACAAACACTGGAATCCCCGATCTAGAAACTCAAACTCAAAACATTCAACACTATTGTCCCAAAACAAGTCCACTTAATATTGGTCCTTAAGGTAGAACCAACGACCTCTGATACCACTCTGTCACAACCCGTGCCCCGGGGCCTGTGTCGTCACAACCCTAAGCTCACCTCCCAAATTCCTGGGGCTATCAACTAGAACCAAATCTATTATCCTACAAATGGGAGTCATTTTCCCAAGTACTAATATGCACACACACATACCCATCCCACAATTCTTAAATGTAAACATCAATTCCACTAAGAGAACCACATAGATTAATAGTTAAACACTGAATGTAAAGGGGGAAAAATACAAACTAAACAAAAGAAATGTACACGATCATGATGTCCGTCTTTGGTAAGCCCTGCCTAAAGGGTAGGTGAAGGGGATTCTTCCTAAAGCTATTGAATTAAACCTCATCTCTCAAATCTCATTGGGAAGAACCTAGTATCAGACCACCAAGGTCTCTGTCAAAGTGTATCTCGTATGCAAAATACATGACATGTGCGGGTGGAGCCCGTGTAGGGGTGAGTAACACAATACTCAGTAAGGATCCCAAAACACAAAGATAGTACCACAAAGGAAAGAATTCAGAAAAAGTGTTTTTAGCTCACGCAGGTATAATCTAAATTATGAAAATAAAGACTATTAGTCCTAAACACTGAACACATTGTACTACTGAGGTACTCATCCCTGATGAGTCACTTAGTCTTGTTGGGTCACCTATACCTGCTCATCACTTAGGCTTGTTGAGTCACCTAGACCTACTTGTCAATTATACCTGTTGGGTCACCTAGACCCACTCATCACTTAGGCATGCTGGGTCACCTAGAATTGCATGCCACAATTTTCTCATCACAGCCAACCATAGGATTCCCACTCATAGCATGCTTGATTTTGGGAGAATCTACTCCTCAAGCCATCAGTCATATCTACACTTTGACAATAACCCTATTATAGTATATCAAAAGGACTGATACTTTGTGAGGGTATGAACTCTACAAATAGATATTGAATCAGACTTATGGATTGGATGTTATATGAATTTTTATGAAACAGAGTCTGTTTGGTCTGGGTCCTGTCCGACCTGACCCACCGGGTCTGACCTGGCCTAAACCGGCTGGACATAGCCTAACCTTCCGTGACAGACAAGCCCATTGAAGTGGGCCAGTTTTTTCCACCTAGGTTGCAGCAGGAAACATGTCTCCAAACCACCCTGCGGATTTCCGTAGGGTCCTACTGCAGCATCCACCAAAGCCCATCATTGTCTGCCTGCCAATAGCCCATGTGTGCTGCCAGCGGTGGTTGTCGCGGGCCTCCCCACCACCGACATCTGTGCTGGTGGCCCTTTCTTAGACATGGACCTCCAAAATCATTGGCTCCCATACCATCATTCAATCGCCCAACGTCATCCTCTCTCACATCCTCATATAGCTACTGTCCAGCCTAAATTGTTGTTTGTTGTCACCACCAGCTGTCATTCGGGCGACATGGATCGTCGTGCCATGATGAATTGGAGAAAACAGAATTCCCAAAATGGAAGGATCTGAGCCTTGTGCGTATCAACCCTGATCAAACTGCATTTTAATTTAAATTCACTAGGGATGGGTGAATAATGTATCTAAGAATGGATCAAATAAAACCATGGATAACCCTAATTCAAAACCCCAAAAACAAAACAATCCCACATACTCTATGGATCTATGGGACAACCTGTTCGTGTGTTGATATGTGATCTTCACTCAAATCCAAGAATGGGGAATGATGGAATTAACATAGAATTAAACCTCTACATGGAAAAAGGATCATTTTTCTATGAATAACAGAGTTGTCCTGCCATCATTCTACGATCCTTGATCTACAACTCTCATCGATGGTGGAATCCATCCAAGAGAAAGGATGGATGAAAGGTGTTCATCATCGTTGTTGATTCATATTTTTCCAACGTTAAACCTGTAGAGCCTCCAAGAAAAACTCCAAGATCATGGAAATGATCCCTAATTTCTGTTAGGCTATTATTTAATGAATCATTTTTCAGCGTTTATGTTATGCAGATTACCGCGTCCTAAAACTATTTCATTTAAGACATGAAATATCATTTTTTTATTATTCTTTTGTTTTAGTGTCATTACATTGTTTCATTTATGAAATGAAATAGACTTATCAACATTTCACTACAATGAATGTTTTTTACTAAAATAATCATTCTTAAGTTTATTTTATTTTTAATTAAAATTCTCAGAAATTAACTTTTAACCTCAAACCGTTCCGGCCAAGGTTTTTTCCTTCCATAGGTGAAGTCATCATTCTAAACAAAATGGTTCCCTCATATTTTTAATTCAGGAACCCATTTGGGGGTTTCCAAAACCATGCATGCATGCTATTTTATATAACTAAAAAAAGTTCAAACATTTATTCTGGGCTCATTGGGCCTCTGAATCATATGATGTCTCAACGCATGGTCTCAAAATAATCCCATATAATTTAAAAAAAAGTACATGGAATTTTCATGACATTACATGAAGAGGTATTGTCCCATGTATATAGCTGATGAGAGCATGCATCCACAGATGGACATGGGCTATGTATAGGCTCGTAATGAGTGGGAATAAGTGTTCACCTGCATGTGCCGATGTGCCGAAGCCCATAGTGGCTTGAGGTGAATTATTATAATGGTGATAATCCCTTGTAGATAGCTCAAATAGTGAGTGGTAATGATTTTTATAATAATCCATTATCAATACCAACATAATAATCGATATGGGAAAACTATGATTCAGACACTGTTCATACTCACTAAAAAAGATGGTCATTTCCCACAACTTCTAGTCACATTGATCAATGTCATCAATTCACCATTGCACATCATATCAATCCAAAAGCTTCCTTAGTGATATATAATTCCCTGGAGTTTATGATGTACTTTCATCGATTGATCCCGAGCCTTCCCTGATTATTTTGATCTTGAGATTTCAAGACTAATAATCCCCTTGCATTCATGTAACACATTGGATGAAACCCATATATGAATGGATATGAGTGGCCGAATGCAAATGAAGTTGCATCCAGATGTATGAACTTCAATCACTGATAGTTGTATTTGATAATTTGATAAAATGATAGGCATGGTATTTTCATTACTTGCATATGATGATTTCATCACAAGATAAAATTTTATGATTTTTATAGTACAATTAAATGAAATAACCAAATGACTCAAGATAAATCATATTCATTAAAAATGAAATATTTTGAGGGTATTTGATTATATACATGGAATGACATGATTAGCTGATATAAGGTAGTGTGAGATTTGGTGAAACTCACCTATAAAAGGAGAGACTCTATAAAAGATAAGATACAACGAAATATTGAGAAACTATGAAAGGATCTCTCCCATCCAAAAAAAGAGAATCCATGAGAACCTAATAATAATAAAATTAATCAATAAAAATCCATTATATCATGAATAAGAAACCCACAAGCTAGTTGATTCTCAAAAATGGTTTGAGAAGTAACATTCATGGAAAACCATTTTCTCAGGAAGGATAAACCAGTGAGCCTTCAAGGTTATATGAAGGATCTTCATAAAACATGGACAACCCTTATCACATGAGTGACAGAAGAGAGTGCACTATGGTGTGTTATTTGAATAAGAATATTGTTTACATAAAGGTACTCTTTTATAAGTCCTTGTTTATTACTATACAAAGTAGGATTCTGCATGAGGTAGGTGATACTATACATGATCACCAATCCTTGAACCTGTGAGATCCCATGCACACACCTATGTTTGCAAAGAAGGAAGGTGATAGTGAATGAAAATGAACCTGTGAAGAATAAATTGAGGTACATTAATAATATATTTTATGCAAAGAAACAAATAATATGAAGGAGTTCGTGCATTCAATCTACTTTATACTTAATTATTAAGATACCCAAAAAAATAGCATATATATAAACATCATGGAAAATATACATATGTGCAAGGTTTTATGATAAAAACCCAATAAAATTTCCATGCATGAAGTGAAATTGAAATTACTAAGATTGTGAATGTTTATATATAATATAATATTGAAGAAGATATTTTAATCTTTTACACAAATATAATTTAGCCCCAGACTTCATCAAAAATAATAATCAACCATAATGTTTTTAATGTGGAATATAATCAAGAATAGGTGATCAAACATATTTGAGAAAGACTATAAGGTAGAAATGGTCTTAGAATAGTAAATGGGTATGTGTGATTCAGCAAGCTCAGGAAGTAGGATAAACATATCATCCTCATATGTATATATCCTAGATGAAAGGTAATGGATTTAGTTTGAGCCGAAACATAAGAAGACTCTCAGTTTGAGCTATGAGCTGAAGATGTTTGGGGGAATAACTAACTAATGTAGATTAATTTTATTTCTATTAAGTATGTTTAGAATCAATAATAGGATTAATTACTTTGGGTATAACTAGTTTCTTCATAATCTATTGTAATCACTAAAATAAGACTTTAATGGATAATACATGTTGGATGGTATAACCAACATGGAAAAGAGTTTTCTATTTCATCCAAACATCATAAAAACATCTAAAATACCTTTATATTGGTATTTCATCACAATATATGAGATTAAGAGATATCAATGAGTGTATTGAGAACCTTAACAAGTTCAAGAGGTTGAATTCAATGTAATTTGTTTTTTTTGTAAAAATGAGTGTACCACAGATTCACTCGCGCTCAATACATTATAATCAGACTTGAATATTTGTAGGTTTTAAATGATTAATTTATGTATGAAATTATATTTATTTAATTATTTTTATTCGTAAGGAACTTGAATAAAAAACTCATTTACCTTATTTAACTTTCCAAAGTTAATGTCGACATATTAGCCGAACATCATCAAAACATTCGACTTGAACATAAATGAATAAGTAATTACAAATAAAATGATAATAAATAAAATAAATGGATTGATAAACATGGAAACAATTCATAGGAAAGTAAATAATTAACATATGTTTATTATTTATTAATATAAAGAATTCATGGTTTCAATCGCGCTCAATGAAAGGGATCTATCTAATCAACCATTATCTTCAGGTTATTACCATTCCATCTAAAACTCACATTATATCCCTATTTAATGTTATTTAATGATTATAAATTAATTATATATATATCTCACATATATACCAATATAATTACCCCTTCTCTTCATGGTTTAATACATACCTTATGTTTATTTTTTAAATTCATTCATTTTGAAATTTCTTTGCATTATGTTATGTGAAAAGATTGTGAAACTAATTTTCTTTGCATGGGTAATTCTTAAGCTATTCTATACAATTGATTTTATTTTTTTTGATATAAATATATTATGAACATGTTTGGGTGAGTTCAATCAAATAATTCACCAATAGAATAGGAAAATATTTTGTCTCATGAGATATTATGTATGGAATAAGGGAGTAAACCTAATCTATTATATGGCTTTGTCCACTGATTGATATTTTATATATTTTTTTCCTTAACTCGTGTTTATTTCATATTATATGTTACCACCATATTTCCTATGTTGTTATAATTCTATGATACCATGTTCTTTATCTTATTTTTACAATTGATTACTCATTATCGTTCCATTTTATTATATCTTGTTATACCTTTAATTCACACATTTTATTTCCATATCATTTTTATTTCTCTAATGGAATTTTCATCCCACCCCTTTATTTTATGTATTCCCCATGTTATCCTATGTATTTTTATGAGATCAATTATATTTAGGATCTCTCTAAAGAGAAAAAAAAATATGTTTTGTTTTAGTTTCATTTGAATTTTTATTTACCAAGTATTCCTAAGACATTAGGGCTCATGATTTTTGGGTTGCAATTAATGGATGTTTATGTTAAAAATAATGTAATAATAATTGATAAAGGAATGTATTGATATTGAAAATATCCAGAAAAATATTATAAGGGTTTTAATTTGAATAAAACATACAATATTGTAAAGGAATACAAATATGAAATAATAGTTATAAAAGTAGGAAGAAATGTTGATGTTGTGTACGTTAAAATATGAAATTATTTTTTCTTTTTTTACCAATATTTTCTTCATAAAAAACCTAAAATTTTATTTTTGAAAATTAATTAATGAAATTAATAAGGGGAAACAATTTTCCATTATAATTCATTAATTACCATATAAATACATCCATATAATAGTTTTAAGAATATAAACATGGGAGGAAGATATTTTGAAAATAAATTTTAAACTAATTTAAAATGATGTTTTAAAGTAAGGTGTTACTTACCTTGGGTATTAATTATCATGTACATGTAACACAAAAAATGATAAAGTGTTAAATGAGAAAATCATAGGACTCAAGTCAATAATGCACCTTTATTTTTGGGTGGCTACCTGATTAAAACTCCACAGTTAAGCATGCTGGGTATGGAGTAGTGATCGGGATGGGTAAACTTATGATATGTTTCTTGAGGCATTTTTATGTGAGGAAAAATCACACTAAAAATAACATGTGTGGTCCAATGGGGACATTCATTAGACTAATGACCCTATATGGTACATGGGTGGGACCCAAGGAGGGGAAAATGTGTCTGTGGGATAGTTGGTGGTACCTATAAGGGTAGGACCTAAAGACCATGTTAATTATGGGTGTTTATATGATCATTTGGACCAATCTGTTACATTGGAATCAAAGGATGAACCCATCCATAAGTGCGGTGTAAATCCATGTGTTGTTATTGAGGCCTAGTTGTTACATTACTATCAAGGGAGGAACCCATTATTAAGTGTGGTTTCTCTAACATGGTTGAGATGTATTGTCCAAAATGAAGATTTTATGCTTCAAATGGAGGGGTCAATATAACACCCCCAAATGATAAAGGGTTAAATCAATAAATGATACAAATCATGTGAATAAAGTATACCTTTATTTTTAGGAGTCTACCTGATTAGAAGTCCACAATTAAGCATGATTATCATAGACTAGTGATCATGTGGGATGGTCATCTAGGATGTTTCCTAGGTTGTGGGTCAGTGAGGATAGTGCACACTAGAAAGAACATGTGTTGGCATGTGGGGAAATACATTAGCTTGATGACCCATTTGGTCACATGGGCAGGGCACAGGGTGGGGAAAACATGTTCGTGGGGAAACATGTGTTACTTGGTGGTCTCGGAACCAATAATCATGTTAAGGTGGGGTGTTTGTGATGTCATAGGTGTCCAATTGCTATACACCAACTTATGTTTTTTCATTCATGTACCACCTCATTTCATTCTTCATGACTTCATAAATCACCATCAAATTTCTCAAAAACATATTTCCACCATTGATTTCATTCATGAACACATCACTAAACATGATTTAATATTTTTTGTTCTATAACAGTCATATAAGATCATTCTCCCAAGCTTGGCTTGTTCCCCGAATCATGGATCAATCATCAGAGTTTCATCCATGAAGAACCTAATGAATAGAAGAACCCTCAATGTAATCAAGGTATAATATGAAGGCACATAGTGTTCATTTGGAATGTATTAGTTCAATCATATGACTCTCATTCTTTATGTATGTTTTAAAATGGATGAAGAGTGCTACCCATTAACTAATTCCCCATGGGTAGTCTATCTGGAAGATGTTATGTTAATAATACAAGAGATTCCTCTAATCTCTCAAGTTAGAATCTGGGTTTTCACCTGAACAGAAAATACAAACATGGGATTTATATAAGTTATACCTCTATATATAGGCCCACTTTCCCACTCCATAAATGCACATACAAGAACCTTCCTATGGCTATGTGGCTAAATATTCTTGTAAATTCTCATGGAGTCCCTATGGGTTCTATTCTACAATATTCTTCCACCAACACTAGCAATAGGTTGAGTCTATATTTTAAAATAACGATAAAAATGTTATCTAAATTATTCATATATAATTGCCCTAAAATTCACAACATAAGTTTCTAATACAAGTTTTTTTTATCAAATCTCTTCAACTAATAAAAATATTTCCCATTATCTCAAGAATCTTCAATCTATATTAATAATTTAGAATCATAAAAATATGATTAAACTTTAACTCTTTTTATGTTATATACATTATGAAAACTACCAACCCTATTAGCACATGTCTTGGGCATGAAGAACAGTTCAACAAACATAAAAATTTAGTTATGGATGTTAGCTATGTTGGAAGAAGGATTATTGTGAGGGATGTGGGATGAGAGGCCACTTTTCCAATCTATGTCCAAATAAATCAATGATGGGAAACGCAGACATGTCAAAATCTATTGTTCGTGACAGAAATTCACCCAAAGAGCCCGTTTGAAATGTGGTGGATTTGATGATTCCTAATTCTCAAGAGCCTAATGAAAATGGGCTTCTTATAGATCCTCTAATGAAGTAGAAATCATGGGATGTCATCTTCTATGATGAGGAAAATTCCAATGATGCTGATACTTTTCAAAATGGAAAATGTGATGACTTGTAGAAAAATCAAATTCAGGATACTACCCAAATTACAAGCAGTGTTAATGACTTGAATTAACAAGTCAATAAAGAATGAAAAAATGAGGTTTACCATTAGCTTTCATTTGAGTGGATGGATTTTTTAGGTAATCGAAAGGGTAATAAAACCTTATAAGTTGATTCTCGATTATCTTCTAAAATTTTCCCTACCACTTAAAAACTCATCATTGATAATGAGGGTTTTAATATGTTTAATATAAGAAGAAAAGTCCTCCGATGGATCCCCAAGTGGTGGTTGAAAAAATAGGTAAAATTTCTCCCTCTTCCAAACAAAAAAAATTATTGTGCTATTGAGATATAGGATACAAAAAAATTAAACCTCTAATAGATGCTTCTTGATGTTGGAGAAAAGGATGTTTAAAGATTGACGACTTCAATGTCAATGAAATACTCTCCTAAAAAAGTTAACGAGAAGACAGAAAACACCTATGAATCTGAAATCACTGATGTTAATAACCTACATAAAAGGATTAAAGATCTTACTTTGTGTTCAGGAAGATCTTGAGTTATTGGTGTGGATGTGGAAGAGTTTACTAGAATTTAATTCAAGCAGAATACTGAAAACTAAGTGAAATATTGAGTAAAACTACATGTAGTAAGATTTTATTAATTAGGGAAATTTCTTTGTCCCCTATTCCCTCTTTGGACCCATTGTTTTCTTGTTTATTTCCTATAAAAGTGGAATGTCCTCCATCAATTTCAAAAAAACATAATCTTTACATCAACACAATCTTCCTTATTGACAAAAAACAATTTAATGAAATGGTAGTTCAATATCCCCCTTCGTATTTGTTTATAATACCACCAAACAATATTAAAGTATTTATGTGTGCTTTATATTGTTCCCCATATCGATATTAAATATAGAGAACATGTAGATGACATATAATATCATCAGTAATCTTTTTATCCCTTTTAGATAATATAGTATATTTTCTTTTGAAAGGAGAATTTATCTTGAAAACCCTACATCTACAGGGGAAAACCCATTGTTGAAAAAAAGAGTGTATAACCAATGTGATCAATATTGTCCATGATCAAACATACATGTGATACCAATCTCAAAAAACTATCACTTTATACCTTTGAGATACTCAAATAATCAATTCAGGAAATATATTTATCTCACACCCATATAAATAAACACATCATAAATTTCAAGTGAAAAAAATATATGTCACCCTTTTTATCTTAATATCAGATCTATTTTGATAAAAAAAAATAAAAAAATAGAAAAATTATGAATTTAACAGTGATTATCATATTCACTAAATTATGAATATTTGACAGCATCAAATAATCTATGTTCCCCTTAAATTAATGCATCCATCTCTATTAATTACATAAATTTTAGTACAAAAACACACACACACATATATATATATTTGGAAATAAAGTGGGACCTTTTTATTCCTCAAAAATAGAACTCAGGTTAAGTGTTTCCCATCAATTTTTCTTTTCCCATATTCCATTTAATTTTAGATTTGGAATAGTTCACCATTATCTCTTGGGATGGTATAATTTTTAGGCAATGTCTTGTGACATTCCAAATTTTTTCAGACCTTTCACACTTCATAATTTTCAATCCATAATTTATATATAACTTATCATCAACATTAACTTCTTCAAATCTCACAACTTTGCTTCCTTTTTTCTATGAGAAACTTCTATTATTTCCCTATTTGTTTCAGATTCTGTAACAGTTCACTAGTGACTGTAGCATTCTTCACTATATATCTTCACATATAATTTACACTGTGAGAAATCTAACTTGGTAAAATAACTCTACATTTCACATATTTGTGTCCATATTGAAAAAATCTATTAAATAATTCACTAATGATTTTATATTTGATCTATGTTGAAAATTTAGATGATTTCTTGGTTATAGTATTCTCTTTATAGAATTTTGAAACCATCTATTTATCAGTTACCCTTTGTTCATGCCTGTTTCCTGGAAATGACATGTCATACCAACAAGTGTAATATTTTTTTTCCATACTTTCCATAACACCAGCAAGATAGATTATACTGAATCTCTTATTTTATTGATAAACATTCATAGAAAATTCAATATTTTTTCTTTTTGTAAACAATTATTTATTTTTCTTAGGGGGAAATGTTCTTTCTATAATTTTCCTTTCATCATTTCATGTGATGAAATGACTCTTTCTTGACTTAACAGTCCATAAAGACTCACTTATAAAATTTATATGATCCCTACTTTTATATGATTTTTGGAGCCTTTTAATTTCTGTTTTAAAACATGAGTTTATCCTTTTATGAATTTATAATGAGGTTATAGAGTAAAAATGGGTGTTTAAGGCTTCTTTGGAGGCTAGAGACATGACTTTTTGAGGAAAAAACCAAGCCTCAAGGTTTGTATAAAACATGATTCCTAGCCTACATCGTTATATAAACTGTGTGGGGTGTTCTAGATCTCCACATATTGGAGGGAACAAACTACACATGATTTTTCTAACCATGTGTTGTAGGCTATACAGAGTGTGTTACCTAAGCATTTGGGGATTCATGGGTAGAGAAAAATTACACAAACAGTGCTCCCTAGCCATGTGTACTAGTATCCTTGGATAGTAGATGGCACACAGTTGCCACATAGTTTGGGAAACCATGTGGCTAAACTGTGTTCCTCATTAAAATTGAGTTAAATGACCTTTTTCCCCTCTCTTTATAAATGACCCTCTATTTCTACTCTGGTGGACATTATCCCTCATCAGTATGAGTCCTCCTCCTCAAGAATAAGATAGGATTTTTCATATCTTTTCCATATGATATCTGATTGATCCACTGTTTACCTCATTCGATCCTTATCAGCAAGATATTTGTTCTGGTTCCATCCTTCCCTCAGTTATCTTTCCATCTTCTGCATTATTTTGTGTGAGATCATATACCCTATTTTGGGTCACCTATCTGTTCTTATGATTTATATCCATCTAGATAAATTCAATGGATGTTATAGGAGGATGAGACAATTATCCTCATTAGGTATGTGGTCTAGTTTTCTCCCCTAAAGTATCATTGCATTTTATCATTCTTTGTTGTTCCATGTGCTTGAATTCTCTGATGTCACCTCAATAAAGTCTAATTAATTAAACAAAATTTTATACTCATGTGTATAAGGAACCTAGATACCTATGACCCAAAGTTAAGGGGTGATTAACATGACATGATCCATGCCTGTAGGTGTTCACTTCTTAAAGGCTTTGAGTCTTATATCATACAACCAAATATAAATGTTTTTACCTCAAATGTATTAATTTATCTTAATGAGGTGATTGTATATGTGTTTCATCCATTGTGATTTATTCCATAAAATTATTTACCTTAATTGAATATATTTTATTACATTATTAAGGTATTGTGGATTCAATTTCATATTAAATGATATGTGTTCATAAAAGATAAACCATACCCTCTTATTATGATGAGGGGGATACAAGGTTCCTGACTTAGGGATTCCTTGGGCGGGCTCATCTTTCTTTATAATTAAAATTTATAATAAATAATAATTTTTCAAGAGTGATACATGGATCTTTTATATGATTCCTTGGATGGGATCAATGAGCGGATCACTTATTTACCCATGAGCGATAACAGCTCCCTAGGGGGTTACCCTAGATGGGATTGGTGGGTTATATGGTTATACCCATACATGAGTGAAACATGGTCCACTATGTGGTATATCTGGGATGGGATGAGAGGGACAGGTTTACACCAAGTTGATAGTGATACTTGGGATTCCTTCTAAGGATTGCATTCGATGGACACTTAGGGTGATGGGTATTTATAGAGATCCTAGGACGATACTTGGGTTCCTTATTATGGATCACCTTGGATAGGATCCAGATTTCATTTAATTAAATTATAGCGATGTATTTTATATTAAATAATTATTATAAAATATTAGTAAATTAAGGAGTTTTCTTCTATGAGAAAACAGATTCTTGGGTTTATTCCTTCAATGGATAATTAATTATGATGAACTATATCATATATGTACTGTTTGAATTTGGTTTAGTGTTATTTTTATTAAGTCGAAGTAGGTAATGAATGTCGAGTATCCCATGAGGAACTCATTTAGAGATTTTTTATTTAATTATTTCCTTACTTTTATTATTTTCATGGACACTGTTAATTTATATTAAGAAATTGGATTACTCTTGGCATCAATAGTGGTGGTCTACTGAGTATATCTCTCACCCTATTTGGGGAACCTATGACACCTAAACAGACCTCATGACTACATGTGTAGACAATGGGAAGAATCTAGCTTTTGAGGTTTTATTTTTAATATTAGGATGGAGTATAGGAGTAGAGGACTGAGAATATGCTCAAGATTATAGAAGATGCAATTTTTTGAATTAAAGTCTTTTGTCAACATTTTATATATGTTTTTATCCCCATTATCGCATGTACATCCATGTTTGTATAACATATTTACATGATCATAATTTTAGTATCTAATATTGATAAATATTTATAATGTTATTTATATGAATGATTTGTTATGCTAATAATCATTTTTAATCACTATTTCCACTTCTTACTAGTATTATTCACTGATCTTCCATGCTCAGATCACGAGGGTATAGTCTCCCCACTTCACCATCAAAGACACTCCACCAGCTCAGGGAATCACTTAGTGGATTCTAGGTTGAGTGTCACAAAATGGTATTAGAGGATTATTTTTCATTTTTTCATACTATTTCGGTATTAGGAAGGAAAATAGGAATCTGTTAGTAATTTTTAATGAGAATTTTCATGGGAGTTTCTAAACATCATATAGGGGGAACCCAAATTACCTAGGATTAAATGCTGTTGTTATTGTTTTGTGCCTATTGCAGTTGTACTTATTTAATCATTGGGTGATTCAACTATTTTGTGAAATTATCATTGTAGGTTTTATTATTATTATTTGTTTCATTTTCCTTATACTATTAATGAAAATAGATATCATGTCATACATCATACTAGGAACTTAAAGATACAAATTTCATGAAATATTTCATGCCATGTTTACATTACTATGTAAATTGACTATGTTTCCTATGATTTTTATTAGTGTCTTGACTTTTGAATATAAAAATGTGATAATATTTATTTCATGGAAGTAATAATTGGATTTATTAATGTTCATGCGTCAATAAAAATGGCGTTTTATCATATAGATTGATGATGACACCATAATTAACCAATTATTCCATGTTTGAGCCGTGAATCATTGGTTCCATGGGATGTAACGTCAGATGATTTTTATTTTATGAATACAAATTATAATTTATGAAGAATGTTATTCTATTAATCAGGAATGATAATTAATTTAATCAAATAATTATGAATTACCTTTCATTTTATAATACTGAATTTAAATGTCGGGTCATAGTTATGTTACATACCCATTTAAATTTATAATGATTGTGGAGCCTTATAAATTAGGAATGGTGACACATATAACGAAATGTAATATTTTTCTATTTATAAATGATTATGAACGTGAATAATTTTTTTAAATGAAATTGTTACTGTTAAATGGGGATTCCAATTTCAAAGTAAAGGGTGTTTTTATCTATGCATTTCAATTAAACTCCCTATATGGGAAACTTTGCTGTGTCATATGAAACCTTGACCCTTACCTGACCTTAGTAGTAGGAAGTATGCAGTGCCTTTTGTGACTTATCTAACATTTCTTACTGCCAATAACTAACATTAAGATTTGACAGAGAGGTTTGAATCATTTATTGGAAGATTATGTGCCCATAAATTCCTATTATTTTTTATCTTTTCTTCACTTAAATATTATCTGAGTTGTAAGTCTAGAAATTGTAGAGCAATGCTTCCATGACTACCTTGAGTCATGTGCCAATAGTGTGGAAAATACCATACTATAGAGTTGGTGGGTGTGGATTCACCTGTATTACTACCTGCAGTTCTACTATAGGAACCTCATGATCTTATTATAATGAGTCCATACACCCAATTTCAAGATAACTTCTTTTTTTCATGCAGTATGTTCAGAGATCTTTGCAACATTACCCAATTATGGAAGAGTTGATGTAGGAATTTTAGTAGAACCATCCTCCCACCTTCTCAGGGGAAGATAGTCTTTAGGCTTAAAAATCTTGGATAGAGGCCATGTTATTGGTATCTGATCATATATAGTCACATCCAGAGAATACGTTCAATCACTACACTTAGATGATCCATGAATCCCTTAAACATTGGAGGGATGTTATCTCTCTAGTCGATCGTCACCAGGGTATATTCTAGGCAGACTTCCATACATCCTTCGATTACTACGTCTTTACATATTTTCTAAGAGTGGAATATTCAAGAGTGTTTATGAACATAGAGTAGGGTGATATGTCTATGATGTATTATTTGTGTCGTTCTATCGAGATACATCATATTGCGCTAATAATGACTGGTGAAGAGTTAGTGAATATTATAATGTTTTTGATGGTCTTTCATATTCCATATGATTGCAGGTGAATTTCTTTCAATGATAAATCATTTATCAAATATTAAAGAAGTCCCTCATCACTTCTTGGAACCTAAGGGGAGCTATCTGCCTGAGTTAGGGTGCTTTAGCTTAAATACATGGAGATTTTTCTTCTAGAGGTGGGACATGTCATTTCGAGGTCGTATATGGGGGTTGTTCTAGCCTTTTAACATGCACAAATTTCTATGTGGTGTGACGCTAGTGTGGTGGGATATGCCATAAGAAGACCTAGTGTAAATGGAACCTAATAGAGTGTAGATATTTTGGCATGATGCGTTACCTTTTGTGTTTCTTCTGAATTTTACCTCCAATACCTTGTGATAATGGGATGATACCAACATTACTTTCTGGTACAAGATCTGTAACTCCACATCATGTGAGGACCTAGTATACTATTGGTCGATTGGGAAAATTAGGTGGTTGTGGCCAAGGTAGTCATACTGTAGAGGTGAAACTCTAGTAGAGTCACCCTACTATGGGTAGTAAGGTTTATCTTAGGTCCATGGATCAAGCCAAGATTATGCAGCGTAGCCTACACCTGAGGAGTATATTCCAGGACCTTCTATAGTACAAAGTAATATTTTAGAATCCCCAACATTATTTTATTCCTTATTTGATACAATATATTCCCACCCTTTTCTGACTTCTATAATTATGGAATGTATGGGCTTATAAATGGATTAATTTTATAGAGTGATGACTCTCAACACACTGTTAGGGGTTCTATCAGAGAGTATACACTAGTGCAAGGTGTTCCCTCATTTAGATAGGTGGGTATTGATTCCTATGGAATTTATTTTTCCTCAAGATGATATGTTTCAACATCACACTCATAATAGAATATCTAGTGAATTATCATTTTCACATTGATTTTTATCACTATAGGGTGGCTTTTAAATCACTATAGGGTAGTACCTATGTGCATAAGGTATAATGGGTTGTCTAGGTGAGTTAAGTTGGACCTGATCATAATTGGTAAAGTAGAGTGACAACCCAAATGGGTAAAATCTTCATAAGTGATCAAGGAATGTAATATACAAAATTCCTTCATTTTTGGGATCATTTCTAGTACATATTTCATTGCAACATCTCTAGTTTACCTCCTATGATATACATGGATTTCACTATTTACCTAGTTTTATGGGAAGGACTAGTTTCCATTACACCATATAAGATGAAACCTACAAAGCTCCAAGAAATTTTGAATTAATATTAAGACTTATAAGTAAAGGGTTTTATATGACCCAATACTTCTTCATAGCATTCATCTATCCTTTTCTCTAAGAAGGAAGATGACACCCTTAGGTTGTGCATTGAGTGTTGATGGTGTTACCATCTTATAGTCATAAAATAATATCCACTACCTTGTACATATGGCCTCTTCCAACAACTCCAAGGGGAAAATGTTTTATCCAAGATTGATTTGAGGTCGGTAAACCATTGTGTACATGTGAGACAATGAGACAGAACACAAAAAACATTCTAAAGTAGATAAAACTTATACGAGTACGTGTTTATTCCATTCAACATAAAAAATATACCATAAGTTTCTATGGATTTAATGAAACATGTTCCCCACATGTATCTAGATTATTTTTTGGTATTCTTTTTGAATGAAATATTGGTGTATTCTTGTACTCAACATGACCATGCTATACATCTTGAGATTTTGATGAATAAACTAGGAGAGAATCGTCTATATTCTAATATCACAAAGTTTCACTTCTAGATTGATACAGTTCAATTCATAGGTTATATAATTTTATAGGTTGAAGTATCTATTGGCCAAGAGAAGGTGGACGTTGTGGTTTCTTGGGAGTATACCAATAATTTTGGTTGATATTCACAATTACATTGTGATAAATGGTCATTAGAGTTGTTTTTTTATTTATCATTATTAGAAGAACCTATTACTGGTCTAACTAAGAACGGTGAGAACATATTATAGTATTAATCATGTGAGAAGGCCTTTCAGATGATTAAAGGAAAACATACTTCAACACTCATCTAGATTATGCTAGAGTTGGGAAGAATCAATATAGTTTATTATTATGCATCGGGAATTCGTATGGGAGTAGTTATGATGAAGGTTTATCGAGTTGTCATATATGGGCTGCAGTAGTTGAAACCACCTAATTTGAATTACCATATGCTCATTCTTGGGTTTTCAGCTATGGTTCCAACTTTATGCTATTGGAGGCATTATATATTGGGTGAGTGGTTTATTATTTACACTGACTATAAAAATATAAAATAAATTTCCACATAGTGTGAGTTGAATCTCAGATTGTGAAGGTGGGTAGAATACCTAATTTCATTTTATTATGACATTTATTATACACTAATAAAGGGAAATCCAGTAGCTGGCACCTAGAGCCAGAAGACCCGAACATAGACTGTTCAAGAGGCCAATAGTGAGTGGAAGTTGCTAGTTCTATTTTCTAAGATTCTTCTAGAGGTTTCGGAATATCATGAGAATCCGATTTTGGTTTCTTTGGTTGTTACATATTCACTCCTAGATTAGGTAAATAGAAGGTTTTTTTGGACCTTGTATGTTTGTTCAGATGACAAATTATTTTAGGTGATGACATGCCTCTAGATTGGTCTATATATAGAGATGAAATCTTATGTGTCCATGGACCTATCTATGTTCATAAAGAAATGAGAGATATGATGATATGAGAATCCTGTACTTCTTAGTGGGTACTTAACCTAGGTATCTCTAATATGTACCATAATATGAACCACCAGTATTAATGGCTTTGGATGAAACAACATATCAAATATTTTATCACTAGGTGTTCCACCTATCAATAGGTGAAGATAGAACACTAGTGACCTACAAGATTTTTACAACACTTACTAGTCTCATAATAAAAATGGGACAACATCATGATGTATTTTGTGAATGGTTTACCAAGGTTACCTTGAGGTAGTGACATGATTTGGGAAGTTATCGTTAGGCTGAGAAAAGGTACCCCACTTCCATCCTATTAAGGATGACTTCTTAGTGAATGATATTAACTTTTTTTATGTCCATGAGATTATACACCTACATTGGTTCCCATGTGGGAATTTTATTTCACATCGATGTTATGGTGAGGGTTAAAAAAACATTTTGGTACATAGGTGCTTCTAAGTACATATTTTAACCCTTAGACTGATCGTCAGCTATAATAGACTATACATGCTTTGGAGGACATCCTAAAAGAATGAATCCTTGATTTTAGGGGTTCTTGGGAAAACATATACCACTTTTTTCATTTTTCTTACAATAATAGATTTTAGGAAATAATTCAAATGGCTCTATATGAGAAAATATATGTTAACCAATTCCTTTCGCCTCTATGTCATATATAGGCATGGGAGGTAGCACTAATAGTTCCTCATCTCATGAGGGATAATTTAGAGCTTTTACAGTTTATTAGATAGTGGATGACTACTTCCCAGTCTATAAAAAAAATCATATATCGATATTTTTCAATGAACTCTAGAGTTTAAGGTCATGGATCATGTTATCTTGTGGGTATCACCTAGTAACGGGAAATAGGTGGATATAGAGATAAGGGAATATGACTCTTAGTTTTATTGGAACTTTAAAGATCATTGATAGAGTTTGGTTTGTAGATTATTGGTTTATAATCACTCATAGGTACCATTTCATGCATGATGACTTCCATGGTTTATAGATTCTCCATTACCATGCCGACCTATCTCATACTTTGGATCCTTATAATATTAATTTAGAGAATTATTCTTTTTTTGAATATTTTATTATTCACATCGTTGATCTGATCATGAAGCCTCTCTGGGGATGGTGTAACCCTATATTATGGGATATTATGAATCGCGATCATATATAGGATGAGACCTAGGAGAAGGATGCCGATGTACATTCTCAGCGGCCAGATTTATTATCAGACAATGTTTTACCTTTTTTGAAAAGGAAACCCAGGGAAAATTTTCTTTAGGTGGGAGACAGTAATATCTAGACATTTTTATGAGGCATAAAACATTTTTATGTTTGTTTTATAACCTTTTTTTATCCATTTATGAATTCATAATTACATTATGGAGTAAAATATTTTGTATGGGGTTTTTTTGGAGCCCAGACACCCAACAGTTTGGAGGAAATAATTAGGCCACATGGTTAGTATAAACCATACCACCCAGTCCATACAGTTAGATAAAATATGTGGGTTTATGTGGGGATCCAAATATGGGAGCACTTAACCATGCATTATAGGATGTGTGAGGTGTGTTCCCTGGGTATAGGGGTATGCACGGGTAGAGCATGATTAGACAAATTGTTCTCCCCAACTGTGTAGGACATTATCCTTAAATAGTATATGGTGCATGGTTAGAACACAGTTTGGCCAACAATGGTTCCAAATACTGCACCTCTTTAAAATTATGTGAAAGGAACTTTTACCCCACTTTATTTATATCTCTCCCCCAGCTTTCATTCTCCTCCAGTAGGCATTATCCCTCACCTGCATGATCTCTCCCCCTCAAGCTTAAGCTATGTTTTTTATATATTTACCCTCTGACATCCAATCGCTGCACTGTTAAACTCATTGGGTCCTTATAATTAAATGATTCAACATTCTTCTATACTTACCTCATTTATCGCACCATCCTCTATACAATTTTGGTGTGAGCTTATATGCCCAATTTTATGGGCATTTTCAAGTTCTTCCAATTTCTCTCGTTCATTCTTGATTCAAGGGAAAGTACTGGATGTGGACAGTGCTGGAATAATAAGGTATGTGGTCTTGTTTTTTCTCTAAGGCATCATTTCATTTTATCATGTGACATTGTTCTATATGTTATACTTCCATTATTTTTCCTCCATAATGTCTAATTAATTAAATTAAATGTTATAATCTTGTGTAGTGGGGCCATGTGTACCTGTGAATAAAATCTGTGGGGGGAGGGTTAACTTGAAATGATACACCCCTATGTGTGTGACCTTCTTAAAGTCTTAGATCCTTATGGTTTATAACCAAATTTAAATTTATTTATCTCAAATGTATGAATTTTTCTGATGGTTATGATTATCCATTCATTTCATCCATTTTTCTTTATAACATATCTTTCTTTACATGAATTGAATAAATTTTCTAACTTGATTAAAGTATTATAGATACAATGCCTTATTTAACGTTATGTGTTATTGATAATTAAAAACATAAGTTAATGTTAATACAATGGTGATACAAGGGTCCTAACATAATGATTCCTTGGGTAGACTCATCATGCTTTATAATTAAAATTTATAATAAATCTTAATGTGTTTGGAGAGATACATAGATCCTTAATAGGATGCCTTTGATAGGATCACCGTGCAGATCACATATTTACCCATAAGTGATACTAGTTACCTGGGGGTTACCTTTTATGGGATTATTTGAAGATATGATTATACTGAATGAAAATAGATACTTATTCCCCTATGCGGTATACATAGGATGGTATCAAAGGTTCATGTTAAACCGAAATGAGAGCGATACATGGGATTACTTTTATAGATCATCTTGGATGGACTCTTATGGTGATGGGTATTTATAGTGATTCTGAATTGATACTTGGGTTACCTATTATGGATCACATTCGATGGGATCAAGATTCCAATTAACTAAATTCTAAGGAAGAATTTTATATTAATGAATAAGACTGAAAAACAATTAATTTAAGGATGAATCAGCCAAGGCAAATCACATGCTTGGGTTCATTCCTTTTTTTGACACTTAATTATAATGGCCCATATCAAATATTTATATTTTTTTTACATTGGTTTAAACATATACATCTTAAATCGAAGTAGGTAATATCATTCGGGTATCCCATGAGTAACCCAGGGTATGGTGGCTAATTTATTTCTAGCCTTACTTTTATTATTCACCTACACAATGATCATTTTATATATAATGATTGGATTTTTCTAAACACTTTTAGTAGTGGATTTATGAGTATATATCACACCCTTTTGGGGATATTTTTGTGACTTGAATAGATCTCATAATTGGACGTATATAAAAAAGAAGTGGAAATTTTCGGATATTTTATTTTTAATACTAAGATAGATTATCCGAGCAGAGGATTGAGCATATTCTAAAAATGATAGTTGATGTATTTTTTGGTCATTTGTTTTATTCATCTTGTAGTATATGCCTATATCCAGAATGTCTCATGTACATAGATTTTTTTATATCATATTTACATGATCATAATTTTTATCTGATATTGATTCACCTTTCATATATTATTTATAAAAATGATTTATTATTCCACCAGGGATTTTTTATTACTATTTCTACTACTTAACATTGTTAATTACTATTGTAGAATACAATGATCATTAGGATATATTGTTCTCATTGTTCCATCATAGACCCTCACTTCTAGTAGGAATCCTATTCCATATAAGGAGGCATACTTTGGGACATGTGGTCAACTAGACCGAGGCACTGCTTAGTAGTGGGACATTATAATATTAGTCATATAATATATGTTTGTGGACTATTTAAAAGAATATATACCTTTTCTACCAGAACCCTTCATCTTTTTGGCATGAGATGACTCATATTTTATCTCAACAGACATATTAATTCATTCTCTATTCATCTTAAATTAATGTCAGATTGATAGATACATTGATTTTGTCTCAAACAAACCTTCCTCATTATTATTCAGTTTCTCTTTAAGATCACTCTCCATCTTTACTATTTCAACAAACTTCAATCTATACTTATTATTTTCATCAACAAAATATTTATTTCTTCTATCATTCACTTCGTCTTTAGAAGCTAATTTTTTATTTCCTTTCTCCAGATCCCTCTTCTCTTTCTTGAGTTGATTGTTTTAATAAGGACCATCTTGAAACACATTTTTAGCCTCAATTTCAGATTTTTTATAACTTCTCCACCTACATCACTACTTTAAGAATATGTGAATTTCTCTACATGAGTAAAGAAATTGATTTTATCTTTTTAAGAACTACAAGTTTCTGATTTATCTTGGGCATAATATATCATCAAATTCCATTTTATGATATTAGAATACTTATTTTTCTTCTTATCCATTTCATATTTTTAAGGATTCTCATTTTCTTCATAAAATATCAGATTCATTCATTTTCTATGGAAAATTAATGGAAATGTACTCAATTACATTAATTTTTTATCACTATTTTGTTTTCTATACTTTTATTTCATAATTCCATTTTTTAATATTCCTATCATCAGTGAAATTTTTTCACTGAGGTTTTATCTATTTAACCATCATTATAATCACTCTATTTCTCTACTTAAACTTATTTGAAATTATTTTTTCTTGTAGACTCCGAGGTCTCTCCTCCTTTATCATATTTTTGAAATCCAATTCCTTTATCATTTGATAATATATGAGTATGATATGTAACACATCCAATGAAATGTCGTCTCTGTCTTCTAATACTAAAACTATGGAATCAAATATATCATGGAAATTTATCATAAGCCTCTTCATAATTGTTGAGTCTTATAACTTATCACTAAATCCAAAGATAATAATAACTAAATCATTATCTTGAAATGAATTAGTCATCAATGATTTTATCATCTATCATTTTAATATCATCAAAATTGATTCCCTATACTTTTAATAAGCTTCCTAGACTTTAAGATTTCATTCACAATTTTTTTTTCATTTTAACACGTATTTACTTTTCATTATGGAGACCTGTCACTTTAGTGTAATTTTTTTGGATAAATCTATCAATATAGTATTTTGAGCATTTCCATAAATTTCTAGATTCATATGGTCATCTTGATTCATATAAACATCCTTATTAGTAGGTGGGAATCCCATTGTTGTTGTATCTCATAATTTGGGGCCTAGAGAAATGTGGTAAGGTAGCATCCTTTTCCTCCAGTAGTGATATTTATTTTCACTAAAATTAGGTATTAACCAACTATTCACTGAACTGCTATTCTTTATTTCTTAGTAATATCTCATATATCCATAGGGTACCTTTATCTGATAACCAATGAAGTACCCAAGGATTGGTTAGGTATTACTGATAAGGGGTGAATTAGTGGTATAATATGTTTGTAAATTATTTACCTTTTGAATTTATCCACTATGATTGAATAAATTTAGAATCCATTGAATTTAATTATCATCCTCTCCCTTCAAGAAACAAAAAATTAATAAATCAAAACTTATAGGTATTTTAGAAGGTTTGGTAAATATATGTACTCCATTATTAAATAGGATACTCCCCATGGTTACAGATTCTTCATTATATATAGCGAGTTATAACTTGTGAAAGTAACATTCTCATCATCACTGAGTCCCAAAAATATCATACTCCAGATTAACACAAGCGATTATATCTCCCACCAACACAAGCAACCCTTAAGTTCCATAAGAGGATCTTTATACTGCATACCATAGTGTTACCAACATCCCATAGGTCATCACGTGCTTTAGATTCCAACTAAAGTCTACTCCTACTCCAGTAATGACTTTGATTTTTCTGATTTTATTTTTATAATTTATTTGAAAAAATTATGAGAATGGGCACTGAGACGACATGTGATTCTAAGGAATGGGGTGCTTAGAACGATTGTTTAAATAATGTTATGTTTTTAATATCAAACATGTGTGAATTTTATGAAAAAGTGAAGTCACTCATAAGTAATTTCCCAAATACAAAATCTGAGGAAACCATTGAGCTCATAGCAATGGATTTACCCTAGGAATGACCTAACATTAGTTAGCGTGGATCGTCTATTGAAAAAGTCAGCGGGGGTGTAACCATAAATAAAATATTTAATTTTTTTTTCATTTTTAAATCCTAATAACTCATAAATAGTAACTCAAATTGGAAATCTAAGATCACAGCAGAGTTCATAAGGGGGTGTTTTCCTTAGGTAGGTCCTAACTATAACCATCGAGAGTTGATGGTGAATGTTAGATTTTGGATGTTGATGTTATTAAAATATCTAGTAAAAATATTTTATTGAAAGTTATGTGTTGACGCAACAGAAATTTACCATTTTAATAATCTGTGTTAAAGGAATTCACGTTCATCCCCATAACCATGTAATTCCATTAAGACAAGTAGAAGGAAGCTATTTTCCAACAACAAACGCCGACAGATCGAGGATCAACATTGACATGGACCTCTGTTATTCGTCAAAAAACGGATCCAATCATCATGGTATGGTGTCAATATATTCATGATTTCTTTTACCCTTCTTAGGATCAAATGAAAATTGTGGACTAGGATAGGAATAGGTAGATCCATGGTTCGATCATTATTGTGGGTGGGATTATTATTGTGGGATTAAAGGGAATATATCTTGGTGATTATTCTCATGTTGGTTACTTTGTGATCCCTCTAAAATGAATGGACGAAGGCTGAACAAACAATTCCGAGATCTATTCATTGGGTGTTCATATTCACAATATCTCATAACTAAATCTATCATGTTAATCATGCATTTATCTCCCTTTGAAACCCTATGATAATGATCAATCATTTCACCCAAGATCCATGGTGAAATGATCTAAGACCAAAGATTTTTATCCGCAATGGAATTGCGGAGGTGCGATGAAAGCACAACTAGAAGGTGGCGACTCATGGAGGAGGGAATGGTAAATGGTGGGATGATTTTAGGGTGGATGGAATCAATGGAAGTGCATGGCCTGGGGGGAGGCCGAGTTCTAGAGGGGTGTATATCCATGGTCTATTGGAGCCGCATTGGAGGAGGAGCCTGCGACGGCATAGGTTGCGGGCAGCGGACAAGAGCCGCAATAGGTGTCCTTGGTGGAAGTTACGACATGACGTGGATTGGAGGCTGTGTTGGAGGAAGACCACATGGTAGTAGGCCACATGACCATGGGGGCTGATATGTGGTGTTGTCCTTGTTGAACATGGTGGTCATGTTAACCTGAAGCACACGACCGAGTCGTGCACTGAAGGAGCTAGCCCACAAGATGTTGGTTGGACTAGGTGAACCTGGCCGATCTAGTGGCCTACCGGGCCGGCCCACTTTAGGCCATGTTGCATCAGGCTGGCCTAGACTGACCAGGCTAGGTCGGGTCAGGTGAACTGGAACTGGTCAGGTCGAACATGAACCAGATCGAACCCTTTATACTAAATTGGCTATATCTTTCAAATTGTGTGTCGGTTTGATGATACTTTTGTAGTGTTGGGACCCTTGAGACGAGGAGGTCCTGTTGAGATACTATAAATGATTTTTATGGAAGTTTATTTATTAACTTAGGGCTTAAGGAGTTGGTTCTTCAAGAATAAGCATGCTATGTGTCGAATCCTATGGTTGGTTGTGACTATGTGACTTGGGGAACTTCTGGACCCATCGGCACACCATGCTCTATTGACGCTCTATTCGCTATCGACTCTTTGGGATCCACTGACGCTCTGTGCTCTATGGATTCTCCATGCTCCATCAATGATTTGTGCGACTTTGACACTTCGTTCACCGATGACACATATAGTGTCATAGAGACTGGTAGATATGTGGACTAGAACTGGAAATCCTTCTCTTTGTGCTTTAGAATTTTACCTATGTGAGGTGACCTTATTGACCTTACTTTGCGTGTTTCCTTTGTGGTGTACCTTGTTTGTTTCATTATAGTGTACTTCATCTATTTCTGTTGTGGTGTACTTTGTGTAGTAATTAGTGGGGTTCCCTTGTGGTTTCAGGGTCCCAACTGAGTATTGTTTTACTCACACCTCCACGGGCTATGACCACACGTGTTGTGTATTGTGTAGATGATCAGAGTTCGTGGTGGACCAGGGCCATATGGTTCTTAGAGAGAGGCCCGACAGATGACGTGCGCTTCAGCGACTTTAGATATCTATTTTTGTGCATACCCTTCATGTAGGGTTTTCTACAGACAAGATTCAAGAGTTTGTACTATCCCTTTTGGTTGGGATTTTATTCTGTCCCCATTTACTTCTCAGTTTTTGTACTATCATACACTATTCTTGGTATCTTAGAGGTATGCGTTCTTGTTTACTTAGTGTTTTCAGTTCATCACCTTTGGGCTTGTGAATGGGTTCATGTGTATAGGTACATCGGAAAATGACTCTCATTTATGGGATATAGATACTTGGTTCTAGTCCACATCCCCTGACCTATTGGAGGCGGGTTTGGGGAGGTCACAGAACGGGTCCCAGGGGACGGTTCATGACATAGTTCTATCAAAGGACTTCGATTCTACCTAATCACCAAAGAGTCTATGAGATAGGTTTGGTGCAATAGTGTCAAGTGGTTCATGTTTGGGTTTTAGGCCAGGGAGTCTAGTTTTAGTGTGGCGATTAATTTATCCATAAACAAGGACTCTTAATTTTTCTTTCTCACTCTGTACATGAAAACACTGGTTGCGGGGAAAAAAGGAACATGCATCATATATGATAGAGTGAGTTCTCATGTCCTTATTGAGTCAACATCATCTCAACTGGTATACACTATTTATTGTGGTATATCTTGATCTATTTTAGGGTGCCTCCCTGTAGAAAGTCAACTAGTATTCCAATGAGTGTTCATGAGGATGATCCTCCTAGTGATGAGGTGTCAGTAAATGGATGAATATCAGATATAGTATCCATGGGTGGTGTATTAGATATACCAGTACCCAGAGAGAAGTAGTTACTATATGAATTAACGTTATAGGATGCTACAAGTTGAGGGTGTTGCATGAATTCTGAAGGTAGGGACCTCCCATGTTCCAGGGGGATCCAGATCCCCATACAGCTGAGGATTTTCCAGAGGAAGTTATACATGTCTTCTATATAGTGAGGATGCCTCTTGACCAGATGGCAGTCCTAGTCGTGAGTCTTCTAAATGGATCAATGGGGAGATTGTGGAGCTTAGTGATCTAGATGCATGTAGAGATGAACCTCACTTGGATAGACTTTGATCATATATTTATTGGGTAGTTCTTCTGAAAAATGATACACATCATGTGTGTACAGGAGATACTGCATCTATAATAGGGAATCTAGATAGTAACAGAGTACTCAGTAAGATTTACAGATCATTATCAATAATACATGTATATAGTGAAGGACCTGTTCATCATGGCTTGGACCATTGATTAGGGGCTACACCAAGAGATCTAGGCATCTATGATATCGCATAGCATTCGGACATATGTTGGGGTATTGGAGTGAGCTATTCTATTAGAGATCTTTTTTGAGAAGTAGAAACCGACAGTGGGAGATACCATCGTGCATAATGTAGTTGAGTTTTTGGAAGTATGTTGGTGAAAACTAATGCAGGGATCCTTGGGGATCAAACAGTTTAGGGGACGACCCCATGACACATGGTCAGCAGAGTGAGGATCCCAGGGGAGAGCAAGTCATCTATTGAATATGTTGTGCTACTCATGTGACGGTTGAGGACACATGGATCAGGATTGTCCGACATTATATAAAGATTATAAAAAGACGATTGAGGGACCACTAAGGCAGAGGAAAATGACATAATATGGGTTTTTTCATGTGGAGGATGTGGTATACGAGTTGGACGGGCAATAGGAGGTGGGAGAAGGTTTGAGGTACTTCCACCACCACCACTAGGTGGTCCACCATGGGATTAGGAAGTTGGTGGAAATAGATGAGGCTAGATTCAAGGGATGGAGAATTACATACCTGATTCTCCAAAGATGATTAGAGGTAATATATGTGACTTTTCCACCATAGCTATATTTTTGATAAACACAGGTGACAGTCACTCTTTTCTTTCCACAACCCTTGTTCGAGACATAATGATTTCAGTGGAACCATTGAATCAATCCCTATTCGTAGATAATCCTATGAGGGAAGATTTGAAGATCACACACAAGTGACGACAATGTGGACTTAATCTTGAGGGTAGGATTTTTGGTCAGGATCTCTTTGTGGCAATGTTGAGGCCTTAAGACATCATTTATGGTATGGACTGGTTATCCGCAGTTCATACCCAAATTGACTATTTTAGGTGTATAGTGTGGTGTGTCTATGGAAATGGGACCTGGTATTTTTTGAAGAAAAGGAAACTCATGTTGTGCAGGATGGACTAGCAGGTAGAAGTGTGTAGTCGATCACACACCAATTGGCTAGCATGACCCTCGGGGTAGTGGATGAGTTGATTCCTCAGTTTACTATAGTGGTGGATGAGTATGAGGGCATCTCTATGGATGATGTTCTAGGATTACCTTCTCATAGGGAGGTAGATTTATTCATTGATCTATACCCTGGTAAAACACTGATATCTACACCTACATATCAAATGGCTCCTATGGAGCTTCATGGGTTAAGGGTATAGTTGGAGGACATGTAGAGAAAGGGCTTCATGAGACCCAATGTATCACCCTAGGCAGTCCCAATGTTGTTTTCCAAGAAGGCATATGGGGGATTGAGATTGTGTAGGGACTTTTGGTGGCTAAAACAAGTTATCAGGAAGAAAAAGTATCCACTACCATATATTTAAGACATATTTGATCAACTGAAGGGAGGGAGGTAGTTCTCAAAGATAAACATCATATTCATCTATCACCAGCATTATGTATGGGATGAGGACATTATAAAGGCAGATTTTAGATGTTGATATGACCACTATGATTACTTAGTGACGCCTTTTTTTGTGAATAACACCTATGTAGTGTTCATGGGACACAAGAATAGGATCTTCCATCCATACATAGGATATTTTTTCATGTTATTTTTTGATGACATCATAGTGTACTCGATGTCTTGAGAGGAGCACATGATACACATGAGAGTGGTCTAGGACCCACTCTTAGAGAACCATCCTTATAGGAAGCTCATGAAGTGTCAGTTTAGGATTCATGAGGTCAACCTTCATGGGAACACCATTTTATATGGATGGTGTTACCAAAGATCCAGTGAAGATTGAAGGAGTTCTTGTTTGGGAGACACCCAAGAGTGTTGTTGAAGTTCAAAATTTTTTGGGTTTGGCTGGATACATTCAGAGGTTTGTACCTGAATTTTTTGGGGTGGTAGGACCCTTGAAAACCTTTGACATGGAAGGGGTAGACTTTTGTGTGGATAATGAAGTTCCAATAGTGCTTTCAGGAAATGATGTAGTAGTTGAAAAGTTCTCCCATATTGAGATTACTAGAGGAGGTTGTTGAGTACATGGTAATATATGATGCATTAGGGATTGATCTTGGATGTACCCTAATATAGGGGGAAGCGGTGATTGCCTATGATTCACTATAATTGATGAATCAGGAGAAGAACTATGCAAACCATGATATGGAGGTGGTAGCAGTTGTCTTCGCATTGAATATGTGGAGACACTACCTGATGTGAGAGCGGTTTGCAATCTACTATGACCACAATATTTTAAAGTATATCTTCTCTCAAAAGGATTTTAACTTGAGACCAATGTGTTGGCTAGAGTTCCTCCATGATTATTACTTCGTGATAGTCGAAACTCCAAGAAAGTGTAATGTGGGGGAAGATGGTATTATCATGTGATCGAGCTCACAATTACTGAACAAGGCATCAGAGTAGTTATCCTCATATCAAATATCATTTTTGGATAGATATGAAGCATATTATCTCTAGTTGATTGTGGTTACCCCTCCACTCTTACAGGGAGTCAGGGAGGTACAACTTGAAGATACTTAATATGAGACTACACATGCTCAAATGTCTATAGGGCTTGACCCTAATGAATATTCTAAAGGTGGGGAGCATGTTGTTCTCTTCAGATCATGCACTGTAGTACCAGTGACATTGTGGGAGAAGGACATGAGGGAGTTTCGTACATCCCCATTTGAAGTATATCCTGAAGTGGAAAATATTTATCAGGACCTGTGACATTAGTTTTATTGGTTGATGGTAAAGAAGGCAGTTGTAGAGTTCGTCTCTTGATGCTTCACTTGTCTCAAAGTGAAGGATGAACACCAGGTTCTAGCAGGTTTGACTCAACCCCTTGTGGTACTAGAGTAGAAGTGTGATGGGATATTGATGGACTTCTTGATAGGCTTACCATGCATTTCTAGGAGATATGATGCCATCTAGGTGATCGTTGAATGACTCACCAAGTCATCCCACTTCCTATTGATCAATGAGTAGAGCTCGGTAGAGATCATGGGATACATAATATGTGGAAGAGATAGTTCGGATTCATGTATTTACATCAAAGATCATCTCAGATCTTGATTCTTGATTTAAATCCTGATTATAGAAGGGATTTCATGAGGCGTTTGGGACTATGTTGTTCTTGAGCATGGTGTTTCTTCTCTAGATGGATGGCTAGATGGAGAGGATCATCCAGGTTCAAGAGGACATGCTGCGTGCTTGCATCCTCAACTTTGGTTGTAGTTGGGAGGACCACCTACCTCTGGTAGAGTTTTCATATAACAAAATCTACCACTCCACCATTATTATGAAATTGTTCTAGGCCTTTTTTGGACAACCATGTAGGTCACCACTGTGTCGGACATACCTATGAGAGTCAGCACTCATGGGTCTAGAGTTGGTATGGGCTACCACCAAGAAGGTGCAGATTCTTCAGGAGTAGATGAGGATATCACAGAGCTGTAATAAGTCATATAATGAAATGTGGGGGGGGGGGATTTGGGGTTTTAGGATGGATACCATGTGTTCCTTTGGGTTTCACCTTGATGGGTATTATAGTGATTTGGATGGTGCAACAAGTTATCTCTGAGATACATTGTCCCTTTTATATTCTGAGTAGAGTTGTTGAGGTGGCATACTGCCTAGCTCTACCCCTGTAGTTTCACCGAGTGCATGATGTCATCCACATGTCACAGTTGGGAAGGTACATACATTATCCATCACATGTCGTTGACTAGGGAGAGATATACATTGATGATGGGGAAAATATTGTGGAGTAACCAGTGGTGATAGAGCATCAATAGGAGTCGATCCTTCATGGATGGTTGATTCAACCGGTACACATTCGGTGGAATCATGGGAATATCTAAGAGAGAACTTGGGAGTGGAAGGCTCATATTCGTGCTCAGTACCCCCCCCCCCTTTCATAGATTATCCATTGTTATAAATTTCATGGTCAGAAATACTTAATCTGGGGAGAATGTAATGACTCGTATTTTTCAGATTTTATTTTTTTAAAATTATTTTGGAAAATTATTAGACCGGGCGCTATGACTGCATGCGATTCTAAGACATGGGGTTCCTGAAAAATTGTTTAAAAAATAAACTATTTTTAAATTCATGCACACATGAGTTTTCAAAAAAATTAAAATAAATTTTGTACGAGTGCCCATATCAGAAATTTAAGGGCAGTATTGAGCTTATGGTTGTGGATTTACCCTTGGTGTGACCTAACATTCATCAACGTAGGTCTTCTGTAGAAAAATTCACTAGATAAATAACCGTAAATAAAATAATTATATTAAAATTATTTTATTTTTACATCCTAATAACTCATAAATGGTAACTTATATTAGAAATGTAACACCATAATTTAGTACATAATGGGTTGTTTTCCTTAGGTAGGGTCTAACCTCAAACAGTTCTGGTCGAGGGTGAAAATAGGATTTGGGTTGTAGACCTCATTAAAATATCTAATAAAAATATTTTATTTAACATTATGTGTTGACGCAGTGATAGTTTCCATTTTTTAATAAGACATTTCAATGGAATTTAGGGTTATCTCTATAACCCTGTAATTCCCTTAAGGCAAGGATAGGAAGTTATCTCATAAATATGAACACCGGAATATTAAGGAATGATGATGACATAGAACTCCATTATTCTTCAATGAATGATCCAATCATCAAGGTAGGGTTTTGATTAGTTCTAAATTTATTTTACCCTTCCTAAGACCAAAGGATGAACATGGACCAATCGACAAAAAATATTGATCTGCGGTTTGATTTTTCTTACAGGGGGGATAATTATTACGGGATTAAAGGGAATAGATCTTGTTTATTATTCAGTTGTTGGTTTCTTCGTGATCCCACTAACATGAATGGATCAAGGCCGAATGAACCAAACCATTATTGGTTCCTTGGGTTTTCATGTTTTCAATCATTCCTCCCTAAATCTATCGCATTATTCGTGTGTTCTTATCCCTTTGAAACCCTACATGAATGATAGATTGTTGCACCCACAATCCATGGGGCAATGATCTGAGACCAAAGGTTTTGATCCATAACAGCATTTCAGAGGTGATACTAGAGTTAATAAGGTAGGATATGGCTCATAATGAAGGGAGCAAGAAATGGGGGGCTGCCGACAGGGTGGCTAGTGGCGAGGGTACCGCATGGCCTGGCGGGAGGCTGGGTTCTGGCGGGGTGATTGATCGTGGTCCAATAGGACTGCATCGAAGGAGGAGGAAATGGCGGTGGATGAAATGAGTAGAGTACATGAGCCTCAGTAGGAGGTCGTGACGGTGGTTGTAGTGGAACACGACTCAGAGGTCACATCAAAGGAGGACCCCATGACAGTGGGGACATGGGATAAGGGGTAGGGATGTGGTGACATCTGTGTTAATCAAGAGCGTACAACTGAGCTGTGTGTTGAAGGTGTCATATCACATGTGATAGGTTGGGCTGGGCTGGTTCAGGCCATCCCAGACTGACCGGTTCAAGTTGGGAAAACCGGGCCGGTTCAGGTTGGCCGGACCGGGGTGCGTCCGACCCGGACCTAACCATACCCTTTTACTAAATTGGACGTTTCATTCAAACCTTATTTCTACTTGATTATTTTTTTATGGAATTGGGACCCTTGCAGTGAGGCTTTCCATTGTTGATACTCTAAGTCAGTTTTTATGGTATTTTGTTTATTCCATAAAGTCTTAAGGAGTAGGTTATCTCAGAACATGAACGCTATGAGCGGAATCCTATGGTTGACTATAACTATGTGACATGGTGTACTGTTTGACCCATAGACACTCCATGGATCATCGACACTCCATCCACCATCAATACTATGATTCCAACAATGGTATGTGCTCCATGAATACTCTATTCCCCATCGACGCTCAGTGCACCATTGCCGATCTGTGCGCCATCGACACTTCATGCACCATCGACACTATATGCGCCATTGACGCATCTAGTGTCATAGAGACTAGGAGATCTATGGACTATAACTAGAAATATTTATCTTCATGCTTTATACTTCTACCTATGTTATATGAATGTGTTGAATATACATTGTTTGTTTCATCTGTGGTGCACTTCTTGTGTTTCCTTTGTGGTGTATTTCATGTGTTTTATTTGTGGTGTAATTTGTGTAATTATTAGTGTTATTCTTTTATCATTTGGGGGTCCCTACTAAGTATTTTATTACTAACCCTGGCAGAGGATATTCCCTCATGTGTTGTGCCCTGTGTTGATGATCAACACTTTGATTTATTCCTTGGTGGACTAGGGAAAAGTGTTGCTTAGAGAGGGGCCTGACAGATGAGGTGCATTTTAGGGACTTCATACAGATGTTTTTGTACCTACCCTTAAGGTTGGTTTTTCTATGGATGAGATTTAGGAGCTTCTACTTTCCCTTTTTGTTGGTCCTGTATTCTTTCCCTATTTACATTTAAGTTTTTTTACTATCGTACTCTGTTATTGGTATCTTAGAGGTGTCCATTCTTGTTAACTTATTGTTTTTTATTCACCACTTTTGGGAATGGAAATAGGTGCATGTGTAAAGTTGCTTAGGATAATGCCTCTCATTTGTGGGATATGCCTACTCGGTGCTACTCACTATCCCTTGGCCTATTGGAGGCGGTCTGGGGGTAGTCCGGAAACAGGCCCTGGGGGATGGGTCACGACAAATAAAAAGTCCAAATAGAGACATAAATTATTCTTTAATATATGTAACTCTAATTGTAATATATTTCTTGGATTCATATGACTTATGTACTACTTCAAGATGTAATATTTCTACAAAAATGAATTGTATAACCAGATATTCTTGTGTACACTATTTCAAGAACTTCAAAAATTGACAAATAACTATCTGATCCAGTTCATAATTATATGATCATAAAGTTACATGAAATTATCTCATCACACTGATAACTTAGGTTAGAATTACTTCATAATCATTATCCTTCTTTAGTCCCAAAATGCTACATGACATTCATGTTAGTAATATTTAATGTATTTCTCACTCAAAATTAATGTATTAAACAATTCATGGACTTCTCAAATTTTATTCTTAATAATTTTTTCAACAATTAAAATTCACAGTCTTTAATGAATGTTTTATTATATGTGTATTTATAATGCACATTATCGATGAACATGTTGTGTCTTGCATGGTTTGAAAATCATGCATACAGTTAACATAATCTATCACAATAACCTATAGTGAAATGCCTCAATCACAGACTTCGTCATTACTATATTTTTATACATTTATATGAAATCACATGTTCCCTTCAAAGTATTTCATCCTATTTAAAAAGGTTTCTATTATTTTCTTGAAACCCTAGATTATAAAAATTTAACATCATGCATGAACAAATTATTCCATGGGGCTAATGTACATTGCGTATCAATAAAAACAAAATATAATCATAACTTCTAAAAAATTTACAGCATATGAAACTCTTTATGAATTTCTTTCAAAAAAAGTGTGATAATAATACTCAATCACTAGCTCATAATATCTATCATTCTTCATGATGATATGATGATGGAATATGCACTACACGATCAGTGCAAAAAATGCTCAAAAGAAATAAAGTGTGGTACATTTTTCTATTAAGATCTTGGTCTTCTATATCAAATTTAAATTTATTTCATAGGTGAAAATGAGCTAGGTTTGTTTATTTATAAATAATACTCACTAAATAAATCTGTTACCCCATCCTTGAACTTATACCAACATATTTTTTCATGTGTGCACTACCTCATTTAATTTGTCCTGACTTTGGAAATAACCATCACATTACAGTAAATGTACTAATGCGCAAGATTTATTGGTAGAGAACTTCACTAAAAATAATTTAATATTCCTAGTATTATAGTGATCACATATGGAAATTATCATAGACATGGAATTTTTATAGTACGTTGATTTGATCTTTGGAGGTTTGACCATGAAGAGCCAAACAAATAGTAAAACCATCGATGCACTTGAGGTAGAAGAAAAAAACACAATGTTATTAGATGACTTTGAATAATTCCATCAAATGAAACTATTTCTTTACATATGTTTTATTTTTTTATGAACAATTCTCCTTAAAGATCAAGTCTCATATTAGTAGTCTATCTAAAACCCTTCTTCTTAACAATACAATCACTTTATCTATTGTCTTGATTTGAGGTTGTGGTTAGTACTTGGAGACACATCACACACATAAGATATACATGGTTCATTCCTCCCAAAATACTCCCACATTCCAACTCCAAGTGTTCTTACCTGAGTGCCTCTTTGTAGGCTATATGGACCACTTTTCTTGTAATGTTTCATGTACTCCTTATTGGAACTATGGTTCCTCCTACCAGCACCATGGATTGATAGAGGTTGAAACTTTTTTTAATATAATAATAAACAAAAAATTTAACAGAATTATTCAAACATAATTTCTATATAATTATCAAATTAAATTATCATACCAATATTTTCTCATTAAATCCCTTTAACCAAAAAAATCATTTCGAAGATCTCGAACATCCTCAATTGATGTTCATCGTTTGGAATAATCAAAATCTGATTTTTCTTCAACTCTTAAATTGTTATAAACATTGTGATAACTCAAAAAATAATTAGAAAATGTCTTTTATTTACATAAAAATTCAAAAAATTCATAATTATGTTCAGGTAGTTTCCATAACAATCCTCATCATCACATAATCATTCAAATATTTAAATTGTATTCAAATACATTTAATAATCCTTATTGGAAAAAAAATGAAATTGAACTTCACTATTTTTAAGCATCCCACATGATTGATTCCAATGATATTTGGATCACAGTTGATGTGTATTTTGAAGAGCATCCAAGTTGTATAGTAGATCTGTGTGAGAAGGATTTTCATGTAAAGATGATTCCTCTAGTATGAGTGTAATTGAATAAAACCCATATTCAATATGAGATGTGGGAGAGTGAGTTAAATATGTAATATTAGTTCCCATAGTTATTCACTGATGAGGCCTAATGTTGTGGGAGTGTTGCTTGAGGATAAATTACTATATGTTGAAGAGGTTGTAAAACCCTGAAACTCCTTGAGGTATAGATTCATTTAATTTTCTCAATGGACTGTGATCAACTATAATTTTTAGATCATTTAATGTGTTAGTGGGGATATTTCTTGTCTCTGAGGGATAAGGGATGAAAATTGTGAATAATAATGATTTCATGTTGGGAATAGATATAACACATGGTTAATGCTATGCATGTTCCAAATCATGTAGAAGAGAAAAGCCTGGTACATGGTTCTTATAACCATGATAAGTTACAAATAAAGTCAAGAATATCCTTTAGTTTATAAAAATTATGGGATTCATTAACTTTAAAACTTATACTAAATTGTGTAGTCTAGAATTTAGGGGTTTGGTTCCTAAAATAGCTGGAAGAAAACAGTTGGTGCACATATTAGAAAACAAAGAGTTGAACCAAATTAAAAAGAAAATAGAAAATTATTAAACCCTATAATCTTAAAACCGTAATACTCTTTATTTTTCCTATAATTTGACTAAATGAACCCCTAGTGTAGATTACTCCCTCCTCTCTCAACCTTTTTGGTTTATTTCTATCATAGTTCGTTTTGGAATTATGGTTATTCAATTCTTATAGGAATATTTATGTAAGGTTAACACTCTATCACTACCTTTTTCCTATTACTTTCACTTCATATCGGTCTTATACAGGTTTTAGATAATTATGGACTATTCCAGGTCTTCCATTCAATTTAATTTTTCAATATTTTTTAACTCAACCCAATAGTCGATACTTGATAATTAGAAATCTATGAAACTAATATATGTTAATTTTTAACCATCTATATATTATTTATTTAATTCTATGTGAATGTGATGTGGGGTCATGCTGACCTAACGTGTCATTAGCCTAAAACTATAAATGAATGAATAAATTCCCTATTTTTTATAATTAGACCTTCCCATGAATTGTGAGTAGTATTTTAGTGATTGTAGAGTGATCCACATAGATATTTAAAGAAGGTTCCCCATGGGGTGCCCAAACCAATTTTGACTATGGACACATGTGATGATTTCTAATATGTAACATATTATCCTATTGAATAACCTGATATGTGAATCATATGATAAATAAATTAATTATATTAAATAACATGAGATATAGATTTTTAATGAATTAAATACTTAATGTAAACCAATAAGAAACATTAATATTACTAGATGTCTGGGATTACCTTCCTATGATCTAATGTTACATTATGATTCTTGGAAATTTGTTATTACCTCACAATGATCAAGTTGTTCATGATGATTTTGGGATTCTAGGGATGACCACCCTTTGATCCAATGGTACATGATGATTGCAAGATGTCCAGATCATCTCCTTACTATAAGGCCTCGGACTTAAACATTACATAATATTGAATTAAATTAATAATTCACATTAAGGATCTTTTCAGGTTTGGAGTTTTAGAGAATTATATCATAAATAATTAATTACATTCCACATTTAAACAATGTGGTTACATAAATGATATTATTCATTTTTTCCCATCAACGGAAACATATTTAAAATAAAACATGGATTCTTTCTTGACACTTCCTTGACACTATCATCATATCATGCACCTTTCCCTTGACTTGTGAAAAACATTTCAAAAACATGGGATGAGCATAAAAAGCTCAGTAAGGGATATAAAAGTACAAAAAGAAAACATTAGTCCATGTATGAAATCATACTTTACTCATAAAACATAAGCATTTTAAAATACCTCATCAAATCCTGAATAAATCAAAGAAATCAAAAGGCATAAATGTAACTTGAGGCATTCATAACATTCTTAAATAGGGAGTAACCTCCTTGGTTACGTTTGGAATACCTATCACAGTATATTACCTAAATCTCTTCAGAGAAAACCTTAACGTTTAACTCCTTCACGTTACCCAATGCATTGGAGAGCTATATTGGGCTCACCCGCCCTTAGTTTATCACAGAACCACCCGTCTACATAAAAAATTCCCAAGAACCATAAAATAATCACATCACATAACTTAAGCATAAAGGAAAGATAAAATTCCCACATTTAAATAAAAATATAACCTTTTAAGATATTTAAATAATTAGTCCATTCTAAAAACCATTTTCAAAACCTTCTAAAACATTTAATAAAGAGATTTTTTAATCAAAGTGTCCCATACCACTTTGATGATTTTAACATTTTAAACCATTAATATCCATATAAATAAATCCTTAAAACCATTTTTAAAACATGGATATTAATGAGAAGTATTTATATGAATAAATCATTAAAACATTTAAAACGATATTTTAGTTAAAGGTATTTTACCAAAATGAGAGACACTTGAATAAAATAATTGAGGAATAATATTTAATCAGAACTTTATAATATCATGAGAATAAATGGATTCATGATATAATATTTCAAAGGGCAGTATATACACCATATAAGAGTGAATTGGTGCATAACAACAATGAAGTCTCAATGTAAAATGAGATGAAATCCCTTATCAAGAAGGTATCCTTAAATTAAGGATTAATCAGTCTCAAAATTATGTGCGACAAATATAAATACACCTAATATAAGTGGATATTAATTGTAAAACAATAAAAGGTTATACACACATATTCAAAGGATGACATATTCAATAACTACATGCTGAACCCAAACAAATCGAAATTGGGTTAAAATGTTCCCTTGTTAAATTCAACAGCCTAACAACGTCATTTTAAAATTCATAAAATTAGTTGATGAGAGAGAAAATGGTATCTCATCACTTGGACATAAAATATACATAAATAAGGATATATAAGAACATATCAGAACATAATAGTATGTGAATTAAAAGACATAACAATATAAGTCTTTAAAAAAGAGATGGGTGAAGGGACCCCTTACCGAGTTGGGTAACTTTCGAAACGTACACCCCAAGGAAGAAGGGTCATACAATGAAGATGTAAATACCCATAAATGAAATTATATTACACAAAGATTAGAATAATGGGCAGTACATATACCACTCATTGGAAATGGTGGCAAATGTAGCATAAATCTCACGGGAATAAAAGTGAGATGAAAAATCCCGTACGAAAACTCGCAAGCCTAACGACGCCACTTAAAACTTCCAAAAATGGATTGATGAGATAAAATAGGGTATCTCACCATATTAACATAAAATTTACAAGAATAGTAATATAAAATAACATCCCCCAACATAACAAATATGAGCTTAAAATAAGTGACATAAAGGAGAGTACTTAAAAAGAAAGAGAGAGGTTGGATCTCTTACGAAAATTCGGCAGCCTAACGGTGTCAATAAAAACAACCAAGATGGATTGATGAGAGAAAATAGGATCTCTCATCATATGAACATAAAAATTACAGTAATAGTAATATAAAAGATCATCCCAATCATAAGAAAGACGAGCTTCAAGGAATGACATAAAAGAGTGTACTTTAAAAGAAAGAGAGGGGTAGGTTCCCTTACCTCGTGTCTGACATGACTCGATCGTTCTTTAATCTCCTGAATAATAAAATTTGATCATTTTATAATTTCTTCAGGAACTCCTTTAAATATTATTATTCAGTTCATATCACATATTATAATGTTATAATAATTGGTTAATAAAGTGAGTTCATATCAGACGTTTTTGTCAATGTTCGGTACATGAGTAAAAATTGAACTTGCTAGAAGAGAATTTTCCATGTAGTTATAGGTACATCATATCCAGAATAGTATTGATGTTTTAAATATCATATATATCCAGTATATATTCATTTTATACTATTCCTTAAAATTTGGAGATAAAAAATTAAAAGCACCGTTCATGGAGACGGTAGGTCGTACGTATGCATGAACGCTACTTTCATTTTTTGTCATATGAATGGAATTAAAATAAAATGAGAGAGATATATATTATAATTCCAGAATTATATCCATCATTTAGATGTAATATATTAAATATATATCCATTATATATATGTACTTATAATAGTACATAACATTTGGAGATAAGAAATGAAATGTACAGTTCATGGAGACGGTAAGCCGTACGTACGCATGAAAGCTACTTTCATTTATTTTTTTTTGTATTCAATGGATTTAAATAAACATGATATAAAGGTATACTATAATTCCAGTAGGATATCATATGTAATACCATTAATTCCATCCTTTATACATCCCACATATGGCATTAACGAATCAAATCACTTTGAGGGGGCGGTAGTCCGCACTTCCTAAAATGAAGATATCGTGTTTACCCATAATGGAAACCCTAGAAGTATGCCATAAATGAAAAATACAGAAGATTAAGGAAAACATAAACATATTATATATCATATATAAATATAGTGACATCTTAATGTCCACCTTTGAAGGTGTTAAAATAATATTAAACAATCATCGTTTCGTGAGGCAGTAATTCACGATCCACAGAAACAGTATGTTCTTTAACCATTATACAGAGGTGTGTGAAAGTGTAGCTAGAATTATTCTTAAAAAAACATCCTAGTATATTTAATATACTAGTGTTGTTATAAAAAAAGTAATAAAAAGTGTTTAGGGGATTGGAGAAGCAAAATAAAACAAAAGAACACAAGGGAAGACATTACCTTAAAATCGGGTAACTCTCTTTGATTTGAGCTCAATGGATTCCTTGGAAAGGATTATGCCAAAAGTGAGGCTTCAATGATGAAGATAGGGATGTGGAGAGACAAAATGGGTAGGGGTTGGCCGAGCCAAAGGCTTGAGAGGTGTGGATAAGGTGGTAGAGGTGGGGGCCTTTTATAAGAGGAGAGGAGGGGCACTCATGGAAAGTTATAAAAGGTTACTTTATTATAAAATGATTTTAGGATTTTAAAGGTCCCAAAATTATATATTTCTAATATAAGGTAATCAGAGTTGTAAATACACACATCCAATAGGTTTTTGACATGTTTAGGTCTTAGATTTTACATTATCTATTTATTTTATTTAAGTCGTTAAATAATGAGGTAATTGCCGCATCATCATGGTGTCATAAATAAATTTATTTATTTAAAGTATAAATGTAACACCCCAAGATTTTATAGTGTGTTATTTCTTAAAAATAATTCAATAACTTGCACTACATGCAACACAGAGTTAAATTGCACCATGACTTACCAAAAAAGCCATTCAAAAGAGGTTATGAATAGTATTAACTAAATTTTAAACTTTATATAATCCTTATAATTTTAGAATCCATATTATGAGTTTCTTAGACATAATGCAAGAAAAAATTCATTTTCAGTATTGCACTTTTATCAAATTTTAATAGTGAACCCTTTTTAAATATAATATGTTAAACTTTTTGACTAAATGGGGACATCAAAAATTTAAAATGAAACATCCCAAGATTCTACGGTACGCTTCTCTTTGAATAATGTGATAGCGTGTGTTGTACGAAACTCCGAGTTCTAACACACCATAAAAAATCAAACTAGCTGTTATGAATAGTAATACATAATTTTTGAAATTATATATATTTTAAATTTAAAAATGGACTTCATTTTTGGATTTGGAATATCGAATTTATCCTAAGGTGAAATTTTGGTACTTTTCCGATAACTTTAATATTTTGATGAATAGTGAAAATTATTAAATTTTAATTAAAAACAAATTTTTTAGTCAAAATAATTAATAGTGTTAAATTATGAATTTGAGAGGTTTTAAATTACATTTAGAATATATTTTTACCATTTAGTAAAATTTTGGTCATTGTTCATAATTTCACAATTAAACCGAACAAAAACAAGTATCAATCTTTTGATAGTTATTATATCTTAAAAACACGCTTTTTGTTTTGACAGTGGGAATTAATTTTAAATTAATTTCTGCCACTTCTGTGTTTTGAATTTGGAAAAATGGATTCCATATTTAGAATCAGGATTTTAATATTTTGTAAATAGTTAACTTTTATTTTTAGACAATTTTAATAATTATTGCGGTAAATATTTTATTTACCATGGTTAAGGGTAAATCCAGTAAATAAGGGTTAAAAAATAATATTATAATAATAATAAATTACCCTAAAACGTGTCCTAGCCTTATTGGTTGATACATGTTCGACCATAGGAATCTTTGGGTCGATTTTGGAACCCTATAGAGCCACTTTTAGGTGATAGGGACACTTTATTTTAATGAAGTTAAAATGAATACAAAAATGACAAAATCATATATCTTTTAGAAAAACAATTTTTACATAGGGTTATAAATGTCGTATTTTCGACTATAAGTATTCATTAGAAATATAAAAATATTCCATACATAATTATACTTTATTTATAATTTTTAGACATTAAATAATTTAATTTATTTATGACACAATGATGATGAAGTAATTACATAATTAATGAAAAATTAGAATAATTGATATTATAAATACCCAAATAAATATAATTTGAGACTTTTTATGACTTAAACTAATTTAATAGGTTAATATGACATGTTAGTATTACTTTAATTAACATTTCTAGAAGTAATCATTCTGTTATGATTTTTACAAAAATCAATTATTGAATAGTGTCAAAATTGACATAAAAGAGTTTTTAAAACAAATATTATATTATTAATTGATATTAAATTTTTAAAAATCTATGGTTAGGCCAAGAGACTTATATCATTAAATTTGTATCATTAATGGACCACTTGGTTGGTCTCTTGTATGTATATAGTAAGTTTATTAACTATATAATATAAAAATACCAAGTGACATGGTAAATGTCAAAATAATTAACTAAGAGATAAAACTAAATGATAAGGTTAATATAATGACCCAAACCTGTCTAAATTATATTAGCTAAATGGTTTTAGACCTATCCCCACTTTAAAATTTAAATAATCTACTTTAGAGCCATTAGAAACCAAATATTAATTTATTATAAATTAATATTTCTAGCTTTTCCAAAGGTGCCCCTCACCCCTCTTATAAAAGAGAACTCCTCCTTTTCATTTCATCAGACCATCAAAGCCTTTTGGTTCAGCCAAACTCTGCCCAAATACTCTCCCAACTTCCCTCACTACAACCTAGAGGCCTTAGTTTTATCAGAAAGCCAACCTAAGGATCACTTTTGATCAAATCAAAAGGAAGAACCCGAAGAAGAGGTAATGATTTCACCACCCTTTTCCAAGTTCCTTTCTTCTTCCACTTATTCATCCTTTGTTTTTACCATTCTAAAATAATAAATCCAGTATCATATATATACTGTGATGTTATTATAAATATGGTACAACCATATTCAGTATTCTATCCACCCATTGAATAACATGCCACCATACGTGCGTACGTACGGCTTACCGTCTCCACGTCGTAGTGTAATTGTTATTCAATATATTATTATTTGGATGGGTATAATAATGATGTGTAACTCATGAAAATAATAAATATAAAATGTTAATGATTCTGTATATATGATATACCATCCATTTATATATTATTTTAATATCAAAAGAATGATATTTTCGCTCGTGCGTACGTACGGACTACCGTCTCCACGAACGCGATGAGATTCATTCTCCATCATATCCATTCAAGTATAATTAAAATTTGATGATTTAAAAATGATGTTTAAGGACTTGATATCATTCTGGATATGAATAATATACAACCTATCCATTACAAACATGTCTTATGTAACAAAACAAATAAAATAAAATGAGTAAGTTAACACCCGAAACAACGATAATACTAAGATATTATTAACAAAGCAATGTTAAAAGATCATATATGATATCATACGAATGTATATGATTCTTGTATAATTTAATAATAATTATTTCAAAATTATATCAGAGGTTAACCTACCCCAACCAAGGAAAAGTACAAGGTAAGGGTTATTTCACAATCTCTTCATTATCTGAGGTTGTTTATACGTAATAATCTATTGGGATCTCTTTATCATACACATCCATGTTTCTTAAAAATGTATTTCAAAACATTTTTACTATTTACAAGAATATGGGTCAAAGTCATTTATACCCTTATTTTAATTTTTATAAGTGGTTTATAAAGGAATCTTTCTGTCGTTTTCCAAACAAGGTGCTTTTAACCTTTTCAACAAAATTATGGTAAGAATGTTTTTTTAACATATACGGCGGGTGCAACTATTTTCTGCCGTTATAAAATCGTCGAAGCTTCCCTTACAAGATTATAAGAATATTTTCAACGAAAATGTTTTATTTCATAAATATAATACTCTTAAATGATTTCAAAATAGAATGAAATATTTCTCTAAAAAGATTTTTGATTTCATCTATGTCAACATCCATTGATGGATTTTACGCTTATTTAAAGTTGATTTATTATGATACAAAACTTCTATATTGTATTGAAGGTTTTGTGATATGTTTGACTATGGATGTGCTATTTTTTATACCTTTCATAGTTTATGGTGAAAGTATTGACATTTCGTATGCTAGTTTTAATACGAATGTTTATGTTATGTTTAAAACTTTTCATATGGGAATGCAATGGACATAATATGTGACGGGTGGAGCCTGCTATAGCTCTTCAATGCATCAGTAGGTCTCATGAGACAAACTAGTGTCTTGGCACAGGGCCTTGGCATAATCTTATTTGTAGTCTTGGCACGGGGCCTTGGCTATGTGGTTATGATAGTATGGCATTATGCATTCCATCATTATGATAGTGGTTATTGATATTGCATGTGATTATTCGATTAGTAGAATATCCATGTGAATAAGTAAATGGAATTATTTCATTTTACTTTTTATATACTATGTTGAAGTTCATGTTTAATGTTTATGATTGTTTTTGAAACTTTCCGCTATATTGTTATCCTTACTGGGCATTTGAGCTCACCCCTTTTCTATGTTTTATTTTTCCCAGGATGTGAAGAAGTAAGTTATGAATGACCTGCAGGGATTTTATGTGGGGATATGAGTGTGAAATATGGAGACTATGTTGTTGTTGTAGTTTTTGACTTTATTATGTAATGTAAAACTTTATGAATATATCTAGTGTTTCCAAGGCTACTAAACCAATCGGTCTTTCGAGATTTGATCTTTCTTGTGATCATGCCAATGTTAAGTAATAATGAACCGACTCTGGGTAACTAGGGTCGGGGCGTTACAGTTGGTATCAGAGGAAGTTTAGTACAAACCTTGGAAGCTAGATTTAGATAAACTCTGATTAGAGAACATAGATTTAAGATGGACTTTGAGGATTAGTATAGAAGAACATCCTAGAATTTTGGTATTGTAGAGATTTTGTTAGTTTTCTGAGAAATACATCCCTGTCTGTATACGAGCAGGTAGAGGCGGCTCTGGCACAGATATACCTAGGGGTAAAATCCGAAAACACCGCTTTGAGCTAGACTCGAACGAGAACTGGTGCACGACAACAGGCCTTGCTGCACTCTTGGTTACGAAACTCCCTGGGGATATGCATAGGATAACTCTCATTTTCATTACAAATCATTATGAAGGGTTTATGAGTATATAATTCCTCAAAGGAGACATTTTTATGGATTATATCCACAAACTATTTAATTTATGTTATGTGTTTTACAAGTTTGGGATTAGGTATTGTTATTCATAAACTAATCTAGTGTATGACATTGTTTAGAAATGGCGCCCAGTAGAAGGAATGAGAACTCCAGTAATGCACATGATACAAAGAGAAATAAGGATTATATATTTCATGGCCTTAAGCCAGAATTTATAAGAGAAATAGTCTCGCATGTATTATCATCATATGAAGAAATAATATCATGTGTTGATATGATAAGTAAAGAGTTTACTGAGTCCTATGGCTTTGAAGGGAAGCAAGAGAAGAAAAGGATGGAAGAGAGAAAGATGGATAAAGGGAAGAGGGAAAAGAAGAATTTTCCCATATGTGATAACTGTGGAAAGAAACACCCTGGAACTTTCCTGAAAGGAATGGGAGTTTGTTATAAGTTTGGAGGAAAAGGGCACAAAGTACGTGACTGCAAGGGTAAGAAAATGTTTTCAAATGTACAATGCTTCATTTTCAAAGAGTTTGGACACTATGTGAGCCTATTTCTCAGTCATCATACTATGCCGCAAATGATGCTATTGGATGACAATCATGTTATGATACTACCACAGATTAAGAGAAATGATTAGAGTTCTTATGTTGATTAAGTCATTTGAGTGTTGTATCAACAATGTACTTGTTATAATAATTATGGAGTATATGAGGATTGTACTGCAATACTATTTCATTATGGACTTGAGATTGTGTGGAACAATGAAAAGTGACTCAATAACAGGTTAATTTTTTGGAAAATATATAGTTGAGAGAAACATAAACCATAATATGGTTCTGATATCGAGGTAGTGATTTTAGAATAATACATGATTGTTTTGGATAAATTATATTGGATATTCTTGACTACCTTGAAAATGATTAATGATTTGTATATTCCAGCATTGTTGGGGTTTACAACATTTTTGGATTGAAGGAGTATATCTATTATTCTATAAGGAATAAGGGATCATGAATGTAATCAATAAGGTTTTATGATAATTCAGGATGTTGCAGTGTTTTATAAGAATACATGATGAAGGTGATCACATGTTATTACGCGAAAAAAAGGATCTTCATTGTGTTTACCTTCCTTATAAATTTTGGACTGAAGTATTTTGGATAGTTCTAGTTTGGATTATTTTGGATTGCCATAAAAGGACAACCCGGAGGTCAGGCGGCAACCCGTCGTGTCCGGCAAGGCCGCGAGACTTGAACCCTCAACCGAAGGGCGACAAGGGTGTATCACCTACCACTGACCCATGTGATGTCCTGGTTTGAATAATGTCGTTTTTAATGGTTCTTCTAGATTAATTATAAATTCATTTTTTAACCCTATACGAATAGGATAAATAGATTATTATTTTTAAGTTTTATTATCTTTTAAAGTAAAATATGAGTTTGTGGTAGAACATAGTTAATGGTTGAGACTCTACTTATCAAGTATATATTTTTCTTCTTCTCTTATTCAATGAAGAAATTAATTCTTACACTTTAGTGAAGGGATCTTAAAAAAATGTATTATCCTAATACTATATGTTTTGTTGAACCGATGGTATTTTAAATCATCATAGATTTATGAATTTAAGGACCTCAATTTTACACTTGTCTGTGATTGATGACCTCAATCACTACCTATAAATATTTACGTTTTTGCTCCAGTTATATGTCTTTAATTGCCACCAATGTTCTCCTAATAGAGATCATGATTTGGTGGTGACCCTTTCATTTCTCTTTTCCTCATATTAAGACTAAATTTTAGTAACCCAATTTCTGATGTGGGTTTTCCCACAAAGATATTTTCTATTTTCAACCTTTTATTTTCGAAGAACAATTTCAAATTGTGAGGACGCAATTTATTGAAGTAGGGGAGAATGTAACACCCCAAGATTTCATAGTGTGTTATTTCTTCAAAATAATTCAATAACTTGCACTACACGCAACACAGAGTTCAATCGCACCATGACATACCAAAAAATCCATTCAAAAGAGGTTATGAACAGTATTAACTAGATTTTAAACTTTATACAATCCTTATAATTTTAGAATCCATATTATGAGTTTCTTAGATATAATGAAAGAACAAATTCATTTTCAGTATTGCACTTTTATCAACTTTTAATAGTGAACCCTTTTTAAATACAATATTTTAAACTTTTTGACTAAATGGGGACATCAAAAATTTAAAATGAAACATCCCAAGCTTCTACGGTACGCTTCTCTTTGAATAATGTGATAGCGTGTGTTGTACGCAACACCGAGTTCTAACACACCATAACAAATCAAACTAGGTGTTATGAATAGTAATACCTACTTTTTGAAATTATATATATTTTATATTTAAAAATGGACTTCATTTTTGGATTCGGAATATCGAATTTAGCCTAAGGTGAAATTTTGGTACTTTTCGGATAACTTTAATATTTTGATGAATAGTGAAAATTACTAAATTTTAATTAAAAACCACTTTTTTAATCAAAATAATTAATTGTGATAAATTATGGATTTGAGAGGTTTTAAATTAAATTTTTAACAAATTTTTTCCATTTAATACAATATTTGTCATTGTTCATAATTTCACAATTAAACTGATCATAAACAAGTATCAATCTTTTGATAGTTATTATATCTTAAAAACACGCTTTTTGTTTTGACAGTGGGAAATAATTTTAAATTAATTTCTGCCACTTATGTGTTTTGAATTTGGAAAAATGGATTCAATATTTGGTATCATGATGTTAAAATTGTGTAAATATGTTACTTTTATTTTTAGACAATTTGAATAATTATTGCGGTAAATATTTTATTTACCATGGCTAAGGGTAAATCTGGTAAATAAGGGTTTAAAAATAATATTATAATAATACTAAATTACCATAAAACGTGTCCTAGGCTTATTGGTTGATATATTTTCGACCATAGGAATCTTTGGGTCGATTTTGGGACCCCATGGAGCCACTTTTAGGTGATAGGGACACTTTATTTTAATGAAGTTAAAATGAATACAAAAATGTCACAATCATATATCTTTTAGAAAACCAATTTTTACATAGGGTTATATATGTTGGATTTTCAAATATAAGTATTAATTATAAATATAAAAAGATTTCCTACATAATTATACTTTATTTATAATTTTTAGATATTAAATAATTTAATTTACTTATGACACAATGATGATGAAGTAATTACATAATTAATGAAAAATTAGAATAATTGATATTATAAATACCCAAATAAATATAATTTGAGACATTTTAAGAATTAAAATAATTTCCTAGGTTAATATGAAATGTTAGTATTACTTTAATTAACTTTTCTCGAAGTAATCATTCTTTTATGATTTTTACAAAAATCAATTATTGAATAGTGTCAAAATTGACATAAAAGAGTTTTTAAAACAAATATTATATTATTAATTGATATAAAATTCATAAAAATATAATTTTCGGCCAAGAGACTTATATCATGATATTTTTATCATTAATGGACCACTTGGGGGTCTCTTGGATGTATATAGTAAGTTTATTAACTATATAATATAAAAAACAAAGTGACATGGTAAATGTCAAACAAATTAACTAAGAGTTAAAACTAAAATATAAGGTTAATATATTTACCCAAACCTATCTAAATTCTATTGGTTGAATGTTTTTCCACCTACCCCCACCTTAACATTTAAATAATACACTTTGGAGCCATTATAAACCGAATATGAATTTATTATAAATTAACATTTCTAGCTTTTCCAAAGGTGCCCATCACCCCTCTTATAAAGGGGCACTCCTCATTCTCATTTCTTCACACCTTCAAAGCCTTTTGGTTTGGCCAAACACTGCCCAAATACTCTCCCAACTTCCCTCACTACAACCTAAAGGCCTTAGATTGATCAGAAAGCCATCCTAAGGAGCACCTTTGATCAAATCAAAAGGAAGAACCCAAAGAAGAGGTAATGATTTCACCACCCTTTTCCAAGTTCCTTTCTTCTTCCACTTCTTCTTCCTTTGTTTTTACAATTATAAAATAATAAATCCAGTATCATATATATAATGTCATGTTATTATAAATATGGTACAACCATATTCAGTATTCTATCCACCCTTTGAATAACATGTCACCATACGTGCGTACGTACGGGTTACCGTCTCCACGTCGTGGTGTAATTGTTATTCAATATATTATTATTTGGATGGGTATAATAACGATGTGTAACTCATGTAAATAATAAATATAACATGTTAATGATTCTGTATATATGATATACCATCCATTTATATATTATTTTAATATCAAAAGAATGATATTGTCGCTCGTGCGTACGTACAGATTACCATATCCACGAACGCGATGAGATTCATTCTCCATCATATCCATTCAAGTATAATTATAATTTGATGATTTAAAAATGATGTTTAAGGACTTGATATCATTCTGGATATGAATAATATACAACCTATCCATTACAAACATGGCTTACGTAACAAAACATATAAAGGAAAATGAGTAAGTTAACACCCGAAAAAACGATAATACTAAGATATTATTAACAAAGCAATGTTAAAAGATCATATATGATATCATATGAATGTATATGATTCTTGTATAATTTAATAACAATTATTTCAATATTATACAGGAGGTTAACCTACCCCAACCATGTAAAATTACTAGGTAAGGGTTATTTCATAATCTATTCATTATCTGAGGTTGTTTATACGTAATAATCTACTGGGATCCCTTTATCATCCACATCCATGTTTCTTAAAAATGTATTTCAAAACATTTTTACTATTTACAATAATATGGGTTAAAGTCATTTATACCCTTGTTTGAATTTTTATAAGTGGTTTATAATGGAATCTTTCCGTCGTTTTCCAAACAAGGTGCTTTTAACGTTTTTGACAAAATTAAGGTAAGAATGTTTTTTAACTTATACGGTAGGTGCGACTATATTCTGCCGTTATAAAATCGTCAAAACATACCTTACAAGATTATAAGAATATTTTCAATGAAAATTTTTTATTTCATAAATATAAGACTCTTAAATGATTTCAAAATAGAAAGGGATATTTCTCTAAAACAATTTTTGATTTCATCTATGTCAATATCCTTTGATGGATTTTACACTTATTTGAAGTTGATTTATTATGATACAAAACTTCTATATTGTATTGATGGTTTTGTGATATGCTTGATTGTGGATGTGCTATTTTTTATACCGTTCATAGTTTATGATGAAAGTATTGATATTTCGTATGCTAGTTTTAATACGAATGTTTATGTTATGTTTAAACCATTTCATATGGGAATTCATTGGACTGAATATGTAACGGGTGGAGCCCGCTATAGCTCCTCGATGCATCGGTAGGTCTCATGAGACGAACTAGTTTCATGGCACAAGGCCTTGGCAAAATCTTATTTGCAGTCTTGGAATGAGGCCTTGGATATGTGGTTATGATAGTCTGGAATTTTGCATTCCATCATTATGAAAGTGGTTATTGATATTGCAGGTGATCATTCGATTAGTAGAATATCCATGTGAATAAGTAAATGGCATTATTTCATTTTACATTTTCCATACTATGTTGAAGTTCATGTTTAAAATGATTTTGTTTTAGTAATGCATTGCCTTAAATGTTTATGCTTATTTTTGAAAGTTTCCGCTATATTGTTATCCTTACTGGGGATTTGAGCTCACCCCTTTTCTATATTTTATTTTTCCCAGGATGTGAAGAAGTGAGTTATGAATGACCTGCAAGGATTTTATGTGGGGATATGAGTGTGTAATATGGAGACTATGTTGTTGTAGTAGTTTTTCACTTTATTATGTAATGTAAAACTTTATGAATATATCTAGTGTTTCCAAGGCTACTAAACCAATCGGTCTTTTGAGATTTGATCTTTCTTGTGATCATGCCAATGTTATGTAATAATGCACCGACTCTGGGTAACTGGGGTAGGGGCGTTACAATAAAAATTATAAAACAAATATAATTATGTAAGAAATCTTTTTATCTTTCTAATGAATATTTATAGTCAAATATATGACTTGTATAACCCCATTTAAAAATTGTTTTAGTAAAACAACTCATGTTTGTGACATTTTTATTTTAACTTTAAATAAAATGTAATTTATGTAATTTTCCAACAAAAGTGGCTCCATGGGGTCCCCAAGTTGACCCATGGATTTTCTTGGTCAGCCATGACACATCCAATGAGGTTAGGACATGTATCTAGGCCATTTCATATTATTAAAATATTACTTTTACCTTAAATTACACTAATTACCTTTAATATTGATTAATAAAACTTAAAAGTTACTATTCAGAAAAAATTATTTTAATCTCATTTAACCACATTTTACTTCTTAATGACAACCATGTATGTTGGATTTTTGAAAATCAAATCACAGAAGTGAAAAAGTTTCATTTAAACGAAAAATCAGTTTCTTTAACTACCACTTAGTGGTTTCACTATTCATCTAAAATTGAAGTTTTTCAGAAAAATACCAAAATTTCACCCTAAGCTATATTTGATATTCTGAATTCAAAAATGATTTATATTTTCCAAAATTAAAAACATATAAGTTTAATTAATTAATTTAATAATTAATCCTCGCTGTCAAAACAAATAGCGTGTTTTTAAGAAACAATATCAATTAAAAGATTGCCACAAGTTTAAGTCCAATTTCAAAGTGAAATTAATTCCAATGACCACTATTGGATTAAATGGTAAAAATATATTCTAATTTCACTTTAAAAACAATTCAAAAGATAATATAATCATATAAATAAATTAGATTAAAAAGTGGTTTTGAATTAAAATACAACATTTTTCACTATTCATTAAAAAATGAACTTTATCAGAAAAATACCAAAAATTTACACAAAATAAATTTTGATGTCCCGATTCTAAAGAAGAATTCTATTTTGTCAAATATAACACATAAAATTTACTGAAAGTGGATTTAAAATAGGTTCTCCATTAAAAGGAAGTTAATTGACCTTTAGAATGTTTACGCTTAAAATTGGATTCATTCGCATTTTAAATCCTCTAACATTTATTGTAAAAAGTAGAAATATTTGACAAACATATACAATCATTTTGTAGTTAGTTCTGTTCATTCCCACCATTACAACGGTTAGGTTTTAAGTAAAATTTAAAATAATATTATTTTATTATTAGAGTGCAACGTAAGATTCCCAAAAAACTCGTTGTTGCGTATTGGGTACTTCATTGAGCATAGCGTCCCCTTTAAAGTAATATTAATATTTTATTCACAAATATGGATAAATTTGAAAATGACATATTCTTTATTTACCTGGGGTGCTACATCCTTCCACCCTTTTTGGGAATTGCATCCTCACAATTTTATAATTGGTCTTGGAAACTTCATTGAAAATCCCACATCAGAACAAGAGTCAGTAAAACAATCACTTTAAAATAAAGAAAGAGAAGTATAAAGGTCACCCGAGTTAACCCATACTAGGATTCCATGTAGGAAAACATGGATATGGAGGAAAAAACAAAGGGTCATGTTCTGAGGGAGAGTGATAGTAAACATGTCTCGGAGAAAGTTAACTATAAGAAAATTACAAACTTGTGATGTGTTAAACGATATTCGATTCCCCAGTAAGAAAAGTTAACAGACAACATTTTTGTTTTAAGTTAGTCTTCATTGATTAATTTATTTTTGAGCTTAACTAAATCATAATGAAACATACTTACTTGTCACGTAGACTTTCAACTTTTACTAGATTCCTTAATCAAAATCTTATTTTCTCCAAAAAACGAGTATTTAGGAGGACTTGTTCGCATTAAGAGTACTATAATCAACTTCATGAGAATAAACTAATCCATAAAAGAGAAATATATATTTCCCATGTCTTTAGACAAAAATAAAAACCAAAATTGTTAGTATGAGATCAGATAATCCACAAAATTATAATCCTTTATAAAAAGAAAATCTATTCTTAATCTCCAAAATTTGTCCAAAAAAAACCAAAGTTCAATGAAGACCATTCGATAAACAATTGTCCATAAAATTATTCAGAGTAAACCAAACTAAGATTGAAACCCAAATATTTTAAGGATTTAATCACATAGTCTTCCAAGGTACAAATTAACTTTTCTCTCCAAATAACATAAGTAGCTCTTAAATTCTCATATTCAAAAGTAATTAACCTAATCACATATCCTCCATGATAGGTTAATCATTTCCATTGATAACCCAAAATCAACTTAATCGTGATTCCTAAAATCATCTAACTAAAAAGAATTAGTCAAACTAACCAGGGAATTCACGTAGTCCTGTGGTAGGCGATAAATACCAGTTGCACTTTGGTTGTCGGTTCGATTCTCGCAACTTTGTCTGACAGGACGAGTTATCACATGGTCTGCGTGTTGTCCTTTTTCCAAAACTATATAATTCATAAAACATTCCCCAAAATGAGATAAAATCTTTAAAAATAATCATAACATATTTTAACCTCATGTTTATCTCATGCCTTTTATTTTCCATCATAACATATAATAACCCATAATTACCTCAAATATAAGGATCATATAAACCCTAATGGTTACCTTTATAATTATTACCTGAACTTCCACATCGATTGGTCATCTCATACATGATGCATTACATAACATAACAAGGTTCATGTGGTTGATCATGACTCCTTTATAGTTGGTTTAGAACAACCATGAGTTTCCTCATTGAATCCCCCATTTCATCCAATCTCTTAATCAGAGAACTACAACAGTTTCCTTCAAACCTATTGTCACTTGGGTGCCTGCTAGATGCATCCATTCACTAAAAACAGAAATGTCAGTGTGAGTATATCAACAAAACCGTCATGTACTAAAGAGTAAGATAAACACTAAGATATACTTACTCATTCACATTATCTAAAACTAGGACTCTTTCTGAAATCCTAACCATTATGGTAATGTCACTTATGCCTAGAGAATACCCTAACCTCTAATGTTATCTTAACCGACCTCTGATACCAACTATAAGGCCCCGACCTTAAACATTACTTAATATTGAATTAAATGAATAATTCATATTGAGGATCCTTTTAGGTTTAGAGTTTTAGAGAATTAGATCATAAATCATGAATTACATTCCACATTTAAACAAAGTGGTTACATAAATGATAGTATTCATTTTTTTCCCATCAACAGAAACATATTTAAAATAAAACATGGAATCTTTCTTGACACTTCGTTGACACTATCATCATATCATAAACCTTTCCCTTGACCTGTGAAAAACAGTTCAAAAACTTGGGATGAGCATAAAAAGCTCAGTAAGGGATATAAAAGTACGAAAAGAAAACATTAGTCCATGTATGAAATCATACTTTACTCATAAAACATAAGAATTTTAACATACCTTATCAAATCATGAATAAATCATATAAATCATAAGGCATAAAGGTATCTTGAGGCATTCATAACATTCTTACATAGGGAGTAACTCTCTTGGTTACGTTTGGAATACCCATCAGAGTATATTCCCTAAATCTCTTCGGAGAAACCTTAACTTTTAACTCATTCGCGTTACCCAAAGCATTGGAGAGCTATATCGGGCTCACCTGCCCTTATATTATCACGGAACCACCTGTCTTAATAAACAATGCCCAAGAACCATAACATAATCACATCACATAACATAAGCATAAAGGAAAGATAACATTCCCACATTTCAATAACAATAGAACCTTTTAAGATATTTAAATAATGAATCCATTCTAAAAACCATTTTCAAAACCATTTAAAACATTTAATAAAGAGATTTTGGAATCAAAGTTTCCCATACTACATTGTCGATTTTAACATTTTAAACCATTAATATCCATATAAATAAATCCTTAAAACCATATTGAAAACATGGATATTAATGAGAAATATTTATAAGAATAAATCATTAAAACATTTAAAATGATATTTTAGTTAAAAAGATTTTAACAAAATGAGAGAAACTTGAATACAATAATTGAGGAATAATATTTAATCAGAACTTTATAATATCATGAGAATAAATGGATTCATGATATAATATTCCAAAGAGAAGTATATACACCATATAAGAGTGAATTATTGTATAAAAAAATGATGACTCAATGTAAAATGAGATGAAATCCCTTATCAAGAAGGTATCCTTAAATTAAGGATAAATCAGTCTCAAAATTATGTGCGAAAAATATAAATACACAAAATCTAAGTGGATATTAGGTGTAAAAAAATAAAAGGCCATTCACACATATTCAAAGTATGACATATTCAATAACTACATGTTGAACCCAAATAAATCGAAATTGGGTTAAAATGTTCCCTTGGTAAAATTTGACAGCCTAACGACGTCACTTTAAAATTCATAAAATTAGTTGATAAGAGAAAAAATGGTATCTCATCACTTGAAAATAAAATTTACCTAAATAAGGATATATAAGAACATATCCCAACATAATAGTATGTGAATTAAAAGACATAAAAAAAGAAGTCTTTTAAAAATAGGAGGGTGAAAGGTCCCCTTACCGAGTTGGGTAACTTTCGAAACGTACACCTCATGGAAGAAGGGTCATACAATGAAGATGTAAATACCCATAAATGAAAGTATATTACAAAAATATTATAATAATTGGATTTACATATACCACTCAAAGTAAATTGTGGCAAATGTAGCATAAATCTCACGGGAATAAAAGTGAGATGAAAAATCGCTTACGAAAACTCAGCAGCCTAACAACGCCACTTAAAACATCCAAAAATGGATTGATGAGATCAAATAGGGTCTCTCTCCATATTAAAATAAAATTTATAGGAAGATGAATATAAAACAACATCCCCCCTACATAACAAAGAGGAGCATAAAAGAAGTGACATAAAGGAGAGTACTTAAAAAGAAAGAGAGAGGTTGGATCTCTTACGAAAATTCGGCAGCCTAACGGTGCCAATCAAAACCTTCAAAATGTATTGATGAGAGAAAATAGGGTCTCTCATCATATGAAAATAAAAATTACAGTAAGAGTAATATAAAAGAACATCCCAATCACAAGAAAGATGAGATTAAAAGGAATGACATAAAAGAGTGTACTTTAAAAGAAAGAGAGGGGTAGGTTCCCTTACCTCATGTCCGACATGACTCGATCGTTCTTTAATATCCTGAATAATAATATTTGGTCAATTTATAATTTCTTAATGACCTACTTTAAATATTATTATTCGGTTCATATCACATATTATAATGTTATAATAATTGGTTAATAAAGTGAGTTCATATGAGATGTTTTTGTCGAGGTTCAGTACATGAGTAAAAATTGACCTTGTTGGAAGTGAATTTTCCATGTAGTTATAGGTACATAATATACAGAATATTATTGATGTTTTAAATATCATATATATCCAGTATATATTAATTTTATACTATTCCATAGCATTTGGAGTTAAAAAATTAAAAGCACCGTTCATGGAGACGGTAGGCCGTACGTACGCATGAACACTACTTTCATTTTTTGTCATATTAATGGAATTAAAATAAAATGAGATATATATATATATTATAATTCCATAATGATATCCATCATTTAGATGTAATATATTACATATATATCTATTATATATATGTACTTATAATAGTACATAACATTTAGAGATAAGAAATGAAATGTACCGTTCATGGAGACGGTAAGTCGTATGTACGCATGAACACTGCTTTCATTTTTTTTGTATTAAATGGAATGAAATAATAATGATATATATGTATATTATAATTAAAGTAGGATATCATATTTAATACCATGAATTCCATCCTTTATACGTCCCACATATGGCATTAACGATTCAAATCATTTTAAGGGGGCGGTAGTCCGCACTTCCAAAAATGAAGATATCACGTTTACCCATAATGGAAACCATAAAGGTATGCCATAAATGAAAACTACAGAAGATTGAGGAAAACATAAACATATTATATATCATATATAAATATAGTGACAACTTAATGGCCACCTTTGAATGTGTTAAAAGAATATTAAACAATCATAGTTTCGTGAGGCAGTAATTCGCCATCCACAGAAACAGTATGTTATTTAACCATTAGACAGAGGTTTGTGAAAGTTTAGCATGAATAATTCTTATAAAAACATCCTAGTATATTTATTATACTGGTGTTTTTACAGAAAATGGTATTAAAAAGAGTTTAGGTGTTTGGAGAAGCAAAATAAAACAAAAGAACACAAGGGAAGACATTACCTTTAAATCGGGTAACTCTCTTTGATTTGAGCTCAAAGGATTCATTGGAAAGGATTATGCCCAAAGTGAGGATTCAATGATGAAGATAGTTATGTGGAGAAACAAAATTTGAAGGGGTTGGCTGAGCCAAAGGCTTGAGAGGTGTGGGTAAGGTGGAAGAGGTGGGGGCCTTTTATAAGAGGAGAGGAGGGGAATTCATAGAGTGTTATAAAAGAATACTCTATTATAAAATTCTTTTCGGATTTTAAAGGTCCCAAAATTATATATTTCGAGGATAAGATTATAAGAGTTATAAATACACCCATCCAATAGGTTTTTGACATGTTTAGGTCTTATATTTTACATTATAATTTCATTTTATTTAAATCGTTAAATAACGAGGTAATCGCTGCATCATCATGGTGTCATAAATAAATTAATTAATTTAATGTCTAAAAATTATAAAAAAAACTATAATTATGTAGGAAATCGTTTTAGTTTTATAATGAATATTTATAGTCAAACATATTAATTTTATAACCCCATTTGAAAATTGTTTTAGTAAAACAACTCATGTTTGTGACATTTTTATTTTAACTTTAAATGAAAAGTTATTTATGTCATTTCCATACCAAAGTGGCTCCATGGGGTCCCCAAGATAACCCATGGATTTTCTAGGTCTTCCATGACACATACAATAAGGGAAGGACATGTGTCTAGGTCATTTCATATTATTAAAATATTAATTTTACCTTAAATTACCCTAATTACCTTTAATCGCGATTAATAAAACTTAAAAGTTACTATTCACCAAAGATTATTTTAATCTCATTTAACAACATTTTACTTCTTAATGAAAACCATGTATGTCGGATTTTTGAAAATCAAATCACAGAAGTGGAAAAGTTTCATTAAAATGAAAAATCCGTTTCTTTAACTACCACTTAGTGGTTTCACTGTTCATCAAAAATTGAAGTTTTTTAGAAAAATACCAAAAAATCACCCTAAGATATATTTGATATTCCAAATTGAAAAATTATGTCTATTTTTCAAAATTCCAAACATATAAGTTGAATTAATTAATTTAATAATTAATTCCCGCTGTCAAAACAAATAGCGTGTTTTTAAGAAACAATATCTTTTAAAAGATTATCACGAGTTTAAGTCCAATTTCAAAGTGAAATTAAATCCAATGACCACTATTGGATTAAATGGTAAAAATATATTCTAGTTTCAATTTAAAAACAATTATTAAGATAATCTAATCATATAAATCAATTAGATTAAAAAGAGGTTGTGAATTAAAATACAACATTTTTCACTATTCATTAAAAAAATGAACTTTATTGGAAAAATAACAAAAATTTACACAAAGTGAATTTTGATGTCCCGATTCTAAAGAAGAATTTTATTTTGTCAAATATAACACAAAAAATTTAAAAAATTGGATTTAAAATAAGTTCGCCATCAAAAGGCGGTTAATCAACCTTTAAAATGTTTACGCTTAAAATTGGATTCATTCGCATTTTAAATCCTCTATCATTTATTGTATAATGTAAAAATATATGACAAAAATATATAATCATTTTTTAGTTAGTTATATTCATTCCTGCCATTACAACGGCTAGGCGTTAACTACCATTTAAAATAACATTATTTTATTATTAGAGTGCAACGTAAGATTCCCAAGAAACTCGTTGTTGCGTATTGGGTACGCCATCGAGCATAGCATCCCCTTTAAAGTAATATTAATATTTTATTCAAAAATATGGATAAATGTGAAAATTTCATATTCTTTATTTACCTGGGGTGTTACAATTACGATCTAATGGTACTTGGTTATTGTGGGATGTTAGGGATTACCTCCGTCGGATCCAGTGTTACTTGATTATTATGGGCTTCTTGGGATTAACTCTTTGGGATCTAGTGGTACTTAATGATTATGGGATGAATGAGGATAAATCCCTTGTATCTAGTTATATTATTGGATTTTAGGTATTACCTCCCTAGGATCTAGAGATTCTTTATGATGATGGGATGTCAAAGATTACCTCCCTATAATCTAAAGATTTTTTATGTTTATGTGATTCCTAGGATTACCTTATAACATCTTTAAGTATGATTTTACTTGGGATTTATTTTAATGGGAGACATATATAATTGGTTGAAAAGGTATGTTCAATATTAGGAATCACCATAGATACTAAGGATCAGTGGTGGTTTATATATTATATTCCTCACATTTTATTATACAAATATTCTTGTGATATACTCAGACTAGATATGTTTATATATATCCTAAGTGGTGGACTTATGAGTTCTACTCACACCCTACTCTTCCTACCATTATTACCTAAGAAGACTTAATGGTCCTTTGAAAGGAAAAGTGAATGAACCCTTTGACTCATGTTTGATATGTTAACTAATGTGTTGCATGTGAGATCAAATTAGGCATAGAATCAGAGATATTTTTTTAATCTTTCAAAAATTTGTAAATTTTAATCATTTTTTAATTTTGGTATATATGAACCACCCATTGGGGATCAATTTTATATTTACAATTTTCCAGAAATTATATAGATTCATTTAATATCTTATGGGGCTTGTTTATTGATTATAACTTTTAATGTATGTTCCCCTTATTAATCTCATTTATGATATTGTTATGAGTTTTTGTGTTTCTATACTCTGATGTGAGGGTATAGTATCCACAAAATTCCACCATAGACCCTTGTTTCTGATCATTAGATTATATTATATGAGGAGGTAGACCTGAGGACATCTGACAACACTGATTCATTTTCAGTTAAGTAATTCCGGTCTGGGTCATCACATTAAAAAAATAAAAATTAAGAACCAGTATCATCTACCTTGTATGAATTATATTTTTGATTAACATAAAGGGAATTGATATATATTGATGGTTGATATTTATTCAAGATACCATTAATTATGGGCTAAGATAGAATATATACATAATACAACCTTTTACACAATATATGGACACTATGAATTTATAGTGATTAAATTAATACTTACAAATTACCATGTTATCATTATAGATAAGATAAATAGAGTCTATAGAGATTCCCTTGAATATTATATGATAGAATTTATCAGTGATATTCTCATATATTATAAGAGAAATAAATATCATGAAGGTAATCATTGGATTGATCTCAAAACCTTATGTGTAGATATTTGTATGACAAATTAAAAAATATTGTATTTTAGCTATTCATATTTATACTTCTTGGGTCGTATAATCACAATAGAAGGTATATATATATATATATCATTTAAATTAAAATGTGATTGAATAATTTAAAATACCAAAATATATAATAGAGATCCATATTTTTATTCTATTAGATAGATATTATCAATGCTTTATGAGAAATATTTCATGATTTTTAGGTTCACTAACCAGGTTAATAGTAAGGGTGTGATGTTCATCTAGATCAAATAATGTGAAATGATTGTTCACTGCACTTATGCCTAAACTAATCTATAGTAAATAAGGTTTATGATATACATTGATGCATATAATATGTTCATGTTTCGTGTCTTTATGAAAAATGAAAAGAATATATCTTATGCCTTGTGTCAATTAAAGGCCCTCAAGAAAAATTAACTAATGTATAATTTGGAGTTAGATATGATAACATTTTTAGTTAGGATTTGGATTAATATTTATCACAAATGGGTGAGACAAATTATTACCTAAACATGTGCCTATTATGAGTGAAATTATTGGTTTCTTAATCTTACCCAAGATAGTAAGGATGAAATCTCTTTTAAAATTATATCATGATTAATGACTATCTTACGGATACACTTAAATATTTCAATTATTGAGTGAAATTTATGTTGGTGAGGACATAATTTATTTTAGGGGGAATTACATTACATACTTGGTTTTTGGACACATTTTCCTTAAACGATATTTCTATAAATATAAAATATGTTTCTCTATTATTTCAACAGAATTGAACTTGATTAGAAAATAAATCATACAAGATACGAATCAAAATAAAAACACTTTATTAAATCCTAAAAGATCATTAAAACAAATTTTCATGAAACTATGTACTACATATCCTTAAATATTACATACCATTGATGACTCCATCACTTAAAATTGTATAAATTAATATGGTGTAAGAAATAGAAAATAATATTGTATTTACAACTAGGAAATCCCCCAGTCATCTTCAACCTTGGGGACCACTATTAGTGAAGCTAAATATACAATGAGAAAGAACATCATTTGAGGTGAATTTATCTTAAAAAATCCAAAATAAAAACTATAAGATTGAGTTGTTATATTTTTGAGGATAGAATGTGATGAATTTTTAAAGTGTATACAGTTATTGGGTATAATAAAACTAAATATGTTACCAATATGGTATTATTGATATGTAGTTAATATACATAGAGACTATTTAGTTGTCAAAAACTATGAATTTCATTTTTAATAGTATATTTCAAATGAAATAAATAATTTTATAATAGAATTAAAAATACTATTTCATTTATTAAAATAACACTAATTAAAAAAGAAAATATTTTTATGAATTACGTTTTTAATTTAATTTATTGCTTTTAAAAAATGATATTAATAAAATGAATTGATAAAAATAAATGAATTATTAGTAAAATAAATTAATAGAATCCAAGAAATATTTAAGTAACTATGAGTAATTATAATTTAATTATTCATCGCTAAACAAAAATATTTTTAAAGAAATTTTGTTTTTAATATATATTTTATTTTTTATTCAAAAGATAAATTTAAGAATTTTAGAGTATTAAATTTAATGAATTTTATTATTTATATATAAAAAAGTAATAAATCTTCATTCATTTATTTTTAATAAGTTAGTAACAAAGAGAAAATAATATCAACTTTAAAAGGAATGTTTTTCGAAGAATTGTTTTTAGATATGTATTGTTTTTTTATTATAGTAAATTAAACCAATAAAAATTAAAGAATAATTTTAAAAAAATTAATTATTTATATATCTATTAATAAATAACAGATTATATAAATACAATTTCTTGGTAAGGAATAAGAATAAATTCGTTTTTATAATTAAAAATATAATTTTCTAATAATTGTTTCTGCATTATGTGTTCATGTATTAAAATTATTTTTTATCAGTTTTTGAAATAGATTATCACAAAAATTGATTTCATATTTTGAATCATAATTTCCAAATTATCTAATATTTTCTATTTAATTTTTTAGGCATAAAAATAATTTATTGAAGTAAAAATAGAACGTCCATATTAAAGGTAAAATATGATAAAATTGTTAAATTAAGGGCTAACATCCTTAAATATCCCAAAACAATTATCTCAAAATGTGGGTATGCTGGAATTATGATCCAAACTTGATATTATATTAATTATTTCCCCTTTTTTATCCAATTTATATGATAAATTAAATTCCATATTTATTTAGTAATGGGAATTTGTAAATATGTCACTCAACTCCCCAAATAATTGGTACCTCATCTACCAATGAAATTACATTCCATTCCTTTGGTTTCGTATTGAATCCATGCCCAAATTCTCTCCTAAAAAATTCTATATCATTTTTGATAACCAATTTTAATGAAAAGGATTCTCAAATCCATTATTTTCAAGTGGATTTCAAAGAGTGTATTTAAGGATTCAATGAGGTTAGAGCATGTCACAGAGAGTAGGAATCCATGGTATGGTTTTTCTTAAGTCAATTTCCTTTCGTTGAGTTATAATTAGTTTCATGAAACATTATTATTATATGTTAAGTATATTATAATTTATGATTTTATTATATTTTACTTCCTCTTTTGTTTTAAGTGATTTTTATTTCCTTCTCAAAATCTCATTTTCTATTGATTTTGATGCCATAAAATATGACATTGTTTGGGATTATTTTCTAATATCACTTGGATATCAATATTTTATATGTTTAGATTATGATTTGGGAAATATGTATGTATGTTCTCTATAAAAACCCATATATTTTCTTCTTCTTCTATTATTCTTGGTTTTGACATGTCTTCTTACTATTTGACCTCCCTTTGGTTCAGAACTCAACCAAAAGGTTTCTTGTTAGTGGATCTAACCTTATCTAAAATTTTCATACAATAATTTTTCTCATCCATGATCATATTATTTATATTATCTTATATATATATTTATTTATACTTCTATTATTTATTATGTTTATTTTATATTGACTTTTACTATCTTTAAAAAAGTGTAAAATGAATATTTTTTAACATTTTATGCTCGAGACATTTTCTATGAACTTTGATTTTTTTTAAAAAAAATTAATCAAGGAATATTTTATAATGATTCCTTTATGATATCTTTCCCACTATGTTCATTGGTTTTATATATAAATATTCATTTCCATATTTTCATGGTTTTCCAAAGTAATTTTTATTCTTATTATTAAATAAATTATTAACCTTGAAATAAACTTTTGAAAAATATAGATGATATTTATTCTTCTTTTTCAATATAATTTTCTCATTCTATTAGAATTTTATTAAACTAAATTGATGTTATTTAACATTTTGTTTGATTCACTAGGGATATTATCTAATTATATTGTCCACATTATTTCTCTTTATGGATTATGATTCTGTTTTGTGGATATCTTATTAAAACCCATTTATTTCTCATGAGTTAATTATGTTATGATGGGATTATGGTTTTTTTCTTCTTTATGAAGAAAACATATATGTTCTTTCATTATGTGATCGGTGGGTTTCATATAGACCATGAATGAATTAGGTAGAGTTTTATATCTCATGATATAATGATGTCAGAGTTGAACCTAATTTTTTCATCACTTTCAATATTTTTCAAATGGAAATGATTATTTTTCACAATTCTATTAGTGTACTTGATCATAGATTTATAATTCTATGTTTGGACAAGATTTCATTTTAATAATTCTATTTTTGGACATGATTTAAAATTTAAAAAATTATGTGTGGACCAGATTATGATTATATTTGTCCACAATGATATGATTTACTATGTTTATACTCGCTCCATTGTTATATGTTATACCACTTACCTATGTTATGCTCCATGAATTATGATTATTATCTCATGTATCTGCATTATTATGCCATAGAATATGTATGATCTTTTGATTTTATATGTTATTATATCTTTACATAAGGAAATTTAATATGATTCTATGTTTTTTAATCATACATTTCTTTCATGTTATTTTTTTCTCATATTTTTATGATTTATCCCATTGTGACTTATTGTTAAGTTTATTTAACTTATAGAACATTTTAGCTCACTCCTTCTCAGGTTTCCCATTTCTATAGGGAAATAAGAGCATGATTACTTTTATAATAAATTAATCGATAGTATATTTTGTGGGATATGTAGAATAAATAATCTGTTATAATACAATTATACAACTAATCCCCAAAACACTTAACCTTTGGCTTCTGGGATTGCGAGTTTATTAATGACATGTAATTTTTATATTATTAAAATGATGTAATATATATATATATATCCCTCTGTGTGTGTGTTTGTTATGCTTAGGTCATCTCAATATCTCATCAATAATAGATAGAAATATTATTAATAACATATAAATAGAATCAAGGGAAAATATAAAAAGATTTTTTATGAGATATTTATTAAACAATAATCTTGATTAAGAAATGATAGTGTAAAACAAGAACTCTTATCTTGCTCTTTGAGTTGTCTCATTTAGATTGACTCTAAAGCATTAAAATAAGGTAATTTTGGTTTGACCATAAACTTATTATCTTATAAATTTTATTTTATAGAGTTATTTATTTTTAATATTTATAAACAACCTATTATATATTTGTTTTTTAAAGGTTATAATTTCCCTATTGTAGAAAATATTCGATGGTATTTTCTTATATATTCAATTATTATGGGTTAAAATTTAAATTTGAAGTGGGAAGTTCCTCAAAAATGGTAAATGGAATAAATTATTGAGACATAGTCATCTAAATATTGATTAATATAATTTGTTTGTTATTAATTTATAAATCATTTTGACATTACATTCCATTCAAAGTAAATTTGGTATTTAATCGTATAATTTGACTTCACAAATGTATAAATAACTTTGGAATTCAAATTTAAATCATCAAATAATTTAATAACTATATATTTTAACTTATAAAACCATGAATCTCTATAATTTATCCAAACCTTTTAAAAATAAATATTTTAAAACCATATTTTTTGACATTTCACCTCCTTTCATAAGCATTGTGATGACACTGCATAAGTATTTTGAATAATTATCCTATTATTTAATTTCAAAAATAAATTATCAACAAAAATATTATTTATTATTCCTAAATATTATCATAAAAACTATTCATACAATTATTTTTTCCCATTTATATCAAGATAACATTTTTAAAATAATTTTTTTTGACTTCTCCTACCCCGTGCAAGCACTTTGTAAGCATTTGGATAGTTAAAAAATTATCTATTTTTAAAATTCCTGAATATATATCAACATAATTTATTATTCGTCATTTTATATATTAAGGTTCACAATCACCTTACCCATTTACATTATTCTCATTTTATCCATCAATTTTGACTTTTCTTATATTGCGTAAGTACTATATCATTTTCTATAAATGTTTTTCAAATTTATCTTGAAAAATAAATTAATTTATATTAACTAAATAATATTTTATATTATATTTTTAGTAAAATATCATTTAATATATGTTACATATTTGTATATTATATTTTATATCATTTTACTTAAAAGTATAATAATAATTAGACTTCCTCTTAAACTCAAATTTTTATTTTAAAAGGGGTTTAAGCAAGTCAGTCAACCTATAAAAACTTCTAATTCATACAATAACCTAATAAATTTATTTTTGGTATTTTAAGTATTTTTATAGATTAATATATTTCTTAAGTGTTTTATTACATTATAAAAAGATATTTAATAAAATATTATAATGTTCAATTTGAACATAGATAATTATTTTTTAATTAAAAATTTTACTTACCTATAATAAATTATAATTTAGATGTTAATACTTTAAATTATAATGGTTTATACCTATAAATTTCAATTAAATTCCACATATTTCGCAATTTTTTTGAAATATTTTAGATATTTATAAATAAATTTGTAACTGAATTAAATTTTAATTAGAAATATTTTTTTAAATGAATAAAAATTATAATATACCACTAAATACACAACCACATTAAATTTTAATATTTAATTTTAAAAAAAAATCCTTTAAAACATTAAAAAAATAAATTGAAATAAAAATATAATTTATAAAATTTTATCATAATTATTAATAACAATTGTTAATATACATCAAATTTACAATTTACTATCACATGTAATTATTTATATGTTTTTCAATAAAGTACCATCCAATTAATTTTGGAATGAATATTTAAAATATATTAATCATTTTATTAATATAAATCTATATTTATTACATAATAAATTTCAAAATAGATACACATTATTTATTAAAATAATATATTTTTTCAAACAACAGATATTTCTTCTCCAAAGGAAAAGCCATATTATTGTTTCATACCTTGATAAAATTTCTTTTTAAAGTACAATAATAATAATAAATATCAATATAATCCATATAACTAATGTAGATTTACATTTATAAAATATATAATAATTAATAATTCATTAAATATTTTAAATTAATAACGATGTTAAAGAAATATGTTTATCCTTTAAATAAAAAAACAATAATTCCATGTAATGAGCATAATAATTTAAAATATATACTATGTATCTTATATACCATTTATCATCAGTCATAAAATTAAATACTCATCTATAAATTTTAAAATAAATATTCCATGAATAAAAATAAATTCATAACATGAATATTAATAAACAAAATATGTTATATTATTAGGAATAATTTTGTTCCCACACTCCCTCTTTCTATTCTGTTTTAACAATGATATCTGAAATTCCTTTCAATACTAATAGATTTAACTATTTATCAGTTAAATCCATCATGAAATTTTTGTCTAAACCAATGAAAATTATAATAATTGAGGAAGAGGGATGAGGACAAGAAAGGGGTAGGTTTACATTGATTTGGAAAGCCAAAACTCTTTAATATTCCATGGGAGAATGAAATAATAGTGTGGTATAATGAGATCCTAGGGAATCTATCATTATGTGTTTTCCAACTCAGAAAAATTTATTCCTAATGGAACCAATTTTTTTAAAAAAATATTTTAGATAAAAAGTATAAAATTCCCTAAATTTAAAAAAAAACACATTGGGCTCTATTTGGAACCCAGTGGACCCCAAAAATCCATTATATGTACCACAATTGAGCTTGTAGAAGAACATTGGGATTCTAATGGTAACCCATTAGAAACTTCCCCACATGGTAGATCATCAAGTACCCATTGTAAATAAACCAGGTAACTAGTGTCTTATTGCATCCACCAAGATAAAATATAGATTTTTTTAAACTCTATGTTATGAATCTCAAGTTATTCTATTTATTTCACTATCTATAAATATACAGTTTGAAATTTTTTAACACTCTATGAATGATAACTCGCTCTATTGATGAGATTCCAAAAAAACCAAAAAAACACTATATTTTTTAATCAATATTTCAAAATAAAATTAAAAAATTATTCATTAATAATTTAATAAATAAATGGGTCAATACATGACTTATGAGTGATCTTGGACATGGATAATAAGATATTTATTGATATGGTATAATATCCCACACTCATTTATTTGATAAATGAACTCCTGATTATGATATCCTTTACCTATATCATATCATATCTTCTTTATCTTCTTACTATGTTGATTCACTACTTTATTTTTTTATTAAAATTATTAAATGAATATAATTTATGCATTATCAAGTAGACATATGAATATTTATTGGTTTCATTGCCAACAGTGATAGAATTTGATAAACTTATCTTCGATTCAATTTAATGTAATGTGTATACTTTTATGTGAAATAATTATAGTTGATTTGTGTTACATTCACCATTATTAATAAAAGGAATCTTTTTCTTTTAAATTTATAAAAAACCATAATATATATCAAGGGTTTTAATTCAAAAGAGTATAAATACTTTTCATGATATAAATTTTTTCAAATGATTCTAGTTTACATTAGCAGGTCTGAAAATTAACAATAGGGTGTAATATGAGTCATGTGATTGCTATTAATCATTATTTAGCTATTTAAGATTCATTGATTCAATTATCTATATAATACATTAATTTAAATAACTATTATATAAACTAACAAAAATCATAACATGACAAAATAAGGTTTTATTAATGTAATGAAAGTTATAATAGTTATCCAATGCTTGAATAAATCCACAGAGAAATATATAATGATAATATACTCAAGATAATTCAGTAATAATTTCTCCAAAAGAAACTCCAATATCCAATCCATCTCTAAAAATATTCTTGAATACTCTTCATTCCAATATTTTAAAAAAAATGTATGGGATACAAGCTATATCTAATACCCAATATATTGAAATAAAATATTATATAAAATAATGAATAAAGATGAAATAGAATCTCTAACTTTATTCTTATTTAATTCATTTAAATTCCTTTTCCGTTGTCCACTCTTTGAACATATAATTTAAACAAAATCCTGATCATTTTTATCCCCCTTAATCATCATTTTTTCTACAGGATGTGGCATAGGTACCATTGTATTTCATCTTTATACTATCCTTTTCCCCTTTCTTCTTGTTCACCATAACAACTAATGATATGTTTTCATTCATGTTCATATCAAATTCTAAAACCATATCCAAATTATATGAATGTATCCACTCAATATCATGTATTTTATAGTTATGAATTAAATGAGAGAAGATATGTTTTAAGGATGAATCAATGATATGTGTAGATAAATACATGTCTATGTTGAATACTAATGGTAATATTAGTTTTATGTACCTAATTATTTTTAACACATGAGGACCACTTTAGATTCCAACTTATTTCTTTCACATTAATAGTGTGTTAAAGATCTCAATTCCATAATGCCTCAAATTCGTTCATAAATATTTTCATGATTTAATAACATTTTCTATCCAACCATTTACATTTTGACAAATATTCATGAATACAAGATGTGATAAAAAATGTACTCATCATTCATGTGACTCCATTAAGATTACTTATCATGCTTAATGAATTTTAAACATGTATCCTAGAGTAGAGTTGACCTCATCATATAAACTTTTCCATTTTATTTTGGTACTAAGTGAAAATGTGTATACTAATCCTATGAATTTGTTATGGTGATGACATTTACTTTTTCTAGAATAGTTAGTAGTAATAACATCATAATTTTCACTATACATAAAAAATATAAGACTAGTGATTTATCTTAATTACCATTTTAAATTCATTTTCAATTATTTATTTTTTAATGAATCATACTATTTTATAAAATAAAAAGAATCATACTATTAGAATGGGAATATCCTTTCAATAAAATACTCAAGTGGTAAATGATACTTCTTATACTATAAATTGATGTTATGCTACTAGTCATAGGAATTTAGGTAGGGGTTAGTCTTTCCAACTATATTAACTCATAACCCCTGGATCGATTGAGTTAATTCATAATCCTTAAATATAATCATTATAATTACTCAAAATTTTCCTCCAAATTGAACTATGTAGACTATTACATTTACCTTAGATGAAAATTTAGTAATATTGGCCCGAAAAATTCATTATAAATACCTAATATATGGATTTACCCTTGAATAAGGAAAGATAAACACATCGATCAATGGTTGTATTCCAATTCGAGTGACGAAAGGCTAGTAGTGACTTAATATCATATATGATGGATTTTATTTTAGATTAATAAATCTAATTTTATCTAATATTTTTGTTTACATTTATATGCTAGTGATTACATAAATAATAATCCATACATAATAAAAAATCTTATACATAATCTATTTTTATCTATTCATGTTATTAAAATAAAATTTTCATTATTTTTCATTTGGTTTTCAGAATTATTTTGTCTCGTTTTCCAGTAATTTTGATAGTTTTTATATATTGTTATAGTTATTAGTAAATATCAAGAATAATCTTCCAAATTAGTTGAAAGATATATGTTTTATTGATTATATTTTAATTTTTGAAACAATATTCATTGCCAGAAATTTTTCTATGATTTTTTATTAAATATCCTAGTGGAATAGGATATGGAATAACAAGAGGAGAAATCATATACTGATTCAAAACATTTAAAGGTGTGTCTGATAGTATGCTGGTATTCTATTGTAGTGTTGTGTTTTCCCTCAAGAGATCATTAGTTCCCCAACATAGTGTTAAGGTTGTAACTCTATAATATTTCTATGCACAATATGAAGCTATATCCACCCCTATGACTTCATTATCTACTATACCTAGGTTAGTGGAAGATCCTAAGAAGACTTATCCTATAGATAGACCCCACAAACAACCCTTATAATATACTAGAGTGATAATGATATCATGTAGTGGAACCTTGATGTAACAAACTGGTCCAGGTCTACCTGAACTATCCTGTGATCTGGCCCACTGTAAGGTCCATGACACATTAATGATCACCCAAACTATAAACTAGTTCAAGGGTATCAAATCTAACCAAGTAGGAATGATTCCACCATTATAATCCAAATTTATATCACCTAGATTCCACCTATAAATATATCATGTTCCATCCACATTTCAACCATATAGGAACAATATAAACTACTTCCAAATAAAAAATATATCCAAATAAAGTATAAGCAATAGAAAAATGCTTGAATAAGAAAAAAACTACACCTATCTTTATCTTTTGAAGTAAAGTAACCATTGAAACATAAGTATAAGATATAAACAATATAAGTCCAACATTGATATGATCAATACCACCACCAACCAAAAATAGATAATGTGAAGAATCCCCAAAAAATGATCCAAATGATACTCCCCATGTGGCCCATGGTCTCCACCCAATATCAATCCAGGAAAGACTAAGAGAATGACGGATATCCACAAAAATATGTTAATTGTTTTCCTTTACCTTTATCCTAAAAAACCAAATATGTGTACAATAGGGTGTGAGGAAAACTCGTGTAGGATAACACCATATATCGATATTTCATATTTTGTATTGAAAACTATTTATTCTAGTTTAAAAAAATTTCTTTATGAATATTAATTCATTTTAAATAAATTATATTTTGGAAAATATTTTCAAAAATTCTTCAGTTTTAATTATAAAAAATGAAATCCCCTTAACACAGGAATGATGCCATAATAAAACATAACATAGAAAATGAATTAGAATCGAAGTTATAATATAAAAATAAAGGAAACCAAAGAATAAAACATAGAAGGTACAAACAAGAACAATATCCACACATGGGATCTAACTATATTATTATAGGTATCTTGGACTCACTCTAGGATCACTAGTTGATATACTTGAACATAAAAATTTTAGGTGCTCTCAAGGGATAACCAACTCTAAGGTATCAATACCTCTCACTCTAATTCTGCAGGAGCCATATTAGCACCCAATATGCACTAGGTAAGAACACATCCATGTCACCCACATACACCCATGGTCTCCCATGTAAAACACATCAAATAATAAACTCAATAAACATAATCACCCATTTAATCACATAGTCAATAATACCCTCTATAGTTTCAATAAATTTCCAAAAACACCGCATCTGTTTTTTAAACATCATGGAATCAAAATCATATTTTTAAAATATTTCATAAAACACCTTAAGAAACCAACATTAGTCTTCCAATTAAACCCAATGTAATCAGCACACTACTACAGAAAAAACCATAATATTATTTACATAATATAAGTAATCCCTTAAAAATTATTTAAAATATAATTTATCAAAATATATAAAGGAAAATATAATAACTCTGGGTATTCTAAAGGAATGAAATGTTATATAGATACACCTACCTCAAAACAAGAGTCACTACATAAAATTAACTTAAAACCACTACTTATGAGAAGAAGAATCCATATGAACCTAAAAAACCGTGAAAATTATTTAAACAGCAATCCCAAACCCTTAGTTCATCCCCCATATAAAAATTCAGTTCTAATACTAAAGGAATATGGAGGAAGAAGATGATACAAGAGGAGAGGAGGTGAAAACTAAGAGAAATGGAATCTCACCTTGAAGATTTATACTTAAATCAAAGGATAATAACTAAGGAAGAAATCAGGAATAAGGGGTCCAAGAATGGGAACCTAGGTCATGAAAATAGGGAGAAAATATTATAGGAAGGTATTAAAATTTGACAAGCAAAAATTTAGTAAAATCTGTACTTGATAATTATAAGAAAATTGGAATGGGAAAATAGGTCGTATGACCAATATCCTAAAGTTGACCCACCATTTAAGGTTTTCATTATAAACGAACAATCAAAATTCTCTATTTTTTCAAGCTAGATCCCTTCATATTAGGAAGGTGTAGCCTACTTGATATCTAAAAATCATAGATATACTCCATGAAATGTATCTTTCAAATGGTTATATCCCTCTGGGTAAAAAATATTATTCATTAATTTATCATTTGAATATACCATAAACTACACTCCAAAAATATAGTGGCTATAAGTCATAAAATAATGTATCACCATGAAAAAATTAAAGCCTTGGGTGTGGTAATTATTCTCAAGTGGGAATAAATAGAGAGATATATAATCGATAATATGATCCTATTATATCAACATGAACTCCATCATCATACATGAGGCATCAAAATACATGGAATAGAATTTACCAAGATTAAGAAGAATCCTAATAGGATTTTATATCATCCCAAAATTTAACTACTAAATGTATACATAACATTTCTCCTCCCAATCAAAATTAATACCTTTTAATCAAATTCATCAAGGAAGATTTTAAACTCAAGAAATATTAAATAATCCTCATGTAGTACCTAGTCAGATCCAAAAACATTTTGATATTAAAAATATTCTTTGTCCACTCACAAGACATCACTGCCAAAATTTTAATAGGATCCATGGGGACACCTATCTCAGAAACTACATTCACTAATAATTTAATCTCCTTGATTATGAACTTCCACTTATGAAAACTTTCATAAATTTGATGGTCTTTATATGTTCTTAAAGTAACATCCATAGGGTCTTCTGGGTCCTCTATATTTGTATATTATACCAATATATAATTCAAAAACATCACCACCAAGGTGTCTAAATAATGATGGAATATTTGGTTATAGAGGGCCATAAATACAAAATATGCAATATTTATGTCTTAATCCATAATCAGATACTCATAATTACAATACCAACTCTAGTAATTGGTCTTTATAATATATGTTTCCCTTCTTATCAACTGATGGCATACCAAGTAAAGGCCAATTTTATAAAACCATCGAGATACCCTAAGAAGATCAAATAGGTTGTCTATTTAGCTAAGTAGGCATTTATTCTTCATAGTGACCTAGTTATGCTTTTAGTAATCAATGAATATTTAGAGGTTACCATTCACCTTATTGAAAAATATAACTATAAATTCCCATAGAGACACACTCGGGAGAATAAAACTCTTATCATTGAGATCCTCTAATGTATATCTTAGTTTCATTAACTTTATGGGATTTATATGATAATATGAAAAGAAAATGGATCTCATTCTAGGATATAAGTCAATCGATAAATCTAAAACCTATTAGTATGGAATCCCTAGAAAATAATTTGAAAAAACCTCAGGATACAGGTTTAAAAAATCTATAACCTTACAAACATAGCTTCATTTGAATGAATTAAGGGAAAATGATATTTATTATGAGAACATCCCAATATTTGGAACAAAAGGTCTTTTCTTGATAGATCTCAAGTCACACTCACACATAATGACATGAGTGTCCCAAAAAAGTGAAAAGAACAATACTATATAGATATAAAAATAATTCGGAGTGTTAAATATAATCATATAGTCTTTTTTGATAATAAGATAAAATATATACAGGTCCATGTCCACAAATCACATATGACCCCAAAGTCAGCTATCAGCTCCCAACACTTAGAGAACAAGAATCCATGTTATATCTTATTTTCCAAAGGATTGAAAATATCCATCATATATAGAATAAGTTAAATCAACAATAGAAAACACTAATCAACTTAGATGAGATGAATGAATGAGATACATCAGTGTCTAAAAATAATGAAGTCATAGGATATGTAGTAAATATTGTACACTAAATGATCATTGGACCTACCTTAGAATCCTTTAGTACATACTCAACTACATAAATGAACATGATTTAGGAACACACATAGACTTATTCAATGAATTAGAATATCAATTTTTTTAGGAGATAGAACATGATCCCTTTGTTATAGCATCCCGTCTTTTTATGACATAACTTTCATTTCATTACACGGAACTGAGGATTGTTAAGGTTTAGTGTCTTGGAAACAAGGAACATAATACATGAAAAAAACATAAAACATTCTTCTTAAACAATTGAAAGGATTATCCTTTAGTTCATCCTAGGTTCATTACTGCATCTCATAACCTGGGGACATACATCAAAAGAAAGGGTGAGCAGAAGGCCCAGTAAGGGAAACAAGAGAAACATTTTACATGTGAACTTGAAATACTTCAATAAGGACATGAAAAGAACTTTAAGGAATGAGAAAGAAATCATGGGATACATCATAATAAAAATAACATTTTTCATAACTTGAATATGTGGCTGCAACATTTAATATTAACAATCGTTTCGTTTCACCAAGGTCCATCCCCAAGGTGTCGTTAAAAATTACCAAGGTTATTCACCAAGGCGTCGTTAAAATGGTCATCTCAAGAGATTAAGTCTTTACCCAATGCATTGGAGAGATATCAGGGTGCACCCTTAAATTTGAATTTATTGTCATGTGAGCCACATATATCATCATCAAACATTTCATAAATAACCCATATATCATAAAATAAATGGGTTTCATTTCATAATCATAACATTTTAAAAACTACTTTAAAGACATGATCTTTACGTTACTTTAAACCCACGGAAAGGGAAAGCGGGTATCATGTATGTAAATCCCAGAATTTCAAATAGAACATTTTTATATATATGTGAATACCCCTGTAGAAATAAGAGCTTTGAGTATTCACTTTATAACATAAAATAATTTTGAGAAAAGAGAGGCATTTTGAGACGAAAATTTTGCAGCATAACGGCTATGTTACAAGGTTTTAGAAAACATTAAAAAGAGAGGGAACATGGGTCGAACAATAATAATTGATCCATAAAACAGTAGAGGGACAGAATAAGAAGGATATATGGACATGGTGATGCATTTTCAAGGACATACCATTTGAAAGGAAAAACATGGAAGGAAGACAAAAATTTGATTTCTCTTATGAAAATTCGGCAGCCTAACGGCGTCACTTAAACTTCAACAAAAATGAATTGAACAGATCAAATAGGGTCTCTCATCATATGATCATAAGAGATAAGTATGATAGATATAGAGATCATACCCCAATATAATAAAAAGGAACTTGAAATATTTGACATGAAAATTGAACTTGAAAAATGAGAAGGGTGAAAGAATCACTTAAAAATTCGACAGCCTAATGGCGTCACTTAAACTTTCATAAAACGAAATGATGAGAGTAAGAGGGGATCTCTCATCATATAAACATGAAAGGTAAGTAAGAGGAATATAAAAGAACATCCTCTAACATAATAACATGGAGCATAAAAGGAATGACATAAAAGAGATTACATGAAAAGAAAGAGAGAGGTCGGATCCCGTACCTTAAAACGTGACTCTTGAAACTCAATGTTTTGGACCTTGAGGGCTTGGGGGCACCTTGGGAGGACTATTTAGGAGGTAAGGAGACCGGAACTTCGTTGGGGGAGAGTTGGGAGTGAAAACTAAAGGAGGAAAGGGTGTGTATTTATAGGGAAAGTGAGGGGACAAGGCATTAATGGCCAAGGGACACATCCTTAGTGGTTTTGGAAAAACCATGGGCTTGCCCATGGTATTTTCCCATGGTATTGGCCACTTGGGACACCTCATACCTTATATTACTATTCATAAGTAGACCATATTGATTACATACTTAATACATCATTTAATGATGTCATTAAACACCCGTAACTTAAAAACTATACTTTCACTATTCATCGAAAATTTAACTTTCTCAGAATAATCCCAAAATTTCACCTTAACCAAATATCAATGCTTTGATTTCAAAAATGAAATCCATTTTATAAAAATTAATTTTCTAAATATTTTTAATTAAATTTTTAATTAACACTGTTCATCGAAAATTCATTTTTTCAGAAAAATCCCCAAAAATTACCTTAACATAATATCCATGCCCTGAGTTCAAAAATAAAGTCCTTTTTATAAAAATAATTTTCTAATTATTTTTAACTAAATTTTTAATTAAAAACACTATTCATTTGGAAAAACCAATATTTGACTAATAATTTATGAAACCGTTATTTACCCATTTTATTGAATCACATTACTTAATCTAGGTGTCTAAATTATATTAATACTTTCTTTGAGTGAAATTACTAATCCATTTGGTCACATTACTAATCCTAAGCGTAAAATCACTATTCATAATTTACTATTCATCAAAAATTAAGTTGATCTTATTAGACTCCAAATTCCTTACTGAACACTTTTGTAGAAGACCATTTTTTGAAAATCATTACACATCATTAATTATTTATGGTTTACATAAATATTTTAAAATATCTTTTTTTTCAAAAAAAAAATCATCAATAAAATATATCCTAAAATTATCCGGACAAAAGAAATTCCACAAACATCACTAAAGGAAGAGATCTCAATTTATTCACCCGAAAGGATTACACAAGGAAGCTAGGGTCTCGTCACATAGCCCCTTATAACACCGGCATAAGACCTAAGTGTAATGTGTGCTATGGTGAGAGAATCTGAGGGAGGCTCAGATAACATTGCCCTAGTAGTAATCCCTACTAACTTGAACTTCTCCCGTAGGCATTTCCGTTCAAGCTTGACACGCTGGAGTTCGGCTTGGGCTTGGTCCAAAGCGAAGCCCACAGATGCTACCTCCTTCCCAAGCCTTGATAAGTGGGCTTCATAAGGGTCGAGTCTACTGGATGAAGCCATCGACTCCTCTTTCTGCATTAACCATTAACATCTTATTAAATCATTAAGAGTAAGTTAATATACTACTCAAAAAGATTGGGTCGTTACATTTGTTGTGTTATAACATATCTGAGGGCCTCATGTAAAAAAAGATATCACTTTTATTATCTAAGGATGGTTTCGATAGAAACGATTGAGGTAACTGAAGTTCCGGCACTTATGGAATGTCTTGGGGTTCTCCTGACGATCTTTATTGTTGTGACCTAGATTCCCTCATTGAATGTGTATTAATATATTATTCCATAATTATTCCACTAGCATAAATTCAAATTAATGACAATAACTATTGGAAAAACCTCTACGGGCCTTCTCATGATTCCTATTTTGTCCTTTGCAAGAAATCCAACTACCAATTTATCAATAGGAGCTCCACTAAAACTAAAAATCATTCCTTTTCTATTTTTACCATAAAAAAATTATCAACAGATTCTATATAAGTTTGTAGAAAAGGTATAATTATCCTTGATCTTGTCTCTAAATTTATTTTTATCTCAATATAGCAGTCCTTAAGGTTATAATTCATTACTAACTCAGAAGAAAATGGATTAGCTTAATGAAAAAGGTAGAATAATTCATCTTTGAATGATTAACTTACACCAAAGTAAAAAAATACCTAGATTTAGATACTCAAAACATCACAAGATAAAACTATTGAGTAACCATCTTCTTAAAATGTATCATATAATAGATCCATAGGTAGCTTTGCCTACAAAATTGATTCCCACTAACCATGGTTTAGTACCTCTAGAATATACATGGATAAAATAAACTTTGAGGTCTCTAGAGTGTAAAATAATATGAAGACATTATTTCTATTATTCATTTATTCATTGAGTTATTACAGTCCTTGTTAACCCCAACAGGAATATGGATTCTTCGTGGTAAATTCTTAAGAATATTCCATTATATAATTTTGATCTTGTCCAATTTCCTAATACAATTTCTGAATAGTCTATATTACGAAATCAACAATGGAAGGGTATACTAATGGGTAATCTATGGTGTTTGTTAAATATATCCCTCTTGAAGGTTATATGAGGACCTTATAGGTATTATAATTTCTCAAAAATAAAACATATTACGCGATCGATACTTTTTTGAGTCCCAATGGAACGGAAAAAACAAAAAGTCATATCCATTATGAACAAATACCAATTAAAAATTGTATTAAATAATATAAAAATACCAAAGAGAAGATTTAAAACCAAGAAAAATATCCTGAATACCCATGGTAACACCTGATTCAATGTAAAGAAGATCTAGTTAGGCACTCCCCCAAACCCTTCACTCAATCCTCGATGGTTATACCTCCATAAAATAACGCTAATCAAATAACTAAAGGGTTATTTGATACCATTTTGTAACAAATCGCTTCGTGTTGACCAGACCTATCACAAGATTTAGACTTCTATAAGGTCCAAGGCATGTTATTGATCAATCCAATATGAAAACTAGTTTCATGGATTCAGAACTGAACAAGATGTAAATATTTCACCTGTAGAATACAAATTACTATCACACAGATTCCACCTAAAAATCAGAAATGAACCATCCATATTTCAAATATCCATGTAAAAAATTCAAAAGTACCGATTAATAACAATAATAATAATAAGTAGTGTAAAAACACCTATATAAAGAAAATAAAATACAAATCACTTTATAATGTGATGTATTATAACCATGAATACACAAATACAAGATACTACCAAAATAAATACAAGGGAAACATGTTTTATACCCCCACTAACCAAAAAAAGACTACATAGAGGTATCCCAAAAAAACATTTCACTTGAAACACTCTATATGATCATTGGTTACCACATGATATAAATCCATGAAAGATGATGAGAATCAAGGAACACCATCCTAAGATGTTGTTCATTTTACTTTAAATGAATCTTATAAAAGAAATCTACATATTCCAAAAGGCACATGTAGGGTGTGATAAAAATCCTAGTAGGATAAAACCATGAAAATATATCGCATATTTCATATTGAAAATAATTAGTTCTAGTTTGAAAACATTTCTTTTGGAATATCACTTCATTTTATAAGAACCAAGTTTAGGGAAACATTTAAAAAATCATTTCATTTTTATTAAAAAACACAGTCACATTAACAAATGAATGAGGACATAATAAAACATAACTAAGAGAATGAATCATAATCAAAATTATAATATCCAAATAAAGTAAATAATGGAATAAATAATATCATACATCATCACATAGAACTCTAACCTTTGGCCTACATATAACTAGGAATTACTATAGATCACAATCTATAATATGTGAACCTAACAATTATGGAATGTCTCAAGGTATCACTGGGTCTAGGGTATCAATCCCTTTCACTCTCAACCAACTTAGACTAAATTTCCTATATAATAAACAATATAAAGTCGGGAATTACATGTCCATCATCACCCATCTGAACCCAAGGTCTCTCACATTCCACAATTCAAATAAGAAACTCAATAAAATAACTCATTTAACCATATAATAAATAATATACACATTATCATTTCAAGTAATGTCAAACAGAAAATTGCTTAGTGAAGTTAGTTATATCAGTAATAGGGGGAGTGGGTGAATCAATGTTATCTTTTTATTTTATGTTTCCATAAATATGAAACAAACTTTTCCTCATGTTAAAGATATATTTCCCTAATTAAAAAATTAAAATACACATCCATAGGAACACACAAATTTACAAGGTTCACTACTCAAAAAGAGTATATTCATCCTTCTTATCATTCATAAATTACCCAATACTACACAATCCACTAGAAAAAAATCATCTTCTGTGGAATATAATGAGTAGGATATTCCCTTACACTCATGTAGAACTATATAAACAGTCCAATAGAATGTGTGTTTATTCTAGCATAATAGATGTAATAAAAGTTTTGTAACAAACACGTTATGGTGCTTCTTTATCAATATTCAAAAATATGATCTTTCAAAAAAAAACTATTCAATTTCTTACAAAGAAGATATTAAGAAATTATTGGATGTTGTAAGGATTTTAATTCTGATTTCCCATTCCAATTCCCAAGTCTGATTGCTCAATATGGATATATAACTTTGGTCAGAATACCATTAAGAAAATTATAAATTACTTCTAATATGAATATGGAAATACCACTTTTACACATACTATTATTTTGTGTAAATTCCTTTTGATAATTTTTTTAATCCTTTTGCGAACATAATTTAACCCACCAAAGATTTTACTATATCCTCTGTAAACTTTTTGGCACCCCGTGGTGCGAGTACTTTGTGGACAACCTTTTTCTTCCACAAACTTCCCTTACTTTGTGTATGTATGATTCTTCTGCACACATCCCCTACTTCACTAATGGATAATTAATATATGGACAACCTATGTTATGAAATATATTTTCCTTTATAGGCTAGAGACCCCCTTAAACTCTATCTATAATGAAATTCCTTCTTCACATACTCTTTCCTCCATAAAAACATGTCTGTCATGGAATTATCTCTCAAGAACTCTTTTAGAATTACCTAAATTCTTCCAGAAGAGATGATATATTCTAATAAAATCCATTCTACATAATGAACAGATTAAGGATATTTATATTGGCAAATAATATCTCTAAAAATTATCAATCTGAATTGTGAGAAACATCAATGTTGTACAAACTTTACTGTAAATTACTATGTGGTCAGAATAGTGCTTTTCTCCTTTGAAGTGGAAATTTCATTCCTCAAATGGAAACCCATTAAAGTAGACATAATTATCACCTCATTCAACAAATGACACACCACCCATGAACTACGAAACCCCACAAACTACAAGCCTCCCATGAACTATTTTTCCCTATGCGGTCCATGTAGTGCGGTTCACAGTCCATATAACGCTATTACGTGTAAATCATTCTTTGATGATTTTTATTTGTTGTTATTCATACCTCATATATATAGTAGATGAACTATTATTTTTAGTATAAAAACTTATTTGTGAGAGATTCCTTTCACGAAATCCTTCCTTTTTCATAAAAAAACTCTTGATTTTGAGGCTCAAAAATTTGGCCAACACTGGGAAATTGTGCCACCTTCAAATCATCTAAGGCAACACCAACCATGCTGATTCATAGTCATCTGGATTTCTTTAAAAAAAATCGACTCAGTACTAAATCATATACTATCTTTTAACCAATGAAACATCATTCAAAAATCACTAAATCAATTTCATCATGAACCCTATCTCTCGTGATATTTAACCTTTGATCAATCACATTTATCATCATCATATTTACCAAGGAAAGTAATGTAACTTCCCTATTTTCTATAAATATCCTTCTGTCATAATCAAATGTAATTTTCTATGAATTTTGAGAATAATTTCTTGAATACAATGGTCAGTTTGATTATCCATTTTTATAAAGTTTGGTGATTTTTTTCTTCTCAAACTTCCTTAATCACAAAAGACTATAACCAAATATGATTATCTTCCATATCACCTTATTACTAATAAAACCAACCCTCTAACCTTTTTAAAACATTACTATGTTTTATATTTGGAATCAAAACACCCTTTAAACCATTTCATCAAACACTATATGGGTTGAAAACCAATTTTTCATAAAAACAAATGAAATCGCAACTTTAATCCAAAAAAGATGAAAATCTTATCAAACCTAGAGAAGTAATTCCTCAAAAAATTATTTAAAACATAATTTATCAATAAAACCAATGGAACAATCATGAAATATAATTAATCCAAAGGAAATACATTTTATATAGAGAAACATACCTTAAAACCATAGAAACCTCATTACCATAACATAAAACCACACGATATGAGAAGTATGAAACCTAGAAAACCAAAATAAGCATGAAATTTCATTAAACCGCAATCCCTAACAGTAGTTTTGATCCCCATCAAAAAATTTGGTTTCAAAACTCAGAGGAGATGGAGAAATAAGATGATATAAGAGTGGAGGGGGAAACCATCAGAAATTGAGTCTAACCATGGATATTATCCACCAAATTTAAATTTATTATTATGATAAGGCCATATTTAGGGAAAATGGAAACCAAGGTTCAAATCCATACACCACTAAGTGATAAAAGAGATCACAAAATCATTAAGTCTAACCTTGGATATTTACACTTGAATTAAATGTGAAATAAAAATTAACCAAGGAGAAATAATGAATCCATGTATGGAAAACTATGTCACAAAAATAGAGAGAAATTATAGATCTATAGGATTAAAAAAATATAGAGGCAATGTAGAAAATTTCATATTTTAATAAATCCACACATGCAGGTCATGGTGAGGCATTCACTCATTATAGTGTAGTGGTCCTCCCTTGACATAATTTATAATACCTAACATTATATTAAAGTAAATTATCCTTTCATCAAAAAAAGTTTCACAACACACACAATATTATTTCATCATAATAGTGAAACACATACTGATACAAAAAACACTATGTAATTAAATATTTAATAGAAGATAAATCTAGTAAAATAAATCATATAACAATGTATGAAAAAAATATAATATTTTACTATAGTTGATCAAACATGAAATATAATTGCAGGTATACAAGATACATTATTATTAAGATGAAAAAAATAATCATTAAAATTGACCTGGTGTAAGAACATAGAGAATGATATTAATGGATTTAGATGTTGTTGTGTACACGTAAAGATTAATATTTCCATTGAGGATTATGTAATGATGGTCAATCTGATTTTTGTTCATTATGATCATTGGTCAATATTACTATTGGTCAATTTGAACAATATGCACTATAATCATTGGTGGTATAGTAATTATGAATAGACCATTAGGATTAGTCTATATTAAGGGAAATGATGAATGTTAATTATCACACAAGATAGGAAATATAGCTTCAACTAGTAATAAAATACATGATGAAGTTAATTTATTATATCTTGGTAAGGTTTTTTCATCACATGGGTTCTTCCTTGACCAAGACCAAGCAAAAACACCAAATAGTGAAGTTGGAGCAGAACCATATTTTAGAGATGTTCAAGTCAGTGGAGTTCACTACTAGTTTAATGTTTTATGAACCACCCAATAAAATTTAATGGATATTTAATCTTATAATTCATTTTTATGAGTATATGGACTTAACATAAAATATATAATTTTGTATGTAGATAATGAATTTTATCAAATGAATTGAATATTTTATATCAGGGTGATGAAATTAACCAAGCGGCGAAATTTGGAATTTTTTTATTAAAATAATAAAATGTAGTATAAATGGTGGAATTAAGTAAATAAGAAATATATGAAATAATATTTATGTAATCATGACTCATTTTAGATAAAAAAGTTATATTGTACGATTTTTGTAACTAAACACTATAGTGGGGCATTAAAGGTGGTAGTAGAGCACAATTGTATTGTGGGTTACTAAAGAAAAGTAGAATATTAAAATAATTAATAAATTATTCCATGAAATTCCACTTGCCGCACCTATAAATACTCACCACCTCCTCCCATTATTATATAAAAAATTATATTCTCTTTCTTCATTTCACTCTCAACGAGTCTATATCTTAGTTATCACATTATTCATTAATATTTTGGTAGGATCTATCACTGGGTTACAATCTAAGAAGCACAAGATAGGTAAGGGTTCCTATCTCTCTCTCTCTCTTCATTTACTATTTAGTTTTAATTATTTGTAGTCTCATTTAAAATTCAATTTTATATGATTACATTCTATATATCCACGTTATTATACACATATTAATCTATTATCATGGATAAATTACCCAAAAATCTTACTTTATAACCTTTTTGTAGGATATTAATATGCATAAGTAAGGTTGATTTTCTATCTCCTTACAATTATTATTTACTTTACCATAGTAGTATCCTTTTTAATACACAAGTTATTATCCCATTATTGTGTTGATTTCATTTTGTATTCAATTATTAATAAATATAATCTATGTGTTCACTCCTTTCTCTCACATTATTCCCAATTCATAATCCATTACCATGCCTAAACCTCCTCATAGACAAAGAAGTTCTATAATTTGGTTTAAGTAAAAAAGTGTGTGGTTTTCCAAGAAAATACAACCATGTATGAATACTAAAACAATATGTGGTTTCATATCAGATGATTATAAGAGTAATAACACCAAAAATAGTTGTTCAAGTATATCTCGATCATCATCATGGTGAAAGGTGAGCATGCCTTTACTGTGCACTTAGTTTGACACACCCAAGGGATATACTATAGATAATTATCATACTTTTTATAAAACAAAAAATATAATTTATATGGTGGTGCATAATTTATGTGATATATTGGTCTCCTACCATTTCAAATACAATTTCATAAACACGTTAAAAATCCTTAATCTTGGAAAGTAACTATTTGATAAAATTTCCTATAAATCACTTTTTGTGGGTTTTTAATAACTTTTAATCATTAATTATTCCTTATATGTATTGATAAAATTATCTTATACATTATTATAAATTCATTGACAAGGTAAATCAATTTATGACTCATACAATATATTTTTCTATAAGAGAATATCATGTATGATACATTCCATTTGGAAAATGTTCAATGCATTTCTATGTTTTTCATACTTGAACATTATTCCATGTATAAACTATATCAATTTGGCCTCTGATGGAATTCATTGAAATTTTTCATGATGGGTGGGTCCAAGAATTTCATATCCCCTCAATGCACTATTAGGTCTCATGGTACAATTAAAAAAGGTTTATGGGAGTATGATTCCCATTTATATAAAATATCATGGCATAATGCCTCTATGATTTAATATGATGTATGAAATTACGCAATTGCATCTTTCAGATTATTTTTGTTATCCATATGATTATGGACCTCCCATTCTTCCATGGATTACAATTATCTATTGGATATTATGGAATTAATTTTACTCATGATATTATTTATGCCATATTTATTATTTATTATATTTTGTTAAATGTTTTTCCCTTGTTGAGAATTTAGTCTCGTGTCCATTAGTTTGTTTCCCATTTTTCACAAGTAATGAAGTGCAATACTATGATTAAAAATGATATAATTATGGAAAAATAATGACTTATACTATTATTTTGTAATGTTTTAATGTAATTTATATAGTCCCTTAAGGGCTACTAAACCATGATCCTTAGATTTTAATATCATGTAATAGGTTTCCCAGGTAATAAATTTCCTACTAGATCTAGGAAATAGGGGTTCAAGGAGTTACAGCTGGTATCAGTACATGGTTTAGTAAAAACCATAGAAACTTGATTTTGGAAAATGAGGTTAGATAACATATATTTTAACACTAGAAACATTAAACATATTTTTATATTTTTTTAGTAATATACTATAAAAATCGTGTTAAACATTTACTAATTAACCAATAAAATTAATTTTATATAATGTAACCTACTAAAAGAATAATAAACATGGACAATAACCATGGAAATGTGATGATTATCTGAATAATCATTATGTTTGAGTTAATATTTATTTTGAGAAAATAATAACTATTCGAAGGAAATTCAATTAGGTTATGAAAATTTACCTCGACCTTATAGAGGAACCAGGTTTCCCTCCATGGGGATCAACCACATTGGATCATTTTATAAGTCAAAAATACCCACCTTTTAGTGGAACTACTAATCCTATTAAGGATGAACAATGGATGAGTCTCTCGAGAAAATATTTTGGGAATTAATTAGATCTAAGAGCGAGAAATTAATTATTTTTGTGTATTTTATAAGAGGTGGTACAAGCCATTGGTGATTCATATTTCAAAATAATAAGTGTAACATCTCAAGTAAGTAATTAATAATAGATATTTTTATCTATGCCTATTAATGATTAAGATAGTTTTTAGAGGCTTAAAATGAAAATAAATCCAATCTTAAGCATGGAATAAACTAATATTTTTAAAAGATTAGTTTACTGCCTTTTGATGGAAAACAATTTTTAAATCCATCTTTTGACAATTTTATAAGCTATGTTTGTCAAAATAAACTTATTATTTATGACTGGGATATCAAAATTTACTTTGTGTGAATTTTTGGTATTTTTCAGACAATGTTCATTTTTTAATGAAGAGTGAAAAATACTGCATTTTACATCAAAACTGATTTTTAATCTAATTTATTTATATTATTAGATTATCATTTGAATTGGTTTTGAATTTAAATTAGAATATATTTTTACCATTTAATCCAATGGTGGTCATTGGAATCAATTTCACTTTGAAATTGGACTTAAACTGGTTTCAATCTTTTGATACGTTTTGTTTCATAAAAACACGCTATTTGTCATGACAACGGGAATTAATTATTAAATTAATTAATGTGACTTATATGTTTTGAATTTTTTAAAATAGAATTAATTTTTTAATTCAGAATATCAAATATAGCTTCGGGTGAATTTTTGGTATTTTTCTAAAAAACTTCAATTTTTGATGAATAGTGAAACCACTAAGTCGTACTTATAAAAACTGATTTTTCGTTTAAATGAAATTTTACCACTTCTGTGTTTTGAATTTCAAAAATCTGACATACATGGTTGTCATTAAGAAGTAAAATGTGGTTCAATGAGATTAAAATAATTTTTTGGTGAATAGTAACTCTTAAGTTCTTAATCGCGATTAGAGGTAATTAGTGTAATTTAAGGTAAGAATAATGTTTTAATAAAATGAAATGACCTATACACATGTCCTACCCTCATTGGATATGTCATGGCCGACCAATACAATCCATGGGTCAACTTGGGGACCCCATGGAGCCACTTTGGTTGGGAAATGACATAAATAACTTTTTATTTAATGTAAAAGTTAAAATGACACATACATGAGATGTTTTACTAATACAATTTTTACATGGGGTTTTAAAGATCAGATTTTTGATTATAAATAGTCATTTGGAAGCTAAAAATATTTCCAACATCATAGTATTTTTTTATAATTTTAAGACTTTAAATAAATTAAATTATTTATGACATCATAATGATGCAGCGATGACCTCATTATTTGACGATTTAATTAAAATGGAAAGATAATGTAAAATCTAAGACCTAAACATGTCCAAAACCAATTGGATGGGTGGATTTCGAACCCTTATCACCTTATCCTCGAATTATATCAATGTGGGACCTCTTAAATCCGAATACCAGTTTAAAATAAAGTAACTTTTCTTTACTTTCCAAGAGTGCCCCTCCTCTCCTCTTATAAAAGGCCCCCACCTCTACCTCCTTACCCACACTCCCAAAGCCTTTGGATCGGCCAACCCATGCCCATTTTGTCTCTACACATCCCTCTATTACTCCTTGAAGCCTCACTTTGGGATGAAGTCTTCCCAAGGAAGCCTTTGAGCTCAAATATAAGAGAGTTAGCCGATTTTAAGGTAATGTCTTCTTTTGAGTCCTTTTGTTTGATTTTGCTTCTCCAACCCCCTAAAATCTTTTTATTCTTTTGTTTTGTAACAAATCCAGTATCCTCAATATACTAGGATGTTTTTATAAGAAGTATTTGAGCTACAATTACACACACCTACATCTAATGGTTAAAGGACATACTGTTTCCGTGGATGGTGAATTTATGCCTCCCAAAACGATGATTGTTCAACATTCTTTTAACACCTTTAAAGGTGGCCATTAAGATGTCACTATATTTATATATGATATATAATATGTTTATGTTTTCCTTAAGCTTCTGTATTTTTCATTTTGGGCATACCTTTATGGTTTCCATTATGGGTAAACGCGATATCTTCATTTAAGGAAGTGCGGACTACCACCCCCTCAAAGTGAATTGATTCGTTAAATAACATATGTGGGACATATAAAGGATGGAACTATGATATTATATGTGATATTATACTGGAATTATTATATACCTTTATATCATTATGATTCCATTCTATAAAATACGAAATAGAAATGAAATTAGCGTTCATGCGTACGTACGGCTTACCGTCTCCATTAACGGTGCATTTCATTTCTTACCTCTAAATGATTATGTAATATTATAAATACATGTATATACTGGATATATATGATATATACATAATGATTATAATTCTGGATATAATGGATACGTGAACAACATGTAATTATAAAGGGTTTATTTTTGACTCAAGTACCAATGATCATTAAAACGACCGTTATTAACTTAAAAATAATTACATAGTGTTCATGACATGGAAATAAATGATATAAAAGGAATAATGAACTTGAAAAAGGTTCTTAATAAAGTAGAAATTAACTCAGGATTATTATTCAGGACATTAAAGAACGATCGAGTCAAGTCGGACCCGAGGAATGGGACTTCGTCTCAATCTCCTTTCATTGAGGCATATTTTGTTTTATACACAACCTTCTTTTATACGGTGTATAACCCTCTTTGACATTTACGATTATTAAAATGGAATATTTGTTATATGAAGCATTTACTAAATGAAAAAAGGGAATGTTTTTGTCGTACGTATGCGGCAACAACGACTTCTCCGCCGCCGTGACCATTATTTGAGTTTCGGCTTCCTCTACAAGCCATACGTTTTTTTAAAAGAAAAATAAATACCATGTTTTACTTTTGTTTTATTTTGGTATTGAAAATGGTTTTCATAATGTTTTTATATCAATGTGTTTTATTAATATCTTGTGATTGAATGGTGGAAATTTTATGTTTCCTTTATGCATGTTTTATGTGATACGATTATGTTGAGGTTCTTCGGAATTATTATGAAGACGGGTGGTTCCGTGATAATCTAAGGGCGGGTGAGCCCGATATAGATCTCCAATGCATTGGGTAACATGAAGGAGTGTAACGTTAAGGTTTCTCCGAAGAGATTTAGGGAATATACTGTGATGGGTATTCCAAACGTAACCCAGAGGGTTACTCCCTACGTAAGAATGTTATGAATGCCTCAAGTTACCTTTATGTCTTACGATTTCTATGATTTATTCATGATTTGATGAGGTATGTTGATGTGCTTATGTTTTAAGGGTAATGTATGATTTCATTCTTATGTATATATGTACCCATGTTTCCTTTCCATATATATTTTATATCTCTTACTGAGCTTTTTATGCTCATCCCATGTTTTTTTGAAATGTTTTTCACTGGTCAAGGGAAAGGTACATGATATGATGATAGTGTCAAGGAAGTTTCAAGAAAGAATCCATGTTTTATTTTAAATATGTTTCCATTTATGGGAAAGAATAATACTATCTTTATGTAACCACTTTGTTTATATGTGGAATGTAATGCCAGTTTTATGATCTAATTCTCTAATACTCTAAACCCGAAAAGATCCTCAATGTGTAATCTGGTAATAACTCAAGATTAAGTAAAGTTTAAGGCCGGGGCCTTATAGTTGGTATCAAAGGTCGGTTTAGATAACTTTAGGAGTTAGAATTCTATTAAATTATTATCCAAAAATATTTTTCTATTGTCAAATTGAAGTGATATAGTATTTGATGATTACCATGTTGCTTCATCTAAGACATGTTTGTTCAGAATGGTTTTCCGCAGAGGAAACAGGTAAGCAGTGCTAGGAAGGCATGCAGAAGGAAAAAACCTTCCGAATCAGCATCCTAAGATGGTCGGAATTGGAACTGAATAGTTTGTTGCAGTAATGGAGCAGTTGACTCAAGTAATAAATGGCGGTGGTATCCATACACGAGATCAGCCAGATCAACCGCAGAGGAACATGTCAGTGGTGGAACATTTCATGAGGCAACATCCCCCATCATTCAGAGGATCATCTAACCCTATGATAGGTGAAGGGTGGATTAAAGCACTGGAGAAGATTTTTGTTGTCATGGGGTGTTCAGAAAATCAAAAGGTTAGCCTTTCTATTTATCGTTTGGAGGGTGAAGAAGATCAGTGGGGTTGATGGTCAAAAATATCAGGGACGCTGATGAGATTCCTGCTCTCGACAAGGATGAATTCAATGGTAAGTTTCTTGAGAAGTATTTTCCTAAGGCTGTTCGACTTAGGATGGAAAAGCAATTCTTGGAATTGAGGCAAGAGGAAGACTCAGTGGCTGCTTATGAAGAAATGTTCACTCGATTGGCAAGGTATGCTCCAAATTTTATCCGAGACCTTGATAGTAAAATCAATCGTTTTTACTCAGGATTAAAGACAAAATATCGAAGGGAATTAGCTTCTCGTGAGTTTAAAAGTTATGAAAAGCTTGTTTGATGTGCTGAGAAGGTGGGAATGGAGTTTTTCGATGATCAAGTGTTTTATAACAACCAATAGGAGAAGAGACTGAGGTGGCAGGAGAAAGGTAAGAATTCTTCAAAAAAGTCTGACGGTAAGAAAACTAAGTTTCCAGTTTGTGATAAATGTGGCAAAAGTAATGCTGGGAATGTCTTCTGAATTCTGGAAAGTGCTACCGATGTGGTAAGATGGGACATAAGGCTCGTGATTGCACTAGAACAGATCAGGTTTATGGTAAGACCAAATTTGATTTACAGTTAGTGAAATGTTATAAGTGCAATGAGATGGGTCACTATGAAAATGAGTGTCTGACAAAGAGCTTGGGTGATGGTAAGCAGTTAGACTACATGCCGAAAGGGGTGGTGAAATACTTTGCAACTACTTCAGCAGATGTCGGGCCATCAAATGAAGTTGTATCAGCTCCAGGGAGCTCAGTACTTTTCAAAAATTGACCTGAGATTGGGGTACCATCAGTTGAAGGTAAAGGAAGCAGATGTTCCGAAGACTGTGTTTCGTACAAGATATGGCCATTATCAATTTGTAGTAATGCCTTTTGGGCTAACCAATGCACCTGCTGTATTCATGGACTTAATGAATAGAATTTTCCATGAGTTCTTGGATAAGTTTGTGGTGGTTTTCATTGATGATATTTTGGTGTTTTCTAAAAGTAAAGAGGAGCATGAAAGAAATTTAAGGGTTATCTTTCAAACCATAAAAGAAAAGAAACTGTATGGAAAATTCAGAAAGTGTGAGTTTTGGTTGCAACAAATTTCTTTCCTTGGTCATATTTTTTCTAAAGATGGGATAACTGTTGATGCCGTAAAAACAAAGGTTGTTGAAAAATGGCCAATACCCACAAATGTAACTGAGATTCGTAGCATCCTTGGTTTGGCAGGCTATTACCGAAGGTTTGTTAGAAATTTTTCACGGTTATCTAGTCCAATGACTAAGCTAACTCGGAAGGGTGTTAAGTTTATCTGGACAAAAGAATGTGATGATTGTTTTCAGGAATTGAAAAGAAGATTGGTGAATGCTCCAGTTTTGGCACTACCTTCCAGGAATGGTGAGTTTGTTATATACAGTGATGCTTCATTGAAATGACTTGGATGTTTCCTAATGAAGAATGATCAGGTAATTGCTTATGCTTCACGTCAGTTGAAAACTCATGAGGTAAATTACCCTACACATGATTTGGAATTATCTGCTGTTGTTTTTGCTTTAAAAATTTGGAGCCATCATTTGTATAGAGTAAAGTGTGAAATATATACTTATCCCAAAAGTTTAAAGTATATATTCACTCAGAAAGAGTTAAACATGAGACAGAGGAGATGGCTGGAATTAATCAAGGATTATTATTTTACAATTCATTACCATCCGAGAAAAGCAAATAAAGGGGCTGATGCTTTGAGTCGAAAAAGTAATGCTTCATTAGCAATGTTGTGTTTGGAACCTGATCCTTTGATTAAAGATTTGATTAACTTTGGCATAGAATTTGTTGGTGCGGGAAGTTATTTTGTTTTGTTTCAGGTATCAGTGAGATCATCTCTATCAGATAGAATCAAGAAAGCATAAAATCAAGACAGTGAGTTGCAGAAAAAGATAGAGCTGGTTCAGAAAGGTAAGTTGCCTGAATTCAAAATTGATAGTGATTGTGTTTTGAGATTTGGGAAGAGATTGTGTGTGCGTTGTGATTCATAGTTGAAGAGAGAGTTGTTATGTGAAGCTCATAGTTCTCCGTTTTCAGTTCATCCTGGCAGTACTAAGATGTACAGAGATCTGCGGGAGTATTACTGGTGGGATGGAATGAAAAGAGATATTTCTGATTTTACTGTGAAGTGTTTGACATGTCAATAGGTTAAATCAGAGAGGCAGTTACCGAAAGGGATGCTTCGGCCTTTACCAGTGCCAGAGTGGAAATGGGAGAATATATCCATGGAATTTGTTGTGGGATTACCGAAGACATCTCAAGGTAATAATGCAATCTGGGTTATTGTTGATCGCTTGACTAAATCTGCTCATTTCCTTGCTATAAGAGATAATTTTTCCCTAGATCAACTTTCCCGTTTGTATCTTAAAGAGATAGTCAGGTTACATGGAGTTCCCCTCTCCATTGTATCTGATCGTGATCCCAGGTTCACTTCTAACTTTTGGAAAGGCATTCAGAAGTCGTTGGGTACTGAATTAAATTTTAGTATAACTTTTCATCCTCAATCGGATGGGCAGTCAGAACGAACAATTCAGACCTTGGAGGATATGCTACGTTCTTGCTCTATGGATTATCAGGGAAGTTGGTACCAACCTCTTTCTTTGGTTGAATTTTCATATAATAATAGTTTTCATTCCAGTATACAGATGGAACCATTTCAGGCATTATATGGGAAGTGGTGTCGAACTCCAGCTTTCTGAGATGAAGTGGGTGAAAGGAAGTTGATGGGACCAGAATTGGTAGAAGAGATGGCAGAAAAAGTTCAGCTGATTTAGAAGCACATGAGAACAGCTCAGAGCAGGAAGAAGAGTTATGCAGATAGCCGGAGGAAGGATCTATCTTTCGAGGTAGGTGATCATGTTTTTCTCAAGGTTTCTCCTTGGAAAAGTGTGATGAGATTTGGTAAGAAATGAAAGATGAGTCCAAGGTTTATTGGACCATATGAAATTCTGGAGAGAGGTGGATCAGTTTCATACCGGGTGGCTTTACCTCTGAGTTTATCTCAGTTACACAATGTTTTTCACGTTTCGATGTTGAGAAAGTATATGCCAGATCCATCTCATGTTTTGAGTCCAGAGGTAGTTCAGCTGGAAGAGAACCTATCTTATGAGGAACAACCAGTCCAGATTCTTGACCACAGGGAGCAAGTGTTACAGAATAAGGTGATTAATCAGGTAAAGGTTTTGTGGAAAAACCACATGATGGAAGAGGCAACATGGGAATCTGAAAATGCAATGAGGGATAAGTACCCCCATTTATTTGATAAGTAAATAAATTGCGAGGATGCAATTTTCTAAAGGGGGGAAGGATGTAACATCCCAAGTAAGTAATGAATAATTGATATTTTTATCTATGTCCATTAATGATTAAGATAGTGTTTTAGAGGCTTAAAATGAAAATAAATCCAATCTTAAGCATGGAATACACTAATATTTTTAAAAGACTGTTTTACTTCATTTTGATGGAAAACCATTTTTAAATCCATCTTTTGACAATTTTATAAGCTATGTTTTTCAAAATAAACTTATTCTTTATGATTGGGATATCAAAATTTACTTTTTGTGAATTTTTGGTATTTTTCAGGCAATGTTCATTTTTTAATGAATAGTGAAAAATACTACATTTTACATCAAAACTGAATTTTAATCTAACTTATTTATATTATTAGATTATCTTTTTAATTGGTTTTGAAGTTAAATTAGAATATATTTTTACCATTTAATCCAATGGTGGTCATTGGAATCAATTTCACTTTGAAATTGGACTTAATCTAGTGTCAATCTTTTGATACTTTTTGTTTCATAAAAACACGCTATTTGTCATGACAGCGGGAATTAATTATTAAATTAATTAGTTTGACTTATATGTTTTGAATTTTGTAAAATATACTTCATTTTTGAATTTGGAATATCAAATATAGCTTAGGGTGAATTTTTGGATTTTTTCTGAAAAACATCAATTTTTGATGAATAGTGAAACCACTAAGTGGTACTTATAAAAACTGATTTGTCATTTAAATGAAATTTTACCAATTCTGTGTTTTGAATTTCAAAAATCCGACATACATGGTTGTCATTAAGAAGTAAAATGTGGTTCAATGAGATTAAAATAATTTTTTGTTGAATAGTAACTCTTAAGTTCTTAATCGTGATTAGAGGTAATTAGTGTAGTTTAAGGTAAGAATAATGTTTTAATAAAACGAAATGACATAGACACATTTCCTACCCTCATTGGATGTGTCATGGCCGACCAAGACAATCCATGGGTCAACTTGGGGACCCCATGGAGCCACTTTGGTTGGGAAATGACATAAATAACTTTTTATTTAAAGTAAAAGTAAAAATGACCCAAACATGAGATGTTTTACTAAAACAATTTTTACATGGGGTTATAAAGATCAATTTTTTGATTATAAATAGTCATTGGAAATATAAAAAGATTTCCTACATCATAGTTTTTTTTATATAATTTTTAGACTTTAAATAAATTAAATTATTTATGACATCATAATGATGCAGCGATGACCTCATTATTTGACGATTTAAATAAAATGGAAAGATAATGTAAAATCTAAGACCTAAACATGTCCAAAACCTATTGGATGGGTGGATTTCAAACCCGTATCACCTTATCCTCGAATTATATCAATGTGGGACCTCTTAAATCTGAATACCATCTTAAAATAAAGTAACTTTTCTTTACTTTCCAAGAGTGCCCCTCCTCTCCTCTTATAAAAGGCCCCCACCTCTACCTCCTTACCCACACTCCCAAAGACTTTGGCTCAGCCAACCCCTGCCCATTTTGGCTCTCCACATCCCTCTATTACTCCTTGAAGCCTCACTTTGGGCAGAAGTCTTCCCAAGGAAGCCTTTGAGCTCAAATCTAAGAGAGTTACACGATTTTAAGGTAATGTCTTCTTTTGAGTCCTTTTGTATGATTTTTCTTCTCCAACCCCCTAAAAACTTTTTATTTTTTTATTTTGTAACAACTCTAGTATCCTCAATATACTAGCATACTGTTATAAGATGTATTCGAGCTACACTTACACACACCTACATCTAATGGTTAAAGGACATACTGTTTCCGTGGAAGGTGAATTTATGCCTCCTGAAACAATGATTGTTCAACATTATTTTAACACCTTCAAAGGTGGCCATTAATATGTAACTATATTTATATATGATATATAATATGCTTATGTTTTCCTTAAGCTTCTATATTTTTCATTTTGGGAATACCTTTATGGTTTCCATTATGGGTAAACGCGATATCTTCATTTAAGGAAGTGCGGACTACCGCCCCCTCAAAGTGATTTTATTTGTTAAATACCATATGTGGGACGTATAAAGGATGGAACTATGATATTATATATGATATTATACTGTAATTATAATATACCTTTATATCATTATGATTCCATTCTATAAAATACAAAATAGAAATGAAAGTAGCGTTCATGCGTACATACGGCTTACCGTCTCCATGAACGGTGCATTTCATTTATTACCTCTAAATGATTATTTAATATTATAAATTCATGTATATACTGGATATATATGATATATACATAATGATTATAATTCTGGATATAATGGATACATGAACAACATGTTATTATAAAGTTTTTATTTTTGACTCAAGTACCAATGATCGTTAAAACGACCGTTATTAACTTAAATAATTACATAGTGTTCATAACATGGAAATAAGTGATATAAAAGGAATAATGATCTTGAAAAAGGTTCTTAAGCAAGTAAAATTAACTCAGGTTTATGATTAAGGACATTAAAGAACGATCGAGTCAAGTCAGACCCGAGGTATGGGACTTCGTCTCAATCTCCTTTCATTGAGGCATATTTTGTTTTATACACAGCCTTCTTTTATACGGTGTATAAACCACTTTGACTTTTATGTTTATTCAAACAGAATCTTTTTTATACGAAGCATTTACTAAACGACAAAGGGAATGTTTTTGTCGTACGTATGCGGCGATAATGACTTCTCCACCGTCGTGACCATTATTTGCGTTTTGGCTTCCTCTACAAGCCATACCTTTTTTTAAAAGAAAAATAAATACCATGTTTTTCTTTTCTATTATTTTGGTATTGAAAATGGTTTTCATAATGTTTTCATATCAATGTGTTGTATTGATATCTTGTGATTGAAAGGTGGAAATGTTATGTTTCCTTTATGCATGTTTTATGTGATATGATCATGTTGAGGTTCTTGGGCATTATTATGAAGACGGGTGGTTCTATGATAAAATAAGGGAGGGTGAGCCCGATATAGCTCTCCAATGCATTGGGTAACGTGAAGGAGTGTAACGTTAAGGTTTCAACGAAGAGATTTAGGGAATATAATGTGATGGGTATTCCAAACGTAACCAAGAGAGTTACTCCCTACGTAATAATGTTATGAATGCCTCAAGTTACCTTTATGTCTTATGATTTCTATGATTTATTCATGATTTGATGAGGTATGTTGAAGTGCTTATGTTTGATGGGTAATGTATGATTTCATGTTTCCTTTCCAAATATATTTTATATCCCTTACTGAGCTTTTTATGCTCATCCCAAGTTTTTTTGAAATGTTTTTCACAGGTCAAGGGAAAGGTACATGATATGATGATAGTGTCAAGGAAGTGTCAAGAAAGAATCCATGTTTTATTTTAAATATGTTTCCATTGATGGGAAAGAAGAATACTATCTTTATGTAACCACTTTGTTTATATGTGGAATGTAATGAAAGTTTTATGATCTAATTCTCTAAAACTCTAATCCCGAAAAGATCCTAAATGTGTAGTCTTGTAATAACTCAAGATTAAGTAAGGTTTAAGGCCGAGGCCTTATAATAAGGAAATACAAAAGATTAATTTAATTGATTGAAATACATTCAAAGTGATTTTTATGCAAAAATATTTTCCTTGCAAGAAATGTGCAGGGATTGAATGTAAATTCATGAATATAGTAATAAAATTAGAAGACATGGTGGATAATTATGAGTTCAATTTCAAAAGGTTATCATGGTATGCAGTGGATCATCTGAGTACCCCTAAAAGGAATATTGATTTCTTATTTTATTGTTTAAAGATTTGTCTTTTGTGATCCTTATTTTCTAAATATTTATCAATATATGAGGACATAGTAACAAACACTATCAAGACTAATAATAAGTTATCTATATCCTTTACTTTTGTAGGGAAATAAGAGAATAAGATAATGGATGAGATCCTTGATGAATGGAATTCAAAAAATCAAAATAATGGAAGGGTAGATTTCCCAATATGTAATAGTTATGGGAATAAATTCCCTAGGACTTTCTTAAATGTTTTGGAGTTTTATAATTGTTTGTAAATAAAGGACATCAATCTAATTAGTTCAATGGAATGGGGGAAGTAACCAATGTATAATGATTCAACTATAAGTAGATAGATAATTACTCTAATAAATCCCCTATGTTCCATGTGAATATACTCTAGAAGAGGCCAAGGGGTTAGGGCCATGATTATTCAATCACTACCGCTGAGTTTGAAGTTTCTAAGGATGTGGTGGTGGGTACTTTAATCATATCGTAAAATTTAGCTAATTCTCTATTTGATTCAGGATATTCACACTCTTTTACATCCATCATGTTTACCCACAAAATTGGATACTTCCATAAAACCTTATTAATGGTGTTTTCAATAAATAATCCATGTAAAATTCATTCCTAAAAAAGGATGTGTCAGTCAGTCTCCATTATGACACATATACTTACCCTATTTGAATACTTGCGTATTATACCCATTGTTGACTTTTATATAATCCTAGTATGGATTGGATCTCAAAACATAATGAAAGAATTTATTTTGAGGAAAAGTAAGTTAGAATTTATGGATAAATTAATGAATTACTTGTTTTTAAGGAGATATTTATTACCAAAAAATTTTATTGAACAACCCCCAAGATTCAAACTTAATACAATTGTCATCGATGATGTGGATGGAATTCAATAATTATTGGGGATGTTTTTTCTGATAATTGAATAGGTACTAGGTGTATAAGATTATATTGATGTATTTTTTTGATGAAATACCTAGATTTACCCCCTGATCAAAAAGTATAATTATCTATTGATATCATACGCAATGAAAATTAAATATCTTAGGAAACTTATAAGATGGATCTAGTGGAGTTAGTTGAGATAAATAATAAAATACAAAACTTATGTGAAAAAGGGTTCACATGTTCCATTATTTCTCCATGGGTATCACCCATGTTGTTTGTAAAGAATATGGATGGGATAATGAGATTATGCATTTATTATATAGAAATTAATGTAACTACTACAAATAAAATATATCCATTGGTCATATTTATGAAATCTTTGATCAAATTCAAGGGGATTAATTATTTTAGAAGATTGATATTCATTAAGGCTACGATCAGATAAAATTCTTTGAGGGTATTTTTAAAAAACATTTTTATAAGGTATCGTCATTTAGATTACGTGGTAAATCAATTTGGGTTAACAAATACTCCATGTTTGGTTATGGATTTGATGAAAAGCGTATTCTAAGACTACCTTGATAATCATGTGGTGGTATTAAATGATGAAATATTTATATACTCTGGGATTATTTAGAATCATGATACTCATTTATAAATTCTTCTTATCGTGTTGAGGAAAAATAGTTATAAAAGAAGTTATTTAAATATGAACTTAGAAATCAACATGTTTCTCTACATGGTCATTTTATTTTAAAGGATGGTTTGTCGATTGAAACCTCAAAAAAAATTATGAATGAATATTGAAGAATCACCAAGATAATATAAAATTGAATTTTTCTTCGGTTAGTCTGATATTATGTTCAGTTTGTTGAAAATTTAATCAATTATTGAGTTTTTATAAAAGGTGAATATATTTTTGTTTTTTGGTTTAAATTTTTGGTTATGGCCTAATATGAGTACCCAACTAGATCATGGGTGTATTTGTAATGTATGGGAACTTTTTGGAGCCTGGAGTCCCACATTTTTGAAAAAAATAGATTGGTTTCATGCTTATGATAAATCATGTGAGACATGCCACTGAGTTAACCACAACCATGTGAGGATTGCTAGTAAGGTGAAGGAGGATGAACAGTTCCAAGAAGCCCTGAAACTTTAGGCATATGTCCATGTGAAATGTTTCAGACTTTTAACTAAGGGGGTTTTCATTGTTTGAACATAGTTAGTCGAACTATGTGTATAAACTAGGAGAGTTTCTTCCATTAGATAGTGAAGGGCGCATAGTTAGCACACAATTTGTCTAACTATGTGGTCAAATAGTGTGACCCAATTTTTAAAAATAAAATGTGTATTTTTCTAGTTTATATTTTACGTTAAACCATTATCTACTTTTCATTCTAGGGGAAAAAACTCACCTTGGGATCTCCCATTGAAGCTAATTCAGAGGAATTACTCCTAATTTGTATTTCAGACTTAGAATAAAATACGATCAGTCTCGTTGGATTTAAGTTGGTGAGTAATTCATTGCTCTTGATTAATTATTAAATTTCCCTATTATTTCATGTGCTATTTTGGTGTGAGATAACATGCCCAATTTTAAGGATTTTCTTCCATTATTCATTTTTCATCGAATGTGGACTAAATCAGATATTGATAATGGAAAATTACTCTACTATAGACCTACAATATGTGGTCTTTACCTTTCTCTTAACGTTTGGGGTTTTATATTCCTATTTTTAGTTTTTTCGTAGACTAGACATTCTAGTGTTTCCCGAATAATAAATCTAATAAATGAATTGAATGGATTGGGACATGTTAGGGATTTTCACTAGCACATTTGAGTATTTGAGAGGTAGTTTCCCAAACCTTGTACACCCATTGGGTGTACCTTTGTACTTATAACTTTTTTTATACCACCTATGGGGTGTGTGTGTGAATTACTTGTTATATGAATCCTTATTAAATTTAATAATAATTGTATATAATGATTAATAGCATGATTTCCTCCTTTACTATGTGATAATAATATGTCCTTTTTTTTGTTTTAATGGATTTTATAGAAATTGTGGAAATGAGTGGGTAAATGACTCAAATTTGAATGTTTTCTAAATGAAATGAGATGATTAATTGAAATGATAGTAGATGCCTTGCACAAACTTCTTAGATCCTAATTCCTTTATATTCCATGGAATTTTATCTAAGGGATATTTTTCATAGTAGTGGATGCCTTTGACTTGTTTTCCCTTTGGGTATTGATTCCAAAGGAGGCCATAGGCCTTGTTACCCCTTAGATATAGAATTATTTGGCTCATATTGGTCATTGTCTATTGACATTTTCCTTAGACACAACCCAAATATTTACTGAGTCTCCATCAAGATTCTCCAAGAACTCGATGTGGATGCCTTCATCTTCTATACCTGGGATCTATCCCTTCATGGTCTATCACATTAGATTGAATGACGTGGTTGTGAATAATGTTATACACTTTTGAATACATTGATATGACATTGTGGACGATCTTGATTATACAGTGTGGCCATGGTAAATGGTTTACACATGATTTATATGGAATTGTTGTGGTCAGTATTATACAATGGATAATACTTTATAGCCATGGTAGTTGATTTACGTTAGATTATACGACATGGACATGGTGGATATTTTGGAATATTTTACAGAAACCACTGGTATGGGTATCAGATTACAGACTATATAATATTAATTGTGTAGTTACTACTTTATAGCTCCCCTTATTATGAGAATTTGACAATTTTTTTAATGAGCCTTGTATGGATTAAAGGTATAAACATACAATTATTAATTTTTCTTTGGTAATTTCACTTGTATTACTGTCATATATGTTATTTATTTCACACTACTTTAGCTTATTATACACTTCCTATATTTGTTATAGACACCATTGGTGGTGGCCTATTGAGTGTTATATAAAACCCTATTCAGACCACTATTGGGTACTTAGACGAACTTGATTGATGCAGGTAGGGACCAAGGAAATATACCATAGTATTATTCTCTATTTGATTCATGCTTAAGAGCAGGGGAGCATAGTTTTGAGCTAGGCTCGCAATACTAGTCGTAGAAAGTTCCTTTTTTTCTTTTTGGTATTTTGATACATGTATTTATTAGGATGTTGGATACAAATTTAAGTTTCTTCATATAGAAAAGAAATGATACATCATTATACATGAGACCACTTTTGGAATTTTTTATCTATTCATGTCTTAAATGTTATCTTTTGTCCGAATGCTTTACTGATTATGTTATTGGCAGTTTTGTTTACTACCATTGTGTTACACTCCCATATGGGTGCATAGTCTCCCCATAGACACACCCTAGGCCCTCCCTTATAGTAGTAAACCTTTTTATTATGAGGATGTATGATTAAGGCTATGTGACACACTAGCTTGGGGATCCATTTAGTGAAATCTGGGTCAGCACATTACAAAGTGTTATCATAGCCATTTTATTTTATGGGTTTCCTACTATTTTTTTTAAATATAAATGTATTGGGAAGGAATTTTAAATTGGTAATGAGTTGTTCATGGGATTATACAACCCATATATAGGGAAATACCAATTTTCTAGAATATGATTCATTTTTCTGGATTTTCCTATTATAGTTGATTTGATTCCACAATTGGGTGAAACCCTTGATTTTTGTTTTTACTTTTGACTGTAGATTTCACTTTATACCAATGAGATGAGGATATGAATCTCATGAATCATCTAAGGAACATTACATAATTCAAATTCCATGAATTATTCCATTCTATATAGGATTTATTACATTATTGCGTGACTTGGTGATACGCGCCTTGTGTGACTTTACTATTATATTAAAGATTTGTGGTAAGAGGATTGAAAAACATGGTTGGTACATAGAGTGTACCTCATAACCTAAACAATTTTTTAATATTAGGTTATAGAATATACCCTAAGTAGTCAACTATGGAATGTTGAGTCATGGAATATTGGTCACTTAGACCAGAATCTTCCATGGTATAGATTAAATGGACACAACTTATTAGTTCATGAGGTGTATGGGCCTTTATGGATCAGAAGTTGTAACCAATTTGGTTTAACCATTGAATAGTAATTTTTATATAAGGTGAATTAAAATAAAATTAAATTGAATTTTGTGAAATGTAGAACATGGCCTAGACTTGTCTATTGAGTGGAAATAAAGTAGCATCTATAGAACTTGTTATCACTATTTCTTTTTACCCAGCCATATATTTATGAGTAGGAAATTGGTTATGGCTTGTTTATCAGATGGTTTTGAATTGTACTATGTTTTAATATTGTTAACTCCTATTATTGATCTTTTCTAACATATTTGTTTAGAATTATTGATATATTCAACCACATTAACCTCTAATCATATTCTAGGAGGGTAGCGATGAACATGCTCTAGAGGTGGTGAAAGAAGGACTACCAGTAGATCCTCATGTAGTGCCAATTGTGGAACCATGAATTTTACAGGAAATTGGTGTTGAGGGAAAACTTCTTGAGAGTTTTATACACTTTACGAGGACCATTTAGGGACCACAAAAACCAACTTCGTCTATATAATAGCTGATGTATGTGTTCCAGAAGCTTCATATACCCATGTTGTTGGGGGATAGAGGTATATAGGCTGCTGAGTTGTGTCTTTAGAAGACTTTTTATATTTTCTAGAATTTTAAAAAACCTCCTAATTATTGAGTGAAGATTGTGACTTATATGCTTTGGGGAGAATCTAAGAACTGGTTGAATGTTATGAATTAGGCTGATACACTCCGAGATATTGGTTGGAGGGATTTCCAAACCTGTTGTTATGACTAATTTTTTCATGAGACTATGAAGGAATAAAAGACCAGTTATTTTATGCATCTAAAGTAAGGTAAATGACTATTACATAGTATTCAACACACTTTATAGATCTTGTAGTGTTTTTCACTGATATATCTAGATGGTGAGATATCAAGAGTAAGATTCTTAGAGTAATTCCCCAGACATATTGTTCGATCTCAAGTAAATGTGTTTAGGATGATTAATTTTAGTAATATATTGAATAAGGTGATGAATGTATAGAAGAACTTGAGGGATGATTTTGGTCTATAAGAGAGTAGTTTAGCCTATCGATATAGTGGTACAACATATTTTGGAAGGAAGCACCATTTTGAGACCTCTCTTGAGGTGAGTTGCATCTAGGATGTGAGTGCTAGTAGTGTTTTCTTTTGACACACGTGTGGGAAATAGTGACATTTGAGGAACCAATGTGATTAATAACCAGTCATGTGTTGATATTATAGTTTAATGGGAGAAATCTAAAATTATAGTAGAACCTTCCTGCTAGCAGTCAGTCATTGGGTTCAAGAGAAGGTTTTACAACTGTACATCTGAATGGGAGCTAAAGCAGTATTGGTCGTTTAGGCTGTGTCGGTTATCATGGTTAAGGTATCAAGACACCAGTTATATGTAGATAGAAGAGTGGGATTTCATTGGGTAATGAGGTTTTTTTCACAAGGTTGAAGTTCATGCCAGATTTATTCTTTACAACCTACCCCAAGGAGAAGTTCTAAAATACATCTATGTTGAGAGGTAAGATCTTATTATCCTATATTCTAGTATTTTCTATTTTGATATAGTTTAATCTCAATGTATTATATCATCATATATTTTGGGAAGACTAGGGATTGTTTTTGAGTTTTCTGAGTGTGTTATGATACTTGATACTTCTTTGGGGATCAGAATAAAGGGTGTATGCCATTGAAGGGAGTTCCCCCATGAGATTTGTGGTTGTCACTTCGTTTGTGATCATATCGTCCTTATGATGATAGGGTTTGACTTCATACATATGATGAATTATCCAGTAGATTATTAAGTCTATGTTGATTTCTATTACCAGAAGGTGACCATCACATCATAATTGGGTGGATTTCTTTTCACAAGGGTGAATGGGATGTCCAGGTTTGTCGAGATGAACAAGGGAATCATGGGTTGGGTGGGACATCAACTCAGATCTTTAGTTGGTATCTGGATGTTTAGGTATCATGGTAGGAAGATTTACCTCCAGTGGTTGATCAATTTTTATATTTATTCTTAGATTAATTTGATATTTTATCTCCCATGATATAAGTTATGTACTCAATCTATATAGTTCTAGGACCTACCCCGGTATCCATTCCACCATATTGAATGGATACTATGGAGTTTCAAGAGATCAAGAGGCAAATAGAGGACTTGGAGAAATAGGGCTTTATATAAACCAGTACTTTATCATGAGGTTCTCTAGTCCTATTGTAAAAAAAAGATGGTAGCCTCATTCTATATAATGATTTCCAAAAAATGAAGTAGTTGATAGTTAATAACTAGTATCCCTTGCCATGGATAGATGAACTTTTTGATCAGCTATGGGGATATTTGGATTTCATAATGATTGATTTAAGGTGAGGTAATCATCAGGTGGATGTTCGACCTATATAAAAACATCATATTGTTTTCATATAAGGTATGGTCTATATGAGTATCGAGTAATGTCATTTGGTCTCCGGAATATGCCAATAGTTTTCATGGAATAGATGAACCAAGTTTTACATCCTTATCTGGATTCTTTTTTTGTGGTTTTTATGGATGATATCATAGTTTATTCTCATAATTGACATGACCATGCCAAAAAAAATTAATATCAATTTGGATACACTGATATTGAATAATTTATATGATAAGATCACACATTTCCACTTCTAGATGGATAAGATTCACTTCCTGGGCCATATTATCTTATAGATATAAGAATCAGTTGACCTTGAGAAGGTGAGAGCTGTAGTATATTAGAAGCATACTAATAATTTCGTTGACATAAAATGTTTATTGGAGCACATTGGATTTTACATGAATTTCATATAGGAATTATCATACTTAGTAGCACTGCTGAAGGGATTGAATAATAAGGGTGTGAAGGTTTGGAGGGGAAGATAACTATTAGATAACCTTTCAAGAAATGAAAGGGAGACTAACTTCTACACTAGTCCATATTCTCCCATAGTCGGGTAGGAGAAACATTATATATTGTGTTGAATCAGGTATCGGGCTAGGAGAAGTTCTGATACAGTGATAGTGAGTCATGGAATATGGGTCTCATCAGTTGATGCCACATGAGAGAAATTTCCAAAATTATTTTATTGAGTTACACACTATGGTACATTACTTGAATTATTGTATAAATTACTTATTGGTATAATGTTTTTTTGGTGTACACAGACCAAAAAAATCCTCAAGTATATAGTTCTACATTGTGATATGAATTTGATGTAGTGAAGGTGTGTTGAGTACCTATAATATTTTGACTTCAAGCTTGCCTATACAACAGGTAAAGGTAAAGTATTTTCTTATGCACTGAGTAGGAGGACTCAGATACAAGTAGTTTGTGAGGCTAGCAGTGAGTGGAATATTTTTTCCTTGTTTTTAGAGATGCACTCGGTGGTGAAGGATGGTTGTGGCCATACATTTCTTTATTCCTTACCTAGGATCTCTACCCCTATGTATAGAGTGGGGATGATGAAGCTATTTATTTTAGATTGCCTAGTCATATGGTCGGGTGTGATATGTGAGGACTGTATTTTTGTTGGATTGTGGGAGTGGATGAAATTATTCTTGTTTATGGTCACGTATGGGTTCTAGTAGACATGCATAAGAAGATGATCAGGGAATTTCATACCTCATTTGGGGAATTTCATCTCAGAATTACCAAGATGTACTGAAAAATGCATAATTATTATTTTTTGATGGCATTAAATGTGATATAGTTGGGTTTATTACAAGGTGTTCTACCTGTCAGCATGTGAAGGTGGAACCTCAGTGACTAGCTAGTCTTTTATAGAAGTTACACAATCTTAATTTGAAGTGGGAAGATATTGTGATGGACATTGTGACCGGTTTAATGAGCTTGGATCAAGGTAGTGTTGTTGTGAGGGTTTTTTTGATATATACATGAAGTTTTCTCGTCTCTTACTGATTTGGGAGACATTCTCAGTGGATGAGCTTGGAAGGTTATATGTCCATGAGATAGTATGACTTCATGGGGTCCCTCAGACCATTGTATTAGATAGGGACACCCGGTTTACATTTCAGTTATGGAAGATTTTGAAGAGGTAGTTGTGTACATAGGTTCTTATGATCACAACATGCCACCATTAAAATGACAAACAATTAGAGTGCATGATTGAGGTGCTTATAGACATGATGCGGGAATAAAACCTAGATTTTGATGGATCCAAGATAGTCATATTCACCTAGTTTAGTTTTCATAAAATAAGATATATCGTGTGACTATATAGATGAAACCATATGTGACTTTTTATATTAGGCCATGTTGTTCACCCCTTTGATGGTTAGAGGAAGGTGGGAAAATTTTACTGGGATTATGTCTTGTGCATGAGACTTTGGGCAGGTATAGTTTATCAGAATGTGGATGGATACTATACAGAATCCACAATAATATTTTGTACATCGATGTCAAAGACCTCTATAGTTCAAGGTTTGGGATCAGGTATTTATATATATCTCAATGAGGCTATGATAAAGACATATTAGGAGACATGGTAAGATTTCCCTAGGATATGTCTGGTTATTTGAGTTTCTAAAGAGAGTTGAACTAGTAATATAGCAGTTATAGTTTTCATATAGGTATCAGTATATGAATGACATCTTCCATACATATTAGTCGTTCAGTCATCAGCCAAACCCCTCTCAGAATCTTTATCCAGTTGAGGTGGAGTTACTGAGTGTTGTACCCTTTCAAGAGCATCCTATTTGTACCATTGACGATTGCACGAAGGTTCTATGAGGATGGTCATTTCTTCTAGTATGGGTTTTATGGAAACATGGCCATTTATTGGATGATTCATGGATGTTGGAGTTTAAATATGTGCTTATTGTTTTGATTTATTCATACCTGATTCTTGACCACCCTTGTATGGGAAATTCGGGGATGAATTTCTTTAAGAGGGGAAGATTGTAAGATCTTGTCTTTTCCTATGAGGTATGGAAATATTTTCTGTTTAAATTCTAGGTTATGTACTAATGTGAGTACCCAATGATACCCTGTGTGTATCAAGGTTTTCTAGGCTTGTTTAGACTATAGATCCCCACTTTTTTGAAAAAAACTGACCACATGGTTAGGAGAGACCATGAAAGACAGGTTGAACATTTAACCCTAACTATTTGGGGTATAACAGTGGGGTACAGGAGGACGAATAGTTTGATGAAATCATGAAACCTCATGAAAATGCCTATGTGAAATGTTGTAGTATTTTAATAGATGGGTGTTTCATGGTTTCTGCATGGTTAGTCAAAATATGCACATGAACAATGTGAGGTTCTCCCTTTGGATGGTGAAGGGGGCGCTATTGGTTCAGGGTTTGGCCAAAAGAGTGTACATACCTTGTGACCATATTTTAAAAAAGAAATGAATATTATTCCCCCTATTTGTATTTAAAGTTAAACCCTTCTTCAAGTTTTCTTTCAGACAAAAAAAATCACCTTGGGATCTCCCATTGTAGAAAAAATATAGTCTTTGATCCCGATTTTTCATCAAAAATCAGAATCAAACCCCGTAGGCATCATTATATTCTTACTGGTTAGTAACTCATTCTAATTTTTCCATCGTTAATTTTACATGGTATCAGTTTCTATATTTTGGTGTGAGATAATATGCCCTTTTTTTATTTATATCATCTGTTCTTCATTTTTCTTCTAATCATGACCGAATCAGATCTTGATACTGGATTAGTACCCTACAAAGGACCTACAGTAGGTGGTTTATATCTTTTCATTGAGGTTTGGTGTTTTATATTCCAAGTTAGAGTTTTGTTGTACTCTAGACTTTTTGATGGTGCCTCTATAATTATTTGAATAATTTAATTGAATTGATTAGAACATATGAGGTATTCCCACTTTCACCATTGAGTTTTTCTGTGGTTGATTCCCCATCCTAGGCCACCCATGGGGTGAGCTATCATATTTTTTCATTTTTTTATACTACCTATGGGGTTTGTGTGAGATTAAATAATTAGTGGAGGCCTTATAAAACATAATGATAGTTTAATTTAATGGTTAAGAGAAGGTTTTTATTATTTTCAATGTGATAACATAATGTTTTCTTATTTTCTTATTTAAATGGATTTTATATCAATTGTGGAAATGAGTGGGTAATCTCAATAATTTCGAACGTTTTTTAATGAAATGAGATGAAGAATTGAAATAGTAGTGGATTCCTTGGATGAACTCCTTGAATCCTGATTCCATTAGATTCTATGGACATTTTTTCCATGGATCTTGTTTATAGTAGTAGATACCTTGGACACGTTGTATCATTATGTATTGATTCAATAGGATTATATGGTCCTTGCTACCCCTTGGATCTGGATTTCTTGAGATTTTAGGGGACATGGTCATTTGGCATGATTATTGGTCCCCACTGAAGTCCTAACTGAGTTTCCATCGAGATGCTCCAAGGACTCAACATGGATTCATTAGTATTCCTTACCTTGGATTTAGCCCTTTTTGATCTGAAACATCAGATTATACAAAGTGTCTATGAATAATGTTATGAAACTTTAATTACATGATGAGTCTTTTTTGGATGATCTTGATTAAATTTAATGGCCATTGTAAATATTATACACTTGATTTATACGATGTGTCCAAGGTGAGTATTACAGACCAAATGATAAAATATGGTCTTAGTGGTTAATTTTCACTATATTATATGGCATGGATGTGGGGGATATTTTGGAATGTTTTACAAATAGCTATGGTATGGTTATCATTTTAAATTGTTTATATTAGATTGTATTACTTGTGTATTTTATACCTTATATATGTCATTTTTATGGGAGAGTTACTATTGTTAAAAGGGTGCCCGGTATGGATTAACAATATCACTTAATAGTTATTACGTTTTCCATAGGTATTTCACTTGCACTAATATCTTATATATTTTATATCTTGCACTAATTTCTCTTGGTATACACATTATGTATTTTTTATAGACATCATTAGTTGTGGTCTACGAAGTGTTATCTCCCACCCTGTTTGGACTATCGTTGGGTACTCGGACAGATTTTATGGATGTAGGTAGGGTCCGAGGTAAGTGCTTATAGTAAATTGTTTGATTTATTACATTCTTAGGAGTATGGGAGTATAGGACTGAGCTATAATAGAAATGCTTGGCAGAGATAGTTCCTTTTTTCATTTTTGTATCTTGAAACATGTATTGTACTGGATTTCTGTATACCTATTTTTGATGAATTATATATATATAAAATGATACATCATTGTATATGAGATTACTTTTTCATTGTTTATCTATTTATTTTTTTTGATGTTATATTTTTCCTAGATGATTTACTTTTTATGCTATTGACCATTATATTTACTATTTATTTGCTACACTCTAGTGTGAGGGTATTGTCTCCACATAGACATAGTATATTCCCACATTACCAGTCGTTAATCATTAAGAGATAAGGACACACACTTGAGGCCATGTGAACCACTATCCCGGGACACCATTTAGTGGCATCCAGGTCAAGATGTTACATGTATAATTTTTTAACCAAACTAACTCATAAGGGGTTAAGTTTACATGGAAAAATGAATGTGAAGATAGTTTGGTATAATTATAGAGGATATTAGTGAATTATTCTATATTGACTCTTCCATCTTGTAAAGATAGAATTTTTATTTATAGTCATGCATCAATTAAAGTTTTGGTATGTTTTCTAATAAAAATGGACATAGTTTTGGCCTAAACATCAATAAAATTAAAATCCTAGAAGATTTATTATCCAACATGTGATTTTGAATTGGGGAAAGTAATATTTTCTTAGAAGATATAAATACATTACCTCTATTCATAGAGATGTGAAATATATATATATACCACAAGATTTTGAAATATATATTTACACAAAGGATATTAATGTGAAGAAAATATGTTGGTTATAACTACTCAAGGATTTTGATTGTTTTATCCATTATCATCTTGGAAAACAAAACAATGTGGAAGAATCTTTGTGTAAAAAATAAAATGGTTCCTTATCCATGATGACGATAAAGATTAATCCAATTATCAAAGACCTAGTAAGGATAGACTTGGGTATTATAATTGAAGGTGATGAATTATTATTATTATTTCACGTAATTATAAAACTATATTTATTAAAATTGTTTAATAATTCTAATCATGGTGATACATCCATACAAAAAAATGGAATATGTGATGAATGGGTGATTAATCTAGTTCAACATTGATGATAATAGAGTTTTATGATTTGGTAATAGGTTATGTGTTCTATATATAAAATATTTAAAGTAGGATATTTTAGAAGAGTATAATAGATCAAAATTATCTATAAATCATGGTAGTGCCAATATGTATACAGATATCTGAGATCAATTCATGTGGGAAAATATGAAGAGAGAAATTGTAGATTATACTACATGATATACAATATTATAATAGGTGAAGGATAAAATCCAACATCCGAAAGGATAAATACAAATTATAACTATGTCATAATGGAAGTGTGATAACATTAATATAGATTTCAACATTGGATTTTTGAAGATATCTAAGGGTAATAATTCTCTATTGTTCATTATTTATTGTCTGAAAAAGGCATGTTATTCCATTACAATTATAGAAGTTTTTTTCTTAAGATCATATTTCAAGGTTGCATATAAATTATGTTGTGAGTCTTCATGGAACAACCCTATAAAGTGTATCTAATCATGAAACAAAGTTTTCATAAATTTTTATAGGATTCCCCATAAGACATTAAATATGTAGATTCATCACAACATGAAATATCACCCTCAAATGGATGGGCAGTCTAAACGGACTATCCAAAAATTAGTGGAATAGATAAGTTCATGCATTCTTGACTTCCAAGGATGTTGGAATAAGTATTTACCTCTTTTTTAGTTTTCCTACTATAAAATTTACCACTTTGACATTAAGAAGAGTATATATAAAGCCTTGTATAGAAAGATTTTGTAAAATCTGATGAGCTATGATAAATTCATAGAAAGGAAGGTTATGGATCTAGAACATGTGCAATAGACAACTAGATGGTATGATCGATCTAGAATTATATTAACAAATTCCAAAGTAGACATAATTTTTATGCTAATAATTGAAGGAATGATCTTGAATTCTATGTGGGAAAATTTGTCTTCTTAAAGATATCCCTACATAAAAGGGTTAGTATATTTGGAAATAAATGTAATTGAAGTCAAATATATATTGGGCCATTTAAAAAATATTAGTAGATATGGGAAATAGAATATCATTTGTTCATGCCACAAAAACTATCCCACATTCTTTATTTCATCCACATATCACTTCTAAATAAGTATATGATAGAACCTATTGATGTTCTAAATGATTATCATGTTCACTTGGTGACAGACCTATCATATTAGGGAGAGATGATTTAGGTTCTTGATACAAGGGAACAAGTTCTATGAAATAGCAAAATGGGGCTAGTGAAAGATCTTTGGAGGATTCATTTCTGGTTGGAGGAAATAGGGGAGTTAGAGGATGCTATAAGAAAATATTATCCACATTTATTTACTGATTGATTTATAATTTTTCGGATTATTTTTTTAATAGGGGGAAAATTTAATAACCATGATTATATAATAGTAAATTATCCTTTATTCATTATATTTATTCACAATTTACACTATTATTTCACCATAATAGTACAACACGTTTTGATACAACAAAAACACTACATAATTTAATTTATATTATAATAAAAAATTGTACTATAAAGAATGTAAAATGTATGGAATTACTATAATATTATACTCTTATATATCATACATATAAATAAATAAAAATTTTATGATATAAAAATATATTAATAAGAAAAAAATAACCCTTGAAATTGAAATAGTGTAAGAACATAGAGAATCATAAAAAGGGATTTAGATGTTGGTGTATATATATAGGGATTAATATGAATATTGGAGATTATGGGGCACTTCTAAATATTATCATTAGGTATTATGACCATTGGTTAATATTACCATTGGTAAATTGGATCATTGGTAGTTATGATCATTGGTCGTATAACGGATAAGAACAAACAATTAGGATTAGTCTATATAAATTATAATAATGAATGTTAATTATCACAAAAGGGAGTAAATATTGTTTTAAATAGTAGGAAAAAACCTTATGATGTTCATTTATTAGATCTTGGTAAGGAGGTATAATCACTAGGGCTCACCCTTGACCATGGTTAAGCAGAACTCTAACAAGTGAATTAAGAGTTGAACTATATATAAGTGAAGTTAGAGTTAGTGGCGATCAACTCTTAATAAATATTAGAAAAACCTCCCAATAAAAGTACAAAAATTTCACACCATATCCATTTGGAATATGTGGTTGTGATAAGAGGTAATGTAAGTAGGGGTTTAATTGTTCTATAATGTGATTTCTTTATTAAATTTAAAGATTGTTTAATCTTATACATTATTTTTGATTAATGAATCAACTTAACATAAAAGGTAAAATGTATGTAAATTGAAAATGAATTTGATAAAGTGGATTTAATATCTGGAATTAGGGATTTGAAATTATAAATGGGTTCAAATTTGGTAATTTTGATTAAAATTTTAAAATATGGTAAAAATGGTGGAATACGGTAAATACGGTATAAATAACAACATATTTATTTAAGCATGAATAATTTTAGTTTGGTCTGTTATATTTCAATATTTTATGAACTAGACACATTATTTGATCATTAAGGGTGGTAGTGGGTTATGACCATTATAGTGGGTCACTAAATGAAAATTGAATAATATAATAATTAATAAATTATTCTATGAAATTCCACTAACCACACATATAAATACCCACCCATTATCTAATTTTTAAACACAAAAGTAAATGTTCTATATTAATTATTCTCTCAAGGATTATACCCCTAGATCTATATTTATTCTTGATGAGTTTTTTGGGATTTAATTCTAGGTTCAAATATAAGAATCTCATGACAGTTAATGGTTCTTATTTCTCTCTCTTCATTTTCTATTTGGATTTCCTTATTTGTACTTTTCGATTTTTTATTCAATTTTAACATTCAATTTATATACATCCTTGTTATTTATACTTGTTATTATAACCATGTTTAACTGTTATCATGGATACATTACCCATTCCCCTTACTTATATCCTGTTTAATCCGTTACTATGTCAAAATAAGGGTTGATTTTCTCTCACATTAAAATTCTTATTTACATTAATATTTATATATCCTTTTTAATACATAAATTATTATACCATTATTAATATTATATCATTTTACATTTCTTTATTAATACATATAACACATATGAGAATTCCTTTCACTCATATTATACCCAATTCATACGGAATTATCATTCCCAAACCTACTCACAACCACAAAAAACCTATACATTGGTTAAGAAAAATATCCATGATTTTCCAATAAAATAAATCCTTCTCTATATAATATAATTGGAGTTGGTTTTGGATCAAATTTAAAAAGGGTTAATATCCTTGAGAAAAGTTTTCCAAATATATATTGGTAATTGTTGACCTCACCTGTTTTGATAATCCTAATTATGCCTTCACATACTTTGATAATCCCAATCAATGTTTATTTATATCTATATTCTCTCAATATATGATATTCTATTATCAAGATGATAATAATAATAAAATAATCCCTGAAATATGTTAACCGTTGTTTATTCTATGTTTATATGAGTTCTGAAGTTCTTCTAACCCATTCGGATATGTTTTGCATAAAATAGACAAGTATTAAGTCACTGGTCTGTGTATGGATACTAATATAGAGCTACCGGTACTCAGTCTACCAATAGACTTGTCTACCGATAGACAGAGTCACTGATAAGATAAGTTCATCAATATGCAGAGTCACTGATATGCATCAGTCTACCGATAGAGAACACTCAAAGCTACCGATACGAGCTACTGACAGAAACTGAGCTACCGATAAAACAAGTCTACCGGTATGCTTAAGTCTTCAAGTATAAACTTGTTGATATGCACAGAGCTACTGATAAGAAGAAGTCTACCGATAGAACCAGTTCACAAACAGATATCGATACTAGTATATAGTTACCGATACTTCGATCTACCGATGGAGTAAAAGCTACTGATAACAAGAGCTACCGATAGAATGAATCCATCGGTATACAGAGCTACCGATACAAGTTCAAAAGATCTACCGATGGAAGGTCCTTCTACACAAAGTCCACTGTACACATTTACCAACACGAACTAGTAATGATTGACCAAATAGTCAAACTGTATACTCTCAATACTATTTATTTATTTAGCTAATAGTTACATTTGATGTTTTTAATGCATTAAATGTTATTTAAAGGATTGTGTTGACATGTCAGGGAACCGTACCTAGTACCCTTACAAAAGGTGATCATTCCGTTTTCCGGAGCTAAAATCTATAAAGGGACCGAAAGAGAACACTATAAAGGACTACCAAAAAGGGATAGAAAGAGAAGAGTTGATCCGGGTGTGGAAGAGAGGATCTTTAAAAAGCAATCAAGGGGCTTAACGTGTAGAGCAACTAGAAATTGGTGCATACAGAAATAATACATCCAGACTCCAAGAACACTGAACATACATCAAGAAATCCTTTTCTATAGGAGAATAGAAGCTGAAACCTGAGTGAAGAACAACAAACGCTTCATACCCTTGGGCTGAAAAGTTGAACCTAGAACCAAGAAATAAAATGATACTCTGTTTTCTAAACATAAACCAGAAAAGAAATCAAAAACTTTTTTAACCAATCAAATGAGTCCAGAGCTACACTGCCAATCAATAAAGCTTTTCTAAACTCATCAATACTTGCTTTTAGTGATTATTTGATTTACATTTTGAGAATTGTGTGTACCCTTTTTATCTTACACACACACACTATCTCTTGAGCTAAACTGGAGTATTCTTAAATCTTCATTCAAACTCTTTAACTCTTTTTTCCCACTGTGGATAATGGTGGAGGTTGAGTAAGACCTGGATAGCTGTGAGTTGTTGTCTATTTTACCACATAGAACTGTGGTAGATGTCATTGTACCTGGATAGTGTGCTCACTATTGTTAACCCCGATCCAGGGTGAGGATCAATTTATATAAATTGTTGAGAGGACTAAGTCTTGGATTGAGACTGAACCTCTTGGTTACATCTGCTGTGCATTTTAGTTTAAATTATATGTATACTATATATATTTCATAATCCGATGCTTATTACTTTGAAATAAAAAATTATTTTAAAGCTACTCCGATAGTTAAATTAGCAAGTGTTTATATCTATTGTAAAACACTAAGTTAGTTTCAAACGTCAATTTAATCTTGAGATTAAATTAACTGAGAACTAATCAATCTTTGAGAAACTAATTGAATGTTTATAATCTATATAAATTCACTACATTTTAACTTTGTTTTCAAATTGGGGTATTTTAAGAGAAATATTTCTAACAAAAATTTTATTTGGAACTCAATTCACCCCCCTCTTGAGTGTCCACTCCGACCAACATTTGGTATTAGAGGTTTTTCTTATTAATTAAAATATTTCAAAACATTCTGTTTGTTCAAGTGGGATTTTAGTTGCATCATTAAAGATCTTAAATTTTTGTTAATTCTAAATTTTTCTCATTAAAACTATTTTCTAAAATCAAGATATGGACAATAGACTAGAGGGTGATGCTACTAACCAACCACCTTTCTTCAATGGCAATAACTATGCTCAGTGGAATCTTAAAATGAAATTTCATTTAGAGAGAATGGGTTTTGTTATATAGACTGCTATAGAGTCTCATTATAAAATTCCAGAAACTGAAAGAAAAACATGGGATGAACCTACCAAGACTTCTTACAATAATAATTGTAAAGCTATGAATGCCATGTATTGTGCTTTAGGAGATGAATAGTTCAATAGAATTTCTACTTGCAGAACTGCTTATGAAATATGGGATACTTTACTGGTTTCTCATGAAGTAACAACCAATGTTAACGAAATGCTATTGAATAATTATAGCAACAAATACGATAATTTTAAAATGAAGACTGATAAACCTATTTTTGATATGTATCTCAAGTTCAGTGAGATAGTCAATACAATGAGTTCACTTGGAAAGGCTGTTCCAGCAAAGGAACAAATTATGAGGATCCTGAGATGTCTGCCAGACCGATGGAGGGGCACATCTGTTTCAATCAGAGAGTCATGTGACATTAGAGCTCTGCCTATCAAAGAACATATTGGTAAATTCATGATGTATGAGGTTAAGGTGAATAAGGAAGAAGATGATGAACCCAAAAGAAAATCCGTGGAATTCAAGTCTAATAGTTCAAAGAGAAAAGATAAGGAGAAAATGCTTGTACCCACTGGAAGTTCAACCATTGAAGATTCTGATTCAGACAGCGATGCTGAGATGGCTCAAAACTCCAGGAGATTCAAGAAGTTATATTGGAAGAAGTAGTTCTTTAGTAAATATAACTACAAAGGAAAATATGAAAACAAGGGTCATTGTAAGAAGGATTGGAAGAAAGATGACAAGAATGATGAATTATTCTTCTATGAATGCAAAAGGAAAAAACACATCAAGGCTGATTGTCCAAAATTAAAATTCAAGAAGAAATATTATTATAAGGACAAGAACTACAAGAAAGATATGAAAGCTATGTAGAGTGCTTCAGAGGACAACACAAGTGAATCTGAAGTTTCTGATTCAGAAAAGAATCATGCCAACATGTGCTTTTGGACCAATACCTCTGAGGTACTTGTTTCTCTTATACTGAATGATTATTATTCTAGAAATAACAGTGTTTCATATAATGATGAAAATATGTCTAAGGATAAACTGTTTGAGTATTGTAATATGCTGGAAGAAAAATGTAATGAACTCAAGGACAAGTATATGTCTGTAAAGAAACATCATGCTCTCTCTGTCAATGTAAAATCTGCCCTTGATGTAGAAAAATAACAGAATTATCAACTGTTAAAGGAAAATACAGAACTAAAAATGTCTAATGAGAAAATTATAAAAGACATAGAAAAATTAACAAAGGGAAAAGAAACACTTACTCAAATTTTAGGAAACCAATTTGCACCTAAATACACTACTGGTTTGGGATACCAACCTGGATAGAGACAGTTCACTAAAACTCGATTTATTCCTAAGTCTGGACAAAATTCTGCTTATTCCAATTATGGAAATTCCTATGATTTAACTAGTTATTCATGTGGTTATAGATCAAATAAAGTTTATATTTCAAAATATATCGATACTGTAAATTATATGAGACCCATAAGACAAATATGGGTACCTAATGTTTTGATTTCTAACCTTTCTAGACCCAAGAAGATCTGGGTACCATAATCATTTTCTATTTAAATCTGTTTTGTAGGAAACCTGTTTGAAGAGTTCTCACAAAAAGTTATGGTACATGGACAATGGATGTTCATGGCATATGTCTAGAGATTATTAATTCTTCAAGAGCTTAATAAAGGTTGATAGAGGCCATGTCACCTTTGGTGATAATTCTAAAGGAAAAATCATCGGACTAAGCCAGATTGGTAACACTTATTCAGTTTTAATTTATAAATTTTTATTTGTTGATGTAATTAAATACAATATTTTAAGTATTTCTCAATTATGTGATGATTGTTTTAATTTTATTTTTGAAAATGATTCTTGTAAATTTTTTAACTCTAAATTTTTTTCAGTATTCCTTGCTTTAAGAAATGAAAATGTTTATGTTGTTGATCTTAATTCCTTAGCTAAACAAAATGTTTCTTGTTTAAATTATTTTCATAAAGAATCTTGGTTGTGGCATAGAATATTAGGAAACTGCAACATCTATTCACTTAGAAAATTGACTAGTAAAAACTTAGTTAGAGACCTACCTAAACTTGAATTCCCAAATGACAATGTTTGTAATCCCAGTCAAAAGGGAAAGCAACATAAATTTTCTTTTAATTCAAAGAAAGAAGTCTCAACTTCTCAACCTCTCGAGTTGGTTCACATGGAATTTTTTGGACCTTCATGTTTTTCTAGTTTAAATGGGAAGCACTATGTCTATGTTTTAGAAGATGACTTTCCTAGATATACTTGGGTATACTTCTTGGCTCACAAAAGTGAAGCTTGTTCTTACTTTTCTAAATATTCCAAATCTGTTGAAAACCTTAGTGGACTTAAGATTTAAACACTGAGAAGTTATCATGGTTGTGAGTTCGAAAATCATGAATTTGAATCTTATTGCTCACATAATGGCTATAGTAATAACATTTCTACTCCTAGGACAACTCAGCAGAATGGTGTAGTAGAAAGAAGGAATATAACCCTGCACGAAATTGCAAGAACCATACTTAATGAGTATGACCTGCCTATTTATTTTTGGGCTGAAGATATAAATATAGATTTTTATATTTTTAATAGATTCTTAATTAGAACTGTTCTTAAAAATATCCCAGATCAGTTATGGAATAATAAAAAAACCCAAAGTTAGTTAATTTAGAGTATTTGGATGCTCTGTTTTTATTCTTAAAACAAAGGATAATCTGGACAAGTTTGAATCTAAAAGTGATGAAGGAATTTTCCTTCATTATTCATTAACTAGAAATGCCTATAGAGTCTTAAATAAAAGAACCAAATGTGTGGATGACTCTGTTCACATCAAGTTTGATGAAACTGATCCACATGAGCCTAAAACCTCTCTTGAAAATCTTGAAGAAAATTTAAGTGTTCCGGACCTTAATGATAAATCCAAAGAACCTGCTATAAAAACATCCAGTTCTTGACATATTCCATAATCTGCTTCTATAAAACCCGGACTTAGAGATGAACCTAAAATTTCTAGTCCGACCTTTACTATATCAATAAGGATTCTAAATAATCATAATCTAGATGTTGTTGTTGGTAATCTTGATAGAGGGACATAGTCTAGAGCTTCTCTAAGAAACCAGGTTGAACATCAAGCCTTTCTTTCAAATCTAGAACCTAAAAATGTCAATGATGCAATCAATGATGAATTTTGGGTAATGGAGATGCAATAAGAGTTAAATCAATTTGAAAGAAAAAAAGTCTGGGAATTAGTTGACAGACCCAAGGACACCTTGACAATAGGCACTAAATGGGTTTTTAGAAACAAAGTTGATGAATCAGGAAACATAGTTAGAAACAAATCTATACTAGTTGCACAAGGATATAGTCAAGACGAAGGTATAGAATATAATGAATCCTTTGAACCCATAGCTAAATTAGAATCCATTAGGAATGTACTTTCCTATTTTGCTCATTTGAATTTCAAGTTATATAAAATGGATGTCAAAAGTGATTTTATAAATGGTTTAATTGTTGAAGATGTTTTTGTTGAACAACCACCTGGATTTACTAATCCTCATTTTCCAAATCAAGTTTTTAATCTTTCTAAAGCTTTATATGGTTTAAAACAAGCTCCAACATCTTGGTATGATAGACTTAGTAATTTTCTTATTTCAAAAAGTTTTACTAAAGGGATTTCTGATCCAAATCTTATTATTAAAATAATTTCTAAAGATGTCTTAATAGTTCAAATATATGTTGATGATATTATTTTTGGATCTTCCAAACACTCCATACGTACTGATTTTTCAAAGAGTATGAAAAATGAATTTGAAATGAGTTTAATTGGAGAACTTAAATATTTTCTTGGATTTCAAGTTTTTCAGAATGAAAATGGTATTATTTTGAATCAAAGTAAATACACAAAGGACATTTTAAAACATTTTGGTTTGGATAGTATTAAGGAAAGTGAAACTCCTATGAGTACAGTCTGTAAATTGGATGCAGATGAAACTGGGAAACCTATGGATCAAACCAATTACAGAGGTATGATTGGAAGATTACTTTACCTTACTTCTAGTCGACCAGATATTATGTTTAGTGTCTGTATGTGTGCAAGATTTCAAAATAATCCTAAAGTGTATCATATACTTGCTGTTAAAAGAATTTTTAAGTACCTTAAACACACTGTAAACTTAGGTTTATTTTACCCAAAAGAACAATCTTTTGAGTTAATGAGTTATTCATATGCCGATTTTGATGGTTGCAAGTTGGATAGAAAAAGCACACCTCGAACATGTCATTTATTGGGAAAATCCTTAGTGTCTTGGTGTAGTAAGAAGTATAATTATGTACCTTTTTCCACAGCCGAAGCAAACTACATAGCTACTGGTAATTACTATACACAAATTCTGTGGATGAAACACACTCTTTTAGACTATGGATATGATTTTAAGCATGTCTCTATCAACTGTGACAACAATGGTGTAATTAACATCTCGAAGAACCCTATATATCACTCAAGGACCAAACACATTGATGTAAGGAACCATTTCTTGAGAGATCATTACCAAAAGGGTGATATTATTCTTGATTTTATTAGTACTAAACATCAATTAGCTGACATTTTCAGCAAACCTTTGAGTTCGGATAGGTTATGTTACATTAAGCATGAGTTAGGTATGTTTATCCTTGATTGGTAGCTACCTCACTGATGTGAAATCCTCACCGATGTAAAATCCTCACTGATGTCAAATTCTCACCGATGTGAAATTCTAACTGATGTGAAATTCTCACCAATGTGAAATCCTCACCGATATGAAATTCTCACCGCTGAGAAATTCTCACCGATGTACCTCTCTGATAGGAATTCTCATTGATGAGTGCGTTGTTTTAAACTTCTTTCTGCCACCAGAATCTGAATCGTTTTTTACATTATATTATTTCATTTATTTATTTTATGATTCCTATATGATAAAAAAAATTGTGCTACTTCTCAATCCACCGAGTCTCAAACCCTTTCCCTCAAATATTAGCTCTCGAATCTTCTGATAACCCTAACTCCCTCGAACCAGCGATGGAAAAAATAAACATTTCTACCGTCAGAGATGACACTATTGAGCTGAAAGCAAAAAAGTAAATGTTCAGGAAATAAGCAATTGGTAGTGTTGCTAGAACTAGGTCAAGGAGACAACCAGTGAATCCTCATTTGCAGAATAGAGTTATTATAATTGAAAAAGAACTTTTTGTGGAATGGCTGCTACCTAGAAAATCACTAGTGCTCGAAGTGCTGAAAGACCAAAAGAGGTAAGATTGTTTTTCAAAAAACAATGGTCCCTACAATCCGAAGCTAGTGAAACAATTTTATGAGTATGTAATTTTCGATAAATCTGAGGATGAGAACCGATTAATGCCATTTGTGAATGAAAAGAAAATATCTTTCTCATCTGTTGAATGGGTTGAGTGCTTAAAAGCTCCACGTGAAGGTGTATCTGGATATGTATCAAGAGCTATGCAACCTACTAGTGATATTTTCGATTATGATACTACTTTAAAAGAGTTGACTGGTGATGGAAGTCAAGGACAAGTAGTAGCTGCTGAAATGGATGGAGAGAACAAATTGTTGTTCAAGTTTGTTAAACATGTCTTAATATCGAGGAGAGGAGACTTTGCAAACTTAAGATATCTGGATATCTATCTCCTTCATCTTTTGAGACATGTAATCAAGGTGACTCTATGAAGACCGCTGATGACTCAAATGGATGATATGATTAGACCCAAGTCAAAAACTAATTCCTTGTTATTTTCTAAATTGATCCTTGTGATGATCAAAGTCAAAGGAATTGTTGAGTCACAAGATGATACAGTGGTAGTAAATAATAATTTCTATATCACAATTATAGTCTCTAAGTACATGAAAATAAATTGGAACCCTTAGAGAGGAGAATGGGTCACTGATGAACAGAGGGGGTATGATAAGTTCAATCCTTTGGATCACCCTTCATGACGGAAGGATGTGAGGGATCCAGGTCTAGGACTTGATGAAGAGGAGCTGGAATACATTGATGATTCAGAAGAGGAAGAGTCCTCTACTGATGAAGGAGGAGACCCTGACTTTCCTCTTAGACCAGCTCCTAAACATCTAGATCAACATAAATCAGATAAGGAAGAACCTGCTTTAGAGGCTCTTGAAGTGGCTACTATAGAAAATGAAGAATATGTTCATGAAAGTGAAGCATCTATATCAGTTGATTTGAGCCTAAGTCCAGTGATTGGATAATCTTTTGTACCTTCTAGGGATTCAAGTGAAGTTGACATAACCTTTCCTATTTTGTAAGACCTTCCTGCTATTGTAGAGAACAAATTGATAGTAGAAGATTCTCATGATAAAGGAAGACCTACTGAGAATGCTGCTGAAAATGCTGTTGTTATCCTTGAGGATGCACCAGTTGAGGGGGAGTATCAAACCAGGTTTGGAAGTGTTACAGTGGCTGTTGGTATTGAGGACTGGGAAAAAGACCCAGGTTTTGTAGTATGTGGTTTAGACTATCCTAATTCTAACAATGAAACATATCTAAATAGACCAGAAATCGTTTATTATGTTGAGACTGAGTTGGTACCTGAAGATGTGGTTAGAATGCATGACCATGATACTTTGAAGAAAAATCTTAAGGACAATTTTGTAGAAGAAGTATAGAAGATGGAATTTTCTCTGGTATCTTCAATTCAATCGATCATGACTGACTCAGTGGTCAGTTTAGCATTTGAAAGAGTACCCACTGCATTTTATCCTTCTGATTTGATTACCAAAGTTGATCTGGAGTCCATAAAGGATGAGCTGAAAGAGTCTTTTAGTGTCTCATTTACTGAGATGAAGCAGATTTTTGATGGAGAGATGAGGATGTTGGAAATATCTTTTGAACTCTATCTTGGTTGATGTTTATCAACCTTTCTGGGCAAAATAGTGGAAGAAGTTAAAGACTACCAGACTCAAATATCTAGACTGGAAGCAGATCTTGAAGCTCTAAAGAAATTGGTTATCTCTTTGGAATCTTACATGATCTCAAAATCCCAAGCTGACATGGACTTAGCCTATGTCAAGAGTGTTTTAAGCCATATGGTTTCAGTATTCGAAGGTTTTAAAACTTCCATGAAAGATCATGTTAAATTCCAAGATTCTCAAGTTCAAAATCTTATCTTTGGGTTGACCATGAACATCAAGTAAACAGTAACCTTCTCTGTTGGTTCTATTACATCTAAACATTCAGTAGATTTGAATCAGTTTCGAGCTATGATAAAGGAGGAGCTTGGTTCAGCTTCAAACAGTGGCTCTGTGGACTCATCTGATCTGAACAGAGTTGTGATTTCTACTCGAGATTCAGCTAAAGAAATAATGAAGATAGTACAAGACTATATGAGAGAAGATTCTACCTCTCAGAAATAAGTGAAAGATAAAGTAGACACACTATGTGGACATGATTTTGATGTAAACTTACTTTTTTCCATGATGTAAAACACCTACCAGAAAACAAAACTCAATGCTTGAGAGGGTTCATGGAATATCCACTCAATATCGTACCATGTCTCGTTATATTCTATAACTAAAAGTTTCCAAAAATACAAAAATACCACTAACACCCCCAAAACTCCCAAAATATAAAATGATTATGTGAAATAGAAAATTTTAGAAGTATTAGTGACCCAAAATGTGTAGCACTCACATTACATTACACATCAATATAGTATTAAAATCCCATTGCAGTTTTCATTTTTACACCAATGTAGCATCGAGATCCAATGCACAATAAATTCTTTAGGTTACATAAAGAGTATTGTGATTCCCTATATTTTATAAGACCGAAAAAATAATGAAATAATATATGGAAGTCCCAACATATCCTTACATCTACTCCCAATGTTGTGTCAACACCAATAGATTCTCAAACATCAACAGACGTCTATACTCAAGGTAAACTTGTCGAATAAAAAAACACATAATTTGTGCCTTAATTCTACCACACATCTTTCCGTGAGATTATGTTCTCTCATCAATGAATCCTACATTGGTCAAAAAATAGATTCATTATTTTGAGTACCAATGAGCATCATATATACTCTAATTTCATCATCACATTAATTGGAGATCAAGGAAGGTATTAGAATAAAAAGCAAGATCCATCATGATTATTTCAACTCCATAAGAAATATTTGAAATAAAAGGGGACCATCTTGGAAACACCCACAAAAAATGACTCTATAAAATGGAAAAAGTACCTAACATCATGCCACATAGAAGAAGATCTTGGCTGGATGGTGGGATATTATAGATCGTGACATCACACATTGAAATTAAGTCTTAATAAGTAAGGAATTGAATATCCCATATAGACATGATCAATACTCTTATTACCTCATGTATTGATCACATAATGGGATCCAAATGAAAATTTGTAATAATTGGAAGAAGATGTAAAAGGGAGAAGAATTTCACTTAGTTAAGAAATAGATAATATAATAAAGAAGTGAAGGATTAATCTATGGGGTAGAAGATTGATGGGAAGAAGCTAAAACTGGGAGGAGGACTCTAGCCATTGAGTGTAGGATTTTAGGGATATCTATAAGAGATCCATAATACCTTTACTCACTATTCTTTAATTTAATATTTTATGGTGTAATGGCACAATATATTTATAATGTATAAATTGGGACTTTTTAAATTGATTTTCCTCTATAAAACAAACATAATTTGTTTTAATGATTAAATTCATCCCCATGTATTAATTCTTATTTAGTGGGAGTGAGTGAATACTTGTTTGGGTGATTAAATATGTGAAAGATGAGTTTTATTTTAACCGTTTAGTTATTTCTCATTTATAATTATTTTATTTTGAAGTGTAAATAATAAATTAGATGTTAGAAAACATTTATCACCGTAATGGGGATTGAAAAACATGAACTGAATACCCAAAACATGGAGGTTAGTGGTAGGAACTCTCATCATATATTGATTAATAATTATTTTTTTATGGTTCTTGTCTGGAAAAATTGAGGTACCTAAAGTTGTATTAGAAAGGCCTTGGGATGTCTCAATAGAGAACTTAAAAGTAACCAACAGTTCTGGATCATTATAATTTCTTAATAAATAGGAATAATTGGGAAAATTAATTGATTTTATTTACCTCAAATGTGTTTTCCACTTCTAGTAGAGGTAAACAGATATTTTCAAACCTTGATCAGGTTATCTCCAATCTCAATTGACCGTCTATCACTTTTTCACACATTCTCACCCACATATTGTATTTACTGTTTCTTTATTAAACCCAAACTAGAACACTTTTTATTCTAATCCAATACACAAAGATATTATAGTGTACTCAACATTATTTTTTTTTCAAAAAACCGATTCAGTGTGTTGTAATATAGTGATACATTTTTACTAGACATAATTATCACTTTTACAAAGAATAAGTGACAGTTTTACTTTTTATTAGGGAAAAATATAACAAAAATTTGAAAATATTAAAACAATTAAAATATTAAAACCAAAATCACATAAGAACTAAATTATCACATCTTTTAAACACTCATTTTTTTTAGTTTCTTATATTGTAACATTAAATATTCAATTAGTTTTATTTAATAGGTAAATTTAGTTTTTCAAAAACATGAACAACATTGAGTAAATTTTTCAATGGGAGGAATTATATAAATTTTGTGGGTACATTTGACACTCAATAAATATTAGTAATGTGTTTAGGACAAGGAAAAATCTACCAATATAATATAAGTATAAAAACTATGAGTCAACCAAAAAAACTAATTTTAGATCAAATTATAAAAATCAAGAGGGTGTAAGAGAAAGGGGAACACAAACTCGTAAAATTAGATCATGTAGACCAAGATAAGATAAACATGTAGATTTTTATGTCTATGGACCTGGTAGTTCAAATTCAATATCTCCAAAGAAAAATTAAGCTGGCAGAATAAAACATATAAGATAACAAAGAATAAGAAGAAATATCCAAACATGAAAACAATATACTACATTTTTAAGAGGTGATCGAGAAGGTATAAGGAGAAGAAAAGGCCACATTAGAGGTGTCCCAATACTATTAATATCATTACGAGCCAAATGAGTCCATACCCCAAAAACCACCCTAACTAACCTTAAGATAATCTAAAAACATTATGATGTTGTTGATTTTTTTTCTAAAATAAAATAAACAAGGTGATCTCAAAGTGGTAATTAAAATAATTATAATGAAGGTCACTTCCATTGAGAGTATATCAAGACATGTTTTTTTTCTCATGTATAAGATCTTTGGAGAAAACAATATGTGGTTTTACATACTGAGAAAGCTACACCCACCAACCAACTAAGGATATATCTTCAAAGATATACTGGTTGAATGGATTGAAATAGAATCATTGGTGAGGAGTCAACCAAATATAAAAATATGTTATTTTTTATTCATAGTTTATATTTCATTTATTTTTCAATAATATTATTTTTTATAAATTGAGTGATGCTTGATTTTTTTATATGGAAGAAAAAAAAGAAAAAAAATGTTGAAAATCTAAAAAAGCACATGTAATAAGAAGTGTTTCATGAAAAAATAGTATTCCAATATTACATTCATTTCAATTTTATTTTAATTTATTATCATTCACTATATTCCTCTATAAATGTGTATATTTTTTTAATTACGAACCAAGTGGGGGGTTATAGTGACTGTATGCAATTGTTTTGTGTGATTAGACTAATATAAAATATTTCATCCATAATACTCTAGGAGACACACTTTCCACTAATACTTTGAAACATAGTTACATTACCTATACAATTAAGTTAAAAAAGATAAAATTAAGCGGAATCAAATTTTAGACATATTTTCATTAATTTTATAAACATTATCTAATGTGATTTTGTTATTGTGAAAAAGTAACATCACTTGGATCCAACTTAAATAATTATTTAATAAGTCATATGAAATGGGTGAATATAAGAAATTGAGAGATAATTATAATTTTCCATAGATATATTTTAAATGGTTTTGTGGTTAAAAAATCAAGATCCATTAACAAGAGTAAAATGAAAAATAAAGTGACAATTTCCATTACCCTACTTCAAAACCTCGACTATTATAATTAGTCATATGGGATTCCCACTATAAGATATGGTTTTGTTCCAAGTGGGATAAACTTATAAAATAACATAAATAACACATTTTTTTCCTCAAAAAAATGAATAACTTTTTAATAAGGTAAATTAATGTTAAGGGGAATAAAAAACTCATTCAAATTAGGGGCATATAAAGTATACAATTTTCATTTAAATAGAATTGTTGAAGTTTGAAAAGGAGGATTATGTGAGTAACTTGATATGAATGTATTTCTGAATTTTTCTTCTATTAATATACTGATTTAACTAATATATTTCTATGTAGCCATCATTGACCCAAGGTTTAATTTGAGGTGAACTAAAAACAAAGTGAAAATTTTTATTCATTTTAATTACTTATGTGAAATATTTTCTTAACTGTGGGGGGATGTGGTCAGCATAAATTTATCATTATTTATCATTAGTTTTTCAAATGTAGTATTTTTTTTTAATTTTTAGTAATTTTATATTTCTTTATATAGTTTATTATTTTTTAGAAAATCATAATCATAATTTTCTAACATGATCAAAGGATATTAATTTCATTTATTATATTTTATTTTTTGAAACAATGTTTATGAAAATTAATTATACTTGATTTTGATATAAATAACATAGTGAAAAAATTAGAGAAATAAATGTAAGAGTAATAATGTTTTTCTATAAAAAATCAAAGGCGGTCTAGAAACTAATTTATGATGTCAATGTAGTGTAGTTGGGTACCTTGAGAGAGCATCGAAATCCCGTCATAGTGTTAATAAAGTAACTCTATATGACATAAATGCACCTATAGTTGCTACCCAATTCCTTGGGAGGTCATTAGATACTCAATTTAAGTAGGAGTAAATGTTTGAGAATGTTTTATCATACATAAAGGATCCTATGAACAACCTTTAGAATGCATCAGAGTGCTAATGTTGTCCCATTCTTGCATTACATTAGTCACAAACATAGAGCTATAAATCCAAAAAACATACCACCCCATGCCAATATATCATTGGGTTCCAATTCATATTATGTTCTTAAGATTTCATAAAGAGAATTGATATCTTCTATATTCTATAAGAACAAACTCTATAGTTATCTGGAATGAGTAAATCCCAAAATATCCTCACATATACTCCCAATGATGCTCTAGAATTAACGAAGACTCACATAATAAGGTAACATATGTTCTCAAGTAAACTCTTTATCATATAAAAATCCCATATGCCACAAGTTCCTCAATGTGACACACATTATACCATGAGATTATGTTCACCCATATACGCATCTTAAATTGAATATGAAATAAAACCAAAACTTTTTGAAACAATAAAAATGATCTAAACACTACATTCATAATCATATGAATTGGAGATCAATGAAGGAATTATAATACCAAAGTAGATCCATTGATATCATATTTACTCTACATGGCACACATGAAAGAGAAGGGGACCATCTTGGAAACCTCACACTATAAATAAATCAATAAAATTACACAATAACATTCCATAAGGAATAAAATCAAGGATATAGAGAATATTGGATATCCTTGGATAATGTATTGAAATTAAGGCATACAATGAAGGAATTGATCATCTAATATATAAGTGATACATGTATCCTTTACCACATGTCTCCTTCAAATTATAGGTAGAAAATGAAATGGTAGGATAAGAGGAGGCTGGGGCTAAGGCTAAAGAGATAAGTAGTTCACTAGATCTAGTAATTGAGCATACAAGGAAGATGGGAAGTATTTATCCAAGGAAATTGTAACTTCCTAAATGAATATAATGTTAGTGTGAGGATTATCACTATCGGGGGGGGGGGGTATCTCTATTTAGAATAACCCTAATCCAAGTACACCCTACTTTTTATTAAATATTTTTTGTTTTAATGGTTTCAAATATTTATAACGTATAAAATTCGAATTAATTTTAATTTATTTTCCTCTTTTAACCTACTGTGATTGTTTTTTATGATTGAATATATCCTATAATATTAATTAATATTCAATGGGATAAAGTGGATATTTGTGTGGGTGACTGAACAAGTGAAATAAGAGTTTAATTTTAACACTTGTTGTCTATTTTATTTCATTAATTATTATACTATGAAATTTGAGCAATGATCAAGAATTGAGAAAATAATTATCATTAGAGAGGGATAATTTTTTACTTGGTGAGGGTTGATGAGGGATGTCATACACACACAGTGATTGACTGCCACAATAGTAGAGGTTAAAAAACCTGATTTGGATAACCAAAATAAGGGGCATTGGAAGATCACTCCCATCATAGATTCAGTACTTTATAGTTCTAGTTTGGGATGGATAGGTTACCCTAATTGGATTTTTAGTTCTATTATAAAGGATTTGGGATGTTTGAAAGAGAATTAATAGGTAACCATCAGTGTCTTATAATCACTATTTCTTGAGTACTATGAATTCTTCTTTATATTAGTTTATTTCATTTCTCTTACATGAAATTTCAACTTTTATTGGAGGTAGTTTTTTTTAATCAAACAGTGTTAGGTGGTCTCTAATATTACTTGATCATCTATCACTTGTTCATGCAAGCTCACTAACCCTTAAATTTACTACTTTTTTTATTAAACATAACCAATACCACTTTGGATTATCATATTTTCTCTATAGATATGACTAAGTGATCTCTTGTATTTTGTTTCATATAATTGAGGGAGCATGTTTTTTCACAGTGAAAACTTTTCACTAGAAAACATGAATGTTAATTTTCTAATATATGTTATCATATAAATAAAATTAAACATGAATAGATAAAAATAATATTTTGAAATAATCATGATATTTTGAAATACATGTTCATTTATCAATGGATGATATAATAACATGGACCCTAAGGGGAGAAACTCTTTTTTTTAATCTAAAATTGTGTTCTAAAATCCTCTTTTCTTATATGATTCTCCTTTGTTTTTTTATTTTGTCTCATCACTTAAACCACATATTCTAGGGAATTCATCCTTTAATAATTATATTTTCATACAAGTAAGGTAATCCATGGGTAATAGGTTACATAAAATTAACTATGGATATATTGGATCATACATCATAAATAATTAAGGGATCATTTGTAAATGATAATTTTTTAATTTAATAATCATTTCCTAGATAAATCATATAGTAATTAAATAAATTAATAAAACCAAATTTACAATATTCTGACTCATTTTCATGATCAAACATCATGAAACAATAATTTTAATAACTAAATAAACTACTAAATATTTTCTCGATGGAATCAATTAGTAATAAAATCTATAAATTAATATTTAAACCTAATTATATTAAATTATGATCATTGAAATCATATGAAAAAAATATATTGTATTTAAAACATCAAAAAAATCACAAAAATAAAAAAATACATTTATTTTATACTCTATATCATAGAGAATGTACTTTTGTGTCGAATTCCACATGAATCATAATACTAACCAACTTGTAGAATACATACTACATAGAATATATCGTATAAAAAATTACATGTGTTTATATGTTATATTTGATCCACTTTACACATTTTATTTTATAAAATGTTTATTAGTATAACATTCCCAAAGTAACGTGTCATGCAATCTATGTAACACAAAACATTTTTAATGCATATATATTTTTTGTTTCACATCATGGGTTTCATGTAAAATTCCTCATATCCTGGGGGGCATTATGTGGTGTGTGATCTGCTTAGAGAATCACATGGAATATGGTGTGTATAAGTTTAAAACAGTGTGTACTTTACACCTCTAATATGATGGTATGATAGTGATTCTAGGAATATTATGTACACTAGGATGACATTTCATTTACTCATAAACAATGATAAATAATTATTTTCATCTATTTTTTTTCTGGGCCTTAATAAAAATGATGGTTTTTTTTCTCAATCATCCAACTTAGATAGAATCCTTAAAGATAAATTTGTGTATATTTAATCATATAATTATTTATAAATCATGTATAATCATTAATATACAATGTGATGGAACATGAAATAGCGGTAATAGATTATGTCTTGTTAATTTTAATTTTATTATCTAAAAATTTAACATGTATGAAAAGATTTAAGAAACATTTTCTCACATCCATCTACAAAAATGCATCATGAATGATTTAAAATTAAATATCTAATTAAAACAAATACCTTGAGTTATAATTATTAGATTCAATCCTTTCTTAATATTATCATAAAAATTACTTTAGGGATACAATCATGAAAACCTCTAGTGATATCCACACATGACTTATAATGCTTGGGATATTGATATCGATCCACTAAGATCTAGGGTGAAGTATTGATATTTCACCAATGCTCTTATATAAATCATAGATGACTCACTTTCTTTCTCTCTAAATCATGTCAGGATTAGGGATATTACTCTCAATCATTATTGACTTAGAATGAGAACTCATTGAAAATAAACCTGATTATACCCTATTAATTGAAATTATATATCTAGGGTTTAGAAATATGAAATGGAAAGTTGGTCCCTCATATATTTCTTATTCTCATCATGAACCCCATTTCATTAAAAATTATTTAATTTATCATTGAATAATAATTATTATTATTAAACTAATAAGTAAATAAATCTAGTTTCAATTAATATTAATTTAATTTATGACATCTTAAATAAAAATCTATTTAAGTTGCATGTCTCAATAAGTTATATTAAATAATTATAAAAATTAAATAATTATATAGACTTTGAACATTTACTCTCTCTGAACTCTCTCCCATTAAATATATATTTATTCATACTCACTAGGAAAACAATGGAACGCTATGATAAAGGTAAATATAATTGTATTATTCCTTATAAAAATGAAATCTGATTAAATTGTGATTGACATAACTTGACAAAAAATTGATTTATAAACTAAGATCTCTTCAATTCTAAAAAATAAAATTAAACTAAATATAATTATTTTATTAATACATTTTGTGTTTTGACCTATATGTCTCTTTCTTAGTGGTAGTGTGTTTAACCCACAATCCAAGTGAGTTATCTAGAAACACTTCATAAAAACCATGTAAAAATAGAAAATTTATAAAAATTGAAAACTTTCTAGGAATCCTAACTTTGTAATATAATCAATTTTTCCTTAAATTTCTCATCAAGAATAATTAATATACGCATCATCATCCATTAGTTATTGATTTTTCATTATTTAACATACTAAAAAAAATTCTTTTACTACAATTTCCATGCATTTTAGTGATACATTTTCAACTCAATCAAATAGCTAGAGATAACATCCTTCATAACTCAAAAGGGAAAACCCATTTCTGGATTATTCAATAAATATCATACCCAATTATGGAACATATGATTCATGATACATCAATAGAAGTATATTTTTCATTGTTTTCAACAATAATTGAATTAAATAATTCATGATATGCATTAATAATGATGTCAAGTATAATAACCATAACACATGCTCAAGGAAAATAATTTCCAATGACACTTACTATGTCTAGTTCCTACTAGTTGGAATTTCATCATGATATACTCATCTTTTAGATCTGTAAATAATAAAATCTTGAGAATAAGTCTCAATGTTTATAGAACCCCAACATTTGATAGTCAAATAGTCTTTATTTACAGAGATTTTTGTGAGGGCTTCACATTATGGTGGAAATGATTTGTTTTTTACATGCATTCCCACATTTCATAGGCAAGCGGCCTCAACCACCATGGTTAGTGATGTTGTCTCCTTTATCAAAACATGATGATGGGATGTCAGTTCCTCCTTTAATGGATTATTCTATAAATCACATTTCATAGTCTATGTCTCCCTCAAATATTTTAATTGTGTTCATAAAACTCATTAATGACTCCATCTCTAGGTGGAAACAGAATAATTACACTACTTATTTCTTGATAGGGTAGAAACCTACAGTTGGAGTAGATAGTTATGTTGGTCATGTATTAGCATTTTTAGACGTTAGTAGTGTTTGAAACCTATAATTTCTATCTTTTTAATTTGAGATAATCTCATGTGTGATTCATATTAGGCATAGAACCCAAGAAATCATGTGTTTTCCAAGGGTTAGATAACACCAGAGGGGTGTAAGACTTTAGAGGATTTTTACATCGAGAATCCCATGTTTATTGTATGGTGTAAAGATTCTAGATTAAGTTTCACGTTCAATTTCAAATGGGGATAGGATGTTTAGGCATTTAAATTATTTTTTAGATTATATTATCATATTTTTAACAAATTATAAGGATATTTAGGTCATATATTTAGCAACTTATGGGGACTGGTAAGTCAGAGGTTTAACTACTTGGTGGAAAAGGTGGTTCACATGGTTAATATCTTATAAGGATAAGTTATTCATAAGTTTAATGTCTTATAGGGATAGGCATGTTGCAATTTTGAAATCTTTTGGGTACATGTAGGTTTAATATTTACCCTCTTTTGGGGATAGATAGGTCACAATTTTAACATCTCATGGTGATAAGTGGGTCACATGTTTAACATCTTGTTGGGACTAGTGGGTCATAGGTTTAATGTCTTGGGGGTATAGGTGAGTAATATGTTTAACATATTATGGGGATAGGTAGGTCATAGCTTTAAAATATAATGGTGATAGTTAGGTCTCAAGTTTAATATCTTTTGTGGATAGGTAAGTCACATGTTTAACATCTTGTGGGGATAGGTGGGTCATAAGTTTAACATCCTATGGGGGATGTCTTGTGGGGATACGTAGGTGGTATTTCAATGTGTTCCCATTGGGATGTTGATCACATATTAGGGTTTTTTCTCCCAAGGAAAATAAATAAAAATTTTATGATGGTGACATAATGTTCCTTATTTATAGGAGATAATCACGCTTTGGAGTTTCCATTTTCCTGGGAGAAGACATGTAGATTCATTGGGGAGATTAGGTGTCATGATTGAACCTCATAGAGGTATCAAAGTTTTATTAGGATTTCAGTATTGAACCCTTAGTAAGGTATCCCATATTTATTATGATGTTGTTAATTACCCTCATGGAGGAATCAGGCATTCCCTATTGAGAGATAGGGATCAAAACACACAGAATTTAATGTCACAGTTTAAGGTCGCCCGGCGGGACCGGTCCATGCAGTTTAATGTCATGTGGTATGGATGCTCTCATCATGAAAGGATGAAAAAAAAGGGATATTATGGGGATTATGCATTGATGATACAATAATGTTTGGGGGCTTCATATGAGGTTTGGAGTTTCATTACATGATGGTTTGGGGATTATGTATAAGGCTGTCCTGGAGTAGGGAGATCATCTCATGGAGGGGAAGGATGGTGTGGGGATTATGCAAGATAGCTTCTCAAATGAATAGGGTCATCCCATGGTGGAGATATAGGTGTCATCCCATGATGATTATATTTGTTACATCTTATCTTCACCACATAGGTAAGGTTTATAACTTGACATCATTTTCTGATGATGTTGTTATGTAGTTTAACATTGTTCGATTAGGATATTAGGCTAACCTGTTTTATGTCATGAAACTCAAACTTTGTGGGGGATACACCTAGGGAGAACATATCCATAAAGGATACAAGGAACAAAATTATCCCCCATCAAATGGAAATTTAGGTTGTTTCCCTTAATTATTCTATCTTTAAGGATTACATGCATTAAACTTAACCGCCTCAGGATGGCGTGTGGCACAAACACATCAATGGTGATGTAGAAAACTAGGAACGTGAAGTTAGGGTTTCTATTCATTGAATAATGAGGCATTTGGTTTTCAATTATTAGGATAATAATCTAGATAATTTACTAATATATTCATGAATTGAAGGGGACAGACACACGGGTTGATGATACTAGTTTCATGGGAGATCAGGGTTTGGATGAAGTGTTTTTAAATGTGTACAAGGTCCCAGAGCACTCAAAATTTATGACAGAGTGATTAATAAAAGAAAGCACTATGGAGAGGTCAAGTGGATTAGTTTTACATAGGTTTTTCATTAGTAATGCTTGATGGTTTTGCAAATTGAAGGGGTCTTGATAAGGTTTTTCATTAATAAAATAGGGTTTCCTGTCTCCATATAAAGTTATGGTTCCTATGGGGTTCATTTCAAGAAGGATAATTATCTAGAAAACCCCAAGAACCAAAAATAAATTTATTCTAATGTAAAGGCCATAAAACATTGAAAAATGAATCTCTGCCATTGTTCGAGGTTCTCAAGAACCCTTGGGAGGATGTTTCGTAAAAGATGGATACCTCTAGGAATCCATCCCTAATTTTTATTTTTAAGGTTGGAGTTTTGTGAATTCAAATCCTTTATCAGAATCCCAATGGAAATTTCGTCATAAAATTCATATGTGGAGGGAGTATTTATAGAACTTTTAAAGGTAAGGAGGTCTGTATTGAAAAATATATTGATAAGTTTTGAAAAGGTTTTTATGAGTATTTGAAATTTCATTGTTTCATATATGTTATGTGGAGGTTAAAACCTCAACTTACATGGATGTCTTGAAACCTTTTTGAATTCCAACACGTTTTTTAAGGTTTTAAACATTACAAGAAATGACCCTTAGGTGGATTTTTTAGCTTTTTTGACTCAAATATGCTTCAAACCAGAAATGCATTCCCCGATGTCTCTCGTAAAGAATGTTTTTGTAGAAAAATCCTACCCTTAGAATGGATATGATGATTGAATGTAGTGTCATATTCTTAGTTTAAACTGGTGAAAATCATAAATCTAGAATCCATGTTCATGAAACTCAATCTGACCCTCCTTATATAAATATGGGTGGTGTCCCATGGGGGCACAATATTTTCAATAAATATAATCCCTTTCTCTATTTTCATGAAACTTAAGACCTTAATGAACATTATGTTATTTTTATCATTATATATCATGAATCATTGAATCCTTTGTGAACATATCAATTGTTAATAGATCTTTCACAGACCGGCTTATGTGAAACATCTCATCCTTCACAAAGTAGACCTTCATTACATGACATTCACAAACAGGTTCTTGTAAAATTTCGTAGTCATGGAATAAAGCCATTGACGGTGTCAAGGATTTGGATGATCAAAAAAGGGTGATGTATGGAAACCTTATGATTGGGTAGATCTTTAAAACAGTTTCAGATCACGATACTCTTACTGAATAACTTTTTAAGAAAAACAAGAATATATGTTTCAGAAGAGGTTTTCGCTATAGGACTTGGGGATGAGAGATGATGTGATAATCTACTCCACTGATCGAGATGATCCTTCTTATTGGTTGATAATTCTTTCTAGGGGGGAACTGGTGGTAAAGAGTTATTAGGCGTAACTGTGTGATGGACCATGCATTTGTTAATACCCACTCACTATAGAACCATGTGAACAACATCAATGGTGAAGAAATATTTACATAAACTCCCTCCCCCCATTATGAGACTCTTTTTAAGGTGGGTATGTTGGAAAGTCTCTAGAGTTGGACTAAGGAGTGGTATCTACATAAGGGTGGAAATTTATAGATGATTAAACCTATGAATACTAATTATTTTAGTCATGTGATGAGATTGAGGTTCAACTGAAAGACGTGGGTCTATATGAATCAGTGTGGACTTTGAAATTCCATGTCTACCATTATAAGAATATCATTGTCAAACTATAGAGTAGTAGGTTATGGGGGACCAAAAAAATACACCCGAACTCTGGTAAGGTTAGTACTAGTTTGTGGGATATCTAATAGATTAGTAGGATCATAATAAAATCAGGATTGTACGACTAATTCATCCTCACAGAGGATGTATTGGAGGAACCTGAGTAGATTCTTTGCATTTAAAAGGATCTGTTGCATTTAATATAGGGGTATAATGAGTATAGTCCAGGGATAAATGACATCCCTTTCAAGAAATGGTTTGGTTATTTTTACAATGATCTCATTGGAAGGATTCTATTGAGGTATTTTAAATGTCTAAAGGCATCCTAGTGCGGCAGATATCACTCATAGTGAATAATTAAGGATGAAAGAAAATTGCACCTATGGTGATACAAAGTCAAGCCTAAATCCCCCATGGATCGAATTATAGGTTTCATTGTAGAAATTATCTATGGGTACATGATCCCATATCAGGATTCCTAGATGTGCGGTGTGACCAAGAACCCTTATCAAGGCAGTGTCACTGGTAGTTTGGTAGCGTAACAACCTGACAATGTTAGAAAAGCTATAAAATATATTTTTTCACATCAACTAGATAAAGAAACCCTTTTATATAGATAAACCCTTCAAATTATTATAATGAAGGTTCACCACAAACATGAGGGGTATGTGTAACTAAATCATATCTCTCACCTATAACCAACATCGCATCATCAATGATCAACATCCCTAAGATTCAACCAATTAATCTAGATCCATTTATCATACACAAAAGGATTAGGATAGCATACCACTTCATCATCCACCCGTTCTCCCTACAAATATGGATGGATAATGATGGTGGGGAAAAGATATTAGATTATTGGTCATACCTACTGTCCTTTTGTGGTAGATTACCAGGGGCTATGTTATATTTTAAAGTGTCCTTCAAACCATTTGCTCTTTAATAGTTTATTAGGAAATTATGGTTTCACGAAATTCTTACCTTAAAGGTATACATGAGGGTACGTGCCAAAAATCAACCCTCGGTTCTTTGGAAAATATGGATGATGTTCACATGTCAAGATGATAGGGGATGTAATAAGTATCTTCTAAATAATCCCACATATGATATCTTCTATGAATACATGTTTGGCTATAAAATAGAAAATCATGGATAGATGTTGAGAAATAAGTCATCCAGGTGGATGATGAGGAAGTTTCCCACAACCATGGGGTCATATGCATATTGTAATGGGTAGATCATTCCGAGTATGTAGGGATATAGTGACAAATTTACTGAAACACATATATATCCTTCATATCAAGAAGAAAAATAAGAACCATGTCCAATTTTTTTTGGAAAATTGAATTTTGGATGAAGGTGGACCCTCCATCGAAATTATGAGGGCACAATACTGGGTTCCTAGTAAGTGTTTGTGCCACCTAGATTTCTATATTGATTCTATCTTCAAAAATTCTTGGGAGATATGGGGATCTACAGATACTTAAACTATATCTAAAGAAGTTGTTGTTTCGTCATAATTATGGGATAAACCTCCACAGGTTGGTACATGAAAGATCAAGCCTCCTTACTCCCTGAGTTGATGTGGTGTAATATATTATTTGTCAAGATGACCTAGTCCACTCTTATAGAATTGTGCTTCTTCCGATGATATGGGTGTAGGTGGTTCTGAGAATTCCTTCTACTCTAGTTATGTTACCTAGATCAATTGAATACACATTTTTTCAACAAAATAGATGTTACATGAAGAGGAATCATGAGGAAAAAATCAATACCTAGACTAACCTAGATAGAGATATACAATAGTTTATTAGGTAAATTTTTTGGATTTTCATTCCTTGACAAACTTCTAGTGATTGTAAATTGTCAGATAAATTATTTTTTCCAATTGTGTATGTATTATAGACCACCAAGGGGGTTCATGACTGATCTATGGTGGATGACGATAAAGCACAAATCCTAGAGGGTGTGGGAATTATACCTCCTTATAAAGTATGTTTAATAGGAAGACAAATATCTATTACCACAGTGGAAGATCTGACTTGGGTGATGGTTCAACAGCCTTAATTACTTCTTAGTAACTATTATTTTCTCTTCTTGTTTTCAGGACTTGAATTCTAACACTTATTTTAAAGTGTTTTTCCTTTTTAAAAAAATTGAATATATCTAGTTGAGGAGCAGCCCTCATCAGTCGAGGAATCATCTCCTACAGAAGTGTTTTCATTGGATGGGATTCTAATGAATAGTGTTAACTTGAGTGCTAGATTTTACAAATCATGTAATTTTTCTTCTATTTTCACCTTTTTTGGTTTTTCCTACCTCATGTTACACTCTAATAAATTTGTAGCTTTAATGCAAGTGAAAACTGTATTGTGGGATTGGATGCTGATTTCAATCCGTGAGTATGTTGTGCCTACATCTAAGGTGGTGATGACCAATGTAACAGACTTCATAGGGTGACTATGGTTGTTCCCTCATTAGTGGTGATTGAGAAGGTCTTGACAGGTTCTTCGCAAGCTGGTGGCTAGAACTGTGGCCTCTATAGTGGTGTCTAAGTGTGATGTTATTATTGATCCCTCCCCATAGATTCCTACAAAGGTGGTCTCCAAAGTCAAGAATGGAGAGTTATATAAGGAATGCTTTATTGTGTATTTTTTAGCCATGAATTTCTGGTAAAATTTTGGTGGATGAACACACAATTGATGTGTTGGTGGACTTCTTGGAATATGAGCCTACATTGCCAGAGGACTTCAATGATCATGGATCTAACATGGTTGAGGGGAATCATATCGTCCAAAGTAGTGCAAGGAGTGTGTGGAAATTAATCACCCAAAATATATGGCTCAATATGTCAATCCAGATGGGTTCTCTCCACCATTGGCCCATGATCCTGAGAACTAGAATTATCGATTCCAATATTCTTCATGCCCTAGCTCAGTACTTCCTCAGTGAAGGGTTCTAGGAAGAGTGGTGGTAGATTTCATTTCCTGGTATATAGAGAAACCTGATAGCACAAAATAACTCCAGTTCATAGAGGAGGATCTCACTTATATTGAGAGGTAGGCCCAACAATATGAGTCAATTGTTTCTTCCAGGGGATAAATCATTAATCATATCAAGGAACAGCTAAATTTGGTCGACTCTGAGGCAGTAGAGGAATTCTACTTGGAATTATTATTCAAGGATAAATAAATCCAGATGTATATTCTAGCTGACAAGGTTATTCTTATCACCTAGGGAGAAGCAGTTTTGTTGGATGAGCAGTAACATGCCCTGAAGTCTACTTAACATTGGTTGGAAGAGATGGAATGCTCAATTTTCAAGGTAGAGTGTATGGAATATTTGTTTTGGTATAAATAAAGGATAGGTTATTGTGTTTGAATCACCCACCCAAAAATTTTAATGTTATTTTCTTTAATCCTATACATTCTTACATGTTTGTTTTTTTCTTCTTCTCAGTCACATTAATGAGGTAACCGATGATGATTCCTTAAGCCCATGTGAGTCATGATCAGTGTTGGAAATAATTAAAAAATATTGGATTAATCACATATATGATATTGAATGATTTAGGATAAATACTCGAGGTTTATATTTTTTATTAACTACTTGAGAGTGTCCAGACCATGAATTCTTTTGTTAGAAAGAGATACTATTAGCATAGCCAACTTGCTTTCCCAACATGTGCAGGTTCCAGAAATGAGTAACTCTAGGGGAATTGGATTATACATTAAAAATGGTACAATATGTGAATTGAGATGATTGGTATTTTTAATTAAATGGTGTGACAAGTCAATGAATATGACTACTGACCATGTTTGAAATGTAGGTTTATCACATTTCCAAGGATAGGGACCCACAAGTGGGTGTTGACCATTGACCATTTTTAAAACATGGTGACCTATCAAACACCATAAATATCATTTCATGTGTGTTCCTAAGATGATAGGTGATCTATTGTGGCCAAACATCATTAACATTAGGGGATGTCCATTCAGAAATGGAGGGTGGTGGGGATCTAAATCATTGGAGATGTGAAGTGTGGGGTGTAATGACAGAATTTTTTGATGGATTTAAGTACTCTTGGGATTATTCATCCATGGTTTTAAAATTATTCGATGGGCGTATCAGTCTAAAAAATACATACTCACCTTCTTTGGGGAATTTCATCATAGTTTCTAAGATACGGTCAAAGAACTCATGAAGAATAGTTGGTGACTGACATTAAATAGAAATAAGGTCTTCACAAGATAGGATCTTAAACATTTTGTAGGTTTACATATTATAATGAGGATAGTGGGAACATAGTTTAACATCTTCTAGAAAGGATATTGAACATGATATTTAATATCATATGGTGAGGACATGGTTTATTTGGTTTGAGGTTACATAGATTTAACCATGATGTCTCATAGTTTAGCATCATATAGTTAGGATCTGTCTAGTAAAATTTAATGTCTCATGACCAGAACAAGTGAACCGATTTGAATGGTGGAAGGAGTAAATGTTTGGTCCTAAATTTTTCCTAAACTAGTATGTTTAGTGAGAACAACTAGGTATTTTATTGTTGATCATGGTGGGTCTTGCTGGCATTATAAATTTTTATTTAAACCCCCATTTTTCCCATGTTGCGAGAGTGACCAAGTGAGAAGGGGTCTAAATTTTTCTCAAGTTTAAACTATGAATTTCCATCCTGAAATATGTATTTTCCTCTTTTATAGGGTTTTTTAGGGTTATACTAGTTTGGCCGAGGTTTCTAGTTTGAGTTTATATAACTTGGAACAAGATGCGGAAATGATGAAAATTCATGACTTCTAAGACTTGGATCATGAAAGTGGGTGAATGATGGGAAGGAAATGATAATTCACCATTTTTGAAACACAGGTCTTGTTGAAAGTGGGTTCCATATACCCAACATGTATTGTACTTTGATTACTATTACATATATTCTGTTTTTATACATGTGTTTATCTTTCCATGATAGTGTAGATACTTCTACATCCACTTTGTTTATGGAAATGTACAAAGATTACCTGTCACATCATATGGTTCTAGAAGGTCCCAGGATATATTTAGAACCCTGAGATGCCATGAAAGTAATCTTAAAGTAACGCACTATGGTTCAGTTACATCATTCTGAAAGGACACAGATGATGTGTGACCTTCAGGTGATGGGGGCTCATAAGCATTGAGACTTCTTATCATGAAGTTCACACATGATTATCTCTAGCTATTGAAATCATGAGGACATACCTACTTAATAGAAACACCACATGTTTCTGGTGTCATTGGTCATTCCTATCGACGGACATGTGTAATGGTCTCTTGACTTGAGATCGTTATCAATGAATGTCATTTAATTATGTACATTTGATATAAGGTGAAAACCATGGAGACAAAGTCATAGTGAGGTATTTTGTATCAGGTAAGTCATTAATGGCATGGTATTGATTGAATGATCGAGAAAGGATTTGTCACTTTTGAGTTCAGGAAAAGATATCTCAGTCCTGGTTGATTAGGATGGTTGCACCTTCAATAAATTCATGGCCATGGTAGTCGGAGGTAAGTCTGTCTAGACAAATCAACAAACAAAATAAAGAAAATAAATAATGATGACACTAGTATGAATTCTACTTTATTTAGCTATCGATGATGAAGTGATTATATTACACGGACCATGTTCGTAGGAAGGAAGTCATTTCAATGACATTGCCTTATCTCTATAGGGGCCTCTATGGGGTGCTAGACCCCACTCTAGGTCGGTGGTAATACTCACTGCTATTGAGATAAGGGCCTAGAGGGTCACACACAATAGCGCCTTGAGAATCTACCATATTCTAGGAATAGGAATTTAGAACTTGGTGGGACCCTACAAAGGGTCCGAGCACTATCCAAGTTCTATGGATCACCAAAGAATAAATAATTTCATTAATTATTCGAGTTTATAATAATTCATCGAATTTATTTATAGCATATATTTACAAGTTATATAGTAAATACATGTATTAATATTATTCGAATGGATTTAAATATCTCAATTTCGTTTAATATTAGCAGGAGGAGTGAGTCGAGTTAAAGACTCAAATTTATCACGTATTATATTTATATATTACAAGTAAGTGATAAATTGTAAAATGATATTTATGGAATAATTTTATATGACATAAATAATTTTTTATATCACTTATATACCGGACGTCTACTACATGGGGGCCGACATCCTATACCGTGTGTTTTAAACACTCAATATATAAGTGAGAGAGAGGCTCTCCCATGATCACTATTCAGGTGTCAATATTGAGAGATTCTCTCTTCTCCTGGAATCTAGTGAGAGAGTCTCTCAAGCAAAGAAGGATCTTCAAGATCATCCATCTCGGATTGAAGCTCCTCCCTTTGCAGTGATAATCACTGCACTGATGTGATAATCGAAGATCCGAACTAGCACCCTGATCTTGAAGAACAGTGCGTGTGTAGATTCGCGAGATGTGTGTGGACGATTTAGTGGGCTTCGATATCAGAGTCTTCGAGCAACAATCGCCGGCGTCCTACGACAGACTTGCACATGAAAATTCTGAACAAGGTACATGTTCTGTTTAATTTTTTGTGCTCTTTATAAACCTTGCGAGATCCTCAGAACAATCCTAGACAACATCACTGAAGTAGAAAAGGATATGTCACTCCGGTGGAGGAAAAAATTTAAAATCCCAGCCCACCGACTTCCGCTGCGTAGTCCCGATACCCAACAGTGGTATTAGAGGGATCTCAAGGTTTTTTTTGAGTCAGCAGAATTAAAATGCATTAAATTTAATTTTGGGGTGTTAAAACGGTTCATTCGTATTTGACTTAATGTTGTTTTGTTTTTGAATAATCAAGTTACGATCATTTAAAATTTTTAATCGGATCGACGCTGTGTTTTTTCGTTCATTTGTTGTTTATCTCAAAATGAGAATTAACGTCAAATATTTTTTTATTATTATAAAATATTTTATTATAAACTATTTTTCCACAAAAGTGTGTGGTAAAATTTCAATAATAAAATAAGACAGAAGGGGACCAAGACTTGGGGTTTTCTTGCTTTTAATTTAAAAAAAATGGGAAGAAAAGACCCCAAAATTGGAGTCTTCTCCATTTAATTAAAAAAAAGAAAGGGGTTGGATTTTTTTTGTCTTTAATAAAAAAATAAGAGGAAGACCCCCTTTAGGGTCTCCTCTCACGCGGCGCACACAGGGGGTGAAAACCCTAGCCATCTGGTTTGTCACCCGCTCCGCTGGACGGTCTCCCTCTCTGTCGGAAGCCGCCTCGTCCCGTCCTACTGCCTCACGTCGTCCTCCTGCCTTGCGCCGGACTCCTGCCTTACACTGGACCCCGAGCCCGCGCTGGCCACCTACTCCGTGCCAGACCCCCTCTGTCCGGCCGCCCGAGCCCGCGCTAGCCTCCTCCGCGCCGGACCGGCTCCGTCCGGCAACTCCGAGCCTGCGCCAGCCTCCTTCGCGCTGGACCTGCTTCATCCTGCTACCCCAAGCCCACACTGGCCTACCCTCCTGCTGGACCTCTTCGCACCAGCCACCCTGAGATCACCGGATGGGCCGCGCCGCAGTGTTCAGGCCTTCCCGGACTGGAGAGCTGGCTCGTCGGCTCGCCGAAGCAGCGGGCTGCCTTCCATGTGGCTAGCGGACCTCTTTCCCGACATCATTCCACTCCCATAGGATCACGCCGGAAGATGCAGTTTCCATGGGAGTCATTGGAAGTAGCGGTCACACAGTTGTCACACCGCGGTCACGCCGCGGTCACGCCACAGTTCGAGGACGACATCCTGTGGCGATACGCAGTCTTTCCAGACTCCTCTCCAGTTAGAGGTAGCCCTGCGTTAAATTAATTTTAATTAAATAAGTTTTTTAAATTAAATTAATTGGAATTAATTGAGGGGTTTAAATTTTTTTAATCCGAAATATTAATTTAACTTAATTTTTTTATTAAATTAATGGTTTAATTTAATTTTGGGAATTAAAATTAAATTAAACAAATAGAACCAATAAAAATAAATTATTTTAATTTAATCAAATTCATTTAACTTATTAGAACACACTTGCATTATTTAAATTTATTGCAATTTAATTTTATTGTGCATTTACCCCAACTGGTCTTGAGCAAGTGACCGACCTATGTATGTATGGAATTTATTTATTTAATTAATTATTTATTCAATGTGTGTGATGATTGTAATATTTTATTAGATAAATTAAGGTCTGAGAATCATCTTTTAAATAAAATATGTATAATGGCATGCGCGTCCATTGCACTAGTTGTATTTTTTACCCTAGACCCCCTCACCTGCATGCGAGTATATTTGTAATTATACAGTGATGATCCGAGAGGCAGACCCTGCCATGTTGAGGCAGTAGTCCAGACAGGAGTTGGGCGCTTTGCATTGGGGCCAACAGTGACACGAGTCATGTATTGACTCAGGTATGGATGCCCCTAGGTGATGATTGATCAGTTATCGATCGATCATTAGAGAATTCTCAAGACCAGTCGGAATGCATGATTTAATTTATGCATATTTTATTCTTTTATGCATCTACATGATTATTGCATGATCACATAGGATAGTAAACAAGATAAAATGCATAAAGTTGTGACGAATAATATTCTATTGAATGTTCAGTTGTGAGTGCGACAACCCATTTTGAACATAATAAATAGAAAAGGATTATATTTTTCAATTAATATTAAAAATCCCTCAAAGATATATTAAGTCTAAATGCCTTCCATTTCTCACATCTAAACAAAACGAGATGTTTGGGTACTCATCAGCCTCAGTTGAGAGTGCCTCTTACTACTAGGGCATTTCCATGAGAGAAATGGGTTGACTTAAACAAATTGAGTAGTCAAGGATTATCCTTAGCTAACTCTCTATCAATTTAGAGGTAAAAGGTTGAGGGAATCAATTTCTGATTCCAAAATCTGGGACATTACTCAACTACACAGGGAACCACAAGAACAAGTGGTTGGCCAACATAGTGCCTACCTTGAAACCCTCCATCTAGTGTCGTAGCCCTAGCTTGTAGACTACGAGGGAGGTTTTGAGGATCCTTTACACTATAATTCTCATTCGACAGAGTATTCTAAATCTAATAGTGTGTGATATTAAGGTTCGTTAAAATACTGGGATACATTAAATGATATAATAATTTATTAATCATAAAATGTCAAAAAGGAAATCAAGACAAAGTACTAACTGCTAAATTTTTATCTGTTGTAGATTCAAAATGGAAATAACCAACACCACAAGTACTTTATATCAACGATCGATCTTGGAGAAATAAAATCTCTCGACCGACAATAACTTCCAAGAGTGCTACAGGCGCTTGCGCATAGTATTATTCCAAGAAAGGATGTTATATCTGTTAGAATCCCCAATTCCTACCAAGCCTCCTCCGGGAGCAAGCAAGACGGAAAAAGATAAATGGAGAAATCATGTAGACAATGCACTTGATGTACAATGCATCATGTTTTCATCTATGTCCAGAAAATTTTAAAAAATTTATGAGGAAGAGGATGCATTCAAGATGCTTTTACATCTCCATGAACTATATGAGGAGAGGGCTAGGAAAGAAAGGTATGAGATCTCGAGTGCGATTTATAAGTGCAGGCTAGCAGAAGGGAACCAATCCGGTACTCACATACTCATGATGATTGGGTATATTGAGAGGCTTGAAGCCCTTGGGTTCAAACTGAACCAAGAACTAGAAGTTGATCTCATTCTTGCCTCTTTACCATCAAGCTTCTTGACATTCATTGTCAATTATAACATGAATGATATGAAAAAGTCTCTCCCAGATCTTTTGTCTTTAGTTCTCCAAGATGATAAGGACATGAAAAACACCAATTCAACTGTCCTTGTAGTGAACAAGAAAAAAAGGGCAAGACAAAAAGTTCTAAGGCCAAGTCAAGGCCAAAGACACCAATGCATCGTCCTCCAAAGAAGACAAAGATTTAGAGGCAAAGTAATGAGCTGGAATCTGTCTGCTTTGGATGTGGCAAGAAAGGCCACTGGAAGAATAATTGCAGAGCTGGGAAGAAGAAGCAATCTAATGCTTCTACTTCAGGTATTTTTGTCATTGAATTTAATATATATTTATCTACAAGTTGGGAATTGGATACGGCATGTGGTTCACACATTTTTATTCATATACAGGAACCCAGTAGGTTCATGAAGATTGAAAAATGTCAAGTGGATCTCCGAGCTACCAATGGTGAAAGTCTTGCGGCCATGGTAGTGGGAGACTATCACTTGACTTTACCAACTAGTTTGGTTCTTATTTTAAACAATTTCTATTATGTACCATCTGTTACAAGGAACATTATCTCTGTGTCGTGTTTAGACACTATGGGTTTTTATTTCATGTTTGGAAATAAATTTTGTCTCTTTTATAGGGATAACATGTGTTATGGTATGGAACATCTTAACAATGGTTTATATATGCTACAACTAGAAAACTCAGTAATGGAAATCAATGACAAAAACATCAAACATGACTCAAGAAACTCCCGCCTATGGAACTTTAGGCTTGGTCAGGTAAACAAGAAGTGATTACGATGATTACATCAAGAAGGGTATCTAGACTCGATATAGTTAGAACCCTTAGATGTATGTCAATATTGTTTACAAGGAAATATGACCAAAGCACCTTTCTCAGGAAAGGGAGAAAGAGCCAATGCAGTTATGTAATTAATACATACCGATGTATGTGGTCCATTTTTAGTAGAGGCAAGGGGTGGTATTCTATACTTCATTACTTTTATAGATGATTATAGTAGGTATGGATATATCTACATAATGCGATATAAGTCAGATTCCTTTCGTTTCTTTAAGGAATACCAAAATGAAGTAGAAAAACAACATGGTAAGAAGATAAAAGAACTTTTCTCAGAACGAGGTGGAGAATATCTTAACCAAGCTTTCATTGATCACATGAAGGAGTGTGGGATAGTATCCCAACTCACTCCTCCTTATACACTAAAATGGAATGGTGTTAGTGAAAGGAGGAATAAGACCTTTCTTGACATGGTCAGATCAATGATGAGTCATACAACTCTTCCTTTATCCTTTTGGGGATACGCCTTGCAGACAGAATCATATACCCTTAACCGAGTACCAACTAAAGCTGCAGATGGGATTACATATCATTTATGGTATGGAAAGAAACCCAATCTGACACACATGCGTGTGTGGGGATGTGAGGCATTTTTCAAGACTTTACCAAGTGACAAATTAGCATCCAGAAGCACTAAGTGCATCTTTATAAGATATCCTATGAAAACTAGAGGATACTCTCTATATAAACCTTTAGATAAAAAATTTATTTTGGAAAGATAAGCCACATTTATATAAAGGGATCACATTTCTAATGGAAATAGTGGGAGAAAGATTGACTTCGATGAAGTTAATGCTCCAGATGCAGAAGAGTTGGTAGAGGAACAATCTCCACAAGAGAACGTGGAAGAAGAAATTGTTCCTGAGACACAGATACTGCATAGGTCTACGTGATAGGATAGAGAACTAGAGCATTATGGTTTTATTTTCACCGAGTCAGGTGATACAATAGTCCTTGACGATGAAGAACCTCTTACCTACAAGGAATCAGTGGAAGGAAAAAATATTCTAAATGGCAAGAAGCCATGAATTCTAAGATATATAACATGTACCAAAATCGAGTTTGGATTTTGGTAGACCCTCCAGATGATATAAATCCCATTTGGATGTAAATGGGTATTCAAGAAGAAGCTTGACATGGATGGTAAGGTTAATACCTTTAAATCAAGAATGGTTGAAAATGGGTTCAGAAAACGTCAAGGCATTGAATATGATGAAACCTTCTCACATGTGGCAGTGCTTAAATCCATCAGAATATTCCTTGCAATAGCAACCTTTCATGATTATAAAATTTGGAAAATGGATGTCAATACTGCTGTTCTAAATGGGAAGTTGGTTGAAGACATCTATATGACTCAACCCGAAATGTTTGTTAAGTCAAAGAATTCCAATAAAGTATGCAAGTTGCAGAGATCCATTTATGGATTGAAGCATGCATCAATATCATGGATTGTTCACTTTGATGAGGCCATAAGAGATTTTGGTTTTGTCAAAAATGAAATCGAGCCTTGTGTCTATAAAAATGTTTAGGGTAATGCTATCATTTTCCTTGTTTTATATGTTGACGACATATTAATCATGGGAAACAAGGTTCAAGTCTTACAGTCAGTTAAGACTTGGTTAAATGAATGCTTCTCCATGAAAGACTTAGGTGAAGCAGCCTACATTCTAGGGATCAAGATCTATTGAGATAGATCTCAAAGGATGCTTGGCCTAATTCAATGTACATATATTGACTAGGTACTCCAAAGGTACAATATGGAACAATCTAAGAGAGGATTGTTACTTACCTCACATGGTGTAAATCCCTCCAAGAAAATGTGCCCACAAACACAGGAGGAGATTGATAGAATGAGTAGATCCCCTTATGCTTCGACAGTGGGGTCTATCATGTATGCCATGCTTTGTACTAGGTTGGATGTTGCCTTTGCATTAAGCATGGTGGGAAGATATCAAGCCAATCTAGGAGAGATGCACTGGACAGCTGTTAACACTTTCCAAAAGTACTTAAGGTGTACTAAGGATATGTTCCTGGTGTATGGAGGAGATGAGTAACTAGATGTGAGGGGATACAATGATGATAGTTTCCAGACAGATCATGATGATATGAAATTGCAGTCATGCTACATCTTTTGCCTGAATGGTGGTGCAGTGAGCTGGAGAAGCTCAAAGAAAGCTCTGCTTGCTGATTCTACAGTAGAGTCTGAATATATTGCAGCTTTTGATGCATCAAAGGAAGCAGTCTGGATATATAGCTTTATCTCAGACATTGGTGTTGTACCTAGCAGTGCAGACCATGTTCTAGTATATTGTGATAATACTACTCTGGTGGTACTTTCCAAGGATCCCAAGTCTTTCCAGAGGACAAAGAATATTCTTCAGAAGTTTCACTTCTTGAGGGATTTTACTCAAAGAGGTGAAGTGATAGTTAGAAGAGTATCCATAGAGGACAACGTGGCAGCCCCCCTGACTAAAGCCATCTCATAGCAGAATCGTGATTCACTTGTGAGAGCTGGTTGATTGAAACATGTTCGCAATTGGCTCTAGTGCAAGTGTGAGTGTTGAAAGTGGGTTCCCTATACCCAACTTGTATTTTACATTGATTGCTGTTACATGTATTTAGTTTTTATACATGTGTTTATATTGCCATGATAGTGTAGATACATCTGGATCCACTTTGTTTATGGCAATGCCCTAAGATTAACTGTTGCATCAAATGGTTATATAAGGTCCGAGGATATAATGAGAACCTTGAGATGCCATGACAGTAATCTTAATGTAATTTTCTATGGTCCAGTTATATCATTCTGAAAGGACACAGATGATGTGTGACCATAAGGTGTTGGGGGATCATAAGCCTTGAGACTTCTTCTCATGAAGTTCGCACTTGATAATCTCTAGCTATTGAGATCATGAGGACATACCCGCTTAATAGGAACACCGCATTCTTCTGGTGTCATTGGTCATTCCTATCTACGGACATGTGTAATGGTCTCCTAACTTGATATCATTATCAATGAATTTCTTTTAATTACATACATGTGATATTATGCGAAAACCATGGTGACAAAGTCGTGGTGAGGTATTTTGTATCGGGTACGTCATTAATGGCATGACATTGAGTGAATGATCGAGAATGGATATGTCACTTCCGAGTTCAGGAAGAGATATCTCATGCATGGTTGATTATGATGGTTTCACCTTCAATAAATCCATGTCCATGGTAGTTTAAGAAAATACCCTCTAGACAAATCAACAATCAAAATAAAGAAAATAAACAATCATGACACTAGTATGAATTATACTTTATTGAGGTGTCGATGACGATGAGATTATATTACACAGACCGTGTTCATAGGAAGGCAGTTGTTTCTTTTACTTTTCCTTATCTCTATAGGGGCCTCGATGGGTTGTTAGACCCCTCTCTAGGTTTGTTGTAATACTCATTACTATTGATATATGGGACTAGAGGGTCACACACAATAGCACCTTGAGAATCTGCCCTATTTTGGGAATAGGAATTTAGAACATAGTGGGCCCCGCCAAAGGGTCCGAGCACAATCCAAGTTATATTGATCACCAAAGAAAAAATAAATTCATTAATTATTTGAGTTTAGAATAATTCATTGAATTTATTTATAACCATTTTTTACAAGTTATATAGTAAATACAAGTATTAATATTATTAGAATGGATTTAAATATCCTAGGTTCATTTAATATTAGCAGGAGGAGTGAGTCAAGTTAAAGGCTCAGATTTATCACGTAATATATTTATATATTACAAGTAAGTGATAAATTGTAAATAATATTTATGGAATAATTTTTTTTATCATAAATAACTGTTTATATCACTTATATAGCAGACGTCTATTACACGGGGGTCAAGATCCTATACCGCGTGTTTTAAACACTCCCTATATATGTGAGAGAGAGGCTCTCCCATGATCACTATTAATGTGTCAATATTTAGAGATTCTCTCTCTTCTTAGAATCTAGAGAGAGAGTATCTCACGCAAAGAAGGATCTTCAAGATCATCCATCTTGTATTGAAGCTCCTCCCTTTGTAGTGATCATCGTTGCATTGAAGTGAGCATCAATGATCTGTGCTAGCTCACAGATCTTGATGAACGAAACGAGTGCAGATTCGCGAGATGTGTGTGGATGATCTAGAGGGCTTCGACATCAGAGTATTCGAGCAACGATCGCCGGTGTCCTGCGGCAGACTTGCCCACGACAATTCTGAACAAGGTAAATGTTTAGTTTAATTTTGCGTGCTCTTTATAAACCTTTCGAGATCCTCGAACCAAGCCAGGACAACATCACCGGAGTAGACATGGATATGTAACTCCGATTAAGAAAAAATTTTAAAATCCCGGCCCACCGGCTTCCTCTGCGCAGTCACGGTACCCAACAGGTCCCACAACTGCAATGGAAATTGATGGGTAGAATTAGTGTGGGGTCAACATTGAGAACCTTCAAAACATAGGATCTCCCAAATTTCATTGAAGGTCCTTCAAGGCTTGTTCCCAAGATAGTAGGTGAGCTAGTGTACTCATGCACCACTTCCATTAGGAGGCCTATTCGGATTAATATCATTATTAGGATCCAGATTGAAGGAAGACAAAAAAGTAAAAGTAGAAGTGGTGAATGTGCCAGGGGAAGTTAAATTCTCTGGGAAATATTCCACAATTTGCTTGAATGTGTTGGATTAGCATACTTCTAGGGAAATATGGACATAAAATCTAAGGGTAAAGACCCCATGATGTCTTAGTGGTGAGGCATCACCCATGGTGTAAGACCTAGGAATTGCTATGTATCCCATGATTCTAGGAATAAATCTACACATAGTTATAGAATGTGTCTATGTTGGGGACTAACATAAAAAATAGGGGAAGTCTTCTTGAGTGAGGATGTATGGTATCATGTAGTTTCATATTATTTGACGGAGACATGTACTATGAAATTTAACATATTATGTTATAGATATTGGACACACAATTTATAGTCGTATGAAGAGGACACAATTTTACTTCCTGATTGATAGGGGAACCATCTCATTCTTTTTTCATGAGGTATCATATCTTGTAACATAAGGAATCATGTGTTTTCCCCAGTGAATACAATTTCTATTGTATAGGGTATGGTTATTGTTTAACTTCATGGAATAGGATTTTATGTGAAAGTCTTACTTATTGATCTGTAAATTCTTTATTCCTCATGTTCGGTTAGAAGGGTATATCAATCTACTGATGGGTTGAGGATTATTATTATGGATCACACTTGATGAAGAGGCCCATGAAAGATTCTATCACCTTGGGTAAGGGGGAATGAATGGGTTAATGTTAAAGATAACATTTCTTTGGGAAATTAAACTTGTGGCTGATCCTGAAAACAAAACTTCTAGGAATCCAGACAAATCCAACAGGTAAGGAATCAGGTGACACATATTTCTAGAATATGGCATGGTAGGACATCAATTCAAGGTGAGTGGTAGTATCGCTGATGAGTGCCTATGTCATTATGTATTTCCACTTCATGCAATGAGGATGTGGAGTCATCTCATGAATATTATATGAGGCATATTGGGTTTTTTACACTGAGTAAGGCTACAGTTTAACATAAGGTATTGAGGATGTTGGTTTGGGTCATCTCACATTTGTCAAAAGAGGAATCTTGAATTCATCACATAGGGTAAGGCTATAGTTTAATTTCATGTTCCATGGATATTGGTTTTGGTTATCTTACATTTTTCATATGAGGCATCTCATGTTTTCAGACTGGGTGAGGATACATTTTAATTTCATGTGGTGGGGATGCTAGGATTTTTATTTTAAATTCATACATATCGTACTACGATAGAGGCTACTAGTATACAGATTTATATATTGGACCAAATGTTTCCGGCATTATACTACTTAGTGAAATTGGTGTTAGTGAGATGTGTATTATTCTACCCACCTATGGTGATCACTGAGTAAACAAAATTAGAATAGACCATATGAATAACATTTGGCCCTTCTTAGTTGGGCTCCAATTTCATTGGATTATTCTTAAGTATCATTGGCATCCTCAGATCTAGCATCATGCCATATTGAAGGAATTAATAAAAGTAGAATTTCATAATGAATTCACATGCTACCCAATCCTGGTTCCTCTATAATTTTCCAGTTCCTTTAGCCTATTTTCCATGATGGAATCCAATGAAACTAAAAAAATATTCACTATCCTTTCTAGAATTTTCTTACCATAAACAACCATCCATAGTTATGATAGTTGAGACTCAATTGGTAATACTACCTCTATTCCATAAAATAAGGAGTGTGGGGTAACTTGGGTATAATTTAGAGTTATCATCTAATTTACCAATATGGAATTGGGGTATTTATAAAAAAACACTTCTTATTATTTCCCTATATCTTCTATATGATGTTATGGAGTGTTTATTTGAAAGTCGCAATCTTCCCATTGTCTTTTGTATAATAGCGGGATGTTTGGTTATACTATATAGTGTGTTTTACATAAAAATTATTTAACTTAGTAGCCATGAAGTTAGTACCATTGTCCATGGGAATAGTGTGAGGAACCTCAAACTGAAAAATGATGTGAGAATTCATGAAATTGATCATATAATGGATTTTCACTTCTTTGAGAGGAACCAATTCTTCCTTTTTTGAGAAGAAATCCATTACATTCTGAATGAATCTACAATGTTAATCTATCGATAGTCATTAGGGGCCCACAAAATTATGTCCCCAAACTAAAAATAGATAAGAATATTTTGTCATGTGGAGAAGCTTTAGTGTTTGATGCATAATGTTGGCATAGATCTAGAAGGCATAACTCCTCTTGTTAAACTCAATGCAGTCATGAACCATAGTGGGATAAAAGTAACCAAACCATTAAATATAGTGGCAGAGCTTCAATTTTAGTTAATGGGATCCATAGGGTCTACAAAGAAACTCTTGAATGATCAAAGGTATCACCTTATCTTGGATGCAATGAAGAATAATTCACTAAATAATATTCCTATAGAGAGTCTGGTCAAGGTTGGGGATATTCTAGAGGGTGAACTATAGTAAACAATAGAAGATTAACTCATTCTTCACTCGACATCATGGGATAATCTTATAATAGAGATACTAAACAAAGGTAGTCATCCAATCTATTATTTTCTAGATTGTGGGGAAATTTGAAAGCCCTGAGGAAAAATTAGTGACAATAAGCTAATTTATATATTGTTCATCACCTTTCAAAGTGGTGGGGTCAGTAAACCTTTGATGTGCTACATGATTAACCAAGTAATTCTAGTTTTGATCTACATGATATGTGGCATAGCTAGACAAAGCAATGGAATAGCTATTTGTATGTGAGGAGCATGAGTCACAATTATTTGGGAATAGAAATGGGTTATTAGGTGATGAGTTCTTTCTCAGAGGGGAATATGATCTTATTTTATGAGGATGTAGTCACCACTTATTTTCATGATGGATAGTTTGGAGTCTACCTTCACATGTAAATAGGTGACATCAATCTCAAGGGAAAAATTGAGACCAATAATAAGATATTTATATTTAGCATTGTTGTTAGTGCATCCTTATAAAAACAAGAATGTGTATGGAAGAATAGCCTATATAGTACTAGAAAATTAAATCCTTTGGTCTACCATATTGAGTTTGGGGACTTTTATCCTTCTACCATTTAGGCTCTAGGAATTTCTATCAATGTTTCTCTACCAATAAGGTTGTGTTTGATCCGTTGAGAGGATTAATTCATCTAAGAAACCAACATCAATAAGGATCTACTTAAGGGTTGCGTGAGCAACCATGAAATCTTCTAGTGCTTGACCCTTAACAAATTTCTTGGAAAAAATCTAATTTTTAACTATAGAAATATTACTTCCCAATATTCTAGTCACCCTATAAATATGCGGTGTTTTATAATTTTTTTTAGTGGGTCAACATAGGACACAAACTATATCTAGTTATTCTACAAGTAATGCTACTAATTCTACACTATAATGACCAGTGTGAGAAAACTCTACTCTATGAAGGATTATATGGTATCTATGGTAATGAGAATGAAACTTGAATAATATAGGTTATTCTCACTACCCTCATTATTTTCCTATACTAGAAGGGTTATAAGGGACAATTTCCATGTGGACACGTAAAGGGATAGAGGATTTAATAGGACATGTGGAATCAAGATCACATGTCCTAGAAGATACTATTTAATTTCTTATAAAGTCATCTGGAGTTCCTCTTCCCACTGGTAAGTAGTGCCTTTATTCATGATCCTTGAAATGGGATTACACATAATGTCAATATTTACAATAAATTAGTGAATACAGGCTACATGGCCTTAGATTCCTCGTAACTCCCATAGGTTGTGTGGAGGAGGCATTTGATTGATGGTATTGATTTTAAAGGGATTTATCTCATTGACTCTGTAACTGAGGAAGAATTTAAGAGAATTTCAATATATAACCCTAAATTTACACTTGAATGGGTTCATTTTTAATTGACATGGGTGGATGAAGTATAAAAAATCCTCAAAGATTGTGAGATGGTCCTACCATTTGTGAGATTTTATTAGAAAATCATATATGTAACACTCTACCAAATTACCTAGGAGCAGATTAATGATATTGTACATGGAATTTTTCTAACTATCCCTAGAATTATTTAATCCTAAAAGAATCGCCTAGTAGAAAAAATTCACCTAATATTCCCTAAAGGAAGTGGATTTCTCATCCTTAGGCGCCATCTGAATCTAATTACACCTGTAAAATCTATTCATGAAGGAGAGGGTTGTGAAACTATTCATAGAATCGATCAATATATCTATAAAAAATGGTGAAATTCATTCTTTGGATAATGATGGTTGAGGTCCTTGAAGTCGATGAAGACTCTAATATGACCATTCTTCTTTTTTACTGGGAAAATATTTTCCAACCACTTGGGGTATTAGACCTATATGATGAAGTTGGAGTTAATAATATTGTTCACTTCAGCCTTTAACATAGAATAATGAGACAGTTTCATATTTATGGGTGGATTGTTTAACCAATGGTGATCCACTAGGAGGCCAAGGTAGTGGATATAAACCTAGGGATTGATCCATGGCATCTCATTATCAGTCCAGGTAGACACATCATGATGATGATTTAGGAAATCCATAGACTTATGTTGTTCCTTCAATGAAATATCTTCCCTTATCAGTGTTAACCTCGGATATTGTTCATTATTGAGATTTACATGATTCAACTCATCAATAGTGGCGGAAAAACCCTCTTCAAAGGGATGATTGGTGACATCCAAATATTCTTCATCATTTGAGGCATGAGGGTCAAATGGGTAAGGTAATGTTTTCAAAAGTAAGGATCCTAGGGTAGCACTAGAATCCAATATGATTAGAGTAGAGTCTTAAACAATTAAATCATACTCTACGGAGACTGGGTTATAAAGGATAACGAGACAATCCCATGTGCTTTTGACCATGTAATCTAATCTTGATATCTATGTAATGGTAATAGGTTATCCTCTATTGAGTCAACCCTACTTTTTTGAATATTTTGGAATACCATGTATCAGTGGATATAGGATAAAGTTATTTGTACTTTTCATGGGTAGGGTCTTCCAATATTGTCTAGGACTTTCTAGTGTAAGAGTACATGGTAATATTTAAGTACTCTATATTAAAATTTACTATGAAACAACCTCATATGTCTATTGTTGTTGGATTAAATATATGGATTAGGAGGATGCAACTATCTTTCATGTCTACCCAAGGAACTATAGAGGTACCAATTTATTCATTTGGGGTGTTAATGTGCTCAACCTCATTAGTATGGAGCCATTTTCACTCCCATTTATAGTAACTGTCATCTAGGCAGCAAGAATTACTAGATTTGAAGGAATAATCATCACCCTGTAATGCCCATACTACACCATCGAGGGGGTATATGAAGAATTAGTGGTATAATGATGGAACAATTCCATGAAAATAAAGTCATAGCCTTCTTATCATGGTGTAACAGGCAATATCTTGTAAGACTACAATAAATTCAGTACCAGCCCCTGGATTTGGTCTTTAGCTGAATCTTGACCCATCACTTCTACTCTCTATTTTTAAATCCCGAAATCATAAGGTTGGAAGAATTCATATATATTTCCATAATCCCCAAATTGTGGAGTGTTTGGGTTGGGATGAGATTGATCATTAAGCTAGTATCCACTAGGAAGTAGTGCATCTCCATGCCATTAAATTTCTTGATGATATACAACACATGGATGTTCCTGTGAATGGTAAAACCCTCGTCTTCTTTAGGAAATGTAATGATGTCTCCGCATTCCTCACATTAAAATTCTTATGCATAATAGACCTTAGTGAAGCACACATTTTCTTTTATGGGTGAAGCACATTGAGGATCAAAAGCATCGCATGTATGACAACAATGTATTTAATCATATAGTATTTTTTTGGGAGTTGCATATATTTTCCTAACAAGGGAAAATATTTGAAAATATGTATAGAGGGTTACATTGGTTGAGTTACTGGGCCTGGATAATGCTAGGCACACTATACTATTGGTTTGATTCTCTAGGCTAAATGACTAATGGAAACACTCTAGATGGATGAGTTGTGGACCTTTCTAGCCATGAATAATCATGAAATAGATGTGGTTGAGTCTGACAATCAGTTAAAAAAATTGGCTATAGGGGTTTACCAAATGATGCATCCTAGGAGGGTTATGCTTACTAAGCCCTCAGAAATGCTTTCTATCTAGTCTCGGTTTCATGAACATCCAATTATGACATGTTTACCCATATATTTTTCCTACTGTTTCATTCCATTTCTATTCTTAGAGTATATCATTCTAATGATCTTATGGGGGTCACGTGTATTTACAAATTGTTGGGCACCATAAAAGGATCTACCTTTTGGAAAAAATTTAAATAAGAGTATTATTTCTCTTCATCAGTGGAATATTCTATGATGGGAAAATTTTATAGACCTCTTCCAAACCAAGAGGCATGATATTTCTAAGCGTGAAGGCTAGTTATGGAACCAGTGGGAGAATCTGATCACCTTTTCATTTCTAGTGCCTTTTTTTGAATCATGGATGGTTTTGACACAAACATGGATATGGTATTGGAAGAATATGTAGAAATTGTAAGATGTTTTGGTTTGATCAAGAAGACATGTATAAGACCATGGGTTTGGGTTACTATCTTTCTAGACAACCAATCCTTGTAGTTTTTTTACCGTGTACAAAGACTTGTTTCCATTCATTAGGATATCTATTATCACTTTGGGGTTGGGAAGACATGGGATGAAAATATTGAGAGGTTTCTCAACATGACAATTCTATGGTCTACTTGGCCATGGATCCAATATTTGAAAATGAAGCATTATTTAATGGTATGTACTATGATCTTGTGATACAAGTAGTGATTGGAATGATCATTAAGTTCATTATTGTAGGGTATCTGGAATTCTAGTATCTTCTGAATCATATTTCTAGGCTAGAAATAAAGTACCTTGGGACATGTTCATCCTTGAATGATTATGCCTTATTCTTACTATCCTCAAAATGTACCCTGGGTGCCTAGCCTTAATGGGGGATAGTGAAACATTCACCTAGAAAGGTTGTTCCTAATGGGGTCATGTTTGGAAATGCTACACTTGATGTGGTTACTTTGGGAAATGGGTTTTTAGGTGAACCGGCTCGGGAGTCTCTACGTGTATAGAAGAAATTGAATCTATTTTGACAGGACTTCACACAAGAGCTGGGATGGGTAGTGTTTTTCATCATTTCTTAGTACACATTAAAACATACTCTAATTGATGAGATTTTTTGATTGATTATATATATCTTACTAGATAATCCATAGAGATGAGGGTAAGGACAATATCATCATTAACATTCTCCAAAAACATTGTTTGAAACATCTATTTGGATGTATTCATATCAATAGATTATGTGTGCCCCTTATTTTGGTTGATGAAGTTAGAAAAATGATCATCATCCCTCTGCTTTCACATTAAGTGGTCAACAGTATTGGTATTGTGCACAGTGGAGAAGAACTAGTAGAGGAACTCCCTATGTATATGATCCCAACAAGCAGTATATCATGAGGCCTGCTGGTCATACAAAACAAATGTGAGTCCTTCTAGAGTCCAGATAAACCACTTGAGCTTTGTGGCCTTTTACTATTATGGATTCCCTCACATCAAGATAAACTGTGAGGTGAAGTGGGCTATATATTTCATAATATCACACATCCCGTAAAATAGGGTAAATATCCTATTGATAAATTTTGGGGGAGGATGAATGTGATCCACCCATACTAGTTTGACTTCCCCTTAAGTAGAATTAAAAATTTTAACGTCACCAAATCCCAATGACAGGTGACAATATTGGTGAGTATTCCATCTTGGTAAGGATTAGTGGTCACAAATACTTTGACTGTATCTTCATCTTGGTAGGTGGAGCATCCTCAATCTTAGGGTGGGTAAAGGTGAACCTCAGGATGAGTGGGAAACTCATACCTTGGTTGTTTACCATAACCGCTATATTGTTCTTATATGATGTGAATAAGGCCCCCAAGCTTGGACCTGGGTGCCAGGAAAAGTAGAATTGTGCACCAAACTAGAAGAAAACATAGTCTCTATTGATATTATCATGACCCAAATGCTTGTTAAAGATTAGATCAGTAGTAAGCCTCTTGTATCCTTTAAGATCATGGAGAAAAGTTGTCAATATTCTGTCTAACATAGTTTCTAGTGTGATATTAGATGGAATGATTGGCTTAGTGGGCCCCTTGACTTTTTTGGGGTGTCATCAACTAGTTAGTAATATTTTATTGGGGGACTCCCATAGCTAAATGAATGTCTCTACTGAGCAGTGCAGGAACCTACTATATTATTACCCCAATATTGTGCCTACTTTAGGGGTGGATTTTCCCTATCATGCACTATGTCGGTGGTCTAGTTTCATGGACTATACATAGGGTCAACAGTGATGAAATTCATGGAGGTGGGTTTCATAGAATCATTTTCACCATTAGTCAGTGTGCCAGACCGATGATACAGTTGTTTCTATGGGATGGTGTTGATGTAGAGGGTAGCATACTACACCAATCCTCCGATCTACACATTTTTGGAAACCTATTATTTGAATCACTAAAGCATAATGAGTCTCTTGATGAAGATATATTGAAAGTTTTGGTGGTATCCATACACATTAGGGCACTGAGAAACAAGGAGCATTGTGATGCCAATACTCCCACATTGTTGGTTAATTATATAGAAGAATATATGGATTCTTATGTAAGTTTTATGGTGGTATTAAAGATGAATGAGCATCGACTAGATATTATGGTTAAAAAATATCACCAGTTCCACAATGATTGACTCCATGATGTTGAAATTCATGATTTCATATATCTAGTTGGTGGCTAGGATCCACCCACATGTACTGTAGTTCATTGCCTAGAGGATCTCCCCATTCGTGATCATCCCAAAACCCATTTAGAACTATCCATGAAGTTGGTGGTGGTATGGACATAGAACTTCTTTACTAGTGACTTTTTGGAAAGTGGGGCATCACATGGGCCAATTGACCCCTGGATATTAGAATTTATTTCAGAGTTGGGTCCAGCTTCAAGATCAATTACTAATAGGATGGGTTTTTCACAACCTTTTGATCAGTTTGAGTGGAAATGTATTATCGGTGCTCAATGGGATGATCATAATCATCTAAGGGAACACTACTCCAAATTAGTCCTTGAAAAACACTAAAAAATGAATTTATTAGTGCTAGAGAAGTGTTGACTACTTATGTGACATTAAAAGCTCTAGTATTTTATCAGTGTTTAAAAATAATGGATAAATGGGTCTTTTATCAGTGCAAAAAAATCATCGATTAAAGAATACATTTATCAGTGCCTTTATTTAGCACCGATAATGGGGTCCTCTAATATTGATTTTACAAGCCCTGATAAATTGGCATATGATAGTGTGCTGTTACCACACACTGAAGAACAAAAAAACCACCCGAAATTAGAAAAATCATGTACCAATAAAAAATTTCATTGAAATAAAATTAACAGCACATATAAAATAAAAAACATCATTTTATAGACATTAAAACATTTTTTATACAATTACATAAGAACCAATTATTACATACATTCAAAAATAGTAATATTCTTTTCTCTATTGATCCTGACCCCAACTCATATTATTACTGAACAAACAACCCTTGCTCGAGAAAAAGAATGCACCTCTATAAGAAAATATTTATTATGTTTGTAATAATATAAATAAATAATCTAACCTAATGTTTTAATTTTAAACTAAACTTAGGGTCATACTGGGAACACTATGTAACAGATTGTGTTTTAGTTGATTCTTGCATGTCACACCCTTTCTAAATCTCATTCAAGCATTATCTCTATGAAAATTAACTAAATTAGTATAAGAAAAAAACATAAATAAATTTTTAATTACTATAATATAGAATGATGATAAAACAATTTAGATTTTTTTTCCTCGGTTTTAATGAGGTGTTGTGCATTTTAAACAAAAACAATGGTTATATATTGAAAATAAGCACTTAGAGTCATAAAGGTCACACCATGCATCATTTTGAGGTGTTAATGATTCCTACACATCCAAAAAGAATTGTGGGTCATTTTTTTATGTATCAAAACAATTTCTATGTGTTTTCTTAAGTTTGATTATGTGACCTGTTTTTTTTACTAATATTTCATTTAAAACTAAAAATGCACATTTGAGTGATACTCGATCAATCATGTGTCAATTTTATATGATAATGATTCCTACAAGATGAAAATGACATATGAATCATTGTCCTAAATTATCAATTCAATTAGAGTGTATTTTATTGGTTTTCAATGAGTGAAACGTTTTGAATTAAAATTTCAATTTAAAACTGATAAATAAAACATTGGGTCATATCGGTGACATCGTGTATCATATTCAGGTATAGATGATTTCTAAGCAACTCAAATGACTTAGGGATATTTTTTGTAATTTATCGAAGTAATCTGAAATAATTTTTTCAATTTTATGTATATTAGTTATCTTATTTACAAAAAATAAGGAATATTTTAAATAAAAAGGCTCACTTTGGATCATACTAGTTACAACATGTATAGGATTGAGTTACAAATAATTCTTACATGTCCTAAATTAATTATTTATCTTTTTAATAACATATAAAAAACAAATGATTTTATCATTTTTTATTATATCAATTATTCATTTACTAGAATGAAATTTTAAAATTGAAAAATAAAATTTATGCCATAACTATCACATTGTGTGTCAGTTTGGCATGATACAGAGTACTACATGTCAAACATGAAATATAAATAGCTTTAAAATTTTTCAAGATAATCTGAGAACATTTTCTTGGCTTTCACTGATTGATAGTGTTTTAACTAAAAGGTCATTTTTAAACAGATAATGAACACTTTGAGTCGTACTAGGAACATCATGTATCAGATTTAGGTGTGGATGATTCCTAAACATCCAAATTTACATATTTATTATTTTACTAAAGTGTCGAAAACAATATGAATGTGATTTCTTCATTTTGAGTACATCCGTTGTCTTTTTTACTAAATTTATATCAATTTTAAATAAAAAGATGAACCTGAAGTCATGCCAGTCACACCGTGCATCAGATTGATTTTAGGATGATTATTACACTTCCCAAATTAATTATAGATCTTTTTTTAAAATTATAAAAATAATCCAAATAAGTTTTCTTTATTTTAAGAATGTCACTTTTTGTTTTCTCTGAAATCCTATTTTAAACTAGAATAATACACTCTGAGTAATATCAGTTACATTATATATAGGTTTTATCTATGACTAACCACTAAACATCAGAAATTAATTATTAATTCTTGAAATAAATTATCATGACAATTCGAGCATGTTTTCTCGTTTTTCAGTGATTCAAACTTATTCAACTAAAATAAAAAATTTAAACTGATAACGGACGCTTTGAGTCATACAGGGAACTTAATGTTTTGGATTGAGGTGAGGATTATTACAACATGTAAAAACTACTAATGGATCATTTTTATAAAGTATCAAAACAATCTAAATATGTTTTATTGTTTTTCAGTATGTTAGTTGTCTTTTTTACTAAAATTATTTTCAATTTTAAATAAAAAGATGCACATAGATTCTTAGTGGTCACACCATGCATTATAATGAGGTGAATATGAATCCTACACTACCCAAATAAAATATTTATTTTTAACATATATTATCAAAATAATCAAAATGTTTTTTCTCCTTTTTGAGTACATCACTTATCTTTTTTACTAAAATGTCATTTTCAACTGGAAACACACACTTTGAGTCATAATAGTCACTAGTGTGTTAGTTTTTTGTTAGATTGATTCTTACTTGTCCTAAATGATGTATTTATTGTTTATCTAAATGTTAGGTCTACTTGGCTAAATACCCTTAAAGGGGGGGGGGGTGAATCGGGGTATGAAAAATTTAAAATTAAATTCCCTTCTAATCTTGTTTCACAGTTAAGAAAAGCACTCTTCTCTCTCTGTCCATTTTCACAATATAAACAGAAAGTAAAGCATTCACATGACACAACAATTTTACTTGGCTCACCCATACTGGGCTATGTCCAAGGAGCATACAACGACAATGTACCGATGTAATAAATCCACTATAAGCACTCTGCTGTTTACAAGGTTCAGGATAGATCACTTTTATTCCCAAGCTCACTGCCTTTAAAATGTTTAGGGTTATCTCACTACTTTCCCAGAGGTCACTCCCTGTTTCTCTCTCTCTCTGGCTCACTACCGGTGGAGAGGATCACCTTCTTCTTTTTCCTTTGCTCAATACTCTGGAAAGGATCCACTCACAGTTTATAGACATGTAGGTCTCTTCATTATCACTAATGAATACATCCGCTGTTGTATGTAGATGCTCTGTTGAAGTCCAACTTTCACCCTTAGATAGATATCACTTTTCACCGAAGGTATCGGGAAATATTCCAGCTTTCACGTATCCCTGAATCACTATCGTGCTTCAACCATACCTGGCGCGCTTCTCCAATATGGCATGCAAGTCTCGGAGTGCAAGTTACAACTGGAATGCAAGTCCACCTCAACCGCTTGGGCAACACAAGCTTCAGTAACTCCAAACTTGCATTACTCACACCCTTTTACGCCCAAACCAATATTGGTGGGCAACCACTAACTATCGCACATCTTCACATCTTGGTGCGAAAGTGTCACCAAAACACTTGTGCGACACTACCTTCTTCAACTCAAAACATGGGTGACACCCATCTTTTCTCGCCCCAACCACTCTGGATGCGCAACAAACACCTGGTGAGCAAATTTGACTTGTGCGACCAAACCACCACATGCGCGACCACCACACATGCGTGATGGGAGCACTGATTTTCTCTAAGTGTTCAACTCACACCGAATGAGTAGGGGTCGATATCTATTTATAGGCATTTTGACACCCAACGTGACGTGCACAAGTCTCCTCTTGGTGTGAAAGTTTCGGTGTGCAAGTCTCTACCGCGCAAGTCACATGTGTGACCAACCCTAAAACATGAGCGCCCCTTTTCCCTTTACCATATTTTTTTGTTCTGATCTTAATAAACATATGGCATTCAAGTTTACTCTCCTTTAAGACAACAGTGTGCAAGTCCCTTTTCCAAAAAAACTTTTCTCCATTTGTCGATTTTCAGGCCCAAAAATTTGGCATACACTAGAAAAAGGTGTCACCTTGTATCTTCTCTTTTTTTACCGCCTCCAAATCATCCATTCAGTTTTCGATGTTCTTGAATCAAACATGGATCGTTAACCACATCCCATGAACTCGACATGCCACCATGAATTCCCCTTTGTTAAAAAATTTGTTTGTCATGGTTTTCTTTGTCAACAATCACAACATATATGTCCACTTTGTCAAATAACACAATCACCTCAAAAATGCTTTAATTATACCTTGAGGTATTTTTTTCCAATGCTAAATTTTCTAGAAAATCAAAGCATGTTTTCTCAGTTTTCGGTGAGTGACACTTTTTGAATTGAAATGTCAATTTTAAATTGATAATGTGGACTTTTAGTCATCCCAAGAACATTTGTGTATCATATAATGGTTTTTTTAATTTATACAGATAAAAAATTACATTTGGATCATTTTACGATAGTATAAAAATAATCCAAATGTGCTTCCTCAGTTTTGAGTGTGGTTGTGGTTTTCATACAAAAAATTAATGTCAAATTAAAATAAAAAGGCACACTTTGAGTCATACCGATCACATAATGCATTTTATTGAGGTGTGGAAGATTCATACACATAAAAAATGACTTATGAATCATTTTTATAATGTATCAAAATAGTATTAATTAGCTTTCTTGGTTTTGACTACGTCACTTGTCTTTTTTACTAAAATGTAATTTTAAACTGGAAACACACACCTAGAGTCAAACCGGTCACATAATTTTTTGGCTTTACATGGTAATGATTCATAAATATAAAAAATGATTTTTAATTGTTTTCATAAAATATAGATTCATTTTCAAAGTGTTTTCTCATTTTTTATTGAGTGGAAATTTTTGAAGAAAAATATCAATTTTAAACTGATAACAAAAAATTTGAGTTATAAAAGGCACATTATTTGTCAGATTGAGGTGTGACTAATTTCTATAAGTCAAAAATGAATTATTAATCATTTTTATAAAGTATCAAAATAATCAAAATGTGTTTTCTTAGTTTTGAGTATGTTGGTTTTCTTTTTTACTAAAATTGTTGTCAATTTTAAATAAAAACACGCACTTGGAGTCATACCAATCACATCATCTGTATTATTGAGGAGAGGATGATACCTAAACTTCCCAAATGACTTATTTATCAATTTACTAAAATATCAATACATTATAACTGTTTTTTTATCATTTTTCAGTATATCACTTCTCTTTGTAAATAAAATTTCATTTTAAACTCAAAACACGCACTTTGTGTCATAAAGATCACATCGTGTGTTAGATTGCTTTGAGACTAATTATTGAAAATCAAAAATTATATATGTATGATTTTCCAAAATTATCAAGAAAATATGAGTATGTTATCAGTTTTCAGTTATTGGAAAATTTTGAATTAAATGTCAGTTTTAAATCGATAGCGAACACTTTTAGTCATTTCAGGAACATCATGTATTAGATTATGCTTTGGATGATTAAAACATGTAATAAATGACATATGGATCATTTAATAGAGTATCAACAAAAAAAGAAATTTTTTTCTCAGTTTTGAGTCTATCATCTGTCTTTTTTACTAAAATTAAAATCAATTTGAAATAAAAAACATACTTTGCACCATACCGGTCACACCATACGTCAGTTTCACAAGAGATTGATTCCTAACCATAATAAAATGTCTTATGAATCATTTCAATTGATTTAAAATGTAACATAATTGTGTGTTATTAGTTTATGTGGAATGACATTTTTGAATTAAAATGTCAATTATAAACTGATAACCGACAATTTGAGTCATACTAGGCACATCATGTATCAGATGGAGGTGCGGATAATTTCTACATGTCATAAATGAATTATATAATATTTACCTAAAGTGTAAAGATAATACAATTGTGTTTAATCAGTTTTGAGTATATTATTTTTATTTTTATTAAAATTAATGTTAATTTTAAATGAAAAGAAGCACTTTGAATCATATCGGTCACACCGTGTGTCATATTGAGGTGAATAAGATTATTACAAATCCCAAAGTTTCAAAAAAATCCCAAATTTCAATGTTACCATGATTTCCAATGTATTTATTTGTTGAACTTATGAAACATTATACTGAGTTGGTGTTTCTAGACAAAAAAGGTTTTTTCGCTAAGAATATTGACTCAATATGTAGTGTTGGGAGTTTGAAAAAGAAATCCCACAGAAAGAATCATAATTTTGGAATAAAGGAAGATGTTATATATTTTGTGTGTTGTTTGAGATAGTTTAAAGTAAAATATGTCTTACCAAAATATTATTGGAAAAACTAAATAAGTATTTGATAAAAATAATAAGGCAATTAACATATAAATAGTAGATAAAATGATACTAAAATTAAATAATAAGTGGTAGTAATTAACCTTTTCATTATGGTTTTATACATTCTAGACCCATTTCTTTATTGTCATTATCTTAATTGTAATCTCAAAGTCCAATCTCTCATGATAATGAGAATCTTCGAAAAAACTACCCCAACTCGAACAAAATAATCCCCAAGTATAAGAAAAAAATTAATATGTGAGTAATAATAAAAATAAATCAATTAAAAATAAATATAAAAAATAAATTAATTCTATGGGAAATGATTTTATAGTGAAAACATCAATATTTCCACTATTATTGAGAATAAAGAGCTTTATTTCTCTTTCTATAAAGGTAGTAGAGGTAACATGATAGAATGTGAAAAATTCCAACACTGCAGGGATGAAAAGGTTTTGAGGGAGAATAGATTTGTGGAAGTTTTAGTGTATTAAGGCATAAAATATGTGCCTAAATCTTCTGATATAAATTAACTTTGAAAATATTACTAAAAATATCTGTGGAAATAACTAAATAAGTATTAGATAAAAATGACAAGTAAATTACCTTACAAAGAGTCTATAAAATGAGGAAAAATTAATTAGATAAGTATTAAGAATTTAAATTTTCATGATACTTGTATACATTACTGACCCATTTCCGTATTTTCATTATCTTAGTTGTAGACTTGATGCCCAATATCTTACTATCATGATAAACATCAAATAAACCATCCTAACTAGAACAAAATAATCTACCAATATAAGAAAACAATTATTATGTGTGTAATAATAAAAAGAATTAAGTTAAACATAAATATGAAACAATACATTAATTCAATAGTAAATCATTTTACTATTCAAATGTCAATATTTCCTCTGGGATTCAGTAGAGGCTATGTTGTTTATCTTCCTACAAATGCAATGGCTGAAACTTAAAGGAAAGTGATAAATGCCAATGTTGCATGGGTGAAAAGGTTTTTAGGGAGAAGAAATTTGTTGAAGTGTTAGTGTAGAATGGTAAAAAAATTATAGATAGAAATATTCTTAAATAAAAGTTCTCTTCATGGAATAATGAAAAATAAATAAACATTTTGTTATATAATTTTTCCATAAAAAGAGAAATTATATCATAACATTACCTTTAAATCATACCAATGGTTTTCATTTATTATAGTTATTTCTTCCATGGGATTGGTAACATCATCATGTGGAGAAGTTATTTTCTGCATGTGTAGTAAAACATTTAATTTAGATTATATTAATTTAGTAGGGAATAAATAATATTATGAGAAAAAACATAGTATATTAAAAAACACTTTTACATTCTCATTAAACTATTTTAATTTTTAATGGTTTTTGGGATTTGGTTCTTATATCAAGAATACAAACCCCGTCTTTATGGTCCCCTCTAACATACTATAAGTCATATACATTTGGACCAAAATGAATTGATTGTGATCTCCCAATGAAAGAGATATCCTCAATTGAATTTTCATCTAGTCCAATAATTTTTTAGTCACTAGTAGGATAATCAGCCAATTATTTTTTTTCTATCTGAGATATAAAATACTTTCACTACTGTGATTCCATTATTAATGGCTAGCATTTCTCCCCTTCCACACTAAAATAACCTTTACAAATCCCATTTCATCAACATTCATTTCACTCTTATTTTCAAACCATTTGTCATGGAAAATAGACACATAAAATGTTGGGTATTACAACTCGTATATCTATTTGATAATGCAAAAATTTGACATATTTTCATAAATTATATTTTTACCCTGGAACAATATATGTGTATTTTTCCATCAAATGAGTAATACAACTATTTTTCATCTTACTATAATCATTGTGTTATTTTATATAGAACATATAACCATTTATTAAAAAACCAATTTTAGATATAACATTTTCATTTGTTTACCTATAAATCCATAAAAGTTTTTTGGAAATTGAATTATGTTTTTTATATAACTCCCTATAAATTTGATCTTAGAACCATCCTATAAACTATTGATTATGTGTATTTTATATCTATCCTTCAACACTTGATGGATTCAAATATATATAAATTTCTTTAGTAATTCAACATAAGGATCCATATCATCACTATTATGTAAAATGTAAATGTCTACTTACCCCCACTAGGTCAAGGTAATTATAACAAAAACACTTCTGAAAATCCCTTTGACCATAAAGAGTCCACTATGATGAGACATTGGGAGAATGATTATGTCAATATTGGATATGTAATAGGTAAAAAATTTAACATCTTATTCAATAATATATCAATCTCTGATATAAACTTTGGCTAACTTTGATTCTTGAAATACCCATTCAAAATTTTCATATACCATTAAATGGGGTACATCCATCTATAAGGTACATAACCACATAGTTGAACTTACATAAATAATTGAACCTTTAGGTGGACCATTATATTAAATAATTTTGGTAGGAAGAACATAACTGATTCACATTATATGACTATAACCTCATTATTCATTATAGGAAACTTCATCAGGTCTATAACTTTATTTTATATGGCTTTGAAAATTAAGAAGATTTTGGTTAATTTATGTTATACATTTTTCGGTAGAATGTAACGGAAATAAACATGCATCAAATTTATATCAAAACATGAAAATCTTGTGATTTTTGGCCTTATAACTTAAAATTAGTCATTGAAATAAAATTTTTGATATTTGATGAATACCCGTCTATAACATTTTCACTATTAAGGAAAAGAAAAAATTTCAATTTTTTCAGTCTAGATAGAGTCTAAGATGGAGGAGAAATGAAATTATACCCTTCACCCATAACTAGTTTCAACTCTTCCCTTATCCTTATGTCAATCATCATCACAATTGTTATATTTATTCATGGATGAAAGGTAAAAAGAAACAAAATAATAAAGGAAACAAATACTAAGGCCTAGTGAGGTCTAAAGTTGTATAGAACAAGAGAATCCTGTAGAATCAAATAAACCCCCTCAGGCATCAAGAAAGTTATATTGGGGAGGCATGTGATTTTGGAGCCATAGTATTCTAGAGATATCAGATAATCCAAAACATCGTTCCCCTCTCTCCATGTGTGGGTGACCCAGATATTTTTCTTGGGGAGAGTTGTACATTTTATAATAAAGTACCATACCAACCATGGGATAGAGGATTTTCCATGTAGGGAGTCAGAAATGATCATGGAGTCCATTTAAACTTGAGTGAGTACAATATTCCTATGGTTATAGTGGTTGTGCCCAGTGAGAATAACATTAGTTTCCAATTGGAGTGAGTTTACACTAACATAATGGGTCGTGAATGAAAGAAGAACACTTCCAACAGAATCGAGAACCTCCCCTCCTCCTCACATGCCACCTGAGGTGCATGATCAATCTATATTTAGCCTGAACCCATTTGCTGGAGGGATCCATCATACCCATTGTCTATATAGCCTACGTTTAAATTATTCACTTATAAGAGCCTCATATATTTTAACACCCATACCCCACATCAATTTATGATATTTGAACAACGGAGCCAAAAATACATCAATATGATTACATGGTTTCCTTTTTCGAAATATATGCAGAGACAACATAATTTATTTGTGCTTCATGAATAACCATGTAAGCATGTTATAATTTACCAACATTATAGGGAATGTTCTATTGGTACTAATATATACATGAAAATTATTTATTCCATCATTTGATAGTGAAAAATGAAATTTTCTTGGATCATTACTACATTTAGGATACTTATAATCATTTTTCCTCCCCTAAGGTGAATATTCTAGATGAAGTAAGTTCCTATATTTAATTCTTTTAAATTCATTCCCATTTAATTTAATTGTGGTTTCCTAATATCCATATATTTTTCAAAAACATTGAATGATATGAAAGTGTCATACACATTTTGAAGTACATGATTCATTTTTATTATACAAACTTTTCCACACATAGGGAATTTTATAACTGATTCATGGTTATTATGAAACAATATGAAACCATTTGTAGAAGAATGTATTTTTTAGAGATAATTCTCATTGTAATTAGTATTTTTTTTGATTCATATGTTCGACATGGTATTTCATTTTCTTCTATTAGAATATCATTCAGGATTCCAACTTGTTTTATAAAGCCGATGTCACTCCATCCTTTTCCAACTCTCAAATTATATAACATCAATATATTTGAATATTTATGTTCATAAAATATTCATTTTTATAATAAATAAACAAATACACATAATATATTCAATTTCAGTGGTGAAATTTATAAATAATTATAATTAGGGAAACCCAACATTTGATTTTTTTCATTGAATTTTAGTACGCTTTGAGGAAAATTGTTAATTGAATTTAAGAAAATAATTAATCCTATATGATTGGTTTTTTCCACTAAATTCATACAAATGTGACAGTTATAAACAACTTTAATTCTTATCAGCTCATCTCCTGAATAGTTATCATTTTATTTTGTTTTTTTGCAATCATCCTCCATCTCTTGTGGACAAGAACCTATGTTGCTTGAAATACTCAATGCAGTAGTCATCCAAGGAATGACTACTACTCATAGTAATAAAATAAAATAAAAAGACGGGGGTTGAGACTCATGAAAAAAATAAATAATAATAGTTTGGGAGATGATGAAGCTGATGAGGACGACAATTGTACTCGATTGTGTCATCAAAAAAGGTAAATTCATCCCATTTGTGAGAATTACTCCATTAGCACTAGTTATTAAACCATAGCATATTGAAAGTGATATTTTGGGGGCATACACATTCTAGTATGTGATTCAAGAGATCATCGTGAATACACGTTATGATATATATGAATCTGTTAGGCCTCTATGTATTCAATATATAAAAGAGAAATCCCACTTGTAATACATTCAAACCTAAAACAAAGACTTCTCCTACCACTATTAAAATTGTCCATAAATTCTTTCTTAAATATCCTAAACAAATGAAAATATAATATAAAAAATTAATAATTAAATAGAAACCCTAATATGATAAACAAGATTAATAAACTATCATTACATAAACTAGAAAATATAAAATTGTATTGATAAGAAAATTAATAATTAAAGAGTTATTTCATTTACATGGATGGCAATCATATATTCCAAGGGGTGGAACCAATACAAGTACACCTAAAATGATGAATACATAAAAAAAATTATTCCAAAATATATAGAATTTGATAACCTCGATTCTATATTTTTTTAACAAGTGATGTAAGAATGTATGGAATTATTACATGTAATATTAATGGTATATGAAATATTTGAAAACATCTAAAAATTAAAATTTTACTTTCAATTAAAAATTGATAAGGAATGGAAAAAATACTTTTTGGTAAAGAATATAACTTATAATAATAAAGGTTTCCAACATAAAAAACTCTTATTTGATAAATTAATTTAAGAATTGTGTCTAGACAGTTTGAAAACAAGTGTTATTTTTAAGAAAATGAAGAGTAGGATTTATAATAAAATTTCATTTTCCTACACATTATGGGTACTATTGTGATTTTGGACAGAGAGTATAAACTATTTTTCATAATGAGATAAATGATAGTAATTATGGATGATATAGAGGTATTACATTAAAGGGGAGATGACCCACTCTTACAAAATTAGTTTCGAAGTGATACGAATCTTCATAAGTAAAATTGGATGTTGAATTTCAACCATAGAATGGACTCTATTGAACATGTAAACAATTAAACGGTTGTATGAATGATTTTCAATATTTTATAAAAACATATATGAATGTGAACAAATAATTAGAAATGAATTATATGAAAAATAATGGAATGTTAGAGGAATTTATTATTGATGTCACACTAAAGGATTTACAAATGAAACATCCTTTCATATTAGATATTGGTTTTTCATCTCACATGATAGGTAAATTTATGTAATTATAAAATTTTGAAATGTTCAATGGGTACTTATTATTTTAGAATTAACGGATATCTTAATATAAATTGTTTTAATTTAAATGATTATGTAAATAAAAGTAAATGTTAAAGAATGATTTGTTTTTAGATGGATTAATGTAAAAAATACATAGTGTTTATTAAATGTGTGATGAAGGAAATAAAGAGATTATTAAGAATTATTAATTAGAATATTTTCATTTCAAATATGATTATACTTTTACAAAGGTATAGAAAACTAGCCAAAACATATTCTATTCTAGGGCTAGTATAAATTTATGGTAATTGTGTTTGAAAGATTAAATTGATTTTTGGAAGTGAAAATTTTATAAAATTGGATAATGAGACATTTAAATACTAACATAAAAAGGGTGGGTTGAGATGTTTTTATAATGATATTATAGAAATGATATATATTTTTTAAAAATTATATTGGGGAGATTGTTAATAATTAAAAAAAATAGAGATTTAAATGAAACAGCCCTTGGATTCTATTCACTATGTTATAGTTGGACCCTAAAAGTATAAATTAATTTGTTTTGATAAGTATTTCATTTAACCCATTTTTAATTATACTCATATCATATGTAATATGTTTTAGTTATATATATATAATTCTCTAAATGGGATTACAATTTTATGAATAATTATTAAGAATGATTTCAATTATGTGGAAATGAAGCCTATATTAGATTATGGGGTTGAGTATATCATACACCTATTATGGGGAGGTAAAAAACATTATATTCCTCATTAGTACAACATAGTTAATGTCCATGGTATTTCCCTTAATGATTTTATTTTGGATCACTCACTATTCCTACCACATTATTATATTTATGGTATTTTATATACATTTTGAAAAGATGATAAATATTAATGATTCTGATAACTAATGCAAACAAATTTAAAATGATAATGAAAATATAAGATTATGATTACATTATTATCAAAAACAATAATCAATCCTTGGGGGATTTCCCATATATGCATTTCATTTTTTTCTTAATGTGTTGTCCCAACTTAATTATCACTCTATAGAAAATATCATTATAATTATTCTAACCGCCATTAAATTTTTATCCCATGTAATAAACTAGAACATTAATTTCACATGTGCATTGGGACTAGTATTTACTAAGTTCAATGGTAGGAGGCATTTGCCAAATTTGTATAATAACCCTTTGATTCATCATCTATTAGGCTGAATGAATTAAGAGAACCCCATTGTACTTGTAAATTGGTCTATAAGTCATTCCCTGTATTTTCTCCAAGGTCTACGTATTCAAGATAAATTTGGGAGGGGAAGCATTTATCAAACTATCTTGGGAGAAGAAATAGTTTTCTAATGAATAAAAGAAATAATGATGATAAAAAGTTTAAAATATATAGAACCAAAAAACAATAAATGAGTGTGGTGGAGGATAAAATAACATACATTTGATTGATGTTTTGATTCATCTAAGAGAGAGTAGAGATATTGTCAAACCTGGAATTTGTTTGAGCTTTAGATTTGTTCAACCCTTAAATCATGCGAGCCTTGAATTTTTGACTTGTAATATTTAAAGCCTTGATTCGAGCCTTGATTTGAGATTGGATTCAATGAGGAGGAGCGCCAGTAGTAGGTTTCTTTTGTGAAAAGCTTCAGATATCATGGTCAGTTCATGACTGGTTGGGGTTTTTAAATAGATCGGGACACATTTATCAGTGCTTCCAAAAAAGTACTGATAAAGATCAATTTTATCAGTGCTAAATTAATAAGCAATGATAAAAGGAATATTTATCACCACTAAATTTTGAAGTGCCCAAAAATGCTAATAAAGATTACAATTATTATCACTTATTAATAAAACACTGATAAATAAATTTACTATTATAATTATAAATAATTTTTTAAATATATTAATATGATTATATATATATCTAAAATATTTATATATACATATAAATATTGTAAATATATTTATTATTATTTTTTATTTATTTAAATATATAATTCATTATTTAAAATTATATAAATACTTTTTTTAAATAAAATTTATATATTTATATATTTATATCCTTATATATATATAATTATATATATATATATGTATTTATAAATATTTAATAAATATATATATATAAATATAGTAAATATATTCGTTATTTAAATAAATTTATTATAATTTTATAATTATTAAAATATATATAATTAATTATTTATAATTATATGATTTTTCTAAATAGTAGTTATTTATTTATAACTGGAACTATATAAATTTTTAAATATAGTAAATAAACATTTAAAAATAAATTTAAATATAAATATCTATTTATATATATATTTTTAACATAGTTCATGAATATTTAATCTTAAGTGTATGCGTGTTAAAAATGAGTGAAATTGAATAATTAGAAATGAGTACAGTTTAACAATATTGAAACAATCGATAAGTTTTATTACTTAAATATAAATCATTTAAAAAAATAGATATATATTGAAATAAAAATGAATACATATTAAAAATATTTAAAATAGTAAATAACTATATATAATTAAACAATAGAAATTTATAAAATTCCCAAAAAAATAAAAAATAATAAATACATATTTATAATGAATTAATAACTAAATGTAAAGAAATTGAAAAACTAAATAAAATTTATTGATTAATGAAATGATATATGAACTGTATCATCTTAAAAATAAATTCAAAAATGAAAACCAAAAATTCAATTAATTAATTAAAATTTTGTTATTTGTGTTTCTATTTACTGTTTCATTAATTATCTAAATATTTGTGTGTGTTCATTGTATATAATGTTGCATTAATTACTTATATTTTTTTTAATTCAATATAAAACATGTTTGATATATGTTAAATTGGAAAATCAAACAACATTCCATTATTTCAATTACTCAAGGCAACTAATCAGTATTTTTAATTCATATTAATTTTTTATTATAACCCATTTCTTAACTAATTATATTACTATTTAATGTAATGAATTAATATTTTTTATTATATAAATCATATTAATATCAATATATATATATAATATATTCTATTTATTAATATTACCAATATTTATTTAATTAAGAAAATGTTTAATATTTTTATTAATTTACTTATTTTTATCTTTTATTTTTTATTTTTTATTTTACATATAACTATATATTTAATATATAATATATTTTATTATTTATAATTTGTATATATTATAATCAATTTATTCATTTTTATCAATAACTTTGTAATTAATCAAAATTTTAATATATTTTCAATAAAATAATTTTTATTTTCTATTTATTTCATTATTTCATTTTGTTCACGACCTTTATCAGTGCTATTAAATCCATGATAAAGGACTCCTTTTTCAGTGCCGAAAATAAAAAATGAATAAAGGGTACCCTTTATCATTGCTAAAAATAAAGCACTCATAAAGTGTACCTTTTATCTGTGCTAATTAAAAGCACTGATAAATGTTAAACTTTATTAGCACTTAGAAAATCACTGATAAAGGGTGCCATTTTTCAGCACTGAAATCCCACTGATAAAAGGTACCCTTTATCAGCACTAGTTTTAGCACTGATAAATGGTACCTTTTTTCAATCCTTTTTTGAGGGAACTGATAAACGTCAGCATTATTAAAGGCTGGTTTTGTACTAGTGGAATCAAGCCAGACACAGAAGTCCCTCCCACTTCTAATGTTGAGATTGAGAGGAGGGAATCTGGTGGAGGAAGAGATGGAAGCATTGTGAGTCCCTAAAAGGAGGCCAAAACATCCCCCACTTATAGGTACCTAATGTGGGGTTTAGAGATTTTATGGACCTCAGCATCAGAGATCATTACCCTCAATTGGAATTGTTTTTCACCAAACTCTAAAAACAGAATTGAAAGAACCATCATAGATTAATCCAATTTCTAATACTCTTAGTGATAAATGGTTACACATCATTTCCCTCAATCATATCTTTGATGGTGAAGAAGCTCACCGAGTGTGATTGGATGGGAATCAGTTAGATTACTTCTTCTTGTATTGTCTTTGGTTCAATGAAAATAACCTCTACAGTTATTATTTTTCTCTGGCTCCGAGATGGATCATTGAATTAGGGAATTTATGTGTCAAGTAGAGGACCTATGAGGTGGAATTATTTTTCCTAAGATGACCCATGATAGGTTCCAATGTTTCGGATGATCAGGGGAGTTAACCCGACCTTCCTAATTGGTGATTGGGATCTTGATCCCATGTGGGACGAGATGGTTCCCCACATGGTGGTTTATAGGAAATGAATGATGAGCCAGCAGTGGATGGGGCCACTAGAGCAGGGGAAGATTCTTATTGATGTGAAGGGTTAATTTCATGTCCCTGACATCAATTCCAAGAAATTTAGATCTGTGTCAGTGGAGCTGGGGTGGGATAGACCTTCTCTTCGACCTTTGGATCCAATTGGCATCATTGGTGTGGCCACATGGGAGCGCTCCTGGACATCTCCTAGGTAGTTTTCACTTTTTGTACGACCTATTTTCCTACCAATTCCTTGGAATAAGGGAGGAAGTTGTTATATGGTTTCGTGCCGAGGCTCATAAAAGGGTTTTTCATTGTGATTGGGGGGATTACCCTAGTGGGGCCCTTATGGTCCGCAATGCTGGAATGGTTCCATGACCTGAATATCTTTTTAGGGTATATCCCTAGTTTACATGATCCCTTAATGATTATACTATTTAACAAGGGAAATTATAAACTACATTTGGATAATCTTAGAAGGGGGGATAGGGAGAAGGTTCCTGGTTGTCATGGAAGAGGATGTTTTTGTGGTAAGAACATGGTGGTGTAGGATAATTTGACTATTAACCCCTCTACCTCCATTTCTATTAGTAGTGGGACATCATATGTTCCCTATGGATTGAGTCTTATGGATATATGAATCCATACATTAGTAAACACACCATGAATGTGATGTCTAATATGCCCAATTTCATTCAACCTTCTCCAAGATAGAGGGAGGATCCATGTGGATTATGTCTTTTTGTCTGGGGTTCCCAACATCCTTCACTTTCCCCTATTATAGGATAATAGTTCCACACCAGACCCACCATATTTTTTATCGGGGCCAATTGATAGATATATGGATCCAATCATGCTTAAATATGATAGTTTCTAGAATTAGTGATCTACATACTATATATTTATTGAGAATAAGTTCATTTTAGGTTCATTGTTTTTCAAACACTTTCTTCTAGAGTCGTTAATTTAGGTGGTGATGTGATATTCATTCCTTGTACTCCCTCTTTATATTGGTATGTATCCTCCACCATCATTGTTGGTGATGTTGGATCCTCGATCGAAATGGGATGTTGGGATGTCAGTTTCTCCTTCTATGGATTCCTCCTTAGACAAAATTACTTATTTTGAGTCTCCTTCAAATATTTGAGTCATGTTCAAAAAACTCATTCTTGGAACCATCTCATGGTGGATGTTAATTAATTAAATTGCTTCTATCTTGATATAGTAGAAAAATGTGGCCAATTTATGTCATGGAAATTTTCATCTATGAATTGTTTTGGATTTTGGGCATGTTTAAAACCTTTAAATTGTTCCAATATTTACAAATAGGTAATCTCACGTGTGAGACATTTTAGGAGAAAACCCCAAGGCATCTTGTGTTAGACATGAGGTAGTTAACTCTAGAGGTGTGTAAGACATTCATGGTTATTTAACCTTAGAATCCCATGTTTATTATATTGGGTTAACATTATTGATTAGTCCATAGTTTTATAATCATTTGGTGACTATTGGTTCATAGTTATAACATCTTGTTAGGGGATGTAGGTTACATACATAACATCTTGTGGGTATAGGTAGGGCATAGGTTTAATGTCTTGTGGGGACATGTAGTTCTCAGTTTTAACATATTGTGTTGATATGTGGGTCACATGTTTAATGTATTATGTGTATAATTGTTTCATAAGTTTGATTTATTATGGGGACATGTAGATAATAGGTTTAATGTATTGTGGGGATATGTAGTACATATGTTTCATGTGTTTTTGGGATAAATAGTTGACAGGTTTAATGTTTTGTCGGTATAGGTGGGTCATGAGTTTAATGTCTTCTAGGGAAAGGTGGATCATATGTTTAACGTCTTTTAAGGATAGGTGGGTAACATTTTTAATTTGTTGTAGATACAAGTGGTTCATAGTTTTAATGTCTTATCGGGATAGTTAGGTCACAAGATTAATGTCTTATGGGGGTAGGTAGGTCACACGATTGAGGTATTATTGGGATAAGTATATCGCATGTTTAAAATCTTGTGTGGCTAGTTGTGTCACAAGTCTAACATATTTTGGGGAAAAGTGGGTCATATGTTTAACATCTTATAGGGATAGGTAAGTGGGATTACATTGTGTTTCATTAGGAAAGTTGATTAGGGCTTAGTTTTTTTCTCCCAGGGTGAATACATACAGATGTGTTGGTTGTGAGAGAGCATTCCCCCATGGGGGGAAATGATCACACTTTTGATTTTCCATCTTCCAGTGAGAAGACATACTGACTTAATTGGGATATTTGTTTATTGGGATGGAATTTCATGGATGCATTCCAAGATTTTTAGGATATTGAAATTGATCCTTAGGAAAGTATCCCAAACTTTTCAAGAATATGGGATTGAACCTCATGGATGCTTCCTCAAACCCTGTCGAGATAGAGGGATCAAGACCCACATAGATTGTTACCAGTATTTAAGGTCCTTCTAAAGGACTAGTCCATGCAGTATGATGTCGTTTTTTAAAGATTCATATGTCACATATAGATCAACATCAAGGGATAGTGTGGGGATTACTCATGGAGGATACCCTAATTTTTGGGCCTCCATCTCAGTCATAGAGTATCATTTGAGGATATTGTGGGGATTACACATATGGGATACCCAAATTAAGAGGATCATCCCATTGAGTGGAAGGATAGTGCGGGGATTAGAAATGTGAGATTCATAAAGGAGGAAAATAATCCCATGATTGGGAAAGAGGTTTCATATCATGATGATCATACATGGGGCATCCTGTGGTCACTATGATAGGTAAGGCTATAGTTAAACATCATGTTTTGAGGATGTTTTCATGCAGTTTAACATCATTCTACTATGATGTAGGGTTTGGATGTTTAATGTAATACAACTCATACTTTGTAGGAGACTACTCCCTAGCATAACATATCCAAGTAGGATATGTGGTCAAAATATTATCCCTCATAAATGGGAAATAAATGTTGTTTCCAATGATGATTTTATCTTCAGGGATTAGATGTATACATTTTGGTACCATTGGGTGGTACGTGGTGCAAAATCTACCATGTTAAAGTAGGAAATAGGGACCCTAGGATTAGGGTGAATATTGTTATAAGTGAGAGGAATTAGGGTTCAATACATAGGAGAGAAATGAGATGTAATTTTCCATATAATTCTTGAAACAAAGGGTCTAGAAATTGAGTTGGATGATATTAGTCGTACAGAAGATCGAGGAGTGGACGATCATTTTGGATGGATATATGGTCCATGGGAACTCAAATTTCATGAAGGAGTGTTTTCTAAAAGGAGGACCCATAGAGAGGCCTGGTGGATGGGTTTATAGAATTTTATGTTTTTGTAATTATTGAAGGATTATTGTAGGGGAGGGGTCTCATGAATATGTATCATTCATGAAACGGGGTTTCCCTACCTCAGAGTAATGATATGGTTCCCATGGGGCTAGGTTCATGAAGGATAGTTATCTCACGAAACCCCAAGATCCACCAAGGGACTTCTTCTAATTAAAAGGTTTTGGACCTTCCTGAAATGCATCTCTATCATGGTTTGAGGTTATCAAGAACCCATGGGATGTTGTTTCATGATGGTTATCGAGATTTGAGACCTTTGGTTATGATGGTCAGAGTTTCATGCATTCAGAACATTTTTCGGAAGCACAACTTTTTCAACCACATAAATTTAAGATAGAGGGAGGTTTTTATAGGTGTTTTAAAGGTGATGAGGTTTATTTTTTGAATGATAATTCCTCAATGATTTGTTTTGAAAAGGGTTTCATCGATATGGAAATTTCTTTGAATTCACAAACACTGAATAGAAGTTACCACTTAAATTATTGTGGTGTCTTGGAAACAATAATGATGAACCAATAATTTTATAAGGTTTTTACATTCACTAACATAGACCCTTAAGTTTATATATTAGCAATTTTTATCCAGATCCACTTCGAACTGGATTTGAATTCTCTGATATCTCTTGTGACACATGTTTTTCAGTGTCAACAAGAACATTTTAACATAAAGAAAAACGGGTAAACAATATAAAATAAGGATAATACAGACACACACACACACACATATATATATATATATATCAAACTATATACATGATTTGGTAATCAGTATAATAAAATTATCCTTCTATAAAAAAACATAAGGGTCCTATATCAAATGAATCACAAATGAAAGACATATTCTTTGTAGGATATATTCCAAATCCATCCTAGATGAGTATACATTAATATATTTTGGATAGATTATCTAGGGAAGAATTAAATCAATACCAGATAAGATGATGCACATGTGTACCAATTTTTATCTGGGACATATTTAATCCCATCCTAGACAATACATCCCCTAAAAGTGGTTTTTTGGGATGGATTTATAGATTTTTTTGGTGAACATGGTTAGCTTTGGGATAAGACCCACAAACCCCTCGACTAGCTAAACACACCATTAGTGATGGAAAAAAAACTTTTAAGGGAAACGAAGAAATAATTTTACTAAAGAATAATATATTATTAAGAGTAATATTTTCAGAGTTGGTCTTGATCAATGATATCTTCATGGATGGTACTATTGGTGAATATATTTATCCAAGATAGATATAAAATCTATCCCTAGAAAAAACCACTATTTAATATTTATATTATAAATATAAAATATGTGTGTGTATAAATAAACATATGTATATAATGGTATTTGAATATATAGACATTTATAAATATATTTGGGTATTTAAAATATATTAATATGTATAGGTGTTTTTGTGTTTGAATAGAAAAACACATATAATATTGTTTATTTTGAAAATTAATCTATATAAAAATTAATATCTATTTTTATAAGGAAATATATTTATTTATATAATTATTTTGGTAAATATACATGTCTATAAATATATATTAATTTTAATAGTATTTATTTAAATCCATTATGATTGTATTTATAAAGACAAGTGTGTGTTTATAATAATGGGAATAAATAATTTATTTTTTTATTAAATTAAATTAAATATAAATCTCAAATTATTTGTATATACGTGGGTTTCATTAAAATTTAGAATTAGAATATTTCATGATAAAAAAATAGTAATACAAACTATAATTAGTTATAATATATATATATATATAAACACAGATAGATTCATGAAGGCCTGTCTGTAATTATCTATAAAAACATAAGTAATTTTAAAAATACTAAATTATATATATTATATATGGGGAATGGAAATAGGTACATGTTAACTAGGTATCTGGTCCTACCAAGCTTGATTAATCTGAGTTTGGGTATCTATTAATCGCCTTTGGATAGGGTTCATGTTTTAAATTTAATATCAGGTTATTATAAGATGTATGTAGTTTGTCTAACTCCAATTATTGTCAACAAAATATCTATATCCACCCTATATATTGATTTCCTATATTAAACTTACAACACAAAGACATCCCCAAGGCGCCATCCCAAATAAGTGACTATTTTGGTCACAAAATGCATTCCATAGGCATGATAGGTGCATCCATGGTACATGATAATGATCTCCCCGTGTGTAGATTCTAAAAATACAGGAAATGAGTTTCTTATTTTTTTAAATGGATTTATATATATACATATACATATACATATACATATACATATACATACATACATATATATATATATATTTGTGTGTGTATTTCAATTAAAAATAATATTACCTTATGAAAAAATGATACATTTTACCCTTTTTAAAAATTAACTTGAATTTAAACAGGATCAGGTTTCAAATTGGTAATAAATTTCATGATTGTGTTAATGTTTATGTATTCTAAATACATTCAGGGTTTACTTATCATTTGAAATAAGTTTTGATCTTATAACTCAATCTAGTATTTCCACTAGAATCATCATCTTCAGGTGATCAATCATATTCATGCACATATAGGGGGAACAGAAATGTCAATATATTCCCACTAAAAGGATATCAATAAATATTAAAAATCATGGAACCTATAAAAAATAAATATGTGATATCATTATGTAATCTCATTCAATAACTACTTTCTCACATCATTGAGTAATGAGATCATACAGTTTGGTTGTAATGCATCACCCTTTAAAAATCATAGGTAGGCCACAACATATCACCCTGAATATAAATAATCATCATCCACCACCTATTTACCAACCATGTAATAATATAATTATGTAAAAAACACCCCACACAACTCTACAGTGTCTTAAATATACTCTGCATCACTATCAATACCCTCCAAAATAAAAACCTGAAATAGCATGTGAAAACAAAAAAATAATATGATTGACTAAATTAGGAAATTGAAGATGGAATAACCATGATAATGAAACTATCACCACAAAAAATCAAAGAAATTTTTAAATAAAAAATGTCCCAAACATAAAATAAGAATAAATATTCCCTCCCATGGAATTAAATGAATTGATTTGTCAAATATTTCCCAACTATCAAAGAAATAACACAAGGACACATCTCACTCACGTCATCCCAAAAAACATAGCTCACAACTTCTCACCAAAATAACATGTACCAAACTATATAGAGCTTAATATTATGAATGAAAATAGGTGGAGGAGTGATCAAACTCAACTCATGATTTCACATATATTTTCTCAAGCATCGTGATAACTGAATAAAAACACACTATAACCTTGGTTAGTTCATAATACAATGAAGAGAATACTATAAAAAGATGTAATTTTTTATCAACAATTCATCATAAAATTGTTACCCTAATCAGATTAATCATGAACACATATAATATATTAACTAGTATGTATTTCAATTATTAACCTAACTGTACCCTAAAATAAATGCTCTATGTAATCAAATCAGTCAAATAACATAGTCAATGTTTAGGAATATATCATCTTCTACACCCTACACTATACTATATATCCTACCATAATGAACGTTGAAACTTATAACATGGTTTACCTAGTTTCCCAATGCAACCAACAACTCACATATTCATAGCACCAAACTCAAACCTAAAACTCCACCACATACATTGATATAATTCATTCGTGAACCAATTCCACTGGAACCCCACTTAGGTTAGTGGTGAAACCAAGTGTAATACCCAAATCTGAAATCTAATATAACACTTGTTATATATGTCTCCATAGCCATTATTATTATCTATTTAACATTACACCACTAGTAATAATTCATTACTCCCCTATATTTGACTCTTTCTTGTCACTAACACCTAAAACACCGTCCACTATCCCATCCTTCCTCAATCATAAGACCAGATCTACTAAGGGAAATGATTCACCCCTATAATTTATTTAGAGGGTGAAAATGAACCATTATCACCCATATCAATATGAAATTGTATATAGAATATCTATATAGGTCACATAAAGATAATTGACCACTACAATCTCAAAACATGTGTTATTAAGTAAATTTTTCACCGCCATCCTTTCTTTATTGAATTATATTTTCATTTTCACCATTGTGGAATTATTCTTAATAGTAATATAGAATATCATGACAACCAATGGGAACACAATGAAATTTTTTCATAGATATACATCTAAAATAGTTTTCAGTGATATACATATCTAAAAATTAATATTTTTATTTTTATTAATTTTGAAATTTTATTTTCCTGGATTCACTGAAAACATTTTTAACCGGTTAATACACAATTAAAATAATATACTTCGAAAAATTAAAAAATAATAAAAGATAAATAATTTTTTTAAAAATATCATCATGGTAATTCAATTTAACCATATAAAATAATTTAATATAATGAATTAAAATGTGTTGACAAATTTGTTAGAGGTGTTCACAAACCTACCTCGGGGGGGGGGGGGTGTATCTTTCATAAAATACTATAAAGCTTCCACAAAGCATGTCCTTGAACCGAATTTCAAGAATAATAATAGGGAATTTGAATAAAATATTTATGAACAACCATAAAAATTGGATTAGGTTGGTTCTGGATCTTGATGTAAACCAACATCATCAAAAATAGAAACATTATGCCTCAAAAACCATAAAACTGAGGGAATTAAATTATGAGTTACATGTTATGAGGAAATTAATTATACATGATCAACCATAAATTAATTAATAATTAAATCAATTAATTAATAGAAAAACAATACATCTAAATTCATTGTTCTTAAATTCACTCCAAAATTACACACAAGGGAAAAATATTCCAAAATCAATAAAATCATGATTTTTTTTATATTCATCTTCTATGTGAATTAATTATGTTTCTCAAAAAACTAAAAAATTCATTAATAATTATTTTAATTATTTAATTATTTAAATTAAAAATTATTCCTCTGCTCAAAACTCTTCCAATTTATGACAAATTTCAATCTTAGGGGAAAAACATTCCACGCACAACCAAACTAATAGAGTTTTTGAGGTAGTCCAATGGGTTAAATAACTATTTTATTAATTTAGATAAGAAAATACCAAAATACGCATAAAATTTTACAAACATAGAAAGTAAAAAAATGAACCTTTAAATGTTATATTATACCATTTTAATGATATTAGTAAAAAATAAATTCTAAACATAAACCATATTTTGGTTGTGTTATACTATGGGTGCCAAGTCTAGAAGGCACCCCCTATAAAGAAATATTATGTGAATGATGACCTGAATCTATCTATATTTATTGTAATAATTTATTAGACATATCAAATATTAAAAAAATTCATATATTCAATGCAATAACTCCCATTTTACTTGCATCACTCAACCAATATGAAAACAATCATGCAACTAGGTAGGAGGAACATCTAGAATTACTCATTTTGAGATGTCTAAAACTTCCACAAAGGGTTCATTGGGATATATTTTCACCCTTAACATGAAATAATCCTATAATTTTCATTATTTTTCAATAAACTATTTCCAAAAAACATCAGTATATGATATAAAATTAGCATATTCCACAAAATCATCATTGATTGAAATAATAATATAATTAATATAATAAAAATTTAAATTTTAATATTACTTGAAACTCCCTTTATAATCAGTCGATGACCACCTGGGTGAAAGAAATCTTATCATGATTCATTATGGGAAATTCTTGGGGGTCTCATATCATTTGTCTCAGTGAATGAATCAATGTATTATTCCCTTCCCCAACAGGAGAAATGTGTCATCGACCAATAAAATCAAAAAGGTACTAGATATCCAATTTTGAACCCCTCTACTAGGGATCCCCCATCTACTAAATAATTCATCACATCCTATTAAAAGTATTCATAATCCTATAAAAAATTATTCTTTTTATTATGTATAGATATTTATTGGGGAATAAATGTATATACATCTAATGTATGTTAAAATAAAATTGAAATCATACATATCACAAATATTTTAATAATAACCTTGATATTCATATAACCTATTTTCATTTGTGAAATAATAATAAAACTAAATCAAGTACTTTTTTAAAAAATAGTTCATAAACATTTTGGTATTAGCTAAAGGAATTATATAAAACCTTTCACTGATCATGTAAAAAAATTATATCTATTCAATGGTCTCCTCGGCTAGTTGAATATATTCTTTCTATATAGTTACATTTTTTGGGTAAAAAGGAAATAATATAATATCATTCTCTTCTCACTTAATAATAAAAAATCTGATTTTATAAATTTTCATCACAAATTCCCAATTTGAATAAGTTCTAGAAATTAAAATTCTTTTCTTGGGATACAAATATAAAGGCATAATTTCTTATAATTTCATATATATATATATAACATATTTATAAATTTTAACAAAAAATATTAGTAATTATCAACTTTTATTCCATTAACTTTATCATCTAAATCACACTTTAGTAATATATATTTTATTCAATGAATATAGATAACAACAATTATGTCCCTCAGTAGTCCATAGTAATAACCTACATCAATGGATGGATAAAAAATACAATTATGTTTCATTTCATGATTCACATTCACAACAGCGTTGAAAAATTTAAATACATTGGCATCCATAAACATATAATAATGAACAGTAACAAGTGAATTGTCATCTCGTTGATTGAATTCTCTATTCATTGAATAATTGATTCACACATGTTGTTAGCATGAGAATTTCACATTGTTCAATGGAATAAAGGGTGTGAAAATAATTTTCATATGAATTCTAATAAATATTGAAAGAATTATATATATTCATATGAGTCTTGAACTACTCATGACATTAGTTGAAATTAATTTTTTGGATTTGATAGTTCGTCGAAATTGGATATTCCCATTTCAAATCAGTAATTCACATATTATACAATATAATAATAAGAAGAAATGATAATTTCAAATATGAAAAATAACACATAATAGTTAAAATTTATAGAACACTATATTAATGAATAAATTGATGGAGTATTGAACAACCCATATCAATGAGCTTAAACCCACTAATATTTTCCCATATTAAATGTATTTCCTTAAATAAATAGGTCTTAATTAATTTTGGAGGGTTTTTCCAATTTCATTTCATCATTTTTAAAATATGAAATAAAAAATTGGGTCAGTTTTTATATTTCTTAGGGGATCAAATAACACTTGTTTACTAGTTTAAGGAACTAGAAACACAATCCCAAGATCACTCATGTTGAGAAATGAAAAGTTTATGTAAAAATTGAAATATAGAACTATAAATCCTTCATAACATTCAAAAAATATCCATAATATCATATTATTTATCTCTATAAAACTGTAAATGTGATTTATGATGATCACTTGAGTGGAAACCAAAATGCTTCCCACCTCCAGAGGTATCCTTGGGTTTGTCATGAATCATTCGTTCTATGGATGTAATTAATCATAAATACATTATATTATAGTATATAGAGAATAATTAAGGTATAATTGGAGATAATTAAGGTTATGGAGATTAGGATGAACATTAAGAAAGGTCCACACATTGGCCTCTCTACCATCACACTGCAATGGGTTCTTATAGAACCTTCAAGGATTCTCTTTAAGGATATTATATTTACTTGGGATTTATAACACATTATTAAATTATACTTCATAAAACTCATGTATCTCATACATGAATGATTAAACCTCTCATTACATCTCATATAACAGATCATTAATGATTGTATCATTGAAGAGTTTTTCTACCCATATCATTGAAGGTAGTATCACAACATTAAATTTCATGCTTTATGATTAGGTATTATTGTAAAATATGAATATATGGGTTTTCATTAAATTTTTAAGGAAATGAAATGAAATTATAATTCATTCAATTCTTTATGACACATAGCTATATGATATGACCTAACTGGTTGTTGCATATCTCAAACTGTGATTTTCTTATCAATTATAAAATTTGATACTAAAAAAATGACCACAAAAAACTTTTTTTTCATATAAAAATAATATTTTATGATTTGGTTATATAATACCATATGATATACCATATATATAATATATATATATAATCAATTTAGGGTATATATCTCTTTATGTCTCCCACTGTCACGAAATCCTCATAGACTTATGTTCAATTTCACATTATATTGAATCATATATAGTAACTTATGAAACCATATCCAAAACAATTTTGAATATCATTAAAAAACATTCAATCATTTATCATTAAAATCACCTTATATCAAATCATAGGTAATATTTTATTCATAATCATTAAAAACATTTTCATAATAGTTCTAAAACACTTTTATATAATCTCTCTTATTCAGACTCAAACCTTTTTATGTCATGTACAAAGTGGAACAAAAATAAACTTTATAGAATTGGAAATAAATAAGAACCAATAGATAAATAAATATAAGCATATAAAATTCTATATAAAATCATCAATGTTACTCAAAATATAAAGGGATCGTAGATAATAAATATTAAAAAATATATGTATACCCATTTCCACCAGTAACCTCTCATGCTATCATGAATTATTATATGCTCTCTTTTTAAAATAATTTAAGTGTCCATGGGACATGGTATATATAAATCCCATATAGATAAGTCATATTTTCTCAATTATCTAGGTATAAATCAGTCTAATCAATGAATACATCAAATTTCATTAACATTTATGAATAATCACATCACATGTACCTCAAACATGTATTTGATCACATAATATGTACAATATAGGTGCAACTAGACACCCCATAATCTATCACAACTGAGGGCCCATATGTCATAATCGTCATACTGGATGAAAAATACCATCTTGTTTTTTATCTGATCAATGACATAAAATGAAACGTACCCGACCACCATTGAATAACAAGGTATCAATAGATTTCAAAAGAAATGAATAAAAGTATGAAGTTTATCAAGTTATGTATCTTTATAACCTTAGGTAATGGGGACTCCTATATGATCCATGAACCACTATTATACTAGATACATAGTGTATGATACTTTCTGTGGAATAATTAGTGGGTCATAGAGAAAATAAAAACACATTTTAAACCTTGTGGTAAAATTTCATATCTCATATAAGAATCCTAAACATGTTATACTTAACATCTAGTCATATCCTACAATAATCCATGCGAAACATCAGTTAAGGATAACTCAATTTCATACTTTGAGTGGTCAATTATCATTACATTATATTAAATGTAAATCTATATATACATTTCTAAATCCCACATGAAATAATGATAAAATGGAGATTTCCTTTTATATGATACATTTTATATTCTTAAAACTCTTTTAATAGTTCTTAACAAAACCCAATATAAGCACATTTTTTATATATCATATATGTTATATTACTAGGTCATCCTTATGTTTGTTACACTTTGGGGTTCTATTACCTTATTACATCTATATGTAATTCCTATCACATCTTTATTTTACCATATGATAAAACTCACCCACTAAACCCGTAGTGATAAACATCCATGAAGTAATATAGTATGACGAATTGTGTGGTTTTTGGAATCATATTACTAATGTTCAAATCCTTGATCATATCCAAACTCCTTAACTCCACCATATCCAAGGTTATGATGTTATTTTTTCTATTAATAAATTTATTAAGTTTAACATCATTATCATTTGGGAACCTTTTCATCACACTTTTTCCTTGAAAAATATTATAAATATTAATATTATTACTTACCACCACATCTCAAACTCCTTTAAGATAAATTGATATTCAATTTTAAATTTTCTCTAATAATCCTTCATAAAATAGTGGTAATAGATTTATTATAGTAATTAAGTGTTACTCTTTAAAATTTTCCTTACCTTCACATATCCTAAAATCTTTACAGAATTCAAGAAACTCAATTTGGAACACTAACAAGAAAAATCCTTTATTTTATAGATTTTAACTTCTTCAAGTCCAAAAATATTTCTATAAGTCTCTTAGAACCCATATACTTCTCAGAATAAAATTTTTAGATGTGAAAACTCCTTTTTTTAGGAAATAACTCTTATTTCCTCTTAGTAGAAATATTAATAAATGAACTACTGAAGAAATTATATATATGTTGTTTCAAGTGTTTAGAGTTTTTTATCTTTTAATAGATGACTACTCATAAAAATATTTCAATAACGGGTGATGTGAACATCTTCCCTCATATTTTAATAAACATATTGATTAAATATTTTACTCTAGTTAAAACATTTTTATCTTTTTCTTCTTCTTAATACACATTATATAAACAAATGAATCATAAACCTTGTGTATATAATTAATCATAAAACATTTTCCAAAATAAATATTTATTAAAAAAACTTACCTTATAACACAAGATAAATGATGAAATGATTCTATCCATTTAAGATTTATCTAATCTTGAAAAAATCCTCAACATTCAAATCCTTGATGTAGAAAATCTTTCTTCGTCATTTGAATAAAAAATATAAATTCAATCAATTCTTCTCATGTTTTTGAACACCTATATATTTATAAAACTTATGAAATAAAAATTTAGAATCACATACCATTAAAAAACGGGAAGGATAAATTTCTATAACATTCATACATAAAATAGATATTCTATGGAGTTTTAAAGCCCTTTTTAGGTATGATAAATATTTCCATCTTAAGGAATTGTTACCCGATTTTTATATTTGACCATTATGTTTCAATGAACCTAACATGATAATTAAGTAAATATAATTTTAAAAACCAACTAACTTTTACTCGTTTTGTTTTAATCCTTTAACCACTTGTACTATTTACACATATAAAAAACCATCCTGGGTTGACCTGACCCAAATCTTCACAATGCCCAATGTTAATTCAAAATATTCAAAAGTTGGAGACAAGAACCATCATATCAAAACATATACAATTTGTAAATATTTTAACCATGAATATTAATAAACATTTAATGAAAACATATTGGGAACCTAAAATAGTACATTCAAGAACTGGGATGCCTTGCATATAAAATAAATATTTTTAATTATGAAACCATCCAAATGAGTCAAAACCAATGAGAAAGATCCAACTTTCCCAAAAAATATAAAACACCCAAAAACAATAAAAATAAAAACTAATATAATAAATTTAAATCACTATATATCACACTACTAAAAAATAAATTAAATAAACAACTAGTTGAACTATATAACAAGTAAATATCCCAAGAATATACATAAAACCAAATAAAAATAACCACCTCTATATGAACAATAGATACTCACCACATCCCATACCAAACCTATTTTTACAACTTGATAATCTACCTAAAGATATCAACCTTGGAACCAAGAAGTAAACATGAAAACTATACACATAGCCACCCAATGGTGTATATGTATGGTGTGATAGAAACATTCCCAATAGGATTCCAACAAATATTTTTCATAAATCCTTTCAAAAAATATTTTATTAATTGTAGTTGAAATGATATTTTTAAAAAAAATTATGTAATTATAAAAAACAGGTATCATATCCTAATTTTTTTATAAATACATACACCCTTTTTGAGAAAAAGGGTAGAATCATCAATTTAGAGACAACCACTTCAAAACAAGAAGAAAATGTTCTTTATGTTTTTAGAGACAGAACTAAATCATACTAATCTTATTATAATTTTCTCAAAATACCACACATAAATAAAAGAATTTTCATTCATTGAAATACCATTTTTAAATTAATTTATATAAATAAAACAGATCCCAAGAATAAAAACATAACACCAGATGACACCAAATCATCAATGGAACAAAACTAAGAAATCAACCATAAACCCACAATGATGCCAATAATGAATTGAAACTAGAGGATATAATAGAAAAGGATGGGAATCACCTAAATTATTATCTACAACCACTAGGTATCATGGGAAACACATTGGGTCCTAAGATGAGATAATCCTATAAAATACCATAACATGGGACCACCTTCCAGCCTTTGTCCCATCCAAACCAAATTACAAGACACTTGATTAAGTCATATTATCCTCCTCCATGGAACCCCCTATCTTGGTTAAAGAATATAAATAGACCTCTCTATTATCCTAGGATTTCCATGAATGCAATCAACTTGATGTGGGAGAATAATGTAGCACATGATTAAAAAATTGATAAATAATAATATAATAAACCTAAATCACATCTCACAATCAATATCCCCATAAGAAATAAATACTTTAACATTATCCATATCAAAAATAATATAAAACATTACCCCTCATAATCCACAATCCATATCAAATATAACAAAACAAGGGTCACAAATGAGTGTCTAATTCATATCATGAAAAACTCCTCTACAATGTTCCAATCTTACCTCACCAAACAAATGACTCTGGATGCCATTTGATTTTATAATATTTGAAATCCCACATTAAAACATTCTCTTTAAAAACATACCTAAAATTATTTATATTATATTACCTTTTTAAAATCAATAACACTTATCATTCAAAGATTATTTTAAATTTCATATAGCATTTGTTTCCAAAAAATCCTTGAAAACCGCGATTTCACACATTCCATGACTTAAACAGTTTAAAAATCCAATTATCATAAAATTAATTTGAAAAATAATCATAGGAATTTTCACCAACACTTAGAATTCAAAACATAAATTTTATATTTGTTACCAGGGTAATGGAAAAATGGAAACTCTTAAAATTAAATTTTCAGCTCTATTGCTCCAATAATTTGGTGATTATACGGATTTTTTTTGAATTTTCATGGAAAAACACTTTTTTGGTTTAGGTTATTACCCTTAGAGTCACCCATACCAACAAAATTGAAATTGGGAATTACAGGAACTAAAAATATAAACAAAATAACACCAAAACTGTCCCCAACACCCCACTAGATCAATCTATAATCTAGAGGTGGCACTCTGATAGTAGTTTGAGGACCATGTTTTAATCTTTCTTGACTTATTTTATAGATTCATTGACAAACTTTTAATAAATACCAATCATATTTTATGAAAATATTTCATGGAATATGAAGTGCATGTGTGTCATGTCATCAAATAACTTATGATTGAAGCAAGTTTGCTTGTCTATCGCATCAAAAACATGAATATTGTACACCTTTGGGTAGTTTATTTGATTAATATGTGAATACTTATGGAATAAACCTTAACAATAAATGTGATTATATTTTTATATAGTCTTCATCAGTATGGGAAAATTGGTGTAATACTTATGGTGTCTTACTTTATTTCTTGGGGACATAAATAATCCCCGTGAGGAAATAATTCATTTTTCAATTATACAGATTTTATTCAAAATAACTCAATTGTTTTTATATTTTCATCATATTAAAAATAAGAATGTATTCAGTCCTCCTCCTCTAGAACAGATCTATAGAATCCATTAAAGTCCTATATTGATGTTTTTCTTGAGATTACTTCTTGATTTAGATCCTTTGTAGACTCCAATTATCCTAGAATGTTTCCTGTGTAATTAATAGTTGACTTCATATATATATATATATATTCCATCCTTTGTCCTTCCTATAGTAACAATAATTCTCTATGATTTTACCCTTGTAGTAAAATTGGGTTTTTAGAGAAATTCCGTTAGAAAGGCACTCTGCTCCTCTCTCCAGACTATCACTTGCCAACATAGGCTCATTATACTTCATTAGATTTCCAATAGAAGCTCACTTACACTCGAATAAATCCCCTATAGCACAAAATTATTGAATATTTGAAGGTTTGGAATATATTTTCACACTACCAATCATGGTCTTGGACCTTTCCATTATTTGACCATTTGTATCACCTTCTTCCATAGATTTCCATTCCTTCTATATAGAACTGATACTGATAGAAATGTCAACATATCTTGGTGTAAACCTATAGGATCATACCACTAAGGTTGAATTTGAAATATTAGTACACTGAAAAATCAATTTGTAAACATAAGTGTGAGCTGACTTCTTCTGTGATTTGTAGAAAACCCTTTGAACTCTACCTTTTACCTGTTTTTCCCATTGATTTGACTACTTTGGATCAAGATGAGGATCCAAGATTATTATTTCATTTAAACATGAACCATTAATACAATTTTTATCTATCTTTGTAGATTTACTATGTTCCATGTCGTCTTCAGGTATAACTTTTTCTCAATCATTAGGGAGGGTTTCCACCACTTCTTAATAATTAGTTCTCTTACAATATTTATTAGAATCATGCACTTTGAAAAATAAATTAATGGAATTACAAAAATGTGGTTCATATAAAATTTGTTTCCTAAATAATATTTATCCTAAAATAATAATTCATATGAAATAATGTAGATATTTGGAGATATCATTCTTGACACAATTATGAGATATGAGTGGGTATTGCAATGACTGGGTGAAAGAATCTTAATGGAGAAAACACCCCACATTAACCACCTAGGAGCATTGAAATCGATGGATTCTATGACTAAAATTATAGATGTGGAAACATAACCCTGATAGTGGATGATAGAGAGTTATTTTCAAATAATAAATCAAATTTCATTCTCAATAGAAATAACCTCATCAACTTGAATTCTAATGACACGTATATGAATGATAAATAAAAATGAGTTTCATATAAAATATGAATAACCATGGGATGAGAATCCAAAAAACCTACTAATTCACAATATCTCATACTATAATATATGTTTACATGCTGTTAAAAATCCAAAGATCAAGTCTAATGAGGAAAAAACCTAGAAATCATAGATTTAATGGTAATATTTTATGTCTCAAAAAATAGAATGTGGATATATCCACTACTAGTTCCACCTTAATTAGTGGATAGGTGAGAGGAAAAATCTCAATATTGGTGAAGTTGAGAGTGTATAGAATATTTAATTCTTTTTTCCAATCCCCTGTAATTATTGGATGGTCATCATCATCTCTTACCGAACTCTAGGTCTTCTCTACTATATAACTTTAGGTTTATACCGCCATTTCCATTTTGTTCATTCAAAACATCAATTTAGAAACTAAATAACCGTTATAACTTCCATTATTAAATGTCATAAAATCACTAAAGTTACATTTAACAATTCAATATGAATATCATATATATGTATAAATTAATAAACTGTAGCATTAGAAAACATAAATAATTCCATAACATACCAATTAACATAATTTTACTAAGACACCTACCTCAATCAAGGAAAACCAAGTCCCAACCCATCACGTTTAATGACAGAAGTAAAAATAATATAGGTAACACATTATAGAAACATTAGACATCAAACATTTCAAATTACCACAACCATTTACCCTATCTTTGTCCAACACAGCCCCTATGGTATATGGGAGAACACTAAACCAAGAAAAACATTTCTATGTATGAGGATTATTGGAAAAATATAAATAGAGGTTTAATTTGAAAATACCATTTAAATTAGCGGTGTAGAGAATTAAAATTGGAGTACAGAGGAGGGGAGAACTATGTTAGAAATTCCCATGGTTGGATGAATGAAATAGGGGATAAAGTGATTCCAAAAGCCTTAAAAATTATAAGGTTGGAATCAAAGTTTCAAAAAATTAAAATTATTCTTAGGAAAGTTCATGGCCACAATGCATTATTCAAAGATATAATGGTCTTCAGACCCATTATAGTTAAAAAGAGAAACTGCATATCATAGTCAGTATGACCCCCAATAGATCTGATGTAGTTCTTCCAAGGGGTATATTGTGGCATGATACACCACGTCACATTGTCACCCTCAATAGAACTAGGGAATCACTACCTAGGGCATGTCATAATTAGGACACATTATGTCATGGATTGACTAATCCACAATAAAAAAATTGAAAACTCTATAAAAAATCCAATTGTAGTGTGATGTCACTTTTCATAGAATTACCTACAATATACTAGGACATCAGCTTCTAGAAGCTCCATAAAAAACATAAAAATAACTTAAACTCTTATAAAACATAAAATAATACAAAATAATTCAATAGAAATAATTGATATGTGGGTGTCAAAATTCTCCCTAACATGACACTTTCTTCCTCTAGGATGCCTTTGATAAAAGTAGAATTAAATGTAGAGGAAACCACAATGACACTTCATGGGAATAGGTGGGTGAGCGATAGATTAACTAATGAAGGTCATAAATAAATGAACCCCAAAACATTAAGAAAAATATAAAAATTATAAGAATAAATCAATAAATATCACTAAATGTCTCCAAGACTAACTGATCCATAATCACAAATATAAAATCTAAAGGGGGAGGGAGACATATCATAAGTCTCCCACTAATTTGGAAATCCTCTAAATAATGATACATAAGATTGAAACACCTACACCAACCTCAAAAACTATTATAGAATCCAAATAGAAATTCCAAATTAAATTTAAAATCATATAAGTATACAAATAAACATAATATAATATCTATAAACAATTCCACCGAAAAATTATAACTAGTACCTGAGGGAAAACAATCCACAAACACATGTTATCATGAAACAGCATGGTTCCCACCTGAGGTCAATATAAAAAAGAGTATAGCATTGGACTTTAATATTAGAACACCATCTAATGATAATCCCCTAAAAATAAACATATTTCACTAATAAATGGAGAACTATATTAATGAAACATTCATTCAATTCACCCAAGCATGGGCCACAAGATTTTATGTTCAACCACCCAAGAACCGTTCCTAAACACAACCATCATCATCAATACATAAACCTAATAAGACCAAACTAACCCCAGATTCATGCATACAACTGATAGATATCACAATAAATAGGTAATAACAATTAAGATGCACAAATAATTTATAAAAAATTATAAATTCAAAAAAATGATCAAATATTCTTCCACTAAACAAATATACCAAAATAAGAAGTCACCCATATCCAAATTACACCTTGGAACTGTTTTGATAATTAAATAAAAAAAACATATGAAGATGGACCCGGAGGCCACATTGAAAATATGTTCTCAAAGCATTCATGGAAGAGGTCTTGTAATTCCCAAGAACCTCACATTGGAAACACATGATAAATATATTCTTCTTTAAAAAAGTATAAATTTATTGGGGAGATTTTCCCTCATCATACTACCCTTCTAGATTGGGTTCACACATCCACTAATCTACACTATAAATTACATGACTACTCCCATATACCGGGGCTAAAGAATCACCCACTATATGATGTCCAGTCAAATTATCCTCCACTATCATCGCACTCATTAATATTTCCTTACAAGTGTTTAGGCTAGATTAAAAAATATAATCTCCAAGATCATTTTGATGACCTATTTTAATAAAATAATATTTAATGTGTTTTGGATAACTAGATCATGATAGGAGAACATTGACTCTGAGAATTTATTAACATACTTCTTCACTGACCGATGAACCTGTTGAAGGATCATAAACTCAATGTACTTCATTGCACTCATTTCACTCAGATAATTCCATTTAATAAACATGGACTTGAATAATTCCCACGATATTCCATCATGAAACTATAAATGAACCATTGTATCCCACCAAACTCGACTCGTCCCTTCAAACCAACCAATAATCAACATTACTCTTAAATATTTGGGTTGAATTGAGGATTACAAAAATCCTCTCTAGTCACTCCATTGCCTCAAGAGATAATTGATAAATGAATAAATAATATGGATTATGATTCAATAATTACTTGAAAGGATATGTAATAATATATGATTATTTCATCGCCACTCTATTCTATGTCTTAAAAAAGTTGAGCTCTCTAAAGGATACACCTAAAGGAGAGAGGGCTCACCCAATCAATCATTATTAGAGGCGATCTTTCAAACATCCCCCAATACTCTTTTTGGATTAATTGTCTAAACAACATGAAACATGAACCCAATTAATTTATATTATAAAAACGAAATAAAATAATCCCATGTAACTAAAAATTAAAATCCCACACAAATTTTTAACATGACATAAATGTTTTCCATTTTAACATAAATTATTAATTAAAAATAAAAACTAATTTATTTGAAAAATTAAATCCCTCACAAAATATTACATAAATTTTTAAATCCAATTAATTTCATTTTCAAAACATTTACTACGGTTTTAAAAACCATTAACCCTCATTTTAGAATTTTAAATCCACCCACATTTCATTAAATATCCCTTTTTATTTTCAAAATAATTTTTATGTTTACTTTTTAAATCAGTTCCACCTGAAAAAAGCATAAATATTAGTTTAAAAATATCCCATGAAGGTCAAAATATTTTTCCTGCAAAAATACATTTTTATCCCAAAACCAAAATTTCCCAAATATAAAACCAATCTTCAAAGGATAAGGACAAATAATATAGTATTAACATAAATCAAAATCATACACAATAACACTAATTTCCAAGTAAATATAACATTACTAATATAAAACCCATGTCAAATTCCATTGAAATCAATCAATAAATAAAGGGAGAAAAAATAATAAATATTAGGAAAATTCCTAACCATGTGGGATTTGGCCACATGATTTTTCAGAACAAACTCCAATCATGACACAACCTCTATTAAAATTACCGAACCATGTGAATGACCTTGACATATTTTTTAGTCTGTTTAAATTATCCATTTAATTGTTCCCGAACTTCCATTTCTATCGCAAATCCTCAAAAATTCTATAGACAACACATAAAAAAACCATTAGGGTAAGAACCCTATCTAACAATCATGATCAAAATTCAATTAAAAACTCAACCCTAACTTCCCACTGAGACTAAAGTTTCATCATGAAAGGTTGTGATAAAATACATGCTATTGATTTACTTCTTGATACCTAATGATCCTAGTATATATATAACCCCGATGAAACCCAAATCACAATAGGGTGCTTTGATATCAATTTGTAATAATATAGCTCAAGAAAAACATACATATCACTCAACCCAAATCACCAAAAGGCCCAAAGTGCTTTATCAATCACTATAAGATCGAAAAAATAACTAAGGTATCAAAATAAAAACAATTGGGAATGATTTCTCCCTTGAATAATAATAAAACTACCATGAAAATATACCATGAATATGGCATGGTACGTCTATATATTAGGATTACATATATGTAAAATAATCTATTTAAATAGTGAAACCATTATAATGATTCATAAATAATGAGAATTATCTTACAAATCTAAAAAATATACAACATACATAAGTAAAATAACTCAAAACTAATATAATAAACTAAAACCACTATACATGAAATAGTATAAAACTAAATAAAATAATTAACTCTCTAAATTAATGGATATATAAATATCCCAATAATATGAATATTATTGAACAAAATGAATCATATACATGTGAACTTCATTCAATCTCCAAATCCCATAAAAACATTCTCTAACCCAACTCGAGCATCAACATAAGGATATCAACTTGGTCACCTAAAAGGAAATATAATAACTACTTACATACATTAATTTGTGTATTTAAGGGGGGGGGGAAATGGTTCCTACCAGGATTTCACCAATGATTTTGTCAAGTTCTATTAAAAATCAATATAGACATATTGAATTTCATTGAGAAAATAGGTTATCTATAAGTTAAAATAACAAAATAAGTATCTTACAAGAATATTTTTTATAAATACATCAACGCATTTTTGAAAAAAAGGTAAAACCATCAGTTTAAAAAATAACCACTTTAAAACATGAAGAAAATGATATTTAAAATTTTCAAAAAAAACCAAGTCTTTTTCCACTTATAAATTTTTTTCAAAAAACCCCCATATAAAAAAGCCCCTTTATTTATTTTAAATTCACTTTATAAATCCACTTTTGAAATTAGTACAGTTAAATAAACCAAATAATAAGAGTATATACCTAATAAAATAATTTTACATATCATCAATGGAATAAAATTAAGAAATCATCCATAACTGCACAATGGTGACACATAGTCCAATCAAACTAGGGGATATAAAATACAAAATTATATGAATACCCTAAAACACCCTAAAAATCACTAGATATAATGGGAAACTCTCTAGTTAATAAGATGAGATAATCCTAGACACTACTATAACATGGGACAGACTTCAAACTTACATTGTATCCAAATAAAATCACAAGACACATGATTTTATCACATTATCCACCTTGGGGGAACCCCTATCCAAGGAAAACCATAAAATTGGTGGACACTAGTCAATTTTTTCACAGTACTAGTGTATCAAAAATTTAAACCTTCATCTTAGCATAGGTTTCCCATTAAATTAATCAACTAGATGTGATAAATTAATGTTTCACATGATTATCATATCTATCAATAATGATAGAATAGATATAAATCACATATAACCTTCAATTACCATGTAAGAAAAACCCCTTTCATTTTACCTATATCAAAAATAATACGAACATTCCCCTTAGGGGACACAATACATATCAAATATTACAAAATAAGGGGTGAAAATTTATGATCTCATTTACATTTTGAAAAATAGTTTTAAAAATTATTAAACACACCTCTTAAAAAACCCGACTCTGGAGGTCATGAAATTTCCCACCATTTAAAATCCCACTTTAAAACCTTTTTTAAAACTATATTTTAAATCATTTAGAGAATAATTCCCTTTTTAAAATCAACAATTCCTCTAATTAAAAATCATTTTCAATTCTTGAACATCTAATTTTCTCATAAAAAATCTTTGAGAGCCACGATTTCACCCTTTCTATGACCAAAATGGGGTCAAAATCCCATTATCATCAATTCATTTGAAATAAGACTGATATTAATTTTCACCAAAACTAGGAATTCAAAACATTATTTTATGTTTTTTAGTATGTAAATGGGAAAATATAAACTTTTAATTATAATTTTTCCTATCTCTATTACTCTTATAATTAAGTTATTATATGGATATTTTATGGATTTTACAAGAAAAACGATTTTTCTAATTAATTGAGAACCCTCATAGTCACCCATCATTATAAAATAACTAAATGAAATTAAAACCATATATATCATAAAAAATATACCTCTTACATCAAAATTTTCTCTATAACTACCCCCAACCACTATATAAAACCTAAGGTGGCGCTCTAATATTTCCAAGTTAATTTTTAGGTCAATATCATTATAGAAATAGTTTTTTTCATCAATCGTAAGAGATGAAAAGTCCACCATTTTAAGATATTCATCCAAGGATAATTCATCTAACTATAACTCCAAGATAATGTTACAGAGTATTAAATCATACCAATTCATTATTTCATCCTCAAAGATTTGGGGTGAAAATTATCTCATTATTTTTTGTTTCTCCTCCACTAATAGATCAATGAACAAGTGATGGTTTTTTTAAATTATTATAAATTTCAAAACATATCATAAATATGTTTTATCCTTTATAAGAATAACTTATGGAAGTCCAAGTCCCCATATTTCTTGTCTACCATGCACTTATGCTTTGGGTTTCTTTGGTTGCCTATAACCTCGTAAAATTACATATTTTTCACTTATAGATAGTGTACCTGATCAATATCTAACTTTCTAATTTCGATTCTTTGGCCTTAAATGTTTTGAGATTCTTATCAAGACATAGAGAAACCCCCTCAGGAAATATTTTATATTTTTTCTCTTTCTAGTCCTATTTAGAAGAAATAAAACGTTTTTGGATCTTTACCATAATTAAAAGAAGGATGTAAGCATTCTTTCTCCTCTTTTAAAGATCTATAAAATCCATAAAATTCCTATTCAGGTGAATTTTCTAATCCTACTTCTTATTTTGGATCCACTATAATGTTAATGTCTCCAAGAATGATTCCTTTATAATTCCTCTTCTAATTCCTTTATTCAATTATTTTTCACCCCTTATCCTTTCTCTTTTCTAAATAATTATCAATTATTTTACCCAATAATTTTTATTTTTTGTCGATAAATATCCTTAAAAATACCCACTACCCCTCCCTATAAGCTATAAATCACCAACATTGGCTCATTATGCTGGAGTGGATTTTCAATTGTTGGTCACTCCTCGGATTAATCCTTATTCGACCCAACAACTCAAGTCTTCATAGTTTGGTAAGATTTGTACACACTACCAATCCCAATTTGAGACCTTTCTATTGTTTGAGTATATAAATCACCTTCTTCCATAGCATTTACTTCTTCCATTAGGGAATTGATACTCCTAGATATAGTCACATATCGTGGTGTAAGCCTATAGTATCTTGTAACTAAGGCATGGATATGTAACATAACTACACTAGAAATTAACTCCTTTATATAAAATGTACGACAAAACTCCCCTTCTGATTTTCTTGTTCCTTTAAAAATACTTCCATTTTCATATATTTCCCATTTATTCGACTAATTTAGATCATGTTGAGAATCCGCAATTTATATTTCCATCAAATTTGACCTATAAATTCAATTTCTCTACAAATTTATAGATTTATTACTTTTCAATGCCTCTTGATAAGCTCCTTCTTCCCAAGACTTTGGGTGGGCATCCATCACTGATTAAAAGTGTATTCTCTTGCAAAATTTATCAAAATCATGCCCTTGAAAAAATAACTAAATATAACGGCAAATATATGGTTCATATACAGTGGGATAATTAAATTTTAGTGATCCTAATTTATTAAACCACATGAAATAAAATAATGATTTAGAGATTTTATCCACCAAAAAAATTGACAGATGATTGGGTGTTGTGGATATGGGGTGTGAAAAAAAACAATAGAACCCCCCCCCCCAATGAATTACCTTATATCTTTAAATCAATTGATTTTGGGATGAATATAAATGTTGGGGAAACCTAACCCGGGAATTGGATGATGGATAATATCTTTTCAATGATAACTAAAATTTCATCTTCGATAGAAAAAATTCCTCATCTTGAATTCTTGAGGAACTCAAGATCATGCTAACAAAAAGTCAACATCATCTGAAAGTTGAATATGCATGTGATGGGAATCCAGAAGAGCTACCATTAATCAATATATAAATCCTAATATGGGTTGATGTGATAATAAAAAACTAGTGTTAAAGGATGATAATTCCTTAACCTAGAGATTAGAGAAAGACTGAGAATATTCAAAGCTTCATCAAACTCGAGTAGGGATATCCCCACCACTGGTTCCCCTTCTATCAGCGGACAAGTGTGAGGCTTGATCTCAATACTTGTGAAGTTGAGAGAAAATAATGTATCTATATCCATTTTATCATCACCTAGTGTTAGGGATGGGGAATATTCATCTTTCAAACCCCATTTCATCACCACCATCAAATCCTATGTATTACTTTCCATATCCGTTGTATTCATTATAAATATCTCTTTGAAAAGAATAAAACAATTAAATATTCCATTATAAAAAGTAAGAAAAATATATATGTCAATTTTATGAATCTAACATGGTTATCACATATTGATAAAATTTAATAAATGGGACCATTCAAAAATATAAAACATTTAATAACATTCAAATTTAAATAAATTACAAAAACTACCCACCTGAATTGAGAAAAATCATGATGAAACTCATTTCCTTCAATAGAGGGAGATATTGTAAGAAAGGTAACACCCTAAAAAACATTAAACCCACAAAATAAAAAATTAGAACCACCTAATTTTATAAATTTATCCAACACAACCCATATGGGATGATGGCAGAATTCCAAAGCCAGAGGAAACAATAGTAAATAAAAGAGAGAGGAAAATGAGGGAAATAGTAGTTTACCTAAAAAATTTACTTAAAATTAGTGGTTAATATTCTCAAAATCAAAGGATAAGGTAGGGGAGAATTATCTTGGACATGAACCTTTTTAGATGAATAAAATAGGAAAGAACGGTAAGCCAAAATACATAAAATTGATAGGGATAAAATCAAAAATTACAAAAAAAAAATTTATGCTAAGGACATGTCGTGGTATTAATTCATTTATCATGGATATGAATGAAATCATACACAATACGATCATATATTGACACTCTATATTGTAGTTTTGATGCCCTCTAGAAAAACCATGGTAATTCTACCAAAGGGTACATTGCGGTGTGATGTACCATGTCATGAATTGAATCCTCACCCCAAATTAAAACTTCGGCACTACTATCTAGGGTATTTCACTACTATGACACTCTCTATCACAACTTGACTGATATTTTGTCTAAAATTGTATACATAAGAAAAATATTTTCCACCGTATGATAGACCTATTCATGAAGTTAACTACTATAGTCTAGTACTTTAGCATCCTAAGGATCCCTAAAACAGAAAAAATGAGGAAAACCCATATAAAATATCAAATAACACAAAATAATTCAAAATAAAACAAAAATAGTGATCTGGGGATGTCATAGTTTTTCAAACCATTCCATATTCCACCACCAAAATTTCTTTGATAAAATTATAATTGAATGCAGAGGAAACTACATTAACACCTCATGAAAAGTAGATTATGGTTGGGGTATTAACTATTCAAGGCCTTAAAAAAACCATAAAACACTAATAAACCTCTAAAAATTAGAGTAATATCTCTATAAATATCACTAAATCAATCCACTCATTAATCACCCATAATCATAAAATACAATGATAATATAGGAAATAAACATGTCATATATCTCCCCACAATTTAGAATTCATCTAAACGGTGAGATAGAAGGTAAAAACACCTCCACCAACATAAAAACCCATCTAAGAATCAAGATTTAAATTCAAAAGGACATTCAAAATGACATAATGAATCTATAAAATATAATATAACATCCATCCACAATTCCACTGTCCACTTCTAACCAATATTTAAAGGAATATAACCCCTAAACATGCCTTATCAAGAAATAGTATGGCTCCTATCGTAGTTCATTATTTCAAAAAAAAAGAGGGAAACCCAAGACATTGATATTAGAACACCTTCTCATGATAAACCCATAAAAATACACATCTATCACTGATAAGTATACAACAATAATAATTCCACATTTATTGAAGTTACCTGAGCACGGGCCCAAGGGTTCCTTGTGTTTAACCCTTCAAGAAGTAAGATTGAACATGGCCATAAAAATAAATACATAATCCTAGGAAAACAAAATAAGTCATTGAGTCGTGGATATAACTAATAGGTTTCAAAATACATAAAGAACAACTGAGTAGATACCAAAAGGATTCATAAAATTTAATCACATCAAAAATTACATCCACTGTTCATCCACTAAAAAAATCCGCAAAATAATTAGTACCCTAAATCCAGATTATACCTGAGAATTTTTTTGATACTTAATCTTTAAAAATTTCCAAATATATCATATGTGACAACACTAAAGGAAAGTTCTTATAGATCTAATGGAAGAGGTATTTGAATTCCCAATATCCCCATACTATAAACACATGATATTATAAGTTATGCTTGTTAAAATCACATATTTTAAAGACATTTTACCTCACCATATTTTCCTTCCATCTTGGGTTCATATAACCTCTACCCCACACTATAAAAAACATCATTTGTCACATCTAGATGGGCCAAATAATCTGTCACTATAGGCCTCCCTATATGATTACCCTTCATTAATGTTGCACATAAAACCACATATTTAAAAGTGGTCAGACCTGATTCAAAAAATTCATCTCCAGGATCCGGGTGAAGACATAATTTAATGAAATAGTCTTTAATATTCCATTTTTGACGAGATCAGAAGATAGGAACAGTAACTCTAAGATGTTATTGAAAAAATTCGTCATTAAAATCTCACACAATTGCCTTCTCCACTTTAAAACCCCTAGGTTAATTTCATTTAATAAGCACGATCTTAAATAATTTCAAATACATTACATCATATAGCTGAGAATGAACTATAGTCTCCCAACTTCACTAGTCCCTTTAAACCAACCAATAAAAACATTCAATCTTGAAGCATTAGGAGTTTCTATAGAACAGATGATTTCCTCAATTATCTTAAGACACACCATAACCTCAAGAGTAAATTCACTTCTCATAAAATTTTTATTTTTATTCCATAAAGAAGTTGGATCAATGACCATAGACAATTCCAAATCCCCTTCTCTATTCTAAGTCTAGGAAGATTTGACATTACAGCAACTCTAAAATGATGGGAGGGCTCACCCTATGAATCATCCATAGAGATAGGATTTTTTACACCCCTTGAGACCATTCTTATAGTCATGGTATGAATGACATGAAACATAAAACCAATAAATATTAATTCCATAAACCAAAACAAAATTCCCACATAACTAAAAATTCAATTCCAAAACCCATTTTCAACACATCATAAAACATTTTCATTTAAAAAAAATTAATAAAAATTTAATATAATATCATTAAAACATTAAATCATGCAACAAAATTACTTCAATTTAGAAAACATAGAAATTATCTTTGCAATTTACACCAATTTAGAAAACCATTAGTCTCCAATTCAGGATAATAAATCAACTCCCATTTCAGGAAATCCCACTTCAATTTCTAACACACATTCCATGTTTCATTTAAAAATAGATTAAATTTCAAATACATGTCAAAAATACTTTTAAATAATCCCATAAAGGTCAATATATTTTCAGAATAAAACTAGAAAAATCTCATTACCCATCCCAGAACCAAATTTTACCAAAATATAAAACTGACCATCAAATGATAATTCCAATCATATATCATAAAAATCAATAAAAATAACACCCAATAACATCAATTATAAGTATAAATCCCTTAATTGACCTCACATCCATGGTAAACAATATTAGAATCAATTAAAAGACAAATTTGGATAAAAAATAAATATAGAGAAATGTATAACTATATGTGGTTTGGCCACATGGTTTGGGAAAAAATGCATTGATCATGTTAAAACTTATATAATAGTCTTTGATCTATGTGAAAGGTATCAGTATAATTTTCAAAATAGTATGATCTAGTCATATATCTTTTTCCCTCTTTCCATTTTATCCCCAAATCAAATAAAATATCAATATAACTCATAAAATCCCCTATGGGTAAAAACACTATCAAATAATAAAAATCAAGATTCAATTCAAAACTCAACACCTGAATACCCATAAAAGTATTATTTCATCATAAAAGGTTGTCATTATAAACATAATCTGGATCTACCTCTTCATTCCCAATGATCGTTGTCTTTGTACTACCACGAAGCACCCCAAATTATAAGAGGGCTCTCTAATACCATTTTTAAGACATATAGATGATTTGAACTGACAAGTCATTCGACCTGACTCACCACAAGGCTCGTAGAAATGTTCTTGATCAAAAAAATATAAAAAAACAACCATGGTATCAAAAACTACATTATTGGTAACTATTTCTGACTTGAATTATGATAAACATGTAGTGGAAGAATTCCAAGAATTCGATATGATATGCCCATATATTAGGCTACCATACTTGTAAAATAAATATATTAAATAATGAAACCACCCAAATGAGTCATAACCAAGTAGAATGATACAATTAATATAATAAATATAATATTTAAATCAATAAAACTCCCAACTAATTGAATAAATTGAAATATATATACATAATATAATTGAAAAAAATAAAAAACTGGTCAAATTGGATGATATATAAACATTCCACGAATAAAAATAAACCTAAATTAAACATATCATATCCATATGAACCATTTCTATCCATCACATTTCATTCCAACCCTCACTGAACCAAGTTATGCATCAACATGAGGATACATACTTCATCATCTGAATAAAAACATAAGAACTATGTATACACACAATAATGTGAATGCAGGGTGTTAATGAAATGTTCCCCACAGTATTTCCCCAAATATTTTTTGAAATTAATTTCAAAATACATACCATTACTTGTAGTTTTAATTAAGAATAAAAAATAGGTTTTCCAAAAGTAATCATAACAAGAAAAGTATCATACTGTATTTCTTTTATAAATATGTCCACCTATTTTTAATAAAACAAGGGAAGAACATTTTGATTAAAAATAAACACTTTAGAATATATATATATATAATTATCATTAACATTTTAAAAATTAATTGTTTTTTCACATACCTAATTTTTTATCCAAATAATACGAATAAAAAACCATTTTATTGCTTCGAAACACCCTTTCCAAATCAATATTTAAAGTTACTCTAGATAAATAATCCAAATTAAAAAAATAAAAATAGAACATAAGAAAGAACCATATCATCAATGGAAAAAAATTATAAAATCAACAATAACCTAAAAATGGTTCGAAATAAGAAAATTGAACTATGGGATAGAATAAATAAAGGACGAGAACCCAAATAATATCATCAACAATTGTTATGTTTAATGGGAAAATCATTAAATTTTAAGATAGACTATTCATAGACAGTACTATAACATGTGACTAAATGATAGCCTACATTTTATCCCAGATAAATCATGATACATCCAAATTACTCACACAATCCTACTCAGGGTCACCCCCTTGAAAAATTATAGCATGCAACTATGTAATATGAGTTAATTTTTGCACTGGATTAGGGTATCAAAAATCTGGATCACTCTCTTAGCTTAGGGTTCCCATGAGACTAATCGAATGGTGGTAAGAAAACAATGTATCACGGGATTTACAAGTTAATTGAAAATAATAGTATAAACATAACTAACATATCAACTCCAAATATATCATTAGAAAAAATCCATTTTACATCATCCATATAACAAATAATATACAACACCCCCGAAGAGGAAACATTCCATATAAAATATAACATAACAAGGTTTAAAATGATGGTCTCATTTTTATTATAAAACACCATAGTAATGTGAAGATATGTATTTTTAAAAATAAAACATAGGGTTCCAAGTCATTTTACACTATATAAAATCCAATATAAAAAAATTCATTAAAAAGATACCATGAAATCCATACTTGAAACCATTTAGAGATTAATTACTTTTTAAAAGAAATAAATATTCTCATTCAAAATCATTTTAAATTAGAAAACTCAATTTTTTTCAAAGAAACCCATGAAAACCATGATTTTAGCCTTTCCATGGCCCAAACAAGGTTTTAATTCCTTTATTAACAAATTATTTTGAAACAATCCAATTTGTAATTTTTCCCAACATTTTTAATTTAAAACAAAACTTTATAAACTAGGAAACCATTAAAATTTATTTTATACAAATTTGGAAAAAACATAAGTCACATTTAAAAATAAATAATGGTTATCACATATTGGTATAATTAATAAAGAGAATCATTAAAGAACACAACCCATTTAATAACATTCCAATTAAAATAATTTCACAAAAACACCTACCTTAATCAGGGGGGGTAAAGTGTCGACTAATCTCCTTTAGTGGTGAAATACAAACCAAATAATGGAAATGACCTCTATAAACCATATATGTAAAAAATATCAAATTACAACCACCCAATATACTTTTTTTCAGTATAACCCCTATTATTTATAGAAGAATACCAAACTAAGAAAAAATAAGCATATGGTGGTGTATATGAGAATAAAGAGGGATAAAGATAGGTTTTACTTGAAAATAAATTTGAAATTAGATGATAAGATAATCAAAATATAGGACGAATGGAGAAGAGGGAACTTATGGAAGCTCCTTTGGTTGGTCGAAAAAAATAATGAAAAAACGAGGTCACACACCTCAAAAATAATAGGGGTAGAATCAAATTTTTACAAAATTTAATGCCTATTCTAGATAGGTCATGATCGTGATGTATTCATTAAATTTGAGATAACATTTAGAGCTAGAATATTTGTAACATGATTCCCTATGTTGAATTTATGATATCCCCTCGTAGAATCAAGGTAGTTCTACCTAGGGTTATGTTGTGGAATGATGAACCTCATAATGTGGATGTGACCCCCTAGAATAACTAAGGAATAACTTCCTAGTACATGTCATGGTTGTGACACTATAGGCCTCAGGATGATCTATCTATATTTTGAACCAAAAGACTTTGGGGTAACATTAGTTACATTTTGATGAACCCTTTCATAATGCGACATGTTGTGGTCTAGGGAGATAACTTTTTTGTTCTCTTTAATGCACCATAAAAATAAGGAGTACTCTTAAAAACATTAAATAATACTAAATCAATCAATATAAAAAACAACATTGACAAAGGGGTGTCAAAAAATGGTGTCTGGATATATAAAATTCATTCCTAGTTGATCCCTTATTAACTATTGATAAAATCAAGTAAATTTTTCTTCAATTCAGTTATTTTTTCAAAACATTTCTAGAAATGATATCAGATTAAATTCCTTAACAAGAACAGTCGTAAATGAAACCTTTAGTCTCATTAGTATAATCAATCATATTTACCATATGATTGGATACTATAATTATTCAGTCCATTTCACATTTAATTCCTTTAAAACTATTATTGGAATCATTCCATACATCTCCTAGGCATGCAAATTCACATGTTAAATTTTTTTAATACTTGTTACTTAGGAACAAGTTTCTTTAACACATGGAAGTTATCTTTAAGAAATTATATTAAATTACAAATCATAAGAGATACTTACACTATTATTTTCAAAATACTACTCCCAATGTTATGTTTGATGATAATGATGGTATTACCTATAATATTAGATTTTATCAGATGAGTATAATGTATTGTTTCCATTTTATAAATAATTTTATTAAATATTATTCCACTAAAATTATGCTCTATCTTTTGAATACATCATATCCATTAGTAGGAAAACATTTATATTCCACTAAACTTCGAGTCACTCAATCATTTATCACATAGTTTAGTTATTTAATTTGGGAACCATCACAAACATATCATATTTTAATCTTATAAAGATGATCCAGAAATATCAAATCCAATCCAAGAAGTGGATAAACCCAATTTTATTCCTTCATTAAACTAATTATATCAGGTACTCCCGGCTAACAATAACCCATAGAAAACACTAATAATATTCTAACATGGTATAATCTTGGGGCACCCAATTTTATAATCATTAGAGTTTTTTCCAAATAACCAATAAAATTGTAATATTGATTTCTTATATATTCATATATTTGAAAACTAGTAAATATAAAATCATATATTGGTTTTTATTATATATTTAATTAATTTGATAACATCCTTATAGTATTTTTCTTATCAAAATTTCATATTACATACCCTTTATAATGAATACCTTCATGTTCCATGAAAGTATTATAGAACATAAGTCCTATAGTTATATGACGTCTCTGGGTGATGAATAAATGATGTAGACTATTAGTTATTGGGTTCTCATAAGAAAATGAGGCATCATCTCTTGATGTTCTCCAATGGTAATCTACAATATGGGAGATTATGTTGATATACATATAAGTGTGAATTTCACATGTTTATGTGTCATTGAATTTTTTTCTGAAAACAAGTGTAATGGTCCTTAAAATTTAAAAGCATTTGTAAACATATCATTACTCGCATAATTTGATATTTTTTATGAAACCATAGTTCCATGAGTTCATATAATGGAATGATAGAATGGGTACCCATGAATGTTGTATTTTTAATTAATAACATATGGCATTATAGTTTTTTACAATAAATCAATGTAAAGGGACCCATTATACATTATGAATAAATATAGACTAGTACAACTAAAAATATTAAAGAGATATCCACATTGAGGAATAGTCCATTCACTTAAACAAAATCTATAAACATGAAATAAACTAAGAGTAATGATCCTACTGTAATGATCATGAAATGGAAGAGAAGCAGTAGGAAAACAATAAACATTATAAAAGGATGTGTAAGGACCTTTGTAATAAAATTAGTGAATGGTGAAGTGAGAATGAAGGTGTGCTTATATGGAAGCATTTAATTTATCATAATAATTCTCCTCCAATATAGTTGATTTGTATAATTACCATATTCAACAAAATTGTTGATCAATACTATTATTGGTTATGTAGACAGAGTTAAGTGACTGATAATATTATTTTAATGATATAACTAAAATTTTTCTATTGCAAAATATAAATATATTTTGATAAGAATATGTTTTATCATAAATTTAAAATTTTTTAATAAAATTTATTTTCTTGTAATAATCTAAAATAAACTTTTTACATGATAATATAATTCAATGAAGTTCAAAGTAAATTTTATAGTGGTCAAAATGTTTATTTTTCTATAAAATTTTAGTGTTACAATAAATTAGGATATTTATTTAAAATTTTATAGTCACGTATTTATAGAAATATTTTTCATAAAATTCACTAAATTTATTATCTTAGAAAATCAAAATTATATTAGAGTGATTTTTTTTCAGGAATTTTCTGAAAAGTTAAATTTTTTTTGGGAAAAAGTGAAAAAAATTTCTTTTTGAAGCATTATGATTTTCTGGGATCATTATTTTGTAAGCATGACAAAAAATTTATGAAATATTTTATTCAAAAAAATTAGATTAAATAAGTATAAAAATATATATAGAAATTTTAATTTTAAAATAGATATTTATACTTTACTTTAATTGAACCATAAATTAGATTTTTGAGATAAAAGTTATTTTTATTTTTTGTGAATAAATTTAGTGGTATTTTCAGGTTTATTAATTCATTTAATGTCCAAACCCTTTCTATAACTCATTAATAATCCATAAAATTGGTTATAATTGATTAAAAACACAAGTGGTTGGCATATATAATAAAATAACCTGTATTTATCCATTAAAACCACCCCTTCGTCAAGTATAAAATGCCCTCTTTCCCTCATCACATTATACACCAAAGACATTGAAAAATATTTCCCTCTCAATTACACTCTCAGGATTCTCTCCAAGGTGGTTCTATAGTTCTAAGGGTTCCCTCTGTAGCTTGAAGAAGCATCATCCCAAGGTAGGGGTCCCCAATCCTCCTCTTTCATTTTCAATTTCATTACCTTTATTCTATTGGATTTTCAAATTTAATTTTTTATATACTAACATGATTTTTATTCCATGGTATTACCCCATATTTTATAATTTTTAAATCATATTTTATTTATTCATATCATTATATTTGTTTCCTAATCCATTTCAATGCCTAGGGTATGGGTCATCAATCCTGCTCCTTCCTTTTCATGTTCATTACCTTTGTTATATGGTATTTTTAAATTTCATTTTTTCTACTTCCATTGATTTTATTATATGGTATTATCCTTTATTTTATATATTATAAATGGTATTTTACTTACTATTACTCATTATAGCATTTTCTAGGTCATTATAATACTCGGATTGTCACGTATGTATAAAAACATCCAAAAATTTGGAAAAAAAACATGTGTGTGGTTTTCCTAAGCAATGACATCCCCATATGGATAATACAAGTGGAAATTGGTTTTGGATTAGATTAATATAGATATTAAAACACTAAAAATATATTTTGGTTATATCTCTTCCATCATTCTATTGCACTATGAGTGGACCCTTACTATACACCTTGTTTGAAACTCCCGGGGGATATGATTTGGTTAATTTAAATACTCTTTAAAAAGTAATTTTGAAGGATTTATTTATCATTTATTTGGTCTCCTACCTTTGAAAATACATGTATTCCAACTACCTAGATATAAATATTAATTATTTTATTGGGTAAAAATAATTATGTACCATATAATTTTTTCTTATATATGGAAAAATATTGTAGTATTTGACTCATTGAAAAATTTTGATAGGTATTTATGTTTCTAAAACATTGAAAATTATTCAATGTAATAACTTTTTATATTAAGGATGAATTTTTCATGAAATGATGGGAGGGATCTATAAATATACAACCCCTCAATGCTTTTGAAGGTATCATGATACAGTTATGTTATGGTAGTGGGAGCATCCTTACCCTTTATGTAAAATATTGTGGAACAAGGCCTCGAAGATATTTTGAAGTTTTCCAACATTATTTATTCTCATCACACAATGAGAATATATTATTGTACTAAAATTTATTCATTATTATGTTGTAAAATGATTTAATTATGCTCTCAGCTTCATTTTATATGGCATAACTCGGTTTATTAATTATGTAATCTTTTAACAAGTTGTTCACTTATTGATATCCTATCTTATATTCATTATTATGTTAGCCATGGGATATTTATGATCATAATATTATTAGTTAGAGAAATTTTAATTTTATTTAGTTATTCCATAACAACTACCATTATACATTATTCCCTTATTGAGAATCTATTCTCACCCCTTTATATTATTTAAATTGTTTACTAGGAAACCGAGAGGTTCAATATATATAAAAAATGATTTCAATGAGAATAATAATGTTTTTCATGTTCTCATATTATATTTTCATATATTCATTATAATGTAAAATTCATTTATGTATATTGTTTCTTATGGTTATTAAACTATTGGATCCTTTATATTGCTATTTATACACCAATGTAATAAAACTACCATTGAATCATAGGTACTGAAGTCATGGCCATTATAGTTGGTATCGAATGACAGTTTAGTAGAAACCATAATAACTAGATTTAGAATAACATACATAGATCCTAATATTAAAATAATCCTAGATAAATTATATTAAAACATATTTATTCTTTATTTAAGGAATATATTAAATGATATATACTTATATGGGTAATGGATATGATAAAATTTAAGAGCATAGATTTAAATGAGTTTTGGGAAAGTTTATGATAATTTTTGGATAGTCAATTAAATATGTGGGTTAAGAGTATCATAAAACCCAACCTAGAGAAACCTAATATGATTCCAAAGTGATATAGGTTGACTTATGAGTAGAAAATTACAAAATTTGGTCACATTAGAAATTCATAATATGAATTATTTATAATTTATATACATTATTCTATTAAAATATGGTTGATCCCTCATTATTATCTATATTGGTTGTATTTTAATACTATAAATACGAGGTTGATGATTTCATTAAAATTATGTGATGAGTAGTTTATTTCATGTATTAATTATCTTGTTTCAAAATATATTAAATTTATTATTCCAAGATGGAAGGTGGAATATCACAAACAAAATTTCTCAATGTTCCAAAATATGAACTTATAAGGATTATCCTGAATCCATTGTCAGATTTTATTGAAACGTTTTCTAATATAAAAGTTACATGAAAACAATATTAGGATGAATCTAATACCTATACCATACATTTATTATTTCTAGGATTATGTATTTTCAATTTTAGAATCTTTTAGTCTTAACATTCTTACCATGCTAAGCAAGGGATGTACTACCAAGGTATCTTCAAATTAATCTCTTTATATCAAACACATGAAGTATATAATGATTTTAAATATTAATTATAGGGGGAAACCTTCGAGAAGCCTATATGTTTCTAATTATATATTTACATATTTAGGGAAATATAAAAATTGGTCTTGGATAACCCTATTTTTAGAAATATTAGATGAATTATTATAATTGTTTTATAAAAAAACTTTAAGAATATGTTTTAAATTATATATTTTCAATTCTTTTTCCATGATTTATTGATTCTTCCATTGATTTTATCCATGTTTTATGAGTTGAATTTGGATAATGTAAGTGGATTATCATTAAAATATACCAAGGCATCAGTATCACGCATGAACCCTCAGTCCATGAAGGCAACACCAATAAGAAAAAATGAATCCCTTTTTGAAGGTATAAGTTATTTCAAGAAAATTTTAAATATAATTTTACTTCTACGTGAAAGTAATAAAGTAATTTTTTAGCAATGAATAATATAAATATTGAAGCTTGGGAAGTGTGATTTAGTGTTTTATCATGTATAAAATATAAAAATAATTTTGAGGATGAAATTTCTTTAAGGGCGTAAACATCCTTAAATTTAAAATTAATGTTTTTAAGAATTTTCATTCAAAAATTTAAATATAAATTAAAAATAAATTTATTTCATTAAAATAGCTGATTTTTTATTCAAATATTTATCACATATGATATTCAATTACATATTTTTCATCAAAAATAGAAATTTATTTATTAAAATGGTTTTAGAAAATTTATGGCTTATAGACTGAGCAATAACCAATCACGTCTAGCATGGATTCAGGGATTGAACCAATGATTGAAGGGTGAAAAGGATGAAACGCCTTATTTTATCCTTCATGATTCCTTACTTTCATTTCCCTTACTTTATATATATATATCTCTTTTATTATATAAATTATTCTTTTTAAATATATACTTTCATTTGATAACTAAATTCCTTTTACTAATATTGTTAATTTGAAATCATCTAAATAATTACCTCATTTCAATTTAATGGTTAAGAATCATGATGCATGTTTTCATTATAACAATATTGGATTAATTTTCACATGGAATTTTTTGTATGGTTAAGTATAAATAATAAATTATAATGCATTTTCAATTTTTATTATAGGTAATATAATTGTTTTTATCTTATTCAATGTTTATATATTATTAATTTAAAATATTAATTTTAAAAAGTTAAGAAACATAGGTCATAATAAAAAGTAAATATTTCATTATTTAATTCATTTAGAATGATTCATTTATTGTATGATCAAATCTAGGAATATACCCACTAATACAACAAGTAGACACATAGATAGACTCTTAAATTTCATATTAACAGTACACATTATGCAAAAATATGGACTAGTAAAACATATAATAGTAAAGAGGTTTACACATTAAATAATAGTATATTCACTAAAACAAACTCCATAAACTTGAAATCCACCAATAGGATTTCTCTTACCATAAATATTGTAAAAGGTAAAAGAAGTGTTAGAAAATATATGAACATTATCAACAAATGTGTCAGAACCTTTGTAAGAAAATTAATGAGTGGAGAAGTGAGAATTAAGGTGTGTTTATGGGGACACATGTCGCATGTCATTATAATTATCAGCCAATATTGTTTTCATCAATAGGACCATTATTCAATAAGATTGTTGGTCATTATTATTATATAATATGTAGACACAATTATGTGACCGACATGACAATATTAATGATATAACTAAAATTATTTTATTAAAGAATTTAAATATATACCAATAAGAATATGTTTTATGATAAATGAATAAGTTTTACATACAATTTATTTTTTAAAAATAATATTTTAAAAAATAAATGACATTATATTTCAACGATGTTCTAAGTAAATTTTTTATTGGTCATAATGTTAAATTTTCTATGAAATTTTCAAATTGTAATAAATATGTATACTTATTTAGAAGCTGATATTTTTATATTTATAGAATTATTTTGATGAAATAAAATTATATTAGGGTAAATTTTTTTATTTTATGAGGAAGTTTATTTTTTTTGAGAAAAAGTTAAAATTACTACTTTACAAACCACTATGATTTTAGGACTTCATTTTTATGTTACCATGAAAAAAATTATTATTATTTTGATAAAAATGAAATTAAAAAAGTATAAAAATGGATTTAAAAATATTAATTTTATCAAGAAAATCTATATGTTTCTTTTTTAAACTGGAAAATAGATTTTTGAAATAATTTTTTTTTGTTTTTTGAGCATTAATTGGGTTTTTTGGGAGTTATGAATCAGTTTAGGAATTCCATGGATGTCCAAATACTTTCTTCCACATTTTAATAATCCAAAATGCATTTGGAATTGATTAAATCCACAATTGTTTGGATTATATAAAACAAATAACGTGTATTTTAAACCTCAAAACCACCCCTCCTTAAGTATAAATACACCCTCTCCCTCTTAAATTTCACCACCAAAGACTTTTAGTATTATTTTTCTCTCAATTACCCTCTCAAGAGTCTCTCCATGGTGATTATAAGTTTCTAAGGAGTCCCTATTTAACTTTAATCATCATCCTCCCAAGATAAGGGTCCCAAATCCTCCTCTCTCTTTTTCAATTTCATTGCCTTTATTGTGTTTTCATTTTAAATTTCATTTTTTATACTACCATGATTATTATTCCATGGCATTATCTTCTATTTGATCTATTTTAAATTACTGTTTGTTAATTCCCTCTCATTATATCCACTTCCTAATATTTTACTATACCCAATGTAAGGTTCCACAATAATCCAATTTCCTTTTCAAGTTCATTACCTTTTTTATATTTTCCTTTTAAATTTTTTTTACACATACTTCAAGGATCCATGTGTTTTCATAATGGAAATCCATGTAGAAATTTTACTTTTTTCTTCTAAATTCATATATGGGGTGAAATATTCATTTTACCCTTAGAAGATGACATGATTTAATTTTTTTGACCACCTCGTTGGTCCTAAAATAGGGTTTCAATCCTAGGAAAAGAGTTTTTTATAATTTCTAGATGTTATAATTTTTTTAATAATCAATATTTTATATAATTAAATTAATATAAATTTATTCACACGTGTTCATTCGGATATATATTTTTAATGGAGGATTAGATTAAAATTTTGTATCTTTTATTGAGTCCCTAATGGAGAGTTTTTCCTAAAAAAGGCATAAAATATTCCTGGGTGTTAGGGTCATGCCCAAGCGCCATTTTCTTTTTCATTTCCTTTTCCTCCTTTTGTTTTACTATTTTCCTCTCTTCTCCTCCCCTTATATTCAAACATACACCCTTATATCTTCCATTCACATGACCAAGAGATATAAAAGTAGGAGAGATAGAGGGTGGGTGAGAGGGAGAGTGAAGTATAGAGGCCCCCCTATGGAGATCAAGAGGAGTCAGATCATCATACGATAGTTGTGGAGTGAAAAAATGGGTAAAGATTTAGAGTATTCCACCCAAAGGTGGGACTTTTGAGTTTATGAAATAGATCCCCATATAATTACATAATTATTGTTTTATGTCAAATTTATGACTCTTTGGGACCCCTTGAGACTTTATCTTTAGCCTTAGGTGAGAAAAACAAGGTTTTGGGATAATTTGAGGTGTTTCCAATTCAGAAATCATGATCACATGGTGTGTAATTTTGGAACACAAGTTGTTTTATATTCACATTGGGTTATATTATATTTTTAAAAGTTTGTTACATGTATATGATATACATATTATGTACTAGTACTCATCCATGTTTCCAAGTACCTATCCAGACAGCCTGTGTTGGGGTACTTGGTTAGGTAAAGTACATGCCTAGACTCTGATTGGGTTGCACTCCTTGTAGAAGTACACATTCAGGCATAATTGCTTGCTAGGAAATGCGAGTTACATGTGAAGGTACCCCATGTGGGCTACATACCATGTACATAGTATACATTCCTTGTACATGAGATTTAAACACTTGTTCGGCTAGAGTACACACCCCGGTGAGGCTTTGAGTGTATACACCATGTACTCAGGTATAAATGTCGTGTACTCCTCCATTTCTACCCTTTTAAGGTTTTTCCTATTCTCTACCACATAGTTTAATTTGACAAAATATTATTTCATTTTGAGTATAATTCCATTTATATTGGAATGGAGAGACTAATGACGTGCTTTGAAAACTCCTATGAGGCATTTTGGGATTTTTACAAAGTGGATAGGTTCTTCCTCTAGTAATCAAGCTATCTTTAGAGAGGGTAACCCTTGATCTGAGGTGACACATTATCCATCCCTCTATACCGGTTTTCAAAGAATTTTTTTGGGCCTAGAGTTCATATTTTCTTTTTACCTAGAGGATCATGTATGAGATTACTCAACCAGAAAAATATTTTTAAGGGTCCCCTATAGGATGCCTTCACTTGCATACTAGCCTAAGGAATCCCTGGTTGGATCCCTGTAATTTTTTACTATTCCTAGGGATCCCACAAAGGATGCATATTACTATGTATTACTATATGAGGATCCTATGTAGTATGCCTCCACTTATGTTCAACCTGGAGGATCCCATGTATGATGTCTCTCCTTACTTCATTCTTTTGAGGATCCCATGAATGGGGCATATGCTATCTTACTGTTTTCAAGGTTCACCCATAGGGATGCCTTAGCTTACGTGTGGACTTAAAGGATCCTTAGTAGGATACCTCTCTAGTGTAATTACTTGAGGGACCTAATGGGTGCCTTTGTGGTTGACTTTCCCCGAGTTAGTGCATTGGGGGTTTGGGTAGTGATGGTTAAGGGTGTCACCTTAGAACCCATTTTGAACATGTAAGCCCAAGGGGATATATTTGTATTATTGGGTTTATGAATTCATCCACACTCAATATTCTATTTATTAATTCACATGTTTACTCTTAATACAACTATTATTACTAGAGGTACATTCTATTAATTGGAATATGAGCATGGCGTGTTGTGGTACATGATAGGTATTCCTAAAGGTACTTCTGTGGATCCATCTTATATTCCTTTGGATTGATGTATTGGGATGCCCAAACATATTTCCAAGGATCCTTATGTTTATCTTACATTATGGATTATATATATCATGTAATGAAACAGATGATGGGAATTGTGGTATGGAAATGATAATGCTTGATGTTATGGAACACTACCAAGTTTACTATAGATGGTATCTATGGACTCGAAGCAGATACCTTTGTCAATATATCTAATTTATAGTATGTGTTGTAATATATTATACCAAGTTCTCTATGGATGAGCTCTGTATACATAAAGTGGATTCCTTGGTCTATAACCATTGGTCCGGGATCATGTATGTCTATATTATAATGATTTTTCTATGGATTCACTCCATCGAATCAAATAGGATTCCTAATTCAATAGACATGGGTCGTGGGGAATTTAGGTCTATATAATACTGATTTTTCAATGGATGGACTCTGTGGACTTTAAGAATACACCTAATTTAGTGGTTATAGTTCCTAGACATAGTAGTCTTACATTATACTAAGTTTTCATGGATGAGATCCATGGATATGAATTGTTAACCCTGTTCAATGGCCTTGGGCCTTGTCCCTCATAGTTCTAGAACATGATACATCTGGAATAGGCCACAGTTCATGTAGTTACATCTTTAAAGAATTTAATGTTGGTATAGGTAATCCTTCATTATAGTGATCAGAGGCAATTACGAGTGATCATAGGGCCAGGAAATGTATCCTCCTTGGGGATGTAGCTTACTCTGAGACCTTTTTGGCTCTATACAAAGCAAGTATTTTTAGATCGGGGTTATATATCCAAGGATTGGATGTCTTTTGATTTTATTCAAGTTATTTTTTATTAATCATATATATATATATATATATATATATATATATATGGTTATATATATATGCACATAGATATATATATACATATAGGAACATTGTATTGTTGATCGGGGTCATGGACCAAGGGATCAAATGTGGTTTCACTTTATTGATTTAATTATTAAATTTATTTGTATATTGGAGGGATTGAGTATATTGCATGAGCATTCACTTATGAAAGTAGATTTATAGGTTCCAAATTTGGGTGATCTACTAATATTGTTTCTCACCCATTTACATATACCTTGGTGTGTGTCTGTAGACCTAATGGCTATTTTTTAGGTTGAACACATATAGAATGATGGATTGGGAATAGGCCTAAGGTTAATTGATCAAGAAGAAATTCTCGTGTATATTTTAATGATCAGGGAGGAGTATCTTTGCAATGTCTTGGATACAAGGTATTTGTTCTGGCTCTGTGTTAGTATGAGAGCCATGTACATTTATTTCTATTTCTTTTATATACTCCAATATGTATGGTTGTCCCAGTGGGTGACCAGTTTTGTATGTATTACAAGGTTATCCGAGATTTTATATCATATAATTTTTTATCGAATTCCTCTATTTTAATTTATTTAGTTATTCCTCAATATATTTATTTAATACATTAAATGATATCATGTTATTTCCATTGTTGTTTACTCTAATATGAAGGCATAGTCTCTCAATAAACACACCTTATGCCATTGCTGCTAGTCAGAAGCCTCTGACATATAGAGAGGAACACTTGAGCTCATATGATGAATCAGCACAAATAACTATTTTAGTTTCTACCAGGTCATGATTTTAGAAATTTGTATCAAATGATGTGTTCTTCTATTTTTTTACTATCTGGTATATGGTATAGAGGAGTTTTAAAAATGTGTTATAACCTATTATGGATATCATTCTAGTACACTGGGAACACTTATTTCGATATTAATACCTAATTTCCAGGGACATGGGATTTCTATTTTTTTATGATCCTACAACCTTATATGATTTTCACTATGATTTATGCACATATTGTGTGGATGCAATGATTTATTATAGATTTTTTCCTCTTAGACCATTAGAAAGAGACTAGTTTTGTTTTTGACTCTTGGTCAGAAAATGAAATATGTGTCATTTGAATCATATTTGGAATATAGGGTCTACATGAAATTGTTCTTCTATTGTGTGATTATTATTGGTGAATGATGATAAACATTTAATGTTTCAAGAAAAACGTAAATGGTTTTTTCCTATGAAGGTTCTTAGTGGTATTCTACTCGACTGGGAGAACATGTATATATATTTCCCTCCGTTGTAAGGTCATGTGGATTTATGTTGAAGAATTTTGTAGTGTGGCTGATGACTTAGTCCCCATGAAGGGGAGGTTTAATGGCCCTAGTTGTTCTATAGGGAACATGTTTCCTAGGTATTGGTCCCCTTATGGGGTGTTGTTTCTTAGGTTATTTTATTTTAATTATTTGTAACAACACATACAATTTTTACCCATATAACTTGGAATAATACTATATTTAACCAAACCATATAACTATAGTAATAACCCATGTATGTCGGTATTGGAAGTTGACTCATTTCTAGTAAACCCTTTATTGGTGTATGTTTTTTATTTTGGTGATCTAGTTAGTTTTCTGTGTATGATGTCGATAGATACCTAAACATTTATAGTATATTGAACCATAAGAGGGTATTTCCATATAAAAATACCTGGTGAGTGTCATTTCCTCATTATTATATTTATTTTATGCCATGATAATCTATGGTAATTAACTAATGATTATTCTTGGTGAATATCAGGTCCCTATTAGGCTGAGGCTAGATAGTTTTTGGCCTTTGTAGGTTGATGTTTTCTTTACCTCTTTTAGATAGTGTTGAATGTTTCATTAGATTAATTTTGAAAAGATGAGTGTGTGGATAATTCCCTATGATATGTGACCTCATTGATAGGTTTAACCCTTGGGAGAGGTGGTTGGACCTAGTTATCCATCATGAGACTTATTCAGTAGGGATAGGTGGTAGATATACGGACCCTTAGTTTTGACTCAGACCATTGTAGGTTGATATTTAATTTTGATTAGGGGAAAATTGTGAGTGAGGTTGTCCTAGGTTTATATATATCAAGTAGTGTGCTATGTTATATTCTTGTTTCACATATATGTATTGTTAGTGATCAGGATTTTTGATATAAACATGATGATTCTTGGTTTCTGAGATCACACCAAAGGGTTTTTTAGTATAGAGACTAGATTTGACGGGAAGCAATGTTTGGGTTATTGAAACTGTTAAACATTAGTTGTTCATTTTACTCTTAAATTAAAAACTCTTCCATGTTATGGGAGGTTGTGGAAATAAATCTTGTCATGTGTGAGGTATCCGATTGTGAAAATGAGTTCCATAGAATATTTATTCTTTATGATAATGACATTCCATATAGCATAATCATCTTTTCCTTATGATGTATGAATTGTGAGAGCATCATTCATTTTATGATGATCGGTGGTATGAGGTTATACACCTTCTATGTAGGATGTTTTGGTACATGTCAGATACACATGGTATTGTTCAAACCATTAACAAGTAAGTTGTTGAGTGTGATCTGAGGAATAATTATTTCAAAGTATTCTTTTGGAATATTTTCTTAGGAATTATGATGAAATAAGAATATCCTTCTATACTGGATGATACATATGGAATAAATTAGGTTCTAGTATATGGTTTACCCACGGTGGTACCTGGACACATATTTTGAGGAGACGTGGTGGAAGGTGTTTTTTAATGGTGAGTATATCCTATTTTTATGTGAGCATGGCTCAGGGGATCTATATATTCCTATCAATGTAACCTTAGTGTTCTCCAAATTTATAGAAAATCATTCTCTATATTTATATGATCTCAAGTTCACTATGTGATCATCATTTATAAGTTGACCAAACATAATTTTCTATTTTGGTTTCATGATGGAACCTGATGAGGTTACACTCTATGTGTGGTATAAGGTAAACCATGTGGTGGGGAGTTAACTATAGGTTGTCTGTGGGTGGTGAACCCAGTTTTATATTCAAATTAGGTGATGGGTGTAACATAGTCCCTTGATCTTGATGTTCAACTATTGAGGTGATTATAAGGAAGAAATTATGGTGGGGAGTACCATATCGGTCATAGTTAATGATCTCCCATGTATGATAGTTGTAAATATTGTGAGGCTAGTCTTTAGAATGTCAAGATAACTTAGTTGTGTAAATTCTTGGGATGTGATCATGACTATTGGTTGAACAATAAGTCTTATTTAAGAAGATATTTTTTATGATGGGTAGTTTTAAGGACTCATGTTTTCCTTTCTTGAAATTTGAGAAAAAAAATTAATTTGTTACTTTAGAAGATTATAAGGGTTAAATGGTCATGTTCTACTTTCTTGTGACCTCAATTAATTTTTATAACCACTCAATTGGTCTTGGAATATGTATTTTACCTGAGTATATAATTTTAGTATAATTACTGATCTATTAAAAATTTTGTGGAATAATTAATGTTTAATATAATCAATTAAATATTAATTTATTCACAAGTATTCATTTGGATATTTTTTTTAAAGGATCATATAATTGATATTATTTATCCACCATTGAGTTTGGAATGGGTATTTTTTACTAAGAGAGGCATAGTATCATGTTGTACACTCGGGTTGTGCTTGGGCCCCTTATTAATTTTCATTTCTTTTTATTCCTTCTGTTTTCTTATTTTCTTTTATTTTCGTCACCTTGGCTTCTCGCGTATGCCCCGGTGGATTATCCATCAGGTGACTAAGAGATAAAAAGTGAGAGGGAGATAGGGACAGATAGGAAGTGATAATAATAATAATAATAATAATAATAATAATAATAATAATAATAATAATAATAATAATAAGATACGAGTCATTGTGGAGCTCGAGAGGAGCCAGATCATTGTGCAGAAGTCACAGAGTGTGGAAATAGGTAATAATTTAGAAGATTCTTCTACAGGGTAGTCTATTTTTAATTTTATTTTATTTATGATCATATGTTTAACTGTTTATAGTTTAAAGAACCTATTATTACTTCTTCCCACCCCTTAAAGGTCAATCTATAGCCTCTGGGAAGAAAAATGAGGTTTTGGCCAATTTTTGGAGTTTTCTGTTTGGAATCTCTATCACAAGATGTGTATTTATATAGTACACACCATGTGTTCTTCCTATTTATAGAAGATGATATTTTTGAAGTAAAATCCATGTCTAGGGTATGCATGGAATGTACTTGTAGTTGGGAATGTAGTCATGTACATATCTAGACACCTTGTGTAGAGATATATGGTCATGTAAAATGCATGACCAAACATGAGGTGGTCTACAAGTAATGTATAAGTACACATAGAAGAATAATTATTGTTAGGGAAAAGTGAGGTACATGAGTAGGTACCAAATGTGGGGTACACACCGTTTACATGTCATACACACCATTTTCAAGGGATTTACACACCATGTCTGGAAGTAGAACATGCCTAGGTGGGGATTTCTAGGTACACCTCATGTACATATGTATACACACCATATAATCCTCCTTTTCTACCCTTTCAGGGTTTTCCCTTTTCTATGTCCCCAATTTGGAATTGGATACATGAGTAGTCACATTATAGTATCCTTTAATATAGGTCCTGATGGTGAAACATTTTATGTTATTTGAGGACTCCTGGAGGGTTTTTTGGTGTTTTTAATTAATAGAGAGGGTCTTCCTCTAGTGGTGGAATATATTTTTATCCTGAGAGTTATACTATTAATATAAGGTAGAGAATTATCCATATCTCTAGACTGTAATTAAAATACATTTTTGTTTGGGCTAATAGGTTGTCTTATCTTTCGATATATATGATCTCATGTTGGATACCTCTACCATACTGATGTTTTTGAGGGTCCAATATGGGATGTCATTACTTAAATGTTGACTAAGGGAATCCCTTGTAATATCCCTCTAACAATTTAATCATTCTAAGGATCCTGTATAATATTCCTCTACCTATATATTCCTTTCTTAGGATCCAATGTAGAATGACTTAGCTTATTTTTGACCAAGAGGAATCTTTGTAGTATGCATATTCTTACTTCCTTCTTCTAAGGATCCCATGAAGAATGCTTTTGGTAAATCACTATTTTTAGTATTCCCATAGAGGGATGAATGAACTTATTTGTGGACTTTGAAGATCCTGGGTAAGATTCATTTCTAGTATTATGACATGAGGGATCCAATAGGTGAATTGGGATTTAACCAGGCCAGAGTTAGTGTGTTGGTGGTTTGTGTGGTTATAGTAGATGGTGTCACCTTATAACTTATACTGAAATTGTAATCACAAGGGGATATGATAGATTGGTGGGTTTATAAATTTTTTCACCCTCACTCTTTTATTTATGCTTACACACAATTACTTTTTATGTATTTATGATTACCAGAGGTACATCTTGGTATTTGTCTGATGATACTAATGTGATTTGATACATGATTGGGATTCCCAGAGTTACTTTCTAGGATCTGGCTTATGAGCCTATTGATTGGTGTAATGGGATTCACATATATACTTCATGGGAACTAGTTGTTGAGCCAATTTGATGAATTATGGATATCATAGTATGACATCGATAATGGGAATTTTGGTATGGAATTAACAATGCATGATGGTATGTCACCATTTTACATGTTTTCTATGGATGCGCTAAAAGTGGATTCCATGGTTAATGGACTTAGATCATAGCCCATAATGGTCTATATTATACTGATTTTTCTGTGGATCCATCTATGGAATTAAAGAGGATACCATGGTCAATATATATGGTACCTAGTCCATATTGATCTATATTATACCATGTTTTCTATAGATACATTCTATGGACTCAAAGAGGATTCCTTGGTCAATGTCCATGGATCCTAGACCCTGTAGATCTATATAATATCGAGTTTTCTATAGATGTTATCTATGGAATCAAATAGGATGTCTTAGTTGATGTCCCTAGGTCATGAACCCAGTAGATCATGATTATACTATGTTTTCTATGGATGAGTTTCATAGACTCAATTAGGACGCCTTGTTTAATGGAATAGGGTCCTGGCTGTCATAGGTCTGATACATGATACATCAAGAATAGGTCATAGTTGATGTTGTTCTATATTTACAATATTTTCCATTAGTACATGGTATCCTGCATTATTTTGATTATAGGTGAGTATGGGTGATCTCAATGATAGGATATATATCTCTATTGGTGATGTATCTTACTCAGAGACCTTTTCAGCACTGGCCAAAGTAGGTATTTATCAATCTAGATTATGGACCCAAGGAGTGACTATGGTTTTATTTTATTTATGTTATTTTTTCATTACTCATATATATATATATGGGAATATATTTATACCCACATAGAAATATAAATTCATGATGGTACATTGTCCAGTTGACCAGTGTCACAAACCCAGTGATCGATTACGGTTTCACTTTATTGATTTAATGATTAAATTTAATTATACATCAGTTATGATAAAAAAACTACCTTGATCATGAACATATGATAGCAATAGGTTCATCATTATGGTAGGCTATTATTATTATTTCTTACCCATATATGAGCACCTCGGTGTGTATACAGACCTTGTGTCTACTTTTCGTGTTAAAAATAGACAACATGATGGATAGGTCTACGACCCAGGGTTTCACGATCCAAGAAGAAATGATTATGTGGAATATTATAACCTGGATAGAGCAGTGTGGAAGTGTCTTTGAGATAGGTTATTTTGTCTGGATTGGAGTTATTAAGAGAGCCATGTACTTTTATTTCAGTTTATTTTATATACACTTGAAAGTTTTGTCAGCCCAGTGGTTGAATAGTGTTGTATGTATGACATGGATGTTTCAGATTTTAAATCATTTAATTTATAATTACAACATTATTTTATTTCATTTTATTTACTGCCTTTTCACTCTGTTTACTTTCTTTTCGAATAATATATTTTTATTTACATTGTTTCTTACTCTAATATGAGGTAATAGTCTCTCCCCGGATACACCTTAGGCCATTACTATTAGTCAAAATCATTTGGTGTATAGAGAGGCATGCTTGAGGCATTTTGGTGAACCATCATGGTGCACGAGTTTAGTGGAATCTAGGTTAGGACATTACATTTGAATTCTTATTATTACATGGTATTATCCTCTAATTTATATGTTGTAAATATGATTTTATTTATTCCATCTAATTATATTCTTTTCAAGTCATTATAACACTTGTATTATCTCGTAGCCGCAAAAGCATCCTAAATTTGGTAAAGAAAAGTGTGTAATATTCCTAAGTAATGATCTCCCTTTCTATAAATTAAAAGTGGATGTGGGTTTGGATAAGATTCATCCATGTAATAAAACTACAAAATAAATTTTTCAGGTCTATCATGAATATAATTTTGGTGCATGGTGACTTGACCCTAACTGCGCACCTAGTTTGACACACCTGAGGGATATGCTTTGGTTAATTTACAATATCATTAAAAAAATTGAAGTATTTATTCTCAATTATTTGGTATCCTACCATTGAAAATACATTTTTTCAAACAACCTATGTATCTTTATCAATTATTTTATTGGGGAAAATGATTATATACTATATAATTCTCTTAACCAAATAGGAAAATCTTACATGATATTCATCTTTGTAAAATTATGCTACGTATTTATATTTTTAATCCCTTGAACATTATTCCATGTAATCATTGGTTATGTGAGGGAATGTATTGGACATGTAATAAAAGGTGGGGCTCGGAATTATACATCCCCTCAGAGCACTATTAGGTCTCATGAAAAAGTTAATATAGGGTGATGGGATATCCTTACCTTTTATATAAGATATCTTAGAATAAAAAATTGATATAAATTTATGTCCATTAACATCATGCATTCCCATCAAAAAATTATCATTTATTACTATACATGAATTTATTCCTTATTATTTTGTCCATGTATTTGATTAATCTCTAAATTTCATTTGATATGGCATAACTCAGTTAATTTATTATGCAATCATTTCACTACTTGTTCAGTTTTTGATATCCTTGATGTTATTAATTATTAAGTTAGATATGGGTTATTTATTTTATCAGTCTCATTATATATGGAACTTGTCAATTTATTTATTCTCACCATAACAACTTACATTGTAATCTATTCATTTATTCATCATCTAATACCACTCATTTCAATGATTATATTTCTTCCCCAAAAACCCAAGAGGATTATTGTGTATAAAAATAGATTAAAAGGTGAATAATAACACTTTTCATGTTATTAGATTATGTATTAGAGTTTTTATTTTAAATTAAAACACTTTTTTATCTAGTTTCCTAAGTCTATTAAACTTTTGGATCCAATGTACTGTGATCTATGCACCAATTTAATAAAAAACCACTTAATCCATGATTCTAGAGTAGGGGTCATTATAATAAGGGCCTATATACAATTAACAATTATCTAATATAGATCTATTTATACATGGTTATATAATTTCTGTAGTGTCATTGTGTTTACAATGTTTCCTCTCTAAAGAGAATTATCCCAACAATGAACATATTTTGGGTTTTCTTTCAAGCTCGAAATAATTTAGTCCACCTTTTTCCACTTCTCTAGAATGAAAGACAAGAGATAGAATCCTCAATCCTATGGGATTGTGTTGAAACCAATATTAAAAATGTAGTATGAATAGATAATTGATTCTAGCACCTACAATTCCTTCAGTGTCATTCAAACATTTTAGTGCAGTTGTGGATGACTAATAAAATGATTCTTCTTTGGATCCTCTCAATAAAAATATATTACATCAAGTATGAGGTCTGATTGTTCAACGCCTACATCGACACAAGTTTTCAAGACCATTGTAATTTCCTACTATTAAATTAATTATAAAATTAACATGAAATTTCCTCTCTCAAGGTTACTAAATTATTTTCTTATGGTTAATCTTATATAATCTCTAGAAATGTCAATCATCGTCATTTTTTATGATTTATTCAAAAAATTCCATAAAACCCATCATTGGGCATATGATCTACTAGATTCCTCTATTCCCAAAAAATTTGAGTGGTATCAAGGTGGTAACATTTAATTTTATAATAATTTATTAATCATTAACTAATTTTCTCATTTGTGGCTACTTTTATCATTTTTTATTCATTATTTAATCCAAAAGTTTAAATATATATTATTTATTCACATTTATATAACCAAAAACAAATTAAGAATATTTGAATAAAATATAAAGAACCCATCCATAAGTGGTAAGGATTTTTTTTTCGGAAAACAAAAAAACAATACAATGTGAATCTTATAGGCACACATTGTGTATCTTGGTTCTTTAGAAGAAGAAAAGCCTTAAATTAATTAATATATATCAAGAATATAAAATAGAACACATCATCATTAAATTTTACATTTTTAGAAAGATAAACTAGCACATGGATTTACATACTACATAATGTAGAGATGGTGTACACATTATGTAGTCCATGTGATTTATCAGGGAAATTCATAGAAAATTCATTGTCAAATACACATCATGTGTTTATTACATGATGCATAGGAACTGAGCATAATGTATCAAAGAGGTTACAGGGAGTGTAGCTTCCATACATTCCATGCTATTTATAAATATTCTTTGTGAAATACATTCCAAGTCCCTGGGCATGTATTATAGACAATTAGTGAGTGAAATAGATTATTTTTGGATGGATTTAACATGCTATATATAACATACCTATTTGAGAATAAAAAATTAATTATACCATTAAAACTAATGAAAACAAGTTTTTCATGTCATAAATTGATATTTCACATCATGTGATTGAATTTAAATAATATTAATTGATTAATTAGATTCAATATAAAATTATAACTACAAACCATGTATAGTAACCACACACCATATACTCCATGTGTATTAAAAGAGGTCCACACCGTTTAATTCAACATGTGTCTGTGTGTCATTAATTGAAAATATATTCCATGTAATTATGTGGAACATTGTTTATGCTATAATCCTTATGAGTATATAGTGCCTTACAAAACTTGTTGTCGGGTAGTTCAAATGGGTACACAACATGTTGCCTTCAAGTACATATTGTAAACTAAATTAATTTATAATAAATTAAATTTGTTTAATTTGTTTGAAATAGTATTGGATGGGAATATCCAAGATAGTTTAGATGAATATTATGATAAATGAATCAATGAATTAATAAAATAATTATTCTATTAATTCATATAATTTTATCAAAATAAATAATGAATGAAATGAAGGCTATAGAATGTTTTTAATTTTTGTTCATTTCATTTATATGAATTGTCATGAACTTGGACAAATAATATTTCTGTTATATTTATATATAATTTAATATTATTTCATTGGTTTTTATAAGTGATAAATATTTAATAAATTAAATATGGTAGCATATGAGTTATCCCTCTCATGTTAGTATATAGGACCTAAGGGTCCACAGTTTATTTTATGTAACATATACTCCAATTCCCCTCACTTATATGTGGGTAAAATATGTAAAGGGTGGAACTCAAAGGAGAAGTGGGGGTTTAGAACTCGAGATGACGTGAAACCAACCAAGAAGATAGAAAGGATAATGGAATAATGTTGCAAATGGAGCTAAGATCGGATTAAAGAGTTTCCCCCTATGTTAATATTTTTATATATTGTCTTCTCAATAGATAAACCATTATAAATATTATGATCTAGTCATTTTATTTTTCAAACTTTTATCAATTTCATGGTAAATTATTATTGATGTATAATCATGCTAACATAAATAAAAGGATTTAAAAAGTATGAAAGATGGAATTTAAATAAATATATTATGGGTATATTTTTTCATAACATGGTTAATTAATTATTTGTAATATATAATATATTAACAAGGCATGAAAAGGATAAAATAATTAAATTTATGTATAAAAATTAAAATCCTTTTCAAAATTATTAAGTAAATAAATTCCTTCCATTATCTGATTTAAATATGAAATAATAGTTTAAGCGATAGTCCAATCCATAGTCAGCGGTGATTGTAGTTATCTTGGAGTTTAAATAAGGATACCTAATCGACTTAACCAAAATTCTATTGAATTTAATGGTCATAGTCTATTTAATACAAATTTTGGGGTAAGTATTAAGTAAATTCTAGTTAGGATTTTGGGATTGGGAATTCCATTCAATAAATCATGAATCTTTGATCTAGAAGTTGTAAGGACCGTTGATAGAGAATGTATTTCCCATACTTTTCAAATGAAATTAAATGATTTAATTCTTCAAAAAAATTTATTTTATATTGATTTGCATCATTTTTTTCATGGGTATTTTATAGATTTTAATTAAAATGAATTAATTCATTATTTTAAGTGTATTTAATCATTTATTGAATAAATTGATCAATCCATGAATTTGTTTTTAATAATAAAAAATTTCTAAAAATTTTGTTTTTTTAACTTGAAATAAGAAATTTGGAAAAATTACAGAACATAAATCTTGATCTCGTTACATTTTATATTTGATCATTATACTTAGGGATACATCATAGGACATTAATACTTTTCAATATTTTCCATCTATATGAATCATAATACATTTGGTGTCATCATAATACTTTTCTATATTTCCATAATCCATGATATTTATCATCTAAGGCCATAGTAAGATTTTAGACTCTATTTTAAGCCTTTTTTAGTTTCAAAAAATCAAAAAAAAACAATTTCATAAGACTTTTTTTGACCCGATCAAATGAATTTTTCTTCTTAAAAATACTTTTAACGTCTTGTGATGAGAAAATTTACATGATTTATCTTATAAATCCTCACACATGAAACCTCATGAAAATTCTAGGAGAGTATGTCTTGCAGGTACTTCTAGGATTTAACAAAAGTCAACCAAAATGGATTTATTTAAAGAGTATATAAATATTAAATACTTGTGGAAGAATTATAAGAATAATAAAAGGGGAAACCACATTCCATTTTCAAGAAAATTCAATGTTTCAATCCATATGTGTGAGATAAGAGAGTTGGTGTTGTAGCTACCTCTTGGAGAATTCATGTATGTTTTGATGTATACGTTGGGAGATTCTCATGGATTTATTGAATGATGAAATCAAATTCAAATAATATTCCTCTAATTTTAATGGAATTATCAATCCAAAAAATAGGAAATATTTTTGAAAATAAATATATATATACACACACACACTACCACACACATTTGAGGCTAGGAGTTCATGCAAGGAAAGTTGTTCTTCTGTAAAGGTTCGAGTCAGGTTATCCATGTGAGAAGAAATGATTAAGATTGGATCTTCCTTATCCATGCGTGTATAAACTCCCATATTTTTATGGTCATATAAATATGAGTAAAATATTTTCTTGATAGAATGATTTATCTTTTTTTCTTATTTTCACTTTCTTCTAACGCTTCTAAACTTATTATCTTTTTATTATCGTAATGTTATTATCTTGTTGTTTAAACATCTTTGGGAAAGGTTTTACAATTGATCATAGAAGTTAAATTAGTTTCATTTTCCCATAGGTATTTGGTAAATTATATATATTTTCATTAAGGTATAAACACCCATATTCAAATCATAAATATGATTTATAAGTATCTTAGGTATTCAATTAGTGTTATTTGATTGAGCATTGAGAAATATGAGTAGATAATTCACAGAGATGAGGATAATGTGAAGGGTCTGGGGGTAAAAAATTATCCATATCTTCCAACTTATATTTTAATATTCATTCATTTTTAATCTATTATTTATCTAGTTTCTAAAATTGTTTAATTCCATTTACTTTGTTTGACTGCATTTTCAAATCCACAGATTTAACTAACATTTATCAGAACAAATTACTAAAGTTATAGTTTGAACTTAACCTAAACCTCCTTATGAGACAACCCAACAATCACCAGTAAACTACATTTACAAGTGGAAAACTATTTACAAGAAACAAGCAAAATATCTCTTATATAAAATGGACAACTACTAGGGAGGATTATTTAGTTTATTTAAATTTTATTATTGTGTGTTTAGAAACTATGACACCAATTTGTTACCTTTCGATCTTAAAATGATATAACATTCCACTATAGGGAAATATTTATTAGAAATTACATTTTCATAGTCATGATTCAACTGTTAACATGTATATAAGAAATCATGTTGAACCTATAATCATGATGGACAATAATATAACTTTCAAAAAATACACTTCATCCTATGAAGAAAATCAACAAAACCCTACAGAATATTCTGATTCCCCTATTGGTTTTTAATTCAAATATGGATTCATTCACTAGCGAATATATGAATATCATCAATATCAAAAAAATAATAGATGGAAACCATAAAGAATAGAAATATAAAAAATATCATGAATTTGGTCTTCTTTGTGTCAGCATGAAACCATAAAAAAATAGATGGAAATCAAGTAAATATTAGATATTTTCCTTTTTCATTAAGAATTTTTAAATAATGGTTCTTTAAATCATATTATACATTTATTTGATATTGGAATAAGTTAAAAAATATATTTCGTGAAAAATTATTTCATGCTTCTAAAATGGCATCCATTATGAAGGAAATTTGTGGAATTAGTAAAACCTAAGGTGAAACATTAATTGAGTTTTCTGGAAATAATAAAAAATAATTTGTTTGAGTTACCCCCCCCCCCCCACAACATAAGTGAGAACATTTTGATCCAATATTCATATACAGGGTTGTGTATTATTGATTGGAGTGTGGTGGACGTTTCTATTGGAAATATTTAGTTAATAAAACGCCCAATGCTACTATAAATTTAATTGAAAACATGGAAAAAAATTGTCAATATTTTCGTACAAGAGTATTTTTTACAGGTAAATTAATTTTAATAAGTCCCTGATAACACATTTGAAAAAAAATGATTGTAGGATAACTATGTTATCAAACACCATAATCTTTTCATTGTTGTTTTATAATACACCATAACCCTGACCCCAACCTAAAACTAATTTTCAAGTACATGTTCATAGTGGAATATATTCTTTGTATAAAAAATTTTGTAAAAAATGAACACAAATAAAACTTCCTTCTAAAAATTATAATTTTTTTTCATGGAATATGATTTCAATACAACCAAAAAATATCATTTTAACACTACCAAAACTATATGCATGGTTGGAATAATAAATCCCATGATATATTTAGAAACACTGAACAACCAAACATAATTTTTCAAGGATCATTATGTAATTCTCAATATAGATACTAAATGAGAATTAAAATGATCAATTTGAATAGAATTTTCATACTTCTCATCCAATTTAAAATTTTGAATCCAATTTTAAATGATATTTGTGAAAAAAATGAATAAATTCCCATAAAATTCACAATAATAATAGAATATAATGAATACATTAATGGATCAAATGGTTCAATTGGCTACTGATGTGGGAAGAATGAGAAATAAAATTAGTATAGGTTTAACAAAAAAACCTTAAGTAAATTACATCAATAAATGAAAATATATATATTAGTTTTAATCAACTTAGGAGTAGGACCGATCTGAATAACTTGTAAACTAAAAATTTCACACCTGATTCTGAACCCAAATCCATTATACAGGATTATAAACCTCATTAAGCTAGTTTAGATCCTACAATAGAGAAAGAAACTTATTGAGGAACATTTTAATATTTCTAAATCTAATGAAAGTTTCAAATATTTATTGAAAGATAAATCAATATCATAAAAGAGTATTTCCATAAAAAATACAAGAAATAATAGAAAATGATTCCATGTTCTTATGTTAAAAAAGATCAATAAAACATCAAACCACCAATACCATATCCTTGGTTTAGTTGACTAGAGAGACCATGTGAAATGAAATAATTGGATAAATAAGTTTACAAACTTTTAAAAAAAGAATAAGTCAATGTCTCTTTGTAATATTCTATTAAAAAATCCAAATATTTTTATTAAATAAACGTGATCCCATAAAATTAAAAATTATGGAATAGAGAATGTAAATTTAGGAATAAATGTTTCTTAAATGATCCAATATTCTTTAACTATAAAATGTAACAATCTGGGGATATTCTGTATTCCTTGTATTATTGGATAAATAGTTTTTCAAGGATATAATTCTTAACGAGGAATCTTTTATAGATATTATGACCCATTATGTTCATTCATCTATATAGGTTGGAGAACTCCAAATTACTAAATTAATTATTCAACATGATAACCGAGGTATAATAAAACCTGTGGTAATTATTGGAGATGTTATGGTTCAGGTAAAAAACATGTTTTTCCCAACTATTTCTTATATCATAGATATGGAAGATGATTGATTTAGCAACCATTAAATAATCATCAATGACATACCATTCTTGAAAAATATTAAGGCCATCATTAATGTTCACAAAGGAATTGTTTCATTAGAATTTTTAAGACAATTAGTCCACTCCCATATCTTTCAATTAACGAATCAACCAATGAAGGACCATTCAACCTCTCAAGTAAACATTATTTATTGGTATTCTGGTAAGATGTATTCTAATTTTTTATGGACTGAATTACAATTTTCTATAAAATTGAATCATTTTTATTATCTAAATGGATTATTATGAATATATATATATATATTGAAAATGATGCATTTTATTTATGTGAAGATAGTTGATACATTAAAAATGAAGACTTCATTTATAGAATTTGAAACTAATGAAGAATTTATTGAACCTATTTAAACTATTGCATATGAATTTGTTGATGTTTATAAACCTGATCATTTTTTATTGAAATTATGAATTTTTATTACTATTTAATATAAAAATTTAATAATTTAATATTTAAAAATCTACTTTGGATTTTCAAATTGATAACCATACTACTAAAAAGTTAGATCCAATGGATTCATGAAAATGTTGGTTTTTTTTTGATATTTTACTCTATAAACCAACTGCAAGACAACCTAAATTCTAAAAATTTAACCAAGAATATTATCATTTTTTAGAGTTAATTAGAAGATGAAATTTATGTAACTAAATCATATAAAACATAATTTATCAATAAATTTTTCTCACCAAAATTGGAGGTGAAGACTTTTCCTAAAAACCTTAAATATGTCTCTCTAAGTGATAATGATTAATTTTATATTATTATTTCAAAAGCGATATAAAAGGAATAAGAGAAAAAGCATCTAAAAATACTTATAACGCACCAGAAAACCATAGTATGTACCCTCTATTATCATATTTGGATTATCTAATAAATGTTTATACATTGTATTCTTCTAGAAGAATATGCAAAACCAATGAGAAAAATTTATAGAAGATTGAACCTAAATTTTCTAGAGGTTTTCATGAAAGAAGTTACAATTTTTTTGGATTATGGAATAATATTTTCCATATCTCATATCTAAGGGTGAAACCCATTCAATTTATCCCTTATAAAAGTGGATTTACAATCTCAACGAATGAATTTGGTGAAATAGTTCCTATCATAATTTCAAACAAATGGAGAATGATTGTTGACTTTTGAAAGCCCACCTTGGTAACATGGAAAGACATTACTCACTTCCTTTTCATGAGGAGGTGTTTGAGATACTAGAAGGATAGAATTATTATTTCATTATATATTTATTATTTATTAATTTTCAAATCCACATATAACTTGGGAATCAAGAGAAAACCACAATATATGATATATTGGGACATTTTCTCATTAGAAAATGCACTTGGTTTTGTCCAATACAAAAGGAAATATTCAAATATTTATGATGGGTTTTATTATAATTATTCATTCAATTGAATGGAAATATTTATAGATTAAATTAATTTTTATGGGTCCACTTTTAAAAGTTACTTAGAGAGTTTAGCTGATGTTTCTGAAATATTCAATCACAAAAAACTTATTCTAATTTATGAAAAAAGAAATTTCTTGGTAAAGAAAGGAATTTCACTCTAGAATGTTATGTCTTAATCTAGAATTTAGGTTTTAAAGTCCAATGTTATGGTAATTTATTTACTTTTATACCCATAAACTATGAGAGATTTTAAATCATTCCATACTCATGTGGAATTTTACAAAATATTCATAAAAGACTTTAGTAAAACTGCTTTAAATTTTTCTAGGTTACTTCGAAAAGAATCAATATTTATAAATAATGGGAATTGTGAAAAATAATTAAAATATATGAAACCAAAACTAATAACCCCATCCATATTCCAACCACTAAACAAGATCTTACCATCTGAAATAATAACTATTGCTTTTTATTTTTCACTTGGGGATGTTATGAGTCAAAAGATAGAAAGGAAAGCACATGTGATTACATATGAATCTAAAACTATAGACCAATCCCAATATAATTAAACAACCACTTGAAAAGATTTTTTGTTTGTTTTATTTTTTTCTTGACAGGTTTAGATGTAACTTATTATTATCCAAAGTAATTTTATTCACAGATCATTCAGCAATCAAGTTTTTAATGAAAAAAATGTGATGCATAACTAATAATTTTGAGATGGTTCTAACTAGTACAAGAATCCCATGTTTAAATAAATGATAAGAAAGGAATATAAATTCTAGTTGATAACTATCAAATTGGAATAGCCATTATTTTTACTGAAAAATATTAGATATTTCTATTGATCAATGAAACCATACATTTAGAAAAATTGTATATTTTTAAGAATGAAAACCCATGGTTTGGTAAACTTTTCAACTATGGGGTTACTAGAGAAATACACTATTTTTGTAACACCCTGAGATTTTATGAAAAATATTCTTTTAATTTCATTGATGTCTTTTTTTGTACGCTACACCAAAATTAGCTTTTACTATATGCAACATCGTATTAGCTTGCAATATACGCAACACTATTATTGGCTCGTGTTACACAGAATTTCATGTTCATTTTTTGGAAATTATTCTATGCAACATTAAGTATAGATTTTATTTAATGTATAAATGAAATAGGTTTTGATTATGTTATAAGAAACACCAAATGGAGATTTCACTACACACAACCCTAACTTGGCATGCATTACACTCAATCAAGACCTTCCTCGATAGCGTGTGTAGTACGCAATACCGAGTTTCACTAAATGAGATATTATTATAATATAATTATAAACTAGCCGTTATGAATAGTAATACACACTTTTTAAAAATTTATAAATTTTACCTTTCAAAATGGAATTCATTTTTGGTTTCAGAATATCGAAATTAGCCTAGGGTGAATATTTGGTATTTTTCTGAAAACATTCAATTTTTTATGAATAGAAAAAACACTGGGTTACTATTTAAAAAATGAATTTTTTTTAAATAAATATTTATTTTATTTAAAATTATTTTAGGTAAAAATTGATACATAATACCTATATAAGTTCAATGTAATATATTGGAGTCATTTTATAATAATTTTAGATATATAAAAATTTTATTGAACTTTTCACCGACTTTTACCCACCTCCTAGGAGAATTTGAAAATTTACATAAAACTTAATTTTACCACTTCTGTGAGTGGAATTTCGAAAATCCGAGAGACACAGGTAATATCAAGGAGTAAAATGTGTTTCAATAAGATTAAAATAATTTTTGGTGAATAGTAACTTTTTACTTTTATTTACCAAGGTTAAAAGTAAATAGTGTAATTAAGGGTAAAAATGATATTATTATTACCCTAACACATGTCCTAATTCTATTAGATAAGTGTAATTCGTCTAAAAACAACCTTAGGATTAAAATATGACCCTTTAGGTCCACTTGGATTAGATTAGGACATTTATTATAATTTTATTTAAAGAAGAGTTAAAAGAGTTAAAATCAAAGTTTAATAAATATAACATTTTTAATATAAGGTTATACATGAGATAAATTCAAAAATAAATATTCCTTAGAAATATAAAAAGATTTACTACGTAATGGTATTTTATTTATATTTTTTAGACATTAAATAATTTAATTTATTTATGACACAATGATGATGCATTAATTACCTTATTAATGAAATATTAACAAAATTGATGTGATAAATACCCAATTAAATGTAATTTTAGACTTTTTATAAATTCCAATAATTTTATAGGTTAATATGACATCTTAGTATTGATTTAATTAACGTTTTTCGAACTAATCATTTCGTTATGATTTTCACAAAAATCAATTACCAAATAGTGTAAAAATTGACATAAAATAGTTTTTAAAATAAATATTGTATTATTAATTAATATTATATTCCAAAAAATATAATTTTCATCCAAATGACTTAGATAAGGTTATATATATTAATAATTAACCACTTGGGGTTCGTTTGTCTTGTTATAGTAATTTTATTAACCATATAGTGTAAGAAAACAAGAAGACACGGTAAAGGTTATATTATTTAACATAGAGTTAAATCTAAATGACAAGGTTAAAATAGTAACCTAAACGTGTCTAAAATCTATTGGATTAGATGATTTAAACCCATCTCCTCTTTAGCTTCGAAATAAATCAATTTCGAGCTGTTATAAACCGAATATGACTTTATTATAAAAAAATATTTTAAATTTTTTCTAAGATGCCCCTCTCCTCCCTTATAAAAGGGCACCTCCTCCCTCTTCACTTTACACAATTTTGAGCCTTCAATCTCGGCCAAACCATACCCATTTCCTTTCTCCTCTTCCATAGAAACATTATATAGGTTCTGGTCTACTCAAAACACCAACTCTAATGCCTTAATAAGAGGTTAAGAAGAGGCGCGTCAAAGAAGAGGTAATATCTTTTACCAATTCTTTCCAATTTATTCCTTCTTCTACTTCTTCTTATTTATTTGTTTCATCATAAATTAATAACATCAGTATCAATCATATACTGATTTTTTTTTATAAATATGAAACAACCCTATTTCATCTTCTATCCATCCTATGGAAAACGAAATCACCGCGCATGCGTACGTACGGAATATCGTCTCCACGCCGTGGTGTAATCTGTTTTCCACCCCCACCTTACGTGGATGGGTATAAGGGTTTAAATAAATAACTATATATGATTATTTTAATGTTATATTGATTATGTAATAATATACATACTCCTCAATACAATTCCACGATCATGGAAATGATATCATCGTGCGTGCGTATGTACGGACTACCATCTCCATGAACGCGATGAGATAAATTTTCCATGATTAACCATTCGATTATGATTATAAAGTATATATAATAAATAATAATGAAATATATAACATAATAATGATAAGGTATTTATGTGAATATATGTTTCATTTACATAATTCCATTTAATTCAATACGGAAACAAAAACAACGTTCATGCGTACGTACGACCTACAGTCTCCATGAACGGTGTATTTAATTCCATTTATCGATCTATCTTATATATTTATATGATGAATATATATTATATTTAAATCATGTTTTAATTTCTGGAATTATTTAAATCAAGATATAAGTAATAATATCAAGAACAACATGTCGAAACACGTACGATAAATGAAACGATTTTACCCAAAACACTGCTTTAACATGGAATTTACAAAAGAACGGGTAATATAAAGTCATAAGTGAACCATATATGATATAATAACAATGAATATGATTCTGTAATAAGTCAATGACATTATTTAAATCATTATACAGGAGGTTTGGATACATACAAAGCATATCAGACATAAGGTATGGGATAATTATTCCAATCTCGTTCTTATCCGAGTTTATTTATTCGTAAGTATTTACTGGGGTTATATTTGTCATCCATGTCCATAAAAATGTTTTCATAAAGTGTTTAATATTCTTCCATGTATGTTTAAAGTCATTTTTACCCCTTTTTAGCTTTTACTTTGTGTTATGGAAGGAATCTTTCTTTTGTTTACCATACAAGGAACTTTTTAACTTTTCTGGAAAAAGTATAAGGATAATGTTTTTCTAACTTATTCAGCATGAACATATTTTTACGGTTTCATAACAAATTATTTCAATTAAGCTTACTCTACATGATTTCATAACTATTTTCAAAAAAATCCTTTTCTTTTAAAATTTTCTGGAATTCTGTGAAATGAAAATGATTTTGAAGAAGTATATTTTCATCAAGAATTCATTTCAAGTGTTTTATCGAAACCATTTTCCATCTAAGATGTCATTATTTAATATGTGTATGTTTCAATTATAATGTATCTATTATTTACATGGTTTAAATTTTCTTATGATTAAATGATATCCATTTTTTATATGGATTATGTTATGATGGGATGATGTTTATGAAACCCATTTTATTCTTTGGGTTATGATGAATGATGTATGTTTATGTTATGGATCACGTAAGAATGATTTCATTATGAGATGGGTGGGACCTATATCTCAATCCAATGCATTGGTTAAATATTTATATCTCATGAGATAGACATGGATATAATGGTAAATTGATCCAGATCGGTGTTACATGACTGGAACGAGGACTGAACTCGATTTAGAAAAGGACTTTGTCCACTATGATGGTCTTAGCAGCAATGCCTTGGCTACTATGGAAATAATATCATGTTCTTAATGGTTTTCTGCAATTACATGTTTTATTCCCATGCTATTTTATCATGATTGATGTTCCGTTATGATATATGCCTTACAGACATCCAAGATTTATGTCTTTGCTCAAGATCTTGATGTTTAGATGTTATGTTCATGATTTTCCATTTAAATGTTTATTGATTGTTTTATGTTCTCTATGTTTACCCTTACTGAGCATTTGAGCTCACCCTTTATATGTTTTCTTTTCCCCAGGATATAAAGAAAGTTTTTAGGTAAGAAAACAAAAGGGGAAGATCTTTATGGGAGATGTTGAAGATCTTTCACAATGATTAGAAGATTATGTTCCCAGTTTCCAAAGACACTAAACTATTATGATCATTGAGTGTTGGTTTTAGTTATGTATTAAGTATTATGAAAAAGTAATGTAATTTCCATGTTATTCCAAGCTTTGGGTCTCTACATTTGGTATCAGAGGAAAGTTTTAGTTAACCTTTGGAAACAAGGATGTGAAAACTCTAGTGAGATCCATAGAGATATTTCTAAGGTATGTCTAGGGATGTCCCTAAGGTTAAGTATAAGTATAGGTTATAGTCCTAGACTTATGGTAATGATATTAGAATTAAACCTAATATGTTAGACATTGAAGGTACTCCCCCTTGATTATGATTTTTTCCTCTCACACTATTCTTTTTGGGTTTTAGAAAATTCCTGGAAACCAAAAGATTCATTTTAATGGAGAATATGATGGACAATGGAATGATATTATTCATGATCAAGAAAATGAAATGGTATTTGGAAGGCAAAACATTGTTATTATGCCTAATCATCAATCTCATAATATGATCAGTAATTTCAACTTTGGTATGTTTCCCGACTCAGATAATAAGAGAAAGATGGATTTTCATGATGATCATAAAGGAAAGAAAGTTAAATTTTCCTCATGTAAGTCATGTGGGAAGAGGCATTCGGGAGAATGTTTCAAAGGAACTGGAAGATGATTTGGTGTGGAAAAGAAGGACACAAAGCCATTAATTGTAAAGGAAAAGGTTCAGTTAACACCATGGACAAGGATAATGGTATTTCTAAGACATCAACAACGGTTAAATGTTTTAAATGTACAATGTACGGGCATTATGCAAACCAATGCCCTAAGGGAAAATCCCATGAAGAGAATTAGCATGGTCATATGGGTAGTATTTATGTGGATGATGATGAAGAGACTACAAATGATATATGAGATGAAATAAATGGTGAAGCTCAATTAGTGGTTTAACAAGGAAGTGGAATGATTCTATGTTTATCAAGAATAATGTATGGTACTATGGAATAAGGAAAAATCTAATGATTCTTACACTGTTGTCTTTCCTTGAGTTTTTGAAAGTATATGATGAATGGTACCCATAACCATGAAAGGTTATTCAAATATTATTGGAAGGTAGATGATATGTGCATAATGAAAGGATAAAAAGATAATGAGATGGTTGATAGTATTAATGAGCTCATGACTGATAATAAGACAATGTGATATCATGGTTTGAGTATATAGAAATTTTGGGATTTTGGTATGTGGAAAGAGTTAACTTTTGGCAGCATTCATATTTTCACTAAGGGTCAGTGGGTATTCATTTTTCAAGAGAATACATGATTAAGGTATTCACATGATTGGAATGTGACCAACAAGATATATCGGGGATAAATGGGGGTATTCACATGCTCAGTAGATGACATTTCTAGTAATTGTTTTCTTTATACTATGATCTTGGACAGAAGTATTTTGGATAAGACTAAATATTTAAAAAGGATTATGTTGGACATAAATTAATATTGTTTAAGGATATAAATTTTTTCGATATTATTGATGGAATGTTATAATGATCTAGTTTTAGAAAAAGGACAACCTGCAGGACGAGCGACAACCCGTCGCATCAGACAAGGTTTTCGGAATCAAACCCACAACCGAAGTGTGACAGGACTTCTTTGCCTACCCCTGGCCTACATGAAGTCCTTGGTTTGTGGAAATTAGTTTTATTTTATTAAGTGGTATGATAGATGAAGTATAAGTCCATTTTTGGAACCATATACGATTAATTTCACCATAGATATACTTATGTATATAACTATTTCTAACCTTATGTTTGAGATAGATGTGATGAATTATCATTCTATCGCATGATCTGATAAAACTTCATGATTGAAAAATTCAACTCCATTTCTTTAAATAGATATGAACTGAAAATTGTTCATGGTATTACCAATGATGATTTTACATTGAATTTATGTAAGTAATTATCCTTATGCAAAAAAAATCATCAACATTGAAAACAAAAAATGTTGTCCTATAGACCTCATTTCTGATGAATCGGATGGTACCTCAGATCATCCCAAATTTATGTCTTTTTGATTGTTGGATTTTTTATAGCCATGTTCTCTACCACTCTCCATCAGAAATTGATGGTTAGATTTCTCTTTCATGTCCATATTTCCATCTATATTCACTTATATAGAAACCGAGTGATTGGTTAATTTGGGTAACCATTACGTTTCATACTTTAGTTTTTAAAGTTAAGTTTTGGTATTCCTTTTTATGATGTGTGTTTCTATTTAAAAAAATTCAATTAGTAAACCATTTATAACCTCGATGAATTTCGAGGGCGAAATTCATTTTAAGGGGGGTAGAATGTAACACCCCGAGATTTTATGAAAAATAATCTTTTAATTTCATTGATGTCATGTCTTGTATGCTACACCAAAATTAGCTTGTACTATACACAACACCGTAATAGCTTGCAGTATATGCAACACTATTATTGGCTCGTGTTACATAGAATTTCAAGTTCATTTTGTGGAAATTATTCTACGCAACATTAAGTAAAGATTTTGTTTAATGTACAAATGAAATAAGTTTTGATTATGTTATACGCAATACCAAATGGAGATTACACTACACACAGCCTTGACTTGGCTTTCATTACACGCAATCAGGACCTTCCACGATAGTGTGTGTAGTACGTAATACCGAGTTTCACTAAACGAGATATTATTAGAATAATATTATGAACTAGCCGTTATGAATAGTAATACCCACTTTTTGAAAATTTATAAATTTTATCATTCAAAATGGACTTCATTTTTGGATATGGAATATCGAAATTACCCTTGGGTGAATATTTGGTATTTTTCTGAAAAATTTCAATTTTTGATGAATAGTGAAAACACTGGGTTACTATTTAAAAACCAACTTTTTATTTAAATAATTATTTATTTTATTTAAAATTATTTTAGGTCAAAATTGATTCATAATACCTATATATGTTCAATGTAATTTATTGGAGTCATTTTATAATAATTTTAGATGTATAAAAATTTTATTGAACTTTTCACCGTCTTTTACCCACCTCCTAGGAGAATTTGAAAATTTACATAAAACATAATTTTACCGCTTCTGTTAGTGGAATTTCTAAAATCCGAGAGACATGGTTAATATGAAGGAGTAAAATGTGGTTCGAAAAGATAAATTTTTTTGGTGAATAGTAACTTTTTTGCATTTATTTACCACGGTTAAAAGTAAATAGGGTAATTAAGGGTAAAAATTATCTTATTATTACCCTAACACATGTCCTAATTCTATTGGATAAGTGTAATTCGACCAAAAACAACCTTAGGATTTAAATATGACCCTTTAGGTCCACTTAGATTAGATTAGGACATTTATTATTGTAACACCCGAGACTTTTATGTTATATGAATCATCAAAGAAATCTTTTTCTACACAACACTTGCTTGGCTTTCTTTACACGCAATCGCGACCTTCCTCGATAGCTTGCGTCGCACGCAATACCGAGTTTCACTAAACAACAATATGCTATTAAAACTAGCCGTTATGAATAGTAATAACCACTTTTTGAAATTTTATAAATTTTATTTTTCAAAATGGACTTCATTTTTGGACTCAGAATATCGAAATTAGCCTAGGGTGAAATTTTGGTATTTTTCTGAAAACTTTCAATTTTTGATGAATAGTGAAACCACTAAGTGGTAGGTTAAAAACTGAATTTTGCATAAAACTTAATTTTACCACTTCTGTGAATGGAATTCCAAAAATCCGACAGACACGGTTGATATCAGTAAGTAAAATGTGGTTCAATGAGATAAAAATAATTTTTGGTGAATAATAACTTTTTACTTTTTTTTACCGCGGTTAATAGTAAATAGGGTAACTAAGGGTAAATATGATATCAATATTACCCTAACACATGTCCTAATTCTATTGGACAAGTTTAATTCGACCAAAAACAAACTTAGGAATAAAATATGACCATTTAGGCCCACTTGGATTAGATTAGGACATTTATTATTAATTTATTTAAAGAAGGGTTAAAATAGGTAAAATTAAAGTTTAATAAGTAAATCATTTTTAATATGGGGTTATACATAAGATAAATTCGACTATAAATATTCATTAGAAAGCTAAAAAGATTTCCTACATAATCGTATTTTATTTGTAATTTTTAGACATTAAATAATTTAATTTACTTATGACACAATGATGATGCAGTAATTATCTTATTAATGAAATATTGACATAATTGATGTTATAAAACACCAAAATAAATGTAATTTGAGACTTTTTATGAATTACACTAATTTTCTGGGTTACTATGATATATTAATGTTGATTTAATAAACATGGTTCGAACATATAATTCTGTTATGACTTTCACAAAAATCATATATCAAATAGTGTCAAAATTGACACAAAATAGTTTTTAAATCAAATATTATATTATTAATTGTTATTTTATTCTTAAAAATCTAAGGTTCGGCCAAATGACTTAGATAAGGATATATATATTAATAATAAACAATTTGGGGTTCGTTTGGCATGTTATAGTAAGTGTATTAACCATATAGTGAAAGAAAACAAAAAGACATGGTAAAAGTTAAATTATTTAACTTAGAGTTAAATCTAATTGATAAGGTTAAAATAATACCCTAAACTTGTCTAAATCTTATTGGTTGATAGGATTTCGACCCTTCCCCACTTTAGCTTCGAAATAAGACCCTTTGGAACCATTATAAACCGATTTTGACTTTAATATAAAATAATATTTTGAGATATTCCTAAGGTGCCCCTCTCCTCCCTTATAAAAGGGCACCTCCACCCCCTCCTCCTCACACCAATTTGAGCACTCAAGCTCGGCCAACCCCTGCCATTTTCTCCTCTCCACTTCCCTAGAATAATCCTAGAGGTCCTGGTCTTCTTCAAAGACCAATATTAGTTCCCTAAGTGGAGGATTCAAAGAGGCGTTCCAAAGAAGAGGTAATATCCATTACCGATCTTTTCAATATCTTTCTTCTTCAACTTATTCTTCTTTAGTTGTTTCATGATAAAGTAATAACATCAGTATTACTTACATACTGATATGTTATTATAAATATGAAACAACCCTAATTCACCTTCTATCCATCCTACGGAAAAATGAAATCACCGCGCGTGCGTATGTACGGAATACCGTCTCCACGCCGTGGTGTAATCTATTTTTCCACCATCACTTTACAAGGATGGGTATAATGGTGTAATGAGTAACTATTTATGATTATTATAAAGTAATATTGATACTGAAATAATATATATATACTCCAATACAGTTCCATGATCATAGGAACGATATCATCACTCGTGCGTACGTACGGAATACCGTCTCCACGATGTGATGCGACTCGTTCTACATGATCATCGTTACATATTAATTATATAAATGAATTGAATGAATAAATATGATATATGTTATACTAATACCATTCTGGATATAAGGTATCTATAACCATAAAAGAAGAATAAGAATGTATTCGGAAAAACACGCATAAGAACAAAAGGAAATAAAGACCTGAGTAACAGGTAACAATGAAATATTACTAACAAGAAGCTAAGAATATGACCATATATGATATCATATCAATATGTATGATTATGTAATAAGTCAATAACATTATTTAAACCATTATACAGGAGCTTCGGACACGTACAAAGCAAATCGGACCTAAGGTAAGGAAAATATCGCAATCTCATTTTTATCCGAGATTGTTTATTCGTAAGTATTTACTGGGGTGTATTTTATCATCCACATCCATGTTTCATCAATATGTAATATTATTTCCATCCACATACAATTGTTTAAATCCATTTTTACCCTTCGGTGAGTTTTTAGTAAAGAATAAGAAAGGAATCTTTTGTCGTTTTTTGTACGATGTACTTTTTGACTTTTCCGACAAAAGTACGAAGAATGTTTTTTTTAACTTATACGGCATGAATGGATTTTTAAAACATTATTCCCAAGAAGCTTCCTTTACATGTTTTCAAGTTTATTTTTAATCAACTTCTTTTAGTTTATAATTGTATGACATGTTAAGAAAAGAAAAGTGTTTTTGAAGTAGAAAGGATATTTTCCTCAAGAATGAAGTTCAAGTATTTTATCAAAATAATTTTCCATCTAAGATAATAAAAGGGTTCTGTTTTTATCCCTATTATTACATTGATTTGATCGTTTTGTGATGGAAATATTTTTTTTATGAATTCCTTTATCTTATATGAATTGATTTATGATGTCATGATGTTTCAAGAATCCCATTTTTGTTACATGTGTTATGCGATGATGTATGATTATGTGGTACACATAAGAAAGGATTCATTATAAGATGGGTGGGACCTATATCTCCCTCCAATGCATTGGGTAAAGATTTTATATCTCATGAGATAGACAGGGCTGGAACGGAAGGTTATTTCGGTTCAGTGATACAGGACTAAAACGAGGAGTGAACTCGGTTCAGAAAGGGACTTTGTCCACTAAGATAGTCTTGGAAATGAGTCATCACTAACAAGAAATGATTTTCCATGATTATGTGTGCATGCCACAAAGTTTCAAGTTTCATGTTATGATTATGGTGATCTCATTTTCACTTTTATGATTTATTCCATGTTAAGATATTATGATCTCTTTTGCAGGTTATGATTTTCAAAAAGATATGATATGATTTTTAGTTCCTTTATTTGCCCTTGCTGAGTATTTGAGCTCACCCTTTTATGTTTTCTTTTCCCCAGGTCAGGAAGATGGATATTAAGTAAAATATGCTAAAAGGGACCCTAGATATGATGAAATAAATGGGAGACACTGTAGAAGATTTATGAACCAGTTGTTTATGTTTCCCCAGTTTCTAAAGACCCTATACCTATACGGTCCTTTGTGGTTTTGTCATATGTTGTAATAAGTGTGCTTCAATTTTGAAGTATTAACAATGTATGTAAAGTATGGGTCGTTATAGTTGGTATCAGAGGAAAGGTATAGTCAACCTTTGGAAAATAGGATGTGAATACCTTAGTAAGAACCCTAAGGATAAGTCTAAGCATAGAACACAGTCTTAGTGTTTTAGAAATTTCCTTGAATAACCTAGGATAAGACCTTAAGCATGAAAATTTTATTCTTGAATTATGTGGTCTTCCTATTATAATTAGTGTTGCTCACACTATTCTTCTTGGTTTTAGTCAATGGCTGGAACCTGAAGGAACCGTGTTAATGCGGAATGCGATGGGCAATGCAATGATTGTCCCCCTGAGCAACCAAACGATATGGGAGCTGCAATGCAAAATCTTGTAGCCATGCTCACACAACTTTCTCAAGCTATGAATCATGCAGGACTTCCAAACGAGCAAAGGAAGGAGAAACATTCTGTTGAATCCTTCATGAGGCAGCGTCCACCTTCTTTCAGTGGGTCTACTGATCCATTAGTTGCTGAACAATGGATTAGTACTACTGAAAAGATATTTTCAGTTCTTCAATGTTCTGAACATGATAAAGTCATCCTAGCAGTGTATCGTTTGGAAGGAGATGCTGATCAATGGTGGAATCTTATTAAGAATACGAGGCAAAGGGATGAAATTGAGTCTATGGAATGGGACGAGTTCAAGAACTTATTTTTCAATAAGTACTTCCCTCGTATTCTCCGAAAAAAGATGGAGAAAGAGTTCCTTGAACTGAAGCAAAGGGATGATGAATCTGTTAGTACCTATGAAGTAAATTTTACAAGACTTGCAAGGTACGCTTCTGGTATTATTATCCAACCTGAGAGTAAGATCGATCGATTCTTTAGTGGCTTAAAACCAAGTCTTCTAAGGGCGTTATCCATAAGGGACTTCAATAGCTACGAGGAAATCGGTCGATGTGCTCTCAAAGTCGAGATGGAGATTGGAGTAACCCATCAGTCACATGGGTTTGATAAGAAGAGGAAGATGGAATTCAAAGAAAAATCTAAAGAGCACACGGAAAAGAAGATGAGCTTTTCCTTATGCTGAAAGTGTGGAAAGAAACATGGAGGGAGTTGTCTTAAAGGGACAAGTAAATGTTTTAAATTTGGAAAAGAAGGTCATCGGGAATTTGAATGCCGTGATAATGGGAAGAAGATGTCTAATGACGCAAACAAAGGAAGGGATACACAGAATGAACCAACTACACTTCAATGTTTCAAGTGCAAGGAGATGGGGCATTATTCCAATCAATGCCCAAATCCAAGGGTTGATGATGATGGTCGACGTCAACAAAATCTTAAGGCTAAAGACAAAGGAAAGTCACATGCAATTTCTATCAGCGATGTAGAGTACGATAACGAAGTGGTGAAAGGTACACTTACCATCCACTCTAAAGTAGCAAATGTTTTATTTGATTCTGGATCCACCCACTCTTTTATTTGTAAAGAATTTTCTAAGGGTATCACCGTATTACCTCAACAATTAGATGTTGAGTTAGCTGTGACAACACCTAATGGCACAACAGTCGCATTAGAAGTTTATAATTCTTCTCCGATCGAAGTTTGTGGGAAAGTGCTTCCTGCAAATCTTGTGATCCTTCCTTTAGTGGAATTTGATGTGATTCTTGGCATGGATTGGATTTCTCTACATGGAGCTCATATCAATTGCCAAATAAGGGAAGTCACATTTCATATTCCAGATCAATCTACGATCGTATATCAATGCAAGGATGAACATAACCTTCCAGTGGAAATTTCTTCCATCTTATGGTTATTGATTCAACTAAATGAAGGTTATTTATCACAAATGGTTGGTGAGAAACTCACGATTAAGAATATTCCCATTGTACGAGAGTTTGATGATGTCTTTCCGGAGGAATTACCGGGTCTTCCACCAAATCGTGAAGTTGAGTTTTCAATAGAACTCGTACCGGGTGCTTTGCCTATTTCAAAGACACCTTATAGAATGGCCCCAATTGAGTTGCAGGAATTGAAGAAGAAACTCCAAGAGAATCTTGAAAGGGATTCATACGCCCTAGTGCGTCACCTTGGGGAGCACCTATTCTATTTGTTAAGGAGAAAGATGGATCAATGAGACTCTGCATTGATTATCGAGAACTTAACAAGATCACTATCAAGAATAAATATCCTCTGCCACGCATTGATGACTTATTTGACCAACTACGCGGAGCTCAATACTTTTCCAAGATTGATCTTCGTTCAGGGTATCATCAATTAAGGGTCAAAAGGGAGGATATACCAAAGACGGCTTTCCGTACAAGGTATGGACACTATGAATTTATAGTGATGCCATTTGGTCTTACTAATGCCCCTGCTATCTTCATGGATCTAATGAATAGAGTCTTTAGAGACTATCTTGATCAATTTGTGGTAGTCTTTATAGACGATATTCTTGTCTATTCAAAGAGCAAGGAAGAGCATGAAGATCACTTGAGAATTATATTAAAGACCCTGAGAAAGGAGAAGCTTTATGCCAAATTTACCAAGTGTGAATTTTGACTTCAAAAAGTTGCATTTTTGGGTCACATAATCTAAAAAGAGGGGATATCTGTGGATCCAGCAAAAACAGAGGTTATCGAAAGATGGTCGAGACCAACAACAGTAACTGAGATCCGAAGTTTTCTTGGTTTGGCTGGATATTATCGACGTTTTGTAAAAGATTTTTCACGATTATCTAATCCACTCACCAAGTTGACTCGGAAAGGAGTTAAGTTTGTCTGGACAGAGGAATGTGAATAGAATTTCAAGGAGTTGAAAAGAAGGTTATCCAGTGCACCTGTGCTCACACTGCCTTGTAGTGGAGAAAGGTTTGTGATCAACAGTGATGCATCCAAGAAGGGATTGGGGTGTGTTCTTATGCAAAATGATATGGTGATAGCTTATGCCTCACGACAGTTGAAAATCCATGAGCAAAATTACCCAACACATGATTTGGAGTTGGCTGCGGTAATCTTTGCATTAAAGATTTGGAGGCATTACCTTTATGGTGAAAGGTGTGATATTTATACTGATCATAAAAGTTTAAAGTATATTTTCACACAAAAGGAGTTGAATATGCGTCAAAGAAGATGGTTGGAGCTGATTAAGGATTATGACTGCTCAATCCATTACCACCCTGGGAAAGCAAACAAGGTGGCAGATGCATTAAGTCGACAAGATCATGCTAGTTTATCCATGATGAGGATCACAAAGGATCCAATATTTATGGATTTACAAAGGATGGATCTTGGAATTATAATGGAAGGGGAAAAATCTTATCTTTCTAAAATGAATGTTCAACTATCTATACATGTGAAGATTAAAGAGGCACAGAAAGAAGATGTCGAGTTACAAAAGAAGGTGAGAAATGTTCCTGAATTCAACCTTGATTGTGATGGGATAATAAAGTTCAGGAATCGGGTTTGTGTTCCTTCCATCCCCGAATTAAAGAAGGAGCTGATGGATGAGGCTCATAGTTCTTCATTCTCTATTCATCCTGGAAGCATGAAGATGTATAGGGACCTGAAAGAGTACTTCTGGTGGGATGGCATGAAAAGAGATGTTGCTGAATATGTCTCTCGATGCTTGGTTTGTCAACAAGTTAAAGCTGAGAGACAAAAGTCTAAGGGGATGTTACAACCATTACCCATACCCGAATGGAAATGGGAAAACATCACTATGGACTTTGTCACAGGAATTCCTAAAACATCCAAAGGCAATAATGCTATCTGGGTCATAGTTGATCGTCTTACAAAGTCTGCACACTTCATTCCTATTAGAGAGGATTTCTCTCTAGATCAGCTTGCCAGGATATATGTAAAAGAAGTGGTAAGATTGCATGGAGTACCACTTTCTATTATATCTGATCGGGATCCAAGATTTACCTCGAAGTTCTGGCGAAGTCTTCAGCATACTCTGGATACAGAGTTGAGTTTCAGCACTGCTTATCATCCCCAGACAGACGGTCAGTCTGAGAGAACAATTCAAACCCTAGAAGATATGTTGAGAGCTTGCTCTATGGATTTCAAAGGAGGTTGGGATCAACACCTACCTTTGGTGGAATTTTCTTATAATAATAGCTTTCACTCCAGTATTCATATGGCTCCTTATGAAGCTCTCTATGGAAAGAAATGCAGGACTCCAACTTGCTGGGATGAAGTTGGGGAAAGAAAGCTATTAGGACCTGATCTCGTTGATGAAATGGCAGAAAAGGTCAGATCTATTCAACAACATAAGAGCAGCTCAGAGTCGACAGAAAAGTTAAGCCGACAACCGAAGAAAAGACCTAGAGTTTGAAGTGGGTGATAAAGTGTTCTTACGAATATCTCCCTGGAAGAGGGTTATGAGATTTGGAAAGAAGGGGAAGTTGAGCCCTAGATATATCGGTCCTTTCGAAATACTGGATCGTGTTGGGAAGGTAGCATACCGATTGGCGCTTCCACTGAATCTCTCTCAAGTTCACGATGTGTTCCATGTATCTCTCCTGAGAAAGTACATACCAGATCCTTCACATGTACTCAGCTCAGAAGTTGTACCGCTGGAGCAAGATCTTTCTTATGAAGAATAGCCGATAGAGATTCTGGATCGTAGCGAAAAAGTCCTACGAAACAAGACCACTCGATTGGTGAAAGTTTTATGGAGGAACCACCAACTTTAAGAAGCTACATGGGAGCTTGAGGATATAATGAGGGAGAAGTATCCTCATCTGTTTGTTACAAAGTGACGAATTTCGAGGGTGAAATTCTTTTTAAGGGGGGTAGAATGTAACACCCGAGACTTTTATGTTATATGAATCATCAATGGAATCTTTTTCTACACAACACTTGCTTGGCTTTCTTTACACGCAATTGCGACCTTCCTCGATAGCTTGCGTCGTACGCAATACCGAGTTTCACTAAACAACAATAAGCTATTAAAACTAGCCGTTATGAATAGTAATAACCACTTTTTGAAATTTTATAAATTTTATTTTTCAAAATGGACTACATTTTTGGACTCAGAATATCGAAATTAGCCTAGGGTGAAATTTTGGTATTTTTCTGAAAACTTTCAATTTTTGATGAATAGTGAAACCACTAAGTGGTAGGTTAAAAACTGAATTTTGCATAAAACATAATTTTACCGCTTCTGTGAACGGAATTTCAAAAATCCGACAGACACGGTTGATATCAGTAAGTAAAATGTGGTTCAATGAGATAAAAATAATTTTTGGTGAATAGTAACTTTTTACTTTTTTTTACCGCGGTTAATAGTAAATAGGGTAACTAAGGGTAAATATGATATCAATATTACCCTAACACATGTCCTAATTCTATTGGAAAAGTTTAATTCGACCAAAAACAAACTTAGGAATAAAATATGACCATTTAGGCCCACTTGGATTAGATTTGGACATTTATTATTAATTTATTTAAAGAAGGGTTAAAATAGTTAAAATTAAAGTTTAATAAGTAAATAATTTTTAATATGGGGTTATACATAAGATAAATTCGACTATAAATATTAATTAGAAAGCTAAAAAGATTTCTTACATAATGGTATTTTATTTGTAATTTTTAGACATTACATAATTTAATTTATTTATGACACAATGATGATGCAGTAATTATCTTATTAATGAAATATTGACATAATTGATGTTATAAAACACCAAAATAAATGTAATTTGAGACTTTTTATGAATTACACTAATTTTATAGGTTACTATGATATATTAATGTTGATTTAATCAACTTGGTTCGAACATATAATTCTGTTATGACTTTCACAAAAATCATATATCAAATAGTGTCAAAATTGACACAAAATAGTTTTTAAATCAAATATTATATTATTAATTGTTATTTTATTCCTAAAAATCTAAGGTTCGGCCAAATGACTTAGATAAGGATATATATATTAATAATAAACAATTTGGGGTTCGTTTGGCATGTTATAGTAAGTGTATTAACCATATAGTGAAAGAAAACAAAAAGACGTGGTAAAAGTTAAATTATTTAACTTAGAGTTAAATCTAATTGATAAGGTTAACATAATACCCTAAACTTGTCTAAATCTTATTGGTTGATAGGATTTCGACCCTTCCCCACTTTAGCTTCGAAATAAGACCCTTTGGAACCATTATAAACCGATTTTGACTTTAATATAAAATAATATTTTGAGATATTCCTAAGGTGCCCCTCTCCTCCCTTATAAAAGGGCACCTCCTCCCCCTCCTCCTCACACCAATTTGAGCACTCAAGCTCGGCCAACCCCTGCCATTTTCTCCTCTCCACTTCCCTAGAATAATCCTAGAGGTCCTGGTCTTCTTCAAAGACCAATCTTAGTTCCCTAAGTGGAGGATTCAAAGAGGCGTTCCAAAGAAGAGGTAATATCCATTACCGATCTTTTCAAAATCTTTCTTCTTCAACTTATTCTTCTTTAGTTGTTTCATGATAAAGTAATAACATCAGTATTAATTACATACTGATATGTTATTAAAAATATGAAACAACCCTAATTCACCTTCTATCCATCCTACGGAAAAATGAAATCACCGCGTGTACGTATGTACGGAATACCGTCTCCACGCCGTGGTGTAATCTATTTTTCCACCATCACTTTACATGGATGGGTATAATGGTGTAATGAGTAACTATTTATGATTATTATAAAGTAATATTGATACTGAAATAATATATATATACTCCAATACAGTTCCACGATCATAGGAACGATATCATCACTCGTGCGTACGTACGGAATACCGTCTCCACGATGTGATGCGACTCGTTCTACATGATCATCGTTACATAGTAATTATATAAATGAATTGAATGAATAAATATGATATATGTTATACTAATACCATTCTGGATATAAGGTATCTATAACCTTAAAAGAAGAATAAGAATGTATTCGGAAAAACACGCATAAGAACAAAAGGAAATAAAGACCTGAGTAACAGGTAACAATGAAATATTACTAACAATAAGCTAAGAATATGACCATATATGATATCATATCAATATGTATGATTCTGGAATAATTCAATAACATTATTTAAACCATTATACAGGAGCTTCGGACACGTACAAAGCAAATCGGACCTAAGGTAAGGAAAATATCGCAATCTCATTTTTATCCGAGATTGTTTATTCGTAAGTATTTACTGGGGTGTATTTTATCATCCACATCCATGTTTCATAAATATGTAATATTATTTCCATCCACCTACAATTATTTAAATCCATTTTTACCCTTCGGTGAGTTTTTAGTAAAGAATAAGAAAGGAATCTTTTGTCGTTTTTTGTACGATGTACTTTTTGACTTTTCCGACAAAAGTACGAAGAATGTTTTTTTTAACTTATACGACATGAATGGATTTTTAAAACATTATTCCCAAGAAGCTTCCTTTACATGTTTTCAAGTTTATTTTTAATCAACTTCTTTTAGTTTATAATTGTATGACATGTTAAGAAAAGAAAAGTGTTTTTGAAGTAGAAAGGATATTTTCCTCAAGAATGAAGTTCAAGTATTTTATCAAAATTATTTTCCATCTAAGATAATAAAAGGGTTCTGTTTTTATCCCTATTATTACATTGATTTGATCATGTTGTGATGGAAATATTTTTTTTATGAATTCCTTTATCTTATATGAATTGATTTATGATGTCATGATGTTTCAAGAATCCCATTTTTGTTACATGTGTTATGCGATGATGTATGATTATGTGGCACAAATAAGAAAGGATTCATTATAAGATGGGTGGGACCTATATCTCCCTCCAATGCATTGGGTAAAGATTTTATATCTCATGAGATAGACAGGGCTGGAATGGAAGGTTATTTCGGTTCAGTGATACAGGACTGAAACGAGGAGTGAACTCGGTTCAGAAAGGGACTTTGTCCACTAAGATAGTCTTGGCAATGAGTCATGACTAACAAGAAATGATTTTCCATGATTATGTGTGCATGCCACAAAGTTTCAAGTTTCATGTTATGATTATGGTGATCTCATTTTCACTTTTATGATTTATTCCATGTTAAGATATTATGATCTCTTTTGCAGGTTACGATTTTCAAAAAGATATGATATGATTTTTAGTTCCTTTATTTTCCCTTGCTGAGCATTTGAGCTCACCCTTTTATGTTTTCTTTTCCCCAGGTCAGGAAGATGGATATTAAGTAAAATATGCTAAAAGGGACCCTAGATATGATGAAATAAATGGGAGAAACTGTAGAAGATTTATGAACCAGTTGTTTATGTTTCCCCAGTTTCTAAAGACCCTATACCTATACGGTCCTTTGTGGTTTTGTCATATGTTGTAATAAGTGTGCTTCAATTTTGAAGTATTAACAATGTATGTAAAGTATGGGTCGTTATAGTTGGTATCAGAGGAAAGGTATAGTCAACCTTTGGAAACTAGGATGTGAAAGCCTTAGTAAGAACCCTAAGGATAAGTCTAAGGATAGAACACAGTCTTAGTGTTTTAGAAATGTCCTTGAATAACCTAGGATAAGACCTTAAGCATGAAAATTTTATTCTTGAATTATGTGGTTTTCCTATTATAATTAGTGTTGCTCACACTATTCTTCTTGGTTTTAGTAAATGGCTGGAACCTGAAGGAACCGTGTTAATGCGGAATGCGATGGGCAATGCAATGATTGTCCCCCTGAGCAACCAAACGATATGGGAGCTGGAATGCAAAATCTTGTAGTCATGCTCACACAACTTTCTCAAGCTATGAATCATGCAGGACTTCCAAACGAGCAAAGGAAGGAGCAACATTCTGTTGAATCCTTCATGAGGCAGCGTCCACCTTCTTTCAGTGGGTCTACTGATCCATTAGTTGCTGAACAATGAATTAGTACTACTGAAAAGATATTTTCAGTTCTTCAATGTTCTGAACATGATAAAGTCATCCTAGCAGTGTATCGTTTGGAAGGAGATGCTGATCAATGGTGGAATCTTATTAAGAATACGAGGCAAAGGGATGAAATTGAGTCTATGGAATGGGACGAGTTCAAGAACTTATTTTTCAATAAGTACTTCCCTCGTATTCTCCGAACAAAGATGGAGAAAGAGTTCCTTGAACTGAAGCAAAGGGATGATGAATCTGTTAGTACCTATGAAGCAAATTTTACAAGACTTGCAAGGTACGCTTCTGGTATTATTATCCAACCTGAGAGTAAGATCGATCGATTCTTTAGTGGCTTAAAACCAAGTCTTCTAAGGGTGTTATCCATAAGGGACTTCAATAGCTACGAGTAAATCATTCGATGTGCTCTCAAAGTCGAGATGGAGATTGGAGTAACCCATCAGTCACATGGGTTTGATAAGAAGAGGAAGATGGAATTCAAAGAAAAATCTAAAGAGCACACGGAAAAGAAGATGAGCTTTTCCTTATGCTCAAAGTGTGGAAAGAAACATGGAGGGAGTTGTCTTAAAGGGACAAGTAAATGTTTTAAATGTGGAAAAGAAGGTCATCGGGCATTTGAATGCCGTGATAATGGGAAGAAGATGTCTAATGACGCAAACAAAGGAAGGGATACACAGAATGAACCAACTACACTTCAATGTTTCAAGTGCAAGGAGATGGGGCATTATTCCAATCAATGCCCAAATCCAAGGGTTGATGATGATGGTCGACGTCAACAAAATCTTAAGGCTAAAGACAATGGAAAGTCACATGCAATTTCTATCAGCGATGTAGAGTACGATAACGAACTGGTGAAAGGTACACTTACCATCCACTCTAAAGTAGCAAATGTTTTATTTGACTCTGGATCCACCCACTCTTTTATTTGTAAAGAATTTTCTAAGGGTATCACCGTATTACCTCAACAATTAGATGTTGAGTTAGCTGTGACAACACCTAATGGCACAACAGTCGCATTAGAAGTTTATAATTCTTCTCCGATCGAAGTTTGTGGGAAAGTGCTTCCTGCAAATCTTGTGATCCTTCCTTTAGTGGAATTTGATGTGATTCATTGCATGGATTGGATTTCTCTACATGGAGCTCATATCAATTGCCAAAGAAGGGAAGTCACATTTCATATTCCAGATCAATCTACGATCGTATATCAATGCAAGGATGAACATAACCTTCCAGTGGAAATTTCTTCCATCTTATGGGTATTGATTAAACTAAATGAAGGTTATTTATCTCAAATGGTTGGTGAGAAACTCACGATTAAGAATATGCCCATTGTACGGGAGTTTGATGATGTCTTTCCGGAGGAATTACAGGGTCTTCCACCAAATCGTGAAGTTGAGTTTTCAATAGAACTCGTACCGGGTGCTTTGCCTATTTCAAAGACACCTTATAGAATGGCCCCAATTGAGTTGCAGGAATTGAAGAAGCAACTCCAAGAGAATCTTGATAAGGGATTCATACGCCCTAGTGCATCACCTTGGGGAGCACTTGTTCTATTTGTTAAGAAGAAAGATGGATCAATGAGACTCTGCATTGATTATCGAGAACTTAACAAGATCACTATCAAGAACAAATATCCTCTCCCACACATTGATGACTTATTTGACCAACTACGCGGAGCTCAATACTTTTCCAAGATTGATCTTCGTTCAGGGTATCATCAATTAAGGGTCAAAAGGGAGGATATACCAAAGACGGCTTTCCGTACAAGGTATGGACACTATGAATTTATAGTGATGCCATTTGGTCTTACTAATGCCCCTGCTATCTTCACGGATCTAATGAATAGAGTCTTTAGAGACTATCTTGATCAATTTGTGGTAGTCTTTATAGACGATATTCTTGTCTATTAAAAGAGCAAGGAAGAGCATGAAGATCACTTGAGAATTATATTAAAGACCCTGAGAAAGGAGAAGCTTTATGCCAAATTTACCAAGTGTGAATTTTGGCTTCAAAAAGTTGCATTTTTGGGTCACATAATCTCAAAAGAGGGGATATCTGTGGATCCAGCAAAAACAGAGGTTATCGAAAGATGGTAGAGACCAACAACAGTAACTGAGATCCGAAGTTTTCTTGGTTTGGCTGGATATTATCGACGTTTTGTAAAAGATTTTTCACGATTATCTAATCCACTCACCAAGTTGACTCGGAAAGGAGTTAAGTTTGTCTGGACAGAGGAATGTGAATAGAATTTCAAGGAGTTGAAAAGAAGGTTATCCAGTGCACCTGTGCTCACACTGCCTTGTAGTGGAGAAAGGTTTGTGATCTACAGTGATGCATCCAAGAAGGGATTGGGGTGTGTTATTATGCAAAATGATATGGTGATAGCTTATGCCTCACGACAGTTTAAAATCCATGAGCAAAATTACCCAACACATGATTTGGAGTTGGCTGCGGTAATCTTTGCATTAAAGATTTGGAGGCATTACCTTTATGGTGAAAGGTGTGATATTTATACTGATCATAAAAGTTTAAAGTATATTTTCACAAAAAAGGAGTTGAATATGCATCAAAGAAGATGGTTGGAGCTGATTAAGGATTATGAATGCTCAATCCATTACCACCCTGGGAAAGCAAACAAGGTGGCAGATGCATTAAGTCGACAAGATCATGCTAGTTTATCCATGATGAGGATCACAAAGGATCCAATATTTATGGATTTACAAAGGATGGATCTTGGAATTATAATGGAAGGGGAAAAATCTTATCTTTCTCAAATTAATGTTCAACTATCTATACATGTGAAGATTAAAGAGGCACAGAAAGAAGATGTCGAGTTACAAAAGAAGGTGAGAAATGTTCCTGAATTCAACCTTGATTGTGATGGGATAATAAAGTTCAGGAATCGGGTTTGTGTTCCTTCCATCCCCGAATTAAAGAAGGAGCTGCTGGATGAGGCTCATAGTTCTTCATTCTCTATTCATCCTGGAAGCATGAAGATGTATAGGGACCTGAAAGAGTACTTCTGGTGGGATGGCATGAAAAGAGATGTTGCTGAATATGTCTCTCGATGCTTGGTTTGTCAACAAGTTAAAGCTGAGAGACAAAAGTCTAAGGGGATGTTACAACCATTACCCATACCCGAATGGAAATGGGAAAACATCACTATGGACTTTGTCACAGGACTTCCTAAAACATCCAAAGGCAATAATGCTATCTGGGTCATAGTTGATCGTCTTACAAAGTCTGCACACTTCATTCCTATTAGAGAGGATTTCTCTCTAGATCAGCTTTCCAGGATATATGTAAAAGAAGTGGTAAGATTGCATGGAGTACCACTTTCTATTATATCTGATCGGGATCCAAGATTTACCTCGATGTTCTGGCGAAGTCTTCAGCATACTCTGGATACAGAGTTGAGTTTCAGCACTGCTTATCATCCCCAGACAGACGGTCAGTCTGAGAGAACAATTCAAACCCTAGAAGATATGTTGAGAGCTTGCTCTATGGATTTCAAAGGAGGTTGGGATCAAAACCTACCTTTGGTGGAATTTTCTTATAATAATAGCTTTCACTCCAGTATTCATATGGCTCCTTATGAAGCTCTCTATGGAAAGAAATGCAGGACTCCAACTTATTGGGATGAAGTTGGGGAAAGAAAGCTATTAGGACCTGATCTCGTTGATGAAATGGCAGAAAAGGTCAGATCTATTCAACAACATAAGAGCAGCTCAGAGTCGAAAGAAAAGTTATGCCGACAACCGAAGAAAAGACCTAGAGTTTGAAGTGGGTGATAAAGTGTTCTTACGAATATCTCCTTGGAAGAGGGTTATGAGATTTGGAAAGAAGGGGAAGTTGAGCCCTAGATATATCGGTCCTTTCGAAATACTGGATCGTGTTGGGAAGGTAGCATACTGATTGGCGCTTCCACCGAATCTCTCTCAAGTTCACGATGTGTTCCATGTATCTCTCCTGAGAAAGTACATACCAGATCCTTCACATGTACTCAGCTCAGAAGTTGTACCGCTGGAGCAAGATCTTTCTTATGAAGAATAGCCGATAGAGATTCTGGATCGTAGCGAAAAAGTCCTACGAAACAAGACCACTCCATTGGTGAAAGTTTTATGGAGGAACCACCAACTTTAAGAAGCTACATGGGAGCTTGAGGATATGATGAGGGAGAAGTATCCTCATCTGTTTGTTACAAAGTGACGAATTTCGAGGGAGAAATTCTTTTTAAGGGGGGTAGAATGTAACACCCGAGACTTTTATGTTATATGAATCATCAAAGGAATATTTTTCTACACAACACTTTCTTGGCTTTCTTTACACGCAATTGCGACCTTCCTCGATAGCTTGCGTCGTACGCAATACCGAGTTTCACTAAACAACAATATGCTATTAAAACTAGCCGTTATGAATTGTAATAACCACCTTTTGAAATTTTATAAATTTTATTTTTCAAAATGGACTTCATTTTTGGACTCAGAATATCGAAATTAGCCTAGGGTGAAATTTTGGTATTTTTCTGAAAACTTTCAATTTTTGATGAATAGTGAAACCACTAAGTGGTAGGTTAAAAACTGAATTTTGCATAAAACTTAATTTTACCGCTTCTGTGAATGGAATTTCAAAAATCCGACAGACACGGTTGATATCAGTAAGTAAAATGTGGTTCAATGAGATAAAAATAATTTTTGGTGAATAGTAACTTTTTACTTTTTTTTACCGCTGTTAATAGTAAATAGGGTAACTAAGGGTAAATATGATATCAATATTACCCTAACACATGTCCTAATTCTATTGGAAAAGTTTATTTCGACCAAAAACAAACTTAGAAATAAAATATGACCATTTAGGCCCACTTGGATTAGATTAGGACATTTATTATTAATTTATTTAAAGAAGGGTTAAAATAGTTAAAATTAAAGTTTAATAAGTAAATCATTTTTAATATGGGGTTATACATAAGATAAATTCGACTATAAATATTAATTAGAAAGCTAAAAAGATTTCTTACATAATGGTATTTTATTTTTAATTTTTAGACATTACATAATTTAATTTATTTATGACACAATGATGATGCAGTAATTATCTTATTAATGAAATATTGACATAATTGATGTTATAAAACACCAAAATAAATGTAATTTGAGACTTTTTATGAATTACACTAATTTTATAGGTTACTATGATATATTAATGTTGATTCAATCAACTTGGTTCGAACATATAATTCTGTTATGACTTTCACAAAAATCATATATCAAATAGTGTCAAAATTGACACAAAATAGTTTTTAAATCAAATATTATATTATTAATTGTTATTTTATTCCTAAAACTCTAAGGTTCGGCCAAATGACTTAGATAAGGATATATATATTAATAATAAACAATTTGGGGTTCGTTTGACATGTTATAGTAAGTGTATTAACCATATAGTGAAAGAAAACAAAAAGACATGGTAAAAGTTAAATTATTTAACTTAGAGTTAAATCTAATTGATAAGGTTAAAATAATACCCTAAACTTGTCTAAATCTTATTGGTTGATAGGATTTAGACCCTTCCCCACTTTAGCTTCGAAATAAGACCCTTTGGAACCATTATAAACCGATTTTGACTTTAATATAAAATAATATTTTGAGATATTCCTAAGGTGCCCCTCTCCTCCCTTATAAAAGGGGACCTCCTCCCCCTCCTCCTCACACCAATTTGAGCACTCAAGCTCGGCCAACCCCTGCCATTTTCTCCTCTCCACTTCCCTAGAATAATCCTAGAGGTCATGGTCTTCTTCAAAGACCAATCTTAGTTCCCTAAGTGGAGGATTCAAAGAGGCGTTCCAAAGAAGAGGTAATATCCATTACCGATCTTTTCAATTTCTTTCTTCTTCAACTTATTCTTCATTAGTTGTTTCATGATAAAGTAATAACATCAGTATTACTTACATACTGATATGTTATTATAAATATGAAACAACCCTAATTCACCTTCTATCCATCCTACGGAAAAATGAAATCACGGCGCGTGCGTATGTACGGAATACCGTCTCCACGCCGTGGTGTAATCTATTTTTCCACCATCACTTTACAAGGATGGGTATAATGGTGTAATGAGTAACTATTTATGATTATTATAAAGTAATATTGATACTTAAATAATATATATATACTCCAATACAGTTCCACGATCATAGGAACGATATCATCACTCGTGCGTACGTACGGAATACCGTCTCCACGATGTGATGCGACTCGTTCTACATGATCATCGTTACATAGTAATTATATAAATGAATTGAATGAATAAATATGATATATGTTATACTAATACCATTCTGGATATAAGGTATCTATAACCTTAAAAGAAGAATAAGAATGTATTCGGAAAAACACGCATAAGAACAAAAGGCAATAAAGACCCGAGTAACAGGTAACAATGAAATATTACTAACTAGAAGCTAAGAATATGACCATATATGATATCATATCAATATGTATGATTCTGGAATAAGTCAATAACATTATTTAAACCATTATACAGGATCTTCGGACACGTACAAAGCAAATCGGACCTAAGGTATGGAAAATATCACAATCTCATTTTTATCCGAGATTGTTTATTCGTAAGTATTTACTGGGGTGTATTTTATCATCCACCTCCATGTTTCATCAAAATGTAATATTATTTCCATCCACCTACAATTGTTTAAATCCATTTTTACCCTTCGGTGAGTTTTTAGTAAAGAATAATAAAGGAATCTTTTGTCGTTTTTCGTACGAGGTACTTTTTGACTTTTCCGACAAAAGTACGAAGAATGTTTTTTTTAACATATACGGCATGAATGGATTTTTAAAACATTATTCCCAAGAAGCTTCCTTTACATGTTTTCAAGTTTATTTTTAATCAACTTATTTTAGTTTATAATTGTATGACATGTTAAGAAAAGAAATGTTTTTTTGAAGTAGAAAGGATATTTTCCTCAAGAATGAAGTTCAAGTATTTTATCAAAATTATTTTCCATCTAAGATAATAAAAGGGTTCTGTTTTTATCCCTATTATTACATTGATTTGATCATGTTGTGATGGAAATATTTTTTTTATGAATTCCTTTATCTTGTATGAATTTATTTATGATGTCATGATGTTTCAGGAATCCCATTTTTGTTACATGTGTTATGCGATGATGTATGATTATGTGGCACACATAAGAAAGGATTCATTATAAGATGGGTGGGACCTATATCTCCCTCCAATGCATTGGGTAAAGATTTTATATCTCATGAGATAGACAGGGCTGGAACGGAAGGTTATTTCGGTTCAGTGATACAGGACTGAAACGAGGAGTGAACTCGGTTCAGAAAGGGAATTTGTCCACTAAGATAGTCTTGGGAATGAGTCATGACTAACAAGAAATGATTTTCCATGATTATGTGTGCATGCCACAAAGTTTCAAGTTTCATGTTATGATTATGGTGATCTCATTTTCACTTTTATGATTTATTCCATGTTAAGATATTATGATCTCTTTTGCAGGTTATGATTTTCAAAAAGATATGATATGATTTTTAGTTCCTTTATTTGCCCTTGCTGAGCATTTGAGCTCACCCTTTTATGTTTTCTTTTCCCCAGGTCAGGAAGATGGATATTAAGTAAAATATGCTAAAAGGGACCCTAGATATGATGAAATAAATGGGAGACACTGTAGAAGATTTATGAACCAGTTGTTTATGTTTCCCCAGTTTCTAAAGACCCTATACCTATACGGTCCTTTGTGGTTTTGTCATATGTTGTAATAAGTGTGCTTCAATTTTGAAGTATTAACAATGTATGTAAAGTATGGGTCGTTATAATTATTATTTTATTTAAAGAAGAGTTAAATGAGTTAAAATAAATGTTTAATAACTATATCATTTTTAATATAACGTTATACATAAGATAAATTCGAAAATAAATATTAATTCCAATGATAAAAAGATTTCCTACCTAATGGTTTTTTATTTAAAATTTTTAGACATTAATTAATTAAATTTATTTATGACACAATGATGATGCAGTAATTACCTTATTAATGAAATATTAACATAATTGAAGTTATAAATACCCGAATAAATGTAATTTTAGACTTTTTATGAATTACACTAATTTTCTAGGCTAATATGACATGTTAATATTGAATTAATTAACTTTTTTCAAACTAATCATTCTGTTATGATTTTCACAAAAAAATCAATTACCAAATAATGTCAAAATTGATAAAAAATTGTTTTTAAAACAAATATTATATTATTAATTATTATTATATTCCTAAAAATCTAAGTTTCGGCCAAATGACTTAGATAATGTTATATATATTAATAATGAACCACTTGGGGTTTTTTTGTCTTGTTATAGTAAGTTTATTAACCATATAGTGTAAGAATACAAGAATACACGGTAAAGGTTAAATTATTTAACTTATAGTTAAATCAAAATGATAAGGTTAGAATAGTAACCTAAACTTCTCTAAAAGTTTTTTATTGAGAGTATTTCGACCCATACCCACTTTAGATTCGAAATAAATCAATTTGGAGCTATTATAAACCGAATATGACTTTATTATAAAATAATATTTTACGTTTTTCCTAAGGTGCCCCTCTCCTCCCTTATAAAAGGGAACCTCCTCCCTCTTCTTTTTACACAATTTTGAGCCTTCATGCTTGGCCAACCCCAGACCATTTCCCTTCTCAACTTCCGTAGAAATATTATAGAGGTTATGGTCTACTCAAAAGACAAAATCAAGTGCCTTAAGAGGAGGTTAAGAAGAGGCGGGTCAAAGAAGATGTAATATCCTTTACCGATTCTTTCCAATTTATTTATTCTTCTACTTATTCTTATTTATTTGTTCCATTATAAATTAATAACATCAGTATCACTCATATAATGATATATTATTATAAATAGGAAACAACACTATTTCATCTTATATCCATCCTACTGAAAACGAAATCACAGCACGTGCATACATACGGAATACCGTCTCCACGTCGTGGTGTAATCTGTTTTCCACCACCACCTTACTTGGATGCGTATAATTGTGTAAATAAATAACTATATATGATTATCGTAAATTTATTTTTATTCTAAAATAATATAAATACACTTAAATACAATTCCACGATCATGGAAATGATATCATCGTGTGTGCGTACGTACGGACTACCGTCACCACAAACACGATGAGATTAATTTTCAATGATTAACCATTCAAGTATGATTATAATGTATATATAATAAATAATAATAAAATATATAACATAATAATGATACTATATTTATGTACATATATGTTTCATTTACTTAATTCCATTTAATTTAATAAGGAAACGAAAACAACGTTTATGTGTACGTACGACCTACCGTCTCCATGAACGGTGTATTTCATTCCATTTATCGATCTGTCATATATATTTACATGATGAATATATATTATATATAAATAATTTTTTACATTCTGGAATTAATTAAATCAAGATATAATTAATAATATCAAGACTAACATGTCGAGACACGTATGATAAATGAAACAATTTTACCCAAAACACTGATTTAACATGGAATTTATAAAAGAATGAGTAATATAAAGTCATAAGTGAACCATATATGATATCATAATAATAAATGTGATTCTTTAATAAGTCAATGAAAATTTTTAAATCATTATACATGAGGTTCGGATACATACGAATCATATTGGACATAAGGAAAGGGATAATTATTCCAATCTCGTTCTTATCCGAGATTGTTTGTTCGTAAGTATTTATTGGGGTTATATTTTTCATCAATGTGCATAATTTGTTTTTTCATAAAGTGTTTAATATTCATCCATGTATGTTTTAAGTCATTGTTACCCCTTTTTGGCTTTTACTTTGTGTTATGGAAGGAATCTTTCTTTTGTTTACCATACAAAGAACTTTATGACATTTCTGGAAAAAGTACAAGGAGAATGTTTTTTTAAATTATAAGGCATGAAGGGATTTTTACGGTTTCATAACAAAATATTTCCATTTAGCTTCCTCTACAATATTTCACGACTATTTTCAACAAATTCCTTTTCTTTTAAAATTTCATGCCATTTTGTGGAAATAAAATGATTTTCAAGAAGAAAGGATATTTTCATAAAAAATTCATTTCAAGTGTTTTATCAAAACCATTTCCATCTAAGATGACATTATTTTATATGTGAATGTTTCAAGTATAATGTCTCTATGATTTACATGGATTCACTTCTCTTATGATGAAATGATATCCATTTTTTTATATGGATTATGTTATGATGGGACGATGTCTATGAAACCCATTTTATTCTTTGGGTTATGATGAATGATGTATGTTTATGTTGTGGCACACGTAAGAATGATTTCATTATGATATGGGTGGGACCTATATCTCCCCCCAATGCATTGGTTAACGATTTATATCTGGTCATATAGACATGGATGGAATGGTAAGTTAATCTGGTTCAGTGTTACAAGACTTGAATGAAGAGTGAACTCGATTCCGAAAGGGACTTTGTCCACTACGATGGTCTTGGCAGCAATGCCATGGCTACTATGGAAATAATATCATGTTCTTAATGGTTTTACACAATTACATGTTTTATTCCCATGATATTTTATCATGATTGATGTACCTTTATGTTATATGCCTTACGTACTTCCAATATTTATGTCATTGCTCTAGATTTTGATGTTTAGGCTTTATGTTCATGTTTTTTCATTAAATTTTTTATAGATTGTTTTATGTTCTCTATGTTTACCATTACTGGGAATTTGAGCTCAACCTTTATATGTTTTTTCCCTAGGATATAAATAATGGATTTAGTTATGAAAACAAAAGGGGAAGATCTTTATGGGATATGTCGGAGATCTTTCACCATGATTAGAAGATTATGTTCTGAGTTTCCAAAGACACTAAACTATTATAGTCCTTGAGTGTTGGTTTTTGTTATGTATTAAGTATTCCAAAAAAGTAATGTAATTTCCATGTACTTCAAGCTTTGGGTCACTACAATTTTTTAACAAAAAATTACTATTTTATGATTAATTAAAATAATTACATATAGGATAACCCTTACCTATGGCATATTAGAAGTGAAAAAATGTTAAAAATATATATTCCCCATTTAGAATTTCTTTTAGTTCACAGTTTTTATCATAATTTAAATTTTTTGGGTCACTTTAGTTCTCAAATAACGACATGAAAAGTGTTTTATTCTAGTTTATATGAGCCTTAAATTTTTAAATATATTTTTTTAATTCTATAAAACTACTAAAACATGCCAATTTCAAGGAATTATATTAAAAATAAATTAAATTCCACAACAATCACTCTTTTCTTTGATGTATTTGTTACATTAAGTATGAATTTCACGAGGAACTTCCCTAATTCTATTGGAAACCTCTATATTTTCTTGTTTAGGGTTATGTGTTAAAATTGGTAGACGTTATTCCCACTATAAATTATAATGGAAAGTTTGTTTATAAATTAGTTAAAGAAAATACCTTTTTTATTTGTTTTACGCATGTTTTTAACAATTGAACATGAAGCACATATTGTAATATAAACAAATATTTTGTTTAAAATATAGATTCAATAATATATCACCCACAAACTAATGGAATGGTAGAAGTTTAGAATAGATAAATCCAAAAATTCTATAGAAATTGTATACCCAAACATAAAATACTAGAGTTTGATGCTAGATGATGCGCTTTGGAAAAATAGAACAAATTTTAAAAACCCACTATGAATGGAATATTCTATATTACTCTATTGAAAGAATTTTTAACTACCAATAGATCACTATCAGAAATATTTTCAGGAAATAAAAACATGTAACATGAATATATTTTCTACTATAAAAGAAAGGAAATTCTTCTTATAGGATATAGAATAAATTAGAAACAATAATTATAAATGTTCTAGGTTATAAAAATAGAAATAAAATATTTTTTATGATGAAAGTATAATCACCAAATACATCAAATAGGAAGATAAATTTTTGTTATGTGACTCAAGAATAAATCTATTTTTATGTAAATTTTATTCCAAATGATCCAGAACTTACATTATTAATAATGTGTTTTCATTTTAGAGCTAAAAAAATTAAATAAAAATATAAATAAAAAACCCTAGTTAATAAAAATTTAATGAAGTTGTTCAAAGATAATTTTCAAGAATCTCATGGGGAATAGGTCCACTTCATAGAATATAAATATAGAAGAAACACAAGATTTTTTCCTTCCTCCTTATTTTTTGACTTTTCTAAACATTTTTATTCAAATTATACATATTAAATGTTGTACAATAATGATATTTCATGAAATATAAATGGGGAAGTGTAACTCCCCAGCCCCAGTTACCCTGAGTTGGTGTTTTATTACATGACATTGGCATGATACAAGGAATCATTTCCTGAAAGACCAATCAGTTTAGTATTACTAGAAACAAGATACGAACATAATTCCAACATTACTACTTAAAAAGAAATAAAACACTAATTTATTCCATTTGAAACATTCAAGACTTCTAGATTGTTCCTGTAAGTCACTCATAACTAACTTCTTCATATCCTAGGAAAATGAAAAATAAGAAAGGGGTGAGCTAAAACGCTCAGTAAGGGTAATCAATAGAGTGAAGATAACATAAACATTAGGCATGTTGAACAATTAAAAACACATGCCTTTACAAATAATAAACATGAACACTTTATGGTAGGAATGTGACCTAAGTAAATAATTTCGTAATGAAACATAGTCATGGGTATTATAATAGTAAAATAACCACATGAAGCATCAGTATTATTTTCTTAATGAGGGAATATATATTACTGGACATTCTGAAACATCTGGACAAGGCCTCGGCCAGGACATCTAAAAATTATTTAGGCCTCATCCAAAACCATATATCAAATTGGGAAAGGCCTCAGCCAATTCCTCATATAATTTTATTTTGAGACCTTCTGATTTACCTAGGAGCTATAGCGGGCTCCACCCATCATATACTAAGTCCAATACATTCCTCATATGAAAATATTGAAATATAACAGAAACATTCGTATTAAAACTAGCATACTAAATGTCAATACTTTAACAATAAACCATAAATCGTCTAAAAATAAAAAATCCATAGTCTAACATATCACAAAACCATAAATATAATACGGAATATTTTTATCATAATAAATCAACTTCAAACATGTTTAAAATCCATCAAAGGATGTTTACATAGATGAAATGAAAACTATTTGAAATAAATACCTCTTTCTATTTTGAAAAAATTTAAGAGTCACATAATTATAAAATAAAAAAATTATTTTGAAAATATTCTTATAATCTTTTCATGGATTCTTCGATGATGTATTAACAATAGAAAATAGATGCATCCGCTGTATTAGTTAAAAAACATTCTAACATTAATTTTGTGGAAAAGGTTATAAAGTACCTTGTTTGGAAAACGACGTAAAGATTCCTTTCAAAACATATAAGGTCAAATAAGGGTATAAAGGACATTAACCCATATTCTATTAAATATTAAAAAAAATTAAAATACATTTTAATGAAAACATGGATGTAGATGATAAAGAGGTCTCAGTAGATACTTATGTAAAAACAACCTCGGATAATAAAGAGATTGTAAAATTAACCATTACCTTGTATTTTTCTTTGGTTAACTGTATGTCAGCCTCTTGTATGAAAGTTAAATCATTGTTATTAAATTATACAATAACTATATATATAAATATGAAGTCATATATGATCCTCTAATATTTCTTTGTCAATAATATTTCAGTAGTATCATCATTTTGGGTGTTAACTGATTCATTTTCCTTTATATGCTTGGTTATGTAAGAAATGTTTGTTATTGATAGGATGTATTTTATTCAAATACATAATGATATTATGTTCATAAAAATTCTTTTTAGTCATCAAATGAAAATTATTCTTTAATGCTTAATATGGAGAAATGAATCTCATCGCGTTCAGGGAGACTGTAATCAGTTCATACGCACGAGCGACAATATCATTATATTGATGGAAAAATCATATTTAATTGGATGGTATATCATATATACTGAATCATTTACATGTTATATTTATTATTAGATATACTCACTATTATACCCATCCAAATAATTATGTGTTTTAATAACAAATAATGCCTTGACATGGAGACGGTAAGCCGTACGTACACACGTATGCTGACTTTGTCATTTATAGGATTTATAGAATAAAAAATATGGTTGTACCATATTTAATATAACATCACAGTATGTAGAAGGTACTGTATTTATTATTTTGGTATGGAAACAACAAATAAAGAGGAAGTGGAAGAAGAAAATAACTTGAAAGAGGTGATGAAATATTGACCTCTTCTTCGGGTTCTTCCTTTTGATTTGATCAAAAGGGATCCTTATGTTGGATTTCTGACCAATGGAAGGCCACTAAGATGAAGGTAGGAATGTTGAGAGGATATTTGGGCTTAGTTTGTTCGGTCCAAGTGGCTTTGTAGGTTTTATTTTGAGAGAAGGTGAAGTGAACTTTTATAAGATAGGGGAGGGTCACTTTAGGAAATGCTTTTAATATAATTTTATAATAAAATAATTTTCTGTTTATAATGTCTCCAAAATGATATATTTATAGTATAAGGTGTGGATGTTTTGAAAACCTCTCAAGCAATAGGTTTTAGATAGGTTTAGGTCACCATATTAACCTTATCTTTTAGATTTAACTCTAAGTTAAATAGTTTGTCATTTACTATGTCTCTTTGTATTTTTGTATTATATGGTTAATAATCTTACTATAACAAACTAAGAAAAACCCAAGTGGTTAATTAGTAATATATATGACCTTATCTATTTAATTTTTAAGAACATTAGATATTTAGGAATATTATTTCATTTAATAATTTATTATTTGTTTTAAAAACTCAATTATGTCAATTTTGACACTATTTAGTATTTTATTTTTTTAATCCATTAAAATTTAATCACTTCGAATAAAATTTATTTAACCAACCATAACATTACATATTAACCTATAAAATTATTTTAATTAATCATAAGTCTCGATTTAAATTTATTTGGACATTTATAAAATTAATTGTTTTAATATTTCATTAATAAGGTAATTACTGCATCATCATTGTGTCATAAATAAATTAAATTATTTAATGTCTAAAAATTATAAATAAAATACCATTATGTATTAAATATCTTTATATTTATAATTAATATTTATATTCTAATTTATTTTGTGGGCATCCCTATATTAAAAATAGTTTAATTATTAAACATTGAATTGAACTCTTTTAACTCTTCTTTAAATACAATAATAATAAATGTCCTTATCTAATCCAAGTGGACGAAAGGGGGTAATATTTTATTAATAAGGTTTTTTTGCCTAATTATACATATCCAATAGAATTAGGACATGTTTTAGGGTAATTATGATATCATTTTTACCCTTAATTACCCTATATACATTTAATCATGGTAAATAAAAGTCAAAAGTTTCTATTCACCAAAAATTATTTTAATCATATTCAAAGATATTTGAATTTCTAATATTAACTATGTCTCTCATATTTTTGGAATTCAAATCACGAAAGCGGTTTAATTATGTTTTATGCAAATTTGCAAATGCTCCTAGGAGGTGAGTGAAAGATGGTAAAAAGTTCAATAAAATTTTACATATCTAAACTTATTACAAAATGACTCCAATAAATTACATTGAACTTATATTGGAATTATATATCTATTTTTACACAAAATAAATTAAAATAAAATAAATAATTATTTATATAAAAGGTGTGTTTTAACCAATAACGCAGGGTTTTTCACAGTTCATCAAAAATTGAATGTTTTAAGAAAAATAACCAAAATTCACCCTAATCTAATTTCTATATTCTGAATTAAAAAATGAAGTCCATTTTGAAGAATAAAATTTATTAAATTTCAAAAAGTGTGTATGAATATTCATATTTTATAGTTTGATTGGTCGTAGTGTGTTAGAACCTAGATGTTGCATACAATGCAAGCTATTGCATTATTAAAAGGGAAACATATCGTGGAAGCTTGAGGTGTTACATTATTCCCTCCTTCAAAAATTTTCATCCTCAAAATTTTTAAAATACTACCGCAGAAAAATATTTCAGTGGTTATTCATCATAAAATCCTCTATTTCCCATGTTTCCTCTTCCATCTTATAGTTTCTCCATAGAACATTTACCAGATGAGTCATCCAGTTTCTTAGCACTTGTTCCCTGATATCAAAAATTCTGATAGGCTCTTCACAATAAGACAGATCGGGTTCCAGTTCAATTTTCTCATAGGTGAGTACATGCATTGGTTCAGGCATGTATTTTATCAATAGTGATACCTGGAACACATCATGAACTTTGGAGAGACTTAGAGGCATTTCCAAATGATAAGCCACAACTCCAATTCGTTCTAGAATTTGGAAAGGTCCGATGTACCTGGGACTCAATTTACCCTTCTTAAAGAAATTTATAACACCCTTCCATGTATATTTCATCAAGAAAACATGATCTCCTACTTGAAATTCCAAATCCTTCCTTCGGTTATTGGCATAGAACTTTTTCCGACTTTGGTATGCTTTGATGTGGGTTTGGATAATCTTTACTTTTTTCATTATTTCCTCAACAAGTTCTGGGCATATGAGTTTTCTTTAACCAATATCATCCCATCTAGTTGGTGTGAAACATCTCTTTCCATATAGCACTTCATATGGTTCCATCTGAATACTTAAATGGAATCTATTTTTATAGTGATATTCTACCATAGTTAAATATTGATCCCACATACCATGAAAGTCATTTGAGAAAGATCTAAACATGTCTTATAAGGTATCAATAATCCATTATGATTTTCCATCAGTTTGAGGGTGGTAGTCAGTGCTCAAATGAAGTTTAGTATCTAGTGCTTTCTGAAGACTTTTCTAGAATCTTGATGTAAAATGGGGATCATGATCAGAAACAATCGATAAGGGTACTCCATGAAGTCTTACAACATCAATAAAATACAGTCTTAAAAAACGTTCAAGTGGTAAATCTTCTCTTATAGTATGAAAATTTGCTGACTTGGTAAGATGATCAAAAATGACCCATATTGCATCATTCATTCTAGGAGACTTTGGTAGTCCCATGAAAAATTCCATCGTAATATCTTACCATTTACACTCAGGTATGGGAAGAGGTTTCATGACTCCTCTAGGTTGTTGTCTTCCAATATTAAGTTGTTGGAAAACCATACATATGGACACAAAATCTGCAATCTCTCTCTTCATGTTGTCCCACCAAAAATGTTCTTTCAAATATCTATCCATCTTAGTGATACCAGGGTTTATATAGAAATTAGAGCTATGAGCATCATCTAACAATTCCCTTTTTAGATCATGGATATCAGGGACACAAATTCTATTCCCAAATTACAAAATTCCATCTTCATATACAAATTCAATCAATCTCCCATCGTTCACATATTTAATTTTCTTTTTAAATTATTCATCATCAGTATGAGAACTTTTTATCTTTTCCAGTAAAGATATTTTGGAAACCATTTGAAAAATAATTGATGTTTCACCTTCTATGGTTATTTTCATATCCATCTTTGCTAGATCTAAGTATAAAGGAACCTTTTCAACTCTCATATTGTTCAAAACTCCATGATCCTCTCTACTCAAAGCATCTTATACCTTATTTTCCTTCCCCAGTTGGTAGATTATAGTGAAATCATAATCCTTGAGTAATTCAAGCCATCTCCTTTTCCTCATGATGAGTTCTTTTTGTCAAAAAATATACTTCAAACTCTTTTGATCATTATAAATATCACATTTTCACCATTGAGATAGTGTCTCCAGATTATTAGAGAAAAGATTACAGCTGCTAACTCAAGATCATGAGTATGATAGATTTTCTCATGAATTTTTTGCCATCGTGATGCATAGGAAATAACTATATCATTCTACATAATAAAACAACTAAGTCCTTTCTTTGAAGCATCACTATAAATAATAAACCCATCATTCCACGATGTTAGAGTCAAGATTTGAGCATTAACTAATATTCTCATCAGTTATTCAAAACATTCTTCACACTCTTTTCTCCAAACAAATTTATCCCCTTTACATGTGAGCTTGGTTAATGGGTTATCCAAATGGGAAAACTTCTAGACGAAATATTGATAATAACATACTAAACCAATAAAACTGTGTACCTCAGTTATACTCATCAGTGCTGGCCATTATTGGATTGCCTTAGTCTTGAAGGATCAATAGAGATTCCATCTTTAAAGACAATATGGCCAAGAAAAGAAATCTCCTAAAGCTATAATTCACAATTTCTAAACATCCCATATAATTCATTTCTTCTAAGAGTCTTTAGAATAATGAAAAAATTATTTTTATGATCTCGTAGCATTTGGAGTATACCAAGATATCATCCATAAATACCACTACAAAGTCATCAAGATATTCCTTGAAAACTCTATTCATTAGATCCATGAATATAGAGGGTGAATTAGTAAATCCAAAAGGCATTATTGTAAACTAGTAATTCATGTACCTGGTTCGAAATACTATTTTTGGACTGTCTTCCTTCTTCACACACAACTGATGATATCCATATCGAAGGTCAATCTTTGAAAAATATTGAGCTCCATGAATTTGGCAGAATAAATCATCAATGTGAGGTAGCAGATAATTTTTCTTTATTGTTATAACATTGATCTCCCTATAGTCAATGCACAACCTCATAGATCCTTCTTTCTTCTTAATAAAAAGGACAAGGTCTCTCCATGGAGAAACACTAGGGTGAATAAATCCATTATTACTCAATTACTCTAGTTGTTTCTTTATTTCCACTAATTACACAGTGGCCATTCAATAATGGGTCTTTGATATGGGCCTTTAACTAGGAATTAAATCAATGGAAAACTCAAATTCTCATTTTAGAGGATGTCGAGGTAAATCCTACGGAAACACATCAACATATTCTTGCATAATATGTATTTCTTTTATTAGAACATTATTTTCCTCACCCATAATTATTTCATTCTCCTCCTCCCCAATAATTGAATTTAGTAGAGATACTAAGGGTGGATCTAGATAAGAATCAGATGGTGACATTTATGTTCTAAAGATATGGTACTCTTTATCATCATCGAGAATTGTAACCTCCTTCTTCTTACAATAAATTTTCACATCATTGTCTGAAATACATTGAATACTGTGGATTATATCAAATTCAGTCATAATTATGATGATTATATCATCAGATAAATATCATTTATATACCATAATGGGGACGGTTTCACAAAACTTTGTTGCAATGATACTTCTCTTAGGAGTTTTGACGGATAACTCTCTTGTTAAATCAAATTGGAAACATCTAATTTTATTAGAAAACTGGAAAGATATGAAATAATGCAATGATTAAAAATAAAATAAAGCATTGGATAAACTTGAGGAATCCATTAAATTACCAGCGACCTTGTCTTTCAGAACTTCAACCTCAATATTAGTGATAGAATAAGATTGGCCTTTATCCCTTGGCCTTATCTGAGTTAAGTATCCCTGATTCTTAGGAAATTCATTTTCATAATGTCCCATCTCCCTAAAATTGTAGCATTTAACATTGGTAACTTCTTTCTTACCCTTACAGTCACTAGAAAGATTTCATTTCAGCCCACATTTGTAGCATAATCCTTTTCTTTTTAGACAGGCACTAGGTCTCTTGTTTCCACAATTATCACAGGGTGGAAATTCAACTCTTACCATCTTCCATATTTTCATATTTCGTTTCCCATAGTGTTCAGCATATCTCTTCATCTCTTGCTTTTCTTTAAACTCGTAAGACTTAGAGAATTCCTTTTCTGTCTTGATAGAACATGAGAAAAAATCTTCATATGATGAGAAGGATTGTGCAACTAATGCTCGAAGGAAAAATGGTTTTAACCTATCAAAGAAACGATCAATCTTACTTGTTGGGTTAAGTATATAATCTGCAGCATTCCTTGAAATCCTTTTAAAGTTAGCCTCGTACATTGAGATATTCTAATACTTCTTTTTCCTCAGACATAGAAATTGTCTTTCCATATCCACTTGATGGTCATGAGGAAAGTATTTTTCAAATAAATTCTCTTTAAACTCCCTCCATTCCATGTTTGATACTTATTCATCTTCCTTTGTGTTTTGAATCAATGACCGCCATTGATCTGCATCTCCCATGAGGCGATAAAATACCATGAAAACTTTTCCCATTTCTCTACTCCCCAAAGCATGAAATATTTTCTCTAAGGAACTTATCCCTTGATCCGAAACTATTGGATTTGTACTCCCATCGAATTTTGGTGGTTGTTGCCTCATGAAGAAGTTTAACATTGATCCTCTATGTTGTGGATCAAGGTGCTCGATACGGGTAAGGTTATTATTCATAACCTGAGTGAGTTGTCCCAATATGGTGATAAGCTAATCAGCACTAGTTGCATTACCAGCTCCACTATAATTATTTTTAGTAGGTGGTTAATCCCTACATGGTTGCGTGCATTGATACGATTTTCATTACTTCCACTAAGTTCCATTTCAAAACAATTGAATACAGTATATTAGTTTATGAATTGAAATACCAAATTATAAACTTGTAAAACACTTACCATAAATTGAACATTTTATGGATATAATCCATAATCATAAAAAAAATTCAAGGAGGTATATACTCATAAATCGTTCATAATGTTTTTTAAAGAAAATGTGAATTATCCAAAGCATATCTCACTGGAGTGTCGTAACCAAGAGTGCAGTAAGGCCCGTTGTCATGCACCTGTTCTCGTTCGAGTCTTTCTCAATGCTTTGTTTTTGGGTTTTACCCTCAATAACATTTGTGCCAAAGCCTCTTCTACCTACTCGTATCAAAAACAAGTACGTATTTCTTGGAAAACTCAAAAAATCTCTACAGTACCAATATTCGAGGAAGTTTTTCTATACTAATCCTCAAAGCCTATATTAGGGTAATGTTCTCTAATCTGAGTTTTTCTAAATCTAGTTTACAAGGTTAATACTAAACTTCCTAGGATACTAACTGTAATGCACTAACCCCAGTTACCCAGAGTTGATTCTTTATTACATAAAATTGGAATGATACAAGGAATCATGTCCCAAAAGACCGATCAGTTTAGTATTATTGGAAACAAGACACATACACAAGTTCAACAATACAACTTGAAAATAAATATAACAATAATTTATTCCATTAAAAACATATATTCCTCCTAGATTATGCATGAAAGTCACTCATACCTAACTTTTTCATATCCTAGGAAAATGATACATAATAAAGGGGTGATATCAAATGCTCAGAAAGCGTAAGCAATACATTGAAGGATAACATAAACATTAGGCATTGTGAATAATTAAAAACACAGGCCTTTACAAATAATAAACATGAACACTTTATGCAAGGAATATGAGATGAGTAAATAATTCCATAATAAAACATAATCATGGGTATTCGACTAGTCGAATAACCCCATGAACCATCATTATTATTTCTATAATGAGGGAATTTAAAATGTCAGAAATTTTGAAACATCATGTCAAGGCCTCGACCAAGATGTCTAAAAATGATTTTGGCCTCGGCCAAAACCATATATCAAATTAGGAAAAGCCTCATAAAATTCCTTGTCTAATTGTCTCATGGGACCAACCGATGCATCAAGGATCCATAGCAGGCTCCACCTGTCACATACTAAGTCCAATACATTCCTCATATGAAAAGGATGAACCATAACTTAAACATTCATATTAAAACTAGCATACAAAATGTTAATACTTTAATCATAAACCATGAATGGTATTAAAATAACACATCCACATTCAAACATATTACAAACCCTTCAATACAATATGTAAGATTTGTATCATAATAAATATACTTCAAAAAAGTTTAAAATTCATCAAAGGATGTTGACATAGATGAAATGTAAACTATTTGAAATAAATATATCTTTCTATTTTGAAACCATTTAAGACCCACATAATTATTAAAGAAAATGTTTAATTTGAAAATATTCTTATAATCTTGTATGGGAAGCTTCAATGATGTTACAATGGCAGAAAATAGCCGCACCTGCCGTATAAGTGAAAAAATAATCTCACCTTAATTTTATCGAAAAGGTCATAAAGTACCTTGTTTGGAAAATGACCGAAAGATTCATTTCAAAACATATATGGTAAAATAAGGGTATAAATGACTTTAACCCATATTCTAGTAAATATTAAAAATGTTTTGAAATAAATTTTTAAGAAAACATGGATGTGGATGATAAAGAGGTCCTAGTATATACTTACGTAAAAACAACCTCTGATAATAAAGAGATTGTGAAATTAAACCTTACCTTGTATATTTCCTTGGTTGAGGGTACATTAACCTAATATATAATAGTTAAATCATTTTTATTAAATTATACAAGAACTATATACATAAATATGATATTATATATGATCCTGTAATATTGCATTGTTAATAATATTTCAGTAGTATCATCGTTTCGGTTGTTAACTGATTCATTTTCCTTTATATGCTTGGTTAAGTAAGCCATGTTTGTTATGGATAGGATGTATTTGATTCATATACATAATGATATTATGTTCATAAATATTAATTATATTCATCAAATGAAAATTATTCTTGAAGGGTTATGATGGGGAAATGAATCTCATCACGTTTGTGGAGATGGTAATCCGTACGTACACATGAGCGACAATATCGTTATATTGATGGAAAATTCGTTTGTTACTGGATGTTATATAATATATAAATAATAATTAAAATTTTATATTTATTATTATATATACTCATTATTATACCCATCAAAATAATGATGTTTTTGAATAACAAACTACACCATAACGTGGAGATGGTATGTCGTACGTACGCACGTATGGTGAATTTGTCATTTATAGGATGGATAGAATAATGAATATGGTTTACCATATTTATAATAACATAAAATTAGTTTTAGGGTAATGTAAATATTATTTTGGTATTGAAACAACTAATAAAGATGAAGTGTAAGAAGAAAATAACTTGAAAGAGGTTATGAAATATTTACCTCTTGTTCAGGTTCTTCCTTTAGATTTGATCAAAAGGACTTCTTAGGTTGGATTTGTGACCAAATTAAGGCCTCTAGAATGAATAGAGGAATGTTGGGAGAATATTTAGGTAGATTTTGGCTAGGAAAAATGGCTTTGGAGGTGTGATTTTGAGAGACAGGGAAGTTCCCTTTTATAAGAGAGGTGAGGGTCACTTTAGGAAAAGCATGAAATATTATTTTATAATAAAATAATTTTTGGTTTCTAATGGATAAAAATTGATTTATTTAGAGGATAAAGTGGTTATGGGTTGAAAACCTCTCAAACAATAGGTTTTAAATAGGTTTTGGTCACCATATCATCCTTATCTTTTAGATTTAACTCTTAGTTAAATAGTTTGTCATTTACCATGTCTGTTTGTATTTTTATATTATATGGTTAATAAACTTACTATAAAAATCCAAGAAAACTACAATTGGTTCATTATTAAAATATATAACCTTATATAAGTCCTTTTAAATGATTTTATATTTTTTATAATATTATATCAATTAATAAAATATTAATTGTTTTAAAAACTCAATTATGTCAATTTTGACTCTCTTTAAAGTTTGATTTTTTAAAAGAAATTAAAACAATATCAATTTGAAAAAAATTTATTTAAACAACCCTAAAATGTCATATAAACCTATAAAATTGGTGGAATTCACCATAAGTCTCAATTTACATTTATTTGGATATTGATAATATAAATTATTTTAATATATCATTAATAGGGTAATCAATGTATCATCATTGTGTCATAGATAACATAAATTATTTAAAATCTATAAATTATAAATAAAATACCATTATGTAGGAAATATTTTTATATTTCTAATTAATATTTATAATTGAATTTTTATTATTTGTAACCCTATATTAAAAATGGTTTAATTATTAAACATTGAATTGAACACTTTTAACTCTTCTTTAAATAAAATAATAATAATTGTCCTAAACTAATCCAGGTGGACCAAAGGGGGTCATATTTTATTCCTAAGGTTTTTTTGGTCGAATTGTACATATCCAATAGAATTAGGACATGTGTTAGGGTAATTATGATATCATTTTGACCCTCAATTACCATATTTACTTTTAATCACGGTAAATAAAAGTCAAAATTTACTATTCACCAAAACTTATTTTCATCTTATTGAACCACATTTTAATTACTGATATTAACTGTGTGTCTCTTATTTTTGAAATTCAACTTGTAGAAGCAGTAAAATTAAATTTTATGCAAATTTGCAAATGCTCCTTGGAGGTGGGTAAAAGACGGTAAAAAGTTCAATAAACTTTATATATATATAAACTTATTATAAAATGACTCCATTGAATTAAATTAAACATATATAGGTATTATTTATATATTTTGACCTAAAATAAATTTAAATAAAATAAATAATTATTAAAATAAAAAAATTCTGTTTTAACCAATAACGCATTGTTTTTCACTATTCATCTAAAATTGAAAGTTTTTAGAAAAATACCAAAAGTTAACTCTAAGCTAATTTCTATATTAAAAATTCAAAAATGAAGTCCATTTTGAAAAATAAAATTTATAAATTTTCAAAAAGTGGGTATTACTATTCATAACGGCTAGTTTGATTGGTCACGGTGTGTTAGAACCTAGAAGTAACGTACAATGCAAGCTATTACATTATTCAAAGGGAAACATACTATGGAAGCTTGGGGTGTTACTGGAAGAAACTTATTTTTTTCAATTTACACTTTTTCTATTTTCTTTTAATTTAAAATCCTTTTTCTTTTTTTAAATCTATTTTCCTAATGTTCTTTCATTTTTGGGTGTATTAATTACTTTTTAGTGTATTTTTAAAAAGGTTTTAAGATAAAATTTAAAACCCCTCAAATTTTGGAAACCTAAAATAATGAGTTAACTAATTTTCCCACAGAACTAAATGTAAATGAATTTTGAAATAACTGTGTTCCTAATTCAAAATTTTTGGAATCTAAGTAAAATTCCACTACAATTTTGAATCTTATGTATCACAAAATTATATAAATTCTATATTAACCTAACTATGAGGCCTCTGACCCATTTCTACATCTTATTTAAATTTATTTTCATTCTTAATAGATTAGAATTAATTCTTTATTAACAATAATTATCTTTACTTATTTTATAACTTTTATGATTTATGCATTATTTTTTAAAATGATTGACTGAATTATTTATTCATTTAAAAGACTCTTTACCACAAAATTTTTTTATGTTATCCAACATATACATTTTATCCTTTTTATCTCTTTAGAATCCATGAAAATCCTTATAGTTAACCATATTAGAATGTATTTTTTTCAATCCACCCTTCTCTATGAAGTAACATTTCATGATTTAGTTGATGTCAATTATCAGGGACACATTTTACGGTTGGAAACATAATTTTGAGCTAATGTGCAAGGAAACTGAGAAGGTGAAGAAGTTGTTTTGCAGGTGAAAAAATTATTCTATTGGATTTGTGTGAGAAGATTTTTGGAAACTCAAAATTGAAAAAAAATTATACATATTGAGTAAAAAAAATAAAATAAAAATTATTTTTTTGGGAAATTTGAACAGAATTATCATTCATTAAAGTTAAAGGATGGGAAGTTCACCCCATATTCTAGAGATCAAATATTCCTCCCTTACCTTCATTATCTAAATATTATCATGAAATTACGATTTGAATAAAAACTACATAATACTATTATAAAGTGAGAGAAGAGTGAATAAAATCATATTGATTGTGAAATATTGAAGGTGTGGACTACCCCTTTATATTTTCATGATACTGGATATACTTTTTCTATGTGGTAATGAGGATAGACCACACTTGAATGAAAAATAACTATATAATCTTCTCTATTTAATTTAGTATTTTTGTGTGTTTTTCTTTTCTTTCAAATCAGGATTCATATTTTTTCCATTATGTTTTCCTGCTCTTTTTTTCTATTTATAGTATTTTTCATTAATGTTTTGTTTATTTTAAAGAACTATAAATTAAAATTTAACTCCCTTTAATTTTTTGAAACAAAATCCAATGATTTAATTGGTTTTCTCATGGAATTAAAATTAAATGAATGCTAAAAAAACTATCTTTCAGATTCAAAACTTTGAAAATCTCATCAAATGACCAAAACAATTATGAATACCATGTATCAAAAACCTCTATTAATATATAATTCATGTATCTTTGAGGCCTTTGAAACTTTTTTATATTTTATATAGATTCATCTCTATTCTTTAGTGAACCAAAACAATTCTCTCTTAAGAAAATTTTGATATACTTCTTTTAAACCCTTGGAGTTATATAAAACAACAAAAATGTATTTGATGGTCAGTGTAAAACTTAATTTAATAATTTAATTACATGGATAAAATATATCAATATGATATAAATATTTCCTTTCCTCGAATAAACATGTGACATTTCATGATTTTGGTCACAAATGAGCTTGAACTTCAACATTGATTCCCATGTATAGTGTTAAATGAGATGGGTCTCCACTCCTTTTTGAAATGATGCGGGAGGTAGAAAATCTAGTCTCAAATTGTAATTTTAGGATAAAAATTTGGCATTTAAAATATTAATAGGTAAATATATAGAGTTTTTAGAAACCATTATTAGAAAATAGATTAACATATTTTGTTTACAAAAGACTGAATGGTTGGTATAAAAGGTAAAAAGAATTACATATCTCTAGTTTTAAACATTAGTACTTGGGTAAAATTACAACAAAAAATGTTGTGGATTTTATAGTTGATAAGACATTATGAGATAAAGTGGTATACATTATAAAATTAGGGGATAGAATCATAGTTTTTATGATATTTATATGAAATGATACTTAAAACTTCATTGTGTTATGTGTATCAAGTATGTTTACATGTATAAAAAAATATTTTTTTGGGTTAATTAAGAGAATTTGATTCTTAGGTTGTGGAAACATGATAATATTTTCATCATTAGTAACCAAAATGGGCATGTAAGAAAGAATTATAGTGATCAAAAAGATTTCCATGGATTATTTTTTTTGGGTTTAGTAAATGATGAAGGATTGGATTTTGATGATCCTTTGGGATGTTCTTGTAACATGATTTTAGTTGTTTGTGAACATATATTATTGTTAATGATTTTTTATCTTTGGTAAGAAAGAGTTTCTAAAGTTCTCAAGAAATTTATTATGAATTAATAAATATGGATAATTAATTTTACTTGAATATATTAAGAAACATTCCTAAAGTTAGATAATTTTGTGTCAATATTCATGTTCCTAACATCATGAACATACTCGTGATCCCAAATGAGTTTCTATTAAGAGTAAAAACGTGGAACTATATAATATTTTCTAATGGAGGACAATAAGAAGGCCATATAATTTATTTGGTATGATTCTGTACAAAGTGAAATATGTACAAAGGGAGGAATTATAAAGTGCGATAATTTGAACCTCATGTAAAAGTAAAAAAAATTCAAGTTGGAGTTACCAAATAGAATGTGTTTTAAAAGTTAAAGCTACAATAATGATCAAAAAACATATATAAATTTCAACTGATTGAGTATAATAGACAGAGAAATATGAATTTTCTAAATAGATAGTTTGAATGAAGATTAGGGTGTGGAGTTTATGTTAAAATTTGTCCAAAGTTTGATGTTATGAATCTAAGGATGATATTGTTGGATGAAGTGGACTGGTTAGTGTATTATTCTGAGCATATTGAGTTAAATGTATATTGTTCCATTAGATTGTCTTCTATGAAGTCTTACTTATTTGGAGAGTAGTAAGTACTTATTTTTGAGATAGATGGTGACCAATTAAGAAACACGTAAAATTTTATTAAATTCAAGTTGATATATCAAAGTTACATCAGATGGATAAACCTATAAAGTTGAACTATATTGAGTTTTATAAATCATGTATTAAGTTTTACCTAAGGTAGGGTAACCAGATGAATACATAACTATTCATCATTCAGTGATCATTCATCAATTAGAGGTTTCTTATGAAGAGAATTAGATTGAGAGTCTGGGTTTATTAAATTGAGTCAGTCGATTGAAGATGGTTGAATAGAGGGGAGTCAATTAGAGGGGATCGTTGATTAGAAAAATATCTTGTTCAATAGATAGAGGAACTATTCATCAAATTGATTTTTACTTATGGAAGTTATTGTAAAAACATTCACTTAATTATGTTTTAAAGAGATTTATAAATCATTATAAATTCCCTAACAATAACAACATTGAAGTAATTATTTCTATGTATTTTTGTCATTACAATGTCAAATATGTTTTAAGAAGTTCCTAAAAATTGATTTTAAGAGTTTTCAAAACAGGTTTCATACACTGAGTTTGTAAGAATCTTTAAGAAAGTTCTAGAATTTTTGAGAACTGACCCAATGATGTTGTGTTGGGTTGGAGATTTCAAATTATGAATTTGGGTTGAGTTGTAAAATATTTTGATTTTCCAGGTCATTCACATAGGTTTGTGCCTATAAAAATATGTTTAAATATTGTATGGGTGAGAGAAATATGTTTCTCAATTATGTGATAGATATAAGGTTTTAAAGGCTTCTAAGTAGTGTGAGTTTCTAACCAATGTTTCTTTTTGTTTATGAAGAGTTATCAGACATATATTTTTCTCAGTGGAATCAATCATATGTTTTCCAATCAGAGGTATAGTAGTCACAGTTACCATAAAAATGTACTAATATGAATCATTAGACATGGGAATCAGTTAGAGGTATCAGTCAGATTATGAGGTGCAATGCTTTTACATTGATAAGAGGTATAGGGTTTGGAGGCTCACCAGATGGAATCATACTATATGAAGTCAAATGGCACTGACTGGAGAGATATTGGTTGGAGTACATTGGATGGATAATTTTTGGGGGAACATTTATTGAGTTATTAATAAAAAATTATCATGTTTTTTCTTAGTTTCATAATAATAATTGTTAACTGATGGAAGTCAGTAAAATTTTCCATCAAAATATAGAAGGAGTCTAACAGGATTTGGCACAAATTTTATTCACTTCATATTATAGTTAATTATACAGATTTATGGGAGTCACTATAGAAAGTATATAGTCTCCCACACTGAGGGTGAACCTTGTGAATATTGTTGTTCTATACTTTACTATCATTTATTAAAAAGTGTGATTTCATTTTATAATTTTAAAATAATATAAAAATATAATAAGTTATATGGGTTAATATCGTGAGAGACTAAATAATAAAATATCACCATTGATTACCCCCCCCCCCCTTATTGGTTCTCACACTCCATATAATTTTAATTAGAATCAAAGTATCTAGGTTCCATCTGTATGATCCTTAATTTTCATATCATGGAAAATCTCATATCAGTTGAAAGAAAAGGTATTACTACCTTTTATGAGAAAAATTATCAATGATGGAAGATTGAATGATACCCTATATTTTTTTTCTTGGCCAATATATAACTGATGTAACTAAAATTTGGTTTACACCCATTGGAAAAGATTCTATTATGATATTTCCTAAAAAATAAATCTTGTGGTTGATGGGAAATATTGAAATTTAATTCTTCTGTAATTATCATAAGTTTTTTATATGAAGGTGATAAAGTCTCAATATATCTAAAGAAACTTAAGGAAAACATGAAATTATATTTGAATGAAATATCAAAGTGATGAAATAAAAACTAAATAATTAGAGATTAAATATTGAAGTTATAAGAGTGGTTAATGATGAAAATATTTATGAGTAATTCACTAGATTTAAGAAAATTGTTAGCAATATCTAATGATTTAGGTATGTCTTAAATGATTATAACATTTTTAAGGAACTCATGAGAATCTTTATATACATTTTTGAAGCTAAAATATCTACTATAAAAGATAAATATGATTTATCTCTTTATTAATTTCATAAATTTCTTATTCTATATGAGATGAGAAAGGATGTAACATTAAAAAATAAGGCTAATAATTTACTTTATTTTCAAGATTTAAATAAGAATTATTTTGATGAACCAAGGAATGAGTTAGTAGAAATCATTGAATTTGATGATAAGGATGTTTATTCTGAAAAAAATGATAGAATCATGTCTCTTATCTCTAAAAACTAATGAAAAGGTAAAGGTAAGTAAAAATAAGAGATCCCGTTTAAATTTTTTGAGTGTGGATGAATTAGACATTTTTCTACGAATATTAAAATGAGGAAATTTTGAGAATTTTATGAGGATTCTGAATAAAAACCACTGTGAATTAAGTAGATAAAAACTTATAAGGAAGATATGAAATCCAATAAATGTGAGAAAACATTCACTAGAAGTAATATAAGAAGTATGTAAATTTAGAAAATTGATTATGACTTAACTAAAAACCATTATTTTGAAGATGAATATGTGGAGAATATAATTATGTTATTTTTTAATATTTATGAAATGGAAGATACATCAAATAGTAATGAAGAAGAAGGTGACGAAACCTTTATAAAATATTATCTAATATAAAAATTGATAGGATGTATTAATTAAAACAAAAAAAATAAATAAATAGATAAAAATGTTGAAGAAATAATGGGATAATGACAATTGAGGAAAGGAATATTTCCATAAAAATGAATATGTGTACATTAGCAAGATTAATAAGTAAAGTTAAATTTTACATAATATTGAATAATGGTGTAAGATCTGGGTAAGAAAATTTATTCTAAGAAAGATGAGAATTTTAAATCCCAATCTAGACTTCTTGGGGATGAAAGTACCTTAAAAAAGATGAGTGATAATTTCAAAAAACTTGTAGAAGTAAATGATAAAACATCATAACATTTTTAATGATCTCATCCCATGAATCAAGTGAAATATACATCCACTAAACATAAAATTCCATATGATTATACAAACCATTCAGGTACTAAAAAAATTTAAGTAAATCTTGGGTTGAGAAAGGATGTGAGAACATCAAATCCATAGAAGTTTCAAATAAAAGTAAAGAAAATGAATATGTATTTCCACAGAAATAAATTAATAGATGTTTTTTGAACCTCCAAAAACTTATTATAGGTAAACATAATTTTTATATATACGATCAATGTTTATTTGATATTATTAGTGTTTTGGTATATATAGACTCAGATATTATAATTTTTGGAAAAACATGTCTCTCCATGATAATATGCTTGAAATAATGGGGAGAAATGGTGGAATAAAAGTGAGTAACTTTCTTAAGTTGTAGGATAGAATAAAATATTATTTTTTATATTAGAACGTTTCTAAAGAAAACCCAAATTTATTAACTATAGGATTTTTATAGAAGGTTTGACCAACATGGTCATTATGCTGAAGAATGCATAAAAATATATTCATGTTAATTTTCTTATACTTTGAAGTAAAAGGAATTTAGAAATTATAAAATTAAGGAATGATATTTTTTTAGTGAGAATAATTTAAAATCTAGTAAAGAGAAAAAACCTTGGATTCTTGATAGTGGTTGTTCCTCACATATTTCAAATTATATAATGATCTTGAATGATATATAAAAAAGTGAATATAAATCCTAGATAGTTTTTGAAATATTTTTATCATATAAATTTATTATATTTTATATTTTTCATTAGAAATAATAATTATTTTATAATTCATTACATTTAAAACTGATTTTATATTGAATTTCATGTAACATGAGTGTAACATGTGATCTGCATTACATCAATTTTAAACAAAATGTAAGATACTATTTAAATATTATTATTTGATGTGATATTTTTCACCTAGCCATTAGAATGGAGATTATAAATAGGATTAACTAAATTATGAAAATAAATGGCCTAAACATGTTTATAAAATTAATTCTTTTCTGAACAATTAATTAGAATTGAAAATAAAATATATATTTTTCTTAAAAACATTTTTATTCAAACATATATATTTTACCTCAATAAAATGAACAATTATCTTTGGGGAAATTATTTTAATAAAATTTAAATATTATATCTTCAATATAAATTGTAACATTTATCTTACTTGTTTTCTATGGAAGAGATTACAATAAGTCCAATTTTATGCTAAAATTGAATTTTTGAAAAGAATTTTTTATTCCTTTTCCGGAACATACATTAAAACTAATTCATTAAAATTTTAGAAAATTTATTTGAAAAAAAATCAATTTTTAATTAATTATTTCCAAATTATCTTCAGGTAATGTTTAGAAAATGTTATTAAAAGATTAACTTTTTTGATGAATAGTGAAAAGTAGTTAATTTTAATTAAAAGTTGTCTTCTCATTTAAATTATTTATAAAGTTAAATTAAATTTTAAATTGTTTTTAAATTAAAATTAATTCAATAATATATCTAATATTTCAATTTAGATCATTTTAATAATTTTTATATTGAATTTTATGATAAAATCATGTAACTTATGAACATTTTCTCTTTGAAAACCCACCTTCTCGTCACATCTACGGGATTAATTTTAAATTATATTTTACCTCTTATCTGAATTTAAATTTTAAAAATGGATACTATATTTTAAATAATAATAATTAATATTTTCATGTAATTTCTACTTAATTTTTTACCAAAAAATATAGTGAAAACTGTAAAACAATTACTACAATTAAGGTAAAAATGGGTATACAAAGTGGTTAAACAAAAATGACATGGGATAAAATGACCCACAAATTTTTATAAAATATAATTTATATCCACATTTATACCCTATAATGTATAAATATCTATAATAATCTATATTTTTCTATTTTTATGTTAAAAACATTGGTACACCATTTTATTTTTAAAAATTACAAGTGTATCACTCACGTCACTTATAAAAGGCCACGCCATATTCTAGAATTTTTCCACATTAAAACCTTTTACTTTTGGCCAATAAAGAACCAAATCACATAAAAAAGTACCTCATATCATCTTGGAATCCATGGTTTATTAGTAAATCTGTCCTAGGAAAGATTTTGTTGAAAACATAAAGGCGCTTACTTGAAGAAGAGCTAACATTCTTTAACGAGTGTTTTTATTATATTTATTCCCCCAAGTCCTTAAATTATTATTAAAAAATGATGTTATAAAAAATTTAATATCTTAAATAAACATTTTTTTTTATTTTAACTTAACATCTTAAAACCATCCCCGCTTCTATCAAATGGTTTACAAAATTATCATTCGTATGTATGACAGACTTCCACCTCGCGAATTGATTTATTTTGTTTTTTAAAACACAACCTCTCATTGTTGGGTATGATGAGGTATATAAATTATATATATGATATATATAACAAAACAATACATATGTAGTCATTATATCATATTAAATATTTGTACATTCCATTTAATAGGGTATACGATAATGTCACTAATGCATACAGAGGGCTACCAACTCGTAAAGTGATGTGATTTGTTTTTCACTAACACTTTATGTGGAAAATTATAAGGATAATTTTAATGAGTATATGTGATATAAATGAAATCATTATGATACTCATGAAATATTTATCATTACTAACAAATAATATAACATTTCCAATCATTCATTTTCACGCATTGAATGATAATAACATTGTTCATGTATGTGTGGACAACTGCCTTCAAGAAGCGATGTGACCCTATTTTTTATGAACCAAAACAAGCATAATATGTATAAGTATATTTAAATTAATAATACATTATTAATTATATTATGAAAATTCTGGTAATATAAAATACTTCTTACCTATTTTTCATAATGATTTTTGAAAAATGGAAATGTTACTCACGTGTATGTACGACATACTATATTCATGATCATAATGTACTTAATTGTTCAAAACCATATTTAATTACATGTCCTAAAATAATAATTTATGTATAAATATGATAATTATTTCATTATTATTATCATGTAAGTTAGGTAATTAAGATCAAATTAAGAGGACTGAAAATAAAAAATCTAAACATATACAAAAAACTAAGAGATGGTTACCTGAAAAATGGTTTCAATAAGAAATTGCTAATAAACAAGTAATAAATTGTCATAATTAAATAATATATGGTATAATATATATATTTATGGTTCTAAGATATATTTATAATAAACTTATATTTGTTATACATGATCATTGAATGTATAAAAAGCATGTCAAGACTTAAGGTAATGGATTTCTATTCTCTCTTATTTATGGGGGAAATATAAAAATTCATCGCTTGCTTCTTTTATATGGTGTATATAAATAACATTTTACATTATATATAATGAATGCAGATCCATTTCATGATATTAAAATTATTATTTTATATTATTATTTATTTTATATTACAATTCAATATATTTCTAAAGTGGTAAGGGATTTATGTCTCACCTTTTACTTTTATGAGACACATGTCATATTCACCACCTATTTATTTCATGGGGTGTATATACTTCCCATGAAATTATTTTATGATTATTATCCTAAAAATTATTGGGATTACATATCATTTTTGTGATCTCTCTTTCATGTGGATTATGTTTCAAATGATTGCCAAAGTGGTAATTGATTTATTTTATAATCTCATAATTTATCAAGATTGTTTGTGATTAAGTATCCTATATATAAATGTTATGATATTCATCTAAATAATTCTCAACAAATTTATTGTCCTATATTTATTTCTTTAGAATATATTTTTTTCCATCATTTTCCACACATTATGTACTCAAATGTTTAAAATGGTTTTTTTAATAAAAATCATCATTATTTATCACATTAGTAGAAAACTCATATTTCATCCAAAATAATGTCTTCAAAAAATGTTTTTAACACTATTCGGATGATTTATTAAATATTATTTTACCCATGTTTTAATTTTTAATAAATATTGAGAGGAACCTTTATGTCATTTTACAAACAAATTATTTTTTGGCTTTTACCAAAGATGTAAATAGAATCTGTGTTTTAATATGTACTACAAGAATATAATTTCCTATCATCATGAATTTTTTTTTTGAAGATTAATTTATAATTTTTCATGCTTATTTTCAAAGAAAATTGTTTTCATAGAAAATTGTTTGCAATTTTTAATTTTATTTTTTGTTTTAGAAAGTTGTTTTCAATGTAAATTTATCATCCATAAGAAATATTCCAAGTGATATTTGAAAATAATTTTCCCTATAAGATGATGTAATTTAATGTACCTTATTATTTTATGGGAGATAAACTAAAGATACCATTATTATTCTTTCTCTTACTGTTTTATCATGAAAAGTTTTTTATAAAACCTATCTCTCTTTCACCAGTAATACCATGATAAAATTATTACCAAACCACTTTTTTCCATGGGTTATTTTGTGATAAAATAATGAAATGATTATGAAACCTTTACCTTTTACATAGGTTATGATATGATGAAATGTTTGTGAAACCTATTTCATTTTAGGGTCTATGATAGTATGTACGTTTTAAGATATTTTGGCACACATACATATGATTTTCGTTATGTAACTGGTGGGGTATATATCTTCCTTCAATGTATTGGGAAAAGATAGATAAATACAGAGTAAATAAGTAATGATTGAACCTAATTACATGTTCAAAGTGTTACCTAAGAACCTGATTAATTGTAAAAAATGTTATACATGAAGCTTATTACATGTTTAAAGTGTTACTATTTGGTATAACTTTCATTTCAATAATGTTTATCATGGAACTGTTTGAATGTTCATAAGATTATATGAGGGTAGATTTTATATACCTATCTTAATGAGTGGCCTCTATATATTTATACATGTTCACAATATTATAAGTATATGTGTATTCCATAAATCTATGTATTATGATAATGTTATTCTTTCATGTCTCATGTTCTTTAATCCCATTGTGATTCATGTCTTATAAACTTTTTATCCTTATTATATGACTCAATATTATGATCTTTGATAACACGGGTTTGGTTTTCAAATATTATGCTCATGTTTTCATATCCTTATGTTCATTTTATGCATAAGTATCTCTCTTTTTACCCTTTTTGGTGATCTTAGGTGACCCTTTCTTATGCTTCCTCCCCCAGGTTATGATGAAAGTTTTTAAGTAGGGTGTGTTTGTAAAGAGTAATAATGGGGAAGATATTTATGAGAGATGTTAAATATCTTTCAAAAAATTAGAATATTTAGTGCATTGTATCTAAAAAACAATTACATTCATTAGGTGTGTGTTTTAGTAATGTATTGAATATTTATAAAAAAAATTGTAATATATATGTATGAGAAGCATGGATTTCTATAGTTGGTATCAGTGGAATGGTTTAGTTAGCCTTTAGAAACTATGATGATAAAAATTTTATGAGATCCATAGGGAAATTTCTGAGAATATTTCTAGGAATGTCTATAAGGATAAGTATAAGTATGATTCAAAGTATAGTAAAATGTATTGGTATTTTCGTAAATGATAGATCAATTGGTTTCCAAGAAATTACATATATATTTATATACAAAAAATCGACATGGATCTTAAATAGAGGTATCTAAAGGTAATAAATCTGCAAAGGAAACATTGATTGGGACTTGATTTTCACCTCGTGCATGACAACATTCCTTTCTGCACATCTAGTTTCAATAACATGGGGGATATGCATTGAAAATTCAAAAAATATTTACAAATCGTTGTGAAGGATTTAAATAGATGACATATATGAGTTACCTAAGACCAACTTGAGTTTTTATATATTAAAAATAAGTTTTTATGATCTAGACATCCTATAAGTTATTTTTCATGATTATTTTTTTTTCTACTATGATTATTTTTTCTCATACTATGATTTTTGGTTTTAGTAAATAGTTGGAACCCGAAGGAATAATGTTAAAATTGAATCTAATGGAAAATTTGGTTACTTTGAGTAACCAAATTAGATAACGACTGAAGAGAAAGATATTATGATTATGCCTAATTATCTATCATGGTTTATGATTTATAATGTGAACTTCCTGGATATTCATAACACATCGAATAAGATGAAGATGGAATTTTATGAATGTTCAAGTGGTAATGAATATAAGAAAAATATTTGGCTTCCTACATGTCAATATAGTGGGAGGAACATATTGGAGTAATATTTAAAATAGATTGGTTAATGTTATTTGTTTAGAAAATAAAGTCAGAGTGTGACAAATGTTTGAGGAGTTCAATTTATAATGTTTGGTAAACATGGGAATTATCCAACTCAATGCCCAAACCCAATAAATAACATCTAGACCAAGGAAGGACCTATTCCATGACATTGATTGAAGTATAATTATTGAAGTATTTATATATTTGGATTCAATAACTATGTTGTATAACTAGGTCAAAGTATTACAAAATCATTTTGAGATTTTATGTGTTGGGATTTTATCAACATTAAGGATGTTTTGATAGACACTTAATGTAATACAGCCCTATGGTTTTGAGGAGGAATTATGTTTTATGGAAATATGATTTATGTTATTCATAACCATTAGGGACTATCTTATATTTTATGATAATGTAATCATGGATTATGTTAATTTTGAAATGTTTTTATTAATATACTTTTAGAAATAGGATAATCCACAAGCCATGTCATAACCTATTGTATCTGGAAAGGCTATAGGGATTGAACCCACAACCGAAGGGTACCATGATAATAGTGTCTACCACTAGCCTACATGAAATCTTAGTTCTATTGGGAAAAATTAAGACATATATTTTTTAGAATGTATCTCAATACGTAGTTTTTTAGAAAGTAAAGGATGGGAGATAAAGCTTTAAAAAGAAGTTACAACCATTATCCACCCTACAAATAAAATGAAAATACATCATTATTGATCTCTTTTTTAAACACTTCCCAAAATACCAAAAGTAATAATACTACTTGAATTATATTCGATCTCTTTATGAAGTCAACACAATTTATCTCTATCATAGAAGATTAATTTTTTTGGATAATACTTAATGGATATGCATTATTGAAGTGTTAAAAATTTCATAGAGTACAACATCCTATTGTATATGGTCAAGATATGAGGATTAATTTATTTTTTGGTGAATTATTTAACAATCACTTGATGTAGAGTTGAGTTTTAGCACTGTGTATTATCCTAGGATAGATGGTCCATCTAAGAGAACAATTTAAACACTAGAGTATATGCTTATATATTTTTCTCTAGATATAAATGGGGGTTGGAATCAATTATTTCCTCAAATTGAGTTTTATTACAATAATATATTTCACCTGATCATTGATATGTCTCCTTATAAATCCCATTATGAAAAGAAGTTTATAACTACAATGTACTAGAATAATGTTTCAGAAAGAAAGCTATTAGGACATGATCTAGCTAATGAAATTGAAGAGTAGGTCATATCCATTTAGAAACACATACAATAAAATATATCAAAAAAATTGTCTAGATATTAATCAACATCATATAAAATTTTTATTTAGTGATAGTTTTATACTATGAATTCCTCTATGGGAGAAAGTAGAGAAACTAAGCCCTGGGTATATCAGTCATTTTGAAATTATTGATTGTATTGGGACAATAGATTAACACTTAGAGTTGACACCAAAACACTCTCAGGTTCAAAATTTGATACATGTATCACTCATAAGAAATTATATACCTAATCCATCACTTGTACTGAACTCATGTTTTATACCACTTGAGCCTTATCTTTCTTATAAGGAATAATTAGTTTAGATTCTTGATTGAACAGGGAAAGTGATATTAAATAAGAACACCCACATAGTCAATGTTTTATGGAAAAAAAATTGATTATGGAAGGTATTTTTAACCTAAGGATGTAATGATGTAGAAGTATCCTCTCTTATTGGTACCAAAGTGACAAATTTTGAGGGTGAATTTATTTTTAAGGGGGTAGAATATAACACCCCAAGATTTTGTGAAATGTTTTCTTTAAAATATAATTAATCATAAATTACCTTGAAAATTTGATTTTATATTTCATTACATGAAACACTAATTTCAACTTGTGATAAACACAGCACGAAATATAAACAAAATGTAACATACTATAAAAGTTTTGTTTTTTAATATAATAGTTATAAACTAGTTGTTGGAAAGGTGGGTATGAATATGATAAAATAAATTATAAAAATATATGTTCCAAACATTTATATAAAATTAATTATTCGGTGAATAATGAATTATAAACTATGTTAAAAACAATTTTGAAATAAAGGAAATATTTTTCTAGAAAACAGTTTTATGTGCACAAATGTGTTTTACCTTCATAAATTAAAAACCCCACTTTAGGAAAATTATTTTTCAAGTAAATTTATATGTTATATAATAAATAAATTATTTTAAATTCATATGTTGTTTTTTCTAGAAAATATATTAGAATAGAACAAATTTTATTCATAAGAACTTTGTTTTTATAAAAAGCAATTTTGTCACCTTTTATCGCCTTTTGTACGCTAAATCTAAAACAGATTTTTGAAATTTTTAGAAAACTTATTTTAAAAAAATGTCATTTTTGAAATCACCATTTAAAAATTATGTTAAAATGAATTTTTGATAATTTTCTTAAAAGATTATTTTTTTGATGAATAGTGAAAATGTTGAATTTTAATTGAAACTGGATTTTCATTTCAATTATTTATACAGTTAAAATATATTTTAAATTGGTTTTAAATTAAAATTATTTAAATAATATATCTGTTAATCCAATTTAAGTCATTTTAATTATTTTAATATTAACTTTTTATATAAAACCCTTTTAAACTTTCGAACATTTTCTCTTTGAAACCCCACTTTCTCATTGCGTCTTTGGGATTAATTTTAAATTAAATTTTGGAAATGTTTTTAATTAAATTTGGAAAAAATGGTTCCACATTTAGAATCATGATAATTTATATTATATAATAATTTATACTTAATTTTTTTTGAAAATTTAATAGTGAAATATTAGAAATTATTTACTGTGGTTAAGATAAAAATGGGTTTACTGGAGGTTAAATCAAAACAATATGGGATAAAATGACCTAAATTTTTCATAAAATATATTATATAGATATATATATACTATAGTGTATAATTATATATAATAATACATATTTTACCCTTTTATAATGTGAAAATTGTGGGTACACTTTTTCCTTTTCAAAAATTATATGTTTGTCACGCGCCTCACTTATAAAGGGAAACCCCATCTCCTCTCATGTTCACACCATAAAACCATTTTGTTTCTACCAATACATGACTAAATAAATTCCCAAATTCTATAATATAATCCTATAATCCTTATGTTTTATAAAAATCTAACTTATTAAGGATTTTGGGGAAAACCAATGGAGGTTACCAAAAAAAGAGGCAACATTATTCAACGCGCTTTTTTATTTAATTTATTCATCCACCTCCTTAAATTGTTATTAAACCCTGATGATACTATAAAAAAATTATTTCATTTATAATAAATTGTTAATATGTTAATTAAATGACCTAAAATCATCCAAAATTCCATTATGTGGGTTACGAAATTATCATTTGTTTGTATGGCAGACTACAACCTCACGAACTGATGTCGTTCATTTTTCCATTACCAACTCTCATGATTGGGTATGATGATGGATATAAATTATAAATATATATGATATTTAAAAAATAATTATAGATATTTATTAATTATATTATATACACCTTTTTAATTTGTATTCCTTTGGGGATATGATAACATCGCCCCTATATGTAGTGGATTACCAACTCACAAATCAATGTGGTTCATTTTTCCCTAGCACTTTATATGGAAGATAATAAGGATAAATTTAATTAATATATATGACATAAATAAAATAATTATTATATTAATCAAATATTTATCATTATTAAAATATAATATAACATTTTATTTCTTACCCTTTCATTCCCTAAAAGATAATAATATCATTTGTGTATATGTTGAAAACCACCTTCAATAAGTGATGCGACTCTCTCATTTCATCACCAAACCACATGGATGATATGTATAAATATATTTAATGGAATAATATTTTATATATGATATTAATATAATTGTTTTAATATAAAATATTACTTACCTATTTTCCATAATGGTCATTGAAAAATTGAAATGTTACTCAGGTGTACATAAGATCTGCCATCTCCATCATTGTAACTTACATCATTTCCCAAAATCATCATTCATGATTGGTATTAAAAGAATAATTGATGTATATATATATATAATTATATCATTATTATTATTCTATATATTATTTAATGATGATAAAATTCAGAGGATCAAGAATTAAAAATCAAAACATATGTGAAAAACCATGCGGTTATTACTTGAAATGTGATTTTAACAATGAATTTGAAATAAATTAGTAATAAATGATCATAAGTAAATCATGTATGAATATATATATATATATATATAAGTATGGTTATTTAATAAATTTATAATAAAATTATTTTTATTATACATGATGTTAAAATGTGTAATAAGGAATTTGAGACTTAAGGTATGGGATTTATATTCTCTTTGACATATAAAAACTCACCACTCATTTCTTTGGTGGGGTGTATATAATTCCCATTTTAAATTTTAAATTTTTAATCTTAAAATATTAATGGTATTAAATGATTAATTTTATAATATTATTTATTGGGTTTTATGATTCAAAAGATTATTAAAGTGGTATGGTATTTCCATATCACTTATTACTTATGTGAGAAACATGTCATATTCAACACCTATATAATATATGTGGTGTATATACTACACATGAATTTATTGTCTTATTATTATAAAAAATTATGGTATTCACATATCCCTTTTATGATCTCTCATTCATGGGAATTTTTTTTTCAAATGATTACCAAAGTGGTAATGGATTAATGAAGGAATCTCATCAATTATCAGCATTATTTATAATTATGTATAATATGATAAAATATTATGATATAACTCTCAAGAACTCTCAAGATGTTTATTATTCTCTAGTTATTTATATATAATACACATTTTCCCTTCATTTCATACTCTTTATGTACTCAAGAGTTCAAAAAAGTGTTTTTAAGAAAAAACGTCTTTATTCTCTTTTTAGTCAAAAACTCATTTTTCTTCCAAAACCATGTTTTCTAAAAATGTTTTCAAAAATGTTTTTAAATATTCCAAATTATTTATTAATGGTATTTTTTCGCTTGTTTTACTTTTTTAAAATATTTTTTAAAATAATATTTAAATCATTTTCCAAAAAAAATATCGTTTGAATTTTACCAAAAATAAAAAAGGAAACCTAATTTTAACATGTATATCACGAAAGAAATTTACTACCATTATGACCATTATTTTATTTGAAAATTACATCACATGATTTCAAGGTTATTTTTAATGAAATTAATTTTAAAATTAATTTTAAAATTAATTTTTAAAAATTAATTTTCAATGAAAAATTGTTTCCCTCATTAAATGTTCCAAGTGAGATTTCCTAATCATTATCTATATAAGATGATATCCTTTGGTTTAACTTATTGTTTTATGGGGATATGAACAAAATATACCATTATTATTTTTTCTATAAATGTTTTCTCATGAAAATATTTCCATGAAACTTGTTTATCTTCTTAGGGTTATACAATGATAAAGTTATTATGAAACCCGCTTATTTTTCAATGGTTTCTAATATGAACAAATAATGAGATTATTATGAATAATGCCTCTTTTAAAAAGGTTAGGATATGATTAATTGTTTAGAAAAAAAGTTTTATTTCATGGTATATGATATAATGAATATTTTATGATCTTGTGGAACACATACAAATTATTTTCATTACAGGATGAGTGGAGCATATGTCTCCCTCTAATGTATTGGGTAAATATTTATAAATCATGAATAAATATGTTATATGTGAACCTAATTACATGTTCATAATGTTATGAGTGAACCTGATTAAATTTTCACAATTTTATGTGTCAACATTATTATATGTTCCTAGTGTTATATATGTACCTATATTTCATGTCAATGGTGTTAGGCATGGTCTTTGTTGCATGTTTATAAGTTTATGTTAGTGCTTGATTTCAATTCCTTAAATTATTGAGTGAAACATTGTATATCTATACATGTTCATAATGTTATAAACTGATGTGTATGACACAAATCTATATCATATGCCATTTTCATACTCTCATGGGTTATGTTATTTGATTCCATTATGAATAATTTCTTATGAGATTTATAATATTAATTCCATGACTCAATATTATGATCCTTGATATGCAGGGTATGGTTTTCAAATGAGATGATGATGTTTCCATAAACATAAGTTCATGTTATACTTATATATCTACATTTTTTACCCCTAATAAACATTATAGCTCAACCTTTCTTATGTTTCCTTTCCCCGATTTATTAATAATAGTTTTAAGAAGGGTATTTCTGTGAGGATTACTAAAGGGGAAGGTATTTATGGGAGATATTGGAGATATTTCACCAAATTAGAAGACTTTATACCTAGTCTCCAAAGACACTAAACTATTAGGGTACCGAAATCTTTGTTTGGGTATTTTATAGAATATTTGTCTAAAAATGTTTATCATCTACATATGATATTCCTAGGTCACTATTGTGAATTATGAACAACTAATTTTGGAAATGATAGTTCCTTAAAAACTAAAGAATAATAATGGCCAAAATTGAAGGTGAGAAACTAAAATCAAAGGTTGTTTTGCTTATTGATTAGTTTAATCAAAACTTATATAGTGTTATCTAACTTTTTATGATGTTAAGGAAGTTATATTTTGAAAATATTCATTTAAAATCAAAATTTTGAAATATATCAAAGTAGTTATTAAGGGAGAAAAAACTAGTGGCAATTTGTTGGAGATTGAAAATAATTATAACTCCTGTTACATACATCCTGAGGATGAAAATAATTAATGGAATAGAATGATTAGGAATATTGGAATGAAAATTATGAGTACACTATATAATGATTATTCTTGAAGAAACTATCAAAAACAAGAAAGGAAAGATGATGTTTTTTCAGCTTTCCTGAAAGGAAGGATGGCTCGTAATAGACATAAAAAATGTAAAATCCAATTTACCAGACCTCTTAAGCTCATTCGGCCAGAAATTTATGGGTAGATGACATACCTATAAAAAAGTTAATTTTCTAATTTATTACATTCATTTATGACATCACTCTAATAAAAAATATAATTTTTATTAAATATAAATCAGAGGTTGTAAATATATTGAGATGTTTTAGAAGTGATATTAAGAAATTAATGGGTGTTTATATATTAATGTTGAGGATAGAAAATGGGGATAAGAACACTTTTAACTCTTTTATGTCTTACTAGAAGAATCATGATATCAAACACCAATATAGTATTCCCTATACTCCCCAATAAATAGTATTAATGGAAAAGAAAAATGGAAGTTGAGTTGAAATCAAAAGGATCTTGTTTTTTGAAAAGTAACATTCTAAATTCTACTAGAGTGAAGCATTAGGTATATATTTTCATGTTCAATACCAATACATTTTGTAGGAATATAAAATAACTTTATATGATATGTGGTATAAGAAAAATGAAACATCTAAATACTTTAATGATTTTTGGAATCCATGATTTCTAAAGATAAAAAATCTAGATCTTGGAATGCTTGATTAAAAACCTATAGAATTAGTCTTCATGGGATATTCAATCGATGTTAAAATTTACATTATTTGGAATACATTTTTATATAATTTTTTTGATTATTATGATTTAAAAGTTATGGAAAATCATACATCCTTAATAAAAGTTGTTAAATATGACAACAAATATGCTTTGAAAGATATATTGATGAATTAACATAGAGATAATAAAATTAAAGATTATTTTGATCCCAAATGTATAAATTATGATTTAAAATAGTCTTATGATGAATAAATTGAAATCAAAACAAAATATTTTATGTTTCATATTTATAAAAAAATATGAAAAATATAATAACATCTTTAGAAATTATAAAAATCCATTTCATATCCGAATAAAATTGATATTAGAGAATTATACAACACTTATCTCATAGGTGGAACCATAATCAATTTTATAGGTATTTAGATACAAATAGTGGATAAATACGATGAATAAAGAGTTAGATCGTGTTGAGAAAAATAAAACATGGGATCTTGTTCCACAATTAGTAAAAAAGAATGTTATAAGAATAAAGTGTGTGTATAGAAAAAAAATAATATTGAACCTAGTAGATTTTAAAGAAACAAATAATGACCTATTTATAAAGTTTAATCATAGGTGGAAGGTATTGATTTTTAAGAAACCTTTTCCCTTGTTTTGTGACTTGAATCTATAAGAATGTTATTTGAAATTTCTTCATATCAATGTTACAAATTTTATTATATGGATATTTAGTAATATATCATAAAATTTTAAATTGAATAATAAGTTTATATTGAGAAAACTATTTGGATTATAGTTGATAATGATGGAACAATGGTGTCTAAGATAAAGAAATCCATTTTTGGGACGAAATTGGTTCCTCATGTATGGTACTCTAAACATCACAGTTACCTGAAATAGTTGAAATTTTCTAAAGGAAAATTTCATAGAACTTTTATGTTAACAATATGAGAATAAGTACCCTAATTTTACTTTTTTATATTGATTTCATATCATTAAAATCTCCATACCAATCTGTATCATTTAACCCAAGAAAGTCATCTCATTGACATCATTCTTTATTTTCATTTCAAAATATATTTTTTTGAATGTTTGTGTATCTTGGGTATGAAAGAGTTTCTATAATTTTTAAGAAATTTTTCTTATAAAGTTCTTATGAAGGATAAAAAAAGTTTCCATAACCATGTTAAGAAATTTTCTTCAAGTAATATGATGTTTTTTATTCTTTAAGTTCCTAACATCATGAACATAATCATGATCCAAGATGAGTTTTTACAAAGAATACAATGTTTAAAGTTATACAATTTTACCTGATAGGGAACAAAAATTATTCCAATGGATGGAGTTGGTATGCTTATTTAAAAATTAAAATAAGTATAGATGTAGAGAAGTTTAAAGTATGAGAATTCAATGTTTAAGAAATAATACAAAGTTCAAGTTGGAGTATCTAGACAGATTTTTTCTAAAATTTTAAAGCTGCAATAATTAATGGACATACATCTATGAATTATAATTGGTTAATTATACTTGATTGAGGAAAATAATGTTATCAGATAGACATATCTTATGATTTGTATGGTGTTGTGTTTATAATAAAATCTATAAAAAAATTTGTGTTAGGAATCCATAAAAGATGTTATTTTATAAATTGAAATGGGAAAAGATTTATTTTGAAAAAAATTAGTTGAATATATGTAGTTATATTATATAATATTCTATCAATTCATGCCAATCATGCGAGTATGAAGTAAATTGGTTTGAGACTGCGGGTAACCAATTAATCCATCAAGATAATTTTATAAAATTCATATCGATTGATCAAGGAAACCTCAGAGGAATAAAACTATGAAGTTGAGCTAGTATGATTTTTTTTAAATTAAGTATAGATTTTGTTTTGGGGATGGGTGAGTAGAAAGATACATCACTAGTCATTAGTTAAAGGTATTTCATTAGTCATAGGTTACTTATTAAGAGAATATGATGGATAAATTCTGAGTTTAATTATCTAAGACATTCGGTTGAAGCAGATCAGATGCAAGGGATTCAATCAGAGTAGATCACCCTTTGGATAAATATCTAGTTCACTAGATAAAATAAATAAGTACCGGGTAGAGTTTTACTTTTGAATGAAATCATAAAAACATCTACGAGATGACGTTTGGATAATGTTTTAAAAATCTTTCTAAATTCCTTAGAAATGATGATTTTGAAGCTTTTGTTTCAATGTTTTTTATACTTACATGGTTAATGAAGTTTGAATAAGTTTATTAATTTTGATTTTAATAGTTTTAGAATAATTTCTCAGATAGAAAGTTTTAAAAATATTTAATAAATTACAATAATTTTTTATAAGTGACCCATAAAACTTGTGATGAGCGGGAGATTTTCAAATATCAAATTTGGGCTCAAAAGTAAAATATTTTGAGTTACCATGTATTTATATGAGGTCTGTACCTATATAAATGGGTGAACTTGTTTTATGGGTGAGTGTAAATATTTTTATACATGTGTGAGAGAAGATAAGTGTGGAAGGTTTTGTATTTGTGTGAGTTTCCAACTAGGGTTACGTTTTGTTAAAGAAGCGTTACCTAATAGACATTCTATTCAGAGGCTTCAGTTAGAGGTTTTCTTATTATAGGTATAGAAATAAATTTTACCATAAAAATGTACTGATCTTAATAATTAGGAAGAGGTTTCAGATATATTTTGAGGCATAGTTTTTTTGTATAGGTTTTTAGGTGAATTGTATCGTATCATACTGAATAAAGTCAGATCATACTAAATTGGGACACGTCTTATGAAGACATTTTTCTTCAAACATTCAGTGTGTTGGTAAGAAAATATTATTATCTTATTTTATCTCATTTTTATAAGTATAATTTTTAAATGATGGGAATCAATATAATTTCCAATTGAGATTTAGAAGGGGTCTAATGGAAGTTGGATCAAATTTATTCACTTCATATTATAGTGAATGTCCAAAAATTGATGGGAGTCAACATGGAATGAATGTAGTCACCCACACTATGGGTGAACCTTGTAAATCTTATGTACCCTTTTTAACTTCCCTATTATTTCATATAAATTTTGGTTCACTTTTATAAATTTGAAAAGGTTATAAAACTCTAACAAGTTTTAGGTTTTAATTTCAAGAGAGAATAAATTGTAAAAGATCACCACTGATTCACCCCCCACCAATATAAGTAGTTCTCACACTCCTAGGAATTTTAGTTATCTTAAATGTTTCCTATAATTGTACTATTTTGGAAGAAAACACATTCTTTATAAAATGATAGGACCATCTTATTACTTATAAAATTGAATTCATGAGATCCTAAAATTAGATAAAATATTTAATATTTATTAAGGATTGTAAGTTTATATTGGGTGAAAGTCTAACCACACAACATCATTTGTTAGTTTTAGACCTAGAAGGTAATAACTATAAGAAAAATATGAAAAAATTAATAAATCTAATAATAAAATGGTTTAACCTAAATGATAACCTTAAAATGGAATTTAATAACAAACTTTTGAAATATGTTGATTGGGAAGTTTAAGGAACTAATGACTGTATGTGGTATGAGGTGGAAAATTGTGTTTAGAATATAGCTAATTCTACTATAGAAGTATCTATAGATTTTTTTCAAAAGAAAAAGAATAATGGTGGTGAATTAGAATGTCAAATTAACATTTACACTAAAATGATTGTGTTTTAATCTTTACACCATTATAGTAAAGAAGATAGATGGTCTCATTATTGCATTGCTTATAGAGATCATAAAAAGAAGTTAGTGAAGATAAATCTTACCTTGTGGAGGATTTATACCATTAATTCCCTAGTAATATTGGTTGTAGAAAAATATACAGTTGAACTTATACTGGACATCTGTGATGGTAGTTTGACTCGATTCAGAACTTTTGTATGTGACATTACAAACTTCTCAATATCGATAAGACTGGATTAAGGTTAGGATTTATGACCATAACCTTTTTATTTAGTCTTTTATAAACATAAAAATTATAGTTTATATGAGATAAATAATTACATGCTCTTTATAGATGATATAGTTCTCATTGTATAAACCAATCAGAAAGTCAATTTCTTGTTAGATCATGGGAGAGATTTGAATGGGTTTTTGTCTTAATAGGGATAAGACATAATATATGAAGTTTCATTTTCGAGAAATTATTATCTAAGAATGTTATGTCTGTGAGATTATGATACCACAATATTTTAAATTTTAATTGGCTTCAATGTTTATGCTCATTTATGAAATGTGATGGAGATATCAATACACATTTCTCTAATAGGATTCAAACTAAATGGATAAAATAGAGAGTGGATTTTGGGGTGTTTTTTATCATAAAATTATTTTTAAATTGAATGTAAAATTTAATAGGATAGTTATTTGACAGGATAATCTATATGGTAGTGAGTGTTGGCCTTAAATGGGACATTTTTGAGTAAAAAATAAGGGTATAAAAAATAAAAAATTTAAGATGTACATTTTGGAACACTAATATTAATATTATTAGAAATGAACGTATTCAATTGAAAATTTGAGTGGATATAACTTAAATAATAATAATTAAATCTAGATTATAATATTTCGTACAAACTAGCAGAAGAATTAATGATTTACCTATTAAGAGGGTAAGATTAATTACTAATTTAATTATTAAAAGAGGGATAGTTAGACCTAAAAGGTCCATTAAAAAATCCATTCATGATTATTTTGTTTTTAATAGTTTTAATAGGAATATGGTCTTTAATAGAGATAATTAAAGATGCTTAATCACTATAGATAACACATTTTAATTTTTTTTAAGGCCTGTATGAGGATATTTTTGTTGCAATTTTGGAACATGAGTTCAAAATTATTAATGAAAATAATATAGATTTAAAATCCCATTTTCAAGAGAACATTATTATATTGTCTTACCTATACATTCTATCCCTGTGATACCTTTAAATCCATTGATTTCATACTATTTAGCCACATCACACAACATTTTCCAAAAAAAAACTTACTTAGAGTGTACAATTTCATGATTTAGTTGAATTTAGATGTAGGGGAGTTGTCTTTAAGGTGGATACATCATTATAAGCTATTTTAGAAGGAAAACTAGAAGATAAAGAAGTTGTTTTTACGGATGAAAATGTATTTCTATGGGATCTATGAAAGAATATTTCTATAAAATTAAATTGAAAAAAATATATACATTTTTTAGCTACTAAAAAATAAGATAAAAAATTTGGAATTTGGAATTAAGTGTATTTTATTCTAGATGAAGGTTGTGAAGTTCACACCACATTTTTACGCTCAATGTTTCATCAATGTTCTTCACAATCTTAATGTTTGTGTAGAAATATTGATTTGAATAAAAACTAATACTCACTTTTATATGTTAGGTATGAGGAAATAAAATCATATTGTTGTTGATATGTTGAATGTGTAGACTATCTCTTGATATTTACTTGATCTAAGAGAAACTTTTTTACAAGATGAATGAGGAGAGTCCACACTTAAATGAAAATAGACTATGAATTTTTACATCAAAAAGAGACAAAACCTCCTTTTTCTGCCATATACATATTCATATATAAAACCTAAATACATAAAACCATAGAAAAAAATGAAAAAGACTTCATAATTAAGCACAAGTCTTTGAATCCATTAGGGTGGATATTTAGGGTTTTATCTAACTTATCGTGACTCTTGCATTTCTTGGGATAAAAAAAGTTTTATTGTAAACACATGTTTTTTTAAATAAATAAAATTATTATGATGTAAGTTATTTTTTGTCGTGGTATGATAAATATTGTGGAACTTAATTAAGTTAATCAAGTGTAGAATTTTGAATAATGGTTGTCTGGGATTCATGATAATGTTAATTCATGGGTGTTTTATTAGTGGATATGATGGGTTTGTGTTTTGAAATAATTTTGGTGTTATATTTATTACTCACTTTTCTAGGAGTATAAGTTCTTAGTGTGGGGGGATTGATAGATATTTTATTTTCAATACATTTCATTTTTTTCACTGATGTACTACCCATCAATTTTTCATTTTGAGATGATTTGAATCAAATTTAGTTTTCAAGGGTGTTTTGTAAAACTTCATTGATAATGGATTAATTCAATTTTTATGTTATTTAATCATTTATTGAATATATTGATCAATATATTCCTTTGTTTTTAATTCTAATTTTTTTTTAAAATGGTTCATTGACCTTGAAATGAGAAATTTGGCTAAGACCTGAATGTAAATATTGTTCATAAGACATTGTTTTTTTTATCGTAAGACATCTAGAAGAATAATATGTCATCAATAATTTTCTATATTTTAATTAAGTATGCATAATAAATATTTTTTCCTTATCCTAATTCTTTTCCAGATCTCTTTAATCCTTGATCATATGCCTTCTGATCCCATCATGAGACTTTCTCCTCTATCATAAGCCTTTTTAACATTACAAAAACTAAAAACCCAAAATTACATGAATTTGTTTTCCCATACTATGAATTTTACTTCATCATAATAATTTAAAATTATTATAATGAGAAAATTCATATGATGAATCTTCTAAATTATTCTTCTTGACACATTATGGAATTTTCAAGAGACGATTCCATGAAAGTTCATCCAGGTAGTCACAAATGTTGACCTATGTGGACTTATTAAAGGAGGAGATAAATACTCACTAATTATGGTAGAATTATAGGAAGAATAAAAGGGAAAAATCATGAAATGAGTATAAATATTTAATTTTTTATCCCAAGTGTTTTGGTTGTGGGAGTTTCTACTACAACAACCACATGGAGAATATTTGGATGAGTAGTTTCATGCATGATAAGATTTCAAAAGGTCAATGAAGTCTAGAATTAAATTTTAAAAATTTTACCAAAAAATTATTATAAAACCCAATCATTAAAAGAAGTAAATAGTTATGAAAATATTATATATATTTAAATATACACACACCACTGCACACATTGTAGGTGAGGAATTCATGTAAGACGGGTAGTACTTTATGAAAGGTTTGAGTTAGGAAGTTCATGTGATAATGATGAAGGAATATGTGAGTTTCTTTATCCATCCTCTATTATACTCTAAGGTGTTTGTGGGGGTGGATATCCGAGGATATTGAACATTTTAAATTTTTTACATCACTGTGTCATTTTATATTTTATCAAGAAATTGTTTGGTTGATTGACTATTAATTTTATTGACTTTATCTAATAATTCTTTGGTGTTCACTGTTTTCTGATTACACTATAATTTTTTTAACTTCTCTAGTAGAGGTATCTCCTTTGATTACATCAAGTTCAGTTAGTTTCATTTTCTTATAGGTCTTTTGGAAATTTAAATCACCTTCATAAAGGGATAAACACCCATATTCAAGTTTTCAATATAGTGTTTGGGAATCGTAGGTGTTCACTTAGAGTTCATCATGTGATAATTTAGAAATATATGTAGATAATTCATTTAGATTAGAGTAAAGGGGAGTGCCTGATGATCAAAAAAATCATAACTACCAACTTTAATCTCAAGAAATTTTCCTTTTTAATATAGTTTTCCTCATGTTTATAACTTCTTTTTAGTTTATTTAAATTTTTAAGATATATTTTAAATCATCACTATTGACTAAAATTTATCACGAAAAAATTAACAAAGTGAAAATTTGAACTTATCCTATAAAAATCGTGTGAGACAACTATATGGTCACTACTATACTACATTTATAATGGGAATTTATTTATAAGATACCCACAAAAAACAACTTCAATAAACTACGTACCTAAATACCTTCTTATGATTTTCATGGTCATGTTGTATATTATGAGAAAGGAAGCACAAATACTTGACACTATAATTTCCATATGATATGAAATTTCAAGTCCAATAGTGAGGGATATTGGGACTTGATAAAATAGGGGAAACTAATAATATAATTAAATAAATTTTATATCATGTATTTTAGCAATCATGATAAGGTACATATATATAAGATTTTATATTTTTGTAGTAAAATTAATATATAAAGTCTAACAACAACATTATCACTATGATCCAAACTCAAGGAAGACAACCTACATACTATTAGTACATTTCAATAATGGTACACGTTCTTTTATATGGTATAATACCATGAATAAAAGCTTTATAAGGTAGATTAATCATTTTCCAATAGTACTACTAAGGATTTGATTGAGGAAGAGATCGTTTTATATGAGAAACACTTGGTTGATGTATTAGATGTTTATTTTTTGGTGTTATTATCCATGTCTAAAAAATATAAATCCTTGTATAAACATGTATTCTAATATAATTCTCACTAATATATATGATCTTTATTTGGAGAGGAATATATATTAGTGGTTTGAGATCTCCAATGAAATATTCTTGAGAAAACCTGGAGAGGTCATAATAGTTAGGCATCACATGTTAAATATGATTGGCCATATTGAGAATCTAGACATTTTTTGGTTTAAACTGAATAATGAATTATCCATTTTTATCATTCTTGCTTCACTCCCAATATCTTCTCTAGTTTTACTATAAATTTTAATATAAACAACATTGAGAGGACTCTCTCAAATTTATATTCTATGCTTCACCCGGTTAATAAGGATATGAGGCATGAAAATACTTATATTCTATTACTGAAGAAGAGAAAGGGTAAAGATAAAATCCTCAAGACTGACTATAATTATAAGGATCCTTTGAAAAACCCACCCAAGAGAAAGAAGGTCAAGGTAAAATAAAGTAATTGGGACACCGTCTGTTTTTCATGTGGAAATAAGGTCCATTGAGGGAAAAATGTATCATGATAAAGAAGAAATTGGAATATTCATGTGCATTCATTATCAAGTGAATTTTATCTATTTATAAAAAATGGGTATTATATATAGATTTTGATACTCACATTTGTATCCAATTAAAATATCCAAGAAGATTCCGATGATTTACTTGAGGTGAGGTAGATCTATGAGTTACCAAGATGGATTGACATATTTCGGTAGTTACTACAGATTATCACATTACATTATAGACAGGAATGATATTATTTTTAAATAATGGTTATTATGTTACATCTATTATGAATTTTTATCTTGCCTTGATATGGGTTGTTTTATTTTTAAATTTGGGAATAAAATTATCTTATTTTAAAAAAATATAACATATGTTGCGATGTGTCACATATAAATAAGGGTCTTTATGTTTTGGATGACACAAACTAAGTAATGTAAATCAACTATGAATAAACTTCAATGGAATCAAATCATACCCTATTATGGAATCATTTTATAGGTTAGGTAAATAAAAAAATGTTACAATTCTTTTTACCAAGATGGATATTTTGATTCTTTTTAACTGAAACCACTTGGAATATGTCACACATGTTTTCAACGTAAATTGACCAAAGCTTTGTTAAGTGCAAATGGTAAAAGTTCCATGAAGATTATTGAATTAGTTCATCTAGATGTGTGTGGATTATATGTTATTGAATAAATGAATGGATAATCATACTTTATAACTTTTAAGAAAGTATTTAGTTGATATGGATAAGTGTAATTAATAAAATATAAAGAAAATTCCATTGATAAATTCAAGGTGTAAAATAAATAAGTTGAAAATAAATATGGTAAGAATATAAAGAAACATCACCCAAGTCATGTTGGATAATTTCTGAATAAAGATCTCATTGATTATCTGTTATTGTTTGTTATTCTATCTCAAATCACTCCTCTTTATACACTATAATTGAAAGGTGTAAGTGAGAGTATGAATCATATTTTTTTTGATATGGTGAGATCAATGATGAGTAATGAAAGTCATCCATTATTCTTTTTTGGATATACACTATATACAATGAAACACTGACGCACGCCTGTCATAGGGTGTGGCAAAAGAAATTTCATTTTCCTAGTGCAGCATAGAGGCTGACTGGGGTCCTCTCTCTTGAGGATCCTTTTCATTTGTTCACTCAATTAATATAATATAACTAAAATACATCTTTTGGTTTTTTTTATTTTATCTAGAAATGGAATAAAATTAAATTAAAATAAAAGATAAAACTAACATGCAATGATAAAATTCTATTAATTGAGAAAGAACTTGGCCTTTGTGGGTTGGTTTGTGGGTTTCATCATTCTCCTTGTTGGTATTTAAATTATGTTTGATAATTAAATTATAAGATATCATTAATGATTTAATATTCTTTTATTTAATGGTGTGAAATCTTGAATTCATTTAGCAATATTAACTTCACCTCCTCCTAAAATCAAGGTTGATGGCACACCTCGATTGAGAGTGTGATGTCTTCCATGACATAGCTCCATCGTATACGATTTCAACTACTGAATGTCTCAAATCCATTGAAGGAAGATATTGTATCCAGTTGAAGGGTGGGAAAATATTTAAAGCAATAACAGAAATGAGTTTGAGATCAGCGTCGTGATGGACGATCGCCACACCCATGCACATCACTCTTTCTCATCACAAACTTAATAAAACATAGGACTTTAAGCACAGAATAAATGAAATTTCCACATACCTCTCCCAGGCCAATTCTTGGGTTAAACCCTCATTTTTTATGGTAATAGGTCATGGTGGATAATATGAGAAGAATAAAAGAATAAAATAAGGATAAATGATGAAGAATAAAACATGGTGGATGGGTGGACACAGAAATAAAAATAATGCATGAATTTTATTTGAAATATAAATTACAATTGAAAACTAAAACAAAAATAAAGAAAATAAATTAACAAATAAATAAAATTAAATGGGGAAAATTTGTGTCCGACATCCCTTGGTGGAGTTCTCCTCCTTGGTGTCTTGAAGGAATGGATGGAAAATAGGATGATTGGGGAAGGAGGTGAGGGCCTCCTTTTATAGGATGAAATCTGTACTCTGAGAGATTGCGCAATCGTGACCCATTAAATATAAATTTCACGAATCTTACCCTTCTTCAATGTTTCTCATAAATATGTTTTCCGTTCACCCGGTAAGTTTCATCTCTTTTTGAAACGGAATGAAGGAGTTATGAATTTTTCATTGGCGGTTTCTGATTCTGAACGAAGCATCCAGGAAGGTTTCACCAAAAGTATGTCATTAAATGGTTGCCTTAATGACTTCAAAACTCCCAAAAATTTATTTTCAATCCATACATATCTGTACTAGTGCTATCCCAGATAAAAAAACCTCATTTTTATTTGTGTAGGACGAGTTTGGGTTCTGTTACAGTGGTGGGGTCCAAGTTGTCTGCACGGAAAAATGTTCACATTCAATGAATTTTTAGGCCCTATAGATGGTTGAATCAACTCTTGGTCCAGAAGAAAAAGTTTAATAAAATAAAATAAGGATTCTAAATAAAATTACCATAAAATTTGGATATATATTTTTCATGAAATGACTAAAATACCCTTGATATAAAAATCTGTCTAAAATCCAGAATTATGAGTTTTTCACAATTTTTCTCGAAACACATCATAAACCCAAAATTGATTCATATAAGCTCAAATTTATAATTTGGAATTCTTAAAAAAATTACATTCATTCAAAAAATGTGTAAAATATTATCTCTATAAATTCCCCCACACATAAACTATGATTGTCCTCAAGCACAAAATTTCATCATGGAATTCAGAGGACACCAATGTTGCCAATATTCAAATTCCAAAGTAATAAAATATAATAATTTTAAATGTTAAATAAAACATTATATGTCCACATAAAATATAAATTTAATTTCCCTCTTTTCAAAGAAACAATTTAGTCATGTTTTTTACTTTTCCCCTATGGAAATTGATGGAACTTCTCCTTCCATTCATTCAATCTCCTTAATTCATTATTTTAAACATGACAAGTCATGATTTACCTCACTTTTGATTATTTTATCTCATCACTTATGATACAATTCAAGTAGAGTTATGCTCATATCATGATATCATGAACCTTATCCATAATATTGTAAAATAACTACTTTCTCCACTTTTTAAAGACAAAAGGCACATAAAATCATGAGGACTTTTCAATAAAGGTTCAAATGACTCTGAGGCTTAAGGTTGGTAGGATTTGATGTTTTAAAAAGTATGGCTCAAGGAATAGGTTTATCTCTGAAGTAAATTTCATTATATTAAATTTAAAAGTGTAATGGAATTATCCCCTTTAATGTACCAACACCCACATCCCCCAAAACTTAAATTAAGGTCATGCTCAAAGTAAATCATAATGAATGATTAATTCACCCGCTTGATTTTTTTTAATTTTTTGTTTTTTTATAATAGTTATGATTAGATCAAACCTCACATCCATCACCTAACGACATACGATTAGATGTTCTTCGGTCAAGAAAATGGGGATTTTTGGTTCTCCCAAATCACAATGATTTTTTTCTTTTTTTTTCTTTTTTTATTGTTTTTCTCATTTTCATTTTTTTAATAGGGGAAAATCAATAGAGTACAATGAATGATTACACAAGCTTTTATAATTCCCACGATATCACCCCCACAATTTTTCCTTAAAATGTAAATCATCCCTTCAACCATGAATCCCTTCACCCACTACACTTTATCATTAAAATATCACGCAAATACCAAGGGTAGGGTAGGAATGGATAAAAATGGATTGAAACATGGCTTATCCCTATAAAGGTCATTTATGGTCTCTATGGGCTAAAAGAATGATTTATGTAAAGGTGGTCTTTAAGGATAAGGGATTTTTAAAAGGTTCCTTAATCATTTTAAATATGTTTTTACACAGTCATAGCTTTGACAAGTTCAAATTCAAGTTCTGGTCGGTGACATGTCCCAAGATCACTCAAGAAATATGTTCAAGAATAAATAAGAATTAATTGGTCTATAAATCATCTCTGGAATGATACATATTGTATTGGACAATCACTAAAGGAATGATCAATAATAACAAATTAATTAATGTGAATTTCAGAAATTCAAAGTATGAAAAATGGTAGGGAAATTTCATTTACATAAATCTACTAATTCCCTTAAATTATGAGTTATCATTTCAATATCCATGCTTCACTTTAAACATTCAATTTTCCATTTTCCTATTTCAATCTCATTAACATTGAAATAAAAAACATGGAATCACTGGATTCCTAAGAAACTCTTATCTACTAGATAAGTCTGGTTAAGCATTAATTCGAGTGTGGGTATGTAATTCTTATATTTAAATGTCAAATCATGTTTTGGAACAAAAAATGTAAGTTTTTTAAAAGATAATCATAAAATGTAAAGTCCCTTTTGAAATAAAGTTTTGGTCCTCTTCATCAAATCTTTGGGTTTCCTTATGCCATCATGAACCTATAAAATAAAACAACTCAATTAAGCACAAAGATAATGTCATTTAATCTCAAAAAAGATAAGAGGGAGTGGGCCGCATGTTAGACTAATTCCTAAAAACGAATTTGAAATCTAAATTCATAATGTTGAAAATGAAAGTAATAAAAATAAATTAAAGGATAAATCTTGGTATGATCCCACAAGGGAGCCCTAGAATCATTTACTGCATCTAGAGGGAAGTTCTAGATTTTATCCATAATCTGTTGGTGGATGAAGCTTCTTTGATTTGAACCACCACATGCGGCTCTTCCCAGCTTGCAGTTAGTTGTTTTTATTGAGGAGTAATCTATGGATATAGTACACCTGATCCACCCCTTCGCAATGTGGTGCAGCTTTCATGGTGGGGGTAAGATTAAGTTCAAATCCTCCTCCATATTTGTTGTTACTTTTGCAACATTCTCTTTCCCTTCTTGTTCTCCCTTTAGTAAATATTCAGCGTGTTCAGGGAGGTCTAAATGTTCCTCAACATGTTAAACTCCTTTTCCCCCATCATCATACAAGGCATAATATGAGATAGTCGAATCTAAAAATTCAAAACTATTAGGGGTGATACTCAAATTATTTTCAATATAATTAAATGATTTTGAGTTTAAGATTGTATCATCTCCCGGAGTCAGTTAGACTTTAATCTCATATTCAATTGAATGTTCCTCTTGGATTTGATCGTCACTGGATGGAGGTAGGTAGTCAGGCTCCTCCGCTTTGATATTGGGTTCGACATCATAGATGTCTTCTATGAAATCCGGATAGACTAGTGGAACATCCTTTTTGGCCTTGAATCTTTTTAATTCAACCTTGAGTTCATCGACCATGGCCATAAAATTTTCCAGTGAGATCCATGTTTCTATGCCTCTTTCCAGCTGCTAGGCCATTATCATATGCACATCAGCTCTTTGTTAGAGGGCCTCCTCAGTGTAGTATTTTTTTTGTTTTGCACCTATGAGTAATTGTTCCATGCAGAATACACTGAATTTAAATGCATCATGGAAAAAAAATTTGCCGATTTTTTTTAAAATAATGATAACTATTTGAAATTTTGAAATATAAAAATAAAGTAAAAAATCTATTAGCTCCCATGTAACGGCGCCAGTTTTGACGCACACTTGTCATAGGGCGTGGAAAAAGCAATTTAATTTTCCAAGTACAACATTGAGGCTGACCAGGGTTGTCTCTCATGAGGAACCTTTTCAGTTGTTCACTCACTTAATCTAATTTTACTAAACTAATTATTTTGGTTGTTTTTATTTTATCTAGGAATGGAATACAATTTAATTAAAATAAAATATAAAACTAACATGGAATGACAAAATTCAATTAATTGAGAAAGAACTTGGCCTTTATGGGTTGGTTTGTGGGTTTCATCATTCTCATTATTGGTATTTAAATTAAGTTTGATAATTAAATTATAAGATCTCATTCATGAATTACTATTATTTAATTTATTGGTTTGAAATATTGAATGCATTTAGAAATCTTAACTTCACCTCCTCCTATAATCAAGGTTGATGGCACACCTCGATCGAGAGTGTGACATCTTCTAAGACCTGGCTCCATCATATGCCATTTCAACCACTGAATAGCTAGACTCCATCATTTGAAGAGCTTGTATCTAGTATAAGGGAGGGAAAATATTTAATAAAATAATATAAATGAGTTTGAGATCAGTGTCGCGGTGGAAGATTGCCACAGCAGTGCACATAACTCTTTCTCATCACAAACATAATAAAACATTGAAATTTAAGCACATAATAAATGAAATTTCCACATACCTCCCCTGGTCCAAGTCTCAGGTTGACCCTTAATTTTTTATGGTAAGACATCATAGTGGAAATATGAGAAGAATAAAAGAAGAAATTAAGGATAAAAGATGAAAAAGAAAACAGGGTGGATGGGTGGACACTAAAATAAAAATAATGCATGAATTTTATTAGAAATATAAATTACAATTGAAAACAAAAACAAAAATAAATAAAAGAAATAAATAAAAAAATCAAATGGGGAAGATTTGTGGCTGGACTCCCTCATTGGAGATCTCCTCCTTGGTGCCTTGAAGGACTGGATGGAGAATGGGATGATTTGGGAAGGAGGTGAGGGCCTCCTTTTGTAGGCAGAAATCTGTACTCTAAGAGTTTGCGCATTCTTGACCCCATAATGGCAATTTCACGCGTCTTCACCTTCATCAAAGTTGTTAATAAATATATTTTCCGTTCACCCTTCAAATTGCAGCTCTTTTTGACAGTAAATGAAGGAGTTATGAATTTTTTATTGGTGGTTTCTAATTCTGAATGAAGCTTCCAGGAAGGTTCCTTCAAACGTATGTCATTCAATGGCTACCTTAATGACTTCCAAATTCCAAAATATTTATTTTAAAGACATACATATCTGTCCAAGTGCTATCACATGTGTAAATAGATTATTTTGATATGTGTACGCCGAGTTTGGGTTCCGTTACAGTGGTGGGGTCCAAGCTGTCTGCCCAGAAAAATGTTCAACTTCAATGAATTTTTATGCTCTTTAGATGGCATAATCAGCTCCTAGTCCGAAGAAAATGTTTAAGGAAATAAAATAAGGACTATAAAAATAATTAATCACAAAATTCAGATTTTTATTTGTCATGAAATGAAAAAAATACCCTTGATGTAAAAATCTGTCTAAAATCCAGAATTATGCATTTTTCACCATTTTTCTCAAAACACATCATAAATCCAAAATTGATTCATATATGCTCAAAGTTATTATTTGGGATGCTAAAAACAATTTAAATTCATACAAAAAATGTGCAAAATATTAGCTCTATCAAACACATACTAATCCAAGTTGCAACTAAAGTGGAAAATGTTATTCTATATAAACATTGCTATAGAAGTAAACCTGTGTTGTGACATATATGGGTGTGGGGTTGCAAAGAATTTGTTAATGCCTCTTCAGGTCATAAACTTACACCTTAAGTAACTATGTGTATCTTTATTGGATATCCATAGAAAACTAAAGGATGTTACCTATATGATCCCTCATATAAGAATCTTTTGGTTAAAAAATTTACCACCTTTATTTAGAGGTACCACTCTTCTAAATAATATTGTGGAATTAAGATAAACATTGATAGAGTTTTTTATCATAATTTGAAAGAGTTAGTACTAGAACTGATTCCAAAAATCTCCCTAGAACGGCACATTTTAGAGATATAGGTACTGTGTAGGTGTACAATATATGTTAGAAAATAAAAATGATATGGTTTTCTAATAAATGAGGATGGTGACTCATTATTAGTTGGTAATAATGAAAATGAACCCAAAAAACAAGTAGTAAATGGAATAAAAGTTGGAAGATAAAAATAATTTATTATTTATCTTACAGATTTCATGTACAAAAATAATGTCTATATTTTCTTAGATCATCTAAAGATATAAATCCCATCAGTTAGAAATAGGTATTCAATAAAAAATAGACATGGATAGACAATCCATTAACTATAAGTCCTGATTGGTTGTAAAAGGGTTTAAGAAGAATCAAGTCATTGAGTATGATGAAACATTTTCTCACTTTTCTATGCTAAAGTATGTCCAAATTATACTTTTCATAGAAGCTTGCCATTTCTATAAGATTTGGAATATGGATGTTAAAATAAAATTACATAATACGAACCTTCTAGGTGATGTCTATATAATACCACCAGAAGGGTTTGTGACTCTAAATGATATCAATAAGGTACAAAAATTGTAGAGATCTATTTATGGATTAAATCATGAATTTGGTTCATAGAACATTCACTTTTATGAAACCATAATGGAATTTTGTTTCATAAAGAACAAATATGAGCCTTATGTCTACTAGTTGTTTAATGAGAGTGTATTCATTTTCTTTAAATTATATGTTGATGACATATTACTAATTGGAAATGACTTAGTAGCATTACAGTCTATTATAACATGGTTAAACACATACATATCTATAAAAGACTTAGGATAAGTAGCATTCATTCTTTGTATAGAGAACTATTATGATAGATACAAGAGGCCATATGTTTTTAAGTCAAGGTATTTACATTAAGAAGATACTATAGAAATTATGTATGGATCAATACAGGAGGGTATTATTACTGATATTGCATAGAATACATCTCTCTATAAAAATATGTCCTTAGACACATAAGGATATATAAAGGATGAAAAGAATCTCATATTCATATGTGATAAGATTATTCATGTACTAAATTATATGTACCATGCCTAATTTTACCTATACCTTTATCAATAATAGAAGATAACAATAGAACCTAGGATACCACCATTGGATGGTAGTCAATATTATTTTAAATTTCATTAGGTGTACCAAGGGAATGATCCTATTTTATGGAGGGGATATAGAGCTGTTAAATTGGGGATATATATATTATACTTTTTAAATAGATCAAAATGGACTAAAATCACAATTAAAATATATATTTAATATTAATGTAGGTGTTTTGAGTTGTAAAATATCATATAAATAAGTGGTCAAAAATTTTACAGAAGAGTCTGTGTATATTATAGATTCTGATTTAACCAAGTATGTTGTTTGAATGTACAACTTCATCAAAGTGCATGATGTGATGCCTAATAACAAATATCTTATTACACTATTATATGATAATAATGTCATAGTTTCTCTTATTAAGGATCAAAGATCATATCAGTATATGAATTACATACTTTAGAAGTATCATCGCATGAGTGATTTTTCTTAGAGAGGTGTTGTCACAGTGATTACAGATTCCATTTAAAACAACATGGTGGGTCAATTTATTAAAGAACTATCTCAATATAAGCATAAACATCATGTGATATCTAGTAGCAAAAATGTTTTTAGTATATGGATTTAGACTAACTGGGAGTCTGTTATAATTTGTTCCCTAGAACCAACTACATTGTACTTTATATTGCTTATATATTCAGGTATTTTAATACTAATCAATATTTTTACCACATATTTCTATTTATTATATATTACATTAAAGTGATAATATCCTTAGATTATTTTTAACATTTCCCCACTTTGATGACAAACTCTAAGATTCATGAAAATATTCTCGAATATAAATACTATGGTTGTAGAGAATATTTGGATGAGATACAAATTATGTATACTATCTGGGATGGATTATTATAAGTAAATGAGGCTTCATCTTATAATATTTGTACATGGTAATCCCCAAGGAAGGTGATTATGAAGACAGACCCTCACGAAAAAATTTATCTGTTTACATGCCATTGGAAATTTCCTTATAAGAACTTGTGGAATGATCCTTATACTTTAATATTATTATTAATATATATCATGAATCATGAAATTTTATGTTTTTACCAATACTATTATATATAATGTTCTTGACAAAGTATAACATATCGGGTGCATCATAAATAATATTTTATTGATGAATTTATTGAGTAAGGATTTGTCTCTTCCATAGTTATAGAAGTTGATAACTTCTCTCTTAGATTGGAATAGAGTTGTTGAACTAAATTCCATATCCATGGTGTATTGACGGGTTCATTTAAGATATAAAAAGAAAGTTGTGTCTAGAATTTATGTGTATGTCAAATAATATGGTAAGAGGGGGGTGAATTTTACTTTTAAAAATTAAATCAAACACTAATAGTAAATTCAAAATTAAATGATTTTTAAATGATGAAGTGGTAATATAATAATTTTCATAAAGTGATGAATTGATAAATTTGATCCACATTATAAAGTTTATTTTAATAATTATAAAATGAGTATTCACAATAAAACATGGCAGAATAAATTTTATTCAATTATGTGTATTAGTATGAAATGATGAAATTAATATAATAAAAACGAGTGTAAACTATGTTTCATAATGTAATTTGTAAAAAATTTGGTTTGAGAACCTACATCTCTTCCTATTAGGTGATAGTTTTTTTTCTTCATTGATATGTGTGGTGATAAATAAACCCATCACTCTTAAGTTTTGTTTGTAATCACCATATTGAGTTTCACTGGTTGACTATGATCGCATCCCTCACTTTTGTGGTTGTGAGAACCCGCTATACATGTTATTGCGAAGATAGAGGTTTTCTTTTTTAAAAACCATTACAGTTACACTACCTAATATCTCAAAAGTATCTTTAGAATTTAGGATGATATATAAGGTTATGTTAAAGGAGAATATCATTTCATAATTATGGGGAATTGGAGTCTGATTCATGAGAGAAATTTAGAGGATCTGATATAGCTTCTATTTTTAATTGATGATCAGATAGGTGTTTTTGGTAATATATTAATAATAAAAAACCACTATGGTAACTATTTAAAAGATCCAAAAGGGTAATAATCTTCTAGAATTATTTAGGGGTCATTAAAACTGAAGAGTATAAAAATATGACATTTTGACTATCATTAAAAACAATCTAGGACATATTATCTCGATGCTACTGACTACTTGGGGAGCCTTATCTGATGGATGTTGGGTTAAATATAACTATCATGGATTATGGAATTGTCACTAGAAATCTAGTAGAATTATATAGATTGAGTATTCTTATGACTTTACCATGAATCGACTGGTAGGGCCTCTATATAACATAGCCAATGTCCACATAGAACTAGCTTGCTAGTGTAGACTATATTTATCCAACTTCCAGTAGAGAACCCATGAATTTTTTTCTATATCCTTCGATGTATCTTCCAACTTGATTCCATGGTCTTAAGATAAGATAACTGATGGCACCAAGACTATAACAAGATCAACATGTCATGTCACGAACCCATCCTACCAAAGATGCCCCTCCTGAGCTGGAAATCGTGGAAGGGAGATAATAACATCCAAGTCCCGCCTCCAGTAGGCCCTGGAGTGGCGACTCACACCAAGGGTATAAGTTTTCACAAAAATGGGAGGCATTACCCTTTTATTGTTTTAAGATCGGGAAATAGGACAAGTCAACCACCAAAAAGGAAAAGAACAAGTGTATAGAAATAAACCCAAACCAAGACCACATGCATGTTTAAACAATTTTATAACAAGGTAAAAGTAGAAGAAAGCTCAAAAGTTCAATACCAAAAGAAAACAAGAGTACACCAACTACAACAACTCCAACTTTCCTGACTAGTAGGGTCCCACACGACCCAGGTAGTCCTCCTCGAAACCTGAAAGTAAATGTAGGGTGAGCATACAAGTATACTCAGTAGGGAAACCTAAAGCTCTCGTGCACAAGTGGGGAGACATCCTAATGTCCCATGAGAACAACAGAAGAAACCTAGCAAGGAATTCTATCCACCCAACCTCACCAGCCACACTCACCAAAAACAAAATCCCAACAAGCAGTAGAATATAAGAACAAGAGTATTGGGTACCCCGCACCATTCCCCATTAGTTAGCTGCTCTTCCTAATGGCGACCGTCCTGACGCTTCCACCCTCTCCCCACCCGCACACACCTGGGCCTCACAACCATGTATCCCACCCACACACACCCGGGGCTCACAACCACGTATCCCATCCGCACACACCTGGGCCTCACAACCACGTATCCCGCTCGCACACACCTGGTCCTCGCAACCATGTATCCTGCCCGCACACACCTGGGCCTCCCAACCACGTATCCTACCCGCACACACCTGGGCCTCATCCCGACGATTCTTGGGAAATAGTAGAACCAATCCGAAGAGTCTTGGGCTAAAACCACCCCAATCGAAACCCACATGAAGAGTCTTAGGTGTAAGTTCGCCTCATGTAATCACAGCCAAGGGAAGAAGGAGCAGGAAGGAGTGAGTATCTAAGGAGAAAACACCCTCTCCCATGAAATGGGAGTGTTTGGCACTAAGTTCTCAACATGGGTGGGGTGCGATAAAACACAAAATATACAGATATATATATATATATATATAGTAACCACTCAGACCAACCTATGGCTTCTAAACAGAGAAACTAAGCACGTGCCTCCACACTGTTACCACGAAACATGAATACAACAAACAACCTAAACCCCATTTAGGTTTTTCACATTTCAGCAGAATTAGTTTATTAGTTTCTTAACTACTGGGCAACTATCCACAACTATCCACATCAATCATTCGTAAAACATATCCCTGTAATCCACAAATCTAGTTAGGAAAACACAAGCAACACAACTAAGTCCTTCTTATGAACCAACCGACTCCATTAACTATTATTCCCTTTCCAAAATCATGCTCCACCATTCATTAACTCTTCCACATTTTATTTATTATTCACAACCCATAGCCCATTCACATTTAAACCCATCTCTGTAGCCCCGCTACCAACCACCAAAACCACAACCACACCGTACATTATCAACCCTTTAATACCATTTATCATATCCATACTGCCCATCACTAATATAGCATTCACACTAACCCACAACCAAGCCAACCACAGCCCCACTGCTCACCTGATTCACAACAACCCATAAAACACTCCAACACATGCCAAGTATCCAAGCCAACACCCACATGTTCATTAATCCATTTTGTTCAACCAGGGTGATCACACAAGGGTTCCAGATTTTAATTATCCAACATTACGTGATTAAACAAATTTCACATTCAACAATGTTCTTTTCACAAGAACGGTCTAGAAGATAGGGCAAAATTTAATTGCGCAAGCAGAGGCCCCCAACGACCGTGATTTTAAGTAGGCATAAGCCTATTCTATTTACAACATAATATCACAGGATATAAAGATAAACATAACAACTTCCCCATCCATGTTCTTTAACCAGTTATTATCTTCAATTATTTTTTCAACCGGTTCTCATGAAAAACAAGAGGATACCCAACCCGCATGATGCACAAAATTAGAGAGATTAAGGTAAGATCCCTACCTCAATAGGTTCTGATCGCAACGCTCCCCCGGATCAACCTTAGAAGACGTCCGTCGGCGTCCGTCACTTCTGTTGGGTCCTAGAAAAACCTCCATGGGTGGAAGTCGGAAACGAAAGGCCAAAGGAAAGATAGTAGATCCAAGCTCGAATGTTTCGCCTCATCGTTACGATCCTGTGGCCACTGACAGATCATAAATCGGAGCTCGGACGAAGAAGTTATGGAAGAAAGAGCATTTGAGTCTCTTGGGAGAACTCTACTCAGAGTAAAGGGGAGGTGAGGAGTGAGTTGAAAAGGAGGAGGGGACCCCTCCATTTATAGGTGAGAAAAGAAAAAGTACACGGCATGTATTTAATGGTACACGGCGTGTACTCGGTTATTTCACACGGTGTCCACACGGCTTCCAACACGGCTCCGCAGGCATTGAATGGTCAACACATGGTTTGAGGGTAACGCATACGCGGGGAGGGACTACACGGCGTGTAGTACTTGACACACGGCGTGTACCGATTTATTTTACATGGTAAGGAAATGGCTCCAACATGGCACATGGCCGTTGACTGGTAATGTTTTTTTGGGGAAGGACTACACGCCATGTAGTACTGGACACACGGCATGTACCCATTTATTGTACACGGCAAGGACACGTCCTTCAACACGGAACACGGTCGTTGACTGGTAACGTGTACGCGGGGAAGGACAACACCACATGTAGTACTAAACAAACGGCATGTACCCATTTATTATACACAGCAAGGACACGACCTTCAACATAGGGTATACCCGGCAAGGGGGTACACGGCGTGTACTCGCACTACACGGCGTGTAGTTTCAAAATTCTGGAAAGTGTGGGAAAAGTACATTTTACCCTCCGGAAAACTTCATGACCTTCTTTTTGAAAAAGGAATGTGCTTGAGAGGTCCGGGCCAATACATCAGATACCTCTTAAAACATTCTCGTCCCCGAGAATTCAAAACCATCCTAGAGGAACCCAACAAGATACCTCTTAGGGATCTTGTTATAACAGGAACCCAACCACCAACCCTAATCCTATGTGTTAGGAATTCCTTCTCCTATGTTGAGATATTATCCGCTTTAAGTGGCACTGACTCGCCTGCATGGGTTTAATCGCATCCTCATTAATGCGTCTCGATTAAGAATTGGGTCTTCCCACTTCCATACATTAGGATTTTCCAACTCACACTTCCCCTAACACTGTACAACCCACACATTTCCCGAACATGTGGTTTGGGGAAAATTTCTTCTTCTATGTCAAGATATTATCCACTTTAGGTGGCACTGACTCACCCACATGGGTTCAATCACATCCTCATTAATGCGTCTCAATTAAGAGTATGTTTTTTTCCTTTCCCCACACATCCGGACATGCTACACACTTCCGTAGAACAAGGAAACAAAAGGTCTAACAACCAACAAGACAATCATTCCATACATAAAAGGTACAAAGTATAACATAAAAAAAAGCTCAGAAGAACAAAGCAAAAAAAATTCAAAACAACTCCGGGTACTGAGTGTGCATCTAGGTCTCTCGCTCCCAAGTGCTCTCCTCGAGGCCGCCATTCCTCCACAACATGCGAACCAAGGGAATGGTTCATCCATGAAGCACCTTACCTTTAAATTCTTCGATTCTGACTGGTCGTTCCTTGAAGGTCGCATCGTCTCCCATATCTAACTCTCCCCAGTCGGTAACGTGAGAGTCATCGTGTAAGTACTGATGAAGCTGGGAGACGTGGAAGACGTCATGAACCTTCTCCAGCTGAGGTGGCAGGGGCTGCTGATATGCCACCTCGTTGAGTCTCCTCAACACCTCAGATGGTCCGATGAACCTAGGTGAGATCTTTCTCCCTTTCCAAAACCTCTACTGCCCCCATCAAGGGGAAACCTTCAAGAACACATGATCTCACACCTCAAACTCCAAGGGCCTTCGGCGATGATCAGCATAAGACTTCTGTCGGTCCTGAGCTGCTTTTATCCTTTCACGTACAAGATGGACTTTCTCTGTGGTTCTCTGTACTACCTCTGGCCCAAGAACTCCTGTCTCACCATCCTCTGCCCAGCAAATGGGTGAACGACATGGTCTTCCATACAAGGCCTCAAATAGTGCCATGCCAATAGTAGAGTGGAAGCTGTTGTTGTAGGAAAACTCTACTAAAGGCATGTGTCGTACCCGTGATCCTCCAAAATCTAGAACGCATGCTCGCAACATGTCCTCCATCGTCTGGATAATCCCCTATGTCTGCCCATTGGTCTGGGGGTGGAAAGTAGTGCTAAGGCGTAGCTCGGTGCGAAAAGCATGTTGTAACCCCCTCTAAACTCGTGAGGTAAATTGAGTATCCCGGTCTGAGATGATAGTCTCCGAAACTCCATGCAAACACAACACCTCGTCTACGTACCTCTGTGCTAAGGTACTCACCAGGCCCGACTCCTTAATTGCTTAGAAGTGAGCTGATTTCATCAGTCGATCCACCACTACCCAGATAGCGTCATAACCACCCTGGGTAGTCCTGTGACGAAGTCCACTGAGATGTCATCCCACTTCTACTCAGGTAAATATAAGGGTTGAAACAAACCACTAGGAACACGGTGTTCAGACTTCACTTGCTGACACACTAGGCATTTAGCCACAAACTCTACCACTGCCTGTTTCATACCAGGCAACCAAAACTGTTCCCTTAGGCCTCGGTACATTTTTGAAACTCTTGGATGTACTGCCAAGGCTGAACAATGGAACTCACAGAGAACTCCCTCACGCATCGCCTCCAGAACAAACTACCTTCCGTGGAAAAGCATCCGATGTCGGCTATCATCTGACCATCCCTCTGGAGCATTTCCATGATCGACACGATCCCGCATCACTTCCGCCTCAAAGTCCCCCCATTGAGACTCTTCCACCTGCTGTGACAAGAAGGACTACACCGTCATCTAAAACAAACAGCCTCTAACACCTTCTACCAATGCATCCAAGTGCAAGGCAGCCAACTCTCCCATCGTTTTCCAAGCATCAGCGGATTCCCGAACCACTTCCTTATGTGACTTCCTACTCAGGGCATCAGCCACAACATTTCCCTTACCTTCAGTGTAAGAGATCTCGAAGTCATAGTCTCAAAGAAACTCGACCCATCTCCGCTGCCATAAGTTCAGGTAACGCTGGGAGAAGATATAACTTAAGCTCTTATGACCTGAGAAGATCATAAAGCACTCCCCAAAGAGGTAATGTAGCCAAAAATTCAATGCGAACACTACTTCTACAAGCTCTAGGTCATGGGTGGAATAGTTACGCTCGGGAGGGTGTAACTGCTTAGACCCATAACAGATCACTCCCTTATTCTGCATTAGCACACACCCCAAACCAAGGCCAAAAGCATCACAAAACACCTCATACAACAACCCTTCCTCTGGAAACCTGATTACGGGAGCACTGACAAACTTCTCCTTCAGGTAGTTGAAAGCCTCCTGGCACTGATCGCTCTATAGAAAGACCTGGTTCTTCCCAGTAAAAGCTATCAATGGAGAAACAACTCGAGAGAATCCCAAAACGAACCTCCGATAGTAACCTGCTAACCCCATGAAACTATGAACTTCTGCCAAACTTTTGGGTGATGCCCAAGAAACAACTACATCTACCTTCGACGGGTCCACTGACACTCCATGCTGAGACACCACGTGCCCATGGAAGTGTACTTCTTGCATCAAGAACATACACTTCGATAATTACCCATATAGCTGGTGGTGTCGAAGGACTTCCAAGACTTCCCTGAGATGTTCAACGTGCTCCACCTCTGATCTTGAGTAGATCAGGATGTCATCGATAAACACAATGATGAACCTGTCCAGAAACTCTCAGAAGAAAATGTTCATAAGTCCCATGAACACAGCTAGTGCATTCGTAACTCCAAACGACATCACTAAAAACTCGAAGTGCCCATACCTGCACCTAAAAGCCGTCTTCGAATGTCACTATCCTTTACCCTCAGCTGATGATATCCTGATCGTAGATCAATCTTAGAAAACCAACCTTATCCCCTTAGCTAGTCGAAGAGATCACCTATCCTTGGAAGGGGGTAACGGTTCTTGACTGTTACCTGGTTCAAACTTTGGTAGTTTATACATAACCTAAGACCACCATCTGCCTTCTTTACGAACAAAACTGGAACAGCCCATGGCGATACACTGGGTCGAACAAAACCCTTCTCCATCAGATCATCAATCTGAATCCGCAACTCCCGCAACTCTGAAGTTTCCATCGGATAAGGGGCCATCGAAATCGGACGGGCACAAGGATGTAAGTCTATCCCGAACTCAACATCACATCGGGGGGGGGGGGGGGGGGTAGAGTCACAACCTCCTCGGGAAAAACATCGAAGAACTCCCAAACAACTTCTGGGACATCCACCATTTCTGTATCAGCTGGAACCACTGATAACACGCCTAATAAGGAAAGGAGAGGATCCACACACCGGCATCCCTCCTGATTCCTCCTCTCACCAACAAAAGATACACGCTTCCCGTTCACGTCGAAGAACACGACTCTTCTCCGAAAGCAGTCGATAATGGCACTAACCGAAAACATCCAATTGATGCCTAGTATGACAATGTACGGATGCATCTGTAATATAAGAAGGTACCCACTAGATCGATATGGTCCCAACGTCAGCCCACATCCCCGGAAAACAAAAGATACGATGGTCTGGCCTCTAACTGGTGTACTCAGCACCAGCGGTATGGAAAGTCTCTCTAAGTCTAGCCCCAAATCATGGGCTAGACCAGGTGCAACAAAGGAGTGAAAAGCTCCGAAATCAAAAAAAATCAGAAACCAAGTGCTGAACAAACAAATCGTACCTCGCACCACCTCTGGTCCTGCTGGAGTTGTCAACTCTACTGCGTGAAACTATCCACGCCCACCTCCTCTGCCTCTCTTATGTCATCCACCACCCCGACCACACCTTTGTCGAGGTCCCTGAGGAGCATCCTGAGATCAACCTCCTCCCGAAAAGTCTTCCCTCAGAGGAGCATGGTCCTACTGCTACTGGAAGGGCCTCGCCGACAACTGGTGCTACTGAGGTGGGCACTGAACCTGCCCACCTCCACCGTACTGAGCTCAGGTCGGGCACCGACTCTGAACGTGTCTGAATCCTCCATATGAAAAACACTTCGGTCTTGGGCTCGTGAAAAAGGGATGAGGACCCGAAGATCTGAACTGGAACTTCTGGGGCCTACTTACCACTGGTCTGAACCTGGAAGGTCCCGTCGCAGGAGACCTGCTACTGACTGCCTTCCCCTTCGACGAGCCTGGCTGGATCCCTTCATGGGGTGAACCTCCCAGTGAGTGCATCCTCTCTAGAACCTCTTCCTTCTTCTGCACCACCAAGTACGTCAGAAGGGTGAAGGGGGTGACAACATACTGGAGCGAAGGAAGAAGCGCCTCCTCCAAACGTCTCACCCAAGACTCCTCATTCGGAAAGAGATCTGGAGCAAAGCGCAGGAGATCCTTGAACTTGATCCCCAACTCTCGTACTGACATACTCCCCTGCTAATGGGAGAGTAACTCATGTCGCTTCTCTACCTTGATCATGGAAGAAAGGAATTCCTCTCAGAATTTCATCTCAAAGTCAGCCCACAGAACCTCTGCCTCTATCCTCTCTACGAGGTAGAGCGTCCACCACTATCGCGCCACACCTATCAGCTGACTGACTTCTAGGGGAACCTAGTACTCCCTCGGAGCACAGATCAAGGTAAAAGTGATCCATAGCTCTTCAATCCACCCCTCTGTCTCCATATCTGATGTACTACCCTCGTAATTCTTGAGGGTTTTCCACTGAAAAGAACGGTGAGTCTTCTGCCACTAGCTATCTTCCTCCTCTCGGTCAATCCTCAACTGATCAAACGCCTGGATCTGCAGGGCCTTGGCCATCTGAGCCACCTGGGGACGACGTCCAGGTTCCATAGCTTTACGGTAAACAAGGATCGCCTAATCCCATGTGGCAAGAAATTCTCAAGGTTTCATTTTATCATTTTAATCAATTTCATTCCCAGAACACCCAAATAAATTAAAACACAATCATGATGATTCATGTACAATCCCTAGGGTCTCTACCCTGCAATCAATGTAGTCTCACTTGGTCGTTTGGTAGGCTCAGATTCCTTTCATCGAATCACGGGGGGCCCTAAAATCCCATGTCCTAACCCGTCTTCCTCGGCCTATGTCACGCACCAAGATTAGCCAACATTGTTGCCCTACCATCCCATGAAATCCTCAATGTGCCTTACTCCATACATCATACTCTCTCTAAACCTCGCTCTGATACCATTCTGTCACGACCTCCTCCCACCAAATATGCCCCTCTTGAGCTGGCAATGGTGAAATGGAGATAATGACCCCCCGAGTCCCGCCTCCAGTAGGCCCCGGGGTGGCGACTAGCACCAAGGGTGTGAGTTTTCACAAAAATGGGAGGCATTACCCTTTTATTGTTTTAAGATCAGGAAATAGGACAAGACAACCACCAAAAAGGAAAAGAAAAAGTGTATAGAAATAAACCCAAACCAAGCCCACATGCATGTTTAAACATTTTTATAACAAGGTACAAGTACAAAAAAGCTCAAAAATACAATACCAAATGAAAACTAGAGTACACCAACTGCAACAACTACAACTGTCCTGACTAGTAGGGTCCCGCACGGCCCCGTTAGTCCTCCTGGAAACCTAAAAGTAAACGTAGGGTGAAGATACAAGTATACTCAGTAGGAAAACCTAATGCTCTGGTGCACAAGTGGGGAGACATCATAATGTCCCATGAGAACAACAGAAGAAACCTAGCAAGGAATTCTATCCACCCAACCTTACCAGCCACACTCACCAAAAACACAATCACAAGAGGTAGTAGTATATAAGAACAGGAGTATTGGGTACCCCGCACCATTTTCCATTAGTTAACTTCTCTTCCTAACGGCGAACGTCCTGACGCTGCCACACTCTCCCCACCCGCACACACCTGGGCCTCACGACCACGTATCTCGCCTGCACACACCTTGGCCTCACAACCACGTATCCCGCCCGAACACACCTGGGCCTCACAACTACATATCTCTCCCGCACACACCTAGGCCTCTCAACAACGTACCCGGCCAACACACACCTGGGCCTCAAAACCACGTAACCCTCCTGCACACACTTGGGCCTCATCCCGAAGAATCTTGGGAAACAGTAGAACTTGCCTGAAGAGTCTTGGGCTAAAACCACCCCAATCGAAACCCACCTAAAGAGTCTTAGGAGTTAGGTAGCATCAAGCCATCACATCCTAGGGAAGAAGGAGCAGGAAGGATCAAGTAACTAATAGAAATACACCCTATCCCATGAAATGGGAGTGTTCGGCACTAAGTGCTCAACATGGGTGGGGTGCGATAAAACAAAAAAGATACATACATATATATATATATATAGCAACCACTCAGCCCAACCTATGTCTTCTAAATAGAGAAACTGAGCATGTGCCTTGGCACTGCTACCACGAAGCATGCATACAACAAAAAACCCCAACCACATTTAGGTTTTTCACGTTTAAGTGGAATTAGTTTATTTTTTTCCTTAACTACTGGGCAACTATCCACAACTATCCACATCGATCATTCATAAAACATATCCCTGCCATCCACAAATCAAGTTAGGAAAACACAAGAAACACAACCATTTCCTTCTTATGAACAAACCAACCCCATTAACGATTATTCCCATTCCACAATCATGCCCCACCATTAATTAACTCTTCCACATTTTATTTATTATTCACAACCCATAGCCCATTCACATTTAAACCCATCTCTACATCCCCGCTACCAACCACCAAAACCACAACCACACCGTATATCAGCATCCCTTTAATACCATTTATCGCACCCATCACTAACATAGAATTCACACCAACCCACAACCAAGCCAACCGCAGCCCCACTGCTCACCTGATCCACAACAACCCATAAAACACCCCATCACATGCCACGTATCCAATCCAACAGCCACATATTCATTATTCCATTTTGTTCGATCAGGGTGATCACACAATGGTTCCAGATTTTAATTAGCCAACTTTACGTGACAAACCAAATTCAACATTCAACAAAGTTCCATTCAAAAAATGGTCTAGAAGATAGGGAAACATTTAATTGCACAAGAAAAGGCCCCCAACAACTGTGATTTTCAGTAGGCATAAGCCTATTCAATTCACAACATAATATCACAGGATATAAAGATAAACATAACAACTTCCCCATCCTTGTTCTTTAACCAGTTATTATCTTCATTTATTGGTTCAACCGGTTCTCATCAAAAACTAGAGGATACCCAAGCCGCATGATGCAAAAAATTAGAGAGACAAAGGTTAGATCCCTACCTCAACAGGTTCTGATTGCAAAGCTCCCTCGGATCAACCTTAGAAGACATTCTTCGTCATCTATCACTTCTGTTGGGTCCAGGAAAAACCTCCTTAGGTGGATATTGGAAAAGAAAGGCCAAAGGAAAGGTAGCGGATCCAAGCTCGGAAGTTCCACCTCGTCATTACGATCCTGTGGCTGCTGACGGATCATAAATCGGATCTCGGACAAAGAAGATATGGAAGAAAGAGCCTTCAAGTATCTACGGAGAACTCTGCTCAGAGGAAAGGGGAGGTGAGGGGTGAGTTGAAAAGGAGGAGGGGACCCCTCCTTTTATAGGCGAGAAAAGAAAAATTACACAGCGTGTACATTATGCTATACGGCGTGTACTCGGTTATTTCACACGGTCTCCATGCGGCTTCCAACACGGCTCCGCAGCTGTTGACTGGTCAACAAACGGTTTGAGGGTAACGCATACGCACGAAGGGACTACACGGCATGTAGTACTGGACACGCGGCGTATACCCATTTATTGTACACGGCAAGGACACGACTCCAACATGGCACATGGCTGTTGACTGGTAACGCGTACGCGCGGAAGGACTACACAGCATGTAGTACTGGACACACAGCATGTACCCATTTATTGTACACAGCAAGGACACGACCTTCAACATGGCACACGACCGTTGACTGGTAACGCATATGCAGGGAAGGACTAAACGGTGTGTAGTACTGTACACACAGCATGTACCCATTTATTGTACATGGCAAGGACATGGCCATTAACATGGGGTATACCCAACAAGGGGGTACACAGCGTGAACTCACAGTACACGACATGTAGTTTCAAATTTCTGTAAAGTGTGGGAAAAGTCTATTTTACACTCCAGAACACTTCCTGACCTTCTTTTTGACAAAGGAATGGGCCGGAGAGGTCCAGGCCATTAAATAGGATACCTCTTAAAACATTCTCATCCCTGAGAATTCAAAACCATCCCAGAGGAACCCAACAAGATACCTCTTAGTGACCTTGTTATAACAGGAACCCAACCACCAACCATAATCATATGTGTTAGTAATTCCTTCTCCAATGTCGATATATTATCAGCTTTAGGCGGCACTGAATCTCCTGCACTGGTTTAATCGCATCCTCATTAATGCGTCTCGATTAAGAATTGGGTCTTCCCACTTCCATACATTAGGATTTTCCAACTTACACTAACCCTAACACAGTATAACCCACACATTTCCCAAACACATGGTTTGGCGAAAATTCCTTCTTCTATGTCGAGATATTATCCGCTTTAGGCGGCACTGACAAGCCCGCACGGGTTCAATCGCATCCTCATTAATGCGTCTCGATTAAGAGTCAGTTTTTTTCCTTTCCCGACATATCCGGACATGCTACACAGTTCCAGAGAACAAGGAAACAAAATGTCTCACAACCAAAAAACCAAGCATTCCATACATCAAAGGTACAAAGTATAACATCAAAACAAATCTCATTAGAATAATGAAAGCACAAGTCAAAACAACTCTGGGTTCTGAGCGTGCATCTGTGTCTCCTGCTACCAAGTGCTCTCCTCGAGGCTGCGATGCCTCTACAACACACAAACCAAGGGAATGGTTCGTCCACAGAGCAACTTCTCTTTACGATCTTCGATTATGACGGGTCGTTCCTCGAAGGTCTCGTCTTCTCCCATATCTAACTCTCCCCAGTCGATAAAGTAAAAGTCGTTGTGTAAGTACCGAAAAAGATGGGAGACGTGGAAGATGTCATGAACCTTCTCCAACTAAGGTGGCAGGGCCAGCTGATATGCCACATCGCTGACTCTCCTTAGCACCTCAAAATGTCCGATGACCCTAGGTGAGAGCCTGCTCCCTTTCCCAAACCTCCGCTGCCCCCGTCATGGGGAAACCTTTAAGAACACATGATCTCCCACCTCGAACTCCAAGGGTGGATAAGTAAAGTTTGGTCATAAATTAGGATGTTTTTTTTGATAATTTAAGGGTGGATAAGTAAAGTTTGGTCATAAATTAAATGGTATAGATAACCCTTTAGGATAAAATATGATTTAATGTTAGCTAATAATGAAAATTTTATTAGGGTATTAGGATAAGAGAACCGTAGTGAAAATACTAGGAATAAATATACGTATAGTATGAAATCATGAAGTTTTGGTAAAGTATTGAGTATGTTATTTTATTATAAATTATATACTTTTTGATACTATATAGTGTATTCAACAATAAAATATATGCATCTAGGTGTAATAACCTCTAAAAATGTTGATTGACCATTGACTTGATTCTCACTCATGGTCATGGATAATGGGCCTAAGACAACACACATGGATAGAAACTCCTGGGGGATATTCTTTGGATGGTCATATTCTTTTATAAACCACTATAAAGGATTTATTTCTTGGTTACTTCATGGGATTGGGTTAGGAATTATAAGAAAACTCAAACAAAGAGTAACTGAGGTTAAATCAGGAATGATATAGGTTGTGCTATGGATGTTATATGGTGAACTAATAGTGATACAGGTTACACTAGAATAACTATAAGATAACATGATAGTGTGATAAAGTAGGATATCATACAATTAAATTTTCATAATTATATTATGATGTTAATTATTCATCACTTATGTTATCCCCTTTTGTTTTTAGTAATGGAAAAAAGCTATAATGTACCAATTTAATAATGGTCTTGATATAAATGCAATGATTTTGTCAATGATCAACCCATATAAATGGGATATGGATAGGGAAATTTAATGATTATACCAAACCAAATATCAAAAAATAAGATTAAACACATGAACATAGCTGGAATCCTGATCATACCAAAGAATAGAAGGAAAGATTATCAAGGACATTTAGTGAATACAGATAATAAAGGAAAGAATATTTAATTTCCATTATGTCTTTGGAATAAATCATGAGTAAAATTTAATTGAAGTGATATATCAAAGATATGAGTGTGGATATGATTTCCATCAGACTCATAGTTGTAATGGAATGAGAAAAGATAAAAAAATATTCAATAGAAAGGGGGTTAGAATTATGTGACTCAATGTCCCAATCTAAAGGTCAATGAGGGAAATAATCACCAATAATCATGAGAACAAGGAAAATTCTATACAACTCTTACTAATGAAGTGGATTTCACACTAGATTTTATGATATCTTATATCATGAAAAATTTATACAAATGTTGGATATTTTGTCAAAAATAAAAACAAAACGTGGTATGATTATTATTAAATCGCTTCCAAGGTTTATAGGAAGTTATTACATATAGACCTATATATTTCCCATATTATAATTATATTTTAAATTAAGAATGGAATAATATAACACACCTAGTTTAAGGTACTTAGCCCTTTATTAAAATATTTTCAGTATATATAATGATTAGGATAAGTTTTAGGAGGTTTAGAAGGGCTTTAGAATTCTTTTTTTTTTCTTTTTTAGAGGTTCATGGTTTGAGTACGGTAAGAAAAAACCATGCATCTCATCCATGTAAATGTGTAGATTATGGAAGGAGAAACTATAGCAATGCATGGTTGGCCCATGGTTTGGTCCAACCATATGTATTTATAAGGAAAACCATTAAATTTTTGATAGAGGGGAAATAATAGTCAGCGAATATTGTTTCTAACTGTCACGACCCATCCTCAGGGCCCGTGACGTGACTACCCCAAGCCCGCCTTCCATAGGCCAGGGGCTGGCGACTAGCACCAAAGGCGTAAATCCCGATAACTGGGAAGGCATTGCCTTTATAAAAGTAAACAAAACACCACAGAGAACAAGCGTAAGCAAAACACTAAGTACAAAAAGAAGTGTTGAAAAGTAAATTGGCCAGAATACAAACCCAACTGAAAGTGAAGTTACAAATAAACGAAAGTACAACAGAAAAAGGCAAACAGCTGGAAGAAGGAAGCAGCTCCTGGGTCGTCCTCCTCGGATCCTACCTGAAGGGTAGGTACAGATAGCCTCCTCAATGCTCTCGCCCGTCAACCTCCTCCGTGTGTCATCTCGCCGTGGATTCCTCCTCCAGATACTGACTCGTCGTGTAGTCCACCTCCAGGTACTGACTCATCATGTAGTCCACCTCCGGGTACCGTCCAGTCCTCGAACACTCGGCATCTGTCAGCACTACCCGTCGTCTGCAACCAACACAACGAGGTGCAGGCATAGCCCGTGCAGGGGTGAGTATAACGATACTCAGTAGGGAACCCGAGACCCTCAAGGTCTCACTAAAACCAACAAGGATAACCACAAAGAAGTTCTCAACAGATAACCTCTACTTAGGTATATGCCCATATATATACCCAAGTTATCAAGTAACCAATCTCAATCATGAGGAAACACAAAGATCATGAAATCAACGGATAACCACTACCCAGGTATATGCCCTTACATATACCTAAGTTATCATGTAACCCATCTCAATCATGAGGTAAACACAAAGGTCAAAAGTCTTAGCTCAAACCAGGATTTTCATCAATGAAACCGTAACTGCTGAAGAGCCCTGTCTCTGGAGTGTACAGTGGTCCTGTCACGACTCCGAGGTACTTCTCACTAAACCAAGTCTCTTAGGTACTCCTCATGTCAAGTATCGCGGGTCTGCTGCCAAATACTGGGCGCTCCGTCCACTGTGGGTCTACTGCCAAATATCGGGCGCTCCCCCTAATAGCCTACATAGGTACTCCTCCGGTCGAGTACCGCGGGTCCGCTGCCAACTACCAGGCGCTCCGTCCGATGTGGGTCTACCGCCAAATACCGGGCGCTCCGTCCACTGGGCTAGTCGACTCACTCCAAGTCGAGTCGGTCAAGCAGTCGTCAGGTCTCAGCCGGCTACACGGTCTCCGTACTCCGCACGCTCGTCTCCGGGAGGGTCCGCTCCACGAGCTACTGGTCAAAACTCCAAGTATCTCAAAGTCCCAGGAAGAAGTATCTCAAAGGATTGCCTCGTCATAGGGGTCTCAACGCAACAGACGGCGCGTCAATCGGACGCCTGGTCTGTGAGTTTTTAGCCTTTCCGTCCTAGGGGCCCGGTTGGTTTCATGTGCGAGCCAACCCGGCCGTATCTCAAATGTACCCCGAACTCTCATAGGGTATACACATAGGGACCGTTTCTCAACGTGATCACCAACACCGCTGACGGTTCGTCAAACGGACGTCCAGTCTGAACGATATTAGCTTTTCCGTTCCAAGGGCCCGGTTGGATTTCGGTTACAATCCAACCCGACCACTATCCAACAACAACTGAAACTCGGGCGAAGAATGTCAAAAGATCTGTCTCATCAAGGGGAATTCAACGAGAGAGACGGCGCGTCAATCGGACGCCCGGTCTGTGAGTTATTGGCTTTTTTGTTCCAGGGGCCCGGTTGGTTTCGTGAGCGAACCAACCTGACCACACTCCGAAGGCATCCAAAAGTCAAGTGGAGTAAGCCAAAAGATCCGTCTCACGTAGAGGAATCAACAAAGTCTATGGCACGTCAAACGGACGTCCAGAGTTCATGTTATAAGCGTTTACACTCTGAGGCCCCGGTTGGTTTCGTATCCGAACCAACCCGGCCGAACCCAAAGTATTCTGAAACCTTGATTGCGATATACCGAAACAACTGTCTCGTTCCAAGGATTGCTACGCAACTGACGGTGCGTCGATCAGAGGTCCGTAGCCCATGATATGGGCGTTTGATCCAACTCAGTCCGAAAATAGGAGGTCTGGGCCCGGCCCGGCCCGACCCAGTACCCCCCCCCCCCCCCCCCGGGTCGGCCGAACCGGGTCGACCCGGCCCGGGCGGTGACCTGGCCCGACGACCCGGCCCGGCCTAGAATTCCGTCCCGGTGCGGCGGCGTGGCCAGCGCGTGCGGCCAACGTGGCCTTTGTGTCGCGCATGCCAAGGGAGGGGCGTTGCCCCTCCTTTATGAAAACGGTGGCCGCATTAATTGGGGCCGCTTGAAATCCAGCCGGGGGAATTAATTCGCCCATCGCCCCCTTCTCCGGCCGGCCCGACCTGGCCGGACGATTTTTTCTCAACGGGACCGGCGATGGCCGGTCCCCTTCCAGCTCCATCGCCGGCGGCCCGGTACCGGCCGCCTGTCACCCTGCTCCGCCGCGGCCCGGAATCGGTCGCGGCCCTGGTCGTCCGGCGCAGTGCGACGACACCGTGCCCCTCCGCCGCGGCCCTACTCCGGCCGCGTCGTCTTCGGTTTTCTTCGACGCGGCGTGACGGCGTCGCGTTCTTAAACTTCCTTCCACGGCGTTGCACGACGGCGCCGCGCGTTTCCTTTCGCTCGATTCCGTGTGGTGCGACGGCACTACACCTTCCCGAACCAATCCACAAAGCAATCAATCATAAAAATTAAAGAGGAGGGTCCGCCGTGTTTGTGCAGTCCGACCCCCTCGAATTATTCGATAACAAGCGGTTAAATCCATGAAGATCAACAAGTTGGTATTCACGAACAAATAAATAAATAAAACCCCTACATCGATCCACATGTACGAATGATCCGCAGATCAACCCGGAATTGGTTGGTCCGCGCTCGTCGTTCTTTTCTCAAAAGATAAGAGAATACAAAAATAAAATCCCAACCCGCAACATAATCTTCGTGGATCAAATTAATGTTTATTTGATCCGTGTTCTTTGATTTAGAAGTTAGTAGCATGGGGTTCATTAATATTTCATAATCAATTCCCTACCTCGGTTCAGGAACGGTGCACATTAACGACCTGCGGAAGACGAGCATCCCGGAAGTCGGGCGTCGTGGAAAACGAACGTCGATTCCGTTGTCGTCAAGGTGCGTTCGAAGAGAAAACGTCGTTGGAAGAAGACATCGTGTTCTTCGGCGGATATGTTCTTCGTTGAAGAACAGTGTTCTTCATCAGAGGTGTTCTTCATTGAAGAATGGTGTTCTTCATGTTCTTCGTCGATGTTGAAGAAGAAGAAGACTTCAAACATAGCCCTTTCTCTCCCAAGTCTCCACCATAAGAATAACTAACCCCCAAAATAAAATAATCCACCCACTTGTTTTATTAACCCAACATAGGTTTTGAATTTCAAGAGTTTGAAAATTCAAAACCCACATTTAACTCACTTAAGTTATTAACATAAGATGTTATAAATTTAATGAGGTGATAAGTTAACAAAACTTAAATGGGGGGTTTAGAGGGGTTAGGAAAGTGAGGGGTTGGGATTGTGTGGGACCCACCCTACTTTATCCTCTCAAGGTTGGTTATCACAAGTGGGTCCCACCCCCAACATCCATACTTAGGATAAAACTACCAAGTGGGAAAAATAAAAAATTGATAATTTTTATTTTCAACTACCACAAAAATTAATAACTCCCCTCATGTAAAAGCATCTCCGAAACAAGAGTTCCTAATCAATTATCAGTGTTGCGGTTCCATCGGTCCCCTCGGTATTCGATTCTGGGCACCGGTTCAAAAGTTAGAAATTCCCGCTCGTTCGTTCACTGAACGTACCTGAGCTAAACTTCGGATTAAAATTTCGGGCACACCGGGCCTCCGAATCAGGCGCCGTCAAAAACTGCGTTCTTGTAAAATCCCAAAGAAAATTTAGAAAAAATATTCCTTGAATTTTTATGGGTCCTTAAATTACTCCCACCTCAGGGCTTTACGTCCCCGTAAGGCTTCAACACAAACTAGGGATACAAAAGCAGTACTGAGCACGCATCTGAGCCTCCCTCTCCCATTTTCTCACCTAGAGGTTCTCGTACTACCAGAGAAAGTTCACCCGAGGAATCGATCATCCTCATAGGATCCGCTCCTATCAATCCTTGATCCCCACTAGAACCTCCGTGGAAGTAACCCCATCGCCATTGTCCTGCTCCTCAAGGTCGATGATATGCGAAGGGTCGATCATGTATCTCCTCAGTTGAGATACCTGGAAAACGTCGTGCACCTAGTGCAACTGAGGTGGATGGGTCAAGCGGTAAACCACCTCGCCTACCCAGCTGAGGACCTAGAAAGTTCCATTGAACCTTGGAGATAACTTTCCTCCCTAGCCACATCTCCGTAAACCTCGTCGAGGTGAGACCCGTCTAAGGATGTGATCGTCAGCCTATAACTCTGGAGGACTCCAAGTCCTGTCAGCATAAGGCTTCTGTCAACCCTGTGATGTCCTCATCCGCTCATTTGGATGACCTGGACCTTCTCTAGTCTCACAAGAGCTGCTATGATTTCTTCTTTTCCGATAAGAGAAATCTAGTCTCATCCTCTGGATGAACCACATTCATTGCCTAATACGGTCAATCCTGACATGAATGATGCATTCATTCCATGGATGACGTCGTAAAGCCTCGACGTAACTATCAAGAGATCCAACTGTCACTCTCTCCTCCAAGGGTCAAGTCACACTGTCGGCATCAGTGTGAGGTCACTAGGTCTCCTCCAGTAGAAATCTCGAAAGTGTGGGTCAAGTCAATAGTCTTAACCGGGACCACTCAGTATCAACCAAACAAAAAGGACAGGAAAACAACTTTACAAAGATAAGTGTCTTTTCATTATAATAGCTCATAGTACAAAGACAAAAGGAAACTATAGACAAACATCAACAAAACTAGAAGCAACATGATCAATAGCCTCCAGGTCGGAAGCTAGTCCTGCTCTTGTCCAGCTGCTTCTGGAGCTCCATGACCGTAGGCCTCAGCAGCCGGAAGCTGAGCTCTCCCATGTCCTCCTGTCCCCTGCGGTCAGGGTGGGCCTCCGGGTGGTGGGGGTGGCAACACCCCGAAGCGTCGTCTACCTCCAACTGCACGACCAACTCCTCTTCCATGGCCGCCTGCTCCTTGCAGTATGCCCTAATCGAACCTCTGCCTCTGGCTGGGAGGTTCTTCATTTAACCGCTGGTCATCTGCATGGCGGGTCGGACAGTCACGTGCCATGTTACCAATCCCACCGCAGGAGTAACATTGTCCACTCTCGGCATGACTGGCTCTGACTCTACCCCGGTTCCCCCGCACAACTGAACCTGAGTCGTGCAGTCGGCCACCGGTAGGTCTGGTCCTCTTGGACCTCTGCGTCATCTGTCTACTGCCTGCTGCAGAAGACTCTGCCGCAAGCCGAATAGTGGTGGGTCCTACTCCTGGAGACTGCTCAGCAAGGAAACTCTCCACTGAGAGGGCTCTCTCCAACACCCTTGTCTATGTCGGAATTCTGTGAGAAACAACAGAAGCTCTAATCGCTCGCCTGAGCCCCTGCTCGAAGGTTCGGGCCCTGAAGAACGGGTCCCGTACCATATCTGTAGAGTAGCACGAGAGGTCTATGAACCTCGCTGAATACTGTGCCACTATCATGCTGCCATGCCGCAGCTGAAGTAGCTCCTGTATACGCACCACTCGAAGGGTGGATGGTACAAACTCTACCCGGAACAGGCTCTCGAAGTCTGCCCAAAGAAGTGTCACCTCGTCATGCATATGAAGCATCAGGCTCCACCATCTGCCTGCTACTTCCTGAAGAAGGCTGGCAGCAAGGATCACCATGAAGTCTGTCGGCGTCCCCACTAGCATGAAGACTCTCACCACAGCCTCCAGCTAATCCTCAGCCACCTGCGGGTCCGTCTCCTCCCGGAACCTGGGTGGCCTCTGGCGCTGGAACTCGTGCAGTGCGCTCAAGCGGCGTGCACCCTCTACTACTGAGGCTGGTGGCATCGGTGGCCCAATAGGTAGTAGTACCGCTGGTGCCTCCCCTGGTGGCTCAACTGGAAAAGGGCCATATACTGAGGCCACATCTCTCGGCGGGCTGTCAGTACGAACTACCCTCGGGGCTCTAGCTGGTCGTCCACGGGGATGCATCCTGAAAGGAACAACGTGACACAGTCAAACAATTTATACCTGGTGAGGTGACCTAGTCTGAGATGATATTCAAATAAAACTTCTGGAAACACACACGCAATCAGTGTTTTCGTGCGCAAAGTCAGAAATCAGTTGTCAGGGTCCTGGTGTATGGATACGTCGGCCGCCCGCACCAACATTGGACTCCCTAAACTAAAAACCACACTTGGTACTCTTAACACTATTGCTTCACAGAAAGAAAATATCATAGTTATAAGTTCTGCGGTAGAACTGACTCCTCTTATACCAATTTGTCACGACCCATCCTCGGGGCCCGTGCCGTGACTACCCCAAGCCCGCCTTCTATAGGCCAGGGGCTGGCGACTAGCACCAAAGGCGTAAATCCCGATAACTGTGAAGGCATTGCCTTTATAAAAGTAAACAAAACACCATAGAGTATAAGCAGAAGCAAAACACTAAGTACAAAAATAAGTGATGAAAAGTAAATGGTCCAGAATACAAACCCAACTGAAAGTGCGGCTACAACTGAACGAAAGTACAATAGAAAAAGGCAAACAGCTATAAGAAGGAAGCAGCTCCTGGGTTGTCCTCCTCAGATCCCACCTGAAGGGTAGGTACAGATAGCCTCCTCAATACTCTCGCCCGTCAACCTCCTCCATGTGTCGTCTCGCCGTGGAGTCCTCCTCCAGATACTGACTCGTCGTGTAGTCCACCTCCGGTTACTGACTCGTCGTGTAGTCCACCTCCAGGTACCGTCCAGTCCTCGAACACTCAGCCTCTGTCAGCACTGCCCGTCGTCTGCAACCAACACAACGAGATGCGGGCATAGCCCGTGTAGGGGTGAGTATAACGATACTCAGTAGGGACCCCGAGACCCTCAAGGTCTCACTAAAACCAACAAGGATAACCACAAATAAGATCTCAACAGATAACCTCTACTTAGGTATATGCCCATACATATACCCAAGTTATCAAGTAACCAATCTCAATCATGAGGAAACACAAAGATTATGAAATCAACGGATAACCACTACCCAGGTATATGCCCATACATATACCTAAGTTATCAAGTAACCCATCCCAATCATGAGGTAAACACAATGTTCAAAAGTCTCAGCTCAAACCAGGATTTTCATCAACGAAACCGTAACTGCTGAAGAGCCCTGTCTCTGGAGTGTACAGTGGTCCTGTCACGACTCCGAGGTACTTCTCACTAAACCAATTCTCTGAGGTACTCCTTCTATCGAGTACCGCGGGTCTGCTGTCAAATACTGGGCACTCCGTCCGCTGTGGGTCTGCTGCCAAATACCGGGCGCTCCCACTAATAGCCTACAGAGGTAATCCTCCGGTCGAGTACCGCAGGTCTGCTGCCAACTACCAGGTGCTCCGTCCGTTGTGGGTCTGCCGCCAAATACTGGGCGCTCCGTCCACTGGGCTAGTTGACTCACTCCAAGTCGAGTCGGTCAAGCAGTCGTCAGGTCTCAGCCAGCTACACGGTCTCCGTACTCCGCACGCTCGTCTCCGGGAGGGACCGCTCCACAAGCTACTGGTCAAAATTCCAAGTATCTCAATGTCCCACGAAGAAGTATCTAAAAGGACCGCCTCATCATTGGGGTCTCAACGCAACAGACGGCGCGTCAATCGGACACCCGATCTGTGTGTTATTAGCCTTTCCGTCCCAGGGGCCCGGTTGGTTTCATGTGCGAACCAACCCGGCCGTATCTCAACTGTATCCCAAACTCTCATAGGGTATACACATAGAGGTTGTTTCTCAATGTGATCACCAACGCCGCTGACAGTTCGTCAAACGGACGTCCAGTCTGAAAGGTATCAGCTTTTCCGTTCCAATGGCCCGGTTGGATTTCGGTTACAATCTAACCCGACCACTATCCAACAGCAACCGAATCTCGGGCGAAGAATTCCAAATGTTCCGTCTCGTCAAGAGGAATTCTACGAGATAGACGGCGCGTCAATCGGACGCCCGGTCTGTGAGTTATTGGCCTTTTCGTTCCAGGGGCCCGGTTGGTTTCGTGAGGGAACCAACCCGACCGCACTCTGAAGGCATCCAAACCTCGAGTGGAGTAATCCAAAAAAATCCGTCTCACTTAGAGGAATCCAACAAAGTCGACGGCACGTCAAAAGGACGTCCGGAGTTCAAGTTATAAGCGTTTCCGCTCCAAGGCCCCGGCTGGTTTCGTATCCGAACCAACCCGGTCGAACCCAAAGTATTTTGAAACCTTGATTGCGAAATACCGAAACGACTGTCTCGTTCAAAGGATTGCTACGCAACTGATGGTGCATCGATCGGAGGTCTGTAGCCCATGATATGGGTGTTTGAACCAACTCAGTCCGAAAATAGGGGGTCTGGGCCTGGCCCGGCCCGACCCAGTACCCCCCATGGGTCGGCCGAACCGGGTCGACCCGGCCCGGGCGGCGACCCGGCCCGACGACCCGGCCCGGCCCAGAATTCCGGCCCGTCCGGCTGCACGACGGCGCGGCGGCGCGGCCAGCGCGGCCTTTGGGCCGCGCATTCCAAGGGAGGGGCGTTGACGCTCCTTTATGAAAACGGCGGCCCCTTTAATTGGGGCTGCTTGAAATCCAGCTGGGGGAATTAATTCCCCCGGCCCCCCCTTGTCCGGCCGGCCTGACCTGGCCGGCCGGTTTTTGCTCAACGGGACCGGCGATGGCCGGTCCCCTTCCAGCTCCATCGCCAGCGGCCCGGTACCGGCCGCCGTTCACCCTGCTCCGCCGCGGCCCGGAACCGGCCGCGACCCTTGTCGTCCGGCGAGGTGCGACGACACCGCGCCCCTCCGCCGTGGCACCGCTCCGGCCGCGGCGTCTTCGGTTTTCTTCGACGCGGTGCGATGGCGTTGCGTTCTTAAACTTCTTTCCATGGCGCGGCGCGACGGCGCCGCGTGTTTCCTTTCGCTCGATTCCGTGTGGTGCGACGGCACCACACCTTCTCGAACCAATCCACAATGGAATCAATCATAAAAATTATGGAGGAGGGTCGGCCGTGTCTGTGTGGTCCGACCCCCTCGCGTTATTCGATAACAAGTGGTTAAATCCACGAAGATCAACAAGTTGGTATTCACAAACAAATAAATAAATAAAACCCCTACATCGATCCACATGTACGAACGATCCGCGGATCAACCCGGAATTGGTTGGTCCGCGCTCGTCAATCTTTTCTCAAAAGATAAGAGAATACCAAAATAAAATCCCAACCCGCAACATAATCTTCGCGGATCAAATTAAGGTTTATTTGATCCGCGTTCTTTGATTTAGAAGGAAGTAGCACGGGGTTCATTAATATTTCATAACCAATTCCATACCCCGGTTCAGGAACGGTGCACGTTAACGAGCCGCAGAAGACGAGCATCGCGGAAGTCGGGCGTCGTAGAAAACGAACGTCGATTCCGTTGTCGTCGAGGTGCGTTCGAAGAGGAAACATCGTTTGAAGAAGACGTCACGTTCTTCAGTGGAGATGTTCTTCGTTGAAGAACGGTGTTCTTCGTCGGAGGTGTTCTTCGTTGAAGAACGGTGTTCTTCACGTTCTTCGTCGATGTTGAAGAAGAAGAAGACTTCAAACTTATCCCTTTCTCTCCCAAGTCTCCAACACAAGAACAACTAACCCCCAAAATAAAATAATCCACCCACTTATTTTATTAACCCAACATAGGTTTTGAATTTCAAGAGTTTGAAAATTCAAAACCCACATTTAACTCAATTAAGTTATTAAAATAAGATGTTATAAAATTAATGAGGTGATAAGTTAACAAAACTTAAATGGAGGGTTTAGAGGGGTTAGGAAAGTGAGGGGTTGGGCTCGTGTGGGTCCCACCCTACTTTATCCTCTCAAGGTTGGTTATCACAAGTGGGTCCCACCCCCAACATCCTTACTTAGGATAAAACTACCAAGTGGGAAAAATAAAAAATTGATGATTTTTATTTTCAACTACCACAAAAATTAATAACTCCCCTCATGTAAACGCAACTCCGAAACAAGAGTTCCTAAGCAATTATCGGCGTTGCGGTTCCATCGGTGCCCTCGGAATTCGATTCCGGGCACCGATTCAAAAGTTAGATATTCCCGCTCGTTCATTCACTGAACGTACCCAAGCTAAACTTTAGATAGAAATTACGGGCACACCGGGCCTCGGAATCAGGCGCCGTAAAAAACTATGTTCTTGTAAAATCCCAAAGAAAATTTAGAAAAAATTTCCCTTGAATTTTTACGGGTCTTTACACTAACCGTATGAGCAAACCATGTGAGGGGTTTTCTTAAGGAAATATTACCACATGATTAGTGAAAAATCTATCAAACCGTATGGCATAAGTATGTTGTGTACAGGTTTTCCTCCTTAAAAAGTGAATCTAATACAAATTAGCTCCTTAAGAACACATTTTTTAACTAATTCTCTAATAACTATAATTCCTTTTTCTCCCAAGGCATGAGATATTACCCCCTTCAATCGAAGAGCTATATTTAGAAGAATCAAAGTACATTTAAGGCCCAGATTCATCATTAAGTGCATATTATTATCCATTATTATTATATCCAATGTTATTCAATCTATCATAACCATAAATATAGTCTTTTATGGATATATATATTGGTGTTATGAATGATTTATGGTGGAATATTGTTGGTTTTATTGAAGGTAGTGTGATTTTTCATCAAATCATGATGTTTTTTATGTTTTTCTTCATTTCTTCCCATGTTTGCAAGGCAGGTACTTTCTCTATCTGCTCCACTTTATTTAAAACCTGAAGGTTTAGATTCAATGAAATTATTTTCTTGAAATGGTAATCAAAATATTGTCAGACTCTTGATGGAAATATTATTTTGGTATTGAATTCGAAATTGTAGAATGTTGATTTGTTTTTGGAAATCCCCTTGTGTATTGGATTAAAATGATGTTTTAAAATTATGATTTGGTTTTTATGCATGTTAATCGGTTGTTAAAATTAATAAAAAATTTATTTTTTGTTTATTTGAAATTTTTGGCATGGAAATTGGTTTTTGGTAAATGGATTGACATGATGTTAGCATAAATAGTGGGGAATGTTTTGAATGAGATGGATAAAGGTCAATAAGTACTATCGTCATTAGGATATAGTATGGGCATGAAGTTCCACCATCAATGGTAACACCAACCTTGAGTGTGTGTGTGGTTTTGTGTGTAGACATGGAAATGAATATGAAAAATCATATAGAAAATGGTTTAAAGAATTTATTTATTATTTTTATGGGAAATAGGTTTATAGATTTGATATTAATTGTTTTAGTAGTGGCGTGAGAAGTGAATTCATTTGGGAAACCAATCTAAGTTTTGACAAACCCCCATCTTGGGATCTTTTGTGCATTTACAGATGTCATCTATTCAGACATGGGTAAAGGCAAGGTATCTTGGTTATTTAGTGACTCTTATTGATACCATTGGACTGTCTTGTGAAGTTGGATCTTGGATAAATTTTGTAGTTTCTTTGTTGATAGAACTTTTGTGTCTTTGGATTTTTTTTGTCATTTTGGGTTCATTCGAGTTTGTCTTTTGGTTTCTAATTGTAATTTTATATGGTTATTTCTTTGGATATGTTAATTTTTATTTAATAGCGATGAATCATATAAAGGTTTGGTTATTATTTTTTTGTTGTTTGGATTTTTATCTTTAAAGGGGAAATCATCACCCAAATGTTCTTGAGACCCTTTGGATTTATTACAATCCTTTGGTGCCTTGGGGATATCACTTAAGTCCTAATAACACCACCACCTCTTCCTAAGATAATGGGTGAGGGCTGGAATGTTGCAGATATAACACTTTATAAAGTGCATGTCCAAAATTTTCATATATAAAAATATCACCCCACATCATAAATAAATCCATGATCATCTAGTAGTGTATATTTAATTATGAGTTCCATATAGAAATTACTATGATGTTATGATTTTAATTATAAGGATATAATTTATTTAAGGGGTGGGGGAATGTAACACCCAAATATTTTAATATATGATTACCTTTAAATAATTCAATGTGTTCCACATCTTTCTCCTCACGCAATATTGAACTTAAATGAAACGTCGATATATTTAGATAAAATATCAGTATTTATGTATGAATATTAAATCATATTCCTTGAATTAGAGTGAATTAATAATATTAATTATCTATATATATAAAATAAAATACTATATTTAATATGAATGAAATTAAATCGGTATAGCCAAAACAACTAATAATATCATTTTAAGGTTAGAATAGTATTTTTCTAAAAAATTCTCATTTATTCAATATAAATTTCTATCACAAGAATATTATGATTAATTTATGGTAGAATATATTGATATGAATAGTTTTTAACACTAATTAATAAATTATATAAAATAAAAAGAAGAATAAATTGTGGTCTGAAGATACATTTTCACTATAAAAATATTTTTTCATTATATCTGGTAATTTTATTTAAAACATAAATTTATATATATGTAAATTTCAATATTAAAAAATGAAAATTATTTTTAGATTATTCATATTATTTATTTCTTAATATTAATTTTTCAGATCTTACAAAAAAATTGATTTTTAGGTGAATAGTCTAATTTTTTTTAAAATACCATTATTTAATGTAATTATTAGCATGTAAGAATTTCATATAAATTTATATAATTTTTTTTACATAAAATATTTTTTTATAAGTCATATTATAAATCTAAAAATATTTTTTTCCATATGCAGACCTATATTCAACATTTTACAACATAAGTAATATTTTTCTCAGAAATTTTTTTAATGCATTATACATTTATGATTTCTAAATTAATTTTAATCACATTTTTAAATTGAAAATACACATTCAAATTATTAAAAATTATTTCAAACTTATTTATTAAGAACTATTTTATTTTTAGTTATAATGGGTAAATTAGTTAGCTAAAAAGTTGTTATCATGGTAAGAATAAATTAGGGTTAAAAGGGTTTAACCTAGTTAAAAAAAGATAAAACATGTTAAAACCATTTGTGATGATTATTGGTTGAGACCTAAACATTATATCATATTCACTGCATTATTTCTAAATTTTGGAACTACATTCTTTGAGAGTGACTTCCCATTATCAAAAATTTATGCGTGTTTAAAAAATTTCCATATTTTCCCACTTATAAAAGGGGACTCACACCTCCCATTAAATACCACTCTTAAAATAAATTTAATTAAGTAAAACCTACCATTTTTACTTACCCAAATAACCTATTTCTATTACATGAGCTTCTGGTCACAAGATATAAGCCTAATCCCTCTGTTTCAAAGGAGTTCTCCCAAGAAAATTCAAGGTTCTCAATATGAGTAATCATTTTCCCTTAACCTATTTCCTTTCTATCTTACCTTTAAAATTATAATTTTCAAATCCCTATATGATTAAATCATTATTATTTTTTTAAATAATTTTATTATTCTATGTTAATATCCACTAAACAACATTCCCCTTTTCCATTATAGAAAACCAAATTGAAATTTGTGCATGTGTGCGAATTTCCCCCACCATAGAGCATCAAGTTTCACTCTCTTTAAATACCTTAGAAAACTGGTACTAATGTTCAATTTAATTAATTATTAATATATTTATAAATTATTTTATATTATTAAATGATAAAAGATTTTATACATTTCTTTCATTCTATGGAAAATGAAATCATCTTCCATGTGTATGTGTGGACTAACGTCTCCATGGAATGACTGATATCAATTTTTATTTTCATCACCACCTTATATGGCTAGTCATGATAATGGGTTTAAAGGATAAAAATAAATATCAGGGAATATTTAAGGTTCTATTACGAAAAAATTTCAAACCTAAAAATGAGATGATCAATAAGCGATCATCGTTAATTTATTCATTTGAAAAATTGTATTAAGAGGACAATATTTGTATTCGTATTATGTAATATTTTCATATCCATTAGTTATTAATATAATTTCATATAATTATGATATATAAAAATAATAAATACTTAATAATATCATTATGCTTCAGTTATAATTATGTTATAACTAAACCACCATAGAATCATCCTTTAATCGCGGTATCTTCATTTTCGGGTTGATTTAACGACCTACTTGAACAATGATACGAAAATATATCATGGATGAATAGTGAAATTTAATTAATAGTTTAATATTATATAAATATATAAATGATTATTCTTTTATGAAATTTTAAATTCTTGTTAAACTATTTAATAAATAAAACCACCTTTCATTCATTATGAATCATTGAAACATGATCATCATTGGTTTTATCTTCATGGATTGTAACCTAAGCTAACATAGAATGAAATTATAAATTTATAATTATCATGTAACATATATTCAATTACCTTCAAAAATATTTTTATGTTTAAATTGGTAATAATAATAAATACCAACACCATTTTTATGAAACTAGTTCATAAAGATCAAGATTACTTACACATGATATTGAAAATATGTAATATATAAATAAAATTGATATAAATAATTATTACAATTTAAGTGTATAAATAGAAAATATATGAGTATAATTATAAAATTAACGATTAATAAAGCTTTTTTTATTATTCAATCGGTTATATATCATTCATGGAATTCATGATATAAGGTACTAGTTTCTTGTCTAAATTTTCAAACCCTTGAGACATAATTCTTATTATACACCATGTTTTATTTATAATGGTGTATTTACTAACCATTTAAAACATTGTGTCTTTATTACATTATATTAAAAAAATTTAAGGTTCTATTCCAATTTATTTCTTTAGTAATGTTTTAATTGAAAAGTTTTTAAATTCATAAGGGGTTTTTATGGTCTCAATTCTGATTCTTTGATACATAATACATTTTATGCACCATATTTTTAATTTATTGTGTATTTACTTCCCAAGAATGTATTTTTATAATATTTTTTTTATTTCATGGTATATACTAATCCAAATCATATTCCTTTATTAAAATTTTTATTGATTAAATTGTTACACCAATATTAAATATTTATTGTAACTCATCTTTTGTTCATTGAGTTGTGATTATTATCTTGGACTTATTTCATATATGTTGTGTACATTATACCCAAGATTATATTATGTAATAATATATTATGTTTTTTATGAATTTAAATTTCTAACACATAAATACTTTTAGGATATTTTTTACCTTTTAGAAAATGTTTTTTGTAACGGATATTGATAAATTAAATCTATTTCCATTAATTTATAATGTTTTATATTGAACATTATTCTTCCATGCTGGGTTTCTCTCACCCTAATATTAAAATATATGTTATTATATAATACTCTTCATGAAAATTAATTTTGATTATAAATAATATTTTATTAATTTATTTATAATGTAGGTTTTCAACAAAGTTACTTTCAATGATTTAAAAATGTAACTTTCGTAGTTAAATTTTTATCTTTTTCTCTATATTTCCTATATAAAAATGTATGTCAATTTCAAGGATCTAGTATTGGATATTCATTTTAAAAATAGTTTTTTTAAATCTTTCACTTCACCTATAAAAAAGTTAATTTTTAAAGTTATATGTAATTTTTTATTCTACACCAATGTTAAAGATGTTTTATAAAATCTCTTTTAAGTTTTCACCTCTATTTTGATTTTCATATTCAAGAATTACTTGAACTCGTAGAATTTATGATTCATTATTTAGTATCTAATAAATATATATATTTATAATTTCAGGAATTCAAATCATGGTAACAAATAATTTTATACATGATCAATTCTTGTGTGATACAGTTCATAAAATTCTTTTGAAATGATGTTTTTCATATATGTCAACATCCATTTGAGTTAACTTTTTTACACTAGGGAAAATCTCTTTTGAAACCAACCAATTTATTTATCTATATGGATTATGTAAGTTTTTTTAATCAGATATATAATTTATCACTTATTTTTTTATATAACCATCAATTGTGAATATGCATAACTTTTCTTCTAATTCCTTTACTGTGTGAAGACCATGTTTTCCATTCCTTCAATTTAAGGGTGTTAACCTAGATGTAATACATTGAATGATTGGGTTAATTATTGAATTAACGATATTCCATTTCTCTATACAGTTTTATCTAGAGGGAATTTTTCATAAAAATATAATCTATTTATTAATTATATAACTATTAAAAATTAGTATATTTTTTATTCTGATACGGATGTTTGTTAATTTCCCAATAAAGTTGACTATGTATCATTTGAGCATAAACCATATTTCTATGTATCAATTAAGATGTGTTTAACCCTTTTCTTAAAATGTGTAAATTTATTGGTGTTCCATATGTTATTATTCCAATATAAATAGTTATTAGAAAAGTTGATTATGCATTGTCCACTCATTATCTCATATGATGGATACATTGGACTAAATAAATTTATGGATGAGGGAGCATTATATAGACCTAAATTCCTTAGTAAGTATCATGGGACATAAATTTTTGTTTATTTAATGTATTCCTTACCAATTCATCAAAATTTATTGATTGTAGTCTTAAAGAAAAAAATGACTTATTAGTTACAATCATGATGAAAAAAATGATGTCTTGGAGTAGGCATCCATGGTAAGATCAAGATATCAAAAAATATGAATTTAATCTCTAATAAATTAATTATTTTTATCTATGTAATCAATTTATTTGCATTATTATTAAATTTTCATGATCGGTGTGAGATAACTGAGAAGGGGTGGTGGTGAATATGTGATCTCTTTATTTTATGAATTATTCTAAAAAATAAACCTATAAAACTTGTTTGAGTTTCAATACACTCAAATATATCTATAAACCTCTCCTTATTTGATATAAATTGATAGATCAAAACATAATATTTACAAGATTCAGTAGAAATAAAAACTCCTTTCTATGTTGGTTATTACCACCAATATGGATTCATTACTAAGTTATTCAAGATTACAAAGTTATAGGCCAAAACTAGTTTTACACCCCATTATTAATTCCCCCCATTGACTCTAGTTCTAAACCTTAGCAACCATATCTTATTCCACTATTGGTTTTGAACTCTCAATTTTACTAATTTTCTCTTACTTTTTGACTAGTTATACTCTTAACCACAAGCCTTTTTATCAAAAAGTTATACCCCCCATCTATAAGATATTGATTATTATTTTTTGATCTAGTGTAGAAATATATTCTTATTAAATTGTTCTTCCTCCATAATCAAGTTATATTTCCTTTTCCTATGTAAATAATCTTTAAGATCTTAAACTTATCTTTGAAAACTCTATTAGTCTTGAATATTATTCCAAATATTATAAGAACTGGATCTACTAAAATCAAAATATTTTAGAACCTTATCCAGAAGTATTCCTCATAAAAAATTCAATTTCCTAACACTCTATTTGATATAATTTTTTTGTTTCTCCTTGGTCTAGTGTGTTCTATCTAGTGAAACTTCATCTAATATCCCTTAGTTTGATCCTCATTCTTTATCTGATATTCCTTCAATCTGGTATTTCTCTTTTCGGTGGATATATGTCTAAAGATCTTCTATCAACATCTCCACTTATTAAACCAAGTATAATATAGGTTAGTAACTCATGTTATTTTCTATAAAAAATCATAAATTTCACTCTAAATCAATAGAAACAACCATAACACATAATGATACTTCACCGCTTTATATAGGCATACTTCCTACATAAATTTATTAAAAAGAACATGGTCCAATTTTAAACTTCCTGCTCAACTCAGCTTTCTAAAATTCAAAGTTTATATTATTCATAAAATTTTTCAAAAATATCAGTATCAATGATCTCTTTAAAATATTCCTAAAATCATGGAAATATTTACTAAAATTGAATGACAAAATATGAATCATCATAATTAAAAACATTACAATGTTTTTTAAAGTTAAAAAAACATCCATTTAGTTTAAAAACATAAATACAGATCTGTATCATATGTATTCATAAGATATCCTCTATCTAATAGACCTATTCTGGCACTCCTTCTTCTTTCTCAATCTGATAAACCAAAAAATAAAATCTTTATATGATAAACCCTTTTCTGATTAAACTCTTTTAGGAAACCTCTATTTGATGGACTCATGATTATCTATCTGGTAAAACATGGTTTTCTCTATCTAATTCATCTCTCAAGAGTATTTATGATCATCTAAATTCCATGTACTTAGTCTAGTGAAATGCTAAATTTTTTAATATATATAATTCCACTATATTTAGTGAACTAACAAACTCTTCTTGTATTAGAGTTACCAAATCTTTATCTGGACATTCTATGTTATATCACAACTTTGGTGATCAACCTTTATACAACATCAAATATATGAACTTTTAACTGTATATTTGTACACACTCTATTTATTTAACATAACTTTATACTTCTCTATCTGGTAGACACATTCCATTAACCTTAGTCTAGTATCCACCAAGTTCCACCAAATTATTCCTTTGAACCACAGAGCTAGAATTATGAACTTCTCTATAATGGTTAGTACTTTTGAAGATAAAAAAATTGTCATTTTACTTTTTAATGTTTCTCTCAACTAAGAAAAAAATATTATATCCAAATTTCCATGTAACGTTTTCGACGAGAAACTATTGATATATTGAGAAAAAATGAAACCCACACACATTGGTCTAGTAGTCCCCCCTTGTGTTTGTTGTCAATATCCTCACACAACTTCACTCATATTCATAGTGAATTTGTGTGCTCAAATATTTATCCCCTATATATGTGGTCATTTTATTTCTCCCCCTTATTGACAATCAAATAAAAAGTGAAACATAAGTTTCATCCTCAAGAGAAGAATAGTATTTAATTAATCTAGGGATAAAGAGACTTTAATTAGACCACTCAAAGTCTATGTGATTGAACACATTGTAGAAAACAAGAATTTATAGTTAAGGTGGTAAATGTTTCCCATAACAATTATTATATATAATACTCTCTTGAAACTCATTTAAACATATTTATATCATCATAAATCTGAGTAATTTTGTTAAAATAAAACCAAGACCCATCTCAGTAAACACATCAAAACGATTCATGTAAATAAACATAAATCCCCTACATCTCAACATTCTCAACAATCATCACTCCTCATTAAAGATCGATTTGATGAAACCATGGAATCTGGGAAAGTTATACTTCAATTTCATATGTTTTCCCCTATAATGAGTAGTAATACACCATCATTGTGATGTTCATAATGTTTCATGTTGGATATCACTTATTACTATAAAACCACCACATCAGTCAGCCAGTTCCATTATGTTTTCTCCTTAAATTACCTATAAGTTATTTCAAATAAATAAGAATAATGGGAAAAAGAATAAACCTCAATACTCTTTAAAATTAATATTTATTTTGAGAGTCTTACCTTAGTATAGAATTATTATTATTATTATACTTGTCATGGTATGTGATTTCTTCCTTTTTATCAACTTTTACATAATTTATAATGGATTTCTTCTCATCTATTGAGTCTTTATATGAAGTTTTCATATTATCTTAATTGTTAAAGTATATTCATTTTATTAAGAATTTAATATCATTCTCATGTTTTTATATTTGGTTGGTAAGACAGTAATAAAATTTCTTTTTCCATTTCCATATTTCTCCCACCTTTTACATTTCTTCTAAATCTTTAAACCACCATCTGTAGAAAACGTATTATTAACTTTATTCCCATCTATTGAATCCTATCTCTTATTGTTTTCTTCAAAAAGATTTTGTAATTCCTTCATATTTATAGACTTGGCTATTTGATTTTGTAAAATAATTAAGTAGTATTTCATTCCTCATCTAACTTTCTTGATCTTCTCACATGCCTCACAAGAATCGTTAAGATTCCTCATCTTCTAAACTCTTTTTTATTCCGCATCTTTTTTCTTAAATTTTTCTTCTAATCTACTTTTCATGGATCCCCTTATATTCATACCTATTTCCCAGTAGGGAAATATTATACTAGAATGATTAGAATTTTTGCATGAGTATTCCACAACACCAGTAGTGACCACTAAAAGTTTATATTTTAGGCTGATGGTATTTCTTCTCTGAAGTTCATTATTGTTATCTCTTTACAAACTGTCGGAAAATTTGTTTAGGTGGAAACTCTCTCATCATATTCCACTCTTTCTCTGAGTAAGATGATTTATAACTAACATCCTTTCCCATAACTAAAAAAATCTTACATTTTCAACCATAATTATTAATAAAGGAAGATGCTCATTGAGATTGTTTGGGATTAGAATCAACCTACCCCCACGAGCCCTTATTTTATCTAAATTGAGAATATTTACATTTAACCTAAACTAATTTAGTAAAATATTCTCTAATACTACTTAAATCACTTCATGTTGAAAGGAAAATTGATTATTTCTGAGTTAACTCCTCCCCTTTCTCAACCAATACTTCTTCAAGATCTTTTACCACCTTTTAAAATTCATCCAACTTCAATATATTTTTCTTAATTTCCTTAAAAAGTTTTATATATTCCTTGTTAACCTATTCTTATTTGGTCGATTTTTCTTCATGATTATTCAGATTATTTTAAAGCATAGAAACATTCAATTTATCATATTTAATCTCACTAAGTTTCATTAGATCTATTTTTGTATGCTAATCATTCTCAAAAAAGATTCTCCTTAGATTCTTTCTTATACTTATTTATCTTCTTCTTAAGGTGTGTAAGTTTCTAAATATTTACTATAAAAAATTAGAATCTATTAATTTTTTTTATCTTTTATTCTTTATTATCACTAATTTTTTATTTTCATTCTTTTTAACATGTAATAGAAGTTTACTTCACCATCAAATTCATTACTATATGATTAATAATTATGATTTCTTCAAAAAAATAGATTCTTCTGCTTGCAAGAAATCATTTTCTTATGTTTCTCCAAATTATATTTTTTGACTTCTTATCTTGTAATTATGACTTAGATTAATTGATCATGTTCTTATGAATGCTTCCTGCAAAATATCCACTTTAATTACTATTTTAAAACATAAGGGTTGTTTACCTTTTCCTTTTAAATTACCCTTTTTGTATCTCTTAGAAATAATAGCTATGATTTTTTTGAAGTAATTTTTATCCTCCTCAATATCTGAAACACTTTATTATTATTCAATTTATTTAAATCTAAAATTCCATTTTTTTCATAACATCAATTGTTATTTCATAATTATCCTTATACATAAAGATTATTTATTTTTTCATATATGTGCCCTAGGAATATTCCAAATTTTACCTGTATATATATCATCTAGATATTATAAAGATAAAACCATAGAATAAAACCAATCTAGAAATTTTCTCAGCAGCATCTTAAGAATAATATAATCTTTCATCTTCTCATTGAAAACTATGGTATTTTTAACAATGTCATTGGCCCTTAAAAAGTAATCATCAATATTTTCATCATCAGCCATCTTGATACCTTCAAATCTACTCTTTTAGATCGAAACTTGACCTCCTCAAAACTAATTTTTCCTTCATAACTTCTTCACAACTTATCCCCTATTTCTTTGGTAGTTTTAAACATGATAACATTTTTTATAAAACTTCTTAGATTGGTCCATAAAAATGGAACATTTAGCTTAACCATTAACATAAAAATTTATCTATTTGAAAGAACATATAGAAACCTCATTAATGGGAGGAAATCCCACCATAAAATCATCTATAACATAATGGATAGGAAATAGAAGGTATGATAACAAATTAGTCTTGAAAAAATTATATTTATTTCCATTCAATATAATAACACCCTTGTTGTTCAGTGAATTTATATTCTTTATCCTTACGAGATAAATACATTTTTTCAAAGGAAACCATTGTTATAACACTAATTAAAGTTCCTCAATCAATGTGAGATCACTAATAAGGCGAGTAGTCAAATAAATTAACCTATTATTTTATAAATTATTCTCAAAATTAAACCATTTAAACATGTTTTAGTTTCTATAAAAATCTCTAAATTTTTAATGCTAATAAAACCCACTTTTGTTTGTATTGTATAATTATTTTTCTATTAATATTTAATTTTTCAATTAAAATCACTTTAAATAGGTTAAATGGATTTATGTAAGGGTAAAATCAATGTTAGTATAACAAATCTATTTATTCATTGTAATAATTTATAATATTTAAAGGAACATTTTAAGAGTTATGCACTATGTTAATGAAAAATTCATGGGGCAATGGAGCCTTGGTATTGATGTACTAAAAAATATATATTACATCGCAATAATATGGTTTTTTAAGAAGTAATAAAATATCTACCAAATGGTGTCTCATATGTTAAATCTAAGACCACCATTAAATCTAAAATATGTTCTTCACCTTAGACATGAAATAACCATTATGTGCATTGGTTTTTTGGTTAAATCTTATATAAAATTATTTTTTATTACAATTTTTGTTTTTTTTCTTTCTTCTTCCTCCCATTCCTATGCATTCATTGCATCCTAACATCTTATCGATGCAGAATCAATCCAAAACCATAAAATCATATTTTTTTAATATTAAAATTGTAAATTCCTTAATGGTGTGTAGTTAAACACTTCGCATTCAATACGAGGATGAAACATAAGTTAATTTTTTATTTTAATTTTTGGTATCAAAATAACAAAAATATTTTTGGTTGGTGTGTCTAAAATCAATGGAGCATAAAGGATTTATTCTTGGTTTTCTACAATGATTTTAGGAAAACCTGAAACACCTTTTCACATTATTGGTAAAGCTTTGAAAACATGGTCTAATTCTCTTTCCTAGTTCCAGGCGTGAAAACCTTCCTTTATTCTTCCATTTAATGATATTTCTACAATTACTTGTTTTTCTTATTTTATTTATGTACTTCATTTTTTCTTATTCCCTTTGAGGAAAAAATTATTAAAAATAAATAAAATTATAAAATAAAAATTATCTAGGGACAATTTATAAAATTTTAAAAGGGTAATTATATGAAATTATTAGAAGATTATAATTAATAACTATCTAAACATAATTATTCCATATTATCAAAGGGCAGATATAAAATTTTCAAAAAAATTACATTAAATTATTAAGGATAATTTATAGAAGTTATGAAAAGATAATTATTCTATAATAATAAAATGATGATTATAAATATTTATCAAACATAAAATTTATCAAATTATCTAAAGATAATTATAATAGAATAATCACATCAAATTATTAAATAATAATTTATAAAAAAATTTCAGATGATAATTATAAAAATTATCCTATGATAATTAAAAAATAATTATCAAGTGATAATGATATCAAATTATTAATGGTTAATTATTTAAAATTTATCAAGTAATATTTATGAAAATTATCTAGGATAATTGTTTAGATTTATAAAATAAAAATTATAAAGGAATACCAAATAGTCTCTTGAATTAATTTAGATATTTTTAATATATTAAATGAGGATTTTAAATTATTCTTGAGAAAAATATTTATAACACTTGTTTTATCCTAAAATAAAAATTTGTAAATTATCTAGGAGAGAGAAAATATCCTCACATGTGATATTTTATTTCTTTTTTAAATAAAATAGTTGGTGTTGGTTATAAGAACCCATGAAAAAACACAAGCAATGACATGTCAATAACTATAATAATAAGAAAAGGAGGAGGTTTTCTTGGTTGTTCTACTCCAACATTGGAACCACATGGGGTGATTTATACTTATCGTGATGTAGATGAATTTGAGATAGGATGTTTCTTACCCCTTAGGGATTTTGTTGCAAATGGTTCCTTATTCTAATTTATGTGTTGTAATAATTGATAATTGTGCTTTAATTTGATCGCATATGGGTGTGTTTGTGTGGCCCATGAGACGTGCTATAATTTTTGATTCCCTGAGTATTTCTAGAGTATCTTTCTTCCCGGTTTTATTATGATAACATTTTGTTATGTGCTTATCTTATATTCCCATGATGATATTATATTCTGTACCTATATTTATTACCATAAATGTGTGTTAACATTACATGGTGGGTGTTATTGTACATAAGATAGGTGTATTGTTCGGTATTGTTTATCATTTAGAGAGGTAGTGTTCCAGAATTGAGTTGATGACGATGATGGACCTATGGAATGTGGTAGGGTAATCATGGACTAGGGGTCAACCATGGGGAAGTACGTCAGAGGCATGCCGGTTTGGGGACCTAACCTGAGACATAGATGGGGAATGACATTCTGGGGGCCTTACCCGTGATAGATTTGGGATATGATGGTCTAGGGACTTGATCCAACTCAATGCCTTGACACCTCTAGAAGATGGGATTTCATACTTAGTGGTTGTTCCTTGCTCATTTATGACATTTCATGATTTGCATTTCATTATGGAGTCAAAGAAGGTGCAGCTGAGGGTTTTTGCAGCTTGGTTAGCATAAAACTGAACGATATTAGATTGTTCATTATTATTATTGTTTTTAAATTTATTATATTCTTGAAATAAACATATTATAATTGATCACACTTATTTATAGAATCATTTTTCGTGTCCTACTAATTCTTACACTCACACCCTACTCAGGTATTTCTGTGTGCTTATAGATTTTATGAATAGATTCCAAAAAAATCAGAATCACCCTATGGTGAAAGCTAAGAAGAGGATCGTGGGGATACTGGAATAATGGGATATAATCTAAAGAACCTAGTATTTATTTATTTATTTATATTCATTTATTATATTTTGGATTGACACTATGAGAGTTGTTTTTTACTTGTATAATTTGTATAAACCTTCTTATTATTTAGTTTATACGTGTTTACTCTACTTATTTGTTATATTGTTTATGAATTATTATTGATCTTATGATATGATAATAAAGGTATAGTCTCTCCAGTAATATACTCAATCCCTCTTTTCTAGTTAGCAACCTCTTATATACAAGGTGTCACTCATGAGGTTTTGTGACCTTCTAGATCAGATATGGTGGTTTGAATTACAATGTTATAAAATGGTATTATATCACACTTGGATTCACTAACTTTTTTCTTCTATTTACCCTATTTTTAGATAGGTTTGACAAGATATAGGATGGTTGGGACTCAGGTAGGGGAACTATTATAGTGCCTTAGTAGCATTGTATAGTGGACCTCTGAGTTTTCATAAAGTGGGGAATGTTATGTTTTTCTATTACCATTAATTAAATTCACCTTGGGTGATTCACATGATATTGATATGTGATTTATGAGATTATGGGTATGTTTATGAAACATTAATAAGAACATAGTTTCACATTCCATTTATATACTTGTTGTTGTGTTGCAAAGTACTTATTTAATTAAATTCATCAATTTGCACTATCTATTAGAGATTGTTTCTTTGATCGTGTGATATATATTTTTTCCATGGTATTATGATATATATTTATTAACATTAATAAATAGAATAGATCAAGAAATTATGTTAGTATATATATGATAATTGTGACTAATATGAAGGGAAAAAGACTAGGGAAAGTTCTAGGATGGGTATACCTTGTGTTATGGGAAGACTACTAGGGGAACCTTGTGTGGTACCATATAGTAAATAAGATATATTTATGTTCTCATGTGACTTTTTAATTAAAAAATATTATTCATCATAAACACTTGGTGGGGCCGCCAGTTGACCAGGATGGTGCTCTAGAGAAAGTTTATACACTTGTCCTAGTAGTGCAGGCAGTAGGTCCATTCTAGTCATCACCAAGATACCTGGATGACTATGATAGGGATTTATATATCTACAATCCTCAACTATTTCATATCATTGGTGTGTTGAAGGTTGCAAAGGATTTTTTGGAAGTCATTGAGGGAATCTTGGACCTCATCGAGATGTCGATGGATAAGAAGGGGAAGCTAAAAAAGATTACACAGAAGGGACCGAACATGTATTGGTAGGAGTTGTGGGTCAGGATGGATGACATGTGGGAATATCATGGGAGGCCATAAAGGACTCGGTTTTTAGTGAGTTATTTATCGACATGTTGAATCTCAACTGGGCATAGGAGTTTATAGGGTTATAACAAAGCACCATGATAGTATCTACCTAATCTAATTATTTTACATAGTTTCCCAACTTTTCTCTTCGTATGGATGGAAATGGGGATTATAAGACTATGAATATTGATATCAGAAGTTGACCTGACATTATATGGAAGGTTCATAGCTTTTCCCTACCTATATACCCATTGGTTCTGTAAATGGTCCTAACTGTCAAGAAGAACATATAGGAGGGTAAAGAAATTAGTTTTATATTACACTATTGTGAGTAGTTTGGTGGATATACTACTACAATGGTATGTAACTTTTAATAAAGTAGGTAGTGGAGGACCATGTATGTAAAACAGAGCACTGAAATATTGGCAGAAAATATGTTAGCTTCATCAATTCCCTCAAGAGCTGACCCACGGTGCTTCAACAATGGAAGTGTCAGACAATACTTCCTAGATTTATTAGCACCGTATAGAAAGTGATGATAGTGTGTTAAGATAGGCCATCTCCAGTAGTTTTTCTATAGAGCATTGAGGTTAGGATTCCACTAGGGTAGAAGATAGTTATGGTCTTGAGCCCCGGGCTTTGACAAGGGATCTCAACTATAGATTGGGACTGGTAATGTACCTCATGGAATGGCTCTTGGAGCTGGGCAGTTTATGTCTATGTAGTGGATCAGACATAAATATATGGTGGTGAGTGATTATATGTTGTTTTAGGTTCATTGTTTTTCATGAATACCCAATCTACTACCTTATTCAATATTGACGCATCCCATTATTTTATATATACATAAGTTGTTACTGGACATGACCTACAGGTCAAGTTATCCATTGAGTTAGTCTCCCTTGATATACCAATGGGGATGAGATTAGGCAGTCTTAAGTGATTCCAAAAGTGTCCTATAATCATCTCCTACTATGGACATCAATGGGATTTTATCATTAGAAATATGGAGACTTTTAATTTCACTCTCAATATAGATTGTCTATCCAAATTTCACGCTCACATTGATTGATATAGATGATGTGTATACTTTAGGGTATTGTAGGGGGAAGTTTATGATGACCAGAGAGTGGGAACTAAGGGCAAGGAGAGTTATACCAGATTTGATTCGGGTTGGTATAATCATGACACTAAGGGAAATCATGGCTATTTCTTTAATATCAGTGACTTCCCCATGAAAGTTTCCTCTAGTCATGGATCTTTATCAGGATGTATTTTTAGATGACTTCATATGAATTCCTCTTGATAGAGGAGTTGACTTGGATATTTTACTCATAGTCAGTTCACAACCCATTTTGTTACCCGTCTATAGTATGGTTCCAACCAAACTGAAGGATCTTATGGTGGAACTAGACAACTTAGAGTGCAAGGAATTTATTTGGCTAAGTAATTTACCCTAGGGTGAACCTATGTTTTTTCTCTAACAAGGTAGATGGTAGTATTTGACTCAGTGTCTATTACCAGAGTTAAACCTAGTGATAGTGAAGAACATATATCTATTTCTCAGGTTAGATGACCTTTTTGATCTGTTATCGGGAGAACCAATGGTTATACAAGATTTATCCTTCATTTATTTATCACTATTTATGAGTTAGAGAGGTTGATATTCCAAAAATTTCAGTTTAGAGAAGACATGGGTTGTATGAGTGTTTGGTGATTCCATTCGAATTGATGAACGTGATGGTAGTGTTTAGGGACCACATGAAAAAGATATCCCACCCATACATAGACCCACTCATCATGGTTTTCATCGCTGGTATTCTCATATACTCACCGACACAAGATTTTCATCCTCGGAACCTCAATATAATCTTGGGAATGCTTTGATAAAATCATCTTTACACCAAACTATTGAAGTGTGACATTTATATTTGGGAGGTGAATTTCCTAGGAAATGTGGTGTATGAGATGTGTATATCCATGGACCTAGATAATGTAGAGGTATTAATGTCCTAGAAACATCCCGAAAATGTGTCTAAGATCAGGATCTTTCTAGTTTTAGCAAGACATTTCTAATTGTTTTTCTAAGAATTGTTTTGGCAAGAATTACACATGAATGTTCTAAAAAATAAATTGACAAAGTTCCAATGGATGATTGGTGTGAAGAGGAATTTTTTAGATGAATAAGTGGTTGACTAAAACTCCTATATTGATACTACTAGATCTATGGATTAGATACACCATATACTATGATGCACTCGGAATTGGTTTGGGAGTAGTATTGATGTGGTAGGAGCAGGTAGTAGTTTATGGTTCATGTCACCTATGACCCCATGAGAAACACTACCCTACACGTAATTTGAAGCTACAATCCATGTTACATGATCTAAATTGTTGGAGACACTATCTATTTAGTGAGAGGATTGTTTTCAACACTTACTATAATTACCTTTTCTATATACTCATACAATGGAACCTGGATATAAGACAGAGTTCCAAGGTAGAATTTTTGTATGAATTTTAATTTAGGATGGCTTATACTTTGGGTAAAGGAAATTTCATTGTAGAATATGTTAGCTATAATATAAATTCTTAATATGGTCTTGGTGAGAGGCTCTCGGTGGAGCATTATCAATTGATTTTCTTATGGGATGAATCAAAGATAGATGATTCAAAGTATCAGTAATCAATGACTTATACTCCCTTGGTGATCACATATTATCTGGTAGACCAGGTATATGTAGAATAAGATTTTTAGCTGGAGTATTCTATGATGCTGGAAAAACATGTTGGAGGTGATCTGATACCTCAGTTAACTTTAAGCGATGATGATGTGATTCTTGTGCATGGGAGAGTGGTAGTCCCAATTTCTAAAAAATAGGAGAATATGATATATTTTCAAACCACAATATGGGTGGTATATCTTGGTTTGATGAATATACACCATGAATTTAGGAAATAGTTCTAGTCTCCATAGTTGATGAGGGACATTACTGGGTTTTTGTTCCAATACCTTACCCTCCCAAGGGTAGTGTTTGAGCACCATAGTCCTAGTGGTTTACTTCATCCACTTTATGTTACCATGTGGAAGTGGGATTAAATCATGATGTGCTTTATAATGTGATTAATCAAGGCTCTAAGTACTTGTGAAATAGTATGGGTGATTATTTATTAGCAAATGATTGTTTCCAACTTTTTACCAATCCTAGAGACTCACTTGGTGGATGAGATGGGAATACATCATATCTGTGAGATAGTGTTTTTAAATTTAGTTTTATGGAGAATTGTTTTACATACACACATATGTTTTAAGTTTGGATTTTGGCGGGGCTTATAGAAGGCCCTAAGGAAGCAGTCGATATTGGGCATAGCATAACATCCTCCAAAAGATCGATAGTCATAGCGGACTATAAATATACTAGAAAAAATTTATCAAGATTTTGTTCAAGACTTCAGTGGAGCTTGAGATAATTACCTAGTGTTGGTTAATTTCACATATAATAATATTTACTAGGATTCAATTAAAATTTATCCTTATGTAACTCTTCATGGGAGGTCATTCCATTCACCACTCTATTGGAATAAGGTGGGTGAGGTAGTGGTTTTGGGTCCCAGTTTTTTTAAGAGACCTCTAAGAGATTGCATCTAATTCAAAATACGTTGATCGACACATAGAATAGGTAGAAATAATATTCCAACCATTGGAGGAGACCCATGGGGTTCACTGTGGGTGAGCTAGTTTTCTTAAGAGTGTCTCCTGGGTTAGGCCACTTGCATATAAATAAGATAGTCGAGCTAGTTATATATTTTGTAGAATCCTTTCAGATCACTGAGTGGGTTTGGATAGTGGCACACCATCTTGATATTCTTTCTTTCTAACGAGGTATGCATAATTTATTTCATGTTTCGAAGCTCAAGAGGTACATGGTCGAACCTATGAATCTCACCGACTACAGGAATGAGTATTTGGATCCAGATCTATCATATGATGGGAATATGGTGTCGATTATAATGTATATTAATAAATTACTTCGGGGAATATGGTATCACTTTTTAGGATTAAGTGGTAGTATGGACAGGTCTTGGAGGACACCTGGGAGTGGGAATATCATGTTCAAACATAGTGGAATGGGTTTCATAAGCAAGTCCATTAGAGATAATTCTGAGGGATGATAATTCATTATATGGGTAGAAGTTTAATAACATCATTTTTTAATAATAATAAATCACTCATTTTTTAACATATAAGTATTTTTATGTAAATATTTAATTTTTCAATAAAAATTACTTTAAATATTGTTAAAATGAATTACATAATGGAGAAATAAATGTATTTATAATTTCTATTTGTTTTCCTTAAAACTCTTATGAATATTTAAATGAATATTTCCAAGCGTAGGCACTGAGTCAGGGTGGGATTCTGGAGACAGTAGACCATCATTATTAATATAATAAAAAATTAAATATATTATATCATGTGTGTGAGGTTTCTTAAGAAATAATGAAATATATCTCGAACTATGTCTTTAATAAGAAATATTATATAGAAATTAAATCCAGAATGTGGGTTTTACCCTAGAGGTGAAATAAAATTTTTTGTGTAAGGTGTTCGGTTAAATCACATGTAAGGGTGATTTTTTTTACCCTTTTTCTGTTTTCCCTTTTTTCTTTCTTCTTCATCCACTTCCTATGCATGTGTTGTAACCCCCCCCCCCCATATTTTCCATTCTACTCCGATAAAAACCAAAAAATCAAATTGTTTTTACCCTATTACAATTATAAATTCCTTAATGGGGTGGAATTAAACACTAGGCATTCAAGATCTAATCGAAACTAAAATTAAATTTGTATTCTAATTTTTTATTTTAAAATGTCGAATATATACATGGTGGGTGTTTCTAAAACCACTAGATCTTGAATCAGCCTTTCCTGGTTGATTATATTGAGTTTTAATAGTCTTAAAACTCTTTTTCACACCACAAGTGAAGCTTTGGTGACCTAGTTTGATTTATGTACCCAATTCTAGGCATAACAACCTCTCTTTCTTCTTCCTTGTACTATTGTGGCTGTACTTATAGGTTTTTTTGTTTTATTAATTTTCATTATTTTCTCTATCTTCTCAATTTTGGAAAAAAATTAAAAACAATAAAATAATGAAATTTAAATTATCTAGGCATAATTTATGAAATTATTAAAGGGTAATTACATGAAATTATCAGAAGATAATAATAAATAATTATCCAAATATATTTACACCAAATTATCAAATGATAAAAAAATATTTATAAAATGATAATTACATTAAATTATCAAGGATAATTCATAGAAATTATCAACTTATAATTATTAATAAATAATCAAATTATATTTATCAAGAATTATCAAATAATAATTTCACAAAATTATCTAAAGATAATTATTAAACTATAATAAAATTGAATTGTTGAAGAATTATTCATAAAAAATTATCTATAGATAATTATAAAGGGTTTCCTTGGATAATTAAAAAATAATTATCAAGTTATAAACATAAATAATTATCAAGGGATAACTCAAGAAATAATTATCAAGGGATAATTATGAAAATTATCTAGGATGATTGTTTAGATTTTCAAACAATTATTATAAAGGACTGCCACATGTATTCTTAAATTAATATAGAGAGTTTTAAAATATCTAATCTATTTTAATAATTATTCTTGATAAAAATATTACTAAAACATGTTTTGGACTACAATAATGAAGTGACAATTATCTTGGAAAGATAAAGTATCATCGCATGTTACATTTTATTTATTTTTTAAATAAAATAGATGTTTTGGCTTTAGAAACCTGTGAAAAACCCTCAAGTGTTGATGTGTCAAAAAAATATGATAATAAGTCTAAGATGAGGTTTTCTTGGATTTTGAGGTTTCCACTTCAACATTCAGACCACATAGTGTGGTTTATATTTATTGTTGACATCGAAAACATTAATGTAGGAAGTTCCTTACATATTAGGGATTTTTTAATAAATATTTCCTTTTTATGATTTTTTTATCATAATTAATAACCATTATTGACTCTGGTCACATGTGGGTGTGGGTGTGTGTAGTCTGTGAGACTTGTTATGATTTTTGATTCCCTGAGTATTTCTAGAGATTCTTATTTACATGTTTGATTATGATTATATGTTATGTCTAGCTAATATGTTTTACCATGTATGTGTGTTGCAATAACCTTTTGGTTGTTATTGGAACTTGATATAAGAGGAATATCATGTTTTTTTATCCCTTAGAAGGGGATTTTACCCAACTTGTGATAATGATTATGATAGATTTGATCATAGGGTTGGACCATAGAGGTTTGGGGTTATGAACTGAGGTAATGCGTTAGGGGAATGATAGTTTAGGGGCCTAACCTGAGGCATAATGGGGTACAATGGTTTGGGGCCATAACCCATCATTGAGTTGGAATATGACAGTTTGAAGGCATAATCCAACTCAATGCCTTGATATAGCTATATGATTTTATTTTAAGGTTAGTGGATGGTACATGATCATTTATGAAATTCCGTGATTTTTCTTCCATCATAGAGGTGAATCGGGTAAATTTCGGGGTTTGTGGCGGCTTAGTTAGTACACAACTACTCGGTTTTGGATTTTATATTACTATGATTATTTATATATTTATTATATTCATGGAATACACCTATTATACTTGAGAAATATTATTTAATGATGCAATTTTGGTGCCCTACCGAGTCTTGTAATCACACCCTACTTGGGCATTTCAGTGAGCTTATAGATTTCCAAACTAGAAACTCAGTAGAGGGAAATAACACTATAGTGAATGGAAGATAGTTATATCAGAGAGCTACTTGTTTATTGATTCAATCTCTAGAGGAATATTTATTTATTTATTTATTAATCTAAAATTATTATTGAGTCTTATCTTTCCCCTTTAGGAGTCTTTTATTACTTTTATGACATGTATGGTCCATTTAATTCTTTATTTTTTTATTTACTCTAGTTATATGATTTATTATTGATCCTATGACAAACTACGGAGGGTATAATCTTCCCACTAATGTAATCATTCCCTTTTTCTTATTGGAAGCCTCTTACGTATGATGAGGCATGCATGAGGTCACATGACCTTCTGGATCAAAACAATTTGTTTAGGTCATAATGTTACATTTTTGATCCACTAAATGATATACCTCAACCTCACCTCATATGAAGTAGATATAAATAAATATATCATCACAATATATTTACAAGGATTTGTAAAAAGACATACTCATTTCCATGTTAGTTATTCCACCCCAATATAGAATCTTTACTAATATTTTAGAATTACAAAGGCACGAGCTGTAACTAGTTCTATACCCCAATAATCATTTCACCAAATGAATTTAGTTCTACCCCCCCCCCCCCCCCCATGCAAAAAAATCTTATACCATAGTTCATTATACCCCCAAACTACCCTTATTTTATTCTCTTCTTTCTTGACTCATTATACCCCCTTCCACAAGACTTTTCAAAAATTGGTTATATAACAAAAACACAAGATCTTCATTTTTCTTTATTGATCCAATGTAGAAAGATATTATTCATCAAATTTTTATCATCCAAAAGAATATTTGATAAATTTTTCCTATTTATAACTTACTCAAGATATTAAACATCTCTTTTAAATGACTTATGGTCTTGAAACTTCTTTTAGATCTTGTATGACCTGGAAAACTCAAATCACAATCTTCCCAGAACAATATCTAAAAATATTCCTTAAAATAAATAATATCTAGTAACACTCTATTTATTATTCGTTGTGAAGTTCTCCTCAATTTGGTGTTCTCTATTTAATGCACCTTAATATGGTGATCCTTAATTTGATATGCTATGTTCGATTTACATCATCCCAAAACACCTTCTTTATCTGGTACTCCATCTATCTAGTATAGCTTTGTCTGGTGGATATCTATCTGGAGCTCTTCCATCCACTTCTCCTATTATTCAACCAAGTATAATATTGGTTGCTAACTCATGTTGTGATCTATCAAAAACGTCCGAAAATTCACTCTATAGTAACAAAAAAAATTGTAACTCACAATTATCTTTCACCCTTTTATATATTCATTCCTTATCTAAAAATAAATGAATATATATGGGATCCAATTTTAAATTTCATGTTCAACATAACTTTCATTTGATCTGATTAAATACTTCTACAACATAAGAGTCATCAATATTCATCAAAGATTACATAAATTATTAAATCAATGATATCCCTCAAATATTCTTGAATTCTCATCTATATTTATGAAAGTTGAAATAAATGTTTGTAGTAATTAAAATTAATTACATTAAAAAGTTTTTTTAAAAGTTATTCAAACCGGTGTCTGGTTTATAGAAATAAATATAACTCTATCTGATATGAATTCATAGTAAATCCTCTGTTTTATGTGCTCTAATTAGCACTCCATCATTATTTTCTATCTGATAGACCCATAAATATATTAATTTTTTGATACTCCCATGTCAGGTTCCAATTTTTAAGAAACCTATGTCTAATGGGGATAGGATTTTTCATCTAGTAAAATATAGTTTAATCTATCCAATTGATCTTTCTAATGTTTTTCTGATCAAATTTATTTTATAGACTCGTTCTAGTGACTTCATCACAACTTTAATTTATTTTCTTCCACTCTATTCAATGAATGGAAAAACTCTTCATCTGATGGAGTTACAAAGTCTTTGTATGATCATAATATATCCAATAAATGTTTCAGTTATAAAGCTTTGTTCTGAAAAAAAAATCTACAAATTTTCACTATGAAATTTTTGAAAACTCTCTCTTCCATATAGAACATTATACTTATCTATCTGATAGACTCACTTAATTAATTTTAGTCTGGTATCCACTAAGTTATGATAACTTATTCCTTTTAAGAACTCATTTAGAATGATGAAATTTTCCATGATATTGGGTACTTTTAAAGATCATTAATGTATCATATGACTTTTTAATGTCACTCTCAACTAAGAAAAAATCCTCTCAATAACATTCCAATTAACTTATTCTTCCAAATACATATTTACATATTGGCAAAAAATCATCCAACACACTTTTGACTAATAGTTGATATCACCCCTTCTTGTGTTTCAATTTCCCTGGGTTATATAGAAAATTATTATAAATGATGTGTTAAATGGGATAACTTGTGTGAAGATTTTTTATAGTTAACCATTCTTTTCATGCATATATATTAATTTGTTTTAGATAAATATTCAATATATTTCACCACAATACATGTTTTAGGACTATAGAGTTTTATTGTATTTATAAATTTTGATACATCAATAGTTGGTAAATAAAATATCTATATCAATTTTGATTATGTTCTTCACAACTAGCACCCTTATTAGGCATATCATACTTAAAACCATTGCTTATAAATTTGGGAAGGGAAATATACGAAAGGGTGAGCTTAGATGCACAGTTTGGGTAAATATAAAAGATATCAACAAATGATCGTAAGTGAGCATAATATTAGTATAAGTTTATGATAACATGGTCATGACTTACAATAACCATAACCAATCAGTCAATGGTATTTAATCATTAAATAGGTAATAATGATTTTTCAAAAAAATAACATAATATAGAAGAGTGAGTAAATATCAAGAATCATTCATGATAAATGAAAACATATCATAACCATATGACATAAGTTTTTGGGATTCACATAAGCATATAAATTCATTTCATTAGTCAAGGATATATGTCAAGACTATTATTGTGGATTGGGTTCACTCCCCATTTCACCATTTCCTTAGTCATGTTTCACTCCCATGACTATATTATTTTACAAAGTCCCTTACTAGACTTGGTTAACTCTATATTATTGTCCTTATTATCTCAATAGATGTCCATCTTTACACAATGAATTATATGTATGTAATGGACTCACCTAACTGTGTTTTATAATATACACACCCATCATTCATTTATTATGGAACCACCCATCACATAATTAAAATCATACATATGGGTGCCATAAGATCATAAAAAATACATTATATCATCATATCATAACTCATTAAAAGGATACAATTTTCATAAATATTTCTTAATAAAAATATAAAACATATAGATAAATACTAAAGATGGTAAAATTGGATTATATCTCCATTAAATCATAAAACATACATTATATCATCATATCATAACTCATTAAAAAGATACAGGTTTCATAAACATTTCATAATAAAAAAATAAAACATATAGATAAATAATAAATATGTTAAAATTTTATTTTATCCCCATTAAATCATAAGAAACATCAAAATATGTTGTTATATATGAAAATTCTTTTAAAATATCACTAGATTATTTCTTGAGGAAAATACCCTCTTATTTGAAATAAAAATTATTTACAATCATAAAGTTTCCAAATTAAGGAAAATTTATATTTTAAAATAAAAAAGGAAAATTTAAATAAATGAGGATTCATTATGCCATGGAAAAAATTTTATGTGGTGAACATTAAAACCGAAATTCCATTCACATTTTTGGTAAAAATTCAGAAGTGTCTCATTTGGAAAATAAAAAAAAGGATAATTATAAAACCTGGTATGAATATTATAATATATTTAAAAATGAATTGAAATCATATTATAAAAATATTAAAAACATTCTTGAAATTGTTTTATAGAAAATATGACCATAGAAGATAAAATATCTGACTCGAGGGAAAAACAAGGTTAGTTGTCCTTGAAAATATTCATTCAGTAACTTGAGTACATAAAGAGAGTAAAATGAAATGAAAATAATAAATATACAAAAATAAATATAGGATAATTAAATTAATAATATTAAGGATAAATATGTTATAAAATCTCATCATAATAAAATTTAAGCATAAAACATTCAAGTATAAATGAGATTGTATCAGGAAATCATTACATCAAGTCTTTCTTACATCATAAGCCCTATGAATTTCTATATAATAAATTTAAATTTTATTATAATTATGTATTAGAACTATAATCATACATATAATATAATACATGTTTTACTTAGAACATCTTATCACCCATTCATTAATAATATTTCATTATTATCATCATTTCGGGTGTTAACTACTTCATTTTTAATGTATGTTTTGTTTCGATGGTTATATTATTTCACATTGATAATGGTTAATTCTTCTCTAATATTTTATTCAGAATATAAATATAATATATATTCATTATATACATAATTAAAACATATCATATAAAATGATGAGGAAAAATGAATTACATCACTATGTGGGGACGATAGTCAGTACGTACGGACAAGTGATGTTTCAATTTTTTGATGGATATAAGAAAGTAAAATAAAATTTAACATCCAAATAACAATTTTTATAAAATATAAATATTATAAAAATTTAAAATTTATCATAATAACCAACCATGAATGATGGTGGTCAAAAATGAAATGTATCCATGCATGGAGGCGGTAGACCACATGTACACATGAGTGATACTTTCATCTCCTATTTGGTTAATAATAGGTGGTAAATTGTTTTTAAATCACCTTAATAACATCTTATTATATTTATTATACTATATTATTCATTTTTCAGGGATAAAACACTATTATAGGATGTATAATAAGAAATAAAATTGGATGAGCTTGGTTAAGATCTCTACCTCTTCTTTGAGAGATCTCCTTTGTCTTGGACCTTAATCCTTAAAGGATTGGTCCTTGGAAAATAAAAAAATATCAAGGATAATGGGAATAATTATATTTAGGTTTTTCAGTATGAATTTTTTGATATAGAAGGTGAAAACCGTGTTAAAATGGAGGATAAGAGACACACTTTTATAAGTGAGGGAAGGACATGCATGGAATTTCTTAAAATAAATCAATGATTTAAGATAGAATTCATTGTTAATTGGCTTGAAATGTATAGTAATTAGATTTTAGTATGTTATAAAATTGTAATATCATCATAAAATAAAAATTTAAAGATAATGGTGGAAATCGTACCCTTCTCACATGATTTAACCCCCGACAAAACAGTTCTAACCTTAACAATTGTAACAAAATGTAACTATTTTTACTATTCACTGTGAAAAAAATTAGGTTAAACCTATTGAATTAAATTATGGAATCCATTTTACTATATTAAATTTATGTAAGTTATAGAATCTAATTATAATTAAGCACTCAAACCACAATGAAAACCCATTTTCAAAAAATAAAATTTTTAGAATAAAACATAATATAAATCCATTACTTTCCCTATAAAAACCATAAACTAGTGTTAAAATACTAAATTTAATATATAATCTGTATATCTATTTAAAAAAATTAATAAATATAGATTAAATGAATTTATTAAGATAAAAAGACAATGCACACATAAAAATAGTTTTTAGAAAAATGTGTTTTTAAGACCAAAAATTAACTTATATAAAAATAAAGTATAATTTTTAATAAATCTAATTAAATATATTATTTATAATTATATTATACATAGGTTAAATTGTGAACAGATTCAAAATATAATTTTTCATTTACATGAAATTAAATGACATTTTTTACAAAAATCAGTAATTTTCATTATTCACTGAATACAAATTTACAAAAATATGAAATATTCACCCTATGGTAATATTGAAAATATATTTTAAAAAATGATATTCATTTAGTAAAATAAAATTTATAAAAATGTTAGAAATTAATTATAAATTCCATATTCAAAGATGTGATCAAACCCCATTTTTGAAGAAAACATAAATGAATTTACTGAAAAGTGAGTACATATTTATTTGGAATTAATAAATAAACTTTTATTATTAAAACCCTTACTAAATATTTTTTATAAGGTGGTTATTACTATTCATACATTCCAATTTAACTAGTAGTTTATAATTTTTTACTATATCGTGGTTCATATAGACATTGGGTTGTGTGTAAGGAAAGCTATCAAATACTTCAAGATTTATTTCAAAGTAAATACATATAAAATATTGGAATGTAATATTATACTCCCATTAAAAATAATTTTTTCCCTAAAAATTATATCACTTATTTATAAAAAAATGTGGATATATCTACTCAATCACATCCTTGGGTTCCCATATAGCTTCTTCAATTTTTGATTCCACCAAAGAACATTGACTAGGTAAGTAGTCTTGTTCCGTATAAATTTATATCTAACATATAATATTTCGATAGGTTTTTATTCATGATAAATATTTTTATCTAGTGGTACAACCTCTGAGTTTATTACATGTGATGTATCATGTATGTACTTCCTAGGAATAGATACACGGAACACATCGTGAACCTGAGAGAGGTTTGGTGGGAGTTTCAAGTGATAAACTACAGTCTAAAATCGGTCAAGAATATCAAATGGACCAATATAACTATGAATTATATTTCCCTTTTTTAATCTCATTACCTTATTCCATATATAAATTCATGGGAAAAACTTATTACCAACATTGAATTCTGGACCACACTGATGATTATCAGTATAACTATTTTTTCAATGATGGTCTTCCTTGAGGTGTTGTTGAATGGTTCTAACATTATCTTAAATTTACTAAATTATATCGGTTCTTAATTTATATTTTTCTCAGACATAATCAATGTATATTGTAGTTATACCCTTCTTTATATACAGTAGTTCCTTAGTATCCATTTTAATGCTCAAGTAAAATATATTGTTTTAAGAAAACTAGACTAGAGTAAGGTATTGTTCCCAACCACATTTGAGACCATGATAAAAATATAGCAATAAATACCCCATTGTTTAAATTATCATGTCAAACTGACCATATATCTTAGGAAGATAAATAGTATTGAAACACAACTCAGTATCTAGATTTTTCCAAAGACTTTTCCATAACATTGATATAAACCATGGATCTCAATTAGATACCATAAAATGTGATACCCCATGTAACCTTACAACGTCATTAATGTATATCCTAGAAATTTGGTTAAGTGAAAAATATTATTTTATATAAATTAACTGTATTGACTTCATAAGGTGATCAACTAAAATTCCAATAACATTATGGCATTTATATGTTTTGGGGAGTCTGATGATGAAACCGATGGTGATGTTTTCCCTTTTCCATTGTAATATGGATAATGGTTATAACATCCCCTTAAAATTGTGTCCCTAAACCCTAACATGTTTACATACTAAGAACCAATATATATACTCTTAAATGTATCTCTTTATTTTAACCCATCAAAAATACACTTTCAGATCTCTATACATCTTCGTACTTCAAGGAAGAAGGGAGAATAGTGAATTATGAGATTCTTCCATTAGTTTAATCTTAAGGTCTTGTATTTATGGGACACATACATGGTTTCTAAACCTTATAATTATAACACAATCAAGTGTAACTCATTAACATTTCTCACCTTTTATTATATCTCCACATCCTCCTTTTTCACCTCTTTAATCCTTTTATTTATATATGGTTGAACACTCATTTGATAAATATAATATTTTACCTATTCATTCAGTATTTTAAGGTACATCCTTTAAAATTCCTTAAATATTAGATATTTTGTGATAATAATGATAAATAAGCTAGCAATATCTTTTTTACTCAAATAATCATCCACCTAGTTCATTCTCCAATGTTTGTAGTGTATTAAGTAGTCATAATATTCAATCAACTCCAACTATCTTCTTTGATGCTTATTAAACTCATTCTGGGTGAATGTATACTTTAAAATTTTATTATTAGTAAATATGTCTCAAATTTATCAAAAAATATAATGCCTCCATATCTTTAATGAAAATATTACCATTGATAACTCCAAATCATGAGTTGAGTAATTTTTCTCATAAATCATCAATTGGTGTGAGGAGTAAAATATCAACATATCATTATGTATAAGAAAAAAACCTTCTCCTTCATCTATAAATCATGATAAATAACAAACCCTTATCCATTTTATGGTAGTGTGACAAAAGGTAAATTGAACAACCTTCTATTTAATTTATTTATATTTTCTTCACATTCATTAATCCAATGGAACTTAACTCAATTCTGAGTTGACTTGGTGAGTAGATTAGATAGTCATGATAAATCCTTCACAAATATCTAATAATATCCATCTAATCAAGAAAAACTAGGGATCTTCATCATAGTTGTTAGTGTGGGCCAATATTTAATAACATCTATTTTTATGGATCCACCGAAATACCCTTTCTTGAGATCATATGACCCAAAAATTAAACTTTCTATAGACAAAATTCATACTTGGTAAATTTTTCATAAAATTTATCCTTCATTAGGGCCTTAAATTAAAACCCATGTAGTCTTAATGCTATAAATTTATCATAGAATATATAATAGTATCATTTAAAATGACTATAAAAATTGATCAATAAAATCTATAATGACTCTATTCATTAAATCCATCAACATAAAGGGAGAATTATTAAGAGAAAATGGCCTGAATATAAATTAATAGTGTCCATAACTCGATTGGAAGGCTATTTTTTGTATGCCTTCACTTTTAAACCTCAACTAATAGAATCCATATAAAAGATAAATCTTGGTAAAATATTTATCTCCTCATAATTGATCAAAAAAATCATCAATATGGGGTAAATTATACTTATTATTGCTCGGGATCATGTTAAGTTCCCAATCATCAATGTCGATTCACATTGTTCAATTTTATTTCTAAATAAGTATAGGTGAACCAATGGTGGTGAACTTGGATTAATGAATAATTTATAAATATTTTTTGGATGTTGATTCTTCAATTCCTATAACTCAATTAGGGCTATTTAATATAGAGTATTTGAAATAACAGTAGCAGCGAGTGTGATTTCTATTGAAAACTCAACTTCACTATTTGGAGAAAGATAAGAAAACATTTATGGAAAGACATAAAAAACTCTAGTAAAATATATATATTTTAAATTTTGAGTCTCTACCCAACCATATAAGATAAATACCCACTTGTAATGGAAATAAATACCATTTAATTGATTAAATTTCAATTGGAATTTTAAATTTATCCCCACTGTGATAGACAGTCATAGGTTGGTTAAGAATATCAAATGTTACATCCCTTAATTATAAATTGATATGGGATTAATATATATAAATCTAATCCATTCCTAAAATCATATTCCAATAAAATTAAATTGAGGAAGAATCATATACTTTAGATGTGGTCATCACACCATTAGGAGTTTTTACCTCTATTTCAACATCTAATCACTATGGTGGTAATGTGATGCCCTTATAAAATCCTTTATATATAAAATAGTGGGTATAACAAAAATCAAATAATACATTATAATTTCTAGAATATATGGTAAGTGTACCTTTCACTGCTTGGTTTTTGAACCCCAAATCATAAATAGTGATCTCATGAGATTTCTCTTTGTCTCTAGTCTTAAGAGGTTGTTTATGTTTATCATTATCATCAACTATCAGATTCGATCAATAGTTAACATAATTTCAATAATCCTTAAAATTATATCATTAAAGTATGGTTGTGTATATTTTGAATATTTTCCACCATTTTGATCATTAACTTTCTTCTTCCCATTATATTCGCATTTGATTACTTGATTGCCTTCTTTTAAACAATTAAAACATTGACCAATCCCCTTAAGAAAACATTCCCCATACTTCTTTCAACACTTTTGACATAAATTAAAACTCATCCCCCACCCCACAACCCCATTGTCTTTGTTATTATAATTTCCTCTCAATTACATTTTATTTTTTCATAAAAACCATGAGATTGATAGGTGAATCTAAGCATTACTTCAACCATAATAGCATGTTAAATAACTCCTTCATAGCTACTGAATTCTCTTATTAATAACACCATTTGGAGGAACGGTTTTAATCCATTGGATAATTGATAAATCTTTATTTATGTTTTAATAATAATACCGTAAGAGTACCTAACAAGTATTGTAAAATATATCTCAATAGTACCAACTGATTCATCATTCTTATTAAGCGTATTGAATTTTGTCACCCTGTTAATATAAAGAATACAGGGAATGTACTTATTGAAAAATATGATCCTAAACTCATCCCAATCCACAGATACAATTTCTTCTTCTTTATTTTTATTCATGATAATATTACTCTATGGATATTATACACCTTCATAATGATAAAAATCTATGATAACCTTTTCATGTTTTGAGGAGTGGAGAAAGGAACATATTTTTTTAGGGTTACCAATCCATTCCATAATAATTAGTTAATCATAAAACCATATAAAGAAAGGTAGATACTACCTCATGAAGGACTAAAAATTATGTTGTTCATTCCTTTTATTATTTATAAGTTGAACATGATTTATGGATTGATAAAGTTGTATAAATATAACAATAATAATTTATATCCCAACATCCATACCATTCAGATTCATAGGGAGGAAATGATTACATTTTCCATCACCTTTTTCATTAACATGGTTCCTTATAGTACTATGAAATTATTAAACCTAAAACCATAGTATGAATAATAATAATCACAGAAAGAAATTATATAATCATTAAAATCATTTATAGTATGTATAATTCATGAAACCTAATTTTCAATCAAGGAAACATTATGTTTAACCTAATTTATACAAGTTCATTATCTATTAAAATTATTCTAAATGGATCTTAAATAAAATTTTAAATAACATATACATATCACCAGGGAGTGTCAAACTAGGTGCATAGTAAGGGCCCATTCATTGAGTAATATATTAATTGTCAAGATATACTTGCCCAAATATTTTTTGGGTTATTACCCATGGATGAATTTCATCCAAAATAACATCCACTTATAGTTTCTAAATTGGGATATATTTTCTTAAGGAAAATACACTCCTTTAATTATCATAACATATGTTGTTCATCTATATTATGGATTATCCTAAGGGTTCTCACTAAATTTTCCTCATTTTAATTTCTAAAAATTACTAAGACTTACCTCTGATACTAACTATAGTGACCAATACTTTTTATACATAATTATTAATCATTTAAGATAAATATTCAATAAATTTAACGATAATACATGCCTAAGGACCAAATAGGTTTAGTGTCATTGGAATCATTGATACATAAACAGCTGCTATAAAAAATGTCAGCATCATTTCCAATTAAGTTCTTCACAACTATTTCCCTTCTTGGACATATTATAATTAAAAACATTATTCATAACCCTGGGAGGGAAAAAATAAGAAAGGTTTATCTCATATTATAAGTATTGGTAAACATAAGATATATCAATTAAAGGTTATAAGTGAGCATATGATAATCATAAGAGTCTGAGAACATGATCAGGAATTAAAATAATTTTACCCAATTAGTCAAATATCTTTAATCATGAAACATGGTATAAGTTCATTTCAAACAAATGAAATAATATATAAGAGTGTGGAATCATAAATAATCAGTCATGATCTATGAAATAAAATTATAATCATATTATATAATTTTTTGGAATGCACATAATCAGATAAAATCATTTACTTATACAGAGTTAACTACCAATACTATCATAAGTGCTTGGGTTCAATCTCCATTATATCATTTTCCTAGTAAATCTTCACTCCAAAGACTATGTTATTGGACTATAACACTTTCAGTTTTTATAAGTTAGAATTGTTTTGAATAAATTAAATTTATTATAGCCTGCGTAACATGCAACACTGAGTTTTAATGAACCATTTCAAACTATATATATTATTATTTAAATAAGTGTGTTATCACCTTGATGGTAAATATAGAGGAATGAATATGAATAAAAAAATTTAAATATTATTTATAATTTTTTATATATTTAAAATATATTGATGTAATAAAATATTAATTTTTAGAAATGTCTATATGTTTTGAAAATACAATTTTTTCAAAAAATTGTTTTTATTTATTTTTAGGAAAAATAATAAAATTAATTTTAGTAACTTTTAGGAAATGAATTTGATAAAAAAAAAATATTTTAAATAATCATATCAAAATTATCATTGGGTTAATTTTTAGGATTTTTCTAAAAATATTAATTCCTCAACGAATAATGTAGAAATACAAGTTTTTATTAAAAAATTCAATTTCATTTAAAGTGTTTATAAGATTAATTTTTGTTGAAAATGGGTTTAAAAGTAAAATTAATTAAATTATATATAAATTAGTCCAATTTAGTTCATTACAATCATTTTCATATTAATTTTTAATATAAAAATGATTTAAACTTTTGAACATTTTCTCTTTGAAAACTCACTTTTTTCACATCTGTGGGATTAATTTTAAATTAAAATCTTCCAATTATGTGAATGCAATTTGGAAAAATGGATTTCATATTTTCAAGTATCATAATTTATATTATAAAATAATTTCACCTTAATTATTAAAATAATTGACATTATAAATAGTAAAAATTATTTACCATGGTTAAGGTAAAAATGGGTTTATCAAGGGTTAAACTAAAAAGATAAGTATTGAAATTGACTGAAAACTTTTAAAACGCCTATTTTATGGCCATATTTAGATTTTATATCTTATATTATCGATAATAGTATATTTTGGAGCCCACTTCATGATAAATATATTGGTAAACCTTTTTCTTTTCAAAATATTACAAGTTTTCTCTCACCTTACATATAAAAGGTCGCCACTTCTCCTCTCCTATTCACAATTACAAAACACTTTGGTTCAAGCAATACCTAAAAAATTACTTCCTTAATTCCGTACATCCATACTAAATTCCTTATTTTTTTCATATAAACAACCTAATAATTATTTAGGTGTCGGCCAAAAGCATTTGTCTGAAGAAGAGGTAACACCCCTAATAAAGAATTTTATTTCATTTCTTCCTCCACATCCTTCAATTATTATTAATACATGATGATATAAAAACCTCAGTATATTTCATATACTTGTATTTTATTATGTTATTTTTATGACCTAAACACAATTTTTATTCCGTTAAATGGGATAAAAAATCATCATTTATCTGTATGATGAACTACCACCTCGCGAACTAATGTAATTCATTTTCTATCACTGCCACTCAAGACTAGGTATAATGATCGATTAAAAGTATATATATGACATTTAGGATATTATTATACTTCTTGATCTATTATATCACATATACGTTCTGACATTCTATTTTTGGGGAATATGATAATGTCGCTCATGTGTACGGTGAACTACCACCTCGTGAAGCAATGTGATTCATTCACACATTACATGGAATGTAATAAGAAAGGTTTTAATGGAACTATTTTATATATATTAAATAAAAATGAATTTTTTATGGTAATATATTATTTACCTTTATTTATTTCAATCCTTCGAGAAAATGGTAACAATATTCATGCGTACGTATGGCATACCGTCTCCATGAGTGGTGTATTTCATTTTCAATCTATAACTCTCATGAATTATTTTAAAAACATATATATTGAATATATATGATATTTTTATATTTTTTTAAAATTATATAGATTATTTAACCATGATAAAAGTAAGAGGACCAAATTTAACAAATCAAAACACACCTGAAAAAAAGTAGTTATTGCCCTCTAAATCGGTTTTTTGATATTTTCTAAGAGCCACTTTAAGGAAAACTGGTAACCATACATCACAAAATTAAAAAACTACACCACATTACAAAAAACTCACATCCCACCTTCTCTATACCCAAAGTGACACCCCACCACGATTTATTTCATGAAATGTGACAATAACAAAGAATTGTTAATAAATGGATAATAAAAATTCATAATAAAATCATATATATTATCATATATAAAATTATGTTTATTTAATATATATTTAATAAACATATATTTATTATAAATAAGGTTTTAATATGTACAAATGAAGTTGAGACTATTGGTTAGGGATTTCTGTCTCACTTTTATTTTATGTGAGATACAATCCATATTCACAATGAATTTATTTTATGTGGTGTATATAATACCCATGAATGTGTTTTATTTTTATTATACTTAATTTTTTTTATATCCATTTTGTGATCTCCCTTTCATGGGGTTTATGGTTCCAAAGTTACCAAAGTGGTAGGGAATTTTTGTCTCCATTTTCCTTCCTTGAGATATATCTTTTTTATACACCTATCTTCTTTTATGAGGTGTATATACATCCCATTTGAAATGTAATATAATGAATTTATTTATTATCATAATATTTTATGTTTCATTTAATTTTATTCCACTAGGTTTCATGAAATTAAAATTTACCAAAGTGGTAAATATTTTTTGTTACAATCTCATCATTTGTTGGGATTTCTCATAATTATGAATACAATGATGAAATATTATGATATCTCTAAATAAACTCATTAATTTTTTTATCCTATAGTTATGTCCTTACAACACATGTTTTTTCTTCATTCACCTCTTTTAATGTACTTAAGTGTTCAAAAAATGGTTTTTAGAAAAATCATATTCATTTCTCTCTTCAGATGAAAACACTTTTTCTTCCAAAACCATGTCTTCTATAAGAGTTTTTAAAAATGTTTTTAAAATTATCCAAATGATTTAATAATTAATTTTTTAACCAATTTTAACGTTATTACAAATTTTTTTAAAAGGAATATTTAGGTATTTTTCTAAACAAGGACTGTTTGGATTTTACTAAAAATGTGAAAGGAATTTTTGTTTTAACATATACAGAATGTATATAATTTTCTACCATTATAAACTCACAATGTTTTTAATATTAATTTATAAGTTTCATGTTTATTATCAAAGAAAATTATTTCTGAAATGTTTTATGAAATTTTAGTTTTGAAAATTTATTTTCAAATAAAATTTATTTTCCTCTAGAAAATATGATATACTTCCATATAACTTATGATTTATTTGGGATATGTACTAATGATACCATTATTATTCTTTCACTAGATAGTTTATGTTTATGATGAAAAGTTGTTTATAAAACTTATTTCTCTTCCACAGGTTATACCATGATAAAATTATTTTTAAACCCACTTCTTTTTCCATGGTTTATGATATGATGAAATGATTATGAAATTTATCTATTTTGCATAGTTTTTGATACAATGTAATGTTTATGAAACCCATTTAATTTAATAAAGTATAATGGGATAAATGTTTTTTGATCTTTTGGTGCACATATGGATGATATTAATTATGTGATGGGTGGGACCTATATCTCCCTCCAATAGATTTGGTAAATATTTTAATCTCTTGGGATATATAGGACTTTAATGGGGAGTTAACTTAGTTTATTAAGGGAATATTTTTGCTATAATCGTATTAGGAGTGAAACCGGACTACTATGATGGCTTTTAGAGTGAACCTATTTCGCTATGATAGACTTATAAGTGATCATTGATGACTATGGAAATGATTTTCTATGATAATGTGTATGCCACAATTCTATATATTATACCAATTGTAAACTCTCATGGATCAAGTTCATTGATTTAATTATGATTCATGTCTTATAAACTACATATATTTATGTCATGACTTAAGATTATGATCTTTTATGTATAGGGTATAGTTTTCAAATGCTATGCTCATGTTCTCATAGCCTTATTTTCATGTTATGCTTAGGTATCACCCTTGTTTACCCTTAATAAGAATTATAGGTCACGCATTATTATTTTCCCTTTCCCCAGGTTATAAAGAAATGTATTATGTATGAAATTTATACAAATGGTGTCAGTTATAAATAACTTATTGGGAGATGATGCAATTCATATATAAACTGATTGTTTGTGTTTCTATGTTTCCAAAGTCATTATATGTTAATGATATGTAGGTGTGTGTTTGTATAATGTATTTAATTTTCATCTAAAAATATTTAATGTATATGTTTAAAAATATTGGGTTGTTATAGTGGGTATTATAGGATAGGTTTATCTAGCCTTTGGAAAATACGATGATAAAACATTAGTGAGATCCCTAATGACATATCTAACGATAAGTCTATGTATGAAAAAAGTATAAGAATATTTCCTATGATTTTGTTAAAGGATAGACAAAATTGTTTCTAATCAATTATATCCTTGTATAGATACTATAAGAAGTTTTGGCTCTAGCACATAGGTACCTATTGGAAATAACTTCAAAAGGGGTAAATTGATCTAGAATAGATCATCATCTAGTGTATGAAAACATGCCTTTCTACAAAACTAGTTTGATACTCCTAGGGGACATTATTTGTAAATTCAAAAACCCATTATGAATGAAAATTAATTAATTTAATATATCTTGACTATGAATAACCTAGGATCAGCCTAAGGTTTAATAGATTAAAAATAATTTTTCACAATTTAGACATCATATAAGTGATTTTTCCTGATTATGTTATTTTCCTATATGATTATTTTTTCTTACACTGAGATTTTTTGTTTTATTCAATGGTTGGAATTGTATGTAACCATTTTAATACTTAGTGTGATGGACAATGAAATGATTTTCTTCCTAGGAATCCAAATGTTATAGGTTCTAGAATGTGAAATATCATTTTTATGCTCACACAACTTTCTTAATCCATGAATCAAGATGAACTTCAAAATGAGGAAATGATGGAACAAAAAATGGTTAATTATATTAGGAGGAAACATCAACCATCCTTAAGCGGGTATGTGGATCCACTAGTTCCAATGAAATGGAACAGTACAACTAAAAATATATTTCCCATCCTTCATTGTTTAGAACATGAAAAAATCATTTTGTTTTTTCTACCATTTGGAAGGTTAAGTGGATCAATGGTGGAATATTACTAGGAATACAGGTAAACATGGTGAATAGACTCCATGGTTTGGGAAGAGTTCACAAATTTATTTCTCAATAATTACATTCCTCATATTCTTCAAATTGTTTAAGAGAATGAGTTCCTTGATATAAAGTAAGTGGATGAGGAAACCATTAGTATCGATGAGGTAAATTTAATAAGACTTTTTAGGTATACTTCTATTAGTATAATCCAACCTAAAAGTAATGTTGATCGATTCATCATTGTCTTATAACTAGGTCTTCGAATGGAATTATCCATAAGATACTTCAACAGTTATAAATAGATTGGTTGATGTGCTATCAAGGTGTAAATGGAGGTTGGAGTTATATATCAATCTCATTGTTTTTATAAGAATAGAGAAATAGAATTCAAAGGAAAATATAAAACCATGGGTAGAAGAAGATGAACTTTAATTTATGTTCAAAGTGTGGGAAGAAACCTAGAGGAAATTGTTTTAAGTGGACTGGTAATTTTTTTTAGTGTGGAAACAAATTTCATCAGGAAATTGAATTCAAAAGTGATGGGAAGAAGTTAGATAATGATTCAAATAGATATAAATATCCACAAAATGTATTTCCCACTCTATAATATTTCAAATACAAATAGTATGGGAATTATGCAAACTAGTTCCCAAATATGATGATTAATGTAGAAGATCAATTTTAGAAACCTCTTAAACAAAGAGTCAAAAGAATATCATGTGATCACTATTAATAATTATGGTTTCAATAACTATATGGAAAAAGGTACACTTTCTTTCCACTCTAGAGTTACTAATGTATTAATTAATTTTAGATCTACCCATTCTTTGATATTTGAATAATTTTATAAGTGTATAAATATTCAACCCAAATTATTATATTTAGAATCAAAAGTGAAATCTCCAAAATGGTATGATGATTTTAACTTAATTATATGATTCCACTCTTGTTTAATTTTGTGGGGATGTGTTTTCTACAAATCATTTCATTCTACCTCTAGTTGAATTTGATGTTATATTAGGCATGGATTGGATTTCTCAACATAAATCCCACATCAATTGTCAAATAATGGAAGTCATTTTTGAAATTTTAAAATAATCTATGATCATATATCAATTTGATGATGAGCATGAACTTTCGATAGAGATCACATCCATTGTATGGGTCTTAATTCCAATCTAAAAGGTTTTTTTATCTTAGATTGTTGGAGAGAAACTCCAAATAGATGATATTCCAATTGTGTTAGAGTTCTTTGTGTCTTTCTGAAAGATTTTCCAAGCCTTCCAAAAAAACATTAAGTCGATTTATCAATGCAATTCATACCTAGTAACAAACCTATTTCAAAAACACTTTATATAATAGGCTCAATTGAGTTATAGGAATCGAATATGTGACTCCAGGAAAACCTTAACAAGGGATCAATTCATCCAAGGGTGCCACCTTGTGGTGAACCTATTATTTTTGTTAAAAAAAGATGGATAAATTTTACTATGAATATATTATTAGGATATAAACTAGATCTCAATTAATAAAAAAGTATCCACTACACCATATTGATTACATATTTGATCAACTATGCATTGATCAATGCTTTTCCAAGATTGACCTTTATTTTGGAAATCATCGATTAAGGTTCAAGAAGAAGGATATACCCTAAACAACATTATGTACAAGGTATGAACACTATGAATATATATTGATTCTATTTAGTATTATTAATTCCCCTTCTATGTTTATATATTTATTGAATGTAGTCTCTAGATATTATCGTGATCATTTTTTCGTAGTCCATATAGATTATATTATTATCTATTTAAATTGTAAGGAAGAGCATGAGGATCACTTGAGAATTTTACTAAATAATCAAGGAAGGATAGACTATATGAAAATATTATAAAATGTTAATTTAGATACAAAATGTTTCATTTTTGGGTTATATAATATTACGAGATGGTATATCAAATATCCATAAAAGAAATAGATTATTTAATGTTGGTCCAGACCAACCATGGTGACTGAGATATGTAGTTTTCTTAGTTTAGCTAGATATTATTGATGGTTTGTGGATTGGGATGTTTTCTTATGCAGAATGAAATGTTTATAGCATATCCTTCATAAAAATTGAATATTAATAAGAAAAATTACCCAAATCATGATTTTTTGTTATCTACAGTAAATTTTCATTAAATATATTAAGGCATTATCTTTATAGAGAAAAGTATGATATATATACTAATCACAAAAGTATAATTTATAAATATACATAATAGGATTTGATTATGCACCATAGAATTTGGTAACAGATTATTAAATATAATGAATTATTAATAAATTAACACCTTGGGAAAGTGAACAAGGTGGATGATGATTTGAGTCAAAAGGACCATGTTAGCTTATCCATGATGAGGATCACAGAAGATCCAATATTCAAAGAGTTTCAAAGGATAGATCTATATATCTAGAAGGAATGTGGGATATATTATCTTTTTTAGTTTAATGTTCAACCATCTATCCAATTTAATATTAATTAGGTGTAGAAGGTTGTTAGAGGAACCTCATAGCTCTTCATTGACTGTTCATCTTGGAAGTCGGAATATTTATAGTGATTTGAGAGAGTATTTTTAGTGGGATGTCATAAATAGAGATTTCATAGTGGTTGCATCACAGTTCTTCTTATGTCAATAAGTTATGGATGATAGAAAAAATTATAAGGGGATGTTACATCTATTACCTATACTAGAAAGGAATTGTAAAACATCATCATGGATTTCATCATCATACTCCCCAAAACATTTAAAGGTCATAATTTTATTTCAGTTATAGTAAATTTTCATTCAAAGTCAGTACACTTCATCACTATTAAAGAATATTTCTCTTTGAATTGGGTTTCTAGGACATACATTAAGGAACTGAAAAGGTTTTATAGAGTACCACATTCCATTGTATCGGATCATGATCCAAGATTTACCTTGATGTTCTGGGAAAGTCATCAATAGTCACTAGATACAGAGTTATCTATTATCACTACATGTAATCCTTAGACATATGTTCTGTTTTAGAGAAAAATAAAAACCCTATAAAAAATGTTGAGATGTTTGTCTATGGATTTAAATGGTTTTTAATATTTTAACCTTCCTCTAGATGAGTTTTTATACAACAATATATTTCATGCATGTATTTAGAGGGCTCATTATGAACCCCTCTATAGAAATAAATTTAGAGTTCTAACATGATGCAATGAAGATAGATAAATAAATATATTGGATCTTTAGATAGATAAAGGAATGGAAGAGAAGTTAGATCCATTAAGAAACACATCAAGGTAGCACGGAGTCAAAAGAAAATTTTTGTTCACAATCATCAGTTAGATATATAATTTAAAGTTAGTGACAAGACGTTTCTAATAATGTTTCAATGGAATAAGGTAATGAGATTTATAAATATGTTAAAACTAATCCATAGGTATATCATTCCCTTTGAAATTCTTGATCTTATCGATATGGTAACCTATTAGTTGGTGTTTCCACAAAAATTATCTCAACTCTATGATGTGTTCCAAGTATTTATCCTGACGAAGTACAAATATGACCCTTTATATGTACTAAACTCATAGGTCATAACACTAGAGAAAGATATTTATTATAAGGAACAAATAGTGTAGATTTTAGACTATATAAAGAAATTTTTATGAAATAATACCACTCACCTTGTCAAATTTTTGTGGCGAAACCACTAGTTTGAAGAAGCTATATGGGAACATGAGGAAATGATCAGGTAGAAGTATCGTCTTTTATTTGAAACAATGTGATGAATTTAAAAGGATAAATTAATTTTATGTTGGGTAGAAAGTAACGCCCCCTATGTTTTTATGAATTATTTTTTTCTAATAAATTAAATTTATTCGATAGATTTCTTTACATACAACACTGAGTTTAGTTTGTGTCACACGCAACACTTAGTTTCACTAAGTCACAACAAACTATTAATATTATTATTTAAATAAGACCATTATTATCTATCCATTAAACTTTATAAAATGAATAAGAATAAACACACATTAAATAATATGTATAATAGTTTTATAGAAATAAATCATATTGATTAAAAATTATATAATTTTTTGAAAAGTCTTTAGATATTTCAAAAATTCTAGTTTCTAAAAAAAATGTTTATTATTATTATTGAGAAAACTAATAAAATTAATTTTTTAAACTTTTAGAGAATTAATTTGATAAAATAAAATTTATTTTTGAAATCACAATATCAAAATTATTTTAGAGTGAATTCTTTGTATTTTTCTGAAAAGACTAATTTCTTAATGAATAGTGAAAATATTTGTTTTATTGAAAACTTTTTTTTCATTTAAATAATTTTTAAGGTTATATTTTATTTTCAAATTATTTAAAAAGAAAAAGTATTTTAATTATATATCAGTTAATCTTATTTAGTTCATTATAATCATTTTCCTATTGAATTTTGATAAGAAAACTTTTTAATCTTTTAAACATGTTCTCTTTGAAACCCAAATTTCTCATTACGTCTATGGGATTAATTTTAGTTAAATTTTATAACATAATTGAATCAAATTTACAAAAATGGATTTTATATTTATAATAACCATAATTTATATTATGTAATAAGTTCAACTAAATATTGATCGTACCTGTAAAATCTATGATCTAGGCACACTCAGTCCTAAGAAAATTTATTAATATAAAAGTAAAGATACAAAGTAAAATCAACCATTACAATGGAGTCTTAAAATTAATGAGTGAATAACTCTAAAAATTTCATCATTCACTATGAAGTTGGGGTTTGTCTTAGTGGTAAGCACCTCGTAATCCTATATTAAAAATGGGGGTTCAAAACATATTGGGTGTAGGGTATTGTAGAATTATTGTAGTATATTGTAGCAGTGACGAAACTATAGAAACGATGGGAACTGTAGTAGTTGTAGGTCACTATAGCAGTGGAAGGGGCACTGTAGTAGTGGGGTGTACTGTGTGGTACTATAGTTGTGGTATTGTAGTGGTACTATTCACAAATTAGTCCTTGAGCCAAAAATTTGGTCCTATGGGTCATGTAATGGGATAAATGCCCACTAGGCCTTCAGTCTATGTAATCGGTCTACCTATACCTAGTTAAAAGTGGTATTTCATTTTCTTTAATAATAAAAATAAGGCTTCGGCCCCAAACTTTTAAAAAAACATGTCATCATTCACCAATGAGGTGTAGTATTCAGGATCTCTGAAGGTCCACATCATGTTTACATCAAGGGACAACTTTTTTGGAAAAGTATTTACCACCTAATTAGCCTCTCTATATACATGTGAAACAAATTGATTAAGATGGATTAAACTATTAATGCAAGAAATCTAATTAGGGAAGAGTTTTCATGTGACATTCTTGCTCCTTTCTTTAAATTTTGTAACCACATTTTCATAATCGAATTCAATCCAAAGAGAAAGCCACTGATGATGGATAGTATGTTTAATGGAATATAGTATTTACCAAAACTCATCCTCATATGTTGTCCCTATACCGAAGTAGTAGTAAAAATAACCCTTTAAAAAACCTCGATAGGTTTGGAAGATACCTCCACATCTCGATGGTCCTTGTTTACTTGAGGTCATGTCATCCACATTTGCCTTAATCCACATATCGATGGGTGGTATCCATCTCATTGCCATTAGTACAAAAATTTTCCTTGGAATTCCGTTAACACCCTATAACCTAAGGTAATTTAAATCGCCCATTTCATTATTCATCGAACCCATATTTATGTTAGCAGCAATGTGAATGGATTTATTCAAGGAAATAATTCCATCATGGGTAGAATGCATCTACCCTTAAAACATGTTCATATTGAGATCTCCCCATATATAGTATATAATTATAGTTGTGGCCACCAATATAAGATTCTTAATTTTCTTACTCATTTCAGTATTTCATAGGGTGGTGATCAGATCATAAATTTTACTAGTTGTGTTTATATCCAAGCAGAATGATTTCCCTATATAGCGCCACAAGGACGTTACATATACACATATATTAAACAGGTGTCTTATGATTTCCTCATCTCTCAGACATATCAAAAAATCATGAGAAATACACTGCCCAAAATTCTTCAACTGTTCATGTGTTGGGAGATTATGATTCCAGATTCCCCATATGATAACAAATCTTGGAGTATGAATTAAACTAACCTTGAAAGCAGCAATCCAAGAAGAGATTTTGGGTGAAGTGACATCCTTACTCTTATATTGCTCTTTCAATATTAATTTTCCATTGCATCCAGGTCTTTATACCATAGTTTCAACATCCATGAAGTTGTAGTTCTAAATCTATATAACAACCTCTAAGGGAATAAAATCAAGAGTTCTGTATTCGGCTATAAGTTTAGAAATATTCATTAACATCCTTCTATAGGGAATTTTCAGTCTGATCCTAAGGGGATGATCAATCCAACATGTGTCCGAAAAATTAAGAATATATCTCATGTTAACCAGGCATTTGATTTCTTGAATAATGTCTTTAAAATAGCATTTAATAGCTAGCCAAACTGAGTACCCAAGATGATAAGAATATCCATCAGTCAACTTGTCCATGAACCAACTTATTATAAAATCCCAGGAAGGATCATCAGTGGTTAACAAGTTACATGTAAATTTTCTAATCAGGACACCAATGAAAATTTGTTGGTCTTTGACCCCAAGCCCTCCCATTTCAATGGTTTTAATGCACTCCTTCTACACAATAGTGACCCATTTCATTTCATGAACAGACCTGATCAATATGAAATTATTGATCATGACTTGTAGTTCTTCAATGATTCCTCTTGGACACCTATAAATATAGAAATAGTATAAAAAATTTGAGGTAATGACCATGTTTACAAGGAATACTCTCCTACCCTGGGATATAGCATTCCCTTTCCATTTTTTCTATCGATTGATGATACCATTTGTAATACCTCTACGTAATTGGATTTTAACTCTCTCCGAAAAAATTTGGACACCAAGATAATTAAAGGGAAGATCACCCTTCCTCACCCCAAGCTTCTCCACTAACCTATTTTATTTTTCCACCATAGGTCATCCCCAAAGACAATAAAATATCATCCCCAGCTGATGGACTTCTTGGATACTTTCTTATAGTGGTATAAAAGATTCTTAATTCTAGATATGGTTCTCCTCAACTCCAACCCAAAAAGGATATTCTCAACCTCATAAATCAAGTGGGAGGGAACGAGTGTATCCCTCCCATATTTGATTTGTTTAAAGAGGCCAACCTAATCCAAAACATGAATTCGCCTTCTAAGTTAGTCTTCACCAATTGAAAATGGAAACCCTAAGAGTGGGTCTCCTTGCATAACTCCTCTAGTGCAAGATAAATAACCACACGATGTCCCATTAATTAATATGGGAAGTTTAGAAGAACTAATAATTCATCTTATAATACTCGCAAAGGTGTATGAAAATTTTTATTTCCAAAGTTTTTTGAACAAAAAATCCATTTGATTGTATCAAAGGCTTTCAAAATGTAAATTTTGTGACCAAAATTACCCTCTTTTTACTTCTTTTTTATAATGTTAACATGCTCTGAAGTTGTGAATAAGCAATTTTGGATGCATCTACCAGGGAATAATACATATTGCTTTTGGGTGATGTGATCCTTGATAATTCACATTAATCATGAAATTATAATTTTTCTAATGATTTTAGGAATTATGTTCCCAAGGGAAACATGTTTGAAGTCCTTGATATCCCACACATTATCCTTCTTGGGTGTCAAAGAAATAATGTTTTAATTTACTCCATGAGGCAGAAATACATGACCGAAAATTCCCTCATAGAATTAACCAAGTCCTCCCCTATAATATCCCAATAAAACATCATGAATGTGTTGGTAAATACATCTGATCCAGTAGCACTTTCCATATTGAGAGATAAAAGGTTCCTACTGATTTCATTTGTGCTTGGATATCTAAAAAGATCTTGATTTTTCCTCTAATCAATACATGGAATAATATTATTAACTATATTTGTTGTGTTATCTAATCCATCATTATGGTAAACTCTATGTAAGTAATCAACTACTTATTTAGAAAAATAATTTTCAATAGTGTTCCATTAACCATTAATCATGACGGCATGGTTCCTAACCTTAGAAATTTTCTCCATGTGAAGCCTATGGAAAAACATTGAATTTTTTCCTTCAACCATTTCACATTCACATGACCCATTTCCAACATTTCAGTGATGGTTAGCAGGTCATAAATCATTGTGTGTGCTTTCACATCCTCTTTGGAAGGTAAGTACTGAATTTGGTCCATATTCTGGATGATTACTAGATGTAACTCAACATTCTGGATGTTAAAGTATTTTTTCAAATATGTATTCTTTACTCTATTATTTTAGGATCATTTTGGTATTCTTGAGATTCTCAACAATTCCCTATATTGGGCTTCCATTAGGCACAAGCTTCCATACCTCTAGAATAGTTTCTCTCTATCGAAGAATCCCAACTGAACCATTATTAAAATGGAAAGGCAGAGGGATGGACCTATATATAGTCGAGATCTCCAAAAAATAGGTTTTTGATTAGAATGATTCTTATGAAGTGTATGTCACGAGAGTCCAATGTTGACACATATTTTATCCATTTATACAAAGAATTTGTTGAGTTTTATTTCCTAAACTCCACTCCATGTAAACCTACTCCAGGTTAATTCAGTTCTAGTAATTGGACTTCATTGAGATTGCATTGATCAAGGTAGTATGAGAATTCACTCACTGTTATCCTATGAAATTTGGGTCCAGTCTTATCCTCACATGTGAGAAAAATGTTAAATTCAACCATCACCACCCATTTTTGAACAACCTCCTCAAATATCTCCTCATGCTCCCTTGAAGGATCCCTCCTCCTGATATAATATGTCGAATAATACACAAAATAGACTGGCATAATCTATCTATAGATTCTGAAAGTGACTATAATACTCTGATTTTTCTGGTTACATGTGATAGTTTGGATTTTTTCATGCTTGAGCTCCCAAATATGGTCCATTCCACTATTATTAATGTTTTGGGATACAAGCTGGTATACAATGGAGCACCACATTAAGGATTTATATTTCTCAAAATTCATCATGGGTTTTGGAATCCCAATGAGTAGTGTTTTATTTTCCATAAGGAAATTCTTAAGGGTTTTGACCGTCTGGGGATTCCCTAGCCCTAGGCAGTTCTATTATAAAATCTAAATTTCTTGGGGTCTCATCCCCTAGTCATAGGCCCATCATTATAAGCCATCTTGACCTATTATTTTCCTTTTTTCCCCTTTCATTTCTTGTTCCCATAATGAGGGTGTTCCTCTGTTTTCAGTATCTATGTGGTTTTATTTTTCCTAATGTTGCTTTGATCATGTTTAGGGGATTTCTAAACCTCAACATCATCATCCTAGAATATCCCCCACAATGGTGTGAACGTGTTCTTGGATAGAACAGGTTCATGTGATTTCTCTACGGGATTTCATCTTCAAGAAGTTTTGGTATTATATACATATACGAATGGTTGAACCATGCTGCTGAGATAATTTTTCTGCTCTGCCTAGGTTTCATCTTACCCTTCATCAGTTGTTATCATTGTTGAACCTTCCTTGTCATCCAAAATAGTAGCAGCAACATTTCCACCACTAACCAATCATAGAGACATCGCCACTAGGTTGGGGCTATTAGCTCTATCATTTTTTCATGTCCATCATGCACCCTTTTTGGCTCCTTAGTGATAAGATGCACAGCTACATTATTAACACTCTGTGTTTCACACTCCAGATGCACATGTGTTTGGACTAAGGGGGCCTGGACCCCTAACATGGAATTTGATCTCCCATTAATCTTTAGAGCAGTTGAAATATTTTGGGTCTCCTATGAGGGACTAATTTCCTACAGGTGAGCTACGCTAGTAAAGTCAATTATCTTGATCTGCAAGACATTATGAACTATCCCTTTCAAGAAGGATGCATCAATAGATCCAACTAGCATACTCCTTTAATTTTGGGATATCATATTTTGTGTTGCTTCATAAGTTGTCTTTCATAGGATGTGGGTGTCACCAGTTTGATCATGAGAAACATCAATAGTGGGATATTCAACAGTTATTGGTTATTGGAGCACATTCACCTATGAGATATCCTTATGAGGGACATCCATAGGGGGGCTGTTCTTCCTAAAAGGATATTATTTATCATTCTCAGGTTAGTGGCCATAGTATCTGTAACGCCCCGACCCTAGTTACCCATAGTCGGTGAATTATTACATAACATTGGCATGATCATGAGAAAGATCAAGTCTCGAATGACCGATTAGTTTAGTAGCCTTGGAATAACTAGATACATCCATAAATGTTTACATTACATCATAAAAAAAACATCTTGTCTTCATATCCCCCCATACTATCCCTGCAGGTCATTCATAAATTACTTCTTCATAATCCTGGGAAAAAAAAATAAAACATTGAAAGGGGTGAGCTCGGATGCTCAGTAAGGATAACATTATAGCAGAAGCTTTCATAAATAAGCATAAACACTTAAGGCAATTTATAACTAAAACAAAAGCCTTTTAAACTTGAACTTCAGCATAAAATGGCAAAGGTAAAATGAAATAATTCCATTTACTTACTCACATGGATATTCTACTAGTCGAATGATCACATGCAATATCAATAACCACATTCATAATGATGGAATGCATAATGCCAGACTATCATAACCACATAGCCAAGGCCTCGTGCCAGGACTACAAATAAGATTTTGCCAAGGCCCTGTGCCAAGACACTAGTTTGTCTCATGAGACCTACCGATTCATCGAGGAGCTATAGCGGGCTCCACCCGTCACTTATTAAGTCCAATGCATTCCTCATATGAACAGGTTTAAACATAACATAAACATTCGTATTAAAACTAGCATACGAAATGTCAATACTTCTACCACAAACCATGAATGGTATAAAAATAGCACATCCATAGTCAAACATAACTCATTTGATACAATATGGAAGATTGTATTGTATCACATTAACCTCAATCAATAATAATGAAGGATGTTGACATAGATGAAAATAATCATCAAAACTATTTGAGAGAAATATCCCCCTTTTTCTTGAAAACATTTAAAAGTCACACTATTTTTCAAGAAGCCATTTAAAATAGATTTTTGAATCAAAGAGTCCCATACCACTTTGATACTTTTTAAAAGGATTTTTAAATTTAAAACTTTAATGTCCATAAAAATAAATCCTTAAAACCATTTTTAAAATATGGACATTAATGAGCATGATTTAGAAGAATAATTCTTTAAAACATTTTAAAATGGTATTTTGGTTAGAGTTTCTAACCAAAAGAGAGACACTTGAATACAAATAATTGAGGTAATAAAAACATTGTAATATCATGAGAATAAAGGAATTCATGATATACTATGTCAAAGTAGATTATATACACCACATAAAAGTGATTTGGTGTATATCATCAAAGAAGTCTAAATGGAATGTAAATTGAGATGAAATCTCTCATAAAGGTTGTATCCTTAGGTTAAGGATAAATCAACGACATAATTATGTGTGACAAATATAAATACACTAAATATGATTGGATATTCAGTGTAAATCAATCAAAGTATATTCACACATATTTTTGTAAAAACAATACCAACGAATTGGATGTTTAACTCAACAAATGGAGAATGAGTTAAAATTACTCTTATCAAATTCATATCAATGACTTGAGAATTATCAATGGAGTGATTATGTGTATCAAACTTATATCCACAGGAAGGGGAGTGGAAATTATGACATAATCAAATGAATAGTGATTCCACACATAATCTTGGGGTAATATAATCAATGAAATATGCGTAAAGCCAAATGAGTGGAAATTGAAATCTCAAATTCCCTTATTGATTAGGTAACTTAAGAAACATACACCCATGAAAGATGTATCCTACCATGATGATGTAAATACCCATTAATAAAAGTATATAACGCAATGAATACAATCATGGGCAGTACACATACACCACATGCAATAATTAAGTGGTGATCAATGGAATTCTCACGGAATTAAAAGTGAGATAAGAAAATCCCTTAATTTGTACTTTTTCCTTGGTCGATGGTAGTTTTACCTCCTGTATAATGGTGAAATAATTGTTATTTAATAATACGAGAATCATTTACTTTAATATGATATCATATATGATCTTTTAACATTGATTTGTTAATAATATCTTAGAATTATCGTCATTTCGGGTGTTAACGGGTTCATTTTACTTTATATTCTTTTTTATGTGAGCCATATTCGTTATTAATGGGATGTATATTATTCATATCCAGAATGGTATCAAGTCCTTAAAAATCATTTTTAAATCATCAAATGATAATTATACTTGAATGGATACGATGGAGAATGAATCTTATTGCGTTCGTGGAGACGGTAGTCCGTACGTACGCACGAACGCTACTTCCATTTAATTTTTATTTTAAAAGAATCGAATCCAAATGATACATAGGTATATTACTATTCCAGTAAAATATAATATTTTATATATGTTACTTAAGTTCATTAACACCATCCTTTATACGTTCCATGTGTGGTATGAACGAGTCATATCATTTTAAGGGGGCGGTAGTCCGCACTTCCTCAAATGAAATTATCGTATGTATATACAACTTGAAACGAATAATGGTATGAAATAAAATGGAATTACAGAAGCTTATATATAAAATATATATCATTAATATCATATTTAATTACAGTGCCATCCTAATGGCCACCATGAGAGGCGGTAAGATGTATTTGAACAATCATCGTTTCGTGAGGCGTTAGTTTGCCATCCACAGAAACATTATGTTCATCATCCATTAGATGGAGTTGTGTGAATGTGTAGTTTTAATCCTTCTTATAACAACATCCTAGTATATTGTGGATACTGGTGTTGTTACAAAAGAAAGGAAATAAAAAGAGTTTGGGGGTTGGAGAAGCAAAATAATTGAAAATAATTTAAGAGAAAATGTTACCTTTAATTTAGGTAACTCACTTTGGTTGGAACCAAAGGACTTCTTGAAATGCTTTCTGCCTAAGGGGAAGATTCAAGGAGGAGGAGAGGGATGTGGTGAGCTTAGTTGGGCATAGTTTGGACGAGCCAAGTGGCTTGAGAGGTGTGAGGAATGAGTAGAAGTGGTCTCCTTTTATAAGGGAGAGGAGGGGCTCTTTAGGAAAGTGTGAAAGTATTACTTTATAATATATTTGTATTCGGTTTATAATGGTCCAAAAATCATTGAGGTCGAAGATAAGATGACTCATATTCTAAATAACATCAACCAATAAGAATTTGACAGGTTTTAGATAATATTTTAATCATTATAATCTTATTTATTTAAATGATTTATTAATGAGGTAAACATTGAATCATTATTGTGTCATTAATAATTTAACTTATTTGATGTCTAAAAATTATAAATAAAATATCATCATGTAGGAAATCGTTTTAGCTTGCTAAAGAATATTTATAATCGAAAATCCAACATGTATAACCCTATGTAAAAATTGTTCTTCTAAAAGATGTAAGCTTATGCCATTTTTATTTGTATTTTAACTTTATTAATATAATGTGTCATTATCACTTACAAGTGGATCCATGAGGTCCCAAAATAGACCCAAAGATGCCCATGGTCGACCATGTATCAACCAATAGGTTTAGGACACGTTTTAGGGTAATTTAATATTATTATAATATTATTTTTAACCCTTATTTACCGGATTTACCCTTAACCATGGTAAATAAAATATTTACCGCAGTAATTATTCAAAATGTCTAAAAATAAAAGTTACCTATTTACACAATTTGAACATCCTGATTCCAAATATGGAATCCATTTTCCTAAATTTAAAACACAGAAGTGGCAGAAATTAATTTAAAATTAATTCCCGCTGTCAAAACAAAAAGCGTGTTTTTAAGAGATAATAACTATCAAAAGATTGACACTTGTTTATGTTCGGTTTAATTGTAAAATTATGTCCAATGACAAACATTAAATTGAATGGTAAAAATATATTCTAAATATACTTTAAAACCACTCAAATTCATAATTTATCAATATTAATTATTTTGATTAAAAAAGTTGTTTTTAATTAAAATTTAGTAATTTTCACTATTCATTAAAATATAAAAGTTATCCGAAAAGTACCAAAATTTCACCTTAGGCTAAATTTGATATTCCGAATCCAAAAATGAAGTCCATTTTGAAATATAAAATATATATAATTTCAAAAATTAAGTATTACTATTCATAGTTTGATCGGTTGTGGTGTGTGTTAAAACTCGAAGTTGCGTACAACACACGCTACTGTTTTATTCAAAGGAAAGCATACCGTGGAAGCTTGGGTTGTTTTATTTTAAATTTTTTGATGTCCCCATTTAGTCAAAAAGTTTAAAATATTTTATTTAAAAAGGGTTCACTATTAAAAGTTGGTAAAACTACAATACTGAAGATGAATTTGTTCTTACATTATGTCTAAGAAACTCATAATATGGATTCTTAAATTATAAGGATTATATAAAGTTTAAAATTTAGTTAATAATATTCATAAACTTTTTTGAACGGCTTGTTTGGTAAGTCATGGTGCGCATGAACTCGGTTTTGCGTGTAGTGCAAGTTATTGAATTATTTTGAAGAAATAACACACTATGAAATCTTGGGGTGTTACATTCTCCCCTCCTTCAATAAATTGCGTCCTCGCAATTTGAAATTGTTCTTCGAAAATAAAAGGTTGAAAATAGAAAATATATTTGTGGGAAAACCCACATTGGAAATTGGTTTACTAAAATTTAGTCTTAATATGAGGAAAAGAGAAATGAAAGGGTCACCACCAAATTATGATCTCAATTATGAGAACATTGGTGGCAATTAGAGACATATAATTGGAGGAAAAACGTAAATATTTATAGGTAGTGGTTGAGGTCATCAATCACAAACAAGTATAAAATTGAGGTCCTTAAACTCATCAATCTATGATGATTTGAAGTACCATCGGTTCAACAAAATATAGGGTATTGGGATCACACATTTTTGACATTTCAAAATATCTTAGTTGAAATCCCACATCGAAAAATGAATTAATGAGGCCTCTATTTAAAATAAAGAGTGGAAAGTATGAAGATTACCGAAAATAATACATACTAGGGTTCCATGTAGGAAAATATGGATATGGAGGAGAAATCTAACCATCAATTATCTGATTGAGAGTGGTAGAGAACATGGCTATGAAAAGGCCAACAATCCCAAAGCCATAAATTAGTGATTATTTAAGGTACCATCTAGGACAACATTTTTTTTAAAGTTACATTACATAAGGAAGAAGAATTCATTTATGATATTGACTAAGAACATTATGAGATATACTTAAATTTTAAGTAGATTTTCATTATTTAATAAATTTCCACCACTAACTCAATTTTTTTTTAAACGATGAGTATTCAAGAAGACTTGGTCACACTGGAAGAGCTAGAATAAACTTCAATAGAATCACATGATCCATGCAGGATAAACCATATATTTATATTGTCTTTGAAGATTAATCAAAACCAAAATGGTTAGTGAATGATCTAATGATCCCCCAAAATGATATTCATATGCACTAATCTTAATTTCTAAAATTAAACCAACAATACCCCAAAGTTAAATAGATACCATTCAATAACCAATTGTCCTTAAAATCCTTTAATATAATCCAAACTAATATTGAAACCCAAAACATAGAAGAATTTGATTATGTAGTCTCCCATGTTACATTGTATCTCCAAATGACATCAAATACTCTTAAAGTCACATACTTAAAAGTAATTAACATCATCACATATTCTCTGTTATAGGTTAATCATTTCCATAAATAACCCAAATCGCTATAAATCAACAATAAAAATGTAGATAAAAATACACCATTACTCTACAAAAGAAACCTCATTGTATTCTATTTTCCTTGGGCATATAGTGTTCCTAACAAAACGAACATCTTCCAAAATAGCATTTATTACTTAATCACCAAATCATTTTCCTATACCAAGGGTATTCATTTGATAAGACATAAGAACCCAAATCATCTTATTATTGATCAATAGAATCATTTAACAAAAAAAATAGTCATACTAACCAGGGACTTCACGTAGTCCAGTGGTAGGCGATAAATCCCAATCGCACTTTGGTTGTGGGTTCGATTCCCACAGCTTTGTCCGACGCGACGGGTTGTCACACGGTCTACGTGTTGTCCTTTTTCAAAAACTATATTCTATAATATTACCAAAATGAGATAAAATTTTCAAAATAACACAATTTAACCACAAATGTTATATCATACTTTGCATTTTCATCCCAAATTATAATAACTTATCATTTTCTCAAACCCCAATGATCATATAAAACCAAATGGTTATTTATACCTATATCCACAAGAGAAGAGACAATTATTCCTCAAATATCATAATCACATGGCAAACTGCGGGGTTACAAATACAAGAGAAAATTATTCCAAAGTAAACCCATCAACAAGGAGTGCTAATACTTTTTAAATTTTTCTCCAACCATTTATTTCCACATAGCTTCTTCTTTGAGCAAGAAAATATCCTATAAAATAGGACATTCACTCGGGTAATGGCCAGGTCCCCTACATTTACGGCAAATGACTGTAAATGGACTCTTGGGACCATTTTTATCTTCTTCCATAGTACTCTTCATTTTTCTTCGGCAATTCTTCACTTTATGTCCTTCCTTCCCGCACGTAAAACATTTCGTTGTCCCATTGAGACACTTTCCTGGGTGTCTCTTTCCACAATTCCTGCATGATGAAAATTGAGGTTTCTTTTCTCCATGGTCTCCATTGCTGGAGATCTTATCATTTATCACCTTTCTCTTCCTTGTTGAGTCTAGGAGTTGGTTAATATATATGTTGTTGATCATATTTTTGGAAAACTGATTTGGCATAAAGACGATATCTTTTACGCCTATCAACATTCCATTTTGTTGCTCATTGCCACCACCGTTCCCACCTTGTACATCATTCTCAAAGTCACTATGACTTCCTTGGAATCCAGCCATTGACTAAAACCAGAAAGCATTGTGTGAGTAATAATAGTCGTAAAATTATTTAGAGATTAAAATGTCACCATATTCTCAATTTGAAACATATTAGGATTAACCAAGGTCATTTACTCTCATCTTATGTATATATTACTTAAATCGGTTTGTAAAGAAAATGTAAATTATCTTAAGCATATCCCCCGGGAGTGTCGTAACCAAGAGTGCAGTAAGGCCCGTTGTCGTGCACCAGTTCCCGTTCGAGTCTAGCTCAAAGCGGTGTTTTCGGGTTTTACCCCTACGTACATCTGTGCCAGAGCCGCCTCTACCTGCTTGTATCCAGACAGGGATGTATTGCTCGGAAAACTCACAAAATCTCTACAATACCAAAATTCTAGGATGTTCTTTTATACTAATCCTCAAAGTTCATCTTAGGTCTACGTGCTCTAATCAGAGTTTATCTAAATCTAGCTACCAAGGTTTGTACTAAACTTCCTCTGATACCAACTGTAACGCCCCGACCCTAGTTACCCAGAGTCGGTGCATTATTACATAACATTGGCATGATCATGAGAAAGATCAAGTCTCGAAAGACCGATTAGTTTAGTAGCCTTGGAATAACTAGATACATCCATAAATTTTTACATTACATCATAAAAAAACATCTTGTCTTCATATCCCCCCATACTATCCCTGCAGGTCATTCATAAATTACTTCTTCATAATCCTGGGAAAAAAAATAAAACATTGAAAGGGGTGAGCTCGGATGCTCAGTAAGGATAACATTATAGAAGAAGCTTTCATAAATAAGCATAAACACTTAAGGCAATTTATAACTAAAACAAAAGCCTTTTAAACTTGAACTTCAGCATAAAATGGCAAAGGTAAAATGAAATAATGCCATTTACTTACCCACATGGATATTCTACTAGTCGAATGATCACATGCAATATCAATAACCACTTTCATAATGATGGAATGCATAATGCCAGACTATCATAACCACATAGCCAAGGCCTCGTGCCAAGACTACAAATAAGATTTTGTCAAGGCCTTGTGCCAAGACACTAGTTTGTCTCATGAGACCTACCGATGCATCAAGGAGCTATAGCGGGCTCCACCCGTCACTTATTAAGTCCAATGCATTCCTCATATGAACAGGTTTAAACATAACATAAACATTCGTATTAAAACTAGCATACGAAATGTCAATACTTCTACCACAAACCATGAATGGTATAAAAATAGCACATCCATAGTCAAACATAACTCATTTGATACAATATGGAAGATTGTATTGTATCACATTAACCTCAATCAATAATAATGAAGGATGTTGACATAGATGAAAATAATCATCAAAACTATTTGAGAGAAATATCCCCCTTTTTCTTGAAAACATTTAAAGGTCACACTATTTGTCAAGAAGCCATTTAAAAATAGATTTTTGAATCAAAGTGTCCCATACCACTTTGAAACTTTTTAAAAGGATTTTTAAATTTAAAACTTTAATGTCCATAAAAATAAATCCTTAAAACCATTTTTAAAATATGGACATTAATGAGCATGATTTAGAAGAATAATTCTTTAAAACATTTTAGAATGGTATTTTGGTTAGAGTTTCTAACCAAAAGAGAGACACTTGAATACAAATAATTAAGGTAATCAAAACATTGTAATATCATGAAAATAAAGGAATTCATGATATACTATGTCAAAGTAGATTATATACACCACATAAAAGTGATTTGGTGTATATCATCAAAGAAGTCTCAATGGAATGTAAATTGAGATGAAATCTCTCATAAAGGTTGTATCCTTAGGTTAAGGATAAATCAACGACATAATTATGTGTGAAAAATATAAATACACTAAATATGATTGGATATTCAGTGTAAATCAATCAAAGTATATTCACACATATTCTTGTAAAAACAATACCAACGAATTGGATGTTTAACTCAACAAATGGAGAATGAGTTAAAATTACTCTTATCAAATTCATATCAATGACTTGAGAATTATCAATGGAGTGATTATGTGTATCAAACTTATATCCACAGGAAGGGGAGTGGAAATTATGACATAATCAAATGAATAGTGATTCCACACATAATCTTGGGGTAATATAATCAATGAAATATGCGTAAAGCCAAATGAGTGGAAATTGAAATCTCAAATTCCCTTATTGATTAGGTAACTTAAGAAACATACACCCATGAAAGAAGTATCCTACCATGATGATGTAAATACACATAAATAAAAGTATATAACACAATGAATACAATCATGGGCAGTACACATACATCACATGCAATAATTAAGTGGTGATCAATGGAATTCTCACGGAATTAAAAGTGAGATAAGAAAATCCCTTACTTTGTACTTTTTCCTTGGTCGATGGTAGTTTTACCTCCTGTATAATGGTGAAATAATTGTTATTGAATAATACAAGAATAATTTACTTTAATATGATATCATATATGATCTTTTAACATTGATTTGTTAATAATATCTTAGAATTATCGTCATTTCGGGTGTTAACGGGTTCATTTTACTTTATATTCTTTGTTATGTGAGCCATATTCGTTATTAATGGGATGTATATTATTCATATCCAGAATGGTATCAAGTCCTTAAAAATCATTTTTAAATCATCAAATGATAATTATACTTGAATGGATACGATGGAGAATGAATCTTATCGCGTTCGTGGAGACGGTAGTCCGTACGTACGCACGAACGCTACTTCCATTTAATTTTTATTTTAAAAGAATCGAATCCAAATGATACATAGGTATATTACTATTCCAGTAAAATATAATATTTTATATATGTTACTTAAGTTCATTAACACCATCCTTTATACGTTCCATGTGTGGTATGAACGAGTCATATCATTTTAAGGGGGCGGTAGTCCGCACTTCCTCAAATGAAATTATCGTATGTATATACAACATGAAACGAATAATGGTATGAAATAAAATGGAATTACAGAAGCTTATATATAAAATATATATCATTAATATCATATTTAATTACAGTGCCATCCTAATGGCCACCATGAGAGGCGGTAAGATGTATTTGAACAATCATCGTTTCGTGAGGCGTTAGTTTGCCATCCACAGAAACATTATGTTCATCATCCATTAGATGGAGTTGTGTGAATGTGTAGTTTGAATCATTCTTATAACAACATCCTAGTATATTGTGGATACTGGTGTTGTTACTAAAGAAAGTAAATAAAAAGAGTTTGGGGGTTGGAGAAGTAAAATAATTGAAAATAATTTAAGAGAAAATGTTACCTTTAATTTAGGTAACTCACTTTGGTTGGAACCAAAAGACTTCTGGAAATGCTTTCTGCCTAAGGGGAAGCTTTAAGGAGGAGGAGAGGGATGTGGGGAGCTTAGTTGGGCAGAGTTTGGACGAGCCAAGTGGCTTGAGAGGTGTGAGGAATGAGTAGAAGTGGTCTCCTTTTATAAGGGAGAGGAGGGGCTCTTTAGGAAAGTATGAAAGTATTACTTTATAATATATTTGTATTCGGTTTATAATGGTCCAAAAATCATTGAGGTCGAAGATAAGATGACTCATATTCTAAATAACATCAACCAATAAGAATTGGACAGGTTTTAGATAATATTTTAATCATTATAATCTTATTTATTTAAATGATTTATTAATGAAGTAAACATTGCATCATTATTGTGTCATTAATAATTTAACTTATTTGATGTCTAAAAATTATAAATAAAATATCATCATGTAGGAAATCGTTTTAGCTTTCTAAAGAATATTTATAATCGAAAATCCAACATCTATAACCCTATGTAAAAATTGTTCTTCTAAAAGATGTAAGCTTATGCCATTTTTATTTTTATTTTAACTTTATTAATATAATGTGTCATTATCACTTACAAGTGGATCCATGGGGTCCCAAAATAGACCCAAAGATGACCATGGTCGACCATGTATCAAACAATAGGGTTAGGACACGTTTTAGGGTAATTTAGTATTATTATAATATTATTTTTTAACCCTTATTTACCGGATTTACCCTTAACCATGGTAAATAAAATATTTACCGCAGTAATTATTCAAAATGTCTAAAAATAAAAGTTACCTATTTACACAATTTGAACATCCTGATTCCAAATATGGAATCCATTTTCCTAAATTCAAAACACATAAGTGGCATAAATTAATTTAAAATTAATTCCCGCTGTCAAAACAAAAAGCGTGTTTTTAAGAGATAATAACTATCAAAAGATTGACACTTGTTTATGTTCGGTTTAATTGTAAAATTATGTCCAATGACAAAAATTAAATTTAATGGTAAAAATATATTCTAAATATACTTTAAAACCACTCAAATTCATAATTTATCAATATTAATTATTTTGATTAAAAAAGTTGTTTTTAATTAAAATTTAGTAATTTTCACTATTCATTAAAATATAAAAGTTATCCGAAAAGTACCAAAATTTCACCTTAGGCTAAATTTGATATTCCGAATCCAAAAATGAAGTCCATTTTGAAATATAAAATATATATAATTTCAAAAATTAAGTATTACTATTCATAGTTTGATCGGTTGTGGTGTGTGTTAAAACTCGAAGTTGCGTACAACACACGCTACTGTTTTATTCAAAGGAAAGCGTACCGTGGAAGCTTGGGATGTTTTATTTTAAATTTTTTGATGTCCCCATTTAGTCAAAAATTTTAAAATATTTTATTTAAAAAGGGTTCACTATTAAAAGTTGGTAAAACTACAATACTTAAGATGAATTTGTTCTTACATTATGTCTAAGAAACTCATAATATGGATTCTAAAATTATAAGGATTATATAAAGTTTAAAATTTAGTTAATAATATTCATAAACTTTTTTGAACGGCTTGTTTGGTAAGTCATGGTGCGCTTGAACTCGGTGTTGCGTGTAGTGCAAGTTATTGAATTATTTTGAAGAAATAACACACTATGAAATCTTGGGGTGTTACAGTATCCCTCTACATGGACCATCAATTGGTGATCCAACCATGTAAATGGGTGTGTTTTCATCTTTTTCCTTCCTCCTATGAAAATTTGAGGTATTATACCCCCTTATATTATAATAGGAACATTCTTTGTCTATCTTTCACTTAGGGGATATGTGGCCAAAAAGCATAAAATTTGTGTATAATTTTGATCCTTCTTATACTAGATCACAAGATTAGTTCTTTAATATCTTGTGGTTATAACCACTTCCACCAAAAGAGTTCTTGACGTGTAAACTTCACCCAATATTCAAGCATAATTCCCATATCTTAGGTTATTCATTTGTCAGTCTATCCTAATTGGGGTTCCCATGACAGAGAAAATATCCCAAATAATGCATAGACTTCAATACAATGAATTCAAGTTAAAAATAAAAATACATACTTGTGTATAAGTGTTCCTTACCATGTCTAGATCAAAATTTCAATCCCATTTCTGAATTCTAAGGAATCCATGCTATATGAAAAAAGATCCATAGATCATTTCCCTTCTACTGTAATCATTAGATGGGAAAATGACATGGTAGTAGCCTCACTTCATTGCGGTCATATTACAGTCTCATAATCCCTATATTTTAGAGATCTTGCATATGAGTTCATTGAATTTCCAAAGCTTCTCCCATTTCTGAACAAGGATCCATTCAATTATAGAGTACCTATACAGATTTATCCTTTCCTAAACCACCTTTTAACTTGCATAGACGTGTTCTTTCCTACCCTTATAAATAACTCTTCCAAGTGGTGATCAATGATAGAAAAGTTAAGATTTCTTGAAACTTTGACCACATTTTAAAAACAAAATCATTGATTTGGATGCCTTATTCGGTTCTTGATCCTTCATACCTAGCTTCTTTGATGCGTGATGAAGTAGTTCTAATTACCCATCATGATCCACCATAGATGTGTTCTTCATAAGATAAATATGATTCATCTTATCATAGCCTTATATGGTTCCTAGAAAAGGACATTCTATATTCTCCCATTTCTCTATCATGTCCCATTTTTGTGTCATAATTAATTGTAAAAACAGTAAAAATTATTTACATTAGAGAAGGTAAAAATGGTTTTATCAAGGGATAAATATAAAAAATGGGTGAAAAATGACCCAAACTTTTACAATAACAATTTTATGGAAATATTTTTACCTTATATATTCTATTATCAATAATGGTCCTTGGATCCTTTTGATATGTGAAAAAATTGGTACTCCATTCTCTTTTCAAAAAACTACAAGTGTTCACTCACCTCACTTATGAAAGGTTACCTATTATCCTATCTAATTCACACTTCCAAAACCATTTGGTTCATCAAATACTTAACCAAATAACTTACATACTTCCCTATTAATATCTTAGAATCCTAATTTTTTCATAAATCCAACCTAAGAAGCATTTTGGTGCAAACCAAAAGAAGTTGTTTAATGAAGAGGTAACACCCCTAACCGAGCATTTTATTTTATTTTCTCCTAAAAATCCTTAAATTATTTTTAAAACATGATTAAATAATAACCTAAGTATCATTAGTATAATGATATATTGTTATGTTTAGTACATGGACATCAACCATCCCCTCTTCTATGAAATGTGATATGAAATCATCATTCTTCTTTATGGCAGACTGCCGCCTCATGAACCGATGTTATTCATTTTACATAACCAAATCTCACTAATGATTATAATAATGGAATAAATTTTTATATATGATATTAATGATTTTTTTATTATTTTTTAATTATTATATTACATATACCTACTTACTTTCCATTCTGTGGTAATATAAAAATGTCACTTATGTGTACAGCAGACTACCGCATCACAAAGTGATGTGATTCGTTCACGCTTTACATGGAACATAATAAATATGGTTTTAATAAAAATATGCGTTATATATTATATAAAAAATATTATTTAATTGTAATATATTATTTGACTTTCTTTCTTTAAATCCATCGAGGAAATGGAAACAATGTTTATGCGTGTGTACGGCCTACAGTCTCCATAAACAGAGTTTTTCATGTTATATATATGACTCATATGGATTACTCTAAAAAAATATATAACAAATATATATGATATTTATATCATATTTCACTTTATGGTGATGTTTGAAAATTTATCAAATCAATAGGAACAAAAAATTCAAAACATACAAGAAAAAAAGTAGTTATTACCAAAAACAAGACTTTAACATGGAATTTTTAATAAATAGATATTAAAAGTTCAAAATAAATTAACATATTGTATGATATATATAATATATTTTTTAATATATTTATAATAAAATTATATTTATTATATGTAAGTTTCTAATTTGTATGAAGGAAGCTGATATTTAGGGTAAGGGATTTCTGTCTCACTTTTATCTTTTCTGAGACAAAATTCATATTCACCACCTGTTTCTTTTAGGTGGTGTATATTCTACTTGTGAATGTATTTTATGATTATTATCATTACAGTTTTGGGTATTTTCATATACATTTTATGATATATCTTTAATGAGGTTTACTGTTAAAATTTTATAAAGGCGGTAATGTATTTCATTCTTAATTTTCCTTCCTTAAAACTTATGTTATACAGCCCCTTTAACATGTAATATCATGAATTTGTTAATTATCATGATATTTTATGTTTAATTTAATTTTATTCCTTCATGGAGCATATAATTTAATATTACCAAAGTGTTAAAGATTTTATGTTATAATCACATTATTTATCAGAAATTCTAATGATTATGATTCCAATGATGATATATTATGATATATCTCTCAAAAAAATCATGAACATTATTATGCATTAGTTATTTCGTGATAATACATGTTTTACCTTCATTTTACTCTCTTTATGTACTCAATATTTCAATATAAAGATTTTTTAAAAAATTAATCTTTATTTCTCTATCTGATAGAAAAATTGTTTTCCTTCAAAACCCATGTTTTCTAAAAGTGTTTTCAAGAATGATTTTAAAATTATCTGAATGATTTATTAAAGAAACTTTTACCCATATTTTACCTTATTACAAAGTGTTTTTAAATTAATATTCATTTATTTTTCTAAATAGGGCCCATTTTTTCTTTTACTGAAAATGTATAATGAATATTTGTTTTAACATATACGGAATGTACATAATTTTCTGTGGTAATGACCCCAAAATGTTTTAAAGATTCATTTATAAGTCTTCACATTTATTTTAAAATAAATTTATTTTCAAAAAATCAAGGATTTTTATTTTTAAAAACTTATTTTTTAGGAGAATTTATCTTCCTCATGAAAAGTTCCAAGTGATTTATATTTCAAAAATCATTTCTCATCTAAGATGACATCCTTTGATATAAATTGTGCCTTACTAGGGATATGAACCAAGAATAACATTATGATTCTTTATCAAAATGTTTTATATTTAATATTAAAAGATATTTATGAAACCCTATTCTCTTACATAGGTTATAACATGATAAAATTATTATGAAAGCCAATTCGTTTCCCTTGGGCTATGCAATGATAAAATAATGAAATTATTATAAAACCATTCTCTTTTCTTCAGGTAATGATATGATTAATTGTTTATGAATACCATTTAATTTAATGGGTATGGTATGATGAATGTTTTATGATCTTATAGAACACATATGTACGCTTTTCACTATATGATGAGTGGGACCTATATCTCCCTCCAATGAATTGGGTAAAGATTTATATCATATGATATATACAAGAATAGAATGGGTAGTAAACCTATTCCAGTAAGGGATTTTTTTCACTACGATGACCTTGGGAGTGAACCTTGACTATTATAGTGGTCTGGGGAGTGAACCCATTCCACTATGATAGGCTTAGAAGTGGGCCTTGACTACTATGGGAATTATATTCTATGCATTTTTGTTTTACACAATTCTATGTCTTATGCCACTATTATGCTCTCATGGCCCATGTTCTTATATTTCTTTATTATTCATGTATTATGAACAACTAATAATTATTCCATGACTCAATATTATGATCTTTAATTTTCATGGTATGATTCTCAAATGTTATGTTCATGTTATCATACCCTTATGTTCATGGTATGCTTACGTATCTCCTTTATTTACTCATATTGGGAATCTTAGCTCACACTTTATTATGTTTAATTTTCCCATTTATGAAGAAACGTATTATTTATAATATGTCTATGAATGGTGATAGTTATGAATAACTTGGTAGGAGATGATGTAGTTCACATATGAACCATTTTTTATTTTTCAATGTTTTCAAATGCACTATACATTTATGATCCTTAGGTATGTGTATTTATAATATATTGAATGTTCATCCAAAAATATGTAATTTATATGTATGTAAGTTTGTGTTTTTATATGGATGGAGTCCCATACTGAATTGGATTCACTACCCATTCTAGTATTTATTGTCTAATAAGATATCCATATTTTTACAAAGCATTGGAGGGATATAATATACCCACCCAAACATGGTTTATAACATAACCATATGTCCTTGGTTTATAATTGAACCACCTACCATATAATTAAAACCATATATATGTGTTCCATAAGATCATAAAACATTCATCAGGTCATAATATTATAACATGTGTAAAGGAAATAGGTTTCATAGACATTTCATAATCAAAATAATATAGCATCCAAGGAAATAATAAAGATGTTCATATTGTATTTCATCCCAAATTAATCAAAAGAAACATCAAAGGATGTTATTATAGATGAAAATTCTCTCAAAAGATCACTGAAGCATTTCTTGAAGAATATACCCTTTTTATTTGAAAACACTTATTTAGAATCTAAAAATTTCAAAAATTTTAATGAAAAAAAAATCATTGAAATTAAAAAAGGAAACTTAAATAATAATATTTAAATAATTAATTTTTCATGATGTTTGGTAAATTCATCCATGCAGTGTATGATGAAACAAAAATTCCATTCACTTTTTCTGTATGAAAAGTCGAAAGTACGTCAATTGGAAAATGATAAGAAGGTTCCTTTTAAACCATGTTAAGGAAAGTAAAATATTGTCAAAAATTAATTTAAATAATATTTTTATAATATTAAAAAATTATTCAAATCTTTTTAAATAAAATATAGTCATGGAAGAAAATATTCCTGAATGAAGTGGAAACCAAGGTCGGCTTTCCATGAAAACATTCATTCAGCCTCTTGGGTAATTAAAGAAAGAAAAATAAAAGGATAAGGTGAAATATAATAAAATAACCAGAGTATAAGAAAATTTTTAATATTTTGGAATAATATTTTATAAAATTTCATCATTCGAAAATTTAATCATGAGTAATACCGATATAAATCTGATTATTACAGAAAACCCATACATATGTTCAGCTTGATTCGTAAGTACTATAACCTCCTATATAATAAAATTAAATATTATTAAAAAAATATAAAAGATAACTAATAATATTGATAATACACAAAATGACTTACTTACAACATCTTATAAACCATTCATTAAAAATCATTCATTGTTATCTTCATTAAGAGTGTTAACTTCTTCATTTTTCATGTATTTTTTATGGTCATGGTCCTTCCAATTTGATCATGGTCCCTTCATAACAATAATATTAATAATGATATAAATATAATATATGATCATTATATATATAATTATAACCCTTTATATAAACTGGTGATGAAAAATGAATTACATCACCTCGTGGTGATCGTAGTACGTATGTATACACGAGTGATGTTTCCAAATTTTTATAGATGAAACAAAAGAAAGGTAAATAATCATGCACCTTTTAAGAATAATTATTATAAAATAAATATCATATAAAAACATTAAAAATTTCATAATAACCAATCATTAATTATGGTGGTGGAGAATTATTTGTATCACTACGTGGAGGCGGTAGTCCACACATACTAACAAGCGATGCTATCATCTTCTATTAGGTTGACAATAAAAGTTAAATGGTTATTAAATAACCATAATAAAATATAAGTATATTTATGATATTATGTTCATCATTTTTTATGGATATAACATGTTTTTATAGAGTATAATAATAAGTTAAATTGAAAAATATCGATTAATATTTATACCTCTTCTTTGAGAGACCTCCATTCGATTACACCTTAATCCTTAAAGAATTTTTCCTAAGAGAAAAAAAATCATCTAGGATTAATGGAATCATTCAATGAATGTTTTTAAGAAGGTCTTTTTTGAACTAGAAGGAAAAAAATGTGTGAATAAGGGATGAGAAGAGGTTTCCTTTTATAAGTGAGAGGAGGAACACGCCTGGAATTTCTTAATAGATTTCAATGATTTAAGGTCACTTTCATGAGAAAGTGACTCCAAATGGATTGGTATTTGATGTTAAAATAATATAAGGTTTAAATATATTCAATAAATTATTATTTTATATTTTTTAGTCAATATTTCCTTTATCTCATTGTTCACCCAACGAATGAACACATACAATCCTTAACCGTGGTAACAAAATTTAACTTTTTTAACTATTCATTACGGACACGAAATTATGTGAACATATTAACTTATCTTAATTATTATTACGAAAAATATTTATTTTATTTTACTATATTCATTTTATATAATTAGTAGAATTTAATTTTAATTAAGTGTGTAAACAGAGATGAAAACTCATTTTCAAAAAAATGCATTTTTAAGCAGAAAACATAATTGACTTCAATTCCTTGCCTAGTAAAAGACATTAAATGAATTTTAAAGTATTATATTAAATTTATAATCGATAAATTTTATTAAAATAGTTAGTCAATAGATAGTATATTAATTAATAATATAAAAACACATTGCGCATATAAAAACAGTATTTAGAAAAATGTGTTTTTATGTCCAAAAATTAACATATATAAAAATAAAGAATAATGATGATTCCTATGTAATTAAATAGATTATTAATAATTAATAGAGTCTTATTTCAATTTAATATAAAATTAAAAACATAATAGTACATTTACATGAAAATAAATGAAACTTTTTACAAAAAATAGAATTTTTCATTCTTCAATGAAAATTAAATCTTTTTTCAAAAATCCTAAAAATATTCTCTAAAATGATATATAAGTGATTATTTCAAAAACTTATATTAATTTAATAAAAAATATAAAATATTAGAAATTATTTGTAAATTTTTCATGAAGAAATTTGATAAAACCATTTTTGAATAAAACATAATTTTGAAGTGTAAAATGAATTTATTAAAAATAAAATACTTATTTATTATTTACTAATAAATATATTAGAATTTTTAAAAATCTATATATTTATTTTTAATAAAAGTTCTTTTATTATTCATACAATCCAATTTAATGGCTAGGTTATAATGGTATACTATATCATTTTTTATGTAGACTCAGGGTTTCATATAACACAAGTTATCAAATACATCACGTTTTGTTTCAAAGGAAATGCATATAAAATATCTTGGTGATACATTTTACAGTATATATTGATGAATTATTATGGATTAAATAGTTTTTTGTACATTGAAAAAAAATCTATTAGTTGAGAAAGTCTTGGTCATTATTAATTTAGGATTTATCTTAATTTTCTAAAACTCTACACCTAAAAGGTATTGGGAATATATGTAATGTAATATTTGATTTATGTATTTTAATTAAGATAGTTATGACCTCCAATATATAATTAATATTGAAGTGAATATTTAAATATTTTTTTAGACACTAGATCTGGGACTGTGGGTTTGGGGCATCACATCATATGTGATTGTCCTTATTATGACATTGAATTATTTAACTATGGGTGTATTTACATGTTGTTAGATACTAATATTATACTTTCTGTATGATATATTAATACCACTAAGTAATATATCTAGAGGTTCCCACATTAGTGTGTCTATTTATCTCAGTTGCCTATTATTTTTATTTAATAGTATAAATTATTTATTTCAGTTATTCAGTCACTATTTATATTATCGTTGAATACTTAAATAAATATCTATTTGAAATACCATATAATATAAGATTTATTTATCTTTAGTTTTATTCAAAATGTAAGAAATGATTTTTATGTATTTAGTTACATGAATATTAAATAAATATTTATTCACAAGAATCTAAATATGATATTTATTTATTTATTTATTGAATAATATTTTTTATTTAACGATTGATAAATGTCGATGAACGTTTTTAGGCTGATTTAAGTTCCCATTAATGGATATGATATTTTAAATACCATTTAAATCAATATTAATTTATTAATTTATATTTATATTATTCATGTGATATTCAGGCATTAAATAAATAATAAAAATATTATTATCATTGGATGTGGGGTTTAGAAGGGATAAATGGAATGGATGGGATCCAATGTTTAATTACTAACTCTATAAATTGGATCTATTTATACCCGATCACATTATTTATATAGTGTGAATGTGTGCCCAAAATTTCGTCTCCTGAATAATTCTATTAATAAATAAAGTATATATGGGTTTAACTCATACTCAAGAGAATATCTTCCACATATTTTCTCTTCTCAAGAATGAGAGATAAGAGATACAATGATCAAGAATGAGGGATTATATTGTGATCACAATAAACAATGTGAGATGAATAGACCATCTATACTAAAACATGGAATTCCTTGGTGTCATTGAGAGACTATAGTGAACATGTATATCACCTTTAGTGATATTTTACTTTATATACTCTCGAAAAAATGACAATACATCAATTATGGGGTTCAATTGATCCACACCTACATCAAAAAAGTACACAAGGCCAAGTTCATTTTTTACTTTAAATTATTTATAATTAAATGTGAAGGATTGTTTCTTATACTTTCGAGACTTTTTCATTATAGTTCACCTGATATAATCATGATACATGTCATTCTTCATCGTTTTATTATGATTAATTCATCGAATTCAATGAAAAACATCATTGGGCATGAGCTCAACTAGCTTTTATTGTGCTCGGAACCTTCAAGCATGACCTACAAAAGGATTTTTTAGGTTAACCTATTGGTTTCATTCCTTATACAAGATAATCTGGTGGCACCCAACATTATCATGACCTACCCAGTTAGATGATTTAATTCTTCACAAGTGACTCTTTAAGATGAATCTTACACTCAATAATTTAATGGGTATTTAATCTCACCATATTATCTCATGTTATCCCTTTTATATATAAGTTCTTCTAATGATTTAGTTTTGGAATCATATTCCCTCTAAAAAATCAATATATTCAATCAATATTGATGTGTAACGTTTTACACTATCCATACCTTTGGTTACTTTCCCAAATATATAATTAAAACATTTTCAAACAAATCTAAATGAATTTTATGTATAAGGTAGATGGAATATTCATGTAAAGTATTTGAGTCATATAAAATTAGAAATCTGCACATGAGTAAGCCTTAAATGATAGGTATATAACTCCCACCTTTACAGAAAAAGGCATAACCTTCATGTTTGTGGGAATTATGACTCTAAGACCCTCTCCCAGGGATACATTGTTCAATAGAAAATGCAATTCATCATTACTCTAATACCTAATATGTAACACCCCAGGTAAATAAAGAATATGACATTTTCACATTTATCTATATTTTTGAATAAAATATTGATATAACTTTAAAGGGGATACTATGCTCGATAGCGTACCCAATACGCAACAATGAGTTTCTTGGGAATCTTACATTGCACTCTAATAATAAGATAATATTATTTTAAATGGTAGTTAACGCCTAGCCGTTGTAATGGTGGTAATGAACAGAACTAACTAAAAAATGATTATATATGTTTGTCAAATAATTTTACTCTTTACAATAAATGTTAGAGGATTAAAAATGAGAATGAATCCAATTTTAAGCGTAGACATTCTAATATTCTATAAAAGGTCAATTAACCTCCTTTTGAAGGAAAACCACTTTTAAATCCACTTTTTGAAAACTTTATGTGTTATATTTGACAAAATAAAATTCTTATTCAGAATCGGGACATCAAAATTTACTTTGTGTAAATTTTTGGTATCTTTCCGATAAAGTTCATTTTTTAATAAATAGTGAAAAATGTTGAATTTTAATTCAAAACAACTTTTTAATCTAATTTATTTATATGATTAGATTATATTTTGAATTTTTTTAAAGTAAAATTACAATATATTTTTACCATTTAATCCAATAGTGGTCGTTGGAATTAATTTCACTTTGAAATTAGACTTAAACTAGTGTCAATCTTTTGATACTTAATGTTTCATAAAAACATGCTATTTGCTCTGACAGCGGGAATTAATTATTAAAATAATTAATGAAACTTATATTTTTTTAATTTTGTAAAATATACATCATTTTTGAATTCGGAATATCAAATATATCTTAGGGTGAAGTTTTGGTTTTTTCTGGAAAACTTCAATTCAAGATGAATTGTGAAACCACTAAGTGGTACTTAAGAAACTGATTTTTCGTTTAAATGAGATTTTACGAACTCTATGTTTTTAATTTCAAAAATCCAACATACATGGTTTTCATTAATAATTAAAATGTGGTTTCATGGGATTAAAATAATTTTTTGGTGAATAGTAACTTATTATGTTTTTAATCGCGATTATAGGTAATTAGTATAGTTTAAGGTAAAAATAATGTTTTAATAATATGAGATGAGGTTGACACATTTCCTACACTCATTGGATGTGGCATGGCCGACCAAGACAATCCATGGGACAAATTGGGGACCCCATGGAGCCACTTTGGTTGGGAAATGACATAAATAACATTTTATTTAATGTTAAAGTAAAGATGACACTAACATGAGATGTTTTACTAAAACAAATTTTACATGGGGTTATACAAGTCAGATTTTTGACTATAAATATTAATTAGAAATATAAAAGGATTTCCTACATCATGATATTTTTTTATAATTTTTAGAAATTAAATATATTAAATTATTTATGACATCATAATGGTGTAGTGATTACCTCATTAATAAAGGATTAAAATAAAATGAAAAGATAATGAAATATCTATGACCTACACATGTCCAAAACCTATTGGATGGGTATATTTATAACCCTTATCACTTTATCCTCTAATTATATCAATGTGGGACCTTTTAAATCCGAAACTCATTTTAAAATAAAGGAACATTTCTTTACTTTCCAAGGGTGCCCCTCCTCTCCTCTTATAAAAGGCCCCCCACCTCTACCACCTTACACAAACCTCTCAAGCCTTTGGCTCAAACAACCCCTGCCCATTTCATCTATCCAAATCCCTCTATTCTTCATTGAAGCCTCACTTTGGTATAATCCTTTCCAAGGAAGCCTTTGAGCTTAAATCAAAGAGAGTTACCCGTTTTAAAGGTAGTGTTTTCTCTTGTGTTCTTATGTTTTATTTTGCTTCTCCAACCCCCTAAGCTCTTCTTATTCTTTAATTTTGTAACAAAAAAAGTATCTTAAATATACTATGATGTTTTTATGTTATTTAATCGAGCTACATTTACACACACTTTCGTCTAATGGTTAAATAACATACTGTTTCTGTGGTTGGCAATTTTCTGCCTCACGAAACGATGATTGTTCAATATTCTTTTAACACCTTTAAAGGTGTCCATTATGATGTCACTGTATTTTATATATGATATATATGGAATTTATGTTTACTATATTCTTCTTTATTTTATATTTAAAACATACCTTTATTCATTTCATGTTGTGTAAATGCGATAATTTCATATGAGGAAGTGTGGACTACCGCCCCCTCAAGTGATGTGACTCGTACATGCAATACATGGAATGTATAAAGAATGAAATTAATGAAATTATGTGACCTATATAACATATATATTATATAGAAATTATAATATATATATATATATCATTTATTTTCAATTCCATTAATATGACAAAAAAATGAAAGTAGCGTTCATGCGTACGTACGGCCTACCGTCTCCATGAACGGTGCTTTTCATTTTTTATCTCCAAATGATATGGAATAGTATAAAATGAATATGTACTAGATATATATGATATTTTAATCATTAATACTATTTGGTAAATTATTTACTTATAACTACATGGGCAATCATTTTCCCGACAAGTTTATTTTTGACTCATGTACCAAACATCGGAAAAAACGTCTGATATGAACTAACATTATTAAACAATTATTACAACATTATAATACGTGATATGAACTGAATAATAATATTTAAATGAGGTCCTTAGGAAATTATAAATTGACCAAAGTTTATTATTCAGGAATATAATGAAACGAATAAGACAAGTCAGACTTGAGATAAGGGATCCTACCCCTCTCTTTCTTTTTAAGTACACTCTTTTATGACATTCCTTTTAAAGCTCATCTTTCTTGTTATTGGGATGTTATTTTATATTACTCTTACTTTTAATTTTTATATTCATATGATGAGAGACCCTATTCTCTCTCATCAATCCATTTTGGAAGTTTTGAGTGGCGCTGTTAGGCTGCTGAATTTCCATAAGAGATCTAACCTCTCTCTTTCTTTTTAAGTACTCTCCTTTATGTCACTTCTTTAAATATCTTGTTTGTTATATTGGGGGATGTTATTTTATATTTTTATTTCTGTAAACTTTATGTTAATATGATGAGAGTCCCTATTTTATCTCATCAATCCATTTTTGTAAGTTTTAAGTGGTGTTGTTAGGCTGCCGAGTTTTCGTAAGGGATGTTTCATCTCACTTTTATTCCCGTGAGATTTATGCTACATTTGCCACAATTTACTTTTAGTGGTGTATGTACTATCCATTATTTTACTCATTCTGTAATATACATTCATTTATGAGTATTTACATCAATGTTGTATTGTCCTTCTTTCACGGGGTGTATGTTTTGATAGATACCCATGTCGGTAAGGGAACCTTTCACCCTCCTCTTTTTAAAATACTTCTTTTGTTATGTCTTTTAATTCACATACTATTATGTTGGGATATGTTCTTCTATATCATTATTGATTTAAATTTTATGTCCATGTGATGAGATACCCTTTTTATCTCTCATCAACTCATTTTCTAAATTTTGTAGTGATGCCGTTAGGCTGTCAAATTTTCGCAAGGGAACTTCATAACCCAAATTTGATTCTTTGGAATAAACTTGTACTCCTTGAATATGTCATTCAATGAATACGTGTGAATATCCTCTAATTGTTTTACACCTAATATCCACTTATATTTGGTGTATTCGGTTGTCACACATAATTATATAATTGATTTATCCTTAAACCAAGGATATCGTCTTTGTATGGGACTTCGTCTCAATCTCATTTCATTGAAGCATATTTTATTTTATACACAACCTTCTTTTATATGGTGTATAAACCCCTTTGACTTTTACATTAATCCAAAAGGAATCATTTTTATATGAATCATTTTACAAAATGACAAAAGGGAATGTTTTTGTCATACGTATGCGGCGACAGTGACTTCTCCACCGTCGTGACCATTATTTGAGTTTTGGCTTCCTCAACAAGCCATACCTTTTTTTAAAAGAAAAATAAATACCATGTTTTACTTTTCTTTTATTTTGGTATTTAAAATGGTTTTGATAATGTTTTTATTATATCACTGTGTTATTGATATCTTTTGATTGAAATGTGGAAATGTTATGTATCTTTATGTATGTTTTATGTGATACAATTATGTTATGGCTCTTGGGAATTGTTATGAAGACGGGTGGTTCCGTGATAAACTAAGGGTGGGTGAGCCCGATATAGCTCTCCAATTCATTAGGTAACGCGAAGGAGTGAAACCTTAAGGTTTCTCCAAATATATTTAGCGAATATACTGTGATGGGTATTCCAAACGTAACCAAGAGGGTTACTACCTACGTAAGAATGTTATGAATGCATCAAGTTACCTTTATGTCTTCTGATTTCTATGATTTATTCAGGATTTTATGAGGTATGTTAAAGTGCTTATGTTTTATGAGTAAAGTATGATTTCATTGATTGTTATGTATACATGTACTTATTATTTTAAAAATGGTGCTGAGGAAGGAGACCCTTGCGCAACCTATTTATATTTTCTTTTAAAATATAGTCTCTCAGCATATACTTATGGTATTTTAAAAGGACCAATAATAGAAAGTTTCAACTCAAATTCTTTCCGATTATTTTATAGAAATCATGTTTTATCAGATGTTTTGGAATTATATGTCACACATGATTATTTTCTAAAACTATTTTTCTGTGAACACCCATATGACCCATGTTGTACAAGGTGTATTTGGATGGAGGAAGCAAATGATTTTGAAGGATCTATTTATCATTGTTGTAATGAATGAGACTTCTACCTACGTGAGCAAGATGACGACGAAACCGAGTGGACGCCATGATCAAGGTACGATGTTATTCATTTTGGGAATTGTTTTGTTTTATCTTATGGTGGTGAAATAAGACTTCATGAATTAAGATGTTGAGATCATAATGAATTTGGATGAAAATGAGAGTTATAAGGAAACTATTGAGGTTAAAACATGTTAGGGTTATTTTTGGAGGACAACACGCAGACCGTGTGACAACTCGTCACGTCGGACAAAGTTGTTGGAATCGAACCCACAACCAAAGTGTGACTGGTATTTATCACCTAGCACTGGACTACGTGAAGTCCCTGGTTATTTTGACTGATTCTTTTTATTTAGATGATTTTATGAATTAAGAGTAAGTTTATTTTGGGTTATCTATAGTAATTTATTAACCTATCATGGAGGATATGTGATTAGGTTAATTACTTTTCAATACGAGACATTAAGAGCAATTGATGTTGTTTGGAGATAAATGTTACGAATTAACTTGGAAGACTATGTGACTAAATCCTTCAAATACTTTGGATTAAATCTTAGTTTTGTTTACTTTGAATGATTTTATGGATAAATTGTTTTTCGAATGGTCCTCGTTGAACTTTGGGTTTTGTTGGACAAATTTTGGAGATTAAGAATAGATTTTCTTTTTATAAAGGGTTATCCTTTTCTGGATTATCTGATCTTCTTCTAACCTTTTTGGTTTTGGTTTTGGTTAAAGTCTAAAGACATGAGAAGTATATAGTTCTCTTTTGTGGATTAGGCGATTCTCTAGAAGTTGATTATAGTACTCTTAATGTGAATAAGTCTTCCTAAATACTCGTCTTTTAGAGAAAATATGAGTTTGTGTAAGGAATCTAATAAAAGTTGAAGGTCAAAATGATAAGTGATTATGTTTCCTTATGAATAAATTCCTCAATAAAAAGTAACTTAAAAGAAAAATGTTGTCTATTAACTTTTCCTACTGGGGAATCGAATACCGTTTAACCCATCACAAGTTTGTGATTTTCTTGTGGTTAACTTTCTCATAAACATGTTTACTATCACTCTCCATCAAAACATGACCCTATGTTTTCTCCTCCATGTCCATGTTTTGCTACATGGAATTCTAGTATGGGTTAACTCGGGTGACCTCTGTACTTATCTTTCTTTATTTTAAAGTGATTGTTTTACCGACTCTTGTTCTGATGTGGGACTTTCAAGGATGTTTCCAAGCCCAATTTTAAAATTGTGAGGACGCAATTCCCAAAAGGGGGGAAGGATGTAACACCCCAGGTAAATAAAGAATATGACATTTTCACATTTATCTATATTTTTGAATAAAATATTAATATAATTTTAAAGGGGACGCTATGCTCGATGACGTACCCAATACACAACAACGAATTTCTTGGGAATCTTACGTTGCACTCTAATAATAAGATAATATTATTTTAAATGGTAGTTAACTCATAGCCGTTGTAATGGCGGGAATGAACAAAACTAACTACAAAATGATTATATATGTTTTTCAAATATTTTTACTCTTTACAATAAATGTTAGAGGATTAAAAATGAGAATGAATCCAATTTTAAGCGTAGACATTCTAATATTCTTTAAAAGGTCGATTAACCGCCTTTTGAAGAAGAACCTCATTTAAATCCTCTTTTTGACAACTTTATGTGTTATATTTGACAAAATAATATTCTTATTTAGAATCAGGACATCAAAATTTACTTTGTGTAAATTTTTGGTATCTTTCCAATAAAGTTCATTTTTTAATGAATGGTGAAAAATGTTGAATTTTAATTCAAAACCTATTTTTAATCTAATTTATTTATATGAATAGATTATATTTTGAATTTTGTTAAAGTAAAATTACAATATATGTTTACCATTTAATCCAATAGTGGTCGTTGGATTTAATTTCACTTTGAAATTGGACTTAAACTAGTGTCAATCTGTTGATACTTATTCTTTCATAAAAACAAGCTATTTGCTCTGACAGCGGGAATTAATTATTAAATTACATAATTCAACTTATATTTTTCGAATTTTGTAAAATAGACATCATTTTTGAATTCGGAATATCAAATATAGCTTAGGGTGAGGTTTTGGTTTTTTCTGGAAAACTTCAATTTTTGATGAATAGTGAAACCACTAAGTGGTACTTAAGAAACTGATTTTTCGTTTAAATGAAATTTTACTACCTATGTGTTTTGAATTTCAAAAATCCGACATACATGGTTTTCATTAATAAGTAAAATGTGGTTCAATGGGATTAAAATAATTTGTTGGTGAATAGTAACTTATTATGTTTTTAATCACGGTTAGAGGTAATTAGTGTAGTTTAAGGTAAAAATAATGTTTTAATAATATCAGATGAGCTTGACACATTTCCTACCCTCATTGGATGTTTCATGGCCGACCAAGAAAATCCATGGGTCAACTTGGGGACCCCATGGAGCCACTTTGGTTGGGAAATGACATAAATAACATTTTATTTAATGTTAAAGTAAAGATGACACAAACATGAGATGTTTTACTAAAACAATTTTTACTTGGGGTTATACAAGTCATATTTTTTACTATAACTATTAATTAGAAATATAAAAGGATTTCCTACATCATGATATTTTTTTTATAATTTTTAGACATTAAATATATTAAATTATTTATGACATCATAATGATGCAGCGATTACCTCATTAATAAAGGGTTAAAATAAAATAAAAGATAATGAAAAATCTATGACCTACACATGTCCAAAACCTATAGTATGGGTATATTTCGAACCCTTATCACATTATCCTCTAATTATATCAATGTGGGACCTTTTAAATCTGAAGCTCATTTTAAAATAAAGGAACATTTCTTTACTTTCCAAGGGTGCCCCTCCTCTACTCTTATAAAAGGCCCCCACCTCTACCACCTTACACACACCTCTCAAGCATTTGTCTCGGCCAACCCCTGCCCATTTCATCTCTCCACATCCCTCTATTCATCATTGAAGCCTCACTTTGGGTATAATCCTTTCCAAGGAAGCCTTTGAGCTTAAATCAAAGAGAGTTACCCATTTTAAAGGTAGTGTTTTCTCTTGTGTTCTTATGTTTTATTTTGCTTCTCCAACCCCCTAAACTCTTTTTATTATTTTATTTTGTAACAAAACCAGTATCTTAAATATACTATGATGTTTTTATGTTAAGTATTCGAGCTACACTTACACACACCTTCGTCTAATGGTTAAATAACATATTGTTTTTGTGGTTGGCGATTTTATGCCTCACGAAATGATGATTGTTTAATATTATTTTAACACCTTTAAAGGTGTCCATTATGATGTCAATGTATTTTATATATGGTATATATGGTATTTATGTTTACTATATGCTTCTGTATTTTATATTTAAAACATATCTTTATTCTTTTTATGTTGTGTAACTGCGATAATTTCATATGAGGAAGTGTGGACTACCGCCCCCTCAAGTGATGTGACTCGTACATGCAATACATGGAATGTATAAAGAATGAAATTAATGAAATTATGTGACCTATATAACATATATATTATACTGTAATTATAATATATATATATATCATTTATTTTCAATTCCATTAATATGAAAAAAAATGAAAGTAGCGTTCATGTGTACGTACGGCCTACCGTCTCCATGAACGGTGCTTTTCGTTTTTTTTATCTCCAAATGATATGGAATAATATAAAATGAATATTTACTGGATATATATGATATTTTAATCATTAATACTATTCTGGAAAATATTTACTTATAACTACATGGGAAATCATTTTCCAAACAAGTTCATTTTTGACTCATGTACCAAACATTGGCAAAAACGTTGATATGAACTAACATTAATAAACAATTATTATAAAATTATAATATGTGATATGAACTGAATAATAATCTTTAAAGGAGGTCGTTAGGAAATTATAAATTGACCAATGTTTATTATTTAGGAATATAAGGAAATGAATAGGAAAAGTCGTACTTGAGGTAAGGGATCTTACCCCTCTCTTTCTTTTTAAGTACACTCTTTTATGTCATTCCTTTTAAAGATCGTCTTTCTTGTTATTGGGATGTTATTTTATATTACTCTTACTTTAATTTTTATGTTCATATGATGAGAGATCCTATTCTCTCTCATCAATCCATTTTGGATGTTTTGAGAGGCGCCGTTAGGCTGTTGAATTTCCGTAAGAGATCTAACCTCTCTCTTTCTTTTTAAGTACTCTCCTTTATGTCACTTCTTTTAAGCTCCTCTTTGTTATGTTGGGGGATGTTATTTTATATTCAACTTTATGTAATCATTATGTTAATATTATGAGAGACCCTATTTGATCTCATCAATCTATTTTTGTATGTTTTAAGTGGCGCTGTTAGGCTGCCGAGTTTTCGTAATGGATTTTTCATCTCACTTTTATTCTCGTGAGATTTATGCTACATTTGCCACAATTTTCTTTGAGTGGTGTATGTACTGCCCATTAATCTACTCATTCTGTAATATAATTTCATTCATGAGTATTTACATCAATGTTGTATTGTCCTTCTTTCACGGGGTGTATGTTTCAATAGATACCCATGTCGGTAAGGGAACCTTTAACCCTCCTCTTTTTAAAAGACTTCTTTTGTTATCTCTTTTAATTCACATACTATTATGTTGGGATATGTTCTTCTATATCCTTATTGATTTAAATTTTATTTCCATTTGATGAGATACCCTTTTTATCTCTCATCAACTCATTTTCTGAATTTTGTAGTGACGCCGTTAGGCTGTCAAATTTTTGCAAGGGAACTTCATAACCCAAATTTGATTCTTTGGGATAAACTTGTACTCCTTGAATATGTCATTCTATGAATACGTGTGAATAACCTCTGATTTTTTTACACTTAATATCCACTTATATTTGGTGTATTTGTTTGTCACACATAATTATGTAATTGATTTATCCTTAAACCAAGGATACCGTCTTTGTATGGAACTTCATCTCAATCTCCTTTCATTGAGGTATATTTTATTTTATACACAACCCTCTTTTATACACTGTATAAACCCCTTTGACTTTTACATTTATCCAAAAGGAATGTTTTTTATACTAAGCGTTTTACAAAACGAAAAAAGGGAATGTTTTTGTCATACGTATGCGGTGACAATGACTTCTCCGCCATCGTGACCATTATATGAGTTTCAGCTTCCTCTACAAGCCATATCTTTTTTTAAAAGAAAAATAAATACCATGTTTTACTTTTCTTTTATTTTGGTATTTAAAATTGTTTTGATAATGTTTTTATTATATCACTGTGTTATTGATCTCTTGTGATTGAAATGTGGAAATGTTATGTTTCCTTTATGGTTGTTTTATGTGATATGATTATGTTATGGTTCTTGGGCATTGTTATGAAGACTGGTGGTTTCATGATAAACTAAGGGTGGGTGAGCCAGATATAGCTCTCCAATTCATTGGGTAATTCAAAGGAGTGAAACGTTAAGGTTTCTCCGAATATATTTAGGGAATATACTATGATGGGTATTCCAAACGTAACCAAGAGGGTTACTCCCTACGTAAGAATGTTATGAATGCCTCAAGATACCATTGTGTCTTGTTATTTCTATGATTTATTCATGATTTGATGAGGTATGTTAAAGTGATTATGTTTTATTTGTAAAGTATGATTTAATTGATTTTCATGTGTACATGTACTCTTGTTTCCTTTCCATATTTTTATATCCCTTACTAAGCTTTTTATGTTCATCCCAAGTTTTTTTGAAATGTTTTTCATAGGTCAATGGAAAGGTACATGATATGATGATAGTGTCAGGGAAGTGTCAAGAAGGAATCCATGTTTTATTTTAATTATTTTTCTATTTATGGGAAAAAATGAATACTATCTTTATATAACCACTTTGTTTAAATGTGGAATGTAATGAAAGTTTTATCATCTAATTCTCTAATACTCTAAACCGGAAAAGATCCTCAATGTGTAATCTTGTATTAACTCAATATTAAGTAAGGTTTAAGGCCGGGGCCTTATATAATATGTATAAACTATTTTCAACAACTAAATTCAAAATCATGACTTTAACTACAAATCTAGAACCATGTTGATGAAAACTAAATCTTATGATATCATTCTTGTCATGAAATGAAAGGCTTGAAAATTTATAGAAAGAAGATAAAAACATAATATAAATAATAAACATATTAAAAAATAAAGAAAAATTTTATAACTGTAGATAAATTAGATAATAACCTTTAAATAAATGAACACTTCAAAAATTTAAACATATGATAATAATTTTTGAAAAAATCACAAAAAAAGTTAATAAGAAACACTATATAATTTTATCTAAAACTTATAGACATTACATAATATTGAATAAAAACTCTTTATATTCCTAATATTAATATTCAATATTATTCATTATATGATGTTTTTTTATAATATATGTTATTTCATGAAATATAAACATTTTATATTTCAATTTTCAACTATGAAAACATTTTACATAATCTAAATATCACAAGTTAATATTATTTAATACATTCATCATATGAATTTATCAAAACAATTTTTGTTGAAGTTTAAATAATTTTAACAAATAAAGATTTAATTTGGAAAATTCAAATTAACTAATTAAAAATTAATAATTTGAATATAAAAACTTTATATTTTTCCTTATTTTTATAAATTAAAAACTCTTTATAAATTACCCTTATGTTTAAATAAAAACTTTATTTATTACATAATGTTTAACATAAAATGTTGTAAATAGTATTCTAATATTAACATTTAATAATAAGGGTTATTTATTAATAAATGGATCAAAAACATCTATTTATTTAATTATAAACTCTTTACAATTAATTAGTTTATAATCTATTTATAAATAAATATATTTCCCCAAAATTCCTCTTATAATTAATTTTAAACAATTTATAAATAATAAATTCAATTTATAATTGAATATAAAGCAAAATAATTTTTTTTCTTTACAATCATTTTTTATGATCTAGTGATGTTCATATGCTAAGATACATATTGTATTCTATGATCTAGGATGAATAATTATATATGATTGATAGGATAACTATTCATTCTCTATCAATCGTATTTTATGACCAATATCCTAATCATCACATATTATAGGAAATCATATATAATGACTGATTATCAATATCATAGCATGTGATATTTAATCTTATTTAATGAAAGATATTGATACCGATTTAGCAATTCAAAACATTGTTTTTTTGAAAAACATTGTGTGGAAATATTATCTTATGATATCATGATATCATATGATATGACTAAAATGAATCTAAGGATTAAAGTTATGTCATAGATTATGATAACTCAAATCATGTGTCGTGATTAAACCCTAACTCATAATCCAACATATTTTTTTTATGATTGAAATTATATATAAAATATGATTTTTATGATCTTAATTTAAAGAACAATTTCATAAATCAAGAAAACTAAGAAGATATAATTCCAATTATGGGATTTTTCAAGGGATAAAACAACACTTTTCTAATCAATGGAAGTGATTTAATACACAAACCAAAGATCACAGATCCTAAAAAATACAAAATTCATGAAAAATATTGAAATGAAGAACTATAAATCATGCATATTTTTTACCAAATATCTGCAACAACATCTTATATACCTTTGAAAACATTAAAATATGCTTGACGATGATCACTTGAGTGGAAGACCAGTGATATCCCACCTCAAGAGGTATCCATGGGTTGCGCTTAAATCATCCACCATACAGATGATATTATTCCTACCATCACTAAATATTAGTGCATTAGGTATAAAGAAGGTAAAAGAGCATAGAATTATGGTTAGGGAGCATATTATCAACTATAATTTCATAGAAATGGGTTCTTATTGAACCCTTGATTTGATTTGAAAATTTCAACATTTTTATGTGTTATTCATTGAAAATACACCTTATTTATCCAAACCCCAGGTAAAATAATGAATTTTTTAAAATTTATAAATTATGTATTTAATTTATTTTTGGATAAAATTAAGAACTTTAATTGATTTATTTATTATTAATATTAATGAAAAATCTATAAAAAGATATTTATGGAAAGTAAATTAAAAAATATATTTATTTTAAACTAAAAATTTAAAATTCGGTTGATTTCATGTTGAACTTACATGATTATGGGGATTTATTTTTTTAGTTTTAATTATTTCATTCATTTTTAAATTAGTTAAAAACCAAAAATTAATTTTTAAATTGAAATTTAAATTTTGTTATTTCATTTTTTAACTGACAATTTGGAATTGAATGTGATTTTTTTTCTAAATTATGAAAATTAGGTTTTCAAAAAGATAATTTACAATTAGTTAATGAATTTAAAATTTTTTAGAATAAAATTGATTAAAATGATAAAAATTATAATTTTTTATTTTTGAAATTTATTAGAGAAAACTTTCACTAAAAATATTCTCTTTTGATTTGGAAGTTGGAAATGTGGAACTTCCAAAAAAATCCCCAATGTGACGATGCCCAAAAACCTACCATAACCCCTTATTCATAGCCAATTAAGTGAAAAGGTCTGAGATTTTCAACCTATCATGGCCTCTATAGGAAGTCAATTGATCATGGATAACATAGCACACCTTGAAAAATTAATTGATCATGGACCACTGGTCGTGCTCCAAAAAAATTGATAAGGCGTTCAAGTGACTGCATGTGCAACACCAACTGACCGTGAGCCTCCAATAGAATTCAAATTATCATGACTTGTCTTAACCAAGTGACCATGGGATCCACTTTAAGTTATTGTGTGTCCATCAACCAAATGTTACCACAACACAATAGTTTAAGATACTATGAATAACCTACTACGATGAGATAAACCCCTACTATTGTCTTCTATCTAAATCTCATTGAGGAGATCACACTGATTCTTTGGAATATTGAATAAGAACACTGACCAATTCTCACTTGAAGAATATCTGACATCATTTATCCATATTGTTTCATGCTCTCTGCTAAAATACACTCACCATGGAAATGATCAGAATCTGGAGACACATTGAATGAACCCATCCAAAGAATGTTATGCTTACTGATGCCTGTGGAAGAATGCCTAAATACTAAAGACCCCATTCCTAAAACAAATTCAATCTGAATCTTGTCAGCTGATGAAGATACCCAAATGTTATGTGATGTTAATCATAAGAGGAAACTGAAGCCGTATAATATTGAGTAGTGAAAAAACAGCGACTGATGTTGACGAAGATGAACCTGAGATGATTCCCCCGAGAAATCCAGAAAAAAGTATAAATCATAAATTTTTAGATATTATTTTTTTCTACTATGAAATAATTTTAAAAATAGTGAGGCCATAATCCACCTCCATGCACCAGTTTTAGGTCTGCATGCGAGCACACATCGGGTGATCATCGAAATTTACAAATCAATTCCCCACATTCAAGAAGATGATCCCATCCCAATGAAAAATTCTTGAATAAATTTGATAAGACACTGAAACATTATCCACCATTTTTATTACTAAATCAGACCTTAACTCTAAAAAAGAAGTGATAGTGAGGCCCAGTTTTTCATTCCATGCTAGAACCAGCACGTTCATCTACTCACACAATTTAGGACATCACTCAATTTTCACTTCTCCATGTAGCATAAAATCATTTTCGTTTTCTAAGAGTTATGATGATGATCACGGGTGAAATTTTCAAGCTGGAAGTATTCTCAACTGAATCCACCACAGCCCTCAATTTTCATTACACAACATTCATCCATTTGGAGAATGAACTCATCTCGTTGTGCTAAATACAAGGAAAAATAAGACCAATGCTATAGATATTTTCCTTCTTCCCCACATATAAATATTCATCATCTTCTAATTCTAACACCCAAAGATTTTTATAATATTTTTTTTAATAAATTAAATTACTTTGATATCTTGAGTTACATGCCACATTTAGTTCAGATGAACCACAATATAACAGTAATATTATTATTTAAAACATAACCTTTATAATTTATATATTAAACATGGTGGTATGAATAAGAATACCCATATTTTTTAAATTAATTAAAATTATTTTAGATAAATAAAATATATTGGTAAATTAACATATAATTTTTGGTAAAGTCTTTATGTACTTTGAAAATGCATTTCATTCGAATAATGATTATCATTTTTTTGTGAAAAAAAATTAATTTTTCCACTTCTATAAAATTTATTTGAAAAAATAAAATTAATTTTTTAAATTTTATTTTTGAAATTATGTTAGGGTTAATTTTTTTATAATTGTCTAAAAAGATTAATTTTTCAGTGAATAGTGAAAAATACTAATTTTTATTAAAAACTGCCCTTTTGTTTAAATAATTTACAAAGTAAAATATTGATTAAATATGTTATAAAATTAAAATTAGTTAAATTATGTATTTACAAATTCAACTTGGATTATTGGAATCAATTTCATATTTAATTTTTGTATCAAAACATTCTTTACTTCTGAAAATTTTCTCTTTGGAAAACTATTTTTTCGATGCATCTGTGGGTTAATTTTAAATTAAATGTTTCCATTTATGGGAATAGAATTTTTAAAAATGGATTAATTTTTTATAACCATAATAATTAATATTATTTAATAAGTTAAACATAATTTTTGGTCGAAATGAATAGTAAAATAGTTAAAATTAATTACCCCAGTTAAGGTTAATACAGGATTATTGGGGGTTAAACTAAAAATATATGGAGTAAAATGACCTATAAACTAGTAAATATCTAATTTAATGGAAATATTTAGACCTTATAACCTATAAAGTTAAATAATTTCCTATTTCTGAGCCATTTTTCAGGTAAAAAACATGGATACACTTCATTCTTTTCAAAACTTCTAAGTGTTTCCTCTCCCCTACTTATAAAAGGGCACCCCCTCTCCTCTTTAATTAAAACATAAAAACCCATTAGGTTTATACTATCAAAACATTAATCAATTACTTACTTCCCTATAAAAATCCTACAGGCCTTATCTTTATTAGGAAACCCTCCTGATAAGGCTTTAGGTATAAAACTAAATAGGTTCTCTCAAGAAGATGTATAATTCTTAAAATTGTGTTTTTATTTTATTTCTTCTTCCACCTCCTTCAAATATTTTCAAAGTATTATAATAAAATATAAATAATTTATAATTTATGATGATATTTTATTATGTTAATTTTATAACATCTATCTATATCCTCTACCATATAATAGAAAATGAAACGGTCCATCATGTGTATTGTGGCTTACTGCCTTGTGAGCTGATTTAATTCATTTTTCAACAGAACATCTACCATATTGATATAATGATGAATTTAACATATTTATATGATATTTATTATATATTTATACCTTTTAAATGATAATATCACACATAAATTTTTACTTTCCATTTCATAGGGGTACGATAACGCCACTCGTGTGTACGGTGGACAAACGCCTCAGGAAATGATGTGAATCGTTTTTCATTTACAATTTACATGGAAGGTAATAATTATAAATTTAATAAATATATGTAATATATATCACATAATAATGAATATTTAAAGGAAATTTATTATTTACCTTCCTTTCTATCTATCTTTTATGAAAATGGAAACACCATTCATGTATATGTATGGCCTACTTTCTCCATGAATGGGGTACTTCATTTTGAATATCTAACTTTTTTTATTACTATAAGTACATATATACTGAATATATATGATATTTATATCATGGTTAAAATTATTTAGATTATGGATCCATGATAAAATTAAGAGGACCAAAAATACCAAATCAAAACATACATGAAAAACAAAGCAATTATTAAAGAAAACTTGACTTTTATAAGGAATTGCTAGTAAAAAACCAATAAAATGTCATTAGTATATCATATATGGTATGATATATATAATTATAGTTCTTTAATATATTTATAATAAATATATATTTATTATACAAGATTTTATAAAAATTTAGAAGTAATTTGAGACTTAAGGTAAGGGAATTTCATCTCAAATTATCTACATTGGGACATATGTTATGTTATGAACCTATATTATTTTATGAGGTGTATAAAATAAAACATTGAAATTTTATATAATGAACTTATTTATTCTTTTTATATTTAAATCTTAATTTGATGTTATTATTTAATGTGACATATGACGAAAAAGTTACCAAAGGGTGAGGGTTTGATGTTATAATTTCATTATTTATCGGGGTTGTTTATGATTATGCATACAATGGTGAGATCTTATGATCTAACACTCTAGATACACATTAATGTTTTTATTCTATGGTTATTTATTAAGAATATATGATTTCATTTCTTTTTCGACTCTCTATGTACTCATGATTCTAAAATAATGTTTTTAAGAAAAATTGACATAATTTATCTCTTCGGTCGAAAATCATTTTTTCTTCCATGTTCATGTTTTGTAAAAATATTTGAAATAAAGTATTTATTATTATGTAAATATTATTTAAATTAATTTTTACCCATTTTTTATTTTTTATAAAATAGTTCTAAAATGAATCTTCTTGTCATTTTCTAAAAAAGGGACTTTCAACTTTTTACCAAAAATGTGAAAGGAATCTTTATTTTAACATGAATGGTGTGATAAAAATTTCCCACCATCATGAAAACATAATGTTTTAAAGCGTACATTATATGTTTAAAAGTTTATATTCAAAGAAAATATTTTTCCCAATCTTTTTTGAAAGTTTAGTTATAAAAAGGCAATTTTTTAATTGAAAATGTTTTTTTTCTCATAAAATTATCCAATTGATCTTTCAAAATCATTTTATATCTAAGATGAGTTCATTTTATTTTACTTAATATTTATTGGGAATATGATCTAATTATATAATCATTTTTATTTATTTATATTTTTTATGTTTATGATAACAATATTTTTATATAACTCATTACTTTTCTATAGGTTATACTCTGAGGAAATTTTTATAAAGGCCTTTTCCTTTTTGTGGGTTATGATGTGATGAATTTTTTATGATCTTGTGTTTAAAGAATGTATAGAATATGTGATATTTGAGACATATATCTCCCTCAAATGTTTTGTTAATGATGGATAACTCAAGAGTAAATTATGTTATGCATAAACATATTTTCATGCTTACAATGTTACACATCCACCATTTTTAATGTCCATGAGACTAATAATTGGTCTAATTTTCATGTACATAATTTTATGTGAGGGAATGATTTCATTTCTTTAACTTAATTATTGAACCTATTTCTGTTTATACATGTTCACAATGTTATAAGCTTATATGTATACCAAAAATATATGTCGTATTCCAATGTTATGCTCTCATAGCTTGTGTACATTGATTTATTAATGATTTATTTTTTATAAACTGCTAAGATTCATTCCATGGCTTATGTTTATGATATATGATATATAGGGTGTTATTTATAAATTTTGATATCATGTTCTCATATCTTTATTCCCATATTATTCTTATGTGATCATTGATGTAGTCCATGTTTGCCCTTGCTAAGCATTTGAGCTCACCCTTTCATAGGTATTCTTCCCTGAGTTATGAAAAAAGGTTTTATGTATAATAAGTCTAAAAAGGGAAGTAAATATAAAGAAATTAGTGGGAAAAGTTATAGTTCACATATGAACTAGTTTTTTATGTTTCCAACTTTCCAATTCCACTAAACCTAAACGGTTTTAGCATTGATCATTATGTTATGTAACAACCCTGACCCCAATAGCCCAGATTATGTGGTTATTTTATTAAAATGTCCTAGATACACGAGTTAAAGGCACCAAGGATTGATAAATTTAGTATTCTCAAAGAATTGTATACCTCTATGTTTCCATTATTACACTACCAATTAATCATTGAACATGACAAAGGAAAATAAATAACTTCCTTTACAATTATTCAAAGATTTTTACTTCATAACCTGGGAAAGGAAAAAAATAAAAGGGTGAGATAACATTCTCAATAAGGTATATATAAATTATAAACATAAATAAATAGTAAGTGAAGCATAATCAATAAGAAATAATCAATATGGAATGGTAACTAGTTGAAAGCCTCATTTCATTTAATCAATAAACTGAGAATAGAAATGCATCGATAGATTGTGTCATAGAAAAAATATCAAGGATAGTAATAATTGAATATTGAATGAAGGAAATAATTAGTTATTATATTTCATGTATTTATAACATGAACCACTACCATCAATACCTTTCACAAAATGGTTTATGTATGTGGGTAGAGACTGGTCTGATTCTTCTTAGACACAAATATGAAAGGTTTGTCACCAAATTTTCTTTCTCAAGAGACCTCTTGATGCATCAAGGGGATCTATAATGTTGAGAACCACCCTTTACTTCATGTACAAAAGATTCTTTATACATAGATATAATTCATGAGAATTATTCCTTATCAAAATATATGTATTCGGTAGTTAATACATATTTACCAATATTTCCTTAGTTAAAATAACATTCAGATCAAACACCATATATAAAAATTCTATGAAAATTAGAAAATTATCATATAAATGATACAATAAATATGTATATTTAATTAAATATTCAATTATTTATTATTATAAATAAAATTTCTAGTATATAAACGAAATAAGTGATGAATATATGTGTCCCAAAAAAAATAATGTGAGATGAAAAATCCTTACCATTAGTAATCAATCGAATCATATACTCCATAAAATTAATAATCATAAAATGAAACATTGGATAACATGAAGATAAATAGATTCATGATGTGATATATCAAATGGATGTATACATATACCACACACAATAAATAAGTAGTCAATAAGCCATATCACAGAGAAATAAATGGGATATGAGAAACCCCTTATCTTATATCTGAAATCATTCCATAATTATAATTCATGTCAAGGATAATATAATTATATTAATTAATTAATAACCAATTCAACATATATTTAATTTATTATAATTTTATTACGTTTATTTATGGTCATTCCTATGAGTTTTAATGTTTAATTTCATTGTTTTGAGAGTGTTTGTTCTAGGGTTTTATGGTTAGTTCCCTTGTTTATAATTATGAGAGTTCTTGTAAAATGGAGAAAAAACACAAGAATTTAAATTACATAGCATTAATGAACATCAATAACTTCAAATGGTATCATGTATCATTTGGTTATATGGTATGAGGATGGCTCATTAGATAAAATGTTGATGAAAATGTTTTATTTTGTTTTAGCAAGTTTTATAACCATCAAAAATCTATATCATTTTATTTAATATTATTTTTATATGTTGGTTAAAAAACATGATATAACTTATAATATATATATTAAAATCTTATTTAACCATAATAATGGTTTTATGACAATCCTTGAAGGTGGTAATGGAAAATGAAAACTCATCATCCACGAAGGTGGTGAATCAACACGTCACAGATTATGTTTTGATTTTAAGAATAAAATGAGGGTAGAATATATTTGATGATTGATATTAAATTAACATAATAAAATTCAGTATATATATGATACTGGATTTATCATGACACTTTTGATAAGTTGAGGTGAGGAGGGAATAAGAAAAGAAAATAAAATTAAATTGAAAGAAATAGGATTTTACTTCTTGAATATCGACTCATTGGGAACCACCATAAGATACTTATATTTGGTCTTTTGGTAAGACCATAAAGTTTTGTAAATGGGGAAGATTATTGAGAATGTAATTTTTTAGAATTTATAAAATATTTTAGGCTTATAATGTGTGAGGAGAAGGGGTGGGGAGGGTTGTATTTATAGGGAGAGGAGAGGGGTGTTTTTTATTATTTTATTCATTTGTTTATTATTTTGGCTCAAGAATATCAATAATATTGATTAAAATGACTAAATATAGTAAATAGAGTCTAAAAGTTCAAAATAATGAGTTCTTACCTCATTTATACGACATCCATCAGTCAATAATTCATTTATTTACTTATAATGTTAAATATTGTAAATTACCCTATTTCACTATTCACGAAAAATTCATCTATTTTAGAAAAATAAAAATATTAACCCTAGAAATTTTAAATGTGTATATTTTAAAAATGGACTTTATTTTATGAAAATAATTTTATAAATATGTGAAATTTAATTTTTAATTAAAATCATTATTTATTCGAGAAATACTGATTTTAATATTATAACTCATTTTACAACACTTTGAAATATTAATTATGGTCTTTTAATATTATATTATAATTATAATGAAACAAAATATTTTATTATGAATTTAATTTATGAAAATAAATTTAATTTTAAATCATTTTATTAATTTTAAAATTTTAAATAAACATTTAAATTTTAGAAAAAAATACCAACACTTAATTTAACATTTCTAAAACATTTATTTATTTATTTCATGATATAAATATATCATATTTTCATTTATTAGATACCTAAATTTTAGTTATACTTTCATAGATGATGTTATTATTATAATGTTCATATTATTATTCTTATGATCATATTACTATTGCAATGGTCATGTTAATATTTAATAGTATATTGATGTTTGTTTAAGCTCATAATCTATCAAATAAATTGAATTTAATTAAGAATATACATATCATAAAATCTTGGGGTATTATATTTTTCTCTCCTTTGAAAATATCATCCATGAAATTTTTCATGGATATTTCCTTCTACGGAGATGAGGGTATTTCTTCTTCATAACATCCTCTGGTCCACATATTTCTTATTCTATTTTATATTTTCTCTAAAGAACAGTTACCATTTGAGTCGTATTATTTATAAATTCTTTCTCTCTAGTTCTAAGAATATCAATAGGCTCTTCGTATTAAGGAAAATCTTGTTCTCTATGTATTTCTTTATAGGTGAGTACATGTGTTGGGTCCATCGTGTACATCTTTAACAATCATATGTGGAACACATCATGAAATTTGGAGAGGATTGGTGGCATTGCAAATAAATAATCTAATGATTTAATTCCTTCTAGAATTTTGAATGTTCCTATATTCCTGGGGATTAGTTTCTCATAATTACAAAACTATATGAAACTCTACCATGGAGATAGTTTTAGAAATGCATGATCTATCACTTGAAATTTGAAATCCTTTCTCAAGTTTTCATCATAAAACTTTTTCCTAGTTTGAGGTGATTCAATATAATTCTAACTAGACTTTAAATTTTTCATTTCCTCTTCAATATGTTCTGGTCCTCCAATTTTTCTCTCACCAACTTCATTCCAACAATTTGGAGTATGATATCTCATTCCATATAATGCTTCATATGGCACCATTTGAATACTATAATGGAAATTTTTATTTTAGGAAAACTATAACAAAGATAAATATTGATCCCACATAACATGAAATTCAAGTGAGAATGATTTCAACAAGTCTTCTAATGGTTGAATAGTCCTTTCAAACTTTCCATCAGTTTGAGGGTGATAATCGGTACTCAAATGAATCTCAGTATCCAAATCATTCTGAAGACTCATATATAATTTTGAGGTAAAACAGGGATATTGGTTAGATACAATTGATATAGTCACACCATGAAATCTTAATAATCCAATAATATATAGTCTTATTATGTGATCAAGAGGTAAATACTCTCTTATTGAAAGAAAATGTTCCAATTCTGTAAGGTGAACTATAATGACCTATATTGTATCATTATTTATGGGCATCTTTTATAATCAAGTGATTGAGTCTATATTAATTTCATACCAATTCTACATAGAAATAGGTAGAGGTTCCATAAATCCTCTAGGATATTTTCTATCATCCATCCCTTGTTGAAAAACTATACATATTAACACATAGTCAGTCATTTTTCACTTCATATTATCCCACCAAAAATGTTCATCCATATCTCTATACATATTGGTACTACCATAATTTATAGATAAATTTAAGCTATGATCATAATACAATAGTTTCATTTTTAGCTCTGGTTTTGATAGAACACATAACCTCTTTCCAAATTTCATAATTCCAGCCTCATACATGAAGTCTTCCAATCTTCCATCTTTAATAACTTTAATTTTCTTTTCAAAATCCACATCATCAGATTGAAATATTTTTATCTTTTAAAATAAATATGGTTTCACAAAACATTGATAAAGGAGTAATGTTTACCCTTATTAAATAATTTCCATATATATATTTACTAAATACATGAACATAGGATATTTATCGATCTTCTTTTGTGTTATAATTCCATAATCATTATATCTTAATGTATCTCCTAACTTTTTTTCTTTTCTTGGGTGGTTTTGTTTTGAGAACTCATGATCTTTGAGTAACTTGATCCATCATCTTTATCACAAGTTGAGTTCTTTATATGTTATTTCAATAGAGAAGATATGACCCGGAACCCCATTTGAGGGGGATTCAATTTGGCCCAATGATTCATTATGGGGGTTTGTTTTTTTCACAATCATCAATGTCATGTCACCATTTTTTTTTCTTAATGGAAACTCCCCATGGTTACCTCATCCATAACTAGATATGTACATACTTCCCATAGGTAGGTGGTTAATTGGGGTTTCATACCCAATGATTCTTAGGGGTTCACATTTTTCAATAGGATGGGAGGTCGGGATCATCACACCCTTTTGGGGGGAATTGTTTCCCATTATGGGACTCTCTTATAGATTTAAGATATGTTTGAGAATCTCATCATAATCCTAACATGATACCAGTTACCTGAAAAATGATTATAGCTTAAGTATCTTTTATATAAAAAATAAAGGTCAATCACATTATTGAATCCATTTGTATTTATCTTATGTTCTTCTTCCATTTCCAATAATGAATTTCTACTTATATACTGAATTCATATAGTCGAGCACTTCAGAATTTACTACTATGCAGTGAGGAGTTTAATATTCCTAGGAGGGGATTGATCCATTATAAGTCACCTTACATATCATGTTTATTATATGAATCAAACCCCGCGTAGTTTGTTAAACTCATGATGTTTAACATCATACATATAGAAAAATGTATGGGAACTTAGGCACAGGATATTTGAGCTTGAGTCTAGAGGAGATGTCCTAAGCATCCTGGTTATAGCAGGAATCAGAGTTATCATAGTTAGATCATTCCCTTGGGACTGTCCCCAAGTTAAATTTTCTTATATGAGGGATATTTATATCGTTTCATTCATCGGGGCTTACATACTAAGGTTTCTCTGGCTGTTAGAGATTCATGATACCCATGATGTGTTCATTATGGTTCCCAAACCCCTCATGATCTGTCGCAGGTAAGAAAAATAATGAATAGTTACATATCTGCCTCATTGTATGTGGATGTGCGTATTATGCATTGTGATATCCCTTTATAGGTTTATATAGATATCAGGTAGGAGGTGTCTTATGCATCTTGGTTATGTCAAGAATCAAAGAAATCATGGTTCAATTGGGTTCTCCATCCATTGATGGATGAGGTAGAATGATCAAACCATGGGAATGATTGGGTCCTAATGGTTGAAATTTCATAAGAATGGAGGGACTTACACTGAGGTTTATTTCCATTCGAGTTTAGGCTTGTACCTTAGTATGGTGTCCTGTGTATCATAATTATAGTAGGAATCAGATTACTTTATTTCAACTATTCTAGTATTAGACACTGACAATGCCCTTATCCTGATAGAGATATTTCATGTGAATTATATGATCATTGTGACTCCCTAATCCCATGTGATGTATGCTTGGTGTGGGAAACAAGGGATAGTAAGTAATCAGGGTCATTTCTTGTAGATGAAGGACTCATGTACTGGGATTTCCCTTTAGATGCTTAATATGGAGGATGGACCTTAGGGAGTCTTCCTACCTATCCTGGTTATCATAGGAATTAGAGTCATCATAGTTCCCTTAATTGGGGATTACATAATAATGTTTCCCATTTTATCGGGTCTTACACAAAGAGGGTGGAAAACATTATCAAGCCTTGATATTCCCTTGGACCTGGCCTGCTTTTCTACATGATATGCATTGACTTTTTTCTTGGTATGACTTTATTGTCCTCTTAACACATGAGAGTGTGTATGCCTAACATGTTCAAAATACAATTCATGATCTAGTTGAATTATAAAAGGGATTTCATGTAACTTCTATAGATTGTTCGAAGGTTTTCACATGATCTAGGATACATTTTCTAGGGTACATCTCAATACCTTGCTGGTTGATCTGAGAATCCATCATGTGATCCTTATTAAATTCTTAGAGGGAATCGTATGATCTAGCTGACATGGCCTAGTGTCATCTCAAGAGCTGGCTGAAACTCTTAAAGGGCATCATAAGAGTCAATGTGACATGTCTTGGAGGGTTCCACCTGTCCTGGATGACTTGTTTAGAGGTCATCGTGAGACCTAGATGGCATGCCCAGAGGACGTTTCATGATCTAGTTAACATGTATGGGTGTTATCGTGAGATTCAGCTGACATGTATCGGTGCCACCATATGAATCTAGTGATACATCTGTAGAACATTGCAAGGACGGGATTGAAAACCCAAAGTACTTCATGAGGCTTGGGTGACATGACAATGAGGCCCCATGTGACTTGATTAAACCAAAGGATCATTGTGAGATTAGGGTGACATATCCTAGTGTATCATGTGTCTTGGGTAGTTCACATGAAGTGCATAAGGATCGACATATATTTCTATAAATCCTCAACCCATGAAGCATTAATTTTTAGTATTATTTCATTACATTATCATCTTTATAAAGAAACAAATCCCAAATTATTGAACAATTCAGTAGTTTAGGAAAACTAGATTACATACATGATACCTATAATACATTGGGAGAAGAAAATAAATCATAACATAAGTAAAATATGAACATCCTTGAAACTCATTCAAAGGATTAATCTTCAAATCCTGGGGAAACAAAACATAATAAAGGTGATCTCAAATTCTTAGTAAGGGTAAGTACAGAGGAAGAAATAATGAATCAATGAGAATAAATCTATATGGAAAGGTATATAATGAAGAACACATGCCATTTAAATAACTGGATAATAAATAATCAATATGGAAAGGTAAACTACTAAAATATCATGGAATTTAATCAATAAACTAATAATTAATTGGGTCTATGTATTTTATCATATGAAAACCTCATGGATAATAATAATGATAATTGAAATATCATTAAAAGAAATGATTAATTATTGGACGTTATGTGGGAGGAACATGAAAAAACTATATCGTCCAGAATTTTGACAAGAAAGTTTAAAAACTATGGGTAGAAACCTATTTGGTTTGTCCAGCATTTTTTTCTAAATAGAACATGTAGATACATAGACGTTCTATATAAAGTTAGAGCCTCACCTGTCTTTTTCAGTCCAAAGTATTCCTCATATCGAGTAATCAATTTAATTAATAATTAATATTATTTATTGAAAATTTTTATTAAATAAAGAATAAAAATTTATCAATAATTACCTAGTGAAGGATATGTAACAACAAGTGTTTTTTACATTTATGAATGGAAATACTATTTAAATATCATTAAAAACATTCTTAAGGAAAATAATATTTAAACATTCCAAAGTGTCTCATATCACATTGAAACATTTGAATCATAATTCCGAGGAAGTAATAATGCTAAATGAAACTTATAATATTATTAAAAGAAAGGGATTCATGATATAACATTGCAAAATGTTAGTATATACATCATATAAAAGAAACCAGGTGCATAACATTACAATATGACTCAATGTAATGAAATTAAGATGAAATGCATTAACCTGCATTTTATTTTGGTTGAACAACATTTAAACTCCTTTATAATGGTTTTAAAAATGTTATGAACATATACCAAAACTATAATCATATATATAAAATCATATATCAATTTCATATAATATCCCATTACCTGTTTGTTAACAATATTCCATTATTTTCACTATTTTGGGTGTTAATTGCAATGGTTTTTGAGTATGTTTTCAATTGTTGCTTGTGGTTCCTATTAATTAGATCATTATTTCATCATTTAAATAATTTAAACCATGATTTAAAGATCATTTATATTCATTATATAATTACTTATAATAATCCATAAAATTTGGATATAGGAAATGAAATACACCGTTCAAGGAGACGGTAAGTAGTACGTATGCATGAACACTACTTCTATTTCTTAATGAAAAGTAAATGATATATATGTATATTATAATACCATTATTATATATATGTAATATATGTGACACATATTTATTAAAACCATACTTTATATGTTCCATTTATAGTGTGAACAAATCATATTTGTTTAAGGAGGTGATAGTCCAGACTTCCACATACAATGTTATCGTATTTACACAAAATGGAAAGAATGAAGGTATATGTTATATAAAAATTCCATAAGTATCCATAAAACATAAATATAATATATATATATATATATATATCATACAAAAACAGTTTTTCCATTATAATTCTCAACCATGAGAGGAAGTAATGGAAAAAACGGATGACATCTTTTCATGAGGCGGTAGTTCATTCTACACGAACTGTAAGTTCATTACCAATTTGATGGAAGTGTTTATAGGTGTAGGAAGAAAATTTTATATAAAAAATATCATTATATTTAGGATACTGTTTTCTTATATAATTATGGAATTATAAGATGCTAAGGGGTTTAAAAACAAAGAAAATATAAGTGTACATTGAAGAATTTTACCTCTTATTCAGGTAACTCCTTTTGGTTTATACCAAAATACTTCCTTGGATGGATTTAATCCCAAATGAAGGATTCTCGGATAAATATAGGGAATTTTTTCAGAACATGGTCATGTTAAGGTCATAATATAATCATCAAGGTGGGGTGTAAAATAGATAAAGGAGGTTCCCTTTTAAAGTTGAGGTGAGGGGTACTTTTGGAAACTCTTAAAATATTAAATTAATAAAAAATAATTTTTATATATAAATGGAACAAAAGTGATTTATTTAAAATATAATATGATTATTGGCATAAATTATACCATCCAATATTTTTTATACAATTTTAGATCGCATTATTAACCATATCTTTTCTTTTAACCCTTAATTAAATCCTTTTACCCTTACCGTGACAACTTGGATTTTTACTCTTTAAGGGTTAATCTAGTTTTTATAAAATTAAAAATAGACCATAAATGAGTCATTTATGAAATTTTAAATCAAATAATAGTCATTTATATTAATTTTAGATCTAATTAATTATATATCACTTAATAAAATATTTTTTATTTTAGAATATCATTAATTTCAATTTTGACATTATTCATTTATTGACTTTTTAAAAAATATCAATGCACAAGAAAACTTCTAAAAAACCATTAATAAATCCTTAATTTATCTATTTCATCTATAAAATTCTTTCATTACATTAATTATATCATATTATATATTTTTTTAATATTTTTAATAACATTTATTTGATATGTCCATTAATTAAACAAATGTTGCATTATCATAGTGCAAGCCTTTAATTTAATTATTTCTTTCTTAAAATTTATAAAAAAAATTATCAGGATTAATATAAACATTTTATCTTTCAAATTTATATTTATATTCAAACATATCACCTATATAACCCCATATTAATAATATTTAACTTTTTAAAAACAAAAGTACGACAAAATTTACTTTTCTTTGAATAAAATACTATAAATTGATTAAAGTTATCTAAGTTTCTCCAAGAACTCAAAAAATATACACAATGGTGATGTTTTTCAATAATCACTCATCCAATTAAATTATAAAAAGTATTAAGGTTATTATATAATATATTTTTTACCCCTAATTACATGATTTACCCTTAACTGTGGTAATAAAATTTCCCAAAGTTTATTATTCATATTTTATCCAAAATTAAAAGAGAACTAATTAATAAATTTGGAAATTTTGATTCCAAATATTTAATCCATTTTTCAAAATTCAAAAATCATAAGTGTATAAAATTAATTTAAAATTAATCCCATAGACGGGGTGTGAAAGCAGGTTTTTAATGTGAAAATGTTTAAAATATTGAAATGTTTTTTATCCTTGTTCAATGTGAAATTGATTCCAATGACCAATATTATATTAAATGATAAAAAAATTATATTATTATACTTTGAAACCAATTAATAATATAATTTAATGATATAAATTATATCGATGAAAAACCAATTTTTAATTAAAATGTAATATTTTATCATTATTCATCAAAACATGAAATTTATCAGTAAAATACCAAAAATTAAACCAAAGTAAATTTTTGTATTACAATTTAAATTAATAAATTTATTTTTTCAAATAAAATATATGTAATTGAAAAATACTGTATTTAATTTAGGTTCACCACAAAAAGGTGGTAAAACTACTTTTACAAAAATATTGATTTTTATTTGTAATATTGGGTTTGTTCTTGTCTTATACATATAAAATATGTTGTTTTAATGTCAAAATATTTTATTGGATATATATAGAATATAAATTTTCTATATGTGTTAAACTTTAATTGACTATGAAAAACATGATTAAATAGAGTTTTGTTTAAGCTCGGTGTGGCGTGCATTGTTAGCTATCCAAAAAAATAAATTTATTCTAAAATAAAAACAAGGTAATGTATTAGGGTGATATATTATTACCTCCTAAAAAAACAATTACTTGAAATTTTAAGGGTTTTACATTCTAAAAATATGTGTGGGTAGTTCTCCTTCATCAAATCTTCTGGTTCCCATGTTGAATCTTCCATTTTATGATTTCTTCATACAACCTTTACTAGATGAGTCATGTCATTCCTCAATAATTTATCTCTAATATAAATAATATTTATGGGTTATTCCTAGTATGAAAGGTCAGGTTCTAACTCTATTTTATTTAAGGTGAGAACATGTGTTGGGCCATATATGTACTTCCTTAGAAGATATATATGAAACACATCACATACTTTTGATGGATTTAGTAATATTTTGAAAAGATAATTAACAAATACCACCCTTTAAAGAATATAAAAGAGTACCATGTACCTTCAACTCAGTTTCCCTTTTTTACTAAACCTTAAAACACTCTTTCCTAGAGATACTTTCAAGAAAACATGATCTCCCTCTTGGAACTATAAATATTTCCTCTAATTATCGGCATAAATCTTTTGCCTAATTTGAGATGATTAAATATGATCTTGGATGGCCTTTAACTTTATCATAAAATATTAAATAACTTTTGAGCGTATGAGTTTATTTTCACTAACTTCATCCCAAAAAGTTGGAGTACAACACCACTTTCCATATAATGCTTCATACGACGATATTTGAATACATGAATGGAAATAATTATTCTAAGAAAACTCTACCAAATGTTGGTACTGATCTCCTGTACCTTGAAATATGAGTGAGAATAACATCAAAATGTCCTCCATTATTTTATTTTTTTCAGATTATCCATTATTTTGAGGATGGTAGGTAGTGCTCAAATAAAGTTTAGTATTTAGATCCTTATGAAGTCTCTTCCTGAATTTTGATATAAAACAGGGATCACAATCAGACACAACTGATAGAGGTGCACCATGAATTATTAAAACATCATTATTATGTAATCTTACTAGGTGTTAAATAGTTAAATCTTCTCTTATAACAATAAAATGTGTTGATTTGGTAAGATATTCAACAATAACTCATATTACATCATTCCTTTTAAGATTCCTTTGTAGCCTTGAGAAAAATTCCAATTAATTTCATCCCTTTTCTAAATAATAATGGGAATAGGTTGTATGATTCTTTTAGGATTATATCTTACATATTTTACTTGTTATCAAACCAAACATTTAGACACATAGTCATCAATTTACAACTTTTTGTTATCCAACCAAAAAAATTACTTTAAGTACCAATATAAATTTGTGCTACGAGGGTGTATAGGGAAATTTGAGCTATGAGAATCATCCAAAAATTCCCTTTTTAGATCATGTATAGATGGAACACAAAGAATCTTTCCAAATTTTATAACACTATATTCATAAACAATGTCTGATAATTTTCCATCATTCACACCTTTAATTTTATTCTGACGTTTCTCATCATTATATTGAGAATTATTTCTCTTCGATAATAAATATTTTTTTGAAATAATTTGAAAAATGATTGATGTATTCCCTTACGTAGAAATTACCATATACATATTTAATTGATCCATGAATATAGTATCCCTCCCAATCTTCATTTGAGTTAGAAATCCATGATCCTTACTACTCAATGCATCCTTTGCCTTATTTACTTTCCGTGGAGGGTGGTGTATTGAGAAATCATAATCCTTGAGAATCTCAATCCATCATATTTGTCTCGTGTTGAGCTCTTTCTGTGATAAGATATATTTTAGACTTTTATAATATCTATATATCTCACATATTTCACCAAAGAGATAATGTCTCTATATTTTCAAATTAATGATTACAGTCACTGTCTTAAAATCATGGGTTAGAATGTCCTGTTTGTGAGTATTTAATTACATTGATTCATATGTGATAACTTTATCATTTTTCATTAGGACAAAACTAAGTCCCTTATTTTTTGTATTAGTATATATAAGAAACCCATCTCATCCATATGGTAGATTCAAAATCATATAATTGAATAATATTCACTTTAGTTCATCCAAACATTCTTCACATTCAATTTTCCAAAAAAACATAACCCCTTTATAATTAATCTTAGTTAATTGGTTAGACAATCGGGAAAAATATGAATGAACCTCCAATAATAACCTTCTAAACCAATGAAACTACGTACCTCGGTTCTGTTTTTGATGTAGTAAATTCTCTAACTACCTTTTTTATTTCAAGATCAATAGATAATCATTTATTGGAGAAAATATATCCAAGAAAAGGAACTTCTTGAAGCAAAGAATCAATCTTAATAAATTTCCCCCATAACTCTTCCCTTCTAAGATACTTAAGAGTGAATGGAAAGATATTATCATAATCCTCGTAGCTTTTATAATACACCATAATAATATAATACCATAAAACAATCATCAATATATTCCTTGAATACACTATTCATTTTGTTCATAAAAATAGAGGGTGTATTAGTCAATCCAAATAGAATTACTATAAATATATAATGTCTATACCTCATCTAAAAGGATTTCTTCAGAATGTCTTCCCTCTTTACTTGAAATTGGTGATACCTTGAATGAAGATAAATCTTTTAAAAATATTGGGATATACAAATTTGATCAATCAAGTCATCAATACAAGGTAGAGGATACTTTTTATTTATCTTAATATCATTTATTTCCCTATAATCAACCTGCAACCTCATGGATTCGTCTTCTTTCTTAACAAAAAGAACAGGGGCTCCCCATGGTGAAACTCTAGGGTGAATAAATCCCATATTACCCAAATCCTATAGTTGTTTCTTCAACTCCATTAATTCCAAAAAATCCATTATATATAGAGTCTTTGATATTAGCCTTTCATAGAGGATTAAATCAATTTAAAATTCAACTTCACACTATGGGGGATGTCCAAGTAATTCTTCAGGAAATGCATCAATATATTATTATAAAATAGGTATATCTTCAATTTGTAGACTACCTTCTCCATAACTTGATGTTGTTTTCTCTTAATCCCTATGAATTTCATTTAGTAGAGCTACTGAGGTGGATCTAGATAAGAATCAGGTGAGGAAGCTTCTTCTCTAAAGATAAGGAATCTTATATCTTCTTCAAAAATCATAATTTATTTTCTCTTGAAAGAAATTTTTGCGTCATATTTTTTGATCCAACTCATACTGAGAATTATATCAAACTAAAACTTAGGTATGATAACAAGGTCAAGAAGTAAAGAACGCTTATATTTCATAATGGGTACTTCCCAAAACATCTTTGTTGCAATGTTACTTCCCTTGGGAGTTTTTACTAACAACTCCCTTATTGAATCCAAAGAGAAATGTATAATTTTCTTGGAATGATGGGTATATTTAAAAGAGTTAGTTGATCCAGAATCAAATATAGTGTTGGATAAGTTTGAATATATGATTAATGTACCTACCACCACATCATTGTGTACTTCTACCTCAGTTGTAGTTATTTCATAAGCATTGTTATCTCTTATTAGCTTCTTCTCAGGTATATTCGCTTGATGCTTGGAGAATTCCTTTATATAGTGTCCCATATAATTATAATTGAAATATTGTATATCATTGATTTTTTTCTCTACCTTACATTAATGAGATTGGTGAACCCTATCTCTAAACTTATAAAAACTCTCAATTCCTTTCAAATGTTTCCCAGGGTTCTTTTTTCCATAGTTTTCATAAGATGTAAATCACTCAAACATATTATTCTTCTTTTATGCATTCCCTTTTCCTCTATTGATGGAATATTCTTGTCTTGGTTTCCCTTAAATATATTGATTCTAGAAAAATCATTCTCTTTCTTAATATCACATAAAACTATTTAATCATATGATGAAAAATTATGGGAAACCGTCACCCTTAGGATATTTTTCTTAAGAACATCAAATAAGTGATTGATCTTCCACTTTGTGTTGTGTATATAATCCATAGCATACCTGTATAACCTTGTAAAGGTAGATTAAAAATCTGTGACACCCTCTTCTTCCTTTTTCTTTAAGATAAAGAACTTTCTCTTCATCTCAATTTTTTGATCACAAGGAAAGTATTTATCAATTAATTTCTCCTTACAAGTTCTCTAATACATGAATTATATTTCTTCTTCATCACTAGTATTTCGGATTAGGGACCACCATTGATCTAAATAACCTTTGAGATAATAGACCACAAGTTTAACCTTTTACATTTTATTGTATCCCAAGTCCAAAAATATCTTATTTAGAGACATAATTCATTTCTTAGATATAGTGGGATTTGTATTCCCACTAAATAATGGGTGATTATATCGCATAAAGTGTTCCAACATAGGATATTACCTATGTGGAATAGATTTATCCATGATGGAATTTTTTTTTGCATAACCAGATTAAGATGTCCTTGTATAGTCATAATTTTCTTCATTCCAATACGATCTATATTGGTATCTTTAGTGAAGAAACCTCTATAATTTCCATGAGTATTGATTTCATTTTTCCTTCCATGAACCATTTATAAATAATGGAATATACTGGATTAGCTTATTGAATCATAATTTTTTTTTCATAATGTATAATTCAAAAAATGGTATAGCACTTAACATAAATAAAATTTTTTTGCATCGTAAATCTTAGAATAATAATCTTTGGTTCAATTAAGAACGTTTTTATTTGTAAATCCCATATAATGTTTTGTAAAAAAATTTGAATTACCATAAGTATATACCCATGGTGTTTCGTACTAGTTATGCAGTAAGGACCATAATTTTGTACTAGGTTATGCTGGGGTTAGGTGTGACACACCTTTTCAGAGTTACTACCCCTAGGTATATTTGTGATAGAAATGCATCCACTCATAGTATCCATACAAGGATGTATTTCTAATAATACCCAAATAATCTCTAACTTACTAAAATTATTGGATGTTCTTATATACTTATCCTCAATGTATATATTAGGGTTTTGTTCCCTAATCTAGGTTTTCTAAATCTAGTTTCCAATGATTATGATAAACTTACTTTGATACCAACTGTAACGCCCGAACCCCAGAAGCCCGGAGAGAGTTTATTATTTTATTACATTAGTATGTTTATAAGGAAATGAAACCTCAAGGACCAAACAATTTTTTAGTTTAGGAAAAATAGACTATATACATTATACTCATATTACATTGGGAAAATAAAATGAATAATAACACAAGTAAAAGATTGAAATCCTTGAAAACCATTCCTATGATTCCTCTTCATAACTTGGGGGAAGGAAAAATAATATGGGTGAGATCAAATGCTCAGTAAGGGTAGGTGCAGTGGAATAAATAATGAATCAATGAGAATAAATCTATATGTAAAGTTATATAACTGAGAACACATGATATTTAAATAACTAGATAAGGAATATTGAATATGGTAAGGTAAATAACTAAAAACTTTTGATATTTAGTCAATACACTATGAGTGAAATTCATCCATATATTTTATCATACGAAAACCTCATGGTTAATAATAATGATAACTGAAATATCTATGAATGAAATGCTTAACAATTGTGTGTAATGTATAAGGGACATGAAAACATATATTTTCAAGACCTTTAACAAGAAAATTTAAAAACTATAGGTAGAAACTTATTTAATTTTTACAACTTCTTTTTCTCATGAGAACCTATCGATTCATTAAGTTCCTTTATAAATTGTAGAACCCACACTCCATTTCCAGACCAAATCATTTCTCAAATCAAGTAATTGATTTAATTAATAATTTATATTCCTTTTTAAATATAAATATAGAATAAAGAATATAGATTTATCATAAATTTCCCATTAGAGAATAAGTAAAAACAATTTTTTTGAAATTTATGAATCAAAATACTTTTGAAATAGCATTTAAAAAATTCTTAAGTAAAATGATATTTAAACATTTCAAAGTGTCTCATACCACTTTGAAACATTTTGATCATAATTACCATGAAGTAATAACATTAAATTTAACATATAGTATCATGGAAATAATTCTATTTATGATATAACATGTTAAGAGGGAAATATATACACCATATAAAATAAACTTGGTGCATAATATTACAATATGCCTCAATGAAATGAAATTGAGATGAAATCTTTTTCCTTGCATTTTCATTTGGGTGGACATAATTTAACCACCTATATAATGGTTTTACGAATTTTATTAACTCATAAAAAAATATAATAATATTATTAATATCGTATATTAACTTATTATAGTATCTCATTACCCATTTGTGAACATATTCTAATATTTTCTCTATTTTGGGTGATAATTGCCTAGTTTTTCGAGTATGTTTTGACTTGTTACTTTTAATTACCATTAATTATTTCATGATTTCATCATCTTCATAATTTAAACCATGATTTAAATATCATATATATTAAGAATATATTTATTTATAATAATCCATAAAATTTGGAGATACAAATAAAATGCACCGTTCTTGGAGATGGTAGGTCGTATGTACACATGAATGCTACTTAAATTTCTTTTCTATATTAAAATAATAAAAACTAAATGATATATATGTATATTATAATTATAGTATTATATATATGTCATATATTTTATACATTTTTATTAAAATCATCCTATATATGTTCCATGTATTGTGTGAATGAATCACATTGCTTTGAGGAGGCAGTAGTCCACACTTCCAAAAAAGAAGTTACTGTATTTACACAAAATATAAATAATGAAGGTATGTGTTATATAAATATAAAATATATATCATATAAAAATATGATATATATATCATCCTTTAAAACATAAATAGAAAATATATATCATATAAAAATATTTTTTCCATTATAATTCTCAACCTTGAGAGCTGGTAAAGGAAAAACAGATGACATCATTTCGTGTGGTGGTAGTTCTCCATAAACGAATGGAAAGTTTGTTACCAATTTTAGGGAAGTGTGTGTATGTTTAGTTAGAACCCTTGAAATAAAAAAATATCATTATATTTTAGGATATTATTTTTATTATATAATAATGATATAATCATAAGTAAATTGGTGGAGAAACAAATAAAATGTAAGTGTGTATGAAAGAATGTTACCTCTTATTCAGGTAACTCCTTTTGGATTATTCCAAAATAATTTATTATATGGATTTATTAAAAATGTTAGGATTTTAGGATTAATATAGGAAATTTTTTAGGAAAAATTTTCATGGTTTGGTTTATCTAAAAGTCTCAATTTGGGTTGAGGAAGTGAGGGAGAATGTTCCCTTTTATAATTAATGTTCAAGGTGCTTTTAAAAACTCTTAAAATATTAAATTAATATAAGTTATTTTTTTAAATAAAAAATTATAATAAGTGATATATTTATAATATAATATGAGGATGGGTAAAAATCCTCTCAAAAAATAATTTTTACAAAATTTTAGGTCACGTTATTACCTATATCGTTTGGCTTTAACCCATAATTAAATGTTTTAACTGTTACCATGACAGCTTGGTTTTTTACTCTTTAAATGTTAATATATTTACTATAAAATTCCAAATAGGCCAAAAATGAGTCATGGATGACGTTATAAACCATATCCCATTAATTTATCTAAATGTTTTATTTTTATTAATTTTATTTCATTTAATAAAATATTATTTATTTTAAAATATCAATAATGTCAATTTTGACACTATTCAATTATCGACTTTTAGAAAATATATATATACAAAATAACATAGAAAAAACATATAATACATCCCTAATATATATATTTATCATTAAAATTCTTTTAGTACCTTAATTATATCAAATTATATTTACTTTAATATTTTTAATAACATTTATTTAATCGGGCCATTAATTAAACAGTTACTACATCATCATTATGCAAGTATTTAATTTAATCATTTCATTTAAAGAAATTATAATGATTAATATAAAAATTTTATCTTTAAAATTACCATTTATATTCTAAAATATACCCTATATAACCTCGTAATAAAAATATTAAACTTGTTGAAAAAAAGAATGACAAAATTGGCTTTTCTTTGAATAAAATACAATAACTGAATTAAAGTCATAGAAGTGGAACAATGAGCTCAAACAATCATCCTAAGAAATATCTTTGTAAACAATCACTTATCAAACTAAATTAAGAAAAGTGTTAAGGTAATATATAATATTATTTTTACTCTTAATTACCTGATTTACCCTTAACCATGGTAATAAAAATTACCAAATCTTACAATTCATATTTTGTCCAAAAAATAAAAAGTAATTAATCAATATATTTGAAAATTTTGATTCAAAATATGGAAAAAAAATTCAAATTCAAAACAAATTAGTTGCTAAAATCAATATAAAATTAATCCCATAGATGGGGAATGAAAGATGGTTTTTAAAGTGAAAACATTCAAAAGATTAAAATGTTTTAATATCCTTATTAAATGTAAAATTGATTATAATTACCTAAAATGTATTAAATGATAAAAAATTGATGTAATTATGCTTTAAAACCAATTAAAAATATAACTTACCACTATAAATTATTTAGAAGAAAACATTGTTGCAATATTTTATCACTATTCATCAAAACATAAAACCTATCCAAAGAAAATTCAAAAAATAAACCAATGTAAATTTTTATATTTGGATTTAAAAAAATATATTTATTTTTTCAAATAAAATATATAAATTTTTCATGATTTTTTTTAAATAGCTTCTCTATTAAATGGTTGTAAAATTTCTCTTATAAAAATATTGATTTTTTGTGTAATATTGGGTTTTTTCTTATATTATGTCTATCAATTATGTTTGATGAATGTTAAAATATTTTATTGGGTATATAAAACATAAATCCACTATATAAAAAATCTATAAGTGTTATACATTAATTGACTATGAAAAACCTGACCAAATAGGGCTTTTTTACCTATTGTAGTGTGCATTGTAAGATATCAACAAAATTAAATTTATTATAAAAGGAAAATATGCTAAAGTATTGGGTTATACAGTTTCTCTAACATTACTCTCTCATATTTTATTATTTGTCCCATCCTTTTGTTGTAAATGCCTTATATTTATTCAGTATTAGCTTCTTTTAAGTCTCGCATGATCTAAAAGATGTGCAGGATGTTCTTCGCATGTCCTACCAAAATTCCTTCATGTGATCTATATTTATCATTCTAAGTTCATATTAATTCTTTATGATTTCTCTAGTTTTTCTATAGATCATACATGAAAAAAAACTTATTGTTCATATGATCAGCCCCTCTAAGAAATTTTCTTTGGTTCTTAGGGTGCTAGTGCGTTTGGGTGAAAAAAAGGAAACCCCTCCTTTGATATTGGGGTGGGGGTTTATAGGCCTCGCCACCCAAGTTATTAACCACTTTTGTATCATATATTGTGAAAATAATAGATGGATATGGTGGCGGACTTTGGTGTCATGTGTTTCGTTAGTTCCCTCTATAATTCATTCTGGGGGTGTGGCATGATTTTCAGCAACAATGGTACCATCTCATCATGGCCTCCTTTATTGGATTATTTCAAATAAATGGGTCTTGTTGAATCTTGCATACATGAAAAAGGACTTCTATATTATTCAGGTTGACATGTCTAAGAAATTTTTCAAGATCATGGAACTTGTCAAAAGGCCTTTAGGCCACCTTGTGCAACTTTTATGGGTCCTTTCATGAGACAAGGATTGACCATCAGGGGATCATCATGAAATCAGACCATCTTGTCAAGAGGTCTTATGAGACCGTGATTCAGACAACCTATGTGTGTCGCATGAGTTTTAAGTCTATGAGAGGCGGCTATCATTCCCTCTTTTATTAACTTTGTCTATTTTTAAATTCTGGGGATCTTGTGAAGTTGTATGAGTGTTGCTAAAGAAAATCACTTGACCTCTTGTTGATGTGTCACATTACCAGCAAAGGTATTTAAGGGGATGCACAATAATTTCATGGACAACTCCATTTTTTCATTATGGATCCAAATGGGGGAGCAAGACGTCTCCTAAACATGTATGAGGCCTTTCACAAGATGTGGATGACATGCTAGTGAGATTTTTCGAGATGAGGAGAACTTATTGCTAGGTTCTTTCTGTGTCTTACAGATTGTCAGGGGCACACCATGTGATATTTATGATCAAAGTAGTCCCCCTCCTCCTTTTTATTTATTTCTTTTGTTTATTTTCAAAAGTATGAGGATCTCCAAAGTTTTCCTAGATGTTGTAAAAGATAATCATTCTCCCCATAGGTGATGCATCACATGAGTTTTATGACCAAAAGTGTCTCCCACATCTTGGATATTTTCCTCATATTTTCAAAGGATTTTTGGAGGGTTTGTTAGGAATCTACCGGTTTACAAGCCGCGTGACCTGGGGAAGATCATCTGGTTGCTTCTACATGATCCATGATTATCCAAGGAACCATTGCAAGAGGAGAATGGATTTTTGAGCGGTATATTCAAGATATTACATGGCTTATGCACCACACATGACCATCTGCATGACCCTTTGTCGACTATGAAATCATGTTTCTCCATGAGTTCATGTGATCCTCATGATGAAGGAAACTTGTCCTCCCATTTATTTTGTGGGGAAAATAATACCCATATTCAGATATTTCTTCATTTATGAATTTATCGATTCTCATTTGGGAGGTGTCAACAAATTCCCCCTTAGGAATGACATCTAAGTGGAAAAGGGATTGGTTCTGAGGAAATTAAGTGCATGCATGAGTCTTTAGCGTTGTCGTGAATCAGTGTCTTGGGAGACACTTGGCCTACTAGTTAACATTTGGTATTCCATGAGATGACTTATAAATAGGGGATCAAGGTGGGATTCATTCACTAGTTACGCACTTCTACATAGCTCTCTCACTCTGCTTTTTCCACATAACATCATCACTAGACCTTCCCGCAATGTAAGGACTTGAACTTTTTGAATGATAATTATTTCTTGAATTTTTGAGTTCAATTATTCACAACAAAACCTTTTCTTTAATGAAGTGAATATAAAGAGAAATTTGACCATCTGCATTAAACCGTTATATTATCATTAGTTAATTATGACTATTGGACAATATGATAATTCAAAATTATACTCGTGATAATAATTTTAATGTTATTATTAGATTTTATATGTAAAATTTTGATAAAGGATAATTGATATAGAAAGAAGAGTACATGGACTCAACCAGTAGAGTCGTGTCATTTGAAGTCCATTTTTTAGATCTTGGGAGGGAGTTATCATAATTGGGGTTTTCCATTTACCAATCCCAATCCTAGCTTCAATAAGTGAATCTTTAACAAAATTTCATATAGGATAAGTTCATGTTATTAGAAATTACCACTCGGTTGATGTTTGCCGAGGCACCCTAGGAATCTACCACAATATAACACCATACTCTTAGGGAGTATATGGGTGTAATAAGGGGTTTTTTTAAAAGTCCCTATTTACTTAAATTGTAATTCCATTTTATAAATAAATATTTTTCCATTGATTCTATTTTAAGAATATTTTTTAAAAAAAAATTAATATGGAATTTGATTAATTGATTTTTCGGATATAAATTGTACTTTTCATAAAAGAATAATTATTATAATAAACTAATGTATTAATAATAATTTTTATTTTAATAAAGTATTATTAATATAATACTCTTTTTTTAAAATAACTAGTAAAATAAATTTTTTCAAGTGTCAGAAATTTTACTATGCATTTTCTATTCATTGTTATTTACAATAAATAAATTTTTTTATATTTAAAAGTTAAAATTTTCATATTTAGATATTTTTTGTGATAAAATAAATATCATTTTTTAAATCATAATTTTGAAATTAGGTTAGGGTGAATTTATGAGAATTTTATAAAATACATTATTTTTGTGAATAATACAAATACAGTTTGAGTTTTTTAGTATCTTAATGACATAATAATTATTTTATAATAATGTAATAACTAATTAACAACAATACACAACTTAAAATATGTTATATTATTAATATAAATTGTTTTAATAAATTTTAATCAATTTACAAATATATAATTTATTGTTTAAAATTTAAAATGTAATCTTTAACTTTAAAAATGATATTTTGTGAAAACATTAATATTCCTTGAAATAATAAGAAATATAAAATGATGTTTGAATCTATTGAATTAAAATAACCTAATATGTGTCCCAATTGTCCAATACCATGGGAAAATACCATGATCACACCCATGGTTTTTCTTTTACCACTACCTTGGTGTCTAAGGACCAAATCTAGACATTTGTAAACCAATCCCCCACTTTTTCTATAAATACCCACCCATTTATCAATTTTAATTCACTCCCATTTCATCCTCCATGAATATATGAGTTTTCTACTTCCCAATAATTCATAAAAAGGAGTTATTAATCCCCCCATATCCAAATATTTTTTATTTTGGAGTTACTCTTCAAGGTAAGGGAAATATCCTTCTTTCTCTTCATTTAAAAAACTGATTTTTGTATATATCTTATGAATTTTATGGTAAATATCTCTTCATCCATTTTTAGTAATTCCTTTAATTCCAAATAATGTTTTATGAATTGTTGACCCTTTTCCCTCTATTTTTAAACTTTTCTAAAACCACTTTTTATACCGATTATGTTTCTTATTTTACTTCTCAAAATTTCTCTCTTCTCAAGAAATTACATTTTATTTTATTTATGTAAATGCCCATAACCCTTTATTTTCTACGTTTATTCACAAAGATTTAAAAAAAATATTTTATTTTATACTTTACATGCATAAAACCCTCATTCCCTTTAAATGGGTTATAAATGACACAAAGATCTTGTCTTTAAGCAATTTTACAAACACCCGGATTTTTATATAAAATATGTTTCCCCTATTCTCTATGGGTTATTTATGAAATGTTTCATTATTATCTATTTTTCACGCATTAATTAATAAATATTAATAGTGTTCCTTTATAGTACTTCAATTCATTGGGTAAAGAGTTTAATCTCTAGAGATGACAAGTTTTACGATACCTTGATGAATAACCTTGGTAATTATTATGTCACCTCAATGACAAACCTTTATGATATGTTTAGGAATGTCTCATTTAAATGTTTTAGCCACATTTCATAGTTATGTTTCAAGTTATATTTATTATTATATTCTCTTTTTTCTTTTACTTATTCGTTTATTATATTCATCAAGTTCTTATTAACATTTCTCAAGATCACTTGTAAATTGTTTCCCTTGGTTTCCCTTATTGGCCCTTATGCTCATCCTTTACTTTAATGTATATCCCCAGGTTATGAGATGTAGTAAAAGTACTTAGGTATAACCAATGAATAATCCTTTCATTTTTTAGAATAATTTTTAAATTTTTTATTTAAATTTTAACTTGTTTTTATAAAACTAAGCTATAAAAGATCCTCAATTTTGTTTAATGAAATTAAAAGTTTATGTATTAAAAAGGTGGGATTCCAAAGTTGGTATCAAAGGATGTTTTAGTTATTTGGGGAAATTTGTTTTTGAAAACTTTTGGAATAATATTATAGAAAAGTTTAAATATAGGAAAATGTCATCATATTTTGGTAAAGCATTACATAATTGGTTTTCATTTAGAGAAATACCTATCTAGATACAAACAAATGGATGTGGTTCTAAAACAGATTTACCTAGGGTTAACAACACTGACAAGGTGTTTCAGGACAGAATCAGCATAACCTGGTACATGACAATGGGCCTTACTGCACACCTAGTTTGACACTCCTTGGGGATATGTTAGGTTAATCACAAGTTTTTTTATAAACCATTGTAAAGGATTTATATAAAATGAAATTATTATTAATGATTAACATATTTAAGTATGATTTTTTAAGAAGTAGAATTCCTTTATAATTATAATATTCTTAAAGGAAATACATCTCTCACTAATGTTTTCTTATTTTATAAAATAGAAGGAAATAGGAGGAACCATGTAAATGGTGAGAGTAATGGACTAGGTGCTGACGACCCCCTGATGAAAGACAGAATGGAAAACTTCCTGAGAATGGTGAATCAACTGACTCAAGTTATGAGCAATAACATTAATCAAGTTTAGAGACTAGATTCATATAAAAGGGAATAAATTTCCATTTAGTCCTTTATGCATAAACAACGAAATTCTTTTAGTATATGTACCAACCCATTTATTCTTGAACAATGGATAAGCTCTATAGAAAATATCTTTTATGTAGTACATTTTTTAGAGTAAGAGAAATCCACCCTGGCTATGTACCAAATAGTATCAGAAGAGAATCAGTGGTGGAAACTAGTTAAAAACATTAATACAAGAAGGGATATTTATGATATGGTGTGGGAAGAGGTTAGGGAAACATTTTTCAGAAAATATTTCCCTCATTATATGCGAACGAAAATGGAGAAGGAATTCCTAGAGCTGAAGTAGAAGAAAAATGAATCCAAGAGAAGCTATGAGATGAAATTTACAATAATTTCTCACTAAACATCTATCCTTTTCATGGATCTTTATATAAATTTTGAAATATTTTTCAGTGAATAAATACCACATCTATGAAAGAAACTATCCAATTCAGATAATGAAAACTATGAGGAGATAGTGCGAAGTGCTATAAAGATTGAACATGAGTTCAAAGAGACTCATTAGTACTATAGATTGAATAAAAAGATGATATATATAGAGCCAAGATTAGTAAGTAACTATTATCATAGAAGAACAGGAATGCAAGTAAAACTTTCCACATGTAATAAATGTGGGAAGAAGAATTTGGGCGACTGCTTGCTCGGTAGCGGGAAATGTTACAAGTGTGGAAGAGATTTCTATATTTATCAAAACTATTATAGTGAGGTGAAGACTAGACTTCTGAACACTACTGAAAAGGAGAAGATTTGGTAGGCCCCTCCTAAAGACCAATTCTTTACATGTGGGCAGCTTGGGAACTTTTCCAATAACCGTTTAAATCTGATATTAATGCAGGTGAATCACCATCAACTTCACCATAAGCCAAGGGATTAATTTTGGGATTTTTATATCATTACAGCTGAATTTGAATCTCCAAATTATTTTTTATCATGTACTCTCATTGTTATCTCAAATCTAGAAAGTAATTTGTTTGACTCTGGTTCTACACATTCCTTTACTTACTCCATGTATAAAAAGAATATAGAATAAATCCCTGAACATCTATAAGTATATTTATCATTCAAGACTCATATAGGTATTTTCCAAGAGTCAATAGTGTATATAAACTCATGTATTTACTTTGGTGAGAATAATATGTTCTCAAATCTAGTAGTCATTCCCCTGTTATAATTCTAGAATATTCTAAGGATGGACTAGATCTCAATGTATAAATCTAATATCAACTATAGAAGTAGGGAAATATAATTATTTTTGACTTAAAAACCTACAATTTTTTTATGTATAGATATCTTGATTTGATATTTGTCTAGAAGCACATCTCACAACCATCTTTATAGAAATGATTAGTGAAGATGAAGATGTAAATGAAAGTACATGAATAGAGAATTTCCCCATCATTCATGAGTACATTGTTGTATTTCCTAAGGAGTTTCCTAACCCCCCCCCCCCTATACATAGAGTTATAGTTCTCCATTTAACTCATGACCGAATCCAAGCAACAGCAAATTCCATGTATAGAATAAAAAATTTGGATCTTGATGAATTAAAGAAACATATTCAAGATCTTTTGATGAATGGGTTTATCCAACCAAGTGTTTCTCCATGTGGAGCACATGTTCTCTTTTTGAAGAAGAAGAATGGATCAATGTGACTATGCTTTGATTATAGAGAACATAATGGGATCACATTGAAGAACACATTCTATCTCCCAAGTATTGATGGTTTATTTGACCAGCTTTATAGGGCACAATTCTTCTCTAAGATTGATCTTTGATTTGGTTATCATATATTGAAGTTGGAAAAAGAAGATATTATAAAGACTTCCTTCTGACCATGATTTGGGAATTATGATTTTGTTTTTTTTCCTTCATCTTTACTAATGCTTCTATTATTTTTATGAATTTCATGAATAGAGTCTTTAAGGACTGCCTTGATAACTTTGTGGTAGTTTTTATTGATGATATTATAATATATTCAAATAGTTTTTAGGAGCATAAGGATCATTTAAGGGTTATATTTCAAACTTTGAGGAAGGATATGCTATTTGGAATATTCAAAAAATGTGAATTTTGGTTACAACAAGTGTCTTCTTAAGAAAAATTGTAACCAAAGAAGAAATCTCAGTTTACCATGAAAATATAAAGGTTGAGGAGAAGTGGTATCATCCTATAATAGTAACTGATATTCATAGTTTCCTTAGTTTAGTAGGATATTATTGATGGTTTGTGAAAAAAATCATGACTTTCTAATCCACTGACTAAGTTAACTCGAAAAGGGTCCAAGTTTATCAGGACATGATGTGTGAAAAATGTTTCTAATAGCTGAAGATTATATTGGTTATTTCACCGATGATAAGTTAACCCTATATTTGAAAATGATTAATTATTTTTAGTGTTGTGTATTTGAAAGGGCTAGGGTTCTTCCTCATTCAAAATAAAAATAATGCTGCTTGTGCATATCGATAGTTGAATCCTCCTTAGAATAATTATTATATGCATGACATGGAGCTAGTTATAGTAGTTTTTTCTATGAATATATGGAGGCATTGTCTTTATGTAAGGAAATTTGACATATACATATACAAACAAAGTTTAAAGTATATTTTCATACAAAAGGAATTGAACCTGAGACAGAGGAGATGGTTGGAACTTTTTAAAGACTATGCTTGTTAAATTAATTATCACCTAAGAATAGAATACAATGTCACTGATGCATTAAGTAGGAAAGGCCCTATTATTCGGGTAGTGCTGATGATTAAAGGAGATCCTTTAATAAAATACCTATAAAAACTATTCATGGAAATAATAAGGGAAGGGAAATCATCAAACCTATCCCAAATGATTTCTCAACCATCACTACTAGAGAAGATCAATAAATCTCAAAGATAAGATCCCTGATTAATAAAGAAGATAAATGATGTGAAGGATGTGAAGTTTCTGGTGTTCAATATTGATCAAGAAGGTGTACTGAAATTTCATTAATGGATATGTGTTCCATCTATTATAGAAATCAAGAAGGAGTTGATGGATGAGGATCACAACTCTACATTGTCTATACATTCTGGGATCATTAAAATGTATTGCGAACTTTTTGATCATTATTGGTGGGATAACATGAAATGGGATATTTTTTACTATACTCTAAGGTTACAAGTGTGCCAATAAGTGAAGGCAGAGTGACCACTTCCTAAAGGGGTATTACAACCACTACCCATACCAACAAGGAAGTGATAAAATATCACTATAGACTTTGTCACTAGTCTCCCAATAAAATCCCAAGCAAATAATAGGACGTGGGTTATAGTGGACCTTCTCACCAATACTTCCCATTTTATCTTAATCTAGGAAGACTTATATCCTGATCAAAATTCCAATATTTATATAATGAAAATAGTGAGGTCTCGTGGAGTGCCACTTTTTATCATTTCTGATAATGATACAAGTTTCACATCAAAATTATAGAGAGTTCTTCCACATACTCTCAGAACCAAATTGAATTTATGTATGGCTTATAACCCCCAAACTGATGGACAATATGAAAGTACTATTCAAACACTCTAGGAAATGTTTAGAACATCCTCAATAGAATTTATAAGTGTATGGGCTCAACATATACCATTAGATGAGTTCTCATACAACAACAGATTCCATTCAAGTGTTTAAATAGTACCCTACGAATTTTTTTATGGGAAGAAAAGTAGAACTCCTACTTGTTTGGATGAAGTTGGTGAGAGAAAGTTGTTTCAGACTGATCTTGTTCAAGAGATGACAGAAAATGTTCATGTCATCTAAAAAAATGGATGTTCAGAGTCGGAAAAAGTAATATACTAACAATCATCAAAGGGGATTGGAATTTTGTGTTGGAAACAAAGTGTTTCTTTTAATATCACTTTGGAAGAGAATCATGAAGATTGCGAAGAAAGGGAATCTTATCCCCATGTACATTGGCCCCTATGAAATCCTTTATTACATAGGAGCAGTGTCCTATCAACTTTCAGTTCCTAAAAATCTAGCTCAAGTTCATGATTTATTCCATTTATCTCTCTTAAAGAAGTATATACCTAAATTGGGAGGTGGTGAAACTGAAATATGACATCTCTTGTGAGGATCGGTCGGGGGAGATCTTGGACTGTATAGACAAGGTTATTTGTAACAAGACTACCCACCTCGTCAAAGTGTTGTGGATGAACCATAAGTATGAATAAGTGACATGGGAACTGTAGGAAACAATGAGGTTAAATTACCCACTCATTTTTTGAACCAAGGGAATGAGTTTAAATTTTGGAGATTAAATTTCTTAAGTGGGGAAGAATGTAACTACCTGAACTCTTTGAATGATAATTTTTTCATTAATTTGTTTGTTATATTATACACAAAAAAACCTTTTTTAATGAAGTGAATATAACGGGAAATGTGAGCATTTGTAATCAACCATTATATGACCATTGGTCAATTTTGAGCATTGGATAATATGACCATTTGTAACTATACTCCTGATAATAATTTTAACATTATCATTAGAGTTTATAAGTAAAATTTTGACAAAGGATAATTGATACTGAAAGAAGAATTGATGGCCTCAACTAGTAGATTCATGTCATTTGAAGCCCATTTTTTCAATGATTGGGAGGGATGTATATTCATTTTAGTTTTTCCATGGTCAATCTCAAACCGATCTTTAATGAGTGGAGCTTGAAAAAATCACTAATGGGATAAGTTCAAGTTAGTAGTGATTACCACTCAGTCTATGTTAGCTGATTCACCCAATGAAACTACCACCACTGCACACCTTAATCTTAAGGAGTTTCCCTATGTAATAAAGGGTTACATGTTGAGGCCCTAGTTACTTAAATTTTAATTCCATTGTATAAAAAAAATTTCCATCAATTCTATTTTAATAATAGTTATGTTTAATAAAATTGTGATGGAATTTGATAAATTCATTTTTCGGATACTAATTATACTTTTCAAAAAAGAAATAACTATTAAAATAAAAAATATAATATGAATAATTTTTATTTTATTGAAATATTATTAGTAATGCACTTTTTTTAAAATAATTGATAAAATATTTTTTTTTCAAGTGTTAGAGATTTTGCTATGCATTTTCTATATGTTGTTATTTTTAATAAATAAGAATATTTATATCTAAAAGTTAAAATTATCATATATTGGGAATTATTATGATAAAATAATTATAATTTTATGAAATCATCAAGTTTAAATTAGGATAGGATGAATTTGAGAAAACAAATTAAAATACTTCATTTTTGTGAATAGTAAAAATATAGTCTGAGTTTTTCAGCATGTTAATGACATCATAATTATTTCATAATTATGTAATAAATAATTAACCAAAATAAAAAAAATAAAATATTTATTTTACTAATATAAATTAATTAAATATATTTTAATCAATTTCCAAATATATAATTTACTTTTAAAATTCTAAAATGGAAATTGTAACTTTAAAAATATTATTTTGTAAATACTTTAACTTTCCTTGAAAAAATAAGAACTATAAAATTATTTTCAACAATTGTAGAGTAAAACAACATAATAGGTGTCCTGAGTGTCCAATACCATGGTCAATCCCATGGTTTTACATTTACCACTACCTAGGTGTCCAAGGCCTAAATTTGGAAATTAATAAATAAATCCCCCACTTTTTCTATAAATACCCACCCATTTATCCATTTTCATTCACTCCCATTTAATTATCCATTAATATATGATATTTTTGTTATGTTTTTGGATTCTATATTTAATTTGTAGTTGAATAAAATTAATAATTTTCAATGATTTATTTATTTTTTGGGTTAATGAAGAATCTATACAATGAATTTTAGGAAAACATAATTAAAATATTTATTTATTTTAAACTGAATATTTTAAGTTTATTTGATTTTATAAGGATCTTACATTATTAAAATGATTATTTTTTTTATTTTTAATTATTTCATTATTTTTTAATTAATTGAAATCCAAATTGTTATTTTGAAATTGAAATTGAAATTATGTTATTTTCATTGCGAAATGAAAATTTGGAAATGAATGTGATATTTTTAAAATGATAGAAATTTTGTTTTGAAAAATTTGGTTTTGAATTGTTTAATGAATTTGGAATTTTTTAGAATAAAATTGTTTGAATTATAAAGATTATGATTTTCTATTTTTGAAATTGATTGGATAAGATTTTTACTAAAATGTTCTTTTGTGATTTACAGGTTAAAAATGTGGAAACTCTAAAAAATTTCACTTAAGTGACTATTCACATAAACCATCCATAAACCCTTATTCACATTTATTTAGGTGATCATGCCTATTATTTTAAACCTATTTTGACTTCTGTGGTCACTTAAGTGATCATGGATAACCTGCAAAACCATGAAAAAATTAACTGACCATATACACTGTCTATTCTCTAAAAATTGATAGTGTTCAAGTAAATGAATGTGCAACATAAACTGATCATGATCCTCCACCATAATTCAACTTACCAAGAGCCTTCTTTGGGTCACTTCTCTCAACAAAATTACTATGAGATCCCCCTTTCAATTGACTATTTGGTCATTCACCAGAAGCTACCATAACACAATAGATTAAGCTACTATGAACAACCTGCCTTGATGAGATAAACCCCCAATACTAACTTCCATCCTAAGGTCACAGAAGAGTTCACACCACGACTAGGGAAAATTGATGAATAACATAGACCTATGCTCTCCCAAAAAATATCTGAAGTCATTCCACCCTACTGTTCCATGATCATTGATGAAATACTCTCTCCGAGGATATTACTATAATCTAGAGTCATTTCAAATGAACCCAGAAAAGGATTCTATAATAACATCTCACAACTATTGAAGATGAATTGAATCTCCCAGCCAAGCCTAAATGAATGCTATACTTCCCTACCCAAACCCCCATGCACATAAACTCTAAATAAATCGATAGAACTGTTCCACCAATTCTTGTTAATTCCTATGGAACAATTTTTAGAACTGAAGACCCTAAGCCTGAAGTGGATTCAAAATAACCTGTATCAGCTAATGAAGATACATGAGTGTTGAACTATATAAAAAAAGACAAAACTAGATTTATGTGAGCCTTATCAGTAAAGGAACCGTGATCGGTGTTGAAGAATATGAACCTGAGTTGATGCACCTAAGAAAGCTGTAATGAAGACGAAATTTTTATTTTCTAGATATTAATTTTTTTCCCATGTGCAAGTATTCTAAAAATGGAGAGTTCATGATCCTGCCCCATATATTGGATACAAGCCTGTAAGAGAGAGAAATTTTGTTTCTCATCAAAATTTCTCAATAAATGCACCATTTTCAATAATTGGATACAATTTCACTACTAAAGTCACAAATATGTTTGATTAGATCCAAAATTTTTATCCCAACATTTACATGCTTGAGTCTGGGACTTAATGTAAAATTGGTATTATTGAGGAGGTCTAATTTTTCAGTCCATGCTAGAACCATCATGTTCACTTTAACACATGATTTCATTCATCAGTCAATTTTTTCTTCTCTATGAAGCATCATATCATTTTATCACTCCAATACATAGGAGCATGATCATTGGAGGAATTTACAAGACTTAAAGATGGTCGGATAAATCCACCCCAACCCTCAATTTTGGATATTCTTCACTCATATAGCTAGATAATATACATTTCCCCCTTCACCGAATGTAAGGGTAAAAAATGCCATTTCTATAAATATTTTCCCTCTTTCCCACTTCGAAATATTCATCATATTCTGATCATATCAAGGATCTTATATAATTTCTTTAAATAATTCCATTTTAATTCTAATTATAATTTTTTTTCATCATGTTGTTCCATTATTTTCTTCCTTTATTTCTTCATTTTTCTTACCCCTATAGAGTCCAAGTGTTTTTAATATATATGATCATGGAGAACTAACCTATTGCGGGTGGTATGAGGGGAATCATAGTGGTGTTCTGGAATTTATGAATTTATTACTTAATATATTTCCTCTCTAATTCCCGTTTGATAATGGAATTAGATTCTGGAAAAAGAAATTTTCACTCAATAATCCATTGGAACTATCATTGTCTTCCAATTATTTCACTTCAATGTCTCCCTCCCATTTGGATCACACTTTATACTAGTGGAGTCATGTGGTTTTAAAGGAAGAATAGTATGTGATTGCTACTAGGTGTGGGAATAATTCAATTCACTCGATTGAGGGATATTCTTACTCATTCATCAAATAAAATACATGGAATTTCTAATATGTTAGATGATCTCTTGACTGGATTATTTATTCCATATAATAGAAAACAGTGGAGGGTGGGTAAGTTAATGATATTGAATGTACTCTTTCAATTTTTGGATTTAGAAAAAAAAATTAATTAATGATAGATCCCATTGGAATTTATCCTTAAGAAAATTGGATTTCATTAATTCTAGTATACAACTAGGATCCATTATGAGGTTTTAAAAATTATATTTGATCACAACCCATGAAAACAATCAAATGAACCCTCGAGGATTATCCTTATAGATGTCACATTTACTCATGAATTATAATGAATATGAAAATGATAATTAAACCAATTCATACATATCATGCATGCATGAATGAGTCTCCCTCCTGTTACATCTCATGTAACTTATCTTTAATGATAGCATCATGGAAGACTTTTATCTCCTAAATCATAAAATTTGGTTCTAATGCATCAAATTCTATGTTTTACCATGAGGTACATTCATAAAAAATGACCGCATGGGTTTGTATGGTTTTATGAAAAGAATGAAATGAAATATTATTTAATTTCATTTTTTTCTTTACATCATGGTTGTGTTCCATATATCTATCGGGAGGTGACATGCTGCTTGTCACCCTAAATTCTCCCTTTTCAAACGAAATAACTTCCATCACTATAATCAGTTGTGTCAGATCATTGATTTAAAAGGTATAATGGGATTTCAGTTCTACCTTCGATGGATTCTTCCTTGAATCTTATCATCTGGTCTAGGTCTCCCTCAAATATTTAATACATGTTCATAAAGAACATTCCTAAATCCATCTCAAGGTGGATGATGGTTAATTATGCTATTATTATCTAAATAGGGAAACAACCTTTTGTTAGAGAAGATAGTAATGTTAGACATTTTTGGGAATTTTTGGATGTTGGGTTTGTTGAGCATCTCTAAAGTATTCTCCATTTGAATTAGAAGGAATGTCTCATGAGTCATCATTGGCATGGAACCAAAAAAATCTCATGTATTCCATGATTTTTTTGATGCTTGGGGTATAATTATTCTGAGGATTTCTACCTCAGTCATCCTATTTTTATTATATGGGGTATTGATTTTGGGTATGTTCATAGTTTTAATTCATTGTGTGGAAGGGTGGGTGATTGGTTTAATTTCTTGTAGTGATATGTGGGTGGTTAAGTGTGTATCCCAAAGAAGATTACACAATTGGTATTTGGTTAAGTATGTCCCCAGGGGGGAAGATTCCACACTTGGGAGTTAGTTTTAATGATGGGGGTGTTATGATTGAAACTCGAGGAGGTAACCAAGATGTGTTTGTATTTCAGGATTCAACCTCATAGATATTTCCTACATTCCTTATTAGGAAACAAGGATCAAAACTCATGTAGGCTTATTCCGCAGTTTAAGGTCATGTGGCAGGACTGGTTCATGGAGTTTAATATCATGTGTCAAGGATGCTTGTGTTGTGAAAGGAGTATCAATGATGGATAGTGTGGGTATTATGTATATTGAATACCCAGCGGCGTTGGTTATAGGGTGATATCCAAAGGAGGGAGAGGAGTACTGTTCCATGATGGTCATACATGGGGAATCCCATGCTCATTTCCTAAGTTAAGGTTATAGTTTCACATCATGTTATAAGGATGTTGTTTTTTAGTTAAACATCATATGACTAGGACATTGGGCTAGGAATATTTATGTCATTCAACATAGATATTGTAGGGTCTATACCCAGGGAATCTGTTTCATGGTATGAGATGAATTTTTGGAAAAGGCATCATTACCATGAAAGGTTGGCAGTTTCCCTTGATGATTATAACATTAGTTATTAAATTCGTATTACTTATAAACCTCTGGGTGGGGCATTACGTAAATACTATCATGGAGGAGTTGAAATTGGGGGAAATGATGTTAAGATGTCTATTATTAGGAGAAAAACAAATTAGGGCACCTATTCTTAGGAGAAAAGGTACTTTAATGGTCTTTTCCATACATAAATCAAAGGGGTTGGACACAAGTGTTGATGATACTAGCCCCATGGTAATTTGGGGGGTAGGTGAAATGGTTTTGGATACGTATCTGGATCATGGGAACTCAAATTTTACAAAATGTTTTTGGCCAAAAGGAGGAACCATGAAAAGGGATCGTGGACAGGATTCGTGAAGGTTGTATTTTTTTCAAGGTTAAGGGTCTTGTAAAATTGTATTTTTTTTACAAAATTGGGTTGCCCTACCTTGGAGTGATGTCTTGGTTCCCATGGGGTTAGTTTCTTGATAGGCAATTATCTTGTGAAATGACAAGATCCAGAAAAGGTATTTATTATTATGAAAAGGCCATGGACCATATCCACCATGGGATAAGGTTCTCAATCAACCATGGGAGGAGGTTTCTCAAAATATAGTTTCCTTTGAAATACATCCCCACTCTTTCTCATGAAAGTTCTTAGTTTTTTAAGTTTAGAGCTTTTCTCAGAAGAAAAAATCTTGTTTCCTCCTAAAATTAGGACATGGGAAGGTATTTATATGCCCATTAATGGTGGGGGAATTTATTTTATTAAATATGGAGGCTCTTATGTAATATTATGAGTTTTACAAAGTAAGGGGTGTTCTATGAATCATTATACATTGCGTATAGGTTACCACCTCCAGCTCCACACATGGTGAATTTTGCAAACTAGAGTTATGATATATAGAGGTTACAACCTCAAGATTCATTCGGTCAGTGAGTTCTATGAGCTACAGACATTCATGAAGGTTTCCACCTTTGAAAACCTATACCCTTAAGTGTATTTTTGATCTATTTTGGCACAAATTTTCTTTGAACTAGTTGTTCCTTTCATGAACTCCCCCATGAAATGTGTATTTCAGTATCCTAATCCCCCCTCATAATTAGATCCAATGAATATAGAAGGGTTAGATTCTGAGTTAAATAACCAAAATTTGGTGATTGGAAAGCACTTTTCATGAAAATCAATCTAAATATTTTCCTATAAATAGGTGTGGGTCCCTAAGGGGACCATGATCTTTTAAAAAAATATAGGCCACTGCTCTCTTTTCATGAAACTCAAGATTTTTGCAAGAAATTTTTGATCGTAATCCTCACTACTCATAAAGAATTCCTATTATCTGAATCATATTTTCATTAACAGACTTCCACCAACATGTGAGCATTCATGAACTGAGCTCTGAAAACTGGCCTTCATGAACCAGATTCATAAATTATATAAATCATGGATAAAATTATCACTGAAGGTGCTGAATATTTCACTAATAATTGAAAGGAGATGTCTGATAACCTCATGATTGGTGAGAGATTCCACAATTAGTTAGGTCATGACACACTCACTACATTGATAATAGAGGATCAACATGAATACCCATTGTTCAAGAGGTTTACATTGTATGGTTTTTGGATGAGGGGTGATGTTTTCATCCCCAATTTTGATTGAGACGAACGCACTTATTGGTTTATAATCATTACTAGGAAGTACTAATTTAACAAGAATATTAGAGGTCACATTATGAAGGACCACACATCTCTTACCATCATGGGGAGTTGGACTAATGACTTGGGTTTAGTTGAGGTTCTAGTGAGGATCGGGATGGTAAAACACTTCATTTTTCATCTCTTTGCTTTATTTATGGGTACGGTGGCCGATGATAGCATGGAAACCATCGAGAAGTAGTAATACCTCTATGCCTTTTGAGGTGAGTTATTGGAATCCAAGGTAGATTTTAAGGTTATTTTTGATTCGTACACCCGATATCAGTTTGTGAGGCAGTTCTGGGGCCTCTATCAGATCACCCTAAAGGTATACAAGAAAGTATATAGAGAACACCACCCCTCAGTTCTTAAAAAAATATGGAACATGTATGTGCATAAAGATGATATGGGGCTTAATGATCTGTCTCTTCTCACCACTACTTATTGTATCATCAATGAATATATGCTAATTTGGGAGAGTTCATACCTTAGGGATATGCTAAGGTAGTGAACCACTTGAGATGATGAGGAAAGAGGGTCCCCACAACCATGGGAATGAGGTTGAGGGACGGTAAAGGTATTCTAAAAAGGTAGATTTGGTCTAGTGAGCAGAGAAAAGACTCCAAATCCAGCAACTTCTAGTCTTGTACAAGAGGAATCGATGGGGAGGGAGAAACAACAGTCACAAAACTCCTAGTTAAGAGGCTATGGGTGGAAGCTAGACCCTATAGAGATGTTCTTAGGGCACAAGTTCATGCCTTGGGGAAGAAATTGTGTCAAATGAATATTCCCAAAGATTTTTTCTTTCTAAATTATTGAGAGACTTGGGGAATAAATAAACAAATCTACTCTCTCTATGAGTTTTGGAAGAATTTACACAATGAGGGCATAAACTTCTAGGGTTATGTCTTACAAGAGATGAATCCCTTCTGTCTTATAATGAGGAGGTTTAGTATATCAATGATCTAGAAGAATTAATTCATTTTCATGGAATCCCCCCAAATAGAAAAGTAAATATGTGTTTATACATGCGTACTCCTTTATATCATCCAATGGATGAACTAATTGTTAGTGCGACTAGGGGTGAGGGTTGGAAGGGGGGAATCCTAGGGAAGTGATTCCTACTTCATTCCCAAGGGAAGATATATCCTTCCATTGACCTGGTAATTTTCTTTATTTTGTCTTCTTTGATCATTTTCCACCCATTAAGATCATTATCTAAATATTTGTTCTTTTTAATGAATTAGAGAGCATCGAGGAAGGGGATGTTCTTATTGAACCTCAAGTGCTAGAAGAGGGAGCCCCAATCCTTGAGGTGATGACTCGATAGTCCCAATTTATTCCTATTATTCTATATTTAATCATATGGGTTCAAGTATCTATGCATGAAAATATATTGACTTATTTATTTTCTTCTAGATAGAATCAGTACATCTAGCCTGGGGAAACTTCAGATATATGAGGGACTACCGTTGAAACTATCTGAGTTTCTAGTAGAGTTTTACCACTCTTGTAAATTTTTCACCTTTTCCTTCATGTCATGACAATATATGTTATTCTTATATAAAAAAATTCAAATGAGAGTTCAAACCATGTTTGGACCTCATCCACCTATTTTTATTCCCAATTCAGTAGATCATAAAACCAAGGTAGTGATGGTGGATGTTGATATCCCAACAAAGATAGTCAGAGGGGTTGTTCCTTTAATGGAAGTGGTCTAGGAAGTTGTGGTGCCTAGGCCTACCACAATATTTTCATGGGAGGTGTCTATTCGGACTGTATATTCAATGGAGGGGGTTGCAATATCACACTAAATAGAGATGGTTTAAGAGGCAACTATTACTATAATATCCTTGAAATTACCTCAAGTGATGGTTATTGGAGATAAATTTTCAATGAATTTGTTCAGATTTTTTCATTAATGGAGGCATTTAAGGAGGCTTTGGTGGCTGAGCCTACATTAAAGGTTCCACAGGAGGTGGTTGTGGCTCCCATTATAGGTGAATGATCTAGGGAGAATGTTTTTCCAATATAATTGTGGCTTATCCAACCTGAGTACTTTCCTAAAGATGACCTTATCACCAATGTGATAGTGTTCTTTGCTTAGTTCAAGCCTGTATTGCCTAAGGAATTTTAGGATTATAGGTTGGTTATTACCAAGGATTGCTTATTCATTTGATGAAAGGTGTAGAGGAGTGTGAATAATTTCATCACATGAACTCCTCTAGCTGAACTACCAAACTAATCAGGATCTCTCCACCATGGTTTAGTTAACCTAGTGACTGGAAAGGTGGATTCTAGTGGCCTCTATACACTTTCTTGGAATTTTCTCATCGAATGGGAATGTGATGAGTGTTAAGAGTTTTATGTCACCTAAAACAAGTAGAAGGATGAGGGAACTCAAGGGATCTAGGTGGATGAGGACGAAATCTCTCATTTAGGAGAGAATTCATGAGAGAATGAAGACATCATCACTTCTCAAGCAATGTTCATTGGCTAATTAATGTCTTAATTGGTGGTGGTTGAGTTTGGGGAAGTTAAGGAGGAATTTTGGTTTATGAAAACTATGTTGAACATGATCATGTGTGAATTAGGGATGAAGAAGTTCAACCTATTGTATGGGAGGAAGGGTAAAATTTGGAGAACTAGTTGTATACTCTAAAGGCTACTCGTTAGAGGATAGCTAAGCTCATGTTATTGATCAATAAGGCTAATAGTTAAGGAAATTTATTTTAGTTTTATATAAAAGAGAGGTTCTGACATGTGTGTGACCCTCCTCAAATTTTAGAATGGTTTGTTTTGATTTCTCGTATGCTTAAATGTGTTATTTTTTTGTATCTCAATCATAACTACAATACAACCAATAATTAATCCCTAAGGTCATGTGATTCATTCTTGGTGTAGGAAACAAGGGAAAAACTGAATAATTCTCATTTATATGAGAGTTCTAGACAAGGGACGAACACTTGAGGTCTAAATTTTGTGTTGACTGCTATAAGTATCCTAGCAAAGAAAACATTGGTTGGAGAATGCGACTCTCTACACGAATGATTTATTTTTGAATGTGTGTTAGTTCACCAATGGGGTAACGCTAGTGTAATTGAATTATACCCAAAAAGGGGAGTGAAAAGCTTAAATCAGGACAACTGGGATCTAAAACAAAAAGGGGGAGATGTGATGATAGAGGATGACTATTAACAATGTTCTAAACATGGATTCCATTATCATTTTTACAAGGATGGAGAAAAATAAATTATGGTTGACCATTGAACATGTTTGAAACATGGGACCTATCAAAATGTTATCAAAATTTATTTTGAGCATTCACATAGGTGGGAAGGTGAGTCAGTGTGGTCAGGAACCATTACCGTTAAGGGAACACATTCAGATGTGAAAGGTGATTGGGATCCAAATACAGGGATATGTGAATCATGGGGATGAATAGGGGGAATGTTTTAATGGATTTTAGAACTCTTAGAATTACACCACCAAGGATTTGAGAACATTTTTTTAGCATGTAGTTTGTAGAAAATTATAGACTCATATTCCAAGGTGAGTGTCATCACATATTTCAATAAATGGTTAAATAAATCGAATGGTGCAATATATGAATAAAATCAATGTGGGGAGGGATCCTCAAGAGAAGACCTAATATTCTTCAAAGTTTAATGTCATGCTTATGAGGATAAAGATTGTTCAGTTTAATATCGTATAGAAAGTATTTTAGACATAATATTTAATTTTATATAGTGAGGATAATGCATCACATAGTTTAAAATCATGTGATTAGGATGTTCATATCATATTTTATCATCTTGTGGATAGGACGTGTGAACCATTATTAATATATCTCATCTAGTTGAGGTATCAAGATGCACAAACAAGAAATACATGGGTGGAACATCATGGATGATATAATGAGGAAAAGGGATATGATATTGGGATCTAACGTTTCCTTGAATCGATGGGTTCAATGAGAAAATATAGGTTTTTGTCGATCCCCAAGGTGGATCCCACTGTTTTTTCAACCTTTTATTTAAGACCTTACTTTGTCCCAGGTCATAAATGTAACCTAGAGGGTGGGAGTGTGACATTTTCCCAGGTTTCCCCTATGGGTTTTTAATATGATAGATATATGTTCCTATTTCCTTGGGCAATTTAAGGTCGTATTGGTCATACCAAGAAGTCGCAAATAGATTAAGGCATAATTCCTAAATAAAGAGATACAAATAGTTCATGGTCATAATTATTGGATCATGGGGGTAGTATATCAAAGTAGTGTGTGTTAGACTAGAGGAGAGGTAAATTGATATGAGTTAAGGGACAAGGAGGCCTAATGCTAAAAGGAACACTTCTGAGATATCATTCTCATAGTTTAGGGTCATGATGCTTAAACCCATACTTCTAGTTTATCGTTGTATATTATGGACCATAGGTACACTTGTGTGTATCAAACTTATATAAAAAAATTCCTCCACAACACATAATCCAATGAGATCCATGACTGATGTGTTAAACGAGGATCGATATGGAGTTCCCGTTGTTTGTAGGGGTTTACACAATAAGAGGAAAAGTGAACAAATTGGGGAAGTCTCAAAAGGGTAAATCATGTATTCAAAAGAATGGATAGTAAAAGGAGAATGACCGATGGGTGGGGAAAAAATACTGAACATGTTTAAAAAATAGGTTCCACATCCACACTAATCATGGATGGGGTAAATAAATGTGAGATGGATCATTAACCAGGTAATAAATACAAGAACTTACATCTATGACTGAGGATAATTTAAGGTGTGAGCCTAGAATGGTTGGTGAGCCAATGTGTCTAGGAACCATATATATTAGATATCCTTCTCAAATATAGTCTATTATAATGATCCAAATCAAATAAATCCTAAATTTTGCAAATTTAAGTGGGGAATGTCTTGGAGGGAATGTTGAGTTCCCTGGGGGTTATCCCTCTACACGTTCAACTGTGCTGGATAAAATTATGGGTAGGAAATGATCAAGCCTATCCTAGTGGGGGTCTGAAATGAGTTGATGGTAGGGATGGATCAAGGATTGTAGATATGAACATCACTATGTATCCGAATATAATGGGAATAAATCTACCCATATCTATGGAACATGGAATGGTAGGTGATCAATGCTAGAAGGGTAGTGTCTACTCTAGAGAGGATTTCTATTCATCTCGTACTTGTTATATGTGGCATCCTATGTTCATCACATAGGGTAAGTCTACATTTTAATGTAATGTGATGGATATGTTGGTTTTGGTAATCCCATATTTTTTATATGATCTATCCTATGTTTTTCACATATAGTAATGTTATAGTTTAACATTTTGTGTTGAGGTGGTTGGATTTAGTCATCATATATTTCTCATATGAGGCATCCTATGTTCATCACATAGGTTACATCTAAAATTTAACATCGTGTGTTAGAGATTTTGGTTTTGTTCATCCCATATTTTTCATATGAGTCATCCATTATTTTTGACATAGGGTAAGGATACAGTTTAACAACATGTGTTGAGGAAGTTGTTCTTTGTATTTTAGTGTTGTATGGCTTGAACTATGGTTTCTACTAGTTTAAGGACATGGAGCTTTGACCAGGAAGTCACAAATATTTTAAGGTCATAATGCTTGGACCAGGAGGTTTGGGTGTCTTCAAGATATTTGTGAGGAAATAAAGAGTGATAAAACACTATGAAAGGAGGACCAAAGAGACCCTTTCCACACAAAATTCTGAGAAATACAACACATAAGTTAATGTTATGATTCTGATGTAGTAAAGACCCTAAAATGAAATGATGGTGGGGTTGGACCCAGGATAAGATATTCAGGTGTCACTATGTATCCCATGGGGATGGGAATCAAGTCATACATTGTTCTAGAACATGGAATGCTAGGTCACCAATGTCAGAAGGGTGGTGTCCTCTTTTACAAAGACATTGAGTCATATCATACTTTTTATATAAGGTATATTATGTTCATCACATAAGGTAATTCTATAGTTTAACATCGTGTACTAGGGATATTGTTTTTGGTCATCACATATTTTTCATTTGAGGCACATTTTGTTCATCACATAGTGTAAGGGTATAATTCAATGTATTGCGCTAAGGACATTGATTTTTTGAATCATGTTTCTTTCATACGAGTCATCCATTGTTCATCACATAAGGTAAGTCTATATTATAACATTGTGTGCTGGTGATGTTGGTTTTGGTCATCCTATATATGTTATATGAGGTATCCTATGTTCATAACATAGGGTAAAGCTACAGTTTAACATCGTGTTATGTGGAAATTGTCTTTCACCATCCCATGTTTCTAATATGAGGTATCATATATTCATCACATAGGGTATGGTTGCAGTTTAACATCGTGTGTTGGGGATGTTGGTTTTTATTATCCCATTTTTTTATATGAGGAATATAATGTTCATTAAAAAGGGTACGTTTATAACCACAAGACTTTATGAATTATGTTTTTGAATAAATTAAATTTCTTTGATATCTTTCATTACACGCAACAACAACTTTTAACAAATCGTGATATATTATTAATATTTTTATTTAAATGTTATTGTTATAGCCTAGACATTAAACTTATAAATATGAATAGTAATAAATAATTTTAAAATATTTGATATAATGGTATTATATAAATAAATAATATTGATAAGAAAGTACTTAATTTTTACAAAAGTTTTTATATGTCTAAAAAATACTATTTTCTCAAAAGAAATTAGTTTTTTATTTATTTTTATGAAAAATAACAAAATTAAATTTTGAAACTTTTAGAAAATTAATTTTATAAAATAGTATATAATATTTAAATCTTCATTTCAAAATTATCTTAGGTTAAAGTTTTTGGATTTTTCTGAAAATATTAATTTTTTAGTGGATAGTGAAAAATACTTGTTTTTATAGAAAAAATGAATTTTCATTTAAATAGTTTATAAGTTTAATTTTTGTATTAAAATCGGTTTAAAAGAAAATTACCTTAAATATATATCAATTAATATAATTTAATTAATTTTAATCATTTTCATAATTAATTTTTATATAAAAATGTTTTACACTTTTGAAATTTTTCTCTTTGAAAACCCTCTTTCTAATCATGTATGCGGGATTAATTTTAAATTAAATTTTCACATTATATGAATTGAATTTGGGGAAATGTATTCCATATTTTCAATTATAAAAATTTATATTATATAATAAGTTCAACTTAATTTTTTCCAAAACTAATAGTAAAAAATAGTAGAAAATATTTATCATGGTAAAGGTGAAAATGAGTTTACCTAGGGTTCAACTAAAAACATAAGGGTTAAAAATGACCCAAAACGTTTATGAAACTCATTTTTAGGAAATATTTCAAAATAATATCTAATATTATTTATAATGGTTCATTTTCAATCATTATATAATGAAAAAAATATGGGTATATGTTTTTATTTTCATAAATTATAAGTTTGTCACTCACCTCACTTATAAAAGGCCACCCCTATCCTCCCCTATTTAAACATTAGAAACAATTTTGTTCTAAAATAACTACCCAAATTAATTACTTACTTACCTCATCCCATCATAGAATACTATTTTTGGTCAAAAATCCAACCTATGTATCATTTTGTTGCAAATCAAAAGATGTTGTCCAAAGAAGAGGTAACACCCCAAACAGAGCATTTTATTTTATTTCATCCTCCATCTCCTTAAATTATTATTAAAACATGTTGATATATTAAACTCATTATATTACATATAATTATATTTTTTTAATTTAATTTAATGACCTAAAATCATCCCCTCTTTCATCAAATTGGTTATGAAATCATCATTCATGTGTACGGTGGACTACCACTTTCGAACCGATGTTATACGTTTTCCATCACCACCTCTCACGGATGCATATAACGATGGATTAAATTTTTATGTATGATATTTATGATATTTTTAAACTTATTTAATTATTATATCACATATACCTTTATACATTCCATTCTATGTGAATATGATAATGTTGCTCATGTGTACGGCGAACTGCCGCCTCGTGAAGCGATGTGATTCGTTCATGCTTTATATAGAAAGTAATAAGGATGGATTTGGTGAATATATGTAATATATATTAAAAAATTATTCTTTAATGGTTATTTATTATTTACCTTCAGTTTTTTCAATTCATTGAGAAAATGGATACAACGTTCAAGCATATATATGACATATTGTCTCCAAGAATAGTGTCTCAATTTTCTGTTAATAAATATTATGGATTACTATAAAAAATTATATAATGAATATATATGATATTTATATGTTGTATAAAATTATTTATATGAAGTAACCATGATCAAAGTAATTGTACCAAAAATAAAAAATCAAAATATACAATAAAAACAAAGCATTTATTTCCCAAAAAGTGGATTTAACATTAGAAGTTAATAAGTGGGTAATAAAATGTCATAAGAAAAAAATATGGTAATATATATATGGATATGGTTTTTTAATTTATGTATAATAATATTATATTTGTTATACAGGATTTTTTAATGTGAATGTTGGAATTCGAGACTTAAGGTAACATATTTTTGTCGCAACATTCCTTCTTTGAGACGTATGTTATGTTATGCACCTATATTATTTTAAGAGTTGTATATACTATGACTTTGACTTGTAATATCATGAATTTATTTTTTATTATGATATTTTATGTTTTATTTTATTTTATTCCTTTATAGAGCTACCAATTCAATGTTACCAAAGTGGAAAATATTTTATGTTACAATCTCATTGTTTATCAAGAATGGTCATGACTGTGGTTCCAATGATGAAATATTATGGTCTATATCTAAAAAATGCATTAATTTTCTTATAATATGGTTATTTCAAGAGAATACTTGTTTTCCCATCATTTTACTCAATTCATGTACTCAATATTTCAAAATAATTATTTTAACAAAAATTGTCTTTATTTCTCTCTTCGGTCGAAAACTTATTTTTCTTTCAAAATCATGTTTTCCAATTGTGTTTTAAAAAAAAATTTTTACACTATCCAAAATAGTTATTAAACAAATTTTTACCCATTTTTTACATTTTTTTTAAAAAATAATGGAATCTTTATGTTTTTTCTCAAACAAGGCCTTTTTGTATTTAATTGAAAATGTGAAAGATATATTTGTTTTAATGTATATGTCATGTTTTGAATTTTCCACCATCATGAACTCACAATGTTTTAAATATTTATTTATAATTTTTTTATTCTATTTTCAATGAAAAGGATTTATAAAATATTTTATTAATTTTTAGTTTTAAAAAGTGATTTTCAATGAAAATTTATGTTCCACAAGAAATTTTCCAAGTGATTTATCTTTCAAAATCATTTTTCTTATAAGATGAAATCCTTTGATGTAACTTATGCTTTACTAGGGATATTAAACATGGATAAAATTCATATTATTTCTATAAATGTTTTATTTTTTAGATGAAAAAATGTTTATTAAACCTGTTTCTCTTCCAGAGCTTATACTATGATAAAATTATTATAAAACCCACTTCATTTTTCATGAGTTATTCAATGATAAAATAATGAAATTATTATGAGACTTTTCACTTTTCCCTGGGTTATGATTTTATGAAATATTTATGAAACCCATTTTATTTCATGGGTATGATATGATGTTTTTTACGATCTTGTGGAACAAACAAATATGATTTTTATTATGTGATGGGTGGGACCTACATATCCCTATAATGCATTGGGTAAAGATTTATATCTCTTGATATAGATATGACTAGTAAAGGGAGTGAACCTAGAATAGTAAGGTAATTTTTCCACTTTAATAGTATTTGGAGTTAACCTTGAATACTACGATGGTTTGCGGAGTGAACTCATTCTACTATTATAGCCTTGGTAGTGAGCCTCGACAACAATGTAAATTATTTTCTATTATTATATGTCTAGTACAATTCTATATTTTATTCCAATGTTATGATATCATGGATCATTTTCTTTAATTTCGTTATGATTTAGGTCTTATTAACTTAAAATATTTTTTCCATGACGCAATATTATGATCTTTCATGTGTAGGGTATGGTTTTCAAATGCAATGCTCATGTTCTCATACCCTTATGTTCATGTTATACTTACATACCTCCCTTGTTAACTTTTACTAAGAAATTAAGCTCACCCTTTCTTATGTCTCCTTTCCTTATATTATGATGAAATGTATTATATATGATATATCTAATAAGTGTTATATTTATGAAAAACTTAATCTTGTATTATATAGTTCACATATGAACCAGTTGTTTAAATTTTCATGTTTCCAAAGACATTATACCTTTACAACCCGCAGGTGCATGTTTGTATAATAAAAAGAATGTTCATCTAAAAAGATTTAATGTCTATGTATAAAAATCATGGGTTTCTATATATGGTATCATATAATAGTTTTAGTTAACCTTTGGAAACTATGATGATAAAACTTTATTTATATCCCTAAAGATATGTCCAAGGATACGTCTAATTATGAGTCAAAGTATAGGAAAATGTCATGGAATTTTGGTAAAGGATGGAGCGCGTGGTTTTTATGTAATTACATTCATGTATAGATACTAAAAGTGGATTTGTCTCTAAAAAAATTCCATATAGGTAAAAACTCAAGAAATGATACATTGATCTGGACTTGATCATCACCTGGTGTAGGAAAACAGGCCATACAGTACACCTAGTTTGACACTCTAGTGGGATGTGATTTTCTAATTCACAAACTCTTTTCAATACATCATTAAGGATTTAAATAGATGATGACTATTAATGAACAAAGATAAACCTAAGGTTTCATTCATTAAAAATAAGGTGTCTTTATTTAGAAATTTTATAATTAATATTTTACAATTATGTGGTTCACCACTATGATTATTATAACTTACACTATGCTTTTTTTAGTCAATGGTTAGAACCTGAAGGAACTATATTAATGTTACGTTTGAAGAAAAATGAAATGATGTTCCTCCTCATAAGAGAAAAATTATGGGATCTATAATGAAAAATCACATTTTCATTCTCATGAAACATTCTCAATCCATGAATCATGTTGAACTTCTAAATGATAAAAGGAGGGAACAACATTATACTGATTTATTTATGAGGAAATGTCCACATTCCTTTAGTGAATCAATTGATCTTCTAGTTATTGAAAAATGGATCAGTACCAATGAATATATATTTTCCATTATCAAGTGTTATGATCATGAAAAATTCATTTTTTGGTTTATCATATAGAAGGTGAATCAAATAAATGGTGGAATCTCATCAAAAATACAAGGGAATATGATGAAATTGACTCATGTATTTTGAAGATTCCAAGAACTTATTTTTTAATAAGTACTTTCCCCATATTCCTTATATGAATATATATATAATGAGTTTTTTGAGCTAACACAAAAGGAAGATGAATATGTTGGTACCTATGATGAAAATTTTATAAGGCATACAAGGTACACTTTAGGTATTATCATTGAACCAGAAAGTAAGGTTGATTGATTATTCAGTGGCTTAAAACCATATATTTGAATGGAATTAGCCATAAGAGTCTTCAATTTTTATGAAGATATTTTTCGATGTTCTATCAAAGAAGAAATAAATGTTGGAGTTAAGTATCATCCTCAAGGTTTTGATAATAAGAGAAAATTTGAATTCAAAGGAAATTATAAAAACCATGGAGAGAAGAATATGATATTTCATTTATGCTCAAATTGTGGGAAAAATAGAGGAAATTGTTTTAAGGGTACTAGTAAATATTTTATGTGTGTTTTGTAAGGACATTGGGAAATCCAATACTAAAGTGATGGGAAGAAGTTAGCTAATAATGAAAATATATATAAAACTCTACAAAATATACCACCCACACTTCAGTGTTTCAAATGCAAGGAGTATGGTTATTATGTTAACTAGTTCCCAAATTTAAAGGTTAATGATTATGATTGACATAAAATTCCTATTAATATGATAGGAAAATAGAAATATCATGCAATCGTTTTTTTAATGATGAGTTTGATAGGGACATGGTGAAAGGTACACTTATCATCCACTCTAGAATTGATAATGTCATATGTAACTCTGGATATATCCATTATTTAATATCTATATAGTTATACAATATTATAAAAATGACAACAAAATTATTAGATGAAGAATTATAAGTGAATTCCCCTAATGGTATAATGATTGTATCTCATGTATATGACTCCTATTTAGTTGATTTTTTCAGGAATGTGCTTCCTAAAAATCTTTTCATTCTCTATCTGGTTGAATTTTATGTCATCTTAGGCATGGATTGGATTTATTTACATAAATTCCACATCAATTATTGAGGAATTTAATTAAATTTTGATATTCTAAACCAATATATGATCATCTATCAATGTGAAGATAAGTATTAACTTCTAATAGAGATCACATCCATTGTATGAGTCATCATTCCTACTTAGAAGGGTTGTTTATCTCAGATGGTTGGGGAGACACTCCAATTTTTTGATACACCTATTGTGTGGGGTTTTATTAATGTATTTCTAGAATAGTTTTATATCCATCCTCCGAAACATAAAATTGATTTCTCAATAGAACTCATACCTTGTGTCACACCTACTTCAAAGACTCCCTATACAATGTCCCTGATTGAGTTGTTATAATTAAAGAAGAAACTCTAGGAAAACCATGATAAGGGATTAATTTGGCCAAGTGTGTCACCATGGGGTGCACCTATTCTTTTTGTTAAAAATAAATATGGATCAATGAGACTCTGTATTGATTATCGGGGGCTGAACAAGATCATGGTCAAGAACAAGTATCATCTGATGACCTATTTGATCAATTGTGTGGAGATCAATACTTTTCCAAGATAGAACTTCATTATAGATATCATCAATTAAGGGTTAATAAAGAGGATATACCAAATATAGAACTTAATAAAATGCATGAACACTATGAATTTATAGTGATTCCATTTAGTCTCACAAATTCCTCTACTATCTTCATCTATTTAATGAATAGAGTATTCATAGATAACCTAGATCATTTTGCAGTAGTATTTATATATGATATTTTTATGTATTAAAAGATTGGTGAAGAGCATGAATATCATGTGATAATTGTACTAAATACCCCAAGGAAGTAGAAATTATGTGAAAAATTTACAAATTGTGAATTTTGGATGCAAAAGGTTACATTTTTAGGTCATATAATCTCAAGAGATGGTATATCGGTAGATCCATTAAATATAAAGGCTAATGAGTGTTGGCCCATACTAAACATGTTGATTGAGATCCATTGTTTTCTTATATTATCATGATATTATTGAAGGTTTATGGAGAATTTATATTGAATGTATTATCAACTCGCCAAGTTAACATAGAAGGGATACAAGTTCCTCTCAGAAATAAGTGTGAGTAAAAATTTAAGGAATTGAAGAGAAAATTAGTCATTGCACCTGTACTGACATTAACCTATAGTGGATTAGGGTTTTTAATCTATAGTGATGTATACAATAATGGATTGGTATGTGTTCTGATGTATAATAAAATGGTTATATCTTATGCCTCATGAAAATTGAATGTTCATGAGAACAATTACCCAACTCTTGATTGGGAGTTAGTTGTGGTAAATTTTTACATTAGAAATATAGAGGTATTATCTCTATGGAACTTTTTTTAAGATATATAGAGATAAAAAAAGTTTAAAGTATATATTCACATAGAAGGAGTTAAATATATTCTAGAGAAGATGGTTAGAGATGAAAAAAATATTATCATTGGTCAATAAATTTCTACCCTAGGATATTGAATAGTGTGGTCAATGCTTTGAGTTGAAAGGATCGTGTTAGATTATCCGTGATGAGGATCATAAAATATCCAGAATTTTTTATTTTAAAAGGATATATGTAGAAAACTTAAAGGAATGGAATAAATATTATATTTCTCAATTAAATTTTCAACCATCTATATAAGTAAATATTAAATAGGAACATAAGGAATATATAGAGCTGAAAAAGTAAGTTAGAAATGATCCTATGTTTAACCATGATCATGATTGAATAATTATGTTAAGGATTTGTGTATGTTCTTCTTCCATACCTGATTTGAAGAATTATTTTTCAAAGGAATATCATAATTCTTCATTCTCTATTCATATTGTAAGTACAAATATGTATAGAGATTTGAAAGAATATTTCTTTTGGGATGTCATGAAGAGAGAAGTTGCAGAGTATGTATCTCGGTACTTGTTATGTCACCAAGTTAAGGTTGAGATACAAAATTATAATGGTATGTTACATACATTACCCATTCTAGAATGAAAATGGAAAAAAATCACCATGGATTTGGTCATTGGGCTTCCCAAAATGTCTAAAGGGAATAATGCTATATGGGTTGTAGTCAATCACCTTAAAAAGTCATCACACTTCATTTTTATCAGATACGAAATATATATTGATCATATTTATATAATATACATAAAATAATTGTTAAGGTTTCATGGAGTAATGCATTCCAATGTGTCTGGTAAGGATCTAATGTTTAGCTCAAAGTTTTAGAAAAGTCTTCAATAGGCTCTGGATACATTGTTATGTTTCAGCATTACATATTATCCTCAGATAGATTATCAGTTTGAGAGAAAAATTAAAACCCTAGAGGATATGATGATATCTTTTTGTATTGATTTAAATGGTTGTTTTGATCAACACCATCTTATAGTTGACATTTCATTCAATAATGGTTTTCACTTGAGCGTTCAGAAGACTCTTTATGAATCCCTCTACAAAAATAAGTTTAGATATCCAATGTGATAGAATGAAGTTGGAGAAAGAAATCAATTAAGATCTAATATAGATAAATATATGGAAGATAATGTAATATACATAAAGTAATACATCAAGTCAGCTCATAGTTAGTAGAAAATTTATGTTGGTAATCATTGGCATAATATCGAATTTAATATTGGTAAAGAAGTGTTTCTAAAAATTTATCTATGGAAAAATTTAATGAGATTTGAAAATATTGGAAAACTAATCTGTAGGTATATTGGACCCTTTAAAATTATTTATTATATCAGGTCATTGGCCTATTAGTTTCTGATTCCACCAAACCTATCTTAAGTTTATGATGTGTTCCTCATATCTCTCCTGAAAAAGTAAATACCTAATCATTAATATGTATTTAACTCAGAGGTTGTAATACTAGAGTACGATATTTATTATTAGGAATTGCCAATTGATATCCTAGATCATATATAGAAAGTTCAACAAAACAAGACCACTCTCCTGGTCAAAGTTTTGTGGTGAAACCACCACTTTGAATAAGCTATGTGGGAACCCAAGGAAATGATGACATAGAAGTACCCTCATTTGTTTGTATCAGAGTAAAAAAACATCAGTGAAAATTTCATTTTAAGTGTTGTAAAATGTATCACCCCAATTTTTTAGTAATATTTTTTTTATTAAATTAAATTTCCTTGATATCTTGTGTTACATGCAACACTGAGTTTTAACAAAGTGTGATATATTATTAAAATTATTATTTAAACACGACCATTATAACATAGGAATTAAACCTAAAGATATAAATATTAAACACTTATTTTAAAATATTAGTTATAATTATTACATATAACTAGAACATAATTATAAAAAAATGTACTTACTTTTTTGAAAAGTCTTTATATGTTTGGAAAATAAAATTTTCTCAAAAAATGTTTTTTATTTATTTTTGTGAATACAAATAAAATTAATTTTATAAATTTTATTAAATAAATTTGATAAAATAAAATTTAGTTTTCTAATAATAATGTCAAAATTGTATTTGGGTGACTATTTTGGATTTATCTAAAAAGAATAATTTTTCAATGAATAGGGAAAAATACTAGTTTTTACTGAAAACTGCCTTTTCATTTAAAGAATTCATAAAGTTTTTTTTATTTTTAAATGGATTTGAAAGTAATTATACTTAAATTTTATATAAACTAATCTATTTTAATTCATTTTAATCATTTTAATTTTGAATTTTGATTTAAAATCTTTTTAAACTTTTGAACATTTTCCACTTGAAAACTTACTTTCTCTTAGCATTAGCGGGATTAATTCTAAATTAAATTTTCCTAATTATGTAAATAGAATTTGAAAAAATTTATTCCATATTATTAATTATTATAATTTATATTATATAAAAATTTCAAATTAATTTTTTACCATAATGAATAGAAAAAATATTTGAAATTATTTATCATGGTTAAGGTAAAAAAGAGTTTATTGGGGGTTAAACTAAAAAGATAATGGTTAAAAATGACAAAAAAAATAATAACACATATTTTATGGACAAATTTTGAACTTATATCTTATATGATCTATAATTGTTGATTTTGTATCTTTTTTCATGAAAAAATTGTGGGTACACCTTTTTCTTTTCAAAAATTACAAGTGTGCCACTCACCTCACTTATAAAAGGCCACCCCTTATCCTCTTCTCTTCACACTTCCAAAACCATCTACTTCAGACAATACCTTCCCAAATAACTTATTTAATTCCCGTGTCCCATATTATAATCTTTATTTTTTCATAAATTCAACCTAAGAATCCTTTTGTTGCAAACCAAAATAATTTACCAAAGAAGAGGTAACACCCCGATCTGAACGTTATATTTTATTTCTTACTCCACCTCCTTTTAATATTATTAAAACACCATTATATAATTACCACAATATATTTCATATATTTATAGGTTTTTATGTCAATTTTATTACTTAAAACCATCATTTTTCTATCAAATGGGATAAAAAATCAGCATTCCAGTGTACGGAGGACTATCGCCTCATGAACCAGTGTTATTCATTCTCCATCACCACCAATAACAACTACATATAATTATGAATTAAATATTTTTATATATTATTTACGATATTTTTATACTTAAATAATTATTATATTACATCTACCATTATACTTTCCATTCTGTGGGAATATGATAGTGTAGCTTGTGTATACGATAGAATACCACCTCGCAAAGTGAGGTGATTCATTCACACTTTACATGGAAATTAATAAGGTTTTTTTAATGAAAATATGTGATATATATAAAATTAAAATTATTCTATAATGTTAATATATTATTTAAATTTATTTTCTTAAATACTTTGATAAAATGGAAACTGTGTTCATGCATACTTGCGGCCTACCATTTCCATGAATGATGTATTTCATTTTCTATATATAAATCTTATGGAGTACTCTAAAAAATATATAATAAATATATATGATATTTATATCATTTTTAAAATTATTTATATTATGTAATAATGGTCAAAGTAATACGAATAAAAATAAAAAATATAATCATAAATGAAAAACCAAGCTGTTATTTACTAAAATAAGACTATAACATAGAATTGTTAATAAACGGGTAATAAAAGTCCATAATAAAATAATATCTATATGAGATATATAATTATAGTTATTTAATATAATTATAATAAAGGTATATTTATTATTTAGTTGTATTGAACATGTAAAATGAAATTCTATACATAAGGTAAGGGATCTTTGTCTCAATTTCCCTTCCTTGAGACATATGTTATGTTATGAACATTACTTGTTTTATGAGGTGAATATAAATCCCCTTTGACTTGTAATTTCATGAATTTATTAATTATAAACATAATTTAAGTTTAATTTCATTATATTCTTTCAATAGGCATACAATTCAATGTTATCAAAGTGGTAAATACTTTATGTTAAAATCTCATCGTTTCTCAGGATTTTTCATGATTATTCTTATAATGATGAAATAATATAATCTATCTCCCAATAAACTAATATTTTTTTTACTTACTATGGTAATTTCATGAGAATAAATGTTTTCCCCTCAATTTACTCTCATTATATACTGAAGAGTTCAAAATAAATTTTTTATGAAAAAAAGTTTTTATTTCTCTCTTCGGTTGAAAACCCATTTTTCTTCCAAAACCATATTTTCTGGAAGTTATTTAAATAATATATCCCTCCACTGATCTAGTAAGTTTATTTATTTTTTGTTCTTTTACCATTTTCCACTCATTAAGATCATTATCTAAATATTTTTTCTTTTTCCAGAATTAGAGGGCACTAAGGATGGGGATGTTCTTATTAAACCTTGAGTGATAGAAGAGGGAGCCCCAATACTTGAGGTGATGACTCAATAGTCTCAATTGATTCCTATTAGTCCCTATTTACTCATATCGGTCTGAGAATCTAGGTTTGAAAATATATTTACTTATTTATTTTCTTCTAGAAGGAATGAGTACATCCAGCCCCTGGTAGCTTCAAATATCTGAGGGACTACCAGTGAACCTTTCTAAGTTTACAGTTGAGTTTTACCACTCTTGTAACCCTAATCCCTTTTTAACCTTTTCTATCATGTATTTACTCTATAAGTTTTGATTATATTAAACTATAATTTAAATGAGTGTTCAAACCATGTTTGGACCTCATCCACCTATTTTGATACCCGATTCAGTAGATCCTACAACCAAGGTAGTGATGGCGGATGTTGTTATCCCAACAGAGATTGTCAGAGAGGTTGTTCATTTGATGGAGGTATTCTAGGTCGTTGTGGTGGCTAGGCCTACCATAATATTTTCATGGGAGTTGTCTACTGGGAATTCATATTCAATGGAGGGGGTTGCAATATCACACTTATTTGAGATGGTTTAGGAGGAAACAATGACTATACTATCCTTAGAATTTCCTCAAGTGATGGTTACTTGAGATGAAGTATCAATAAATATGTTCAAGATTTTTCCATTGAAGGAGGCATTTAAGGAGTCTGTGGTGGCTGAGCCTGCCTTGAAAGTTCCCCAAGAGGTGGTTGTGGATCCCATTATAGGTGAACGATCTGGGGAATACATTTTTTCCCTAAACTTGTGGATTATCCCACCAGACTACTTTCCTAAAGATAACCTTGTCACTAATGTGTTAGTGTTCTTACCTTAGTCCAAGCCTGTATTGCCTAAGGAATTTGAGGATTATAGGTTGGATTTTACCAAGTATAACAGATTCATTTGATTCAAGGTGTGGAGGAGCGGGAATAATTTCATCACTTGCACTCCTCTTGCTGATCTACCATACCAGGAAGGATCTCTCTACCATTGGTTAGTTAACCTAGGGACTGGAATGGTGGATTCTAGTGGACTCCATACACTTTCTTGTAATTTTCTCATCGAATGGGCATGTTATGAGTGTTAGGAGTTTACGTCACCTAAAACAAGTAGAAGGATGAGGGAACTGAAGGGCTCTAGGTGGATGAGGATGAAATCGCTCATCTAGGGGAGAATTCATGAGAGAATAAAGCCATTGTCACTTCTCAAGAAAGACTCATAGGGAAATTAAGGTCTTAGTTGGTGGTGGTTCAGTCTAGATAAGTTATGGTGGAATCTTTTATGGATGACTACTATGTAGAACATTATCATGTGTGAATTAGGGCTGAATAAGTTCAACCTATTTTATGGGATGAAGTGTCTAATCTGGAGAACTATTAGTATACTCTAGAGGCTACTAGTAGTGGCTAGCTAAGCTCAAATTATTGATCACTGGGGATAATAATTAATGAAATTTATTTTAGAATTAAAAAAAATTGAGGTTCCGACATGTGTATGACACTCCTCAAACTTTTAGAATGGTTTGTTTTGATTTATAATATGCTTAAATGTGTTATTTTTTCTGTATCTCAATCATATCAACAAGAAAACAAATAATTAATCCCTAAGACCATGTTATTCATGCTTAGTGTTGGAAAAAAGGTAAAAATAGAAAATTTATTATTTATATGAGAGCTCCAAATAAGGGACGAACACTTGATGTTTATTTTTTTTGTTGACCACTAGAAGTATCATAGTTAAGTAAACATTGGTTAGAGAATAAGAATCTCTACACAAATGATTCTTTTTTCAATGTGAGTTAGTTCACAAGTTGGTGAACACTAGTGTAATTGAATTATAGCCAAAAATCAAGTGAAAATATTGAATCAGGACACTTGGGATATTAAATGAAAAAGGGGTGATGTGATGATAGAGGATGACTTTTTACCTTGTTCTAAACATGGATTCTATTATAGTTTTTTCAATTATGGAGAAAAATAAATGAGGATTGACCATTGAACATGTTTGAAACATGGGACCCACAAAAATGTTATCAAAATTCTTTTTGAGCATTCACACAGGTGGGCAGGTGAGCCAATGTGGTTAGGAACCATTACTGTTAAGAGGACCCATTCAGATGTGAAAGGTGAAAGGGATCCAAATAAAGATATTTTTAAAGACTAGGTATGAATTGGGGGAATGTTCAGATGGATTTTTGAACTCTTGGAATTACACCACCAAATTTTTGAGAAAATTTTGTTAGCATGTAGTTTGGAATAAAGGATAGACTCATATTACAAGGTGAGCATCGTCTTGGATTCCAATAAATGGTTAAAGAAATTGAATGGTGCAATAGATGAATGACATCTAAGTGGGGAGGGATCCTCAAGAAAAGACCAAAAATTCTTTAAAGTTTAATTTCATGTTTATGAGGATGAATAGTGTTCAGTTTAACATCTTGCAGAAAGTATTTTAGACATACATTTTAATTTCTTATATTGAGGATCATACATAACATAGTTTAAATTCATGTGATTAGGATGTTCATTGCATAGTTTAGCATCTTGTGGATAGGATGTGTGAACCATTATGAATATATCTCATCTAGTCAAGGTATCAAGATGCACAAACAAGAAATACTTAGGTGGCACAACATAGAGGATATAATGAGGAAAAGGGAAATGATATTTGGATCTAACATTTTCCTAAATCGATGGGTTCAGTGAGAAAATCTTGGTTTTTGTCGAGGTCCAAGGTGGATCCCACTGGTTTTTCATCCTTTTATTTAAGACCTTACTTTTTCCCAGTTCATAAAAGTAACCTAGAGGGTGGGAGTGTGACTTTTTCATAGGTTTCCCCTATAGGTTTTCAATATGATAGATATATGTTCCTCTTTCTTAGGTCCATTTAAAGTCATACCAATCAGACCAAGAAGATGTAAATAGATTAAGGCATAATTCTTAGACAAAGAGTTACAAATAGTTCATGGTCATAATGCTTGGATCATGGGGGTTTTATCTCAAAGTAGTGTGTTGTATCCTATAGGAGAGGTAACTTGATGTGAGTTAGGGGACAAGGAGGCTCTATACTACAAGGAAGACTTATGAGATAACTTTCACATAGTTTAAGGACATTATGATAAAACATTGACTTCTAGTTTAAGGCCTTATATTTTAGACCATAGGTATACTTTTGTGTCTCAATATTACTTAAGGAAACTCCTCCCCAACACCTAATCCAATGAGATCCATGATAGATGTGTTAAACAAGGATCGATATGGAGTTCCCATTGTTTTTAGGTGTTTACACAATAAGGGTAAAAGTGAACGAATTGGGGAAGTCTCAAAAGGGTAAATAATGAATTAAAAGAAATGGATAGTAAAAGGGGAATAACTGATGGGTGGGAAAAAACTACTGAAGATGTTTAAGAATTAAGTTCCACACCCACACTAATCATGCACGGGGTAAATAAATGTGAGATGGTTCATTAACCAGGTTATAGACACAAGAACTTACATCTGTGACTGAGGATCATTTAAGGGGTGAGCCTAGGATGGTTTGTGAGACAATGTTTCTAGGAACCATATATATTAGAGAGCCTTCTCAAATAGAGTGTATTATAATGATCCAAATCAAATAAATCCTCAATTGTTTAATTTTTAAGTGGGGAATGTCTTGGAGGGGATGTTGAGTGCCCTTGGAGTTAACCCTCTACACGTTCTACTAGGCTAGATAAAAATATAGGTAGGAAATAACCAAGCTTATCCTAGAGGGGGATAAAATGAGTTGATGGAATGGGATGGACCAAGGATAAAAGATATGAACATCAATATGTATCCTAATAGAATGGGAATAAATCTATCCATAGATATAGAACATGGAATGGTAGGTGACCAATGCTAGATGGGTAGTTTCCACTCTAGAGAGGATTTCAATTCATCTCATACTTGTTATATGTGGAATCCTACGTTCTTCACATTGGGTAAGGCTACATTTTAATTTCATGTACTGGATATGTTGGTTTTGGTAATCCCATATTATTTATATGAGGCATCCTATGTTTATCACATATGGTAATTCTATAGTTTAACATCGTGTGTTGATGTGGTTGGATTTATTCATCCTATATTTTTTATATGAGGCATCCAATGTTCATCACATAGGTTAAGTCTAAAATTTAACGTCGTGTGTTAGAGATTCTAGTTTTATTCATCCCATATTTTTCATATGATTCATCCAATATTTTTGACATCGGGTAAGGATAGAGTTTAACAACTTGTGCTGAGGATGTTGTGCTTTGTAATTTAGAGTGGTATGGCTTGAACTAGGGTTGTTACTAGTTTAAGTACATGAAGCTTAGAATAAGAAGTCACAAATATTTTAAGGTCATAATGCATAGACCAGGGGGTTTGGGTGTCTTAAAGAGGCTTGTGAGTAAATAAAGAGTGATAAACCACTGTAAAAGGAGGACCAAAGAGACCCTTTCTACACAAAATTCTCAGAAACACCGCATATAAGTTAATGTTATTATTCTTAGGTAGTAAAGACCCTATGATGAATTGATGGTGGGGTTGGACCAAGGATAGGATATATGGGTGTCACTATGTATCCCATGGGAATGTGAATCAAGTCATGCTTTGTTCTATAACATGTAATGCTAAGTCACCAATGTCGGAAGGGTGGTGTCCCCTCTTACAATAACATTGAGTCATATCATTATTTTTATATAAGGAATATTATGTTCATCACATAGGGTAATGCTATGGTTTAACATCATGTACTGGGGATGTTGGTTTTGGTCATCACATATTTTTTATATGAGGCACCATGTGTTCATCACATAGTGTAAGGCTATAATTCAATGTCTTGTGCTAAAGACATTGTTTTTGTGCATCGTGTATCTTTCTTATGAAGCCTCCATTGTACATCCCGTAAGACAAGGTTATATTTTAACATTTTGTACTGAGGATGTTGGTTTTGGTCATCCTATATTTTTCATATTAGGTATTGTATGTTCGTCACATAGGGTAAAGCTACCATTTATCATTGTGTTATGAGGACATTGGTTTTTGTCATCCCATGTTTGTCATATGAGGTATCATATGTTCATCGCATAGGGTATGGGTGCAGTTTTACATCATGTGTTGAGGAAGTTGGTTTTTTTCATCCCATATTTTTCATATGAGGAATATGATGTTCATTAAATAGGGTACATTTAGCACCACAAGACTTTATGTATAATTATTTCAAATAAATTAAATTTCTTTTATAGCTTTCATTACACGCAACAACATTTTTTAACAAATCATGATATATTATTAATATTATTATTTAAATGTTATTATTACAGCCTAGAAATTAAACTTATATATATGAATAGTAATAAATAATTTTAAAATATTAAATATAATGGTTTTTTTTAAATAAATAATATTGATAAGAACGTACTTAATTTTTACAAAAGTATTTATATGTCTCGAAAATAGTATTTTCTCAAAAAAATTCTTTTTTTATTTCTTTTTATGAAAAATAATAAAATTAATTTTTGAAACTATAAAAAAATTAATTTTATAATATAATATTTAGTATTTAAATCATAATTTCAAAATTATCTTAGGTTAAATGTTTTGGATTTTTTTGAAAAGATTAATTTTTCAGTGGATAGTGAAAAATACTAGTTTTTACTGAAAAAATAAATTTTCATTTTAATTGTTTATAAAGTTAATTTTTGTATTAAAATGGGTTTTAAAGTTAAATTACCTTAAATATATATATCAATTAATATAATTTAATTAATTTTAAGAATTTTTATATTGAATTTTTATATAAAAACTTTTAAAACTTTTGAAAATCTTCCCTTGGAAAACCCTCTTTCTCATTGTGTCTGCGCAATTAATTTTAAATTAAATTTTGACATTATATGAATTGAATTTGGGAAAATGTATTCAATGTTTTCAATTATAATAATTTATTTTATATAATAATCTCTAATTAATATTTTTCCAAAACTAATGGTAAAAATAGTAGAAAATATTTATTGTGGTTAAGGTGAAAATGAGTCTACCTAGGGTTTAACTAAAAACATAAGGGTTAAGAATGATACAAAACATTTCTGAAACTAATTTGTTGGAAATATTTCAAAATAATATCTAATATTATTGATAATGATTCGTTTTTTATCATTTTATAATGAAAAAAATATGGGTACATTTTTTTCTTTTCAAAAATTATGAGTATGTCACTCACCTCACTTATAAAAGGCCACCCCCTATCCTCTTCTATTTAAACATAAAAATTTTTTGAAAATACATATCCAAATAAATTACATACTTACCTCATCCCATCTTATAATTCTATTTGTGGTCAAAAATCCAACCTATGTATCCTTTTGTTGCAAATCTAAAGAAGTTTTCTAAAGAAGAGGTAACACCCCTAACTGGGAATTTTATTTTATTTCATCCTCCACATAATTCAATTATTATTAAAACCTGATGATATAATAACCTCATTGTATTACATATAATTAGATTTTTTTACTTTAATTTAATTACCTACAACCATCCCATCTTTCATCAAATTGGTTATGAAATCATCATTCATGTGTACGGCGGACTACCACCTCACGAACCGATGTTATTCGTTTTCCATGAACACCTCTCATGAATGCATATAATTATGGATTAAATTTTTATGTATGATATTTATGATATTTTTATACTTATTTAATTATCATATCACATATACATTTATACATTCTATTCTATGGTAATATGATAATGTTGCTCATGTGTACGGTGAACTACTGCCTCGTGAAGCGATGTGATTCATTCATTCTTTACATAGAAAGTAATAAGGATGGGTTTGGTGAAAATATGTAATATATATTTAACAAAAATTATTCTTTAATGGTAATATATTATTTACCTTTATTTTTATCAATTTTTTGAGAAAATGGATACAACATTCTTGCATATGTTTGACATATTGTCTCCAATAATGGTGTCTCGCATTTTTCTGTCTATAAATATTATGGATTTCTATAAAAACATATATAATGAATATATATGATATTTATATATTGTATAAAATTATTTATATGATGGAACCATTTTCAAAGTAATTGTACCAAAAATAAAAAATCACAAAATACATTAAAAAAGAAGCATTTATTTCCCAAAACGTGGCTTAAACAAGGAAAGTTAATAAATGGGTAATAAAAGGTCAAAAGAAAAAAAATAGGGTAATATATATATGGATATCGTTTTTAATTGATGTATAATAATATTATATTTATTTTATCGGATTTTTTAATGTGAATGATGGAATTTGAGACTTAAGGTAAGGGATTTTTATCTCAACTTTCCTTCTTTGAGACGTATGTTATGTTATACACCTATCTTATTTTAAGAGTTGAATATACTATTAATTTGACATTTAATATCATGAATATATATTTTTATGGTATTTTATGTTTTATTTAATATTATTCCTTTATAGAGAAACCACTTAATATTTACCAAAGTGGAAAATATTTTATGCTACAATCTCATTGTTTATCAAGATTGGTCATGATTATGGTTCCAATAATGAAATATTATTATATATGTCTAAAAACTCAAAAAATTTATTATAATATGGTTATTTAATGAGAATACATGTTTTCCCATCATTTTCCGCACTTCATGTACTTAATATTTCAAAATAATTCTTTTAACAAAAATTGTCTTTATTTCTCTCTTCGGTCAAAAACATATTTCACTTTCAAAATCATGTTTTCAATAGTGTTTTAAAAAAAATTACATTATCAAAATGATTTATTAAATAAATTAATACAAATATTTTACCTTTTTATAAAAAAAAATAAAGGAATCTTCATGTTTTTTCTCAAACAAGGAATTTTTGTATTTTATCGAAAATGTGAAAGAAATATTTGTTTTAATTTATACGTCATGTTTTGAATTTTCCACCATCATGAACTCACAATGTTTTAAATATTTATTTATAATTTTTTATGTTTATTTTCAATGAAAATTATTTCCAAAATATTTTATTAATTATTAGTTTTAAAATGTTATTTTCAAAGAAATGTTTTGTTCCCCAAGAAATGTTCCAAGTGATTTATCTTTAAAAATCATTTTAATTCTAAGATGACATCCTTTGATGTAACTTATCCTTTACTAGGGATATGAACCATGGATAAAATTATTATTATTTATATAAATGTTATATTTTTATGATGAAAAAAAGTTTATGAAACCTATTTCTCTTCCACAGGTTATACAATGATAAAATTATTATGAAACCCACTTATTTTTCCATGAGTTATGCTATGATGAAATAATGAAATGATTATGAGACTTGTCATTTTTTTCATAAGTTATGGTTTGATGAAATATTTATAAAACCCATTTTATTTCATGGGTATGATATGACTATTTTTTATGATCTTGTTGAACTAATACATATGATTTGTATTATGTGATGGGTCGGACCTATCTATCCCTACAATGAATTGGGTAAATATTTATATCTCTTGATATAGATATGACTAGTATAGGGAGTGAACCTGGATTAGTAAGTTAGTTTTTCCACTTTATTAGTCTTAAGAGTGAAACTTGACTACAATTATGGTTTGGGGATTGAACTAATTCCACTATGATTGCATTGGAAGTGATCATTGACCACTATGGAAATAATTTTCTATTCATATCTATCTAGCATAATTTTATATCTTATGTCAGTGTTATGATATCATGGATAATTTTCTTTAATTTAATTATTATTCATGTCTTATTAACTTCCAATATTTATGCCATGACTCAAAATTATAATCTTTCATGTGTAGGGTAAGGTTTTCAAATGCAATGCTCATGTTGTCATACCCTTATTTTCATGTTATTCTTGCATGCCTTCCTTATAAACTTTTACTAAGCAATTATGCACACCCTTTCTTATGTTTCCTTTCCCTATATTATGAATAAATGTATTATATATGATATGTCTAATAAGGGTTATATTTATGAAAAACATAGTGGTATATTATATAGTTCACATATGAACCAGTTGTTTATGTTTTCTTGTTTCCAAAGACATTATACCTTTACGACCCTTAGGTACGTGTTTGTATAATGAAACAAATGTCCATCTAAAAAGATTCAATGTCTATGTAAATAAATCATGGGTTTCTATAGTTGGTAACATAGGATATTTTTAGTTAACCTTTGGAAACTAGGATGATAAATCTTTATTGATATCCTTAAGGATATGTCCAAGGATAAGTCTAAGTATGAGTCAAAGTATAGGAAAATGTCATGGAATTTTGGTAAAGGATGGAGCGAGTGGTTTCCAAGTAATTAAATACACATATAGATACTACAAGTGGATATGTCTCTAAAAAAAGGTACCTATATGTAAAAAGTCAAGAAATGGCACATTGATCAGGACTTGATCATCACCTGGTGTAGGAAAACAAGCCTTACTACAACCCTAGTTTGACACTCCTGAGGGATATGATTTTATAATTCACGAACTCTTTTTTATACATCATTAAGTATTTAAATAGATGATGAATATGAATGAACTAAGATAAACCTAAGGTTTATTCAATTAAATATAATGAGTCTTTCTTTAGACATTCTATAAGTAATTTTTTATGATTATGTGGTTCACCACTATGATTATTATAACTTACACCATTCTATTCTTAGTCAATGGTTAAAACCTAAAGGAACCATATTAATGTTATGTTTTAATAACAATGAAATGATTTTCCCCCTCAGAAGCGAAACATTATGGGATCTATAATGAAAAATATCATTGTTATGCTCATGAAACATTCTCAATCCATGAATCAAGTTGAACTTCCAAATGGGAAAAGGATGGAACAACATTATACTGAGTTATTTATGAGGCAATTTCCACCTTCTTATAGTTAATCAACTGATCTTATAGTTATTGAGAAAAGGATCGATACCACAGAAAATATATTTTCCATTCTCAGGTATTCTGATCATGAAAAAATCATTTTTTGGTTTAACATTTGGAAGGTGAAAAAGATTAATGGCTGAATCTCATCAAAAATACGAGGGAATGTGATGAAATTGACTCACATATTATGAAGAGTTTATGAACTTATTTCACAATAAGTACTTTCCTCATATTCCCTAATAGGACTCATACCTGGTGTCACACCTACTTCAAATACTCCCTATTGAGTGAGTGGTTTCCAAGTAATTACATCATAATATAGATAATACCAGTGGATATGTCTCTAAAAAAGGTACCTATAGGTAACAACTCAATAAAAGGAACATTGATCGGGACTTGATCATCACCTAGTGTAGGAAAACAAGCCTTATTGCAATCCTCGTTTGACACTCCTGAGGTATATGATTTTCTAATTCACAAATGCCTTTCGATGCATCATTAAGGATTTAAATAGATGATGACTATTAATGAACAAAGATAAACCTAGTGTTTCATCGATTAAAAAAAATTATCGTGATTTAGACATTATATAAGGAATTTTTCATTATTATGTGCCTCACCAATATGATTATTATAACTTACAATGTGCTTTTTTAGTCAATGGTTAGAACCTAAATGAACCATATTAATGTTAAGTTCGAAGAACAATTAAATGATTGTCCTCCTTATAAGAGAATAATTATGGGATATATAATGAAAAATATCGTTGTTATTCTCATAAAACATTCTCAATCCATGAATCATGTTGAACATCTAAATGAGAAAAAAAGGTAACAACATTCTGCTCAGTTATTTATGAGTAAATTTCAACCTTCCTCTAGTTAATCAAATGATATTATAGTTATTGAGAAATGAATTGGTATCATGGAAAATATATTTTTCATTCTCAAGTGTTTTGATCATGAAAAAATAATTTTTTTTTATCGTTTGGAAGGTGAAACAGATAAATGGTGGAATCTCATAAAAAATACAAGGGAATATGATGAAATTGACTCATATATTATGAAGAGTTCATGGAATTATTTTTCAATAAGTACTTTTATCATATTACTTATATGAATATATATAATGAGTTTCTTGAGCTAACGCAAAAGGACAATGAATACGTTGGTACCTATGAGGAAAATTTTATAATACTTACAAGGTTCACTTTGGGTATTATCATTGAACTAGAAAGTAAGGTTGATTGATTATTTAGTGGCTTAAAACCATATCTTTGAAGGTAATTATCCATAAGAGACTTCATTTTTTATGAAGATGTTTTTTTATGTTCCATCAATGTAGAAATAGATGTTGGAGTTATTTATCAGCCTCAATGTTTTGATAAGAAGGGAAAATTTGGATTCAAATGAAATTATGAAAACCATGGAGAGAAGAAGAAGAGGTTTCATTTATGCTCAAAGTCTAAGAAAATAGATTAAATTATATTAAGTGGACTAGTTAATGATTTAAGTATAGTGGGGTATTTAATTGGAAAATCAAATACTAAAGTGATGGGAAGAAGTTAGCTAATAAAGAAAATAGATATAAACCTCTACAAAATGTACCACTCACACTTCAGTGTTTCAAATGCAAGGAGTATGGGTATTATGGTAACCAGTGCCCAAATTTAAAGGTTAATGATGATGATAGACATAAAATTACTATTAATACGAGAGGAAAATTTAAATATCATGTGATCATTGTTTTTAAGATCAGTGCGATAGAGACATGGTGAAAGGTACACTTATCATCCACTCTAGAACTGATAATGTCATATGTAACTCTGGATATATATATTCTTTAATATCTATAAAATTTTAAAAGATTATAAATATCCCACAAAAATTATTAGATATAAAATTATAAGTGAAAACCTGTAATGGTATGATGATTGTATCTCAATTATATGACTCCTCTTCAGTTGATGTTTGCATGAATGTGCTTCCTATAAATCATGTCATTCTCTCTATAGTTGAATTTTATGTCATCTTAGGCATGGATTGGATTTATTTACATAAATACCACATCATGTTTTGAGGAAGGTAATTAAATTTTGATATTATAAACCAATCTATGATCATCTATCAATGTGATGATAAGTATGAACTTCTAATGGATATCACATCCATTTTATGAGTCTTGATTCCTGCTTAAAAGGGTTTTTTATCTCAGACATTTGGGGAGAAACTCAAATTTTATGATACACCTATTGTGTGGTAGTTTTTTAATGTATTTCTAGAATAGTTTCTTATCCATTCACTAAAACATAAAATTGAGTTATCAATAGAACTTATACTTGGTGTCACATTTACTTAAAAGACTCCCTATAAAATATCCCCGATTGAGTTGTTATAATTAAAAAAGAAACTCTATGTAAACCTTGACAAGGTATTAATTTGGCCAAGTATGTCACCATGGGGTGAACCTATTCTTTTTGTTAAAAATAAATATGAATTAATGAGACTCTATATTTATTATCAGGGGTTAAACTAGATCATGATCGAGAACAAGTATCTTATACCCCATATTGATGACCTATTTGATCAATTTTGCGGAGCTCAATATTTTTCCATGATTGAAATTCATTCTAGATATCATCAGTTGAGGGTTAAGAAGGAGGATATACCAAATATATAATTTTATAAAAGTAATGAACACTATGAATATATAGTGATTCCATTCAATCTCACTAATTCCTCCACAATATTCATCTATTTAATGAATATAGTATTTTCAGATAACCTTGATCATTTTGCAGTAGTATATATAGATGATATTATTATATATTCAAGGATTGAGGAAGAACATGAATATAAAATAATAATTTTAGTCAATACCCTAAGGAAGTGGAAATTATATGAAAAATTTACAAAGTGTGAATTTTGGAATAAAAAGGTTTCATTTTTAGGTCATATAATCTCAAGAGAGGGTATATCGGTAGATCCATTAAATATAAAGGCTATTGAGTGTTGGCCCAAACTAACCATGGTGATTTAGATCCGTTGTTTTCTTTGATTATCAAGATATTATTGATGGTTTATGGAGAATTAATATTGAATGTATTATCCACTCACCAAGTTAACTTGGAAAGGATCCAAGTTCCTCTCAACAAATGAGTGTGAGGAAAATTTTCAGGAATTGAAGAGAAGAATAGTCAATACACCTATACTGACATTACCCTATAGTGTATTACAGTTTTTAATCTCTATTGATGTATCCAATAAGGTATTGGGATGTGTTATTATGTATAATGACATGGTTACAACTTATGCCTCATGGAAATTGAAGGTTCATGAGAAATATTACCCAACATGTGATTGGGAATTAGTTGTGGTAAATTTATATATAAAAAATATAGAGGTATTATCTTTATAGAGAAAATTTTAATATATATAGCAATTAAAAAAGGTTAAAGTATATATTCACACTGAAGGAGTTAAATATGTGCTAGAGAATATGGTTAGAGATGAAAAAAGTATTATCATTGGTCAATAAATTTCCACCCTAGGATAGTGAATAGGGTGGTTAATGCTTTGAGTCGAAAGAATCATGTTATCTTATCCGTGATGAGGATCATAAAATATCCAAAAAAATTATTTTAAAAGGATATATCTGTAAATCTTGAAGGAATGGAATAAATATTATCTTTCTCAATTGAATTTTCAACCATCTATATAAGTAAAGATTAAAGAGGCTTAAAAGGAATATGTAGAGCTGAAAAACAAGGTTAGAAATGTTCCTAAGTTTAACCATGATCATGATGGAATAATGAGGTTTAGTATCTGTGTATGTGTTTCTTCCATACCTGATCTGAAGAATTATTTGTTAAATGAATTTCATAAATCTTCATTCTCTATTCATATTTTAAGTACAAATATTTATAGAAATTTGAAATAATATTTCTATTGGGATGGCAAGAAGAGAGATATCACAGAGTTTATATCTCGGTGCTTGTTATGTCATCAAGTTAAGGTTGAGATAAAAAATTATAATGGGATGTTACATACATTACCCATAATATAATGAAAATGGAAAAAATATACATGGATTTTGTCCATGGACTCCACAAAATGTCTTAAAGGAGTAATGTTATATGGGTTGCATTCAATCAACTTATAAAGTCATCACACTTCATCTCTATTAGAGAAGACATATGTCTTGGTCATATTTATATAATATACATAAAGTAATTTGTATGTTTGCATGGAGTAACACATTCCAATGTGTCTGGTCAGGATCTGATGTATAGCTCAAATTTTTAGAAAAGTCTTCAATAGTCTCTCGATACATAGTTAGGTTTTAGCATTGCATATTATCCTCAGACAGATGGTCAGTTTGAGAGAAAAATTAAAACGCTATAGGATATGATGAGATATTTTATATATATATAAAAGGTGGTTTGTATCAACACCTTCCTCTAGTTGACATTTCATTCAATAATAGATTTCACTCGAGCATTCAGATGACTCCTTATGAAGCCCTCTACAGAAAGAAGTCTAGATATCCAATGTGATGGAATGAAGTTCGAGAAAGGAATCTATTGTGATCTAAGATAGATAAAGAGATGGAATATGATGTAATATCCATTCAGTAATACATCAATGAAGCACATAGTTAGTATAAAATTTATGCTGATAATCATTGGCGTAATATAGAATTTAATATTGTGGAAAATGTGTTTCTAAAAAAAATTCCATGGAAAAAGGTAATGAGATTTTCCAATATTTCAAAACTAATTTGTAGGTATATTTTACCCTTTGAAATTATTTATTTTATCGGGTTGGTGGCCTATTAGTTTCTGATTCCACCAAACTTATTTCAAGTTTATGATGTGTTCTGCGTATCTCTCCTGGAAAAGTAAATACCTAATCATTAAATGTATTGAAATCAGAGGTTTTACTACTAGAGTATGATATTTATTATTAGGAATAACCAATTGAGATCCTAGATCATAGATAGAAAGTGAAACAAAACAAGACCACTCTCCTAGTCAAAGTTTTGCGGTGAAACCACTAGTTTGAATAAGCTATGTGGGAACCCAAGGAAATGATGACCTAGAAATATCCTCATTTGTTTGTATCAGAGTGAAAAACCAGGAGATAAAATTTCATTTTAAGGGGTATAAAATGTAACACCCTAATTTTATATTAATATTTTATTTGAATAAATTAAATTTCCTTGATATATTGTGTTACATGCAACCCTGAGTTTTAACAAACTGTGGAATATTATTAATATTATTATTTAAACACAACCAATATAACTGTAACACCGTGATATTTTATGAGAAATAAATTTTTTGTCTTATGTTATACGCTACACCAATATAATCTTTCAATACACACAACATTGTCTTGGCTTGTGTTACACGCAAGAGCAGCCTTCCTCGATAGATTGCGTTGTACGCAATACCGAGTTTCACTAAACAATGATATATTATTATAATATTATGAACTAGCCATTATGAATAGTATTAACTGAATTTTAAATTTTATAACATTATAATTCATCTTAAACATTTTCTAGAATGAGATATGAAAACAAAATCAATTTTTTTCATAAAAGAAGTTTTTTTCAAAAAATGCAGTTTTACTGCCTTTTGATGGCGCACCCATTTTAAATATAATTTTTGAAAATTTTATAAGTTCAATTTTAAAAAATAAACTTTTTATTTTGAATCAGGATATAAAATTTTACATTGGATAAAATTTCGTTACTTTTCTGATAACTTTCTTATTTTGATGAATAGTAAAAATACTCTAAATTTTTCTTAAAAACAACATTTTTCATCAAGATAATTTAGATGGTTAAATGATAAAATTTAATGGTTTTAAAGTATAAATAGAATATATTTTTACCATTTAATATAATTCATGTCAATACAAATTAATTTTATATTTAATTCATAGGTAAAAACATTACAATCTTTGACAATGTTTTAACTTTTAAAACCCGTTTTCTTAACAACGGGATTAATTTTAAATTAATTACTGCAACTTATGTGTTTTGAAATTTGAAAAAAGGATTAAATATATGGATTCAGTAGGTCCACATTATTTTAATAGGTTAATTTTATTTTATTTTTACATTATGAATAGTAACTACGGTAATTTTTATTTATCATAGTTAAAGGTAAATCGGGTAATTAAGGGTAAAAAAAGATAATAAAACTACCATAACACCTTCCAAAATTTTATTAGATGAATAAAAGTCGACTCATATCACCTAAGGGTCAGAATATATTCTTTTCATGGACTATTTATTATGAAAATAATATAATTATAATTAATACCAAAGAAAGTGACAACATGTCACTCTCTTATATATTATAAGTGTAATAATTTTAATTTAGTGATAAACATCATAAAACATATAACATGAATAGTCTCAAAAAATCCAATAAGATTATATAAATAATGTGAATTTGTTTAGAATTTTTAGGGATTAAATAATTTTCATTAATGATGACACAATAGTGATGTTGAAATTATTTTATTGATTGAAATATCAAATATATGGTTTTAAAAATATTAAAATGAATAATATATGAACTATTTAATGTGATACAAAAATTTTCTATATTACTATGACATTCTAGGAGTCTATTAACTTTTTTTTGAATATATCCACTTTGTATATTTTATTTAAATTCAAATAAATGAATAGTGTCAAAATTGACACTATTGTTATTTTATAAATAACATATTATAAAATTGTTTAAAAATCACAAAAATATTTAAAAATTATAAATTTAAATTTATATCTTCTAAAATGTCATAAAGTATCCAATTATGGAAAATTCACTGCACATAAGTAATTATTTATAACAATTTATAATTTAGAATATTTTTACCACAAATAAAATTAAATAGATTAAATAAGGATAAATCAATTTGATAAGGGTTAAAATAAATTCAAAACTTGTCTAAATTTTATTTATTGATGATATTACAACCCTATATCATCTCCAATTCTAATTGAGTCATTTTTTGGAGGTTCTTAACAGGAGTTGTAATTTATTATAAATTAATATTTCTTATAATTCCAAAGGTGCCACTCTCCCCCTTATAAAAGGGAACCTCCTCCCTATCCTCCTCCAAAAAATTTGAGCCTTCAAGCTCGGACATACCCTGACCATTTCTCTTATAAAAAAATCTCTATTTATATAATAGAGGTTCTGGTCTTCTCAAAATACCAACTCTAGTGCCCTATGAGGAAGTTTAAAAGAGTCATGTCGAAGAAGAGTTAATCTCTTCTACTGATTGTTTCAAGTTTCTTTCTTCTTATACTTCCTATTATTTATTTGTTTCTTTATAAATTAATAACATCAGTATCACTAATATACTGATATGTTATAATAAACATGAAAAAACCCTATTTCGCGATCTATCCATCCTACAGAAAACGAAATCACCACGCGTGCGTATGTACGAAATACCGTCTCCACGCTGTGGTGTAATCTATTTTCCACCACCACCTTACTTGGATGGGTATAATGGTGTAAAGAATAACTATATATGATTATTATAACACAATTTTTATTCTAAGATATTATATCATCAACTCCAATTCCATTCATATAATTATGGGAATAATATCATCCCTCGTGCGTACGTACGGCCTACAGTCTCCACGATGTGATGCGACTAGTTCTACATGATCTTCATTGAATAATGATTATATAAATGAATTGTATGATTATATATGATATATATTATTCTAATACCATTATTTAAATGATTTAGCTATAACCTAAAAAGAGAAATAATAATTTATTTGACAAAACAAAGATAAGAACATAAAGCTATGAACATCTGAATAACAAGTAGCAATGAAATATTAATAATAAGAAGATAAGAATATGACCATATATGATATCATAACAATTATTATGATTCTGGAATAAGTCAATTACATTATTTAAATCATTATACAGGTGGTTTGGACACGTACAAAGCATATCGGACCTACGATAAGGGAAAATCTCGCAATCTCATTTTTATCTGAGATTGTTTATACTTCATAGTTTACTGGGGAATATTTATCAACCACATCCATGTTTCCTCAATAAGTAATATTAATTTTATCCTCCTACAATTTTTTAAATCAAATATTACCTATTGGTGAATTTTTAGTAAAATATAAGAAAGGAATCTTTTTTCGTTTTCAGTACAAGATACTGTTTGACTTTTTCGGCCAAAGTACGAGAAAAATGTTTATTTACTTATACTGAATGAATGGATTTTTATGATTTCATAGAAAATTATTTCCCTGAATCTTCCTTTAATAGTTTTGAATTTTATATTTAATTAAACTCTTTTAGTTTAAAATTTTATGACATGTTAAGTAAGGAAAAATGTTTTTGATGTCGAAAGGATATTTTCCTCAAGAATGGAGTTCAAATGTTTTATCAAAATAATTTTCCATATAAGATAATATAGGTTTATCTTTCTATCCTTATTATTACATTTATTTGATTATTTTATGATGGAACTATTTTTATAAAGTTCTTTTATCTTATATGGATTATGTTGTGATGGCCTACTGTTTAAGAATCCCATTTTTATTTCATGAGTTATGCTATGATATATGATTTATGATTTTGTGGCACAAATAAAAATGGTTTCATTATGAGATGTGTGGGACCTTTATCTCCCTCTAATGCATTGGGTAAAGATTTATATCTCATGAGATAGACATGGCTAGAACGGAAAGTTAATCTGGTTCAGTGATACTGGATTGGAACGAGGAGTGAACTCAGTTCAGAAATAGACTTTGTCCGCTAAGATGGTTTTGGCAATGAGTCTTGACTAATATGAAATGATTTTTTATGATTATGTGTCTATGCCACAAAGTTTCATGTTTTTTTATGATTATTGGGATTACATTTCACTACTATGATTTATCCCTTGTTATGATATTATGATCTCCTTTGCAGGTTAAGATTTTCCAAATGTTATGTTCTTATGAATATGATATGATTGATATTTCTTTTGTATACCCTTACTGAGCATTTTAGCTCACCATTTTGTATGTTTTTTCCCTAGGTCCGGAAGAAGTGTATTATGTAAGATGTGCCAAAAGGGACTCTAGATATGATGAAATAAGCGGGAGACAATGTAGATAATTTATGAACCAGTTTTTTATGTTTCCCAGTTTCTAAAGTCACTATACCTATATGGTCCTATCATGGTTTCATTATATTTTGTAAAAAGTATGCTTCAATTATGAAGTAATAACAATATATATTAAGTGTGGGTCATTATAGTTGGTATCAGAGGAAAGGTATAGTCAAACATTGGAAACTAGAATGTGAAAGCCTTAGTAAGAACCCTAAGGATATGTCTAAGCATAGAATACAATATTAGTGTTTGAGAAATGGCCATGAATAACCTATGATAATACCTAGAGTGTGACATTTTATTCTTGATTATGTTTTTTCCTATTATAATTAGTATTTATCACACTATGATTATTGGTTTTAGTCAATGGCGGGAACCCGAAAGAACCTTGTTAATGCTGAATGCGAAGGTCAATGCAATGATTGTCCCCCTGAGCAACCAAATGTTATGGGAGCTTGAATGAAAAATTTTGTAGCCTTGATCACACAACTTTCTCAATCTATGAATCATGCAGGACATCCAAACGAGCAAAGGAAAAAAGCAAAATTCTATTGAATCCTTCATGAGTCAGCTTCCACCCTCATTCAGCGGGTCTGTTGATCCATTGGTGGCAGAACAATGGATCAGTACCACTAAAAAGATATTTTCAGTTCTTCAATGTTCTGAACATGATAAATTCATCTTATTAGTATATCATTTGGAAGGTTAAGATGATCAATGGTGGAATCTTATCAAGAATATGAGGAAAAGAGACGAAATTGAGTCCATGGAATGGGATGAGTTCAAGAACTTATTTTTCAATAAGTATTCCCTTGTATTCTTCGAACAAAGATAGAGAAAGAGTTTCTTGAACTGAAGCAAAAGGATGATGAATCTGTTGGTACCTACAAAGAAAATTTTACAAGGCTTGCAAGGAACGCTTCTGGGATTATTATCCAACCTGAGATTAATATCGATCGATTATTTAGTGGCTTAAGACCAAGTCTCTGAAGGGCATTATCCATAAGGGACTTCAATAGCTATGAGGAAATTGTTCGATGTGCTCTCAAGGTTGAGATGGAGATTGGAGTAACCCATCAGTCATGTGGGTTTGATAAGAAGAGGAAAATTGAATTCAAAGGGAAATATAAAGACCAAACTAAAAAGAAGATGTGTTTTCCCTTATTCTCAAAGTGTGCAAAGAAACATTGAGGTAATTTTCTTAAAGGGACTAGTAAATGTTTCAAATGTGGAAAATAAGGTCATCAGGCATTTGAATTCCGCAGTGACGGGAAAAATATGTCTAGTGATGCGAACAATGAAAAGGCTTCACAGAATTCACCTCCTACACATCAATGTTACAAGTGAAATTAAATGGGGCATTATTCTAATCAATTACCTAATCCAAGGTTTGTCAATGATGATCGAAATCAACAAACTCTTAAGGCCAAAGAAAAAGTAATGTCACATGAAATTTCTATTGGCGATGTGGAGTATGATAATGAAGTGGTGAAAGGTATAATTATTATCCACTCTAAAGTAGAAAATGTTTTATTTGATTCTGGATCCACCAACTCTTTTATTTGTGAAGAAATTTATAAGGGTATCGTCGTACTACCTCAACAATTAGCTGTTGAGTTAGCTGTGACAACTCCTAATGGCACAACAGTTGCATCATATGTTTTCAATTCTTCTCTAATTGACGTTTGTGGGAATGTGCTTCCTAAAAATCTTGTGATTCTTCCTATAGTGGAATTTGATATGATTCTTGGAATGGATTGGCTTTCTTTATATGGAGCTCATATCGATTACCAAAGAAGAGAAGTCACATTTAATAGTCTTGATCAATCTATGATCATCTATCGATGCAAGGATGAATATAACCTTCTAGTGGAAATTTCTTCTATCTTATGGGTCTTGATTCCAATAAATGAAGGTTATTTATCTCAAATGGTTGGAGAGAAACTCACAATTAAAAATATTCCCATTGTACAAGAGTTTGATGATGTCTTTCTAGAAGAATTTCCAGGTCTTCCATCAAATCGTGAAGTTGAGTTTTCAATAGAACTCATACCGAGTGTTATGCCCATTTCAAAGACACCTTATAGAATGACCCAAATTGAGTTGTAGGAATTGAAGAAGAAACTCCAAGAGAATCTTGATAAGGGATTCATACTCCCTAGTGAATCACCTTAGAGAGCACCTGTTCTTTTTGTTAAGAACAAAGATGGATCAATGAGACTCAGCATTGATTATCAAGAACTTAACAAGATCACTATCAAGAAAAAAATATCATCTCCCACGCATTGATGAATTATTTTACCAACTACTTGAAGCTCAATACTTTTCCAAGCTTTATCTTCGTTCAGGGTATCATCAATAAAGGGTCAAAAGGGAGGATATACCAAATATGTCTTTCCGTATAAGGTATGGACATGATGAATTTATAGTGATGCTATTTGGTCTTACTAATGCCCCTACTATCTTCATGGATCTAATGAATAGGGTCCTTAGAGACTATCTTGATCAGTTCGTGGTAGTATTTATAGACAATATTCTTGTCTATTCAAAGAGCAAGGAAGAACATGAAGATCACTTGAGAATTATATTAAAGACCCTGTGAAATGGGATTCTTTATGCCAAATTTAGAAATTGTTAATTTTGTCTTCAAAAAGTTTCATTTTTGGGTCACATAATCTCAAAAGAGGGGATATATGTGGATCCAGCAAAAATAGAGGTCATAAAAATATGGTCAAGACCAACAAAAGTAACTGAGTTCTGAATTTTACATGGTTTGGCTGGATATTATCGACTTTTTGTGAATGATTTTTCACAATTATCTAATCCAATCATCAGGTTGACTTGAAAAGGTGTTAAGTTCGTTTGGAAAGAGGATTGTGAAGAGAATTTCAAGGAGTTAAAAAGAAGGCTATCCAGTGCACCTATGCTCACACTGCTTTGTAGTGGAGAAAGGTTTGTGATCTATAGTGATGCATACAAGAAGGGATTGGGGTGTGTTCTCATGCAAAACGGTATGGTGATAGCTTATGCCTCACGATAGTTGAAAATCCATGAGCAAAATTACCCAACTCATGATTTGGAGTTAGCTATGGTAATCTTTGCATTAAAGATTTGGAGGAATTATCTTTATGGTGAAAGGTGTGATATTTATACTGATCATAAAAGTTTAAAGATTACTTTCACACAAAAGGAGCTAAATATGCGCCAAGGAAAATGGTTGGAGTTGATTAAGGATTATGACGGCTTAATTCATTACCATCCTAAGAAAGCAAACAAGGTGGCAGATGCATTAAGTTAACAAGACCATGCTATCTTATCCATGATGAGGATCACAAAATATCCAATTTTTATGGATTTAAAAAGGATGGATCTTGGAATTATAATGGAAGGGGAAAAATATTATCTTTCTCAAATAAATGTTCAACCATCTATACATGTGAAGATTAAAGAGGCACATAAAGAAGATGTAGAGTTACAAAAGAAGGTGAGAAATGTTCTTGAATTCCACATTGAATGTGATGAAATAATAAGGTTTAGGAATCCAGTTTGTGTTCCTCCCATCCCAGAATTTAAGAAGGAAATTTTGGATGAAGCTCATAGTTCTTCATTCTCTCTTCACCCTAGAAGCATGAAGATGTATAGGGACATGAAGGAGTACTTCTGGTGGGATGTCCCAAAAAGAGATGTTTTTTAATATGTCTCTCGATGCTTGGTTTTTCAGAAAGTTAAAGCTGATAGATAGAAGTCTAAGGGGATGTTACAACCATTACCCATACTAGAATGGAAATGGGAAAACATCACTTTGGATTTTTTCACTGGACTTCCCAAAACATTCAAAGGCAATAATTCTATCTGGGTTATAGTTGATCATCTTATGAAGTCGGCACACTTCATTGATATTAGAGAGGATTTATCTCTTGATCATCTTGCCAGGATATATGTGAAGTAAGTGGTAATATTTCATGGAGTACCACTTTCCATTATATCTTATTGGGATATGAGGTTTACCTCGAAGTTTTGGTGAATTCTTCAATATACTCTAGATATAGAGTTAAGTTTCAGCACTGCTTATCATCCTCAGACAGATGGTCAGTCTGAGAGGACTATTCAAACTTTGGAATACATTTTGGGAGCTTTATATATGGATTTCAAAGGTGGTTGGGATCAACACCTTCCATTGGTGTAATTTTCTTATAATATTTGGTTTCACACCAGTATTCAGATGGCTCCTTATGAATCTCTCTGTGGAAAGAAATGCATAACTCCAACTTGCAGCGATGAAGTTGGGGAAAGAAAGCTATTAGGACCTGATCTTGTTGATGAGATGGAAGAAATGGTCTGATATATTCAACAACATATAAGAGCAGCTCAGATTCGAAAAAAAAATTATGCCGATAACCGAAGAAAAGACCTGGAGTTTGAAGTGGGTGATAAAGTGTTCTTACAAATATCTCCTTGGAAGAGAGTAATGAGATTTTGAAAGAAGGGCATGATGAGCCCTAGGTATATTGGTCCTTTTGAAATACTGGATCATGTTGGGAATGTAGCTTACTGATTGGCGCTTCCACCGAATCACTCTCAAGTTCATGATGTGTTCCATGTATCTCTCTTGAGAAAGTACATACTCGGTCCTTCACATATACTAAGCTCAGAAGTTGTACTGCTGGAGCAAGATCTTTCATATGAAAAACATCCAATAGAGATTCTAGATTGTAGTGAAAAAGTTCAATGAAACAAGACCACTCGCTTGGTTAAAGTTTTATGGAGGAACCACCAATTTGAAGAATCTATATGGGAACTTTAGGATATGATGAGGTAGAGGTACCCTCAACTGTTTGTTACGAAGTGACGAATTTTGAGGGCGAAATTATTTTTAAGGGGGTGGAATGTAACACCCTGATATTTTATGAGAAATAGATTTTTTTTCCTTATGTTATATGCAACACCAATAGAATCTTTCACTACACACAAAACTCTCTTGGCTTGCGTTACACGCAAGAGCATCCTTCCTCGATAGCTTGAGTTGTATGCAATACTGAGTTTCACTAAATAATGATATATTATAATAATATTATGAACTAACCTTTATGAATACTATTAACTGAATTTCTAATTTTATAAAATTATAATTTATCTTACACATTTTCTAGAATGAGATATGAAAAAAAATCAATTTTTCGGATGAAAGAATAATTTTTCAAAAAATGCAGTTTTACCGCCTTTTGATGGCGCACCCATATTAAATATAATTTTTGACAAGTTTATAAGTTAAATATACAAAATATAATTCTTATTCTGAATCAGGATATAAAATTTTACATTGGATAAATTTTTGATACTTTTCTGATAACTTTCATAGTTTGATGAATAGTAAAAATACGCTAAATTTTTCATAAAAACAACTTTTTTCATGAAGATAATTTAGATGGTTAAATGATAAAATTTAATGGTTTTAAAGTATAAATAGAATATATTTTTACCATTTAATATAATTCATGTCATTAACATTAATTTTATATTGAATTCATAGGTAAAAACATTTCAATCTTTGACAATGTTTTAACTTTTAAAACTCATTTTCTTAACAACAGGATTAATTTTAAATTAATCACTGAAACTTCTATGTATTGAATTTAGAAAAATAGATTTCATATTTGGATTCAGTGGGTCCAAATTATATTAATAGTATAATTTTATTTTTTATGACATTATGAATAGTAACTACAGTAATTTTTATTTACTACAGTTAAAGGTAAATCGGGTAATTAAGAGTAAAAATAAGATTATAAAATTACCCTAAACCCTGCCAAAATTCTATTGGATGAATAAAAGTCAACCCATATCACCTAAGGGTCAGAATAGATTCATTTCATGGACTATTGACATTGAAAATGATATAATTATAATTAAAACCAAAGAAAGTGACAACATGTCACTCTCTTATATCTTATAAGTGTAATAATTTTAATTTAGTGATAAACTTCATAAAAATTCAAACATGAATAGTCTCCAGAAATATAATAAAATTATCTACATCATGTGAATTTATTTATAATTTTTAGGTATTAAATAATTATCATTAATGATGACACAATAGTGATGTTGAAATTATTTTTTTGATAGAAATATCTAATAAATGGTTTTAAAAATATTAAAAAAAATAATATATTAATTATTTAATATGATCCAAAATTTTTATAGATGACTATGACATGTTAATAATATATTAAATATCTTTTTTTAATATATCCTCTGTGTAGAATTTATTTAAATTCAAATAAATTAATAGTGTCAAAATTGACACTATTGTTATTTTATAAATAACATATTATAAAATTGTTTAAAAATCACAAATTTTTATAAAATTTATAAATTTAAATTTATATGGTCTAAAATATCATAAAGTATCCAATTATGGACAATTCACATCACATAACTAATTATTTATAACAATTTAAAATTTAGAATATTTTTACCACAAATAAAATTAAATAGATTTAATAAGGATAAATCAATTTGATAAGGTTTAAAATAAATTCACAACTTGTCTAAATTTTATTGGTTGATGATATTAAAACCCTATCTAATCTCTTCTTAGAATTGAGTCATTTTTGGAGGTTTTTAAGTGGGGTTTGAATTTATTATAAATTAATATTTCTTATAATTCTAAAGGTGCCCCTCTCCTCCCCTATAAAAGGGAACCTCCTCCCTCTCCTTCTCACACAATTTTGAGACTTCAATCTCGGACATCCCCCACCCATTTATCTTATAAACATCTCTAGTTATATCATAGGGGTTTTGGTCTTCTCAAATGACCAACTCTTGTGCCCAAAGAGGAAGTTTAAAAGAGGCACGTCGAGGAAGAGGTAATTTGTTCTTCCGATTTTTTGAAGTTTCGTTCTTCTTCTACTTCCTCTTATTTATTTGTTTCATTATAAATTAATAACATCAGTATCACTAATATACAGATATGTTATTATAAACATGAAACAACCCTATTTCACATTCTATCCATCCTATGGAAAATGAAATCACCGCGCATGTGTACGTACGGAATACCGTCTCCACGCCGTGGTGTAATGTGTTTTTCACCACCACCTTACTTGGATGGGTATAATGCTTTAAAGAATAACTGTATATGATTATTATAATTTTATACTTATTCTGATATATTATATCATCAACTCCAATTTCATTCATATAATTATGGGAACGATATCATTGCTTGTGCGTACGTACGGCCTACTGTCTCCACGATGTGATGCGACTTGTTCTACATGATCTTCATTGAATATTGATTGTATAAATGAATTGGATGAATATATATGATATATATTATTCTAATACCATTCTTCAAATTATGTATCTATAACCTAAAAAGAGGAATAAGAATTTATTCGACAAAACACCCATAAGAACATAAAGTTGTGAACACCCGAATAACAAGTAGCAATGAAATATTACTAATAAGAAGCTAAGAATATGACCATATATGCTATCATAACAATGAGTATGATTCTAAAATAATTCAATGACATTATTTAAATCATTATACAGTAGTTTCAGACATGTACAAAGCATATCAGACCTAAGGTAAGGGAAAATCTCACGATCTCATTTTTATCCGAGATTGTTTATACTTCAGAATTTACTAGGGGATATTTATCAACCACATCCATGTTTCCTCAATAAGTAATATTAATTTTATCCTCCTAAAATTTTTTAAATCCAATTTTTCTTATTGGTAAATTTTTAGTAAAATATATGAAATGAGTATTTTTTTGTTTTCAGTACGAGATACTTTTTGACTTTTTCGGCCAAAGTATGATAAGAATGTTTTTTAACTTATACATCATGAATAGACTTTTATGATTTCATTGAACATTGTTTCCATGAAGATTCCTTTAAACTTTTTCAATTTTATTTTTAATTAAATTATTTTAGTTTAAAATTGTATGACATGTTAAGAAAGGAAAAAAAAATTGAAGTAGAAAGGATATTTTCCTCAAGAATGGAGTTCAAATGTTTTATCAAAATTATTTTCCATATAAGATAATATAGGGTTCTGTTTCTATACCTTTTATTACATTTATTTGATTATGTTATGATGGAATTATTTTTATAAAGTCCTTTTATCTTATATGGATTATGTTGTGATGGCATGATGTTTAATAATCCCATTTTTATAACATGGGTTATGCTAAGATATATGATTTATGAATTTGTGGCACACATAAGAATGGTTTCATTATGATATGGGTGGGACTTATATCTCCCTCCAATGCATTGGGTAAAGATTTATATCTCATGAGATAGACATGGATAGAATGGAAAGTTAATCCAGTTCAGTGATACTGGACTAGAACGAGTAGTGAACTCAGCTCAGAAATGGACTTTGTCCACTAAGATGGTCTGGTCAATAAGTCTTGACTAATATGAAATGATTTTCAATTATTATGTGTGTATGCCACAAATTTTCATGTTTTATGTTATGATTTTTGGTATTACATTTCACTACTATGATTTATCCCATGTTGTGATATTATGATCTCTTTTACATGATAATATTTTCAAAATGTTATGTTCTTATGAATATGATATGATTGATATTTCCTTTGTCCACCCTTACTAAGCATTTGAGCTCACCCTTTTGTATGTTTTCTTTTCTCCAGGTCAGGAAGAAGGGTATTAAGTAGGATCTGCCAAAAGAGACTCTAGATATGATGAAATAAGTGGGAGAAAATGTAGATGATTTATGAACCAATTGTTTATGTTTACCAGTTTCTAATGACACTATACCTATATGGTCCCATCATAGTTTTCATATATGTTTTAATAAGTATGCTTCAATTCTGATGTAATAACAATGTATATTAAGTATGGATCGTTATAATAACATAGGAATTAAACATAAAGTTATAAATATTAAAATCATATTTTAAAATATTCAAGTTAATTTTTCATATAAATAGAACATAATTATAAAAAAAATTACTTCATTTTTTGAAAAGTCGTTATATGTTTTGAAAATAACTTTTTTTTAAAAAAATGTTTTTTTATTAATTTTTGTGAGTAAAAATGAAATTTATTTTTTAAAATTTTATTAAATATATTTGATAAAAAATTTATTTTTCAAATCATCATGTCAAAATTATATTTGGGTGACTTTTTTGGATTTATCTGTAAGGAATAAGTTTTCAATGAATAGGGAAACTAGTAGTTTTTAATGAAAACTGCTTTTTCATTTAAAGAATTCATAAGGTTGGTTTTAATATGAAAATGGATTTAAAAGTAATTATACATAAATTTTTATAAATTAATCTATTTTAATTAATTTTAATAATTTTTATTTTTAATTTTGATTTAAAAGAAAGCTTTTGAACATTTTCTCCTTGGAAACTAGCTTTCTCTTTGCATCAACGGGATTAATTATAAATTAAATTTTCCTAATTATGTAAATGAAATTTGAAAATTTTGATTCCATATTATTAATTAGAATAATTTATATATTATAATAATTTCAACTTAATTTTTTACCAAAATGAATAGAAAAAAACAGTTGAAATTATTTATAGTGGTTAAGGTGAAAAAGGGTTTATTGGGGGTTAAACAAAAAAGATAACGGTTAAAAATGACAAAAAAAAAATATAACATATTTTATGAACATATTTTAAAATTATATCTTATTGTATCTATAATTTTTCATTTTTCATCATTTTCTATGAAAAGGCTGTGGGTACACCTTTGTCTTTTCAAAAATTACAAGTGCACCACTCACCTCACATATAAAAGGCCACCCCATATCCTCTCCTATTCACACTTCCAAAACCCTTTATTTCTGAAACTACCTACCAAAATAACTTATTTAATTCTTTTATCTCATATTATAATCCTTATTTTGGTCATAAATTCAACCTAATAATCCTTTTAGTGCAAACAAAAAGAATTTATCCGAAGAAGAGGTAACACCCCTATCTGAATGTTTTATTTTATTTCTTCCTCCGCCTCCTTGGATTATTATTAAAACACAATTATGTAATAAACACAGTATATTTTATATATTTATCGGTTTTTATGTTAATATTATTACCTAAAACCATCTTTTATTCTATCAAATGGGATACAAAATCATCATTCCTGTGTACGTAAGACTGTCGCCTTGTGAACCGATGTTATTCGTTCTCCATCACCAACAATAACAAATAGATATAATTATGAATTAAATATTTTTATATTATATTTATGATATTTTTATACTTAAATAATTATTTTATCACATATACCTTAATAATTTTCATTCTGTGGGAATATGATAGTGCCGCTTGTGTATACAACAGAATATCACCTCGCGAAGTGATATGATTCATTCACGATTTACATAGAAATTAATAAGGTTTGTTCAATGAAAATAAGTGATATATATATAATTAAAATTATTATATAATGTTAATATATTATTTAAATTAATTTCCTTAAATACTTCGATAAAATGAAAATAGTGTCTATGTGTACTTGTGGCCTACCATCTCCATGAACGGTGTATTTCATTTTCTATATATAAATCTTATGGATTACTCTAAAATATATATATATAAATATATATTATATTTATATCATTTTTAAAATTCTATATATTATTTAATCATGATCAATGTAATAGGAATAAAAATAAAAAATATAATCAAAAATGAAAAACCAAGCAGTTATTTCCTAAAATGTGACTATAGCATAGTATTGTTAATAAATGGGTAATAAAAGGCCGTAATAAAATAATATTTGTATGATATATATAATTAAAGATCTTTAATATATTTAAAATAAAATTATATTTATTATATAGTAGGTTTGAATGTGTAAAATGAAATTTGATAAATAAGGTAAGAGATCTTTGTCTCAATTTTCCTTCCTTGAGACATATGTTATGTTATGCACATTTCTTCTATTATGAGGTGTATATACATCCACATTGAAATGTAATTTCATAAATTTATTTATTACAAACATATTTTCAGTTTCATTTAATTTTATTCCTTTATGGGGATTACGGTTCGTAGTTATCAAAGTGGTAAATATTTTATGTTACAATCTCATCGTTTATTGGGATTGCTCATGATTAATATTATAATGATGATATAATATAATCTATCTCTCAATAAACTCATGGTATTTCTTTTACGAAGGTTATTTCATGAGAATAAATTTTTTCCCTACAATTTACTCTCTTTATATACTCAAGAGTTCAAAATAATGTTTTTAAGAAAAAAATACCTTTATTTCTCTCTTCAGTTGAAAACCCGTTTTTCTTCCAAAACCATATTTTCTAAAAGTTATTTCAAATATGATTTTACCAATATTTGAATTATTTATTAAATAATTTTTACCTATATTTTAAATTTTTACAAAATTTATTGAAATTAATATTCTTTTTGTTTTCTGAATAACGCTCGTTTGGCTATTACTGAAAATGTGAATGGAATCTTTGTTTTAAAATATATAGAATATACCAAATTTTCTTTCATAATGAAATCATAATTTATTGATTATTAATTTATAAGTTTTAAAAAAAATAAAAGTATTTCCAAAATATTTAATGATTTTTTAGTTTTAAAAAGTTATTTTCAAAGAATGGTTATTTTCCTTAAGAAACATTCTAAGTGGTTTATCATTGAAAATAATTTTCCATATAAGGTGAAATACTTTGATGTAAATTATGATTTACATGGGATATAAACCAAAGATACCATTATTATTATTTCTCTTAATATTTTATTATTATGATGGCAATATATTTATGAAACCCATTTCTATTACATAGTTTATACCATGGTAAAATTATTATGAAACCTGATTCTTTTTCCACAGTTTATGCTATGATGAAATTATGAAATGATTACAAAACCTATATCTCTTCCATAGGTTATGATATGATGAAATGTTTATGAAACCAATTTAACTTCATGTTTATAAAATAATGAATGATTTATGATCTTGTAGAAAACATACATATCATTTTCATTATGTGATGGGTGGAACCTATATCTCCCTCCAATGCATTGGGTAAATATTTATATCGAATGAGATATACATGAAAGATATGGGGAGTGAAATTGGTTTTGTTAGGGAATTTTTACACTATTATGGTCTTGGGTGTAAACCTTGACTACTATGATAATTTTGGGATTGAACCCATTCTACTATGATAGCCTTGGCAGTGATCCTGGACTATTATGGGAATGATTTTATATGATTATATCTCCACCAAAATTTTATGTATTATGTTAATGTTATGATCACATGGATCATGTTCTTTTATTAACTTATAATTCATGTCTTATGAACTACCAATCTTTATTACATGACTCAATATTATGATATTTTATGTGCAGGGTGTGGTTTTCAAATGTTATGATTATGTTCTCATTCCATTATGTTCATGTAATGCTTACGTATCTCCCTTATCTACCCTTATTGAGCATCTGAGCTTACCCTTTATTTTTTTTCATTTCCCTGGGTTATGAAGAAATTTATTATATATGATATGTCTAAGAATGGTTCTAGTTATGAAGAACATGGAGGGAGATGATATGGTTTTCATATGAATCAGTTGTTTATGTTTCTATGTTTCCAAAGGAATTGTACCTTTAAAATACTCATGTGTGTGTTTGTATAATGTAATGAATGTTCATCTATATAGATTTAATTTATATGTATGAAAATATTGGGTTTCTAAATTTGGTTTCAAGGTATCAGTTTATTTAATCTTTGGAAACTAGGATGAGGAAAATTTAGTGAGATTCCTAAGAACATGTTTAAGGATCCGCCTAAGTATGAGTCATAGTATAATAAAATGTCATAGAATTTTGGTAAAGTATAGAGAGAGTGGTTTCCATGATATAAAATTCATGTCTAGATAATACAAGCAGATCTTGATTTTGAATAGAGGTACCTTGGGCTAATAACTTCTAAAAGGGTTCATTGAGATTGACTAGATCATCACTCGGTTCATGATGCGTTCCATGTATCTATCTTGAGGAAGTGCATACCTGATCCTTCTTGTGTACTGAACTTAGAGGTCATACCACTTTAGTATGATCTTTCTTATGAGGAACATTTAGTGGATATTTTTTATCTTATAAACAAAGTGTTTAAAAACAAGTCCTCTCCCCTAGTCAAAGTTTTGTGGAGAAAACACCAGTTTAAAGAAGTTATGTGAGAACCTTAGAAAATAATGAGGTAGAAATATCCTCATTTATTTGTATTAGAGTAAAATATTTTAATGGATAAATTTATTTTAAGGGATGTTGAAAGTAACACCCTATGTTTTTAGAAATTTTATTTTTTGAATAAATTAAATTACTTTGATATTTTGTGTTACACGTAACATTGAGTTTTAACAAATCATGATAAATTATTAATATTATTATTTAAATGTGGCCATTATAACCTAGTTGTTAAACTTAGCGATATGAATAATAATAAATAATTTTTAAATTTTTAGTATAATGGATTTGTATAAATGAAACATATCATTAACAAAGTAATTAATTTTTAGAAAAGTATTTATATGTTTTGAAAATGCTATTTTCTAAAAAATGTGTTTTTTTTGTGAACAATAATAAAATTAATTTTCAAAACTTTTATAAAAAAAATCATAAAATAAAATTTATTTTAGAAATAATCATATCAAAATTTACTTAGGAAGATTTTTTAAGATTTTTCTATGAAGATTAATTTTTCAATGAATAATGAAAAATACTAGCTTTTATTGAAAACTGCCTTTTCTTTTAAAGAATTTATAAGGTTGATTTTTGTTTTAAAATGGGTTTAAAAGTAAAATTATATAAATTATACATGAAATAATGTAATGTATTTCATTTTAATTATTTTCATATTCAATTTTTATATAATTTTTTTAAACTTTTGAACATTTTCTCTTTAAAAACTTGCTTTCTCATCGGGACTATCGAATTAATTTTAAATTAAATTTTGACACATATATTAAATGAATTTGGAAAAATTGATTAAATGTTTTGAATAATAATAATTTATATTATATAATAAGTTCAAATTAATTTTCTATCAAAATAAATAGTAAAAACAGTATAAATTATTTACTGCAGTTAAGGTGAAAATGGGTTTACTAGGGGTTAAACTAAAAAATAATGGTTAAAAATGACCTTAAATTTTAAAAAACTAATTGAATGGAAATATTTGGACCTTATCGATTCTATAATTGATAGTGGTTCATTTTGGAACCTTATGGTAGGAGAAAAATGTGGGTATAACCTTTTATTTTAAAAATTTATAAGTGTACCACTCACCTCACTTATAAATGGACACTCCCTCTCCTCTACTATTCACACTTTAAAAACCCTTTTTTTGGAAATAATATTCAAAATAACTTCCTTAATTACCTCATCAAATCTTATAAGCCTTATTTTTTCATACATACAACCTAATAATCCTTTTTTTGAAAACCACAAAAAGTATTCTAGAGAAGTGATAAAACCCCTTATCGATCATTTTATTTTATTTCTTCCTCTTCATCATTATATTATGATTAAAAAAAGTTGATATAAAAACCTTTGTATCTTACATATACTAATATATTATATGTTAATTTCATGACCTAATACAATAACCTCTTCTTTAAAATGTTATAATAAATCATCATTCATGTGTATGTCGGACTTCTGCCATGTGAATCGATGTTATTCCTTTTCCATCAACACCAATCACGACTATATATAATGATGAATTAAATGTTTATATAATATATTTATGATATTTTTACACTTATAAAATTATTATATCACTTAACATCATATTAAATTCAACATGTAAATTTTTATTCAAGAGGGAGAAAGAAGTACACACAAGTCCCACCAAAGCAGGCTGGGGGGGGCAAGACTATAGGGGGTATAAAATGATGATGGTTGAGGACATAACCTATAATGATGTTAATCCCCATCAGTTTCGGGATTTTTAGTTTATGAAAAAATAATCTTTCCAGACCAGGGATGTCAAACGAGGCTAGGTAGTCTACTGCCTTATTCCCCTCCCACCAGGTGTGAGACACTTTATAATTGATATCAAAGATACCTCGACACTTTAGGATGATATAATCTACATGAAAAGAGATAGCTCTGAGACCATGGAGCATATTTTGAACCATAATAGATTCTGTTTTAGCTTCTTCTAGATCCAAACCCCTCTGCCTACAAACTGTGAGGCATGTTATCATAGACTTATCCTCATCCAACATCGACGTTCCTTGGCCCAAATAAATAGAAAATTCAAGGATGACTGACACAAATCTATCCCGGATGATACCCCTGCTACACATGATTCATGAAACAGATGATCCATCAGTATAAATATTTAAGCCAAGTAGGGTAGGTTCCCAACTAACCTATTTTTTATTATGAATATTGATGATGGAATAAGTATCTTTTGAATGATATTTAAACTGATAAAAATTAGGATCCACCCTCCATGTGTTTAGAGATTGTCCACATCGATAAGATGGTTTTTGATCCAAATAATAATCTCACTCTCAGATGAATCCACCCCTTCACAAAACCAATTATTTTTTTCTTGCCACAAACACCAACCTATAATCAAAACAAAGGTGCACACCCTTCTCTTTGAACCCTTCTCCCCTGATCCATGGAAACATCAAATAAGAAAGGGTTTCTCATCCATGGCATGAATAGAAAAAGAAATGAACTCACCAAAAATTTACCAAACCTTATTATCCCATTCACTCTCAAATAATAGGTGTAACTCCATGACCCCAGAATCTCGGATCTGATGCATTATTTTAATACATTATCATGATTATAAGGAATCAAGTCCCAAAGGACTGATCAATTTATCAGTCTTGGAAAATATATTACATACATGAATGTTACATTACACATTAAAACATAAAACACAACATAAATAATTCTTTTGATAACACCATTATTCCCCTAGCTTAGCCCTGCATATCAATCATAATATGCTTCTTGGAATCCTAGGAAAACAAAACATAATAAAGGGGTGAGCTCAGATGCTCAGTAAGGGTAAATAATTTAGCGGAAGTAATAGACTTTTAAGGAACAATGTGTAATAAAACAAAATCCTTTTTAAACATAAACATGAAAATAATAGGGAAAAATAAATCTAACATTACAATATAAACATGCACATGGATATTCTACTAGTCGAATAATCACATGTAATAACTAATTTCATAACAAGGGAATGCATAATATCGTACATCATAACCACATAGTTATGGCCTCGTGCCAAGACTACAAATAAAAATTTTGTCAAGGCCTTATTCCAAGACACTAATTTGTCTCATGAGACCTACCGATGCATCGAGGAGCTATAGCAGGCTCCACCTATCAATTACTAAGTCCAATGCAATCCTCATATGAAAAGGTTGAAACAAAACATAAACATTCATATTAAAACTAGCATATGAAATGTTAAAATATTAACCATAAACCATGAATGGTATAAAAATAACACATACATAGTCAAAAATATGACAAAACCTTTAATATAATATATAATATTGTATCATAATAAATCAACTTCAAACAAGTGTAAAATCCATCAAAGGATGTTGACATAGATGAAATCAAAACTATTTCATAGAAATATCTTTTTCTATTTTAAATTCATTTAAACGTTACATAATTATAAAAGAAAACATTTATTTTGAAAATATTATTATACTCTTGTATGTTAATCTTAGAAGGTGTCATAATGGGGGAAATAGTTGCACCTGCCTTATGAGTTAAAAAACATTATTACCTTAATTTGTTGAAAAGATCATAAAGTCACTTGTTTGGAAAATGATGGAATGATTCCTTTCAAAAAAATTATAAAAATTCAAACAAGGGTATAAATTACATTAACTCATATTGTAGGAAACAATAAAAAAAAATTTGAAATACATTTTTGAGAAACATTGATGTGGATGATAAAGAAGTCCTAGTAGATACTTACGTACAAACAACCTCGGATAATAAAGAGATTGTAAAATTAATCCTTACCTTGTACTTTTACTTATTTGTGGTTATTTTAACCTCTTATATAATATTTAAATAATTGTTATTAAATTAGAAAAGAACGACATACATAAATATGATATCATATGTGATCTTCTAACATTTCTTTGTTAATAATATTTCGTTAGTATCATTGTTTCAGCTGTTAACTGATTCGTTTTCCTTTATATGTTTTGTTACATAAGTAATTTTTTTTATGGATAGGATGTATTTAATTCATATATATAATTATATTAATTTCATAAACATTATTTTAAATCATAAAATTAAAATTATTCTTGAATGGTTATGATGGAAAATTAATCTCATCGCGTTTGTGGAGACGATAATCCGTACGTAAGCACAAGTGACAATATGATTCTATTGATGGTCAAATCGTATGAAATTGGATGTTATATCATATAAAAAGAATCATTAACTTATTATTTTAATTATTTTCATCAATTATACTCATTATTATACCCATCCAAATAATGAAGTGTTGAATAAAAAACTACACCACGTCGTGGAGACGGTAAGTCGTACATATGCACGTATGATGACATTGTCATTAATAGTATGGATAGAATAATGAATATGGTTACACCATATTTATAATAACATAAAATTATGTAGAAGGTACTGGAGTTATTATTTTGGTATGGAAACAATAAAAAAGATGAAGTGGAAGAATAAAAGAACTTTGAAAGAGGTGGTGAAATAATTACTTCTTCTCTTTGTGCTTCTTTTGATTTGATAAAAATGGATCCTTAGGTTGGATTTATGATTAAATTAATGCCTCTAGGTTGAATTTGGGGTGGTTGGGATAATATTTCAGAAGGGGTTATCCACGAAAAAAGGCTTTTCAGGTATGATTTTGAGAGAAGGTAAAGTACCCTTTTATAAAAGACGTGAGGGTAACTTTATAAAAAGCTTGAAATATTATTTTATTATAAAATAGTATTCAGTTTATAATGGCTCAAAAATGATTTATTTAGAGGATAAGGTGGTTATGGGTCTAAATACTCTCAAAAAATATGTTTTAGACAAGTTTAGCTCACCATATTAAACTTATCTTTTTGATTTAACTCTTAGTTAAATAGTTTAACTTTTATAGTGTCTTCTTGTATTTTTATATTACATGATTAATAAACATACTATAAAATTTCAAGAGAACCCAAATTGGTTCATTAATGACATATATATCATTATATAAGTCTTTTTTCCCAACCTTATATTTTTAGGAATATTATGTTTTTTATTCATATAGTATTTGTTTTAAAAACTCATTTATGTCAATTTTGACACTATTTAGTATTTGTTTTTTTTATAATTCAAAAAAAATTGATTACTTAGAATAAAATACATTAAATCAGTCCTAACATAAAATATTAACCAATAAAATTAGTGGAATTCATCAAAAGTCTCAATTTACATTTATTTGGATATTTATAATATCAATTATTTTAATCATTCATTAATAAGGTAATTACTGCATCGTCATTGTGTCATAAATAAATTTAATTATTTAATGTCTTAAAATTATAAAGAAAATAAAATGATGTATGAATGATTTTTATCTTTCTAATTAACATTTATAGTCTAATTTATATTATATATATATCTATATTAAAAATGTCTTAGTTATTAAAATTTGAATTTAACACTTTTAACTCTTCTTTAAAAATAATAATAAATGTTCTAATCTAATCCAAGTGGATTAAAAAGAATCATATTTTATACCTAAGGTTGATTTGGGTCGAAATACACTTATCTAATAGAATTAGGACATGTTTTAGGGTAGTTATAATATCAATTTTATCTTTAATTAGCCTATTTACTTTTAATCGTGGTAAATAAAATTCAAAAGTTACTATTCATCAAAAATTATTTTCATCCTATTGAACCACGTTTTACTTACTAATTTCAACCGTGTCTCTTGTATTTTTTAAATTCAATTTACAGAAGTAGTAAAATTATGTTTTATGCAATTTTTCAAATGTGCCTAGAAGGTGGGTAAAAGAGGTTAAAAAGTTCAATAAAAAATTTTGTGTTTAATCTTATTATAAAATGTCTCTAATAAATTACATTGGACTAATATATTTATTATGTATCTATTTTAAATTTAAGATAAATTTATATTTAAAAGTAATTATTTAAATGAAAAAATTGGTTTTTATCTACAATGTAGTGTTTTTCACTATTCATAAAAAATTGAATGTTTTCAGAAAAATAATAAAAATTCACCCAAAGATAATTTTGATTTTAGAAATTCAAAAATGATGTCTATTTTACCAAATTTAAAACATTGGAGTTTCATTAATTAATTTAAAATTAACTCTCGTTGTCAAAACCAGAAAGCGGGTTATTGGGAAGTAAAAACTATAAAAATATTGATATGTGTTTATGTTAAATTTAAATGTGAAGTTGCTTAAAATGACCTACATTTTATTAAAAAATATAATCTAATTATACTTTAAAACCAGTCAAATTCATAATTTAACACTATAAATTATTTTTATTAAAAAAATTAATTAAAATTTATTATTTTTCACTATTCATCAAAATATTAAAGTTATCATAAAAACACAAAAAATCTATCCAAAATCAATTTTTTATGTGCCTTTTCTAAAGAAGATGTTTATTTTGTCAAACTGAATATATAAAAGTGTTAGATATTGGATTTAAAAAGGGTTCTCCATTAAAAGGTGATAAAATTTATTTTTTTTGAAATTTATTATTTTATCTGAAAAATTGAATTTGTTCTTATATTATGTCTAAGGAACACATAATATGGATGTTAAAATTATATGGATCATATAAAATTCAAAATGAAGTTAATACTTTTCATAACTACTTTTTGAATGGTTAATTTAGTAGGTGGTGGTGAATTCGAACTCAGCATTACCTGTAGTGCAAGCTATTGAATTACTTTAAAGTGATAACATGCTATGAAATACTAGGGTATTACATTCTCTCCTCCTTCAATAAATTGCGTCCTCACAATTTGAAAATTTTCTTTGAAAATAAAAGGTTAAAAATAGAAAATACTCTTTATGGAAAACCCACATCGGAAATAGTGTTAATAAAATTTAGTCTTAATAAGAGGGAAAAGGAAATAAAAAATTCACCACCAAATTAGGATTGAGAATAGGTGAACATTAGTGTAAATTTGAGACACATATTTGGAGGAAAAACATAAATATTTATAGGTAGTGATTGAGGTCATCAATTGCAAACAAGTGAATAATAAATAGAAAACTGAGGGCCTCAAAGCCATAAATCTTTAATGAATTAAAATATTATTGGTTCATTAAAACATAAGGTATTAAGATTACACATTTCTGGTTTAAAGATCCTTTCCCTAAAGTTTAAGAATTAAATTATTCATAGAATAAGAAAAAAATTACTTGACAATTAGAGTTCCATCCATTAACTAAAATCTACCACAAACTCATCTTTCACTCCAAAAGATAATAGAACTCAAAAATATTCTATTTATCCTAATTGTATAGGGTTTAAAAAATGAATTTATAATTTATCTATCAGATCATTTAAAAAAACTACATTATATAAACCAAGAAATCATTTAGGTCAGTGGTAGGTGATTCACTTTGTCTCCCTTCGGTTGCGGGTTCAAGTCTCATGGACTTTCCGGACGCGACGGGATATTGCCCGACCTTCAAGTTGTCTTTTTTATAAAAAAATCCAAAAAAAATATTAAGAAGTGTTTTAACCTTAAAACATAGTATCCAATGTCTAACATAATCCATTCAAACCTTTAGACTTTCCAAAATACTTGTGTCCAAACTTATAGTCGAACAATTTATATGGAAGGTCAATATAACATAATGAATATCTCTTTTTTCCACATAATAACATGTGATTACCTTCATCATGTATTCTCTTAAAACATGGTAACACCCTAAATTACCATAAAACCTTATTTATTACATTAATTCTCCCTTATTACTTATAGAATAGTAGATATATTCCTTATATCCAAAAAAATTTTAATACTCCAACAATGATGGAATAAGCAAACCATTTATAAGTTTCAAGGTAGTCAATAATATCCAATATAATTTATCAAATCAACCATCTATTATTTCAAAAATCACTACCTTAGTATTAGAACCATATTAAGGTTTACCTTTCTCTCAACCATATATTTTCTAAAAAGAATAACTAGCTATTGAGTCACTTTTCTTAGTACCACACAATCTCAAATCCTTAATGAAATGGTACTGCAGTACAATTATTATATACTCAATAATTCTTATAATTTGTACTTCATTAATACAATACTCAAATGAACCAATTCTTAAATAAAAACATAAGAACACTAATCATTCCTCTTCATCTGTCATAGTATAATAACATGATTATTATCCAATAGCATCATTTGGGGTATACTCTGATGATTGGTACATTGATTCGCACAATGTCTCAACTCCTTGCAGATGAAGCATTGTACATTTGAAACCTTTTTCTTACCCTTTCAATCATGAACATAATGTCCTTTTTCTCCACACTTATAACAATGTCCCATCCCTTTCAAGAATTTACCAAGGGGATTCTTTCCACAGTTTTCACATATGGGAAAATCCAATTTTCCCTTCTTCCCTTTATCCATCATTCTCTTGACGATCCTTTTCTTATCTAGCTTCCCTTCAAAGCCATAGGACTCACATAATTCATTACTTATATTATTAATAGATGATAATATTTCTTCATATGCTGAGAATACATGGGAGACTATTTCCCTTCTAAATGTTTTCTTAAGACCATGAAAGATATGTTCCTTCTTAATATTTTGATAAAGAGTATTTTTGGAGTTCTCTTTCCTTCTACTGGGCGTTATTTCTAAGTGACTAAATACACTGGGTTAGATCATATCATAACGTATAATCCAATAACTAGAAAAAATCTCATCATTAATTTATTATATTCACACATCTAGTCTCATAATCATAAAAATGATTTCGTTTCTCACATATTTTCTCATAAATCCTTCATAATGGTTTGTAAACAAATGTGAATTATCTTAAGCATATCCTCTGAGAGTGTAAAACCAGGTGCATAGTAAGGTTCATTGTCGTGTACCAGGATACCTTGGGTCAAGATGAAATACCATGTTGTAGTTTTCTCTCTTAGGTGCATTTATGCTAGAACCACGTCCACTTGTAGTATCCCGATAGGGACGTATTTCTTAGAAAACCCACATAATATCTACATTACCAAAAAAATTGGATGTTCTTCCATACTAATCTTCAAAGTCATTCTTAGGGTAATTTTTCCTAATCAGAGTTTATCTAAATATCTTTTCCAAGGTTGTTGATAAACATCCTCTGATACCAACTGTAATGCCCTAACCCCAGAAGCTCAGAGTTGGTGCATTATTTTAATACATTGGAATGATTACAAGGAATCAAGTCCCGAAGAACAAATCAGTTTAGTAGTATTGGAAAATAGATTATATACAGGAATGTTACATTACACATTCAAACATAAAACACAACATAAATAATCCTTCGATAATTCCATTATTCCACTAGATTGACCCTGTATATCAATCATAATACACTTCTTGGAATCTTGGGAAAACAAAACATAAGAAACGGGTGAGCTTAGATGCTCAGTAATGGTAAATAATTTAGCAGAAGCTATATACATTTAAGGAAAGATGTGTAATAAAAACAAAATCCTTTTTAAACATAAACTTGAACATAATATGGAAAAAATAAATCAAACATTACCATATAAACATCCACATGGATATTATACTAGTTGAATAATCACATGTAATAACTAATTTCATAAAGAGGGAATTCAAAATTCCAGACATCATAACCACATATTCAAGGCCTCATGCCTAGACTACACATAAAAATTTTATCAAAGCCTTGTACCATGACACTAATTTGTCTCATTAGACCTACCAATGCATCGAGGAGCTATAGTGGGCTCCACCCATCACTTACTAAGTCCAATGAATTCCTCGTATGAAAAGGTTGAAACATAACATAAATATTCATATTAAAACTAGCAAACTAAATGTTAATACTTTAACTATAAACCATGAATCGTATAAAAATAACACATCCATACTCAAACATATCACAAAACCTTCAATAAAATATGGAAGACTGTGTCATAATAAATCAACTTCAAACAAGTATAAAATTCATCAAAGGATGTTGACATATAGGAAATCAAAACTATTTGAGAGAAATATCTCTTTCTATTTTGAAATCATTTAAAAGTAACATAATTAAAAAAGAAAAAATTTATTTTTAAAATATTCTTATAAGATTTTAATGGAAGCTTTGAAGGTTTTATAATGTCATAAAATAGTTGTACCCACCGTATAAGTAAAAAAAACATTCTTACTTTAATTTTTTGAAAAGGTAATAAGGCACCTTGTTTGGAAAACGGCTTAAAGATTCCTTTAAAAACATTTTATAAAAATTCTAAAATTGGTATACATAAATTTAATCCATATTTTAGGAAATAGTAAAAATGTTTTGAAATATATTTTTAAGAAACATTAATGTGGATGATAAAGAAGTCCTAGTAGATACTTACGTACAAACAACCTCAGATAATAAAGAGATTGTAAAATTAACCATTTCCTTGTACTTTTATTTAGTCGATGGTATGTTATCCTCCTGTATAATATTTAAATCATTGTTATTAAATTATAAAATAAGTACATACATAAATATTATATCATATATGATATTTTAATATTTCTTTGTTAATAATATTTTAGTAGTATCATTGTTTTGGGTGTTAACTAAATCATTTTCCTTTATATGTTTTTTTATGTAATTCATGTCGGTTATGGATAGGAAGTATTTGATTAATATACATAATTATATTAAGTTATTAAATATTATTTTAAATCATAAAATGAAAATTATTCTTGAATGGTTACGATGGGAAATTAATCTCACCGCGTACGTGGAGATGGTAATCTGTACGTACACACGAGCAACAATATTATTCTATTGATGGTGAAATAATACATAATTGTATGGTATATAATATATAAATAATCATTAACATTTTTATATTTATTATTTTCATCAACTATACTCATTATTATACTCATCAAAATAATTAAGTGTTGAATAACAAACTACACCATGATGTGGAGATGGTAAGTCGTACGTACGCACGTATGGTGACTTTGTCATTCATAGGATGGATAGAATAATGAATATGCTAGTACCATATTTATAATAACATAACAGTATGTAGAAGTTACTGGATTTATTATTTTGGTATGGAAACAACCAATAATGATGATGTGGATATAGAAAATAACTTTGAAAGAGTTGGTGAAATTATTACCTCTTCTTCAGGTTCATCCTTTTGATTTGATCAAAAGCGCTCCTTAGGATGGAATTATAACCAAATTAAGGCCTCTAGGTTGAATTGATGGTAGTTGGTATGATATTTGATTATGTTTTGGCCGAGGAAAATGGCTTTGGAGGTATTATATGAAGAGAAGGGGAGGTACCCGTTTTTAAGAGAGGTGAGGGTCACTTTAGGAAAAGATTGAAATATTATTTTATTATAAAATTATTTTCAATTTATAATGGCTCCAAATGGATTTATTTTGAGGATAAGGTGGGTATGGGTCTAAATCCTCTCAACCAATAGGTTTTAGACAAGTTTATGTCACCATACTAATTTTATCTTTTATATTTAACTCTTAGTTAAATAGTTTAGCTTTTACAATATCTTCTTGTATTTTTATATTACATGGTTAATAAACATACTATAAAATTATAATTGAAAACCAAGTGGTTAATTAATGAAATATATATTTATATATATAATTATATAATTCCTTTTGATGAACCTTATATTTTTAAGAATATTATATCATTAAATAATATAGTATTTGTTTAGAAACTCATTTATGTCAATTTTTACACTATTTAGTATTTGGTTTTTGTGAAAGTAAAATAAATTTTATTACTTATAAAAAAATAAATTAAATCAATTCTAACATGTAATAATAACCTAGAAAATAATTGTAATGCATCAAAAGTCTCAATTTACATTTATTTGGATATTTATAATATCAATTATTTTAATCTTTCATTAATAAGGTAATTACATCATCGTCATTGTGTCATAAATAAATTTATTATTTAATGTCTAAAAATTATAAATAAACTAACATGATGTAGGAAAGCCTTCTATATTTCTAATTAATATTTATAGTCGAATTTATCTTATGTGTAACCATATATTAAAAATAGTTTATTTATTAAAATTTGAATTTAACACTTTTAAATTTTCTTTGAATAAAATATTAATAAATGTCCTAATATAATGTTAGTGTATCAAAAGGATCATATTTTATTCCTAAGGTTTATTTTGGTCGAAATAAACTTATAAAATAGAAATAGTACATGTGTTAGGGTAATTATAATATAATTTTTACCTTTAATTACCCTATTTACTTTTAACAGTGGTAAATAAAATTTAAAAGTTACTATTCACCAACAATTATTTTCATCCTATTAAACCACGTTTTACTTACTGATATCAACCGTGTATTTCCGATTTTTTAAATTCAATTCAATAAAGCGGTAAAATTAAGTTTTATGCAAATTTGCAAATGTGTCTATAAGGTGGGTAAAAGATGTTAAAAAGTTCAATAAAATTTTATGTGTGTAATCTTTTTATAAAATGTCTCTAATGAATTACATTCAACTAATATATGTATTATGTATCTATTTTTACTTTAATATAAATTTTTATTTAAAAATAATTATTTAAATGAAAAATTTTGTTTTTATCTACAACATAGTGTTTTTCACTATTCATCAAAATTTGAATGTTTTTAGAAAAAATACCAAAAATTCACCCAAAGCTAATTTTTATATTCCAAATTCAAAAATTATGTCTATTTTACCAAATTAAAAACATTTTATTTTATTTAATTAATTTAAAATTAATTCCCATTGTCAAAACCAGAAAGCTGGTTTTTGAGAAGTAAAAACTATCAAAAGATTAATATGTATTTATGTCCAATTTAAATGTGAAATTGTTTACAATGAGTAGAATTATATTAAAAAAATATAATCTAATTATAATTTAAAAACACTAAAATTCATAATTTAACATAATAAATTATTTCAATTAAAAATATTCTTTTCAATAAAGATTTCGTATTTTTCATTATTCATCAAAATATGAAACTTATCAGAAAAACACCAAAAATTCATCCAAAATGAAGTTTTATGTCCCGCTTCTAAATAAGAAGTTTATTTTGTCAAAATGAATATATAAAAGATTCAAATGATGTATTTAAAAAGGGTTTGTCATTATATGGTGGTAAATTTTCATTTTTTTGAAATATACTAATATTATCTAAAAAATTGAATTTGTTCTTATATTATGTCTAAAAACACATAATATGGATGTTAAAATTATATGGAGTATATAAAATTAAAAATTCAGTTAATACTATTCATAGCTATTTTTTGAATGGCTAGTTTGGTAAGTCGTGGTGCATTCAAACTTAGTGTTGTGTGTAGCGCAACCTATTGTATTACTTTAAAGAGATAATGTACTATGAAATCCTAGGGTGTTACAATAGGGGACCCGAGATTTCCTAATTATGTCTCATATAGCATACACACCTAGAATCCATGCTAACACCACACCACTTAATACTATCCATTATATGGGAATACAATAACGTTGCTTGTGTGTACAGTGGACTATTGCCTCGTGAAGCGATGTGATTCATTCACACTTTACATAGAAAATAATAAAGATTGGTTTAATGAAATATTTTGATATATATGGAATAAAAATTATTCTATAATATTAATATATTATTTATCTTTATTTCTTCCAATCCTTCGATAAAATGGAAACAATATACATGTGTAAGTATAGCCAACCGTCTCCATGAATTGTGTATTTAATTTTAGAAATATAACTCTTACGAGTTACTCTAAAAACATATACACTGAATATATATGATATTTATATCATGTTAAAAATTATTTATATTATGTAACCATGATAAAATTAATAAGAACAAAAATCAAAAATCAAAATATATGTGAAAAAAAAGTAGTTATTGCCCAAAACATGACTTTAACATGGAATTATTAATAAAATGGTAATAAAAGGTCATAATAAAATAATATATGTTATGATATATATAATTATGGTTCTAAAATATATGTATAATATTTATTATATATGATGTTTGAATGTGTATAACAGAATTTGAGACTTAAGGTAAGGGATTTTTGTCTCAATTTTCCTTCCTTTAGACATATGGTATGTTATGCATCTACCTTATTTTATGAGGTTTACATACAACCAATTTTACATGTAATATAATAAATTTATTTATTATCATGATACTTTATGTTTCATTTAATTTTATTCATTCATGTTTATTTCAATTTAATGATACCAAAGTTGTAAATATTTTCTGTTACAATCTCATCGTTTATCCAGATTACTCAGGATTATGCTTTCAATGATGAAACATTTTGATCTACCTCTCAGGAAACTCATGAATTTTATTATTATAAAGTTATTTCATGAGAATAAAATTTTTCCCATCGTTTTCCTCTCTTTATTTAATCAATATTTTAAAATAATTTTTTTAAGAAAAATCTTCTGTATTTCTCTCTTCGATCCAAAACCCATTTATCTTCCAAAACCATCATTTCTACAAGCATTTAAAAAAAATTAAAAATTTTCCAAATGATTTATTAAAGGAATTTTTACTAATTTTTACCTTTTTGCAAAAAAAATTGAAATTAATCTTTATGTCATTTTCCAAACAATAAATTTTTAGCTTTTTATTAAAATGTGAAAGGAATATTTGTCTTTACATATATGGAATGTAAAGAATTTTCCACTGTTATGACCTCATAATGTTTTAAAGATTATTTTCTAATTTTTTAATTTTACTTTCAAAAAAAATTATTCCCAAAATATTTTATGAATTTTATGTTTTAAAAATTTATTCTCAAAGAAATTTTTTTTCCTCAAGGAATGTTCCAAATGATTATTCTTTCAAAATAATTTTACATTTAAGATGATGTCCTTTGATGTAACATATGTTTTACTAGGGATATAAACCAAGGATACAATTATTATTATTTATCTGAATGGTTTATTTTTATGTTGACAATATGTTTATGAAAACCATTTCTATTCCACATGCTATACCATGATGAAATTATTATGGAAACTACTTATTTTTTCATGGGTTATGCTATTATGAAAGATGAAATGATTGTAAAACCTTTTTATTTTCCATAGGTTAGGATATGATGAAATATTTATGAAACCTATTTCACTTCAATGAGACAAACCTGATGTCTAACTTCTAGAAGATTACTACCCAATGTTCAAATCTTCCCATTAGTATGGGGAGATTAAGGATGTAATTAGTGGGTTAACTCTAGACACTCGCTATATTTCATGGTGCTACAAATAATGTCGCAAATTCTCCACTGTAAATATCAATGTGAGCCAAATCTTCTTAATATGGGAGTATTTAGTCTTCATGTTTATGATTATTTGGATAAGATAATATTTTTTTCCTACTGTCATTATTGTTATAGGTTATGGGGTAACCAAGGGACCATTCCAAGGTGTTTTTGTAGAGGGAAAAAGGTTTTCTTGATCTGGGTGGCATTATAACTAGATGTGGTAGTTGATACTACTTAATATCCTCAAAATTGGTCTATAATTCCTCATACCACTGGTAAATAGTGCCCTTTTTATGATCCTATAAAAGGGATTAAACTAGTTTTCCAGATTTTCCATAAATTTAAAAATATAGAATAAGTGGCCTTCGAGGCCTCACAACTCTCAGAGGTGTGTGGAGGATAGATTTCGTTTTTGGAATTAATTTTATCTGAATCAATCTCAAGGCCTCTACATCTAAAAGTGAAACTAAGAAATTTTGTAGAGTTGATCCTGAATGCACACTTCCTGAAGTTAATATTCAAGTGGTGGGAATGTACGAAACCAAACACTTTCTCAAGATCAATGAGATTGTACTGGAATAGTATGAATTTGACCACAAAATCATCTATATAATACATAACTATTTTCCTAAATATCAACTTAAATATGTGGTTTATGGACAGCTGGTAAGTGTCTCTAGCATTCTTCTAGTTAAAAGCCATTACCTATTAGAAACAAGTTACCTAGGGTTCCCTAAAGATAGTAACAGCTTCATCCACAGGGTCTATCTAAATTTTATTATACCTAGAGTACCTATTTGGGAAGGAGAGGTCTTGAAATAAAGTCGTATGATTAATCAACAGCTCTATCACTATTAGGGGGAATTTATCCTTTAAACAATTGTGGTTGCGGTCTAGGAATTCAATATAAACTCTGATCTTCACATCCTTCTTTCTGAATGGAATAATATGGTATATCCATTTAGGGTAATGGACCTCTCTAACAATTTTTTATTTAATAATATTATCAATTTTTTCCTCAACCATGGCACTATGAGATGGGTTCATCTTTCTGGGAGGATATTTAAACCCATAGTGGCCCACTTGGAGGCCAAGGTGATAAACAAAAACCTAAGAATCAAGACCTATCATCTCATCATAGATCTTGGAAAAAATTTCATGGTTCTATTTAAATAAAGACACATATTGTTTCTTCTCCTATAATGAAATAATGGTGATCATCAGTGTCACCCTTGGTTCTTCTTTAGTGTCAAGAGTTACCCGATTCAACTCATCAATAGTGGTTGAAACACCCTCTTCAAAAGCGGGAGGGGAATCTTCCATAATACTCTTTGTTATCTAAAATAAGGGGATTAGAGTTAAAGAATATGTATCATGACACTATAGACCTAGGAAAGGCATTATAACCTTGGGTGTTAGGGGAAGATCCTTCAATTAGGAGCTCTTACTTTGTGGAAACTATAGTGATATTTGCTGATGAGACAACCTCAAGCAGTTTCCAACTCTAAGATTGACTCATAATATCAAATAAATGATGATGAATATAATTAAATCAATTAAATATATCCTTGTGAAACTTGTGGTAGTTTTGTGGATTAGTTTCCATGGGGAAAACTTCTAGGTACTTTATAGGGGTAGGGTCTTCCGATATTGGTCGGAACTATCATGTGTAAGAGTATGAGGTAATCTACAAGCACTCCTGATTCATGAGGACTATAAAACAACTTCCAAGATCCAGTATCATGGGTTCAAACTAATGAATTGGTAGAATGAAGTTTTCTTTCAATTCTACTCATGGATTTTTTGCGGTATCCATTAGATCATTAGAGGAATTGATGCGCTCAACTTTATCAGTCCGGTCCTACTTTCCTTCCTTTTATAGTAACTAACATCTAGATGTCATGACTCATAGTAATTAAATTGGGATTTATTGACATGAATTACCCCTAATCAACCATCAAAAGATTATTTAAGGCACTAGTGATACGAAGAGAGGATCGCTACAAGAAAATGAAGCCAATTCCTTCTCAACAACACGTTTTAGGTAGTATCCTACAATACTAAAATAGATTCAATGGTTGATACCAAGCCTCCAAATTGATTCTTTATCTGTATATTTCCACATAGATTTTTCTCACTCTTATTATACCCCTAGATTTTTAGGTTAAATAGAGTTTGATCTACTTCTACAAATACCAACTTATGGAGCATCCATTTTAGGGTGAGGTTAATCCTAGATCTAGTATCCACCATGTAGTGGTGGATTTTTATGCCATTGAACTATCCTATGATATATATTGGTTTTATGTACCCTTGGATGGTGAAATTATCATCTTCTCCAGAAAATGAGATAATGGATTGAAATTTATCTCATTCAACCTCTTCTTCGTAGTAGGCAACAGCAGATGCTACATCAATCTCAAATTGAATGGGTCTTTTTAAGGATTCAAAAATAGCCTCACACAGTTACATTGATAGGTGGAGTGCCTCAAGAATTGATAGCTTCCTGATTATGTAGGTGAGGTGCTTCAAGACATCATATTTCCATATCTAAGGGGTATTTTGTCCTCTAGAGAGGCTTTCTTTATCAGGGGGTGCACCATATGTTATTGGTTGAGGCATGAGGGTTGGGATAGTTTTGGAAATATTCTACCACAAGTTATATGGTTTTATATAAATATATGATGGTTGGTAACCTAATGACTAAGTTCACCCCTAGATATATGTGGTTTATTGCGGTGTGGTCATGAAATAGCCACATGGTTGACAAACACAATCGTTTGTGAGGGCGTACCTGACGGGGTAGACTGGGAGGTTTTTTCTTGTTGATCCCTATGAAAGGCTTTTTGTATGGTCTCATTAGCATGAACATATTGGTTTGAAGTATTATCCTAATTATTCTTCCAACTTTCATGTCACTTGCCCCTCCTTTGTTGATGTTGTGAAAACATACCTAATGGGTTTACATGGAATTCCTCATTATTGAGAATCACATAGTGATCCACTAGTTTTATGACATTCACATAGATGAATTATTGATTCTTTTCCATGAAATAATCATAATTTATATTTTCTATTGGTGCATATCCTAACTCGGGAGGCATGAAGTCTCCAAGGGTGTAGAATAGTTTTAGTGTCGACAGGGGGTTCTAATTTACCTTATGTTGTCGATGATTGTTCTTCCATGACTAGGAATGTTATGGCGCAACTGTAGTGGTAATTCCATTAGGATGTGTTCTAACCATAGGATGTTCTGGATTACTCTATTGGGAATGAATGATACCATGGGTGTGAGTGACTAAATTACGATCTAACTGGTCATTTTACTTCTTTGTTCTATAGCTAGGATCCTGCTTCCACTAACCAGAGCTTTCACTATCACTATTGGGGTTAGGGGAGACATGTGATAATTATTGTGAGACAATGACCAATTTAAATAATTCATGATCCAATTAGTCCTGGATCAAATATTTGAAGATAAATAGTCAATGATCTGTATAATTGTAAGTTTTGAATCTTGGGGTCTCTTGCATTCTAGAAGCTTCAGAATCCCCTTTTCATTGTCATAGATGAAGTAACCTTGAAATTGTGCATCCTAGAAGGGTTAATTCATGTTCCATATTTATATGAAAGGAACCCTAGGTTTCAGGCCGTGATGAGGGGTTGGGGTAACATTATCTCTGTGAGGTTATGGTTTGCAAGACTGCACTAAGTTAGGTTACACTTGGTGGGGTCGAACTTAGTGAGGATCATCCAGTAAAGGGTCCTTTAAGTGTACCATCTTAGGATCCACTGCATGCATAGTGGTAGCTTCCTCCACTTTCACGAGCGTTATCAAGGTAGATGGAAGGGGTAATAAGCACAAACATTGTTTTTTCACTGTAATACTTCCTCTAGATAATGGGACGTTTTGGAGAACTCTTGGAACCCATCTGTATAATTCCAGGAGATTCAGGTAGGGATCAATTCATCTTTGAAATTCTATATGCACAATATGAGAAACAACTCTTGAGAATGTATTATGTTGAGCGAGTATGTGATTCCATTCCACTATACAATTAAGTAAAAAACTCTCACATTGGGACTCTGTTTGCATTTGGAGAGGTCTGTGATGTTGGTCCTGTGCGAGGTGAAGCTAAAATGTTAGAGGAAATATCTGCATATATCCTCCTAGACTGTAATGGATCTCATGGATATCTAGTTAAACCACAAAAATGTAGGTTCTTCCATGTTTTGGAAAAAACATTAGATCTTAAAATAATCCTACTATTTTGGAGTTCCCAAGGGATTGCATTGCAAGTTAAAGTGGGGAAGATATTTTAATGGGTCTCATGTACCATTGAAAGGTGTGAAACTCTGGTTACTGAATTCTAGTGGTGTGTGAATATAGTCTACTGACATCATTTATAGATTTCCCTCATATAGAATTGAAACCTGTATCATTTATAGGGCCTTGAGGCAGGCAATGAGAGTAGCTATCAGATCATCCAGGTGAGTATTTTTTGTTATCAGTGCAATGACTGACTCTTTATCCTTAGAGACTATGTGGCCTTGATATCTTGGTGGATAGGTATGATTTTCAGACAAAGTAGGTGACTCATATCTCAAACTTTTACCACATCCCTCAGATTCCTCTCAGAATGGATGTGCGGGACCACTTAGTTCAAATCTGGGCACTTGACCGAGAAGGACTAGGAGTCCAAATGGAGGGAATACATGGTCTCTTTTGACATTATCATGATTCAAGAACTACTCAAACATAAGCACTGCAATGATCCTCTTGTATCCTTGTATCTCCTGGAGTAAAGCGGTCATCCTATTATCTAACACAGTCTGTAGCGCAGTATCAGATGTATCGGTAATCTCAATGTTCCCCTTTATTTTATTAATATATTTGTGTGCAGGTGGAAATGTACCATTGGGGGACTCCCAATATCTAATGCATGTTGAAGAGTGCAGGCACTTGTCTAATGATCTTCTTAGTACTATATCTCACCTTGGGGTGAGTTCTCCCTTCTATGCCTAGTGTTGGTGACCTGGTTTCTCTTATCCTCAAGAGGTTCAATAGTGACCACATTCAGTATGGTAGTGGTCAGAGAGGGACCTTCACTATCAGTGAGCAGGATGAATTAATGATCCCATTTTTACCATGGAATAGGGATGAAATGGATGGTAGTAAACTACCCCCATCTCCTAATATACATGTGTTGATATGACTCTATCATGACTTACTAGAGAACAATGAGGCTCTTAATGAAGGTACCCTAGAGAGTCTAATGGTATCCATACAATTAAAGACATTGAGATGTTGGTATCACTACTCTTTTATTGTTTGTGAATGGAATAGAGGTTATCATATCCTCTTAGGTACGTTATTATACATTCTTGAAGGAATTCAAACATTACCCAGATATTATGGAAGAAACGAACTGCCTGGTCCTCAGTGAGGGACTTCAAAATAACAATGTTCAGAGCTGAAGGTGGTGAAAATGTGACTGATAGTTGGTTGGTATCTAAGAGTCTCTAAAATTCTTCTTTTCCATTCTTAAGGGTGTGATCTTGCTCTTGGTTGAGCTAGGCCCCATTTGGAAAAGGTCAAAAAATAGCACTGGCACTGAAGCAGATCTGCTTTTCTACTAATTTTCTTAGAGAGGGGGTGTCTCATAGGTTAAATTTACACTGCTTGTTGAAATGTTTATTGTAGGTGAATCCAACTTCAAGATCATATTAATATAGGATGTAGTGTGTAGTACCTCCTCATGTGCGAGAGAATGAGTATAATTTTGAGGCTCAATGGAGTGATCACCATCATCGAAGGGCATTAACCCAGACACTAACGTCTCTCCAAATTTTAATGTGGAGGTAGAGAGGAGGGAGAATGATGGTAATGAATATGGTTTCACATTGAGTCCTTGGATGAAATCCAGAATGTCTGCTATATACAGGTACCTATGGAGAGTTTTAGGAATCTAGTGGACCTCTACTTTCAGGATTACAAGCCTTAGTTGACAGGATTCTACCCCAAGATATAGAATTAGGGGTGAAGGTTCCCTCATTGACTCATCTGTCATTTCATATTCTGGGAGATCGATGGTGACAAGATCCTTCCCTAGGTTACACCTCTAACAGATCATGTCTTCTTCAAGCCTAATCTATTGATAGTCACTTAGGTTCCCTCCATGTGTGTTGTGACAAGCACCACGGGCATGACACACATAACAATTATTTTGCCTCTTGTCCTGGGATGGAAATTCAGAGAAATTCATGTCTTCAGTATGGAAATGAGCTTTATGTTGCTTGGTGATTGCATGGGGAGGGCCTCCACATTGGTATTATCTGTCATGGGATTTCCCATAATGGTTGTTGGTGGTTCCAGTTACTAATATAGTCAACTCAGACTACCTAAGAGGTGTATGGGGTCTTGATCCCATGTGGGTGAAAATAGATCCCCTCTTAGCAGTTGTGGGAATGTGATAAGATACACTGGTGGTGGAAAGGGCCAATATATTTTTAAAATATGACTCATATTAGACAATGTTCTGGTCCTACCCCCAGCATCAGTGTTAGGTACTCTGGACCCAGGCTAGTGTAGTGGGGATGGGGTCAATCCACCTATCAACATGTGGTACTGATTGGTGTTGGCACTGATATAACTAGGTTGGATCCCTCCTGGGATTCTCTTAAGTAGTTCCCACAATGGGTATGGCTCAAACATCCCCTACCTTATAGACATAGGGGAGTGAGATATCATATCAGTCTAGGGAGAGGATCCTAAAGTAGTTTTCCTTTGGGATGGGGGTGGTTTCCCCTTGCACAGCCCTCAGGGTAATGGTGTTGATGAGGTTTTTATGGTTCAAGATCTTCAAAGGCCATATAACTATGTTGAATGACCCCTTCTTGTTTGTATCAATGAACAAGGGTGTTGATCACCCTCCTCTGGATGATCTCATAGGGTGATATGGGGTGTGGGTGCCTAGCAGTTGAACACATAGTGGTTGTCAAAGTATGAACATAGTTTTGTGGGATTACCACACTAAAATTCCCCCTTCCCAAACACCTATTATCCTTAGGTTAATAATCTCAAATATCTGTAGTCATGTAAAGTTCATGGAATCAGCCATCAGCACAGATCTTATGAACATGATTCCCAATTCCCTAATATCATACATTCCTTCTGAATCAAAGAAGGGATGAATTTTGGGGATGTTGCATAATGAGGATGCCCAACATTATCTTCCCCAAATCATAGGAGAGTTTCATGTTGGCCTCACTACTTGTTTTGTGGGACCTGGAACCAAATATATGGATTCAATGACAAGCACATATGATGGTTACCCAATGTTACTAATTCCCATAGTTGAAGGAGAATATCTTCATGTTGGGTTCACCATTTTTATTTTGGATTCTTTCTATTGGGGTTGTGTTCCATCTTTTCATCTTCCAGTGACATGTTGTTTAATTCACCACATTCCCATTTTTCAAATATGGGAGGCCTCCATCCCTTTAATTAGTGATTTAGTCTCCTTGATCGAAAAATTATGATGGGATGTTAGTTTCTCCTTCTATGGATTCCTCCTTGGAGCTCATCGCCTAGTATGGGTCTCCCTCATAGATTTAAGTCATGTTTGTGAATCTCATTCCTTGTTCCATCTCTAGGTGGACATTGGTTTATTACTCTCCTTCTATATTGATAGGGAAGAAACCTTTGGTTATAGGGGATAGTAATGTTGGGCATGTCTGGTAATTTTTAAACGTTGGTATTTTTGGACATCTATAAAGTATTATCCTTTTGAAGTCATAGGCATCTCAGGTGAGGCATATTAAGTGAAGAACCAAAGGCATCCCATGTCATCCATGAGGTAGTTAACATGAGCAGAATAAGTATTATGAGGATTTTTACCTCAATAATCCCATAATTATTGTATTGGGTATAGATTTTGGTTCAGATCATAGGTTTAACATCTTGTGGGGATGGGTGGGTCATAGGTTTAATTTCTTGTTGGGATAGGTGGGTGGTTAAGTGTGTCTCTAGGGTGATATTTCACAATTGATATTTGGTTAATTATGTCCCCATGGGGGATATTTCACACTTCTGATTTGGTGGTAATTTTGGGGTGTCATGATTGAACTGTAGGGAGGTACCCTAGATGTATTTGTATACTGAGATTGAACCTCATGGGGGTGTCTAATATACCCTGTTGGGAAATAGGGATCAAAACCCATGTAGTTCACTTCCCCAGTTTAAGGTCATGTGAAAGGACCATTCCATTAAGTTTAACTTCATGCAGTAAGGATGGTCATGTTATGAAATAGGCATCAAATATTGATGGTTTGGGATTATATGTATAGATTTACTAAGGGTACTAGTTGTAGGGTGACATCCTACATAGGGGGATTGGGGGAATCCCATGATGATCATACACATAGGGAATCTCGTACTCATCACATGAGGTAATTCTACATTTTCATGCCATGTTCTGAGGATGTTGTCATGGAAATTAATGACATATGACTAGGATTATGGGATAGGTAGTTTTACGTCATGCAGCTCAGACATGGAGAGGTCTATACCCAAGGAAACCATTTCAAGGTTGTATAGGAATATTTTGATAAAGGAATCTCTACCAAGAAAGGCTATTATTTTACCTTGATGATTCCACCTTTAGGGATTACATTCCTACTACTCATGTACATCTAGGTGGGGAATGGCGTAAACACTATCATGGAGGAGTCTCAATCAGGGGTCCCAATGTTAGAGGGTTTATTCTTAGAATAAAAATTAATTAGGGTACCTATGATTATGAGTAAAATGTAAGGTAATGGTTCAGGATGTTCTTGAAGTAAAGGGGGAACACACAAGGGATGAGGTTACCGATCTCATGGGAATTAGGGGTGCAGGTGAACTAGTTTTGGATATATACAAGGGCCCTAGGCACTCAACTTTTCTAAAAGGGTATTGAAGGAAAGGAAGCACCATGGAGAGGATCGGTGGATGGGATTTGACAAGGTTGGGGATTCATGAATGTTTGATGATTTTCAAAGGGTAGGGGTCTCATGAAATTGCATGTTTTTTTAAAAAGGGTGGCCCGGCCACATAGTGAAGTCCTGGTTCTCATGAGGTTATTTTTCATGAAGGATGATTATCACACAAAACCCAAATAGCTGAAAAGGGGTTTAATCTTGAAAGAAGGATATAAAAATTCTCTAAAGGAATCTCTAACATGGTTTGAGGTTCTCAAGAACCCATGGGAGATGTTTTTGTGATATATTTTTGCCTTTAGAAATCCATCTCATCCCTTTCTCATGAAGGTTTTGAGTTTCACAAATTCAGATATTTTCTTGGAAGTCGAAAGATTGCATCCACCTAAAAGTTAGACATGGGGAGGTACAATAGGTCTAACAGAGACAAGGTAATATATTTCATGAATTGTATCATCTTTTATATGATATTATTAGTTTCACAAAGGAATGGGTGTTCCATTCATAGACATACATTGGGAGAAGGTTACGGCCTCTAACTCGGTGCGATCAGGTGACTTCTATGAACCAAAGTTATGCTGAATAGAGGTTACCACCTAAATATCTTCACGTATGGTGGGTTTCATGAGCTATATCCATTCATGAAGGTTTTTACCTTTGTGAAACCATACCCTTAAGTGGATTTTTTATCCATTTTGGCCCAAATTTTCTTTGAACCGAACGTGCATTTCTCAACCTATCCCATGACAAGTGTATTTTAGTATCAAAATCTATGTATTATGAAAACTATCCATACGATATGACATAAAAATTGGTGGCATATCAGGAATTATGATTTTCTACTCAATCATAAAATACGACACTCAGAAAATGTATATGCAAAAAAAAATTGCAGTATAAAAATAATATTTTATATTATGGGCATATTGTACAATAAAATGTACCATGTATTTCCTATATATATAATATATTAAGAAAATATATCTCCTTCACATTCATCCCATAAATATTACGTTGAAAGAAAATATTCTAGACGAGCTTTATTAATCACACACCCTTTCAATATATTCAATTATCACTCAACTGGATACATCTACCTAAATTATACAGGACCTACAAAAATGAATTTACTAGTTAAATATAAGATCAAGTGGACTATGGAATCTAAAAGGGAAGAAAGAGTTTCTTCGAGTGACATGGTGTAAGAAAACCACATCCTATGGATTTTTAAAATCACTTGTGTAGTGATTTCTTGAAAATAGATATCTTAAAACATTAGAAACATAAATCAATGGATCAATGACATTTGTAGGAAAAAAATCATGAATTGCAATTAGAATTATCTATTGAAGTAAAATATGATTATAATGAATTTCCATGAATTTATATTTTTCTCTCTATATTCAAAGGCATGAAAATATTATAACAATAATCATTTAGAACCTTGAAAATCTTCGAAATGGAAAGGAATGAATATTTCTCTTTTTTACTCATCATGTACTATGCAACAGGAATATATGACTTTTTACCCTCACCCAAGTAGAAATGAAAATGTTTTTACAATATCATTTCATTAAAATAATTTTATTAATTAACATTATCTATTTATTTCCCCTTGATTCCCAAAATGGTCCGTATTATATTATCGAACACATTTTTTATAATGTGAATTAATTTCAAATCATGCCTTAGAATGTTATCTTTCTTATTAGGAAATTCAACGAAAATACTACACATATTCCTACTTTTTAAATCCATATAATTTTTTTCCATAATATTTTAACCCTTGTTCAAATCTTCTCCTTTAATGTTTTAAATTGATCTATATTTAGGTAAAGTCTTGCGAGCTTTGAATAGCATCTAGGTGATTTTTAGAGGCTTTTGGTCCAAAATGGGCCCTTCCATGACCATGGTGTAAGTCATGGTAATACTTATTGATCTCTTATATAAAACATGAATGGTTTAAATTCATGGGCCAAGGTGTATCAAAATTTGTGATTCTTGGGGAAGGATCCCATAGGCCATGGCTAGAGTAACATCAACACGCCTACATTGGAGTCCTTGGTGAGAGAAATGACATGGGTTTTGGAACAAACCTATGGTGATTTTTCATGTTTCATTATGTGTTTAAAAAAACTATAGCTCTAGTAGAGCATGTGTTGGAGGTTTTGGTAGAGTTCATGTAAGTTTTTAAATAGCCATAGTGGTCACCTTCTACCACGGATCTTGAACATCTCAAAGGGGAAACCTATGGATCTTAAATAAGGGTTATTGAGTGCGATTTTAATTTTATTCTCCCCTATATTAATTGATCAATTATCCTATCCTTGGTGATTAATTAAAAAGAGATGAATTCTAGATGGTTTTAAGGTGATATTAGGGAAAGGATTTTGATGAACATCCTTACTAAATCTATGATATTGGAAGATTTGTTCTCTTTGAATCTCCTTGATCAACCTTGCTGGAAAATCAAACATTATAAGGTGGAGGTTGTTCTTGTTAAACTAATTTATTTAGAGCCTTGAATATCTTCACTTGTCATTGTCCAAGAACAATATAAATTCTCCTTACTCATTCGGACTTGAATTATACCATTGATTGCGTTAAACATTGGATAAGTGTTAGTTCTACCCATGGATTGATTCCTTATTGAATCTCATTCTAGAAACTTAATGATTCTTTATTGGAGTTGGTTCTAGGATTTCTTGGTGTGAAATCTTGTGTTGATTGGAGTGAAAATATATTTTGGGTGACTCCACTCTTGTTAAACCTTGATGTTGATGTTAAAAGGCTTGAGGTAAGAAGTTCCTAACCATGAATAGTTTGGTTATATGATTATTAACATGATATGATTTTGTTTTCTTATATTCTTTATATTGTGATTGAGTTTGATCATATATGTTTTCATGTTTATCCCAGGAGACCATGCTTTAGTTTGATCACATGTTTGTGTGTGTAGATCGTGAGACCATATTTGAGTTTTATCACATGTGTGTATGTTTGGATACTATTTCTCACTATTGATATGATATGTTGTGACTCTATATGTTATTCCCTATTAGCATGTGATGTATTTGGTATATTCTATATTATTTTTATATGCATGGTACCAAGTGATCACTGGACTGGTATGACGAACGTTGTCATATACGCTCTCAAAATGTTTGCGAATTTTTTACTAAGCACAACATAGTGGCTGACCGATATCATCTATATTGAAAGGTAAAATAAACAAATAAAATAGATGAAAAACGGTATAAAATAGGGGGCTTGGTTAAGTGATTTTCTAACAAAATGAAACAAATGAGAAAACACTTACTTTGAAAACACCAATATGACTGATTGTGGTTGAACCAACATAACCCTTAATTAATAATTAATCATTATCTATTAATATTAAATTCATTCAATTATGGTTCCCTAATTTGATAACCTTGAACCCTATATAAGAAAACATAACCAAAACCCCTATGCTAACTTCAATACTTCTAATCTTGGAACCCTGCTTTGATTGTGGTCCAAAAGCTAACTTATGATTAGTGTAAAATTAGAACAACACCTCCAATATGGAAATGATAAATTATTAAGTTTGGGGATTATATATTAACCCTATGAATCAATCTCAAATTTATTAGATTTTATAATTAAATAATTTCACTAGAAATTCGTACAATCATTATCTCAAGGTCAATGTGTCGGTCATTTGAGTGATCTTATCTTTAAAAACTCATTTAATTAACCCTAATTTTATGAGTTAAAGTGATTATATAGATTCAAAACAAATAATGAAGGAGTTTATAATAATATATACCATAAAAATAACTATTATACCATGGGTGGAATTGTCATCATGGAGACGATTTTCATTAAAAAAAGATTAAAAGAGAAACACCCAATATCATATCCACTAATATATTCTAGAACTAAGAAGAAAAATAAAAAAAGTAAAATAGAATAAAACATAATTTTTATTGAAGAAAAATATAAATTACAAGTGTAAAAGTAAAGAAAAACAAAGTATAAGTGAGAGAGGAGTTCCTTCATAGGTGATATCTTTACATAAATCCATACACATGAATAAGTCAATCTAGTATAGTAATGGAACTAATTGAAAGAGAGAAAAATGTATATAAATACCATGTTATAAGATGAAAAATATTACTTAAATTTTCTATGTATTCTCTTTGGTAAGAGAAACTAACAATTCATGATTATGTGTTAAGTTGTGTAGAGAGATTAAATGACGCAATTTTCCCATCAAAGTCCCAAAATGAATGATATTAAAATCTCAAAGGCTTTATCAATAAAAAATAAAACATATCATTAAGTAACATAAATTTTCATCAAAATAAAACACCAATGATGAAAACTTTCCCATTCTTAACATGTTTAAATTTATATTGAAAAAATCAAACCTGTATTTTCAATAAGTTCCATGGATGTAATGGGCACGTTAAATGATTTATTTTTTTCATTTTTTTATTTTTTAACAAACAAAGAAAAATTAAAAGGAAAAAAATACAAAATAAGATAACTAAATTGGAATCCCCCCCTCACTTAAATGAAACTACCTATATGAATTAAATCACAAGAAGAATTTTAGGGAATGAATCAAATAATAAGGATAGATAATACCTAGTTTTTTCATTTGGTGGGTTTGAGTTAAGTACCTAATTACCACCATCTACAACCTAAAAAATAGGGAAATAACATCACAAAAAAATAAAAAAATAAGTAAATGTGAAAAATCAATTATCTATACTAACTTTGGGTTCCTTCACCAAACAGGCCAACCTAAAAATCAACCACGTAACCATTTTTCTAAGCCTCCCTCACTTCACACCCACGGTTCCATCTACCAAGTTCTCAATTACCCCACTCAACCTCTCCTCCACGTTCGGCGTTAAGGTTTCCTGCCTTCCATCGCAACCCACAAATACCGCCAGACCTTCATCTACATCCTGTATCTCTATAGGCTCGCCTCTCCGTAGGCTTGCCTCTCCAACGTGGTCTTCCTTCTTCCGTCGATCTAAATCTTTATTTGCATCCATCACTACCCACAACGATCGTATCAAGCTCCCTGAATCATCGCTCTCGTGTGTCCTAAAATTCTTCAATTACTACAGACTACTGACTCATTTTTCTCCTGAAACATTATGTGTGAAGTTCCTCACCATAAAATCCAAAATTTTTGTTCTGATACAACCCATCATATGATATTCCTCAACCAAAGAAACTGCTTTCAGATTCAATGCCTGTAAACAACCTTTGACTTCCACAACTAAGGAAATCACGGTAATCCACTACTCCCATATAACACCACCTCCATAGTTCTGGCATTACATTCAATGTATCACCTCCAACTACAAATTTATGTTCCTGAAATTATAATTTGTCATTTTTTTATGCAGTAACAACCTATACAGACTGTAAAACCACTTCCCACAGGTGATTAATTATTAATATAATTAGAAAATAGTTTTTAATCCCTACTAATTTCACCACATTAATCATTTTTTGTCTATTTTAGGTGCAATTTCTGCAGACCTAGGTACTGGTCGCACAATTACACACCCACGAAGGTCATCTTCGGGTGCAACCACATCTTAGAGAATCAAGAGTACATCAAAATGTTCGGTATGAATTATTAAAGAGGTAAAACAACATGAATTTGCTCTTACTACCACATGGACTACTTTTTATATTAAGAGATACAAACTAAAATGTATTTAAATGTGTGATGTCAATATATACTTTACTAATTTAGCAAAAAAACATTTAAAGAATATGCATTGATTAACTTCCATGGTTGAACTGCGGGTTATTGCAATTAACAAAATAATATTTATGTTTTTGTACATTGGAAGAGACATAAAAGATTATCTTCCAATTATATTTTTAATACAATCTACCCACACATAAACATACTATGGTTTCCTTCTAACCCTTGACAATTCAAAAAAAATGAAAAACAATACAAAGAAGCAGTCACCGTCAACATTTAGAGATGCAAGGTTGTAGAGACGACTACTTATGAGAAATCAACAAAAGGTAGACAGTTAGTCACAATACCTAAATTGATTCAGTAAAGTTTTTTTCTAATTTACTAGTATATACATGTATATATAGTTCACCTTCCGACTACAGTCACATGTGTTCTACTATAACATATGAAGCAGTAAAAATGACTTCTAAGTTGAGCAGAGGACCGTGCATGCCTTTGTGACCTATATGTACCAATGGTTAGTTCAATTACAATTAACCAATACATTAAAATATAATGGACTTATTACTTTAAAATATCAGTGACTATTTAACTCAATCAACTGTTAAATTGACAGTGCCTCATGATTGTGGAACTTCTTCACCAATGTCTGTTAGAACAAGTAACATAAAAGGTTGTCATTACTGTACTCAATATAGTTCAAATAATTTTTCCTTATTTTAAATATTACTATACATTTGTTCACTATATTGAAATTCTCAACATGTACTGGCAATTCGCTGATGGACTATACCTACCTATTTTCTACTAAAACATTGGAACCACTGCAAAATAATTGCACCACAAAAAAGAGGAGCACACATATCATTGTCAGCAATTTATGTCAACGATGAGTTTCATTGCAATGTAACATTATTTTTATTATGATTACTTATTTTAAAATGTTATTATTGTGACTAATTATTTTACTCTTCAATTGCATTCATAGAGCTACATGACTCTGCAACTTCTTCTATGACATTTTTCAGATGTAGCAAAATAAAACAGATACCACAAACCAATATAGAAAATGATGTCCCCTTTAGTGAGTATGATGTCAACGTAAAAGATTTTCATTAAAGTAAAAAATATAGTTCAAATAAATATTCATTATTTTCATTCATAAAATACATTACTTTACTTAATTTCAATTCTCAACATTTACTGGAATTTCACTGATGGATTACACTTACCTATGTTCTACTAAAACATGCAATCCATCAAAACAAAAAATTTCACCACCAAAAGGAGGAGCATGCTTAGCATTGTCACAAATTTCTTTCAACGGTGAGTTTCATTTAAATGTATCAGTAAATTGATTTAGATTACTTCTTTTACAATGTCGATCGAGTGACTAATTAGTATATTCTTCAATTGCATTCTTAGAGCATCATGACTCTTCAACTTCATCAATGTTATTTTCCAGATATATAAAAACAAAATACTAGAATCCAATGCAGAAAATGATTTCCCATTTGTTAATTATGATGTCAATGTATTCTTATGAACAAAATTTAGGTTACATACCCCTTCTATTGAAGATTTAACTATTTCTTCATTATGTATGGTAGCTTTAACGACCGAAGGAAACATTCTCACTTACTCATCGCTTTCCCCCTCATCAAAGTAAGTAGATGTCATGGATTTACATATTTTTCCTCTTTTACATAATGTAATTACTTCAATTTTCCTTTTACAACTGATATTGTTTTCCTAATTTTCTTGTTGGAAACCATCTTAATTTCTCTGGCACAGGTTTGATGTAACATGTAATCATGATTTCTTATTTATTAGTATATACATACAAATATTCATTCTTTGGGTATTTAGTAGTAAATTAAATACATCTTCTACCCAACAGCCAAATTTTTCAACTATAATTACTATTGTCTTTTCAGAAAGACATGTAACAACACATGTTGAGAGACATGGTGAAAGACATCAGGCCACTCATTTTTCAGGTATGTGTTTCCATACTAAAATTACTTAAACTGTATAATTATTTTGTATGTATTATCATTCTGACTTTATATCATAATGTTGTAGAAAGAATACAAGTACTTCAAATAGCATAAAATATAGTTTTATGTGTTATATTTATTTTTCACTCATTAGGATTCCAATCATGACTCATTTCTGTAATTTATAATGTATTATTATTAACACATTATATTTAATTGTTATTCACCTATAGAATATTTGAATAGTGGAGATCCAAGGAATGTATGTCAGTATTGTGGTTCACTATTCTGGTTTGATGAGATAAATAAAAAATGCATCATCAAAGATAACACATGATCTTCTATATGTTTCTCACTTGGTAAAATTAATTTGGAATTGCTACCGTCATGCCCTAAGTACCTTAAAATGTTAGTCATCGAACAAAACTCTAGTGAGACTAGATCATTCTAGGAAAATATGCATATTTACAATTATATTCTTTCTTTCACGTCAATGGACAGAAGGGTAGACAGGTCCCTCAACAATGGTCGATCTCCAAATATATTCCGATTGAATGGCCAAAACTACCATCATATAGGTAGTTTGTGTCCTCCAGAGGGAGAACCACCAAATTTTTCCCAACTGTACATGTATGATAATACTAATCACTCTTAGAATAGGGTTTGGAAAATCAGGAAAATTTTACATTGATGGGAAAACACATTAATGTTATTGCGATATTTTTACTTTAATTTAATTTTAATTTAACATGCAGTTATGGAAATTCAAATGCAAACCCATCTGTTGATTTTAATATTGTTCAGAACCTACAACATATTCATCATTAAACAAATTCTTTAGCTCATCATTTCATTAGTGAAAGGGATGTTCTTGATCGTTAGGAAATTCCAAATTTAAGGTTGCGACTTCTTAAGAGAATACAAACAGATGCGACAACATACAACTTGCCTATTACTTTTGAGATTTCCATGCTTATTGTCGGTGGCATTGACGATCTGAACTGTGAAAGAGATATTATAATTCAAAGAAAATGTGGATAGTTACAGTGGATTGATGAGCTTTATTCTTTGTATCTTCCACTGCATTATCCAATGATCTTCACAGGTAGTCAAGATGGATATGTAGACAACATATTACATTGTTCTACATCTTTCACTACAAGTTAAAATCTTCAAAAGCTTAAAATGAGAGAGTACTTCTCCTATCATTTGTAATTTATTTTCAATGATGCTTCAACATTAAAACATTCAAGAAGGATGCTGCAACAATTTATTGTTGATTCTTATACAATGATAGATTCTCATAGACTTTTCTTTCATTCGCTTCAATCAAAAACGCTTGAGGGTTGAATTGTACAATGGGTTGTAGGATTCTTTTCTTCATGGTGACCGTGATGGACATTCTTGTGTGAAATGAATAATTATACCTTCAAAAATTACTAGTGGTCCTAGGTATATGATTCATAATTACCAAGACGCTATGTCAATATGTAATTGGGAAGGATATCCTGATTTGTTTTTATCATTTACATGCAATCCGTTGTGACCAGAAATTAGTATATTTGTTACAAATTACAATCATCATCCTTAAGATTGCTCGCATATTGTATCAAGAGTTTTCAATATTAAGGTTGATCAGTTAATAAAATATTTATGGGATGGATATTTCTTTGGGAAGTCATGGGCAGGTAACTATCTTAATAGAAATTACTGATCGTGCTATATATATTCTTATTTTTTTATCTCTTACTGATTTGTGTCATTAATCTCAATATTTGCATATATTTTTTCGTACAGTGGACTTTCAAAAATCTGTCTTGCCTCACGTACACATTTGTTTTCTATGTCGAGAAAACAAAATCAATACTCCTACATGCATTGAGAGCAATGTATGTGTTGAAGTTCCAAATAGAGGAATTCTTGAATCTACATGAGGTTGTTAAAAAGTTTATGATGCATTGACCTTGTGGTGAGGCAAATCGAAGGTGTCCATGTATGAAGAATGAAAAATGTACTAAATTATTTTCAAAAAAAATTGGTGATTAGACCATAATTGATGATGATAGGTACGTTCTATACCGACGATGAAATGATGGAAACACTATCTTGAAAAATGGCATTCATTTGGATAATTGGTTTGTAGTAACTTATAATCCTATCTTAATATTGAAGTATCAATCTCATCTCAATATTGAAATTTTCAATCAATCTACTTATATCAAATATCTGTTTAAGTATATTAGCAAAGGTAAAGATCATGTGATAGAAACATTGTATGATATCAACAATGAAGAGTTGTCCGGAAAGTGTGTTGATGAGATTAAGATGTATTATTATTGCCAGTACATATCTCCTTGTGAGGAATCAAGGACAATTTATTCTTATGATATCCACTATAGGTATCCTCTCGTAGAAAGGATGCATTTCCATTTACCAGGACAAAATACTGTTACCTACAATGATAATGATAATACTGAAGCCATATTGAGTAAGGGAAACATTTTAGAATCAATGATTACATCCTGGTTTCAAGCTAATGTTTCTTATCAAGAAGTTTGATGTCTGACATATGCATAATTTCTAATAATATTTTTATTCCACCATCGAGAAAAATAGTGGCATCCAAGAAAACAGGGCTTCTGTATTGGTAGACTTTGTTATGTGCCACCAACAACTGGAGAACTATATTACTTGTGGTTAATGCTCAGAAAAATCAGAGGTGTGACTTCATATGAGAATATTAAAACTATGAACAACATTACCCATGGTACTTTTTGGGAGGTGTGTTCTATAATGGGATTACTTACTGATTAGATGGAATTTATTGAATCAATAAAAGAGGAATCAACTCGGTCTATGGGACAGTCTCTGCGCATACTATTTTCTTGCATGTTGTTCTCAAACAATATGTCTCAACCAAACATTTTGTGGCATGAAAATTGAAAGATCCTCAGGGAATACATTCTTTAAGTGAAACAACAGAGTCTGCAAATGCCCGATATATAATTACAGTATTTAACTTAGTTATTTCCGTGATTTTATCCTATTACCTTACAAAATACAAATTTAACTCTATCTAATTTGTTTATTATCTAACTTCTTATATGTGATTTTGTTCATTCATTTAATGGGAATCACTATAGTTAAACATTCTTATAGATATCTAACACTATTTCTAAAATTTCATAGATTTCACACTCACAGATCATCAAAGACAAATGTATTCTTTGCTTCAGATAGAGAATATGCTTCAAAACAATGGTAGATCTCTTCATTCGTATCCACCAATGCTAGATCCATATTCTAAAATTTATTCAGAAATAAATCAGTTAGTAGAATATGAACTCAATTATAATAGATAATTACTTCGGAATGACTATATAACTTTGCAAACTAAGATTACTGTTGAATAAAAAGATGCGATGAATACCATTATGTCTTCATTAGCTTTAGGTGTCGGTGGTTTCTTTTTATTACATGGACATGGGGGCACAGGAAATACTTTTATTTAGAAAGTTTTGACATCTCTACTACGATCACAAGGTGATATCATTCTAGAAATTTCATATAGTGGAATTATGTCTTTACTCCTACCAGGTGGGCAGACAACACATTCTAAATTTCGAATTCCAATTTCTATTTTTGATAACACTATTTGTAATATTCAACAAGGAAGTGATGTTGCAAAGCTTCTACAGTCAACAATGCTAATTATTTGGGATGAGGCGCCATTGGTTCATAAGTACTGTTTTGAAGCTCTAGATCATACTTTAAAAGATGTAATATTAGAAAAAAGTGAAAAAGCTCCAACCTTACCATTCGATGGTATAACACTTGTGTTGGGCGGTAATTTCAGGTAAATACTACATGACATACCAGGTGATAACAGAAATGAAATAGTGTTTTCAAGTATAGTGTCTTCATAATTGTGGCAATATTGCCATGTTCTGACATTGAAAAAGAATATGAGACTACAATCCAATCTTTCCACCAATTCAAATGATGTTAAAGACTTCGATAAATGGACATTAGATATTGGTGAAGGTCACAGTGGTGAGCCGAATGATAGTGAAAGAATCATTCAAATTCCTTCAGCATATCTTCTTGCTTGGACTAAAAATCATGCTTCCGCAATTATAGAACATACTTACCCCAATTTCTTGGGTAACTATACTGAAGTCATTTATCTTAAATATCGTTCCATCTTATCTCCAACTTGTGATATTTTTGAAGAACTAAATGACTACATAATGACTCTCATATGTTCTGAAGGCAAGGATTATTTCAACTCAGATTTAGTATGTGATGCAAGTTTTGATACGGATAGGCCAGAAAACATCTACACATCTGATATGTTAAATGGTATTTCTGTTTCTGGGATGTCTGCCCACAAAATTACACTCAAAATCGGCATGCCCATCATGTTGCTTTGAAATGTGGATCAATTTGTTTGATTATGTAATGGCACTCACTTGATTGTTACACACTTAGGTGACCAGGTCATCAGAGCTAAAATTTTATGTGGTTATAATTCATGATATCTTTTATTCATTCCAAGATTAAATATGACACACTCCAATTGTTGATGTCCTTTCAAACTATAGAGAAGACAATATACTTTTATTGTTTCGTATGCTATGACTATTAACAGAATTCAAGGACAATCACTCTCTTCTATTGGGTTATATCTTCGAAAACAATTATTCTATAATGGTCGACTATATATTGTTGTATCTAGAGTCACAACACCATTAGGTTTGAAAATAGTACTTGGTGATAGTAATCCCAAAAACTGTTATTCCATGCATAATATTGTCTACAAGGAAATACTGGATAAATTGTGTTAGGTATAATTTACATTTATTTATTTAAACATATCTGCTGGTTTTCTTTTGCTAACTTCTCTATCATTTCATGATTGTCAGTGTTTCTGAATATGTTCACTTTGTGAAAAAAATAAAATAGTACATAGTTTCAAACATGTCGCAATCAATTACCCCTTTGAATGAGATCACACCTGAGAATGATGAGACTTTGAAGATACAAGTTCATATTTTCAATTTGTGGTGCAACACATCATCTATGTACTCTAATGATGTTGTTTCCATTGATTTTATTCTTGGAGATCAACAAGTGAGTTAACATTTATAATTAAATCTGTTTTCCTTAATTTTCCAGTACTTTCTTAAAATATTATACATCAACATTGTCAACTTGATCTGCCTTTTTTTCAATTGTACACATTATTTGATAAATTCATTACATAGGGAACTAAGATACACTATACTATTCAAGTTCATCACATTATCTCTAAATTTAATCATCTTTTGTGTGAAGTATTTTTCTATTTCATACAAAACTTCCAAATATATTCTAATCAAGGAAGCTAATTAGGAACTATACATGCTTGTCGCATACTGTTCACATCTACAACGCATGTCCGGCCATGTGATGTCGCACTACCACATTTCTGTTTTGATTTTACTTCTTTTGGAGACAAAATTCAGAAAAGGGTTCCAGAGGAACATTTAATAGGTGTAGTTTTGTTGTTTTTTTCATAACATTTTGAATTTTTTTTCATCATTACTATTTAAACCATCATAAGAGATAATGGATGTATTTAAAATAAATGAAAATTTCATTACATAACAATTTGTTCTTTCTAATTTGTTTTAGAGATAATTTGAAATTTACGTTGCTCGTATCCTATTCAATCTTTGGGTAATTTCAATTTCAAGATGTAGATTGTCTTAGAGGATGAAAGGTGAGTCATTGTATTCTTAGTAGATCTGACCATAAAAGGAAAGATTACCTTATTTATTTTATATTTTCGTATAGTGGGTTACAGCTAAAATACAGTTTATGGGGTGACTATGAAAATAAAATGTTGCATTACTTGGATGGAAATATTGGGTCATCTACTGTTTTAATATTATATCTTGTAAGAGTGAATAAATTGAATAGTATACTTTCCAATCAGACAATGACTTCGATCCCTTTCTATTACTAATTAGTTTTTAAATATTTATACCACTTTCCCTCTAATTATATTTTAAAATTTCTTTTAGGATCTATTATAGTAACAACTACAATTAATGGAACAAAAAATATTTTCAACCTTGATACTACAGATGTAGAAAATTTTAGAAACAGGTGCTATAAATGCAAAGTCTAACTATGAATTTATTATCTCTTATCCAGTGTGCACTAAATCTTTACTGTACATATTCTCTTCAATATGATGGCTTTAATTTTTCAAAAATCATATGTGGGTTAATAATGGCATCAGCATATTGTATTCTAGTTCCAACATACCCAATTACGTCCTCAACATCAATGCCTAATTGGGATAATAAAAAACCATTTCTGAAGTCAAAAAGTGTGAACATGTATGTAATATATCGTCACATTAAAATTTTCATTATGGATTGTAATGTTTTGTACAAACAAGTACTATATGATACCTATTCATTACTGAATTATCAATGTTCCATAGGCTTCAAGGTGCTTAATTTCAGTTACAATTCAAAAAATTAAAAGCACATACAACTGCTTCTAAAAATCATGCAAGTCTTTCATGAAAAAGGTACACAGTGTCGATGGAAAAATTTGGTGCAATAATTTCAAAATTTCTCTAAATTGCACTACTTCTAGGTTCTTATTTGTTATTTTTTGTTCAGTATTTATGAGTCATTTGATCGTTTTATAGTCCTAACTTTTATTACTTCGTATAAATCTCTTTGTAATCACATTTATAAAACAACAGTTATAGAGTGTAGCTGCTTGTGACTGATATCACTAACTCTTATTCGGTAGTACTTTTAGATAAACAAGTTATGCAATATGTAACTAAAACAACTAAATAATTGAGAAATTCTTTGATACAGGTATCAGTGTAGACCTTTTTACCTGATGACATATAATAATCACTCCATTTTAAGTAACTTTATATTTCATTTCTACATTAGGATGATGATTAGTACGGTTTTCCTATGAAATTAAATGTGTTCAAATCAAAAAAGGTTCTACTATCCATTTAAGTATAAAATTTCAATATTCTAAATCATCACCATTTAGCAGAACAAAACACATACAAGGTTACTTTCATTAGCGATAATGAAAACTACATCAGCCATTTCAATGATAGCTTCGCAGGAAATCAGGTACTGGATATTATATATTCTAAAATTGAATTATTTTGATAAAGTGCAAAGCATTATTCCAATTATACAAATAATACAGGATCATCAAAGTAGTGGTTGTTCAATAGTAAGTAGTGGCATTAAACAGATTGAGGTAAAATATTTTCAATTCAATTCATTTTCTTAGCCCGTCAAGTAAATCACAACTTACTATAATATTGGTTTTATCCTTCCATTATAGGATCATCAGACTGCTGAATCATTTCGAAGGAGTGCAAAGGTAGACTCAGAATATGTAACATCAAGTAATGTTTTATTTGCAGTATAATTTTATATATTTTATCTTCCATACATGTTGTTTATGAGTACCTTAATTTATTTTGTGATTAAAGTTACAATGACAAGAAAAAATTTTGTTAACTATATTCTGTATGTAGAAAAACCTATTGACTGAATTTTTCACTGAGGATATCTTTGAGAAAATTCATCATTTATCTCCAGATAGTGTTGGTAAAACAAGCCATGCAGAAATTGTGGAAATTCAAATGAAGGATAAATTAAAATACAAAACTGAAAAAATATTACTGATGTTTTCTGCATATATGAGAGGTAATACTAAAACATCTAATTCTTTCCACTATTTTCTTATATATTATCAGATTAGAAAATAGATTCAATTATAGTATTTTTTTTGGAATTTACATTTTCATAAATTTAAATCATTCATGTACAATATTTATTGTGGACTCATATGTGTCCACTCCTTTATCTTTGGAAAATATTTTCAGGTTCCTATGATATTTCATGTTTCTCTTTCATTTCTGGGAAAATCAGTATATAAATAAACATAACCATATGTTTTAATAGTTATGATGGATAAATTTTATTATCTTTTTGGTTGTTACTCCATTGTCTCTATTTTTCTTCTATAATCTACGCTCTACAGAATCTCTTTGTTTTCATATTTGGAGTACACTTTTTGATATTATTCTCTTTACCATTATTTTATGATTTCATTATATTCAATGTAATAAACATTAATTCAGGGATTCATTCCTGATTTTAATGAAACAGGGTTTACTATAACTTCATTTTGGGGATAACATCTTCTTGGGACAGACAAGATGTGAGAGAATTCCTGAGTGGTGGAATATTTTATATTGTATTAGTCATTAAATTATTCTACCTTTACCTCCTCTCAAATTTCATTCATGTATTTCAGAACTGGACCATGTACTTTTACAAAACATATCTACACACTCAACTAAGGGCTTTATATTTCCTCTTTTAGTTATGGTTGTAGTGTGGATGATACTCTATTAGAATGACATCATTGTAGTTTCTGGACCATATGAGGTGTAGTTGGATAATTCTTCAGAGTAATGACAAAATCTGGTATGTGTTCCCTATTCCAATACAGCATAGTCTTCCTACCTCTTTTAATGCATGGTTATGAAGGATTATAGGAATTTTCTGGTTTCACTCGGTACAACTGCCTCTAAAATTGATCAACTGAGTGACTACCTTTCTACCTCTTTTCATGATGGTATAGTTGGCATATTCCCAAACCATGGTTCCATATTCTATGACCATATAATAATGTATACAGTTAAATGAAATAATCAGGTAATGTTCCAGATAATTTTATGTATGGTATGTGTAGTCTTTATATTATCAGTTTTATATATTAAAGTAGTTATGACCCATCCTTTTCTTATTGTATCAATCATTTGGGAGTTTCAAGAATCATTATATCCCTTTAGTGGTATCCATCTATTAATGATTCATATTCAGGATGATCATCTTCTCAACTACATTTTCCTTGAAATTGCATTTATTGTACAGTAATACTAATTCTATATGTGATCAATAGACATCACTTTCATCCTTCCTCTTTTCATGCATGTAGCTTGAGGTTATGAGGTATATTTTAGTGGCACCATATCTTACTGTCTCTAAATTGATTCAACTTCAATGTTTTTTTCCGGCCTCTTAATTTTTTCAACACTATTATCTTGGTTTTTGATGATTCAGTACACATGCACTATCTTACAATGAATCATACATCTGCAAAAAACTTGTTCGATGATTTCAAATTCGATTAATTTATAAATAACATTGTATACTAAATGTGACTATCCATTCTTATTGCAAGAGTATGAAAAAATAAAATGTGTTTTGACAAACATTCCTTATAACAGCACCCATTATGGGGTAAACAAACATACCTTATAGGCACAAAACTGGTATGATTTTTGTTATAATTTGTTTTGATGCAGGAAATGATGGTTTTAGTGGAGGAAGAGAAGCTTATAGTTTTTCATAGACACCCTGTATATCTATATACTAGATACAAAATCTAGTTTTTGGATATATAACATCTTATAATAGTAGAAACTACTTAAGATGCAACTTTCAATGCTTAATTTCTTAACTTATGTTCCAGTCATTTGGCACTTCTATTACATATATGACTTCATTACATACTTGATGATGGTTCTGGTGGAGGAAGTGAAGCCTACAGTTGGTCCTAGGCACCCTGTATTTCTATATACTTGATATAGAATCCAGTTTTGGGTTTTGGAACATCTTATCACAATAGAAACTACTCAATATGTAACTTTCTATACTCAATTTCTTAACTTATGTTTCTAGTCATTCAGGATTTATGTAACATTTCTTTCTTCAATATGTAATTGATATACAAGGTTTCACATTATGGATCTTTTTTCCTCAACATCTGTTACTAATACTCCTACATTCCTGGTTCTGCTCTTTTTTTCAACTATATGGGTACACTAACTTAGTCCACTCAGGTATTAATTATTTTTCTTCATTCTCTCTTATTTTCATTAAATCATTTGATTAGACATTTCTTATTTTTGGAAAAGTGTATGTTGAATTATTTTAGAGTTTGTGCATGTTATATGGATAACAAGTGTGATGCATTCCAGGTGTACATAATTGCAGGTGATCTATCGGCAGAGAAGAGATTCTGTGATTTTTGAGGTATTTCAATTGTATATCTGTAACATTTTCTCTGTTATAGGAAATATTGTTCTGGAAGTTCATTGTGTTTCAACTATTCATGTATAGGAAATTAGTATTGGTATCAAAGTTTCAGTTATTGGGATCCCCAACAACATCGACAAATACATTCTGGTACCTTATTACATCATATTTTACTATTTCTTGTTGCATCAGCTTTTTTCCTTTTCAATCCATTTCATATATAAATTATGTTAAATGTTATTATTTTTCTCTGCTTTTCATAATTATCAATCACTGAAGCTATTGTTTAAAAATATTTTAGGTTTGATACACAAACGGTGGTAATGGGGTTTGGGATCATGTCACTCTAGAACAACTGTCACATATTTTATAATGGGATATTTTTCTATCCTCTATATATTCCTAGAATGGGGTTGGTTGATGCACCATTCTGGTGACTTTTTAGTTCTTTGCTAGCTTAATTTTTATCTTTTCTTTATCAAATGTTGTTTGTTACTCTAAGATTTCTATCTTAATAAATGATTCCCTATTGTACCTTATTTTCCATTATATGTACCACTCATTTTTTGTTTTAAACATTTCTAATATTAATATGATTTATTAGGTCTCAAAATGAGTATTCTATTATTGATAATATGAATTTTTTTATAGTGTTGTATGAATGCACGGGCAGAGTACTAGTTAAAAATAAACTTGGGTTATCCCCCAAGAGATATTGGGTTTATGTAACATCCATGACCTAGGAGACACAAAATCCGTGCTCCGAACTGGGTAGTTACATGACCTCAAGTGCGCCTCCTCATATTCTAGAGGTTTTCGACTTTCATTGTGGGTCAAATAGGTACGTGGGGAGACTATACCCTCAATACCAAAGTAAGCCACAAAAAATAATAATTGAAATAGAGGAAACAAAAGAGAACAACCCATAACATGAATAAATAACCAAATCCCAAAACTAGGTATAACCATAACAATAAAAAATATTCTATGACATTCTATAGTGTCAAGTGAACAAAACCCAAAAGAAATAAAATAGTAGAATCCCCAAAATAGTCTAGAGTCCATGTATGGAACCTCACCAAAACATGTCCCATGTCCAACTCATCTCCCTAGCATAGTTCCCTTGCCCTTTTCATGACCTAGAAGCATGAAATCTACTCAAGTACCCAATAGTGGCCTAAGTAGGGTGTGAGTATTACTCAGAAGGCCACCACTAATGGTGTCTAAAAATATCCAGCAAGGTTGATAGTATATGCAAATCATAAATAAAATAATGTTAAGGAAAACAGTTCAATATGCTATCTTTATTTATGTTCCTTTAAGTTAACCTACCAATTAACCCATGATTATTAACAAGGATCTTGATTTATCATGGCACCCTATTTAAGTGTTCAATTGATTATTAATGATCAATGTTTTCAACATGTGGAAGTTTAACAATTCATATCTTACTAGGCATCATTTGACAAAAATTTATAATATACTCACCTCGAAACCTCAGTTCAGGTGGAATGAAACTGTTAGAGTAATAGAACTTTGTCCCCTTCCCTAACCCATACATTGAGGGGGGGAGCTAGAACCTCAGTCCAACTCAACTCGTGAGCGTATAACCTCAAGCCAATACCTCACTCATCCAATCCATGTGAACATGCTTATTTATCATCCACCACAAAACACCATATCACAACAACATATCCAACAACATTCAAAACATAAAAATAATCTCAATAAATGGTAAATTAAATTTTGCCTCAATCCATTAACAAGTTCATTATTCACATTACTTAACCCTTTTAGCTCCATTCCCATTTTTCATGCCTATCTCACTAAGCCTATCTAGTATAAAGATAATCCATAGAATTTTCCTATTTATCCTTTTAACCCTTTTTATTGCCAACCAAACAACCTCTTAGTTAATTACCCAACCAATTTTTTTACTAAACACCAATTTCACATCACTTAAGCATATTAATATATTCTTCATAGGCTCTATGTTCTTGGCTGATGGCCTACACTTACTTAATTAGATCTAAATCCGGAGAATATCAGCATGCCCCTCAGGTGGCCCTAATTTGGTTGATTCATCCTCCTTGCATCCCATGGGGATCAAGAGGGGTTCAATTATCCATTTATACACAACTACATCACATAATGTCAAAGGCATGAAGATCTCTTTCAAAGAGGGAAATAATAAAAACCCTATATGCACAAATCTACACAAAACCCAAGGGATATAATTTGTAGACCACCTTCCTTGAATCCATTGATGAACATCCTCTCAAAAATGTCCTTAGATTCCAATACAACACACATTTAAAGCCTCAACCTAGATATCATTGAGAAATAAAGGTTTGAGAGCTTTAAATGGAGATCACCCAAAATACAAGACATAAACTAGAAAAGAGAGAGAGAAAGAAGATTAGACTCACTCGGATCATCGATTTGCATCCAACGACACTCTAAATGGTAAAAAATAAAAAGAGATTGATCATTGGGAGATCTTGGTCCCTTTAGTTCGTTTCTAGCGTTTCAAGGGAGGAGGATGAGGAAAATCTGGAGTAGGATATAAAATTCAAAAATGGAAATTTTTAATTTTTTAAAGGTTTCTGGGCCACACGGTTTTCCTGCACGGTTTTCCAAACCATGCGTAAACCCTGCAGAGGATATTTTCTGAACCCCCCCCCCCCCGCATGGTTTCCTGGGAATTATGAACGGTTTTCACTAACCATGCAGCATGCCTAAAATCCCACTTTTTCTTCCTCTTTCGAGTCCCAAACCCCTAGAACACCCATGAACCTTATTAAGGACTTGGGAAAACACTTAATTGACCAAAATAAATGGATTAAACTGAAATGTAAGAAAAAAATACCTTACAGAGAAATACAGGATCTTACAACCTCTCCACCTTATAAAGGCTCATCCCTGAGCCACTCTTCCCGAGCATCATTGAGTTTCTACAGAAAAGAGATCAAGCCACCGGAACCACATATCAGATTCCCACTGCCAAGTTTCCTCCTAAACATTTCCATGTTTCCATAGAAAAAGAACCAGGGGAACAACCTTACCCCACAAAACATTCTTACTACGATCTACAATATGAAGCGGGTGCTCCTCAAAGGATGCATCGTCCTCAAGCTCGACATCCTCAGAATTTATCACATGATATGGGTCATGGTGATACTGTCAAAGTTGTGAAACATGGAAAACCTTGTGCATCCCACTATACCACTATGGAATATCCAATAGATAATCCATAAGTCTGATCCTCTCCACAATCCCAGATGGACCAACATATCTAGGCGCCATCTTGCCCTATTTCTGAATTCAATGGTTAACCGACCATGGAGACACTCGAAGAAACACACTATCACCCACCATAAACTCAAGAGGTCTATGAAACTGATCTGAATATGAATTCTGCCTAATATGAGCTGTTTTCAAATGATTTAGAATCAAATAAACCTTCTCTGATGTATCCTGCACAATACTTGGCCCTAATATCATAGAATCTCTGGCCTCTAACCAACACAATAGTGATCTAAACAGTCTCCCGTAAAGTGACTCAAAATGTGCCATCTGAACTGTAGCATAAAAACTATTGTTATAAGCATACTAGACAAGTGATAAGTGATTTTCCCACAAAACACCAAAATCCAGAACATATTCTCTCAACATGTAATCTAACACCTAAATTGTATGCTCGGACTACCCATCGGTCTGTGTGTGGTGATCCATACTTAGAAATACCTAGGTACCAAGTGCCTTCTCTAGTCCCTTCCAGAAGTGCGAGGTGAAATGTGGATCATGATCTAAAACTATGTTTCTCGACATGCCATGAAACCATACTATTTCCTAAACATATAACTCCCCTAATCAGTCAACTATATAGGTCTCCTAAATCAGAAAAAAATGGTCCCCTTTGCTCATCAAATCTACCACCACCCAAATGGAATAATTCTTCTGAGGTGTACTTGGAAGTCCCAATTCAAAGTCCATCATGACATCATTCCACTTCTACTCTGGAATAGGAAATGACTACAACAACCTACCTGGGAACTGATGTTCTGTCTTCACCTGTTGACAGGTAAGTCATCATACCACAAAACTTGCATGTTCCATCCTCATTCCCAGCCAACAAAACTTCCTATGAAGGTCGCGATAAATCTTATTCAAGCTTGGATGCACTGCCCATTTTGATGTGTGGAAATCGTTCATCAACTCTTCTCAAACATATCCTGGTACCACAACATGTCCATGAACATAATCAACTCCATAAGTGTCAAAGGTCCAACAATAAGGTGACTCCCCACCTTTAAAACTTTCCTTCATAGCCAAACACTTTGAATCTACCCACTGATTCACTTTAACTCAGCTCAAATGTGCGGACTCAACTTCCATAGATGCAAGGTTCATCTGGATGTGCCCCTCTTGTACTTCCAAATGCATCTTTACAAACAAGGCCATCATCACCCACTCTAAACTAGATTTCTAAACTACTTGATTCTGAGTCTTCTAGCTCAGAGCATCAGTGACACTATTCCCTTTTCCTGGTGTTTAAATCAATTAAAAATCAAAATACTGTAGGTACTTGACCCACAATCAATTTTAAAGATTCAAATCCCACTGGGAGAAGATGTATTTGAGACTTTTATGGTTGGTAAACACCGTCAAGTGTTCTCCCAACAAATAATTCCTCCAAAACTTTAAGAGATAAACCAAAACAGCTAGCTACATTTCATGAGTAGGATAATTTATTTCATGTGGCATTAACTATCTTGACCCATAAGACACAACTTGATCATCATGCATCAACACTTCCCCAAGTCCAACACTGGATGAAAAGTAGAACAAGGTGTACCTCTTACCTTGTTCGGGTAAGATCAAAATCAGTGTGGTGGTCAAATAATTCTTTAGATCCGAGAAAGCATTCTCACAAGCCTTAGACAAATCAAACTTAACCCCTTCTTGGTTTTCCATGTGAGTGGCATTTACAAATGAGAGAAATATCTAATAAACCTTTCATAATAGCCGGCCAAACCCAAAAAACTACAAATATAGGAGACGTTCTTGGGATACTCCAAAGACACCACAACCTAAACCTTTTTAGGATCCACCAATACACCTGAATCAGATATGATATGTCCCAAAAAGTGCACCTCATCAATCCAAAACTGACATTTTGATAGCTTGGCATAAATCCTATACTCTATTAGTGTACTCAAGATGATGTCAAGATGTTCGGCATGATCTTCATGATTTTTGGAGTACACCAAGATGTCATAAACCAAAACAACTACAAACTAATCTAGATACAGGTGGAATATCTGGTTCATCAAGTCCATGAACACATCTGGTGCATTGGTCAAACAAAACGTCATTACCATGAATTCATACAACCTGTAACTGGTTCAGAAAGCAGTCTAGGGTATGTAATAAGGTCTCACCCTCAACTGATGGTATCATAATCTCAAATCAATCTTGGAAAACGCTAAGGCACCCTAGAGCTAGTCAAATAGGTCATCAATTCTGAGAAGAGGGTATCAGTTCTTAACTGTCATCCGGTTTAGCTTCCTATAATCGACAAATATCCTCAGTGATTCGTCATCATTCTTAGTAAACAACATAAGAGATCCCCAAGGTGATGTACTATGACATATAAACCCCTTACGCTCTAATTCCTCTAACTGAACATTCAGTTCTTGGAGCTATTTTGGTTCCATTTGGTAAGGTGGAATGGAAACTGGCTCCACTCCAGGTAACAATTCGATCGTAAACTCAACATCTCGCTTAGGTGGTAACCCCGAGAATTCCTCAGGGAACATGTCCAGAAACTGGTCCACAACAAAAGGGAAGACTGGTTGTTCTTTCTCACCATCATCTATTATAAGGCATGCCACTTGGGCTGTGAGTTCCCATGTCTAATGGCATAGTAACCCTGCGTGGACCACTCGAGTATCCCACTCACCACGAAGGACATGATCGCTCCCATCGAGAGATGTGAATGTTACCCAACATCTTTAATAGTAGATATGGGTTTGATATAACAGCAACCAATCCTTTCCCATGATTAAGTCAAAACCTAACATCTCTAGGACAACAGATCCCACAGAAAACGATACCGACCAACCTTTAGAACACATCCCTTACACTTCCTGATGTCCTTGACTCATGCCCCTAGTGAAGTATCAAGCGAAATTACCCACATTCAGTCTCTATGGTTAATCCCAACACAAATATGAACTTGGAAGAAATAACGGAATGTGTATCACCTGTATCAAATAATGCACTAGAAAACGTGGAAGCTACAAGAATTGCACCTCGCACAGTAGATAACCCGACCTCAACACCTTCAGGTGCAGCCTAAACTACATGGAGATGACCTTCCCCTTTACCCTGGGCTCGAGCATGAGTACCCTGCACTGAATTTCTCTATTGGTAAGGGTGATCTCGCCTCGGAGTTTCATGACCACCACCCCTACCTATATAGAAAGTGGAGCTCCAACTGCCTTTCTGATACGAGGTAACTGACCACTTACCTACACTCGACATCTACCTCTGACCTCTATCATTCCCCGACTGACGTGGGTTCCTACAGAATGCCTACACGTGGCCTATCCTGCCGCATGCTCGGCACTCAACTGGTGGGTGGGAACTGGTCATGCTTATTCCCCAGCCTTCCACAATGAAAACAGAAGACCTAGTCTCCACCCTAAGAATCCATTCCCCTATTTTGATTTCTCTGTGTGCTTGCACCCTAATTAAAGGTTACAAAGTGTCACTACCTAATATCAGAAGTCTCACCACTTGCTCTCCCAGCTGGAACCACAAGTTCACTACCTGAATCTTCATTCAGAATTCTTTCTGAGATAAGGGATTGATCCACCAGTTAAACAAACGTTTTTAGATGAAATATATTCACCTAAAATTTAATCTCATGTCTTATCTCATCCTGGAATAATTTATCAACATTTTCCTTATCTCTCGTCAACATCAGAATGAATCATGTAAAATCAGTGAAATGGATAGCATAGTCCATCACTGACAATTTCCCCTAAGTCAACCTCATGAAATCTACAGCCTTCTCCTACCTCAAGGTTTCTGGATAGAAGTGCTCAAGAAACTTCTCCTAAAAGTCTTTCTACATCATCCCCTCATCCTGCTCTGTTTAAACCATGATGTCCCACAAACATTTTTCTTTCCACCTCGTCATATAGGATTCTAACTTGAATCACTTCTCGAGAGAAGTCTCTTGATGTCCTAGAATAGTTTATATGGACTCTATCTATAACTCTGATACTTCTGGCCCACCCTCTCCGGTGAAGGTGATAGGGTGTTGCATCTAAAACTCCCTAGTCGGCTCAAAAATAATCAGTGCAGCCTGCCCTGGGTCTCATTCCATCATCTGCATAAAATGAGCAATGTTCTCACGGAACTTATCTTCCCCATCTCCTTGGACCATCATGTTCTCCTGCTCCACTACTGGAAGATCATTTTCATCAACATCCTCATGTCACCCAACCAGCGCACATCTTCAAGGTGTAATTTCTCTAAAATTCTAAACACACGTTTTAGAATGAAACTATAAATATTTTATGTGAAGGAAGATATATAGATAGGATCATAAATTGTAATAACCAAAACAGTTCTCATATACTACCCAAAAGAACCCACTCACAACTGATTCACTACCCTTTTCCATCTCCCTAAGTCCATAGCCAACATGGTATCTAATTATCATGGTTACAAGACTTATCTTTTACTCCCATTCGAACCATTTTCATATTCCAATTTACCCTTACAAAAAATTATTCAACTTTTACTTCTTTATCAAGAACCATTTTATAATTAATTCTTGACATTTTCACTTCCCCTTTTTACTCATACATACCACCATATTAGGCATAATTCATTACTTTTATGTGAACATATGCATCCTAACCTTTACATCCTGCACACCCATCCCCTGTGTGTGCCTATCCTGATTCATGTCACTTTCTTACATAGGTGCCTAGAATGATGCATGAAAAACCTCATACCTTTCCAACCACAAGAGAAATATCATGAAAACATCAAATCACACAACAACTTCATCACCCAATGGTGAAATATCAACAAATTTAACTACACATAACAAGAACAACAGTCCCCCCCTAGGGTGACTTGAGTTTTCCCTCATACATGGGTCAGGTACTCCCAAGCACGAGCTCATTACCAAGGCCCAACACATTCCTAATGTCCTTTATACCATCCCCAAATAGTAAGAAAGAGAAAATCACTCCTCTGATACCACTTTTCAACATCCCCGACTCGGGAGCCACAAAACTGGTGCTCTGAGCTGGGTTGTTACATGACCTCCAGCACGCCTCCTCATACACTAGAGGTTTCCAACCAGAATCGAGGGTCAAATAGGTACGTGGGGAGACTATAATATCAATACCAGATTAATCCACATAATATAATAATTAAAATAGCATAAACAAAAGAAAACAACCCATAATATGAATAAATAACCAAATCCCAAAACTGGGTACAACCATAACAACAATAAATATGTCACGACATACTATAGTGTCAAGTGAACAAAACCTAAATGAAATAAAATATTAGAATCCCCAAAATATTCTGGACTCTAAGTCTATAACCTCACCAAAACATGTCCCATGTCCAACTCATATAACTAACATAGGGCCCTTACCCTTGTATGACCTAAAAACATGAAATCTACTTGGGTACCCAACGGCGGCCCGAGCAGGGTGTGAGTATAACCCAATAGGCCACCACCAACGGTGTCTAAAAATATCCAACAAGGCCGATAGTGCATGAAAATGATAAATAAAGGAAAGTACAGGTAAATAATTCAATAGACTATCTTTATTTATATTCCTTAAAGTTAACCTACCAATAAACCCATGCTTATTACCAAGACCCTTCATTTATCCTGTCACCCTCTTTATGTGTTTAATAGATTAGGAATGATCAATGTTTTCAACATGTGGGAGTTTAACAAGTCCTATCTCACTACGAATAATTTGACAACAATTCCAAGTATCTTCACCTCAAATCCTTGGTCCGAGTGGAATGCAACCATTAGGTAAATAGAACTTTGTCCCCTTCCCCAACCCATGCATTGAGGGGAGGAGATAGAACCTTGGTCCAACTCAACCCATGGGCATAGAACCTCAATTCAATACCCCACTCAGCCAATCCATGTGCACATGCTTATTTATCATCCACCACAAAACACCATATCACAACAACATATCCAACATCATTCAAAACATAACAATAATCTCAATAAATGGGAAAATATATTTTTCCTCAATCCATTAACAAGTTTATTATTCACATTACATAACCCTTTTAACCCCATTCCAATTTCCATGCCTATCTCACTAAGAATATCCAGTATAAAGATAATCCCTAGAATTTTCCCATTTATAGAAGGAACCACCACATGTTATTTCTCACAATATCCATAAGTGGATACCAAGAGTGGAGAACCCCAAGAAAATAGAAAAATGATCCCACCCCTAGGATAGAAAAATGAAATAAGTAGGTATTAGGGAGATGGAAAAGAAATAAGGGGTATTCCCTATCCACTTTTATGGTGTCCTCATCTAGTATATGTGCATTTGTATATAGAGAAGAAAATTGAATCACCATGGGCTTCTTGATCACTGATTATCCTTCAACCACCACCTCTTGTGTTTTTTCCTTAATAACATATACAGTTAGTAACAAAAGTGTCGATTATACATAAAAACATGAGGAAAATCATTTAACAATTCCATTTGATAAATATTAAAACAAGAAGAATCCATATATGTATGATCCCTTCAATTATATTGGGTTGTGTTTTATCTTTCAAGTCCCATGGAACTTCTTCACTGTTGAATTATAGCACCATATTCTACTCGATGGTGGTCCCTCCATCCTCATCATCATAACTTACCAAGGGAATAATATGAAATGATTCTATAAAATAAAAATAAGGGTAGTTAATTGGAATTATTAATAATGTAAAATCAAAAATAAGTAAATAAAAAGTTAATTCAACTCTCTTTATTTGATCAACACTATGTACATGTTCTTCTTGGAGGGACATTGGGAGGAAGTATGAGATTTGTGGGAGATAAGGATTTTTCAATGTCATTGCTACCTCCCTAATGTCTTGGTCAAAGATAAGTAGCTATTTTTTATCATTGTCTATAGGTTGATGGAATTTAGGAATATATTTTGATAATTCAATGATTTCATTGGATAATACTTTAAGATATTGGTACTAAAAGTTTTTATTTGAGGTCTCTAATGAAATCATTAAACACATCATCCCTACATGATGACATGAAAAAACCTCTTACTATTTTTGTTAAAATTTAAAAAAATTCACTCAATTAAAGTTTATAAATAATTAATTAGTTTTTTTAATATCTTTTAAATGAAAATTATAGTCAAATAAAATCTTAAAATGGGTTGAATAAAACACTTTACTTCCCAAAAATTATTCTAATTTGACTAGAATTGTCACATACTCTCTCAAAATAATTGTGAAGTTTTTAATAAGTACAGTATAGTGGATGGCCTAGGTCATCCCAGTTGAGGATTAAGTGAATTAAAAATACCATAAAATGTAAAAATAAAAAAATAAAATATATTAATAATTGTTACAAAATATGTGGTTTTATTTGGGTTATTTATAAACAAAATGAAATAGATGAGAAGAAACATACTTTGAAAACACCAATATGATTGATTGTGGATTATCTAACCTATCCCTTAATTAATAATTAATGATTAAACATTAATATTAAATTAATTCAATTATGGTTACCTAATTTTTTATCCTCAATCCCTATGGAAGAAAACATAACCACAAACCCTAAAATAACTTTGAAACTTCCAATCGCAACACCCTGCATTGATTGTGATTAAAAATATAACTTATGATTAGTGGAAAATTAGGAAAACACCTTCATTAAGTAAAGGATTATTTATTTAGTTTTTGAATTAGATATAAATCCTATTAATAAATCCCCAGTTTATTATATTTTATAATTAATGTGTAACTCTAGTGATTCGTACAATCATGGTCTCGCAGTAAATGTGTCAATAATTTGAGTGATCTAAAAATTAAATGACCATTTCATTACCATTATATTATGAATTAAAGTGATAAATGGATTAAGAAAAACTAATTAAGAATGTGATAATAAGATCAACCATAAAAATAATTACTCTTCTATGAGTGGAATTGTCATCATGGAGACGATTTTCATAAGAAAATGATTGAAAAGGAAACACCCAATATCATATAAAATGTTATATTCTATATCCAAGAAGCAGAAAAAAAGAAGAAGAAAATATAATAACATATATTTTTATTGAATAAAAAGTGAAGTTGAAAGAACAAATTAAAAGAAACAAAAAGTAGAAACAAGAGAGGAGCACCTCTTGGAAGAGATCTTTGCATAAATCCTTACTTAATCCAAGTTCTTAGAGAGGTTTCCTGGAACCACCCTTTCTGAAAAACCTTTCCAAAGTCTCAAAAAACCCACCAAAGTGAAAATTTAATTTAAATAGAGTCTACTAGGTTTGTTTTTTGAAATTAAAAAAAATGTTATATGCATCATTCTTCCTCCAAAAGTTACTCCATCGTGATCCGCATTTTCAACCACCATTTCAAGTGAACCAAGTTCCACTCCAATTGAATGGAATTATAAAAATATATTAATTTAACATATATAAAAATTTCATAAAAAAAATTAGTAATGAATAATTTAGTGTCAAATTAGTGATGTGGATTCCATTCTTATGAATTCAAAAAATCCCTACATTAATGTCCATTTTTCCCTCTAAATGTTTGATCAATCTTTAATTGTCTAAATGAATAATTTATATAAATAAGTGAAGGATATGATAGTAAAATTAAAAAACCAAATTATATGCACAAAATATGTTATTAAAAAATTATTAAGTTTATTTAAAAATGCTAAAAATGGAATTTTCATGCATCCAGATTCAATCTGGAAACACATATTCAGATTAAATCTTTAAATAAGGATCAATGTGGGGAAATTATATTAATTGTTATAAATAAAATATTTATCCAAAACATGCCATATCACCATCATGTATTGGTGGACCTAGAGGGGGAGTGTGTTCAGATGTTTCATGTGACATGATGGTAGGACTGAGTAAGTCGATGGGGCATGATGGCCTTATCTGGCCTGACTTGGGGAAATGATGGTCTTGTTTGATCTAACCCCAAGGTTGATAGTGGGTAATGATGATTTGTGACCTAACCTAGGATACAGTGCCATGATATGATGGCCTTGTGTCCTAACCTAAGGTAGTGTTTGGATAAAACAACCTTATCGCCTGGTCTATGATAGATATGGGGCATGATGGCCTTGTGGACAGACCTAAGACTTTTTATCCATGTGGTGGATGTGGGATATATGTGGTGACCTAATGTTTGACTCTAGTTTATGAATTATGTTTTGACTATGTTTCTAATATAGATTTGAAGTAGGTATGTCCAGGGTTTTGTGGCAGCATGGTCTGTACAAGGCCACAATATACATGATTGTATGGTTTTTTCATGTGAATTTGTTTATTATCATAGAATACACTCTTATGCATCTGAACTCATGTTAAGGGTGCATTGTTGGATTCCTACAGGGCTTATACTCACACTATATATGGGAATCTCAATGTGTGTATAGAAATCATTATCAGTGATACAGGAAAGGGAAAGGCACCCATAATAGGTAGATATAAGATAGAGCATGTTGAATAGATGTGATACTGGGATAGACTTTATAGTGGTGTTATAATGTTTTATTTACTTACCTATCTTTCTCATACTCTTTTTTGACTTGCCTCTTCGGAGGCCCTTGGTTTATTATTTTGTATTACTCGAGATACTTTCCATTTCATTTTTTAAAGAACTATTTATTTATTCTATAATTTTATTTTGTATTTATTGATATTGAGGGTATAGTATCTCTGCTAAGTGAATTCAAACCCTCACTACTAGTCTGAAACCACTTGCATATGGGGAGGTTTGCTTGAGTCCATGTAGCACTCTAGATCAGACCCAATGATTTAGTATGAGACATTAAAAATTGGTATCCAAGGTTGTTTCCATTTTTATTTATTCTTGGATATGTTTTGAGGTAAGGAATAAATGAGTATGGCTATGTGGTACTCAGGAATGGGAGTTTCATGTGTACTTAACCAACACATGTGTAAGAAACCTCTGAGTTACAATTTTTGGGACTGCTATGAAAATTATTGTTTTACGGTTTCATGTTATTCTTGAGTATATTTTTTTGTTACTATTTATGTTATTTGGGTGGATTCATGCATAATTACTAGGAACTTAGAATCACAAGTCATATATATATGTGTGTGTGTGTGTCTATTGAGTTTTTTATAGTAGTTCCTAAATTAAAAACCTTGATATGTGCTTTCTATTTAGAGATATATCTATTTTCCCTACTTTGTTTTATATTTATACTAGCATTAATTATTTTAACATTAAGATACTTATTATTATATATATGATTGTAACTAACATGTATGGAGAACTAGGATTGTGCCTTGAGTAGTACTAAGTTGGATGTGTTTTATTTTTTTCAATAGCCTCCAAGGATAGGTTTTTCAAAACCCCTTGTGTGTGTATGTTAACTGCTTAGGTTATTAATTAAGTAAGCTATTATGGGTGTTCTATGCGTATGTTATAATTTAAAACAATTCCACTATTTTGTCGAGATTTTGTGGCATGAAATGGTTTTGCTCGTCGGGATTCCACTGTCACTTTTCCCAGACACTCCCAATGGTTCCCCCATCTGTAGTTGGGTACAGACTAGCTTTCCAAAGGCCAATGGTCATCTAGGTTTTCAGTCCCAACAACTCTTGGGGACTTGCATTGTTCAAGAGGATGGGAGGTCAGGATCACCATACCCTTTGGGGGGGTTATTTCCTACTCTGGAACTCTCTTATATATTTAAGACATATTTTTGGATCTCTTCATAATACTGATACAATAATAGTTACCCAGACAAAATGGTTTATTGGTTAATTCAATCAGTATACGATGAAAGGGGTTCTCATTAATGGAACCATCTGTATATATTTGAGGTTCTTCATTCATTTACATGGTAGATAATAGATGCTTAATATTCTATAACCATATAACCAAGTATTTCAGAATGTGTTTCCATTCAAGGAGGAGGTTAATATTCCAAGGAGGGGATTGAGCCATTATGAGGCATCCTACATATCCTGGATATTTTGAGAATCAAAACCCACATAGTTCATTGATGCTATTTTGTTTTAATACAAGGTATATTCCCTTATATGAGGGGTATTCATTTATAATGCATAATGAGGTGTTTGTTCACATCTCTGTAATCCCACGTGATCTATGCTTGGTTGTTAGAAATAAAAGGAATAGATGATACACCTCAAGGATTATATGTATGGGACTTGTGTGATGGGATAGTCCTTGAGATTTTTGGTGTGAAGAAAGGGCCTTGATAATGTATCCTAGGTATCTTGGGTATGGTAGGAATCAAAGTGTTTATAGTTCGTTTTATGTCGAGGCTCACACACTAACGCTGCCTTATACCATTATAGGGGTTTATAGTGCAGATGATATGACCATTTAAACTCCATAAGTCCATGTGATCTAAGATCATTTGTGAGAAACAAGGGATAGTAAGTAATCAATATCATTTCTTTGAACAAGGGAATCATATGCTAGTCCCTTCATGGATGATCAATATAGAGCTCGATCCCTGGGTAGAGGTGGCCTACGTATCCTGAATATGGTAGAAATCAGTGTTGTCATAGTTCCCTTGATGTTGAGGTTCACACGTTGAGGCTTCCATGTACCATTGTCCTCTTTTCTGGAGGGTGTCGCATGACCCAGCTGAAATGTCCAAGGAGCCATCGCGTGACATGACCTTACATATATGGAGGTTGTCATATAACCTAGTTGGCATGTCCTAGGAGACATATTTTGACCTAGCCTAACTTATATGGGGGGTATCACAAGATTCAGTGTGACAAAGTCCAGAGGATGTCACATGTCTTGGCTAAAACTTCCGAGAGACATTATGAGGCCCAGCCGATATGTCTGGAAGGCATATCCAATCTTAGTTTATTGTCCAAAGGGTTCCATGAGAGCCTGGATGTCATTCCTAGATGCTTTCATGAGACACGACTGATATTATCAAACACCTTTATATGAGTCAGTAAATGTATCTGAACGACATCTCAAGTCTAGGGTGTTGGACCCATAGGGTTCACAAGATCAAATTTACATTTTAGGGAGAACGGTGTGATTTGTTATGACCCGTCTGGAGTATTTTTCATGTCCTAGATGACTTGTCAAATGAGTTTCATGAGATTTGGTCAATGTTCCCTAGTGTTATCATGTATCATTTAATGACGCTCATGAAGCACGTGGGGGGAAGAAATCATGTCTTTGGGTTAAGCCTTCTGCCTTTGATCTCAATTCTAACCCTGGTATTGTGAATTATTTAGTTTTTCTTGGTGTCATTTCATCTTGATTCTTGTGTGATCTAATAGGATTGTGGGATGTTCTTCTCATAACCAACTGTTAGCGCCAAAATATTGGACAAAAAGAATGAAGAAAAAGAGGTCATGTGCCCTGCCTCACGAAGCCCCGACGCAGAGCCCCCCAAGCCACGTGGTCGCCGTGAAGCAGAGGAGGTGGTAACCATCTGCAAACACCCTGATGTTCGCTAACCCACCGCAAAGAAGAGGAGGCGGTAACTCTTTGTGAATACCCTGACGTTCACGAACCCGCCGCGAAGCAGATGAGGCGATAACTCTCCGTGAACCTGGTTGATGTTTGCGACCTTCCGCGAAGCAACCGAAGCCCCCTTCGCGTTGTGTGAGCACTGCTTCACGGCGCCTCTTTCCTATAAATACCAAGCTCCCCCAGAGCTCTCCAGATATACAATCCGAACTTTCGTCTTCTCAACTCCCAAATCGCAAAGCACTCTTCGCTCTGGGAATCATGAGCTCCGCGATGTATCTTTGCTTCGTGAGAGTCATCCTCCTTGTTTCGTTTTGAGCCCCTCTTCTGAGAGGTGTTCCCTTCGCAAAGCCTAAGGGCATTCGTGAAGGAAGGGGATCCCCAAGGGGACCTGGGCAGTAGCGGATCATTTATGCTTCTCTAAACACCCACCATGTACATGTGATCCACATGCCAAGGCAGGGTCACTATACTTCGCAAAGCACACTGCTTCACGGCACCTTACTTCGCGAGGCACCTATACTTCACGAGGCAGTGCTTCGTGAACACCATTCCACTTCACAAAGCACCTCCCACTCGCACCTATTCCCCATGATAAGGCCAAGCCACTCCACTTCTCAAAGCACACCCCTTCGCAAGTTCCCTCCACTATGAAAATCAACTGAGCTCCGCAAGGCCCCTGCCTGTGGACCCCTCTTCTTGGAAATTCCTCTTCCTGTGTGACCCTCCAGATTTGCACGATGTGATTTCAAAGTCCCCTGGACGATACCACCCATAGTGTTTCTCCGCCTAATGCTTCTTCGCATAGGCACACTAATGGCTATTGCTTCTTCGCATAGTCATGCTAACGTGGACCCCTCAATGGTTCGCTCTATAACCCCCCTTCTACATGGCCTTGCTGATGCCTTCCCTCCCACAAGGAGCAGAGGGTATCATTCATGTAAGCCCTAGGGGTGTGGAGTGAACCCACCTCATCCAAAATTAAGGACGTTAAACTACCAAGAACCTCGTCCTCAACACACGACGTTAAATTGTGACCCAACCCCATGCCTCGCACACAGGGTCCCCCCAGCTCAAATATTCTTTACACCCCCTGGTCCCCACAGGGGATGATACCCTCCTTCTGGGAGTGGTGTTTGTCCATGGTTAAGGGAAACCTCCTTGGTGTAAGCCCCCTAGTCCCTCTTGTGAAAGGTAGCACCCATGCACCTCCGTACTTCCTCACCGCCAGGGCCAGCGAGGGGCATGAGAGGGAATGAGGCACCTCCTTTCTTCGGTCCCAAATCCCTCTCCCTCTGTGCTTTTTCGCACTTCAGGCCTCCATCCTTGAGTAAGTCTCAGCACCATGGGACACCTAATGCGTAAGCCCCTCTTCGCTTCTCACGGACGCACCCTTCACGACGTGATTGTCAGTTCTCTACTGCCTCTTGTTTCTCACACCGAGCACGACTCACATAGGCTTAGAGTAAGCATCGACCATGAAAATTCCCTCATCCAACATGACGTTAAACTGTATGTCCGCATCCAGCATGACATTAAACTGTATTCCCCTGTACAACATGACGTTAAATTTTATGCCCCCGTCCATCATGATGTTAAAATGCACACTCGAACTACAAGGACTTTGATCCATGTCAAGGAAAGGTACGTAGGAACCCTCACGAGGTTTATTCCCACCACCAGTGGACCCCCGAGTTCATCTTCATGTCGGTTTGCTGACAAAACCCTTATCGAACTACGAGGACTTTGATCCATGTTATGGCATGGTACGTAGGAACCCTCCCTGAGGTTCAAGCTCCGCCACCCATCAGACCAAGGTCCTTCTTCGCGTCGGTTCTCTGACACCCACACCCATACCTGAACTATGGGGACTTTGACCCATTTTAATGCATGGTACATAGGAAGCCTCCCTAAGGTTCAAGCCCAACAATCATTGTCCCCGACCATCTCCATGTTGGCGTGCCATGCCCCCCTTTCCACCTAAACTGTGTGGTCTATGATCCATGTTAAGGCATGGTACGTAGGAAGCCTCACGAGGTTCAAGCCCACCGCCCGGTTGTTTCTTCACATCGGGTTCCACCCTCATCCCGCATGACATTAAACTACATTTTAGTCCAGTGGTAATCCATTGTGACTAACCTGAACTACGAGGTCTTTGATCCATGTCAAGGCATGGTACATAGGAAGCCTTCCTGAGGTTCAAACCCACCATCCATCTGGGCCAAGGTCCTTCTTCACGTCAGTTCTCCGACATGGCCCCATCCCGCATGATGTTAAACTGTATCCCAATCTAGGGGTAAGCCGTTGTGACCCTGCCATCCAGTCATTACGACACCCCTTCATGTCAGTCCGGCAGCCCCCTTTTCCCCGAACTATGTGGACTTTGATCCATATCAAGGCATGGTACGTAGGTAGCCTCACGAGGTTCAAGCCCACCACCCATTGGACCAAGGTCCTTTTTCACATATATTTTCCAGTATCCCCATATTAACTACGTGGTCTTTGATCCATGTTAAGGCATGGTACGTAGGAAGCCTCGCGAGGTTCAATCCTACCACCTGGTCATTCCGACCTCATTCATGCCAGTTCTCCCACCTCCTGGGGCGGCCTAGAGTGTAAGCCCCTCACATTCATTATAAACTATGCGGACTTTGATTCCTTACCACGGGGATACATAGGAAGTCTCTTTGAGACTCAAGTCCATCACCACCGTCATCTCTACAACGACTCCATTTCATTCCCCCTCCACTTCATGTAGCTTTCCATCATCCATCCTAATTCTTACCCAGGCCGCCACATCCCGGTGAGATCATGCCACCCCATTGCACTCCATAGCATTTTGGAAGCCACCCACGGGCTGGCTCCTATATCGGTGTTCCCTCAAGAGGGGTTCCTCGATCTGATCCACGCCAGCTAGTGTTCTGATCAGCCTGATCCGTCTCCGCTGAACGTTAAACTTACAACATACCCTGTGTTAAACATGGGAAGATGAGGAAAACCTCTGATACATGTCTATGGAATATGATTCCCCGTGCTCGATGTGGGATGCCTCGAGCTTCCGCACCCTTGAGAAGCCCTATAATAAGGGACAAAAGAAAGACACGCCAATTCCCCAGCGTTCACACACGTTAATGATGCCTCGGCATGACTACTCTCCCAACTGAAGGTTTCTGCCCTGACCGGACCTCTTGGAATGTCCGGACAGAAGCAGTGTAATTAACTGTCATCCATGGAAACATGGAACTGGGAAGAGTTTCACGAACAACATATTAAATCTATGAGGGAGACCCGCACTAGGTAACGAGTTCTGAGGGGGAATACACCGAAGGAGGAAAAGACATCCCATCATCACATTTCGATCAAGGGGAATATTTCCCTGAATACGGAAAAGATGTCTCCTGCCTTTGGAAAACGGTAATTTGGGGCGACACAAAAAATGTCACGCCGACATCCCCCACAGACAGTCGCGCGCGCCCCAGCGAAAGCGTCAGAAACAGAAATGGTGAACCTTATTTGAATATATTCTCCTCAATGTGGAGATTAGTAGTTTTTGATACATCAGTAGATTAACGTGTCACCAGAACCAGATATCCGGTGTCGGGTCCCGCCGAGAAAATAGCGGGCCTGGCGTGAAACTCACAAGAATTTGGGGCAGTAGAACGTGGGGCATTCTGTTCTGCAACATTGTCGGTGTGGATCCCTTTTACCATCCATGGAAGATGGAATGGTGTTGGGGCACTGGTTTTTGATTTCTTTTCCTCGCATTGCTGATGATTCAATCTCCCTGCTTCTCGGGAATCAGGTTGCTACTATAGGGACATGATCACCGCCCACCCACCTACGCAGGGGAAGGGGAAATACCATCACAGCCGCTCCGTGTGGCTCCACTAGTGCCACAACGGTGTCTGCATCCACGAGCGTGGGGCACCCACGTCCCCTCTCCCCATTCGAAGTCATCCAATGAAGGGTTATTAACGATCTCATATTCCGTAATGAGGAGGAGGGAATAATCCCAACTCGGGATATGTCCCGCCTATACCTGGAGGCATCCAGGCCCCGCCGTCAACACCGCCCTCGAGGGCCGCGTAGGGAGCCCCTGCTCCCCACCCAAACATTCAACCGTTTCGGGAGCCTATCCCCGGAACGCCTTGACGACTCCCTGCCTTACGCTGATGAGGTGGGTGATTTCTTGCTCAGCCTGGTCAGGGTCCCGATCCAGGAAATCCCAGCAAGGTCCCCCACCCGGCTGCGTCAGCGCCGCCATCCGGCCTTGCCAGAGGAGCAGGTAGGCTATGCCCCTACACCACCCACACTGGCTCGCCTGACCCGACTCCAGCATTGGGCCCGAGCTGAGTACGCACACCAAGGGGTGTTAACGTTGACAACTACTGTGGCCCGATCCACTGCCGACGCATATCACAAATCCCCTTCACACACTGAGCAGGGGCACTCCTATGCCCAACTGGGATTGAGGCCCCAACTTCCCCATGGGTAGGTTGGGTTGACTCTCTGGGTCGCAGGCCTGAGTGGTAATCACCGCGAACCAACCCGCGGTGATGTCACCTCGTACGGAGGTCCTCCCCGTACCACTACTCCAAAGAGCATGGGCCTTCCCCACTCTAAAGCTCGTCATGGAGCTATGCCTCGTGCTACCCCCAAACCAAATGAAGACCTACCCCATTGCAGTAATACTAGGCACGGAATCCTCTCTCGTGCCCATCACACCGGGTATGGAGTTCATCCTCCTGCCCCCGACCATCGATGTGAAGAAATTTCCCATCTGGTCCCTCTCCAATGTGGGGATCCTCCCTACATTCTCTCTGCAACTGGTGAAGGTTCTCCTCACCCTGGAAACCAAAGGAGTGAAGGTCATCGTCGCTCCACCCGTGCCAAGCATGGAGGTCCTCCCCATTCTCTCTCTGGTTCCAATGGAGGATTTTCCCACTCAGGGGATGTTCATGGAGGTCCTCCCCATGTTCCCTTCGACATTTTCCCCAGTTCCCCTCACACCCCAGTTCTCTCAAGCAGAATTCCTCTCCACCATGGCACTAGCACGGCCCCAAGACTACATGTCAAGAATCAGCCTTGTCCCAAAGAGCCATCTAGGGGCAGGAGGGTGGGTCGTCGCCACCACAAAAAGAATCCTGGGAAGGCCCAGATGGATATCAAGTCATCCCGCTTCTCGGAATCTGAAGCAGAATGCGACTAAGCAATGGAAATCTCCCTCCATTCCTCTGCATCAAGGACTGGGGTAGGAACAAGGCATGTGAACCTCATCCTTCCGGAATGCGAAGTCCACCGGATTCCCGCCTCTCTTTGCAGGTACGTCCAGTAAGAGGAAATTTTGGGAATCCCATAGGTTCCGACCATTTAGTCACTACCATCGTCACCAGAAGTGCCCTCTAGCTTGACCATAGATCACAGAGAGCTATTTTAGGGACCGATGGAGGTTGAGCAATAGTGTGACCCATCGTAGGTAACCACGATCCCTACACCAGAAGTTGTGGCTGTTATCCCATCATATCATTACATTGTGGTCAAGTCACCGCACTCTTCGGAGGATGGCCCAGAATTCGGCGGCCAGTCATCTCGTTCATTGTATTCTCTACAGCCCAGTTTACTATCCCAGTAGTCCACCTTAGTACTGCAATCGGTTCCTCAGCCACTCCCGGTTGACGAGTGGGGCAATATGAGGCCCAACCCTGAATCTGAGACCAAGATATTCTAGGACATTCTCGCAGTGGATCACTTCCCGGAGAAATTCTGGCCGGCGGTAGTGTAGAACTTTTGTGCGCCGGAATTCCTCACCCTAGAGGAATTCGAGTGCTTCCGTCAAACCATATGGACGACACACTTCTGTCTTCATTATCAGCAGGTGTTGTACCCTAGGATCCAAGTGAACTTCTATGATATCGGCGAGTAATGTCGTCTGGTCGATTTGGCTTCACTCCCTATGGCCTAGAGCCCTGAGTCACCAGGTCTCCAGAGCGCCCTCCAACAAAAATCCGTACAGAGTTTCAAGGTACTCCGAAAAATCATCAGGGAAGCTACCCCCCCCCCCCCCACGTACAAGTCCGTGGCTGGGGACAGTATGTCGCCATCCTCTTCAGTCCTATCCGACAGCAGCCCGATTCGTTATGCGACATTGAGGAAATGCCCCCAAGAATGGTTGCGGTCCACATGGCTGACATAGTGGAAAAGGAGGACGAGATGGAGTTTCTCGATGGAGACTTACCCCCTGAAGGTGTACCACCACTATTGGACCCATCAGGGAGGATTACTCACCAGTAGAGGAACTTTATAGGCCTCCCTGCGCCCACCGAGTCGCTGGTACTCAGTTGGAATTCTGGTAAGGGTAAAGAACATGTCAGAACTGTCCAGCACTCTGACCCGTCCGCCTCAGTGCAGAAGACAGACGAAGACCCCGAGAAGGTCGCGTTGTGCCAATAGCTTGCTGAACAAAAGAAGTTGGTTGAAGAACTCCTGGTCTAGGGTGTTGTAGAGCGGCGACCCAACTATGGTGATCCCAATCTGGGGCATAAGGGACAGGAACAACTTCCCCCTGGCAAGATGCCTCTGGGAAACTCTGATCATGATACTCCCACAGATAGGGCAGAAGCTGGAACTCACGGCAAGAGGGCGCGATATGTCTTGCCAAACCCTCCTGAATGGTGAGGCAATCTGAGGAATCCAGCCCGGGTTCCCCCAGCCGCCCCAAGGTCCGTTCCGCCAGTCGCTCCATGAGCCATTGAAGCCGTTTACCGTGTCGAAGATCCTATCAACACACTCGTGGTTAGGGATCCCCGTCAAGACAAGGACCCCCACCCGGATGATCCTATAGAGGCACTCATCACCCGTCTTGAGGCGTTAGAAACGTGGCAGGTGGCAGTCCCACCAAATGGGAAGCCATATCCCGCGTGGGTGGATGATATGTCTGCACCTCTGGGTTTTAGGAATCCCACTTTCTCACCCTTTAATGGGAAAGGGGACCCACTACAGCACCTGGATCATTTTTCCTCTAGGTGTGGCCCCATGTTGGGGACCTCGGCATAGCAAAAAGCCGCCAAGCTCTGATGTTTTGTGCAAAAATTGGAGGGCCCTACATTTTTCTGGTACCGTCAGCTCCCTATCGGATCGGTGACCGACTGGGAGGATCTCCTCCGGCAGTTCCTATAGAAGTTCAGCTCCACCACACGAATGACCAGCATCGCAGACCTCTTCTAGTGAAAACAAAAAACTGATGAGCGGGTTGCGAACATCGTCGCCCGGTGGAAGGGGCTTACATACCCCCTTGACATGCCACTGACTCAGGATCAATTTCTGACGGTGTGCGTAGGGAATGTTAAAACAGAACTAGTTCCTCCCTTGATCTCCTAGAACTACCTTGGAGGGTTTTGGGACTTCTCAGATAAGGATCAACACCTCGAGGAAGCTCTGCAACAGGCTAGTCAGGCGCGTCTGCTGCCCCCTGTGATCCCAGCAAGGACGGCTGCCAGAGCCGAGCCCGCCGCGATGGCCCAAATAGAATCCCCCAGGTAGCTAGAATAGCTCCCAGTGGCACCGGCTCTGCAACCCCACAGAGGCCCTCCACCTCAGGCACAGGCTCCTACCCAGCAGCGACTGCCTCAGAATTGACAAGTTCCTCCATGCAATGTGCCACCACCGCCTAGGTGGGACAATCAGGCTCCGCCTCCTCGGTAGGCCCCTCTGGCACCTCGTTAAGGCTAGGCTTCCAGGGCCCCCTATCCATAAAGAAGGAACCAGACTTACTCATTCAACAAGAATCAGGTCCCCGGTTACCTCCATAGTTGCCTAGAGCAGGGGATTGTGAACTTACCTGAGTGCAGAAGGCCGGTAGGGGAGAATCTCACCGATAGCCCCAACTACTGCCCCTATCATCTGATCCTGGGGCACACCCTCAAGTAGTGCTATGTGTTTAAATACTGGATCCAAGACCAGGTTGACAAAAACATAATCAGGTTGGGCCCGGCCCCGACACAATTAGTGGGTGTCTTTGTAAGGTCCAAAAGCGGTAGCGACGACGAAGGCGAGTGGCAGCAGGTTTCTATCCATGGGTCCCAGAAGTACGATGACTGGATGGCCTGTAAAACCATCACTCGCGCCCATGGTATCATTCGGGCACGTCTGAATCAACTAGAGCCTTTAGAAGGTGCGACCAGTACCTCTGTGCCATCATCTCAGCCAGCCTCTTCCCAGAAAGGCAATCAGCGGCGGCATATGAAAAATCAACGCGCTCCACCACTGCCGCCATTATCCCGCACTATCGGTGATTTTAATGCCCCTCGAGATGGGAATTCCCCCCAGAATCTGCCCAGTGGTGGATGATTCGTCAAGCGATAGTTAGGGGTATGCTTCAGTTAATACCGTGGAGCTGGTAAATCCATATATGACTCCAGACGAGGGGGAACGCCAGTCGAGCCTCCCCAACGTCCCCCGCTGACATCAACGTCAGTGGAACCGCGACCACGTGGGTTGTCAAGGCATGTAAGCGGGAGCTTTTAGCTAGGTTGTGCATGCTACTAAAAATAGATAGTAGGCCCAGCACAGAGCTCAGCACGTGCAACCTCATCTGGTGCCCTTAGGTCTACCCCCACCGCCGTTTGTGCTACTAGATCAGGCAGAGCTGCCTCATCCATACTACAGCCAGTCTTTCCATCTTATAGGCCAATCTCAATTGTCCGGTCCTCATCCAGTAGTTACTCTTCAGTCCTAAACTAGCGGGCAGTGGGATGTACTCAGTCTCAGCCAGCTGCCGGTCCAGCCGGTAGGGACTGTCGCGACTCCAATTGCAGAGCGACCTCCTGTAAAAAGAGGCTCGCGTCTGGTCGGGAAGTATGATTTTCTGAAGCACCTTGTCGGCATTCCAGTAAGGTTTTATATCCTTGAGGCTCTTCGCATGTCGTCTTAAATGTGTGAGGTGGTTCCCGAGGTCCTAAGGATCCCCCTCCAGTTTGAGATGGAGGTAGCAGCTACAGAAGCCTTCCACGCTGAGGCAATTGAGAATGCCGAATTCCAGGAAGTTATCTCTATCTTCTGTGAAGACCCTCCCATACAGGGGCACATTCCCCTACTGTACATCACCGGATAGTTCAATGGTGTGGAAGTCCGACGCTGTCTTGTTGACACGGGTTCTGGGATTAACCTAATCCCAACTCGGACACAGCGGAAGCTGGGTTTGTCTGAGGGTGATCTAACTCCCTCCAACCTCAGAATACAGGGATATGATAGGACCGATAAGACCCCGGTCAACAAGATCCGCTTGAAACCCAATTCTGTGGCCTAATTTTCAGCACCAAATTTATGGTTGTCTCCCAGTACACCGCGTACAATGCATTGATGGGTAAGCCATGGCTCCATCTGCATGCAGCGGTCCCTTAATTGTATCACCAATGCCTCAATTACTCCCTCAATGGTTGATTAGGCATGATCCAAGGACATGCATCTCCTTTTGCCTCTTGTGAAGCCCGCTATCTGGATGCTGACTATTACAAGAGAAAGGATAAGAAAATCCTGGCAAGTGAGGATGAACTGTCCCCAGTCACAAGTGATCCCTAGGCAGGTCTGGATGACGCCTACATCTTCCTGAACCATCGATTGGAGGCCGCAACCCCCGACATGGGGTAGTGTTTTGTTGTTTCATGTACAAGAGGAAGGAATATTCCCAGGTCCAAGCGATGTTGGGAAATCACATCGTACTCCTACACTAACCAGGATTGGGTGATCCCGGAACCTCCTACCCCTATACGGTATCGGGATCTCAGGCTCAGGGCAACGGAGGTACATCATACGTGTCTCTTCCACCAGGATGGAATCAACTGGCTCAAGACGATGCGCCATTACTACTTTGATGTCATCAAACATGGCCCCTTGGGCCAAAGGCCAGATTGGATAGGATCGACTGCCTTCATCGCCATGGTCTTAGTGGCATATGGGTCTCCTGATGTAATGACCACTACCACTCAGGCCGGCACCATCCCCCCATCATAGTCTGGTGGTTCGGAAATGACTCCCCTCACAGAAGAGCCCTCCGCAAGTGGATAAGAGGATCTAGAGGATTCTCCCCCTGCCTTTGAAGAAGGCATCTCTACCACGGTCGATGAACTGGTACAGGTTAACCTTGGTAGCGAGGAAGATCTGAGACCCACATTGATCAGTGCTGCCATGTCCCTCGAAGAGTAGCAGCAGTATGTGGAATTTCTCAAACAGTACTATGATGTGTTTTCCTGGAGTTATGATGAGATTCTAGGACTAGATCCCCAGGTAGTTGTCCACCACCTTGGTCTCCCAACAAACCATCGTGGGTTCAAGAAGCCTCCCAGGAAAATTCACCCTTCTCATGGTGCCATGGTTGAATCCGAAGTTCATAAGCTCATCAAATCCAACATCGTCAAGGAGGTCCAGTACCCCAGGTGGCTTGCCAACATTGTGCCAGTCAGGAAGAAGAACGGGCAGATCAGAGTCTGCATCGTCTTCTGTGATCTCAACCACCACTGTCCGAAGGATGATTTTCCCCTTCCAGTGACAGAATTGTTGATTGATGCCATGACTAGGTTCCAAGCCCTCTCCTTCATGGATGGGTATTCCGGGTACAACCAGATCTGAATGGCCCCTAAGGATGAGGAGTCCACTACCTTCAAGGCTCCCCAAGGTACTTTATGTTACCAGGTTATGCCCTTCGGCCTAAAAAATTCATGTTCCACCTATCAGCGGGCCATGCATCGCATATTCAAGCCGATTTTGGAAATGTTGGTGGAATGCTACGTGGATGATCCGGTGGTCAAATATCACTAGCACCAGGACCATCTCATGGACCTTGAGAAAGTGTTCAGCTTCCTCCATTCCCGCCACCTGAATATGAACCTGCTGAAGTGTGCCTTCGGGGTCACCTCTAGGAAGTTCCTTGGATTTTTTGTCAGATATCGAGGCATCAAGATCGACCCAGATAAGATCAAGGCCAACAGCCAAATGCCTCCCCCAAGCTATATTCTAGATCTTAGAGGTCTCTAAGGCCACTTAGCCTATATACGCTGATTCATTGCGAATATGGCTAGAAAGTGTAATCCCTTTTCCTGACTCATGAAGAAAGGCTCCACCTATGAATGGGATGAAGAGTGTCAGACCGCCTTCAAGGAAATCAAGCAGTATCTTCTCCAACCTCCGGTCTTGATGCCACCTGTCTCCGGGAAGCCGCTGGTCCTTTACATGACCGCCCTGGAATGGACCCTCAGTGCACTTCTCACCCAGAAGAACAATGATTGGATAGAGAACAACCTATACTACCTCAGCCGCATGCTCCTCAATACGGAGACCAGATAATCCCCCATTGAAAAGAGCTGCCTTGCACTCGTGTTCACCGTACAAAAATTGTGGCATTACCTACAGCACCATGAGGTACAGTTGATCTCTCAGGTAGACCCACTGAAGTACATTCTGAACCGCCCCATGTTGACTGGATGACTAGCACAGTGGGTGGTGATCCTCCAGTAGTTCGACATTAGGTTCATGCCTTAGAAGGCTATCAAAGGATATATATTGGCAGACTTCCTAGCTACCCATCCAACCTCCACGGGTCAGTCCATGGACCTAGATTTTCCTGATGAGGCAATCTTCTCGGTCGATCATGCCATCTCATGTTGGAAAATGCACTTCGACGGTGCCTCCTGGAGCCCCACCGGTAAGAGTCTCAACGATCCTAAGCTCAAAATAGTGGTTTTGGGTATCGTCTTCATCACCCCAGAGCAATCCGTTCTTCTTTACTCATTCTTATTGTCAGAAGGTTTCACCAACAACGAGCTAGAGTATTAGGCTCTCATCACCGACCTCGAGATGGCCCTTTAGATTGATGTGCCCCATTTGCACGTAAAAGGGGATTCTGAACTAGACATCAAGCAGATCAATGACGACTATGTTGTCAGGAAGTCAGAGCTCGTGCTATTTTTGGATTGTACCCTCCATCTACTAGCCCAGTTCCCTTCTCGACCAGAGGTTACCCATGTCCCTCAGTCACAGAATGGTCGAGTAGACGCTCTGGCCGGCTTAGCTGTGTCACTTTCAGAACCCGAGAAAGATGATTAGATCATACATGTGGAACACTAGAGAGTCGTCTCCCCGTCACCCCAGAGGATGATGACGGCCCATGGGTAAGCCACCTTACCGTCGAACCCTCCATGTCAGGAGCCCCATGTTCTTCAGATGTAGTGGTTGATGTCACTCCTAACTGGAGGGAACCTTTTCTCAAGTATCTCCAAAATGGTTGCCTCCCGGATGATCGGGCCGAGCGCGAGTGAATTCGACGTCATGCGCTGCAATTTACCCTCCAGAGTAGTCTTGAGCAGATCCTCTATAAGCGAGGCTTCAATGCTATTTTCTTCCATTGCATTCAAGGAGTTGAGATTTCTCAAGTCATTGAAGAGTTTCACGTTGGTTCCTGCAGTTCCCACCAGGCTGGGCCAAAGTTGTCCCATCAGATCCGTAGGTTGGGGTACTTCTGGCCCTCTATGATACATGATTGTATTTATTTTTCCTAGAGATGCCACGCATTCTAAGTTCATGCTAACTTACTAAATCAGCCTCCAGAGCCTCTCCACTCCACCAAGTACTCTTGGCCATTTGCGGTGTGGGGAATCGATGTCGTGGGACTATATCCACTGGCGACAGCTCGCCAATGTAGGTTCATCGTGACTACTAAAGATTTCTTCTCCAAGTGGGAGGAGGTAGTTCCACTCACAGAGGTCAAGGCATGTTACATCAATGACTTCATGAGTTCCAATATCATCCACCGTTTTGGAGTCCCTCACGCTGTCCTCACCGATAATTGCACCAACTTTCGAGCAGTTGAGCTGAATAAATTGTATGCCAAGTACAATATCTGTTCGAACCATACCTCTCGCTATCATGCACATTAAAATGGGCAGATAGAGGCATTCAACAAAACTCTCTATAACATTATGCAGAATATGGTTGGTTAGAATAAGAATATTTGGTCGGACAAGCTCCCAAATTCCCTCTTGGCGTATCAGACAATGACTCGCAATTCCACCCAGGTGACTCCATATTCCCTGGTGTATGGGGCTGAGGCCGTCCTTCCCATCAAGATCCAGCTGCCATCATTACGCACTATAGTCTATGACCAGAAGGCACCAGAAAGGGTGGCCAAAATCCTTCTAGCTGAATTGGAAGCATTGGACGAGAACAGGCTTCTTGCACTGTAAAATCTAGAAAGGAATCTGAATAAGATAGCCATACCCTTCAACAAGAAGGTTTTCCTTCACTCTTTTCTGCAAGGCGACCTGGTATTGGACCTCCGAGCGCCAATGATCCCTTGCAGGAAACCACCCAAGCAGGAGCCCAAATGGTAAGGACCTTACATCATTCATAAGGTTTACCCCAATGGAGCATACTCCTTGGTGACCATGGATGGTGAGCACATAACTCCTCCCACCAACACCAAGTTCCTCAAGCAATACTTTTCCTAAGCCCCATGGTCCTGCATGACCTTAAACTCTGCGGTCCCACATGACCTTAAACTGCACCCAGTCCTTCATGACTTTAAACTGCAACATCGTCCTGGATGATGTGAAACTACATCATCATCCATCATGACGTTATACTGCTCAGTATCATCCTGCATGATAGTAAACTAAAAAATGGTCCGAGCTCTATGAACATAAACTAACATCTCCTTTGTCCTCACTGCAAGATGTTAAACTGCAAGCTGGTCAGGCCTTCCTAACCGAGGCCCAGCCTCAGGCCCCTTGGCCTCTTCGGGCCCTTGGCCCTCATCCTTACTGCAAGATGTTAAACTGCAGGCTGGTCAGGCCTTCCTGACTGAGGCCCAGCCTCAGGCCCCTTGCCCTTCCATGAATCAGGATCTCTTACGAGATTGTACAGTGTGGCGTGGGATTATTTCCTCATTCACGCTGGGTTATTCGTCGTACCGTACATATCCCTTGATGAGACGCATCCCATCCCGCATGATGTTAAACTGCATCTTGTCCCACATGACATTAAACTGCGCTTCTAGAAGTATGTGTGGCTTGATTCCCATCCTAATTCCATACATAGGAATGCTCAGACGTCTCGTCATGAGCCCATCCCCGAGCTTTCCTCTTTGACTATCCCCATTGGGTATAGTTTCCTCATAGGGTCCTCGCATGATGAGAAGTAGGCTTCCTTATCCCCACTCATATGAGGATTATAATGGTCTCACCATGTGCCCACTCCCATTCTTCAATCATTCCACATCTTTACCACACGATGTTAAACTGCATGGCCTTCAAGAACTATGTATGTCTTGATTCCCATCCTCATGGGATACGTAAGAACTCCCGGACATTTCATCCGTTGGCCCAGCCCAAAAGCCAAAATCTTCCCCCCGAGTCAAGACATATGGCAGGGTGCACACTTTTTCCCTCATTCACGTCGATCAAGCCTCGACCCGGCAGTACGTTCCCCTCCCCGGAGATGTTTGTCTCTTTCGTAGATAGGTACAACTATGCTTCACCCACTCCTTGACTGTCATTCCATCACATTCCTCATCCGGAAGGGCCCCAGAATGGTATGGATGCTCGGCCTAAGGGCCCTCTTACCACATTAGGTTAGCGCCCTCGAGGATGTCGAACAACAAGCCGATACAAGTCCCGCGTTTCGAACATGGTCAGCAGTCGATGCTCATTTTTTGCTCCCATATCAGGTCACCATAGGGACGAAGTGTTTCGAACATGGTCAATAGTGCCCTGGATCTTAGATTCCACCCCAAGATGTCCCAAGCATCGAGTGCGGTGGTTCGTTCTGCCCCATCCCGACGCGACAAGCTTCCCTTCGGGTGGTGCCAACAGTTGGGCCCCTGGCCCAGATTCTCTTATGGGATTTTACGGTGTGGTGTGGGTTTGTGTCCTCATTCACGTCGAGTTACTATCCAGGCCATACACATTCCCTAACCGAGGCACAGACTTAGGCCCCTTGTCCTTCTCGGGCCCCTTTTCCCCACTCATACGAGGATTATAATGGTCACACCATGTTCCCAATCCCGTTCTTCTATCTTTCCACGTCTTTAACGCATGACGTTAAACTGCATGGACTTCAAGAACTAAATATAGGAATGCCATGAAATTTCATCTGTTGGTCCATCCCAAACGACAAAATCTTCCCCTTAGGTCAAGACATATGGTAGGGTGCACACTTTTTCCCCAATTCACATCGATCATGCCTCGACCCGGTTGTACGTCCCCCAGCCTGGAGATGTTCGCCTCTTTCGTAGATGGGTACAGCTATGCTTCACCCACTCCTTGACTGGGATTCCATCACTTTCCTCATCTGGAAGGGCCCCTGGATGGTATGGATGCTCGGCCGAAGGGCCCTCTTACCGCTTTAGGCCAATGCCCTCAAGGATTTCGAGCAACAAGCCGATAAAAGTCTCGTGTTTTGAACATGTTCATCGGTCTACGCTCATTTGTTTCTCCCATATCAATTCACCATTGGGACGCTATGTTTCGAACATGGTCAACAGTGTCCTGGATCATTGGGTCCACCGCAAGATGTCCCAAGCATCGAGTGTAGTGGTTCGTTCTGCCCCATCCCAAAGCGACAAACATCCCTCCGGGTGGTGCCAACAGTTGTGCCCCTTGCTCAGATTCTCTTATGGGATTGTAAGGTGTGGTGTGGGATTATGTCCTCATTCATGTCGGGTAACTTTCCAGGCCGCACACATTCCCTGACCGAGGCCCAGCCTCAGGCCCTTTGGCCTTCTCAGGCCCCTTAGCCGCAGTTCATACCCAGAGTGTATGGTGTGGTGTGGGACTATGTCCTCATTTAGATCGGGTTATTTGTTGTGTCGTACACCTCTTTTGTCCAGGGAATCCTATTCCCCGACCCTCGTCCTTACCGCAAGATGTTAAACTGCAATCCGGTCTGGCCTTCCTGGCCAAAACACCAACTATCAGGCCCCTTGGCCTTTTCGGGACCCCGACCCAGGTTCTCTATGATGGGATTGTGCGGTGTGGTGTGGGATTATGTTCTCATTCACGTCGGGTTATCCATCGTGTCGTACACATCCCCGAAAGAGACACATATTCCCCTCCTCGTCCTGCATGATGTTAAACTGCATCTTGAGAACTAAGTGCTGCTTGATTCCCATCCTTATGGGATACATAGGACCACCCGAATGTCTAGGCTTCGGGTCCAGCCCCATCTTCTGAAAATCTCCATCCCACCTTGGCCCCTTGGCCTACCCTTCCTCCATGAGGAGATTATATGGCATGGTATGGGATTATTTCCTCATTCACGTCAGGCTTGTGATGACCACACAATGTATTTCTCCCTCCTGAGTTGTCTCTCCAACCCTTTTCGGCAGTTCACCAATGTGCCTAAGGGTACTCTGGTTTATTACCTAGAATGTCGGACTCTGCTCGGACATGTTTTCATCCACTTTTCATGTAACACATCAGGTAAATAAAGAGTATGACATTTTCCCATTTATTCATATTTGTGAATAAAATATTAATATGACTTCAAAGGGGACGCTATGCTCGATGGCGTACCCAACACGCAAAACGAGTTTCTCGGGAATCATACGTTGCACTCTAATAATAAAATAATGTTATTTTAAATAGTAGTAAACTCCTAGTCGTTGTAATGGAAGGAATGAACAGAACTAACTACAAAATGATTATATATGTTTGTCAAATATTTTTACTTTTTAAAATAAATGTTAGAGGATTAAAAATGCGAATGAATCCAATTTTAAGCGTAAACATTCTAATATTCTTTAAAAGGTTGATTAAACGCATTTTGATGGAGAACCTCTTTTAAATCCACTTTTTTACAATTTTATGTGTTATATTTGACAAAATAAGATTCTTCTTTAGAATCAGGACATCAAAATTTACTTTGTGTAAATTTTTGGTATTTTTCCGAAAAAGAACAATTTTAAATGAATACTGAAAAATGTTGTATTTTAATTCAAAACCTCTTTTTAATATAATTTATTATATTATCTTTTGAATTTGTTTTAAAGTGAAACTAGAATATATTTTTACCATTTAATCCAATAGTGGTTGTTAGAATTAATTTCACTTTGAAATCAGTCTTAAACTAGTGTCAATCTTTTGATACATTTTGTTTCATAAAAACATGCTATTTGTTTTGACAGTGGGAATTAATTATTAAATTAATTAATGAAACTTATATGTTTTAAATTTTGTAAAACAGACATCATTTTTTAATTCAAAATATCAAATATAGCTTAGGGTGAATTTTTGGAAATTTTCTGAAAAACTTCAATTTTGATGAATAGTGAAACCACTAAGTGGTACTTATAAAAACTGATTTTCCGTTTAAATGAAATATTGCAATAATTATGTTTTGAATTTCAAAAATCCGACATACATGGTTTTCATTAATAAGTAAAATGTGGTTCAATGGGATTAAAATAATTTTTTGGTGAATAGTAACTTATTATGTTTTTAATCGTGATTAGAGGTAATTATTGTAGTTTAAGGTAAAAATAATGTTTTAATAATATGAGATGAGCTTGACACATGTACTACCCTCATTGGATGTGTCATGGACTACCAAGACAATCCATGGGTCAACTTGGGGACCCCATGGAGCCAATTGGGTTGGAAAATGACATAAATAGCTTTTTATTTAAGGTTAAAATTAAAATGACACAAACATGTGTTGTTTTACTAAAACAATTTTTACATGGGGTTATGCAAGTCAGAATTTTGACTATAAATAGTAATTGGAAATCTAAAAAGCTTTCCTACATCATATTATTTGTTTTATAATTTTTAGACATTAAATAAAATAAATTATTTATCACATCATGATGATGCAGCGATGAACTCATTATTTAATGATTTAAATAAAATGGAAAGATAATGTAAAATATAAGACCTAAACATGGCCAAAACCTATTGGATGGGTGGATTTAGAACCCTTATCACCTTATACTCGAAACACATCAATGTGGGACCATTAAAATCTGAAACTCATTCTAAAATAAAGTAACATTTCTTTACTTTCCAAGAGTCCCCCTCCCCTCCTCTTATAAAAGGCCCCCACTTCTACCTCCTTACCCACAATTCCAAAGCATTTGGCTCAGAAAAACCCTGCCCATTTTGTCTCTCCACATCCCTCTATAACTCCATGAAGCCTCACATTGGGAAGAAGTCTTCCCAAGGAAGCCTTTGAGCTCAAACCAAAGAAAGTTACCCGATTTTAAGGTAATGTCTTCACTTGTGTCCTTTTGTTTTATTTTGCTTCTCCAACCCCCTAAACTCTTTTTATTTATTTCTTTTGTAAAAACTCCAGTATCTAAAATATACTAGGATGTTGTTATAAGAAGTATTCGAGCTAAACTTACACACACCTTCGTCTAATGGTTAAAGAACATATTGTTTCTGTGGTTGGCGATTTTCTGCCTCACGAAACGATGATTGTTCAATATTCTTTTAACACCTTTAAAGGTGGCCATTATGATGCCACTGTATTTTATATATGATAAATATGTTATTTATGTTTACTATATTCTTCTGTATTTTATATTTAAAACATACCTTTATTCTATTCATGTTGTGTAAATGCGATAATTTCATATGAGGAAGTGTGGACTACCGCCCCCTCAAGTGATGTAACTCGTACATGCAATACATGGAATGTATAAAGAATGAAATTAATGAACATATGTGAAATATATAACATATATATTATACTGGAATTATAATATATATATATATATCATTTATTTTTAATTCCATTAATATGACAAAGAAAAAAATGAAAGTAGCGTTCATGCGTACGTACGGCCTACGGTCTCCATGAACGGTGCTTTTCATTTTTTATATCCAAATGATATGTAATAGTATAAAATGAATATGTACTAGATATATATATATGATATTTTAATCATTAATACTATTCTATAAATTATTTACTTATAACTACATGTACAATCATTTTTCAAACAAGTTCATTTTTGACTCATGTACCAAACATCGACCAAAAACGTGTAATATAAACTCATATTATTAACCAATAATTATAACATTAAAATATGTGATATGAACTGAATAATAATATTTATATGAGGTCCATAAGCAATTATAAATTTACAAAAGTTTATTATTCAGGAATGTAAAGAAACGAACAAGACAAGTTGGACTTGAGGTAAGGGATCCATCCTCTCTCTTTCTTTTTAAGTACACTCGTTTATGTCATTCCTTTTAAAGCTTGTATTTATTGTTATTGGGATGTTATTTTATATTACGCTTACTTTAATTTTTATGTTAATATGATGAGAGACCCTATTATCTCTCATCAATCCATTTTTGAAGTTTTGAGTGGTGCCGTTAGGCTGCCGAATTTTCGTAATAGATCTAACCTCTCTCTTTCTTTTTAAGTACTCTCCTTTATGTCACTTATTTTAAGCTCATATTTGTTATGTTGGGGGATGTTATTTTATATTCCTATTTCTGTAAACATTATGTTAATATGATGAGAGACCCTATTTTCTCTCATCAATCCATTTTGGAAGTTTTATGTGGCGCCGTTAGGCTGCCGAGTTTTCGTAAGGGATTTTTTCATCTCACTTTTATTCCCGTGAGATTTATTCTACATTTTCCACAATTTACTTTGATTGGTGTATGTACTTCCCATTATTTTACTCATTGTGTAATATTTTTATTTATGAGTATTTACATCAATGTTGTATTGTCCTTCTTTCATGGGGTGTATGTTTCGAAAGATACCCATGTCGGTAAGGGAACATTTCGCCCTCCTCTTTTTAAAAGACTTCTTTTGTTATGTATTTTAATTCCCATTATATTATGATGGGATATGTTCTTATATATCGTTATTGATTTAAATTTTATGTCCTTGTGATGAGATACCCTTTTTATCACTCATCAACTCATTTTCTGAATTTTGTAGTGACGTCGTTAGGCTGTCAAATTTTTGCAAGGGAACTTCTTAACCCAAATTTAATTCTTTGGGATAAACTTGTTCTCCTTGAATATGTCGTTATTTGAATATGTGTGAATTACCTCTGATTTTTTTACACTTAATATCCAATTATATTTGGTGTATTCATTTGTCACACATAATTATGTAATTGATTTATCCTTAATCCAAGGATATCATCTTTGTATGGGACTTCGTCTCAATCTCCTTTCATTGAGGCATATTTTGTTTCATACACAACATTCTTTTATACGGTGTATAAACCCATTTGACTTTTACGTTTATTCAAATGGAATCTTTTTTATATGAAGCGTTTACTAAACAACAAAAGTTAATGTTTTTGTCGTACGTATGCGGAGACAACGACTTCTCCACCGCCGTGACCATTATTTGAGTTTCGGCTTCTTCTACAAGCCATACCTTTTTTTAAAAGAAAAATAAATACCATGTTTTAAATTTATTTTATTTTGGTATTGAAAATGGTTTTCATAATGTTTTTATATCAATGTGTTGTATTGATATCTTGTTATTGAATGGTGGAAATGTTATGTTTCCTTTATGCATCTTTTATGTGATAAGATTATGTTATGGTTCTTGGGCATTGTTATGAAGACGGGTGGTTCCGTGATAAACTAAGGGCGGGTGAGCCCGATATAGCTCTCCAATGCATTGGGTAACGCGAAGGAGTGAAATGTTAAGGTTTCTCCAAAGAGATTTAGGGAATATACTGTGGTGGGTATTCCAAACGTAACCAAGAGGGTTACAACCTACGTAAGAATGTTATGAATGCCTCAAGTTACCTTTATATCTTATGATTTCTATGATTTATTCATGATTTGATGAGGTATGTTAAAGTACATATGTTTTATGGGTAAAGTATGATTTCATTGTTATGTATATATGAACTCATGTTTCCTTTCCATATTTTTATATCCCTTACTGAGATTTTTATGCTCATCCCAAGTTTTCGAAAAAAAATTCACCGGTCAAGGGAAAGGTACATGATATGATGATAGTGTCAAGGAAGTGTCAAGAAAGAATCCATGTTTTATTTCAAATATGTTTCCGTTGATGGGAAAAAATGAATACTATCTTTTATGTAACCACTTTGTTTAAATGTGGAATGTAATGCAAGTTTGATGATCTAATTATCTAAAACTCTAAACCTGAAAAGATCCTCATTGTGTAATCTTGTATTAACTCATGATTAATTAAGGTTTAAGGCAGTGGCCTTATAGTTGGTATCAAAGGTCGGTTTAGACAACTTTAGGGATTAGGAGTTTTTGTTAGACACATGATTAGTCCCTATATCTATTATTTCAGTTAAATCCTTGTTTTATAACTTTTTTCAGGTCAAGTAAAGTCAGTTACGAATGGAAGGAGAAGGATCTCAAATGACATTCCTCTCTCTACCTGATGACATGCTTGCAATAATTATTGCAAAGTCATGTTCGGATGATTGTGAAACTTTTTCTAGAATACAACTCACTTACAAGAAGTTGTTTGAGATATCAAACACCTCCACTATACCTCGTTATCATCGTGGATCATGGGTTGTTTTTAGACAAATACTATTTTCACAATATTCTCATATTTTCAAGAAAGGTAAATATTATCAAAGTATTTTCAAATATTTTACCTTATCACAAGAATTTGAAGCATATTATGATTTTAAAAATGGTGCTAAGGAAGGACACCCTTGCGCAACCTATTTATATTTGCTTTTAAAATATAACCTCTAAGCACATAATTATGGAATTTTAAAAGGACCAATAATAGAAAGTTTCAACTCAAATTCTGTCCGACTATTTTATAGAAATCATGTTTTATCAGATGTTTTGGAATTATATGTCATACATGATTATTTTCCAAAACTGTTTTTCTATGAACACCCATATAACCCATGATGTACATGGTGTATTTGGATGGAGGAAGAAAATGATTTTGAAAGATCTCTAAATCATTGTTGTAATGCATGGGACTTCTACCTATGTGAGCAAGATGACTATGAAACCAAGTGGACACCATGATCAAGGTATGATGTTATTCATTTTGGGAATTGTTTTATTTCATCTTATGGTGGTGAAATAAGTCTTCAAGAATTAAGATGTTGAGATCGTAACGAATTTGGATGAAAATGGGAGGTATAAGGAAACTATTGAGGTTAAAACATGTTAGGATTATTTTTGGAGTTTTATAAAAAGGATAACACGCAGACCGTGTGACAACCCGTCGCGTCGGACAAATCTGCGGGAATCGAACCCACAACCAAAGTGCGACTGGTATTTATCGCCTACCACTGGACTACGTGAAGTCCCTGGTTAGTTTGACTGATTATTTTTAGTTAGATGATTTTATGAATGAAGAGTAAGTTGATTTTTGGTTATATATGGAAATTTATTAACCTATCATGGAGGATATGTGATTATGTTAATTACTTTTCAATACGAGACATTAAGAGCAACTGATGTTGTTTGGAGATAAATGTTATGATTTAACTTGGAAGACTATGTGACTAAATCCTTCAAATATTTGGGTTTCAATCTTAGTTTGGTTTTCATTGAAGAATTTTATGCCCAAATTGTTTATCGAATGGTCGTCGTTGAACTTTAGGTATTGTTGGACAAATTTTGGAGATTAAGAATAGATTTTCTTTTTTATAAAGGGTTATCCTTTTCTGCATTATCTGATCCTGTACTAACCTTTTTGGTTTTGGTTTTGGTTAAAGTCTAATGACATGGGAAGTATATAGTTATCTTTTGTAGATTAGGTGATTCTCTAGAAGTGGATTATAGTACTCTTAATGTGAACAAGTCTTCCTAAATACTCATCTATTGGAGAAAATATGAGTTTGTGTAAGGAATCTAATAAAAGTTGAAAGTCAACATGATAAGTGATTATGTTTATTTATGAATAAATTTCTCAATAAAAAGTAACTTAAAACAAAAATGTTTTCTATTAACTTTTCCAACTAGGGAATTGAATACCGTTTAACCCATCACAAGTTTGTGATTTTCTTAGGGTTAACTTTCTCATAAACATGTTTTATATCACTATCCATCAGAACATGACCCTATGTTCTCTCCTCTATGTCCATGTTTTCCTACATGGAATCCTAGTATGGTTTAACACGGGTGACCTCTGTACTTATCTTTCTTTATTTTAAAGTGATTGTTTTACTGACTCTTGTTCCGACGTGGGACTTTCAAGGATGTTTCCAAGCTCAATTTTAAAATTGCGAGGATGAAATTCCCAAAAAGGGGGGAAGGATGTAACACCCTAGTTAAATAAAGAGTATGACATTTTCACATTTATTCATATTTGTGAATAAAATATTAATATGACTTTAAAGGGGACGCTTTGCTCGATGGCGTACCCAACACGCAGCAACGAGTTTCTTAGGAATCTTACGTTGCACTCTAATAATAAAATAATGTTATTTTAAATAGTAGTTAACGCCTAGCCATTGTAATTGTGGGAATGAACAGAACTAACTACAAAATGATTATATATGTTTTTCAAATATTTTTACTTTTTACAATAAATGTTAGAGGATTAAAAATGCGAATGAATCCAATTTTAAGCATAAACATTCTAATATTCTCTAAAAGGCCGATTAACTGCCTTTTGATGGAAAACCTATTTTAAATCCACTTTTTGACAATTTTATGTGTTATATTTGACAAAATAAAATTCTTCTTTAGAATCAGGACATCAAAATTTACTTTGTGTAAATTTTTGGTATTTTTTCGAAAAAGATCAATTTTTAATGAATAGTGAAAAATGATGTATTTTAATTCAAAAAATCTTTTTAATCTAATTTATTAGATTATCATTTGAATTGGTTTTAAAGTGAAATTAGAATATATTTTTACCATTTAATCCAATAGTGGTCATTGGAATTAATTTCACTTTGAAATCAGACTTAAAGTAGTGTTAATCGTTTGATACATTTTGTTTCATAAAAACACGCTATTTGTTTTGACAGCGGGAATTAATTATTAAATTAATAAATGCAACTTATATGTTTTGAATTTTGTAAAACAGACATCATTTTTGAATTCGGAATATCAAATATAGCTTAGGGTGAATTTTCGGTAATTTTCTGAAAAACTTCAATTTTTGATGAATAGTGAAACCACTAAGTGGTACTTATAAAAACTGATTTTCCGTTTAAATGAAATTTTGAAATATTTGTGTTTTGAATTTCAAAAATCTGACATACATGGTTGTAATTAAGAAGTAAAATGTGATTCAATGGGATTAAAATAATTTTTTGGTGAATAGTAACTTATTAAGTTTTTAATCGCGATTAGAGGTAATTAGTATAGTTTAAAGTAAAAATAATGTTTTAATAATAAGAGATGAGCTTGACACATGTCCTACCATCATTGGATGTGTAATGGCCGACCAAGACAATCCATGAGTCAACTTGGGGACCCCATGGAGCCACTTTGGTTGGAAAATGACATAAATACCTTTTTATTTAATGTTAAAATTAAAATGACACAAACATGAGTTGTTTTACTAAAACAATTTTTACATGGGGTTATACAAGTCAGAATTTTGACTATAAATAGTCATTGGAAAGACAAAACGATTTACAACATCATAGTAGTTGTTTTATAATTTTTAGACATTAAATAAAATAAATTATTTATGACATCATGATGATGCAGTGATGACCTCATTATTTAACGATTTAAATAAAATGGAAAATATTGTAACATATAAGACCTAAACATGTCCAAAACCTATTGTATGGGTGTATTTATAACCCTTATCACCTTATCCTAGAAACACATCATTGTGGGACCATTAAAATCCGATACTCATTCTAAAATAAAGTAACATTTCTTTACTTTCCAAGAGTGCCCCTCCCCTCCTCTTATAAAAGGCCCCCACCTATACCTCCTTACCCACACTTCCAAAGCCTTTGGCACAGACCGCCCCTGCACATTTTGTCTCTCCACATCCCTATATAACTCCTTGAAGCCTCACTTTGGGCAGAAGTCTTCCCAAGGAAGCCTTTGAGCTCAAACCAAAGGGAGTTACACGATTTTAAGGTAATGTCTTCACTTGTGTCCTTTTGTTTTATTTTGCTTCTCCAACCCCCTAAAATCTTTTTATTTATTTCTTTTGTAACAACTCCAGTATCTTCAATGTACTAGGATGTTTTTCTAAGAAGGATTCGAGCTACACTTACACACACCTTCTTCTAATGGTTAAAGAACATATTGTTTCAGTGGTTGGCGATTTTCTACCTTACGAAACGATGATTGTTCAATATTCTTTTCACACCTTTAAAGGTGTCCATTATGATGTCACTGTATTTTATATATGATATATATGGTATTTATGTTAACTATATGCTTCTGTATTTTATATTTAAAACATACCTTTATTCTTTTCATGTTGTGTAAATGCGATAATTTCATATGAGGAAGTGTGGACTACCGCCCCCTCAAGTGATGTGACTTGTACATGCAATACATGGAATGTATAGAGAATGAAATTAATTAACATATGTGACCTATATAACATATATATTATACTGGAATTATAATAAATATATATCATTTATTTTTAATTCCATTAATATGACAAAGAAAAAAATGAATGTAGCGTCCATGTGTACGTACAGCCTACCGTCTCCATGAACGGTGCATTTAATTTTTTATCTCCAAATGATATGGAATAGTATAAAATGAATATGTACTGGATATATATGATATTATAATCATTAATACTATTCTAGAAATTATTTACTTATAACTACATGGACAATCATTTTTCAAACAAGTTCATTTTTTACTCATGTACCAAACATCGACCAAACACGTTTGATATGAACTCATATTATTAACCAATTATTATAACATTAAAATATATGATATGAACTGAACAATAATCTTTATAGGATTTACTTAAGCAATTATTAATTGACAAATTTTTATTATTCAGGAATGTAAAGAAACAAACAAGACAAGTTGGACTTGAGGTAAGGGATCCAACCTCTCTCTTTCTTTTTAAGTACACTCTTTTATGTAATTCCTTTTAAAGCTCATATTTCTTTTTATTGGGATGTTATTTTATATTACTCTTACTGTAATTTTTATGTTAATATGATGAGAGACCATATTCTCTCTCATCAATCCATTTTGGAAGTTTTTATTGGCGTCGTTAGGCTGCCAAATTTTCGTAAGAGATCTAACCTCTCTCTTTCTTTTTAAGTACTCTCCTTTATGTCACTTCTTTTAAGCTCATCTTTGTTATGTTGGGGGATGTTCTTTTATATTACTATTTCTTTAAACATTATGTTAATATGATGAGAGACCCTATTCTCTCTCATAAATCCATTTTTTAAGTTTTAAGTGGCGCCGTTAGGCTGCCGAGTTTTCGTAAGGGATCTTTTCATCTCACTTTAATTCCTGTGAGATTTATGCTACATTTGCCACAATTTCTATTGAATGGTGTATGTACTGCCCATTATTTTACACATTGTGTAGTATACTTTCATTTATGAGTATTTACATCAATGTTGTATTTTCATTCTTTCACGGGGTGTATGTTTCGAAAGATACCCATGTCGGTAAGGGAACATTTCACCCTCCACTTTTTAAAAGACTTATTTTGTTATGTCTTTTAATTCACATACTATTATGTTGGGATATGTTCTTCTATATCCTTATTGATTTAAATTTTATGTCCTTATGATGAGATACCCTTTTTATCTCTCATCAACTCATTTTCTGAATTTTGTAGTGACGCCGTTAGGCTGTCAAATTTTTGCAAGGGAACTTCTTAACCCAAATTTTATTCTTTGGGATAAACTTGTACTCCTTGAATATTTCGTTCTGTGAATATGTGTGAATAACCTCTGATTGTTTTACACTTAATATCCACTTATATTTGGTGTATTCATTTGTCACACATAATTATGTAATTGATTTATCCATAATCCAAGGATACCGTCTTTGTATGGGACTTCGTCCCAATCTCCTTTCATTGAGGCATATTTTGTTTTATACACAACTTTCTTTTATACGATGTATAAACCCCTTTTACTTTTACGTTTATTCAAAAGGAATATTTTTTATACGAAGCGTTTACTAAACGACAAAAGGTAATGTTTTTTGTCATACGTATGCGGCGACAATGACTTCTCCGCTGTCGTGACCGTTATTTGAGTTTCGGCTCCCTCTACAAGACATACCTTTTTTTAAAAGAAAAATAAATACAATGTTTTATATTTCTCTTATTTTGTTATTGAAAATGGTTTTTATAATGTTTTTATATCAATGTGTTGTATTGATATCTTGTTATTGAAAGGTGGAAATGTTATGTTTTCTTTATGCATGTTTTATGTGATAAGATTATGTTATGGTTCTTGGGAATTGTTATGAAGATGGGTGGTTCTGTGATAAACTAAGGGTGGATGAGCCCGATATAGCTCTCTAATTCATTGGGTAACGTGAAGGAGTGAAACGTTAAGGTTTCTCTGAAGAGATTTCGGGAATATACTATGGTGGGTATTCCAAACGTAATCAAGAGGGTTACTCCCTACGTAAGAATGTTATGAATGTCTCAAGTTACCTTTATGTCTTATGATTTCTATGATTTATTCATGATTTGACGAGGTATGTTAAAGTGCCTATGTTTTATTGGTAAATTATGATTTCATTCTTATGTATATATGAACTCATGTTTCCTTTCCATATTTTTATATCCCTTACTGAGCTTTTTATGCTCATCCCATGTTTTTGAAATGTTTTTCACAGGTCAAGGGAAAGGTACATGATATGATGATAGTGTCAAGGATGTGTCAAGAAAGAATCCATGTTTTATTTTAAATATGTTTCCGTTGATGGGAAAAATTAATACTATCTTTTATGTAACCACTTTGTTTAAATGTGGAATGTAATGCAAGTTTGATGATCTAATTCTCTAAAACTCTAAACCTAAAAAGATCCTCAATGTGTAATCTTGTATTAACTCAAGATTAATTAAGGTTTAAGGCAGGGGCCTTATATTTCAGGCTTTGTGCTTCACTCTATCAGGGCTTTCATCATCTTCCACACCTAGAGGGACCCCTAAGAACAGCCTAGATACCATGCCTAAGGGATCTCCTACCGTTACGGGCCAATGCCCCTGAGGGTTTCGGACAAAAAATCGATACAAATCCCGCGTTGCGAATGTGGTCAGCGTTCGTTGCTTGTTTGTTGTTCCCACTTCATGCTAACGCGATATGGAGACTGTTTTTCCGCCAAGGTTAACAGTTATTCTCAATCTCCACGCCAACCCCATTATGTCCAAAATTTCGGTTACATGATTCACATCCTTCTCCATCCTCATCATGTCTAAGTGGAGTTTCAAAACTCTTGGTACTATTCCTCAGTGCGTATCTACGCATTAGGGGAACAAAGTTGCGTTAAAGGTGTCTTTCAGGGCTCTTCACCGACTTCCCCTCGATGGACGTTCTGGGTATTGCGATAAGAATCATCCTCCCTTGTTTCCCACACCGAGTTTAACTCACGTGGGCTTAGGGATCGGGTCGAGGTCTGCGCTTACTTGGAAAGTTTACATCCATCCATGGTCCGATCTCTAAGACCATAAACTATGATCTCCCCAGAACTACATCTGACTTGATTCCCATCCTCATGGGATACGTAAGAATGCCTAGACCTCCGGTATATGGGTCCATCTTGAGTTCAGCTAATTTGTCTCTTCTGTCCCGCCTTTGGGTCCTTGACTACGGGACCCCGTGGCGTGGTGTGGGATTACGTCCTCATTCACGTCGGGTTTTCAATAGCCGCACCACACACACCCCATTCAAATAATTAGCCCTCCTATTTTCTGTCCCGCACAACATTAAAATGCACCCTCCAGAAATATGTGTGGCTTGATTCCTATCTTTAAGGGATACATAGGACCACCCGAATATCTATACATCGGGTCCAGCCCCACTTATTAGAGATCTCCCGATCTCCAGGTTACCTGGGCCCCTGGGCCTGTCCCTCTCCGTGAGGGGGATATATAGGTATGGTAGAGAATTTCTGGCACTATGCCTCCCTTTCCCTGAGAATCTACCATCTCTTGGTCGCCCTCAAGTTGAGTCCCTCAACCCCTTTTTTTGGTTCACCCATGTGTTAAGAGTACTCTGGTATAGGACCAAGAGTGTCAGATTCAACTTGGTCAAGTTCCTTCCACTTGTCAAACTTGGTGTTCCCCTTCACTCGGGCTTTCATCACATTTCACACCTAGAGCGACCCCCATGAACGGCCTAGATACCACGCCTATGTACTCTCCTACCATTACGGGCCAACGCCCCCGAGGGTTTTGGACAACAAATCAATAAAAATCCCACGTTGTGAATATGGTCAGCGGTCGATGCTCGTTTGTTGTTCCCATTTCAAGATAATGCGATATAGATGATACTTTTCCGCCACAGTCAGTATTAACCGTATGTCATCACTCCAACCCCTTCAGTCCTCAAATTTTGGTTGCATGATTCACATTATGTTCCACCCCATCATGTCCAAGTGGAATCTCGACACTTTTGGCACTATCCCTCAGTGCACCTTTGCATGACGAGGGGATAAAGCTGCAATATGGTGTCCTTCGGGGCTCCCACGGTCCGAGATCTATGACCATAAACTAATATCTTCATCTAGAACTACGTATGGCTTGATCCCCATCCACATGGGATACGTAGGACCCCCCGAATGTCTCATTTTCAGATCCAGCTCATTTGGGAGCTAATCTCTCCCCCTTCATCTCTCACCTCTATGTAGGCCCCTCGGCATAAAGTTCCACTCTTGGAATTGACTACGGTGTGATGAGGGATCATATCCTCATTCACATCGGTTATGTTTCTTAACACTATACACATTCCCCGCGTAGCATTGTCTCTACTACATCTGCGCTTCATGATGTTAAAATGCATGATTGGTCCTATCACACGGCCCTATAATGTGACATTATAGTCCTTGCCGCAATACGAAAAACAAAACTACATTGTGGTGGCCTCATCATAGAGGACATCATGTTGGGTATTAGTCACTCTTCATACCATTTGTCAACACCTAATATGGCTTGATTCTTGTGGCGACACCAGGGCCTGCTACCGTCGGCCTGTCACTTCACAAAGAAAACACTCACCTTAAAGGACAAACAAGATCTATCAAATACCTCTCCTCTTGGTGTGAGGGCTAGACCTATGACCCCCCTCATCCTTTGCACTGGTGCCTTACTGCGTTGTGCCACCCTCATGAACTACATGTAGCCTGATTCCCATCCTCATGGGATACGTAGGAACGCCTGTTCATTTTGCCTCAGGCCCAGCTCAACTCTCGTTTTCGGTCCCTTGGCCTAAAACCTATTCTAGGGGGGTTGTTCGGTGTGGTATGGGATTATGTCCTCATCCACACCGGGTTGTTCACTGCATCATACACATCCCCGGTTCCCATCCACGTCGGGTTTTTGTAATTACCTGCCGCATGCCTCCTATGTTTCCTCACATCCATGGTCCGAATTCTATGACCCTAAACTAAGATCTCCCTATGGGAAAGGACTCAAATCCCTCTATCTAATACGTCTCATTGTCGTATTCATATGCATTTTGAAAAAGAGTCCAAATTTTGGAATTTTCATGGGGACATTCCCTCGTTCCATGACCAAGCTTCATGTGCTCGCTATTTGGATCATCATCCTCTTCCACATCCAAAAGGACCCTTGGATGACATGGATGATAGGATTAAGGTCTCTCCATGGATGTTGGGCCTAAGGGCTCTCCAATCATTTCAGGCCAATGTCCCTAAGGATCTCAAAAGACATTTGCGACAGGTCCCATGTTTTGAACATGGTCAACAGTTGACCCTCATTTTTCTGTCCCCATTCTAGGCTAATGCGATACGGATGTTACGTTTCTGCCACGGTCAAAAGTTATCCTCTATCGTCACACTGCCATCATTGTGATCCAAATCTCGAGTGTCATGATTCACACATTTCCACTTCGTTATGTTCAAGTGGAATTCCAACATACTCGACTCTAACTCTTCGCACATCTAGGTGTGCCACATGGATGTGTTAGCGTCATTGGGCCGGTATTCACCGAGCGTCCCTTCACCCTAACAAGCCCCTTCTTGGGTCGGGAATGTTCTCCATTACTTCTTGTTTCCCATATAGAGCATGACTCACGTGGTCTTAGTAGTTTTGGTAGGATGTGTACCAGCACAACTAGGATTCTCTTCATCCTACATGATGTTAAACTGTTCCTCTAGAACTATGTATGGCTTGATTCCCATCCTCATGGGATACATAGGGAAACCCTAGTATTTTTCCTAGGGTCGAGCCCCGAGGATTTATAAAACCTATTCTTTCCATTTATGTCCCCCTGGCCGGACCCCTCGTAGGGAACCCTACAACAATAACTCTGCCCTGAACAGGTTCTGGATTCCCCAAGATGACATTGGGAAGTGACAAACCCCCTCGCCAGAGAGGCCCTATCTGGAAAAAGGAACGATCCATGTTCAAACCAATGCATCCATATAGTGTGCTCCTACCACGGTGGTGTAATTTCAAGAGTGTTGGATTCTGTTTGAAAAAACCTACACTCTACATTCCACGCTTTTTGTGCCCCCTTATTCGGACCCTCATCCCCTTTCATGTCTGGAGGAACCCCCTAATAGTATGGATGCTCGAACTATTGTCCACCTGTTGTCCTAGGCCAACGTTCCGGAAGACTGGTCATGTTTGGAGGGACCCCTTAACAGTATGGATGCTCGACCTATGGTTCGCCTCCTATCCTGGGCCAACGTCCCGGAAGACTGATCGGCGATATTTGAGTTAGGCTTCATGTTTTGAACATGGTTAGTGGCCATCCCTTATTTATTGTACCCATTTCAGGATAATGAAATATGGATGTTGCGTTTCTGCCACGGTCAACAGTTATCCTCCATTGTCACCCCCCACAATGTTCCGAATCTTGGGTATCGTGATTCACACTTCCCATTCCCACCTGTTCGGACCGATTTCAGTGCCCCTGGTGTTGCACCATTTGTGCATAGGAGCATGCTGGAAAAACAGTAATTCGGCTGTTCTGAGAACTTTCTTCTCTAGTCAGGTCTCTACCATTTCCCAGAAATCCGGACCGGTTTTCAAAACCCTGGATGCCCGAAGCGTGGTTTACCCTCCTATGTTTGGATGGGGTGACGAGGTGACTATTTCTTATTTCTCACATAGGGATCGACCCACATGAGCATAGGGAATTGTCGTTGGACATTCCGCAAACATTGTAAGGATGTAATGAACCAGTGCAAACAGCAGAACTCATGCATGCTACGACATTAAAAAAAGATTAAAGCACGAATGTATGTTTAAGGGTTTGTTATCATTACAGTACCTGGGGGTCAACTCCCCCCATGGATAGATTGACCCCATAAAAAGTGCATTGCAGCTTCGCCACCCTTTGACTTGTGGAATCCAGTAATTGTTGCCGCCGACTTAGCTCTCGCTCCTCCTCAGCAGTGATGGGGCACAATTCATCAGCCTCAGCTCGGGCCCTCTCTATGTTAGACTGAATGGCATCCATCTCTCCATAATCCTTCCTCATACGCTCTTCTTCCTCTTCCAGCTGATCCTTCAATCGCAAGATTAGCTCAGATTGTGCATTGAGAGAGGATCAGTGCTCATCTGCCCGGATCTGTAGGTGTTGGAATTCATTTTCAGCCTCCTGGAGCTTCTTGATATTCGTCGCCTTCCTCCGTTGCCAGCCCATGATGAGCCCACGATCGTACTCCTGGATCTTCTCTGCCATGAGATCTCAGATGATCGTATGAGGGCATTGGGCATCCACTCCCCCAGCGCATAGTTCGCGCAGTCGCGAGCGAAGTCTTTCCATTTCATTCAGCCATAGCGCTTGGGGGGTTTCATCGATGAATCGTGTCATCAGCCTCCACGATCGGCGACAGACTATTTTGTTGTCCTCTTCATCGGAGGTTGTTTCATCCCAGACTGCGCGATTGGAAGACTCGTATGCGAGATACGCCCACAAGAAATCTTAAGCAGGATCTGCGTCTGGCGTTGAATCTGGCGCGACATCTAGAGCCGGAGCAGGCGTGGAGGGACTTGGGTCGGCCGGTTGATCCTCATAATTGGACTCCACCTCAATAACCTCGGGCATGACCCTCCTGTTGGTCCTGCCGATGATAGGGAGTGTTGTAGCCTAGGTTCGTGGGGGTAACTATCTCCACGATCACCGGCATTCCCCTAGGAGGGATGCCACCAGACATCCCGACCAGCTTTTCCACAGCATCCCATGCCATTCATAGAACTATACGCAACAGGGAAGGGCATGGACTTCATTTGGCATGATCTAAATATGACAGTAATGAATTTAGTTGAAAATATTTACGGAGATCGAACTCCTGGTGATGCTCCTGAGTCGACGCTGAAGGGACCCCAAGGTGTGGCCCTCCGTATATTGTCGGAAAGTCAGGAGATTCTGGAGGAGGCACCTTAGGTGCCCTAGCCCCACCAGACACCGAACTGGACGCAGCCGCAGGCGCGGGTTCCGAAGGTCCTCCATCGTCACCCACCAACTAGCGAGCGCAAGGTTTTCGTACAAGATCCTCCGGCACGATCCAAATGTTGGTAAGAAATCTCTGATGACCTGATAGAAGACCCAAAGGAAAGAAACTCGGGATGTTACCTCAAGGGTCTTTGCGAAATCATTGAGATCCAAGTCTTGATCACCGACTCCGCCTTCCCCTAATGGGCTCCCTCCGCCGGCCTCATTTTCCCAAAAGGATTCATCTGATTCTTCTGGCAGAGGGAAGCGCTCTCTCAGTTCGGCGGCCGACAGCTGCGAGGGAACCGTCTGATCCAGCAGTACCCTGACCCGGTATGTCATTGGACGCCGGACACCACTGGAATGTACATAGTCCTCCAGCTCATCCAGATATTGCCCCACCTCCACTGTAGACGCCGTGAAACTATCTCGGACAGGGCCTATACCCGGTAAAACCATCCCGAGAGAGTTCAGGTGTTCCCACATCTCAGGCGAACTGAGGTGTTTCCAGTTGACATCCAAAATGTCCTAGGCCTCCGGGAAAACCGCATCCTATGGCATGTTGATATGGAATAGCTGCTTCCCTGGAGCCTGAGTGGATATCCTGCGGAATCCCCTTGGTGGCCGCCCCTCCGGATGGCTCTGCTCTTCCAGAACCACCGGTTCCGCTACCGATGTTGGATCTGCCGCTGCTGTCGCATCCTCAACCGGTGCTGATCTCGCTGCCACGACAACCCCGCCACTACAAGAGGCCCTTGTTTCCCTCCGACCTCGGGATAGGGGAGGCCCTCCGTCACCAGCCCGAACGGTTGGCAGCTTCTGCATTTCCCCCGGATAAGCTACCTCCCAGCTGATGGCATACTCCTTCACTAGTCCGAAGGCGGCAGTGGATGGAGGCAATGCATTTCGCAGTTTCCCATCTTCCCGTGTGAACATGAGCCATAGTTGCCTCGTCACACACGGTTTCTCCTCATGGCGCACCTCCCAGTAGACCTGCGGGGTCAGCCGCTGCAGGCACCAGAATTTCCTCGCGAACCAGTGCGGGGTGTACGGCTCGCAGAGCGGCTCATGGTCCACCTGTTCCACCAAAAATCCACCTCGAAAGGCCAGAAGATAAGCCAGGTGCTCTTCCGTTCCCTGACCGTCGTCGGTGAGTACGCCCGTCGGCAATGGAAACGGGTGGATGTTAAACTCGTCTACCTCCCACACCCGGTTCAGCACCATCGGTACGGTTAGTTTGACTAGGAATCTCCCAGCTGCATTCAGAATAGAGGCACTACGATAAAAAAGGCATTTAGCGGCGGTTTGGTTTTACGTTTCGCGACGGTTTAAACCGCCGCTAAATAGATTGGCAGCAGTTTTGAAAAACCGCCACGAAAATGTCTGTCGGGAAACTATTCGCGGTAGTTTTCAAAATCGTCGGAGAACGTTTCACGGTAGTTTTTTAGCGTCGGTTTTCAAAACCGTCACAGAACGTTTTTCGGCGGATTTAACTGCCTCTAAATGATTTTGCGGCAGTTTTTTATTTATTTTTATTTGTTTTATATTTTATATTTTTTTATATTTTATTTTTTTATTTTTTTATTTATTTTTTTATTTATTTATTTTATTTATTTTTTTTATTTATTTCGTATTTATTTTATATATTTTATATATTTCTTTATTTTATTTCATATTTATTTTATTTATTTTATTTATTTATTTATTGTATTTATTTTGTTTATTTTATTTTATTTATTTCGTATTTATTTTATCTATTTATTTTTTTTCATATTTATTTATATTATTTATTTTTTGTTTATTTATTTTATTTCATATTTATTTATTTATTTTGTTTTTTGTTTTATTTATTTCATATTTATTTATTTTATTTATTTTTTGTTTTGTTTTGTTTATTAAATATTTTTTTTATTTATTTTTTTTATTTATTTATTTATATTTTTGTATTACTTTATTTACTTTATTTAACCATGCATGCACATGCCCATGCACATGCACATACCCATGCAATATAAAGAAGTACTGCGTTTGGTGAGATTTGAACCCCCTAACCTCTTGAATATTTTTCAAAGACATTATCACTCAAACAAGCTCACCATGTGGTTAATAAACAGAATTTAATATACTTATATATATTAATTGAAAAAACAAAAAATACATACCTAATAGGTATAATAAATAATAATAATAAAAAATAATAATAATAAATAATAATAAACAAATAATAATAAATAATAATAAATAATAAACAAATAATAAATAATAAATAATAAATAATAAAAATAAATAATAATAAATATTAAATATTAAATAATAATAAATATTAAATAATAATAAATAATAAATAATAATAAACAAATAATAAATAATAATAAACAAATAATAAATAATAATAAACAAATAATAAATAATAAATAGTAAATAATAAATAATATTTAATAAATAATATATAATATATAATATATAATATATAATATATAATATATAATATATAATATATAATATATAATATATAATATATAATATATAATATATAATATATTATATATAATAATAAATAATAAATAATATATAATATATAATAATAAATAATAATAAATAACAAATATGAAATAAAAAAATATTTAATAATAAATAATAAATAACACATAATAAATAAAATATTATTATTAATAAATAATAAATAGTTAATAATTAATATTAAATAATTAATAATAAATAATAAATAATAAATAATAAATAATAAATAATAAATAATAAATAATAAATAATAAATAATAAATAATAAATAATAAATAATAAATAATAAATAATAAATAATAAATAAATATAAATATAAATAATAAATAACCAGTAACAAATATTATTATTATTATTAATATTTTATTATTATTATTAATAATATTTTATTATTAATAATAATAAATAATAAATAATATATAATTAATAATTAATAATTAATAAATAAAAATAATAAATAATAAATAACCAGTAACAAATAATAGATAATAAATAAATTCAAGTATATAATAAATAATAAATAATAAATAATAAATAATAAATGAAATACATGAAAAAGTATGAAAAGACATGATAAGGGATGAAAAATCAAGAAAACGCATGAAAATGGATGGAGAAGCATGAAGAATGAGGCGTTAGAAAGAATGAGAATGCATGAAAACTCAAGAAAACTCTGGAAAACCCCTTAAGAATTCAACATAATCATCATAATAAACCACAAAAAACCATAGATAAAGATAACAAGTCATGGAAACCCAAATAAACAGTAATAAATGGTGCAGCCGTTAAAACCCATCAAAACGGTCATAAAGTGACAAAAACATTGGACTCACATTAACTATGATAAATTATGATCCGAGAGTCCGTTCCAGATCTGCGACCAGTCAAATCAAATATCCTAAAGCGATCTTCGAGCTGATAGGTGAAAGAGACTGAATGGACCGACGGATCAGAAGTTACGACTATTTAAAAAAAGCTGACGGGGAACGAGTGCTGGAAACGAGGCATCGAAAAACATAACAAACTCGATACCCATTAAAAAGGTCATAACTTATTATCCAGGAGTCCTTGTGAGTACCGCGACCAGTCAAACTGAAGCTTATGGAATGACATACGATCTAGAAGGCAGAGGAGTCCGAACTGACACGCGGATCGAATGTTAGGTCCGTTTGAAGAAAAGTTCGACGGGACACCGGTGACAGAAACAAGGTTTTGGAGTCCATTGGAGGGGTTTGGGGTCGAAAAACACGACAAAAGCTTTCTTGTGTTGAATTGGTGCGTATCTCTCTTTGCTGGCTTCGATTTCATATTTTGTAGAGCCCAAACGGACACCCGGAGCGAAAGTTATGGTCGTTTGAAGTTGGAGAACTTTTTTCAACATTATTATAACTCTCATATCTTCCACACCTTATACCATCTCATGGTTTTGATTATACTTGCTTCTAGATCTCTTCATTAGCTTCGATTTGACTGGTCGTGGCGCTCCAACGGATGCCAGGATCAAAAGTTATGGTTGTTTTAGTGATTTCGGGGTTTCTCATGTTTTTTTCTTTTCATTTTGCGGTGGTTTTACCTGAACCGCCACTATTTTTCTTCGGTTTTTTAAAAAACCGCCGCTAATCCTCGAAAAAATAAAAAATAAAAAATAAATTTTATTTTATTTTATACATTTCGCGGTGGTTTTTAAAACCTCAGTGAAATACCGACCCGAAAGCTTTTTCGCGGCGGTTTTTAAAACCACCGTGAAATGCCTGTTTTCCTATAGTGAGGGGTAGAAGTTTGACCCCGGTGGTGAAATGGGGTTTGGATATTCGTATACCCCCCTGATGTGCACCACGATCCACCCATACAGAAGGTGGAAAGGCCCGTATATCCTCAGCGGCTTCTTTCCCTCGCTAACGTGCCGCAACATCCTGTACAATTTGGCCAGCATTGGAATCCCCAGATTGACCTGCCGTCCTGTGACCAGCATGGATGCCATGGTGAACGAGCTGGGTCGCACCCCCATGTTGGTATCCCTCACCGATAGGATCCAACCACATATGAGGGTCGCAATAAAAGCTGTCTGGCTGACAATCTGCTGCTATTTAGTATTGACACTGAAACCCTAGGCCTTCCATTGGTTGTCCTCCAAGATACACCAATACGAGTGCTCCTTGCCTCTTTGAGGCCCTTTCAGGAAAGTTCGAGGCCTCGGGGGGAACTCTCGGTTCACCGGGAGGTTTAGTAAATTCTTGAACCACTTTTTGAAGTGGGCATCCCTCACTGCTTCTATGTCCTCTCCGGGGACTAGTCTCATCAATGTCAGCACTAGCTACGGCATCTGATCTGTATCCTCCCACGCACTCATGACGGGGAGGAACTCATCAAACAAGGCCCCCAAGATCGGGATCCCCAGGATCTAATGGACATCCCACAGACTGATGCCAACCTCCCCATGGTGCAGGTGAAAAGGGTTAGTCCTAGACGACCATCTGCTCAGCAGCTCCGGCATCAGCTGTTTCGGTTGATAAATGTGGAATTGGGAGGCCCATGTCGCCTCATACAAGCCCACTCTCCTCAGCTCGACCCCAAACTCCTCGCATGAGGCACCTACCCAGTAGGCCCATGCCGAGTCGTTGGTGAAGTTGCCGCCTTGGCATAGGTCCCACTCATCGGACCACCCCTTCTTCGAATCCTGCAAAGCTCTCTTCAGTATGGTGCGGTACATGAGAGGGGATGTCTTCAGTTGCTGTGTCTTCCCATCAATTTTGTTTAGGTGGTTGTACAGACAGTCGGCGGTGACAGGGGTGAAGTCCTCCTGCACATGACCATTAGCCGCCCTGAACTATTGACGCTGGCATGGCGTGCTCCTAAACCAGCAAGCTGGTTCGTCCCTACTCGCCTTAGGAATGAAGACGTCATCCCTCATCCCAAATCCATACAAGGGAAACTTCTTGCATAGTGGATAGTTATTTTGGCTCTCCGACAGCAGCTCCACCAATGAATTATGGTCTGAGTGGCTCTGGACCAGCTCCCCTAGGCCCAGACAGTTGGCCATCTCATCCCTCAGGGCGTCGTCTGCGAGAACCCCCAGCGTAGCTTCTTGATGGGCCATTATGGTTTCAGAACTCATAAAAATTTAGGGTCGGGTCATGAAGATCATTCGCAGAGCTTGCTCACGAAGCTCATTTGCAAATCCAAGATGCAGGGCTGGGCCTCGGATTGCAAGCAGACATTCGCTTGGCACAGTCGCAGAGTTAGAAACTCACGGTTCGCCGCGAAGCTCGATTCGTGGTGAGGGAACACAGAGTACGCTGAGCTTTGCGAATCGAGATCGCAAAAGGACAAAGTCATAGAGAAGGGAAATGAAAAAAGAGAGGTCAGCCCCCTTATTTATAGGTGGCGGCCCTCAGAACTTCGTAGCACATCCAGCCCGCGCGGAGCTTAGCGGCGTGTCCAGACCGTGTGGCCCTCATTTGCCTCGCGCGCCCTCTTCACGAGTCATCACCGCGAACTATCGATAATTTTGGCGATTTCCCTCATACTTCGACCCTTGATCCCTCCATGGATCCAAGTCTGAGGGGGCGCATTTTATGGCGCCAAAATATTGGAAAAATAGAATGAAGAAAAAGAGGCCATGTGCCCTGCCTCACGAAGCCCCAACACGGAACCCCCCCAAGAAACGCAGCCACCGAAAAGCAAAGGAGGTGGTAACCCTCTGTGAATGCCTGGATGTTCACAAACCCACCGCAAATTAGAGGAGGCGATAACTCTTTGTGAATGCCCTGACGTTTGCAAACTCGTCGCGAAGCAGAGGAGGCGGTAACTCTTAGCGAACCCGGTTGACGTTCACGACCCACCGCGAAGAAACCAAAGCCCCCTTCGCACCGCGTGAGCTCTGCTTCACGACGCCTCTTGCCTATAAATACCAAGCTCCCCCAGAGCTCTCTGTATGTACAATCCAACCTTTTGTCTTCTCAACTCCCAAATCACGAATCACTCTTCGCTCCGGGAATCATGAACTCTACGAGGTATCTTTGCTTCGCGAGAGGCCTCTACCTTGTCTCATTTTGAGCCCCTCTTCCTAGAGGGATTCCCTTCGTGAAGACTAAGGGAATTAGCAAAGGAAGGGGATCCCCAAGTGGACCCAGGTAGTCATGGAGCGTTTATGCTTTGCGAAACACTCACCCTGTACACGTGATCCACATGCCAAGGCAGGGTCACTGTACTTCGCGAAGCACACTGCTTCCCGGTACCTTCTTTCGTGAGGCACTTATACTACACGAGGAAGTGCTCCATGAATACCATTCCAATTCAAAAATCACCTCCCACTCACACCTCTTCCCCATGCTAAGGCCAAGACACCCCACTTCGCGAAGCACACCCCTTCGCAAGTGCCCTTCACTATGCAAAGCAACCGAGCTCAGCAAGGCCCCTGCCTGTGGACCCCTCTCCTTGGAAATTCTTATCCCGTGCGACCCTCCAAGTTTGCACGATGTGATTTCAAAGTCCCCTGGATGATACCACCCGTAAAGTTGCTCCGCCTAATGCTTCTTCACATAGGCACACTAATGGCTATTGCTTCCTCGATAGCCATGCTAACGTGGACCCCGCGATGGTTCGCTATGCGACCCCCCTTCTATACAGCCTTGTCGATGCCTTACCTCCCAAAAGGAGAAGAGGGTACCAGTCATGTAAGCCCTAGGGGTGTGGAGCGAACCCACCTCGTCCGAGCTGTAGGACGTTAAAATGCCAAGAACCTCGTCCTCAACACATGACGTTAAATTGTGACCCGACCCCGTGCCTCGCACGCAGGGTCCCCCTGACTCGGACATTATTTACACCCCCTGGTCCCCAAAGGGGATGATATCATCCTTTTGGGAGTGGCGTTTGTCCGTAGGGATGGGAAACCTCCTTGGTGTAATCCCCCTAGTCCCTCTTGAGGAAGGTAGCACCCATGCACCTCCGTACTACTTCACCGCCAGGGCCAGTGGGGGCATGATATGGAATGAGGAACCTCCTTTATTCGGTCCCAAATCCCTCTCTCTTTGATCTTTGTCTCACTTCAGGCATCCATCTTGGAGTAAGTCCCAAATCCATGGGCCGCTTAACGCGTAAGCCCCTCTTCGCTTCTCACGGACACACCCTTTGCAACGTGATCGTCAGGTCTCTGCTGCCTCTTGTTTCTCACACCAAGCATGACTCATGTGGGCTTAAAGTAAGCATTTAACTTGACAATGCCCTCATCTAGCATGACGTTAAACTTTATTCCCCCATCCAGCATGACGTTAAACTATATGCCCCCATCTAGCATGACATTAAACTGTATGCCCCCGTCCAGCATGACGTTAAACTGCACAACCGAACTATGAGGACTTTGATCCATGTCAAGGCATGGTACGTAGGAAGCCTCACTAGGTTCAATCCCACCACCAGTGAACCCCCGAGTTCATCTTCACATCGGTTCGCCAACGAAACCCTTCCTGAACTATGAGGACTTTGATCCATGTTAAGGAATGGTACGTAGGATTCCTCCCTGAGGTTCAAGCCCCACCACCCATCAGACCAGGGTCCTTCATCACATCGGTTCTCCAAAACCCACACCCATACCTGAACTATGAGTACTTTGATCCATGTTATGACAAGGTACATAAGAATCCTCCCTGAGGTTCAATACCAACAATCATAGGCCGCGACCGTCTCCGTGTTGGTGTGACAAGCCCCCCTTTCCACCTGAACTACATGGTATTTGATCCATGTTAAGGCATGGTACGTAGGAAGCCTCATGAGGTTCAAGCCCACCGCCCGATCGTTTCTTCACGTCGTGTTCCACCCTCATCCCGCATGACGTTAAACTACATTTCAGTCTAGTGTTAAGCCGTTCTGACTAACCTGAACTACGGGGTCTTTGATCCATGTCAAGGCATGGTATGTAAGAAGCCTTCCTAAGGTTCAAACCCACCATCCATCTGGGCCAAGGTTGTGCTTCACCTCGGTTCCCTAACATGCCCCCGTCCTGCATGATGTTAAACTGCATCCCAATCTAGCGGTAAGCTGTTGTGACCCTGCCATTTAGTAATTCTGACACCCCTTCGTGTCAGTCCGGTAGCCCCCTTTTCCCCAAACTACATGGACATTGATCCATGACAAGGAATGGTACGTAGGTAGCCTCACGAGGTTCAATCCCACCACCCATTGGACCAAGTTCCTTCTTTAAGTCAGTTCTTCAGCATCCCCATTTTAAATATGTGGTCTTTGATCCAGGTTAAGGCATGGTACATAGGAAGCCTCATGACGTTCAAGCCCACCACATGGTCGTTCCAACCTCATTAACTCCAGTTCTCCCACCACCTTGGGCGGCCTAGAGTGTAAGCCCCACACATTCATTCTGAACTACACAGACTTTGATTCCATGCCACGAGGACACATAGTAAGTCTCTTCAAGACTCAATCCCATCACCACTGTCATCTCCATGATGGCTCCATTTCATTCCCCCCTCAACTTCATGTAGCTTTCCCTCATCCATCATAGTTCTTACCTGGGCCACCAAATCCCGGTGAGATCATGACACCCCATTCCACTGGACAACATTCAGGAAGACACCCATAGGATGGCTCCGATATCAGTGTTCCCTCAGGAGGGGTTCCTCAATCTGATCCACTCCAGCTAGTGTTCTGATCTGCCCGATCCGTCTCTGCTAGATGTTAAACTTGCGGCATACCCTGTGTTAAACATGGGAAGATGAGGAAAACCTAAGATACATGTATATGGTATATGATTCTCCTTGCTTGATGTGGGATGCCTCAGACTTCTGCGCCCTCGAGAAGCCCTATAATAAGGGAAAAAAGACAGACACGCCAATTCCCCTGCATTAAAACACGTTAATGACGACTCAACATGACTACTCACCCAACTGAAGGTTGCTGCCCTAACTGAACCCCTTAGAATGTCATGACAGAAGCAGTGTAATTAACCGGAATCCATGAAAACATGGCACTGGGAAGAGTTTCACGAACAACGTATTAAATCTATGAGGGAGACCCGGACTAGGAAACGAGTTCTAAGGAGGAATACACGGAAGGGGGAACCGACATCCCATCATCTCATTTCGATCAAGGAGCATACTTTCTTTAATAAGGAACGGATGTCGCCTGCCATTGGAAAGTGGGAATGTGGGGCCACACAAAAAAAACCACGCTGACGTCCCACATCGATGGACGTACCCGCCCCAGCGAAATGTCGGAAACACCTACAAGATATCCTTTGTTTGATCTATGAATGATCATGAAAAGTTATTTATGTCTAGTGTATGACTATTCTGGATGCCCTCCGGTTTATTAATCGATGGAAGGTTGGTCGGTCGCATGATCGATTTCTCTGAGAAAGCCTCTTCGATGCTTGGGACTTTTCCACTCAATATTTTCCTTCACATAGTAGCCTCACATTTTTTGTGCTTGGGTGAGGTAATTATATGCCTCACCGCCCTAAATATTCACCAGTTTGTGTGGTGTATCTAGTGATAGTCCAGGCTGGAGTTGACAAAGGGGGCTAGTGCCACACAGTTTCACGAGTCTCCGTCATGGACTTCTCTAAGCACATCGCTTGATTTTCAGTGGTCGTGAGTCACTTCCCTTATCATATTATTACCAATTATTAAGGACTTGTTTGATCACTAGAACATGTCAAAGGACTTCCATATTGTCATGTTTACATGCCTAAGAACCTTCACAAGATCCAGGTGCCTATTGGGAGGCATCCACAATACGATCAATGACTTTTATTGGATTCTCTAGAGACAAGGATGGAATGTTCTAGGGTCTCACGAGACCACGATGGGTATGCATTGGGCATATCGCATTCTTTTCAGCAACCAAGATACCCCCATGTATCTCCTCTGTTTTATGTGAAAAATTTTGAGATTCATGTAAGACTGCATGACTATTATTGAGGATATTAATTTTATTTTTTGATGATGCATCGTGTGGCCAATAAGGGACTCATAGTGATACGTTATCATTTTGTTGGAAAAACTGTTTGTTTATCCTTAGAGCAACATCGATTCATCTGGATATGCTTGAAGACTCCCATGTTGCAAGGCTGACAAGCCAAAGGACTTTCTCAAGATGTGGCTGAAATGTTTTCAAGGTCTCATAGTGTCTTGTGGATCATCAGGGGCATGTCACACGTCCTTCAGTTACCATGAAACCTTCTCGCCTCCTCCCTTTTATCTTCTTTTTTATGTGACAGAGGTTAGGGAGGTTTTTTAATTTTTCATGGGAAATGTTTAGGTTTTTTACTCTATTTTTCGGTGATATATTACTTAACCAATATGGGTCATATGGGGTGTGTGTAAGTATGTTATGGAAAGGTCTATCTTTATATCCTCCGAGAAACAAAGGGGCTATCTAGAAATTCCTGATGACTTCTCTGTAGGGAATTTAATAATCCAGAAGGCTTTCTCAAGGTGACATGGGTAAGTCACCTAAGACTTGCAGTGTCTTTTTGGGCACTTCGCGAATCCTTCAGTGACCACAAACACATCTTGCCTCCCACTATTTATCTCCTTCATTTTATTCCACAATGGTTTGGGGGGCATGATGGTTTTTCTAGATATGACCAGGGGATTTTATTTTTCCTAATGATGATTTGGTGGATGAGATTTGTGACCACTGGTGGTCTTCATATAAGGAATGTAATTCTCTTTATTTTTGATGAATTTTTAAGGTTTTGGTAGGTACATGATAATGAAAAATCATGCATCCTAGTGGTGCCCATTCAACATTCATCATACAACCACTGGTTGTCTAGAGAGGCTTCGCATGGGTGGAAAGACTCATTGAATGGGGATTTATGGGACACTTTTTGGGTTATGTGCTATTCATGGAGACTTCATGTGACCTTGAAATGGTAATGCAATTGCAATTCCATTATAGGCTCATATTATATGTGAGTCTCATCCATTCTATTCTTACTTTTATTTTTTAGGAGAAATTATACTCATATTTTGGTATTTCTTCCTTTGTGATTTTTTTGGTGAATATTTGGTGGGCATCAAAAATACCCCCCCCCCCCTCAGGATTGATATCTGAGGGGACAAGGACTCAGTTCTGTGGAAAACTAATGCCCACCAGAATTCCTGATGGTGTCATGAACCAGTGCTTTGGGTCATCTTTGGTCTACCAAGAAACGTTTGGTATTCTGTAAAATTCCCTATATATAGGGGGTGGAGGATGATTCATTACACCAGCCTCCTACTCCCCATATCACTCATGTTTTTTCTCCCATCGCAAGACCTTGCTATGAATCCAGATCATGAACCGTATCCACAAGCCTTCACTACGAGTCCATTCTTCTAAAGCTCTTATATGAGGATGCTACAAACACTCCGCTTCTATAATTTCTCATACTTAAGCTATGAGGGATATGGGATTCTTTCAGGACTTCACAAGATCCGTTGTCTTGATCATTCGACCATTTTTGATTCATTTGACCATGTTCAGGTCATGCTATTGTGAGTCCCATGGGGGTCATGTGGTTTTCATAATTCCTTGTGAGTGTTATGAGACCCGTGAGTCATTTAGATATTATTCAATCTGCTAAACCTTTATGTGGTCCATGAATCCCTTGATAAATCATGCGATGTGTATGGTGTCACTAAAACATTCATGCCTCCATTTTTTATAATATTTTATGTTATCTTTTTCTAATGTGTTCCACTTACTAATTTTTTTTATAGATTTTGATTCTTACCAAGGATCAATAGTTGCAGACAACTAAAGATCCCTGATCTCTAGGAATCTCAATTTCAATCCCTAATACCAAATACATATTGATAATGAATCCCTGAAGAGGTTACTTCCATACGACATTCAGGATTATCCTTTATCTCATCGACTCCCCCTATTTGGGTTCGGTCTGGTAGATGATGTCGTCATACCTTCCCCAAATTTTAATCTTCCATCTCACTAGATGTCTAGTTCTCTTGACCATGTTCAGGCAACAATTACCATGGTTGATCAGCTAATCATAGCCCAGTCTCGAGGTTCGACTTATATGTTGGCCAACTCCCCTCTAGGTTTGTATGGTCTTGAATTTTCCTAAAAACCTATTGCTCATAGCTATTCAATTTCATTATCCTATTATCTAGACACTTATAGTGTTGGATGGTATTTGATAAGGAATCTCTGTCCTGGTGAAAATTTCTCCAATGAGTGGGCATGACCTTTCTGGGTCCGACAATGATTTTTAGAGTTTCTTGATGACCTATATAGGGTTCACCTTTATGAATCCATATGAATCTCTCAATTTATCATCTATCTCCAGCCCAACCTTCTTCGGTAAATGATTAGTCATTGGTGTCATGGGACCAACACATTCCACATTCCCTATGGTGAGGTGGGTATCAGTTTATGGGATATTCATCAACTGGGTAGTTTTCCTTCTCTTGGGTAGATGTACAATGAATTTCTACCTACTATGGAAGTTTGGGATGATCCTTTAAAAACTCTAGTTTTGGTGAGGGAGATTCTTATTATTTTGAAGAAGAAAATGGAGAGAGAGATGACGGTGTGCTCGATTATTTCCTTCATGGACTGGATCAGTATTTTTTTTGCATGGTGGTGGGGTTAGAACAAATGGTATTCACCCCCATCGGTGCCCTTCCCAACAAGTATGTGATGGCGCTGGCTTATATTGGGCCAGTCTGGAAGCTGAGTAATACACCTCATGGGTCTATCGGGTGAACCCATAGGTTTCTTTAGATCTTAGGTTGGTAGGCTCTGTCTCTATGTTTCTGAACAGGTGGCTTTTCCCGGCTAGGGACACGCACTCAAAAGCCCATACGACTCATTGGTGATGGAGGTGCGACTTGTGGAAGGGAAATTCCTTAACCAGGAAGTGCCATTCCTCAAATGCCTCTACCAAATGTTGGTCCATATCTAGTAGGGAAACACTCCTTATAGGATCAGTGGCCCCCTATAGTTCCTATTTGGCTAGATAGGGGAGTATTTCCATTTTTATGAGTAATACAATACTTATATGATCCCAGAATCCCCCTTCATCCTAGATTTATGAATATCTATGGGTTTGGGGATATGTCCCTAAACCCTGTTGAGGTCATAGGTTCACTATTCCAATCTGATAGTTTTGACTTTACTACCTTCCGTGCACTATGTAGTCCAATTATAAATGATGGCAGTGGTTCCCATGATGAAACATCTTATATGGTATCCCTATAGGATGGGTTCCTCGTATCCAGAGTAGATTAAATGATCATCTATGATCATACACACCCTATCAATTCACTTGATAATATAGTTGTATATATAGAGTTTCTACTATTCCTTTGGTCAGCATATGAGGGGAATGATATCCTAAGATTATCTACCAATTCTGGAAGATGTTGTTGCATGAAGACATAGGGGATGAGATTATGCTTCATCCCCCTGACGCTTATTATTACCTTACCTAGGATTATGCTCAGGCTTGGGTGATAGCATATCCTAATGGTGTGTTAGGCCATCTAATATGTCATGTGGACAAGACTCTTTCATCACTAAATCCTTTATCTATGGAATTGATGGATTAGATTAAAGACCTGGGTGAGGTTTCAAGGAAGATACCCCACTCTGACAACAATCATTTGGATAGGGGGTTGGAATATATATAGGATATTAGTTCTCTAGCGATATTCCTATTGAATGATCATAGGATGTGGTGTAGACATGCCAGGAGTAACCTAAAACACTATGAGGTGTTGGGTTCTACCATGGTGTGGATAAGGCTCACGAGGATCCGAATTCCCCTTTTCATAGTGAAACATTTTGTTGATGGTCATAGGCACATACGCAGGAGCCATAGACATGCATGCATAGTCAAGAAAAGGTTTGCTTGATACTGGTTATCCTTTCCCAGGGTTATGGGAAATTTATGGAGGTAATATTGGTGAGGATGAATTATAGGGATACTAGTCCCACCTAGATTGTTGGGGTATGTATGATGTAAATTATAACCTAAAATCATGAGTCTATGAATATGAGATGGTGAAAACATGCAGGGTATATCCCATGAAATGCTGAGATTCTAGGTTCCACTGTGGTGTTTCTTAGGCTCACAGGGATTGAAGCGCCTTTTTAGAAAGGATAATATACCTTTGGTTGGTGGGTTAAGGCCAATATGTGTCGGTATCATGCCAAGAGGAAGATGATCTCCACTTCTTTCAAAGGCCTAAGGAATGTTTTTTGAAGACTCAAACATCTAAATGATGAAGTTGGATATAGGAAGAAGGCAATCTAGGAATGGTTTTGGCACACGGGTAATTATCCCTTATATCATAAAACTTGATCCATATGCCCCATGGTTTCAAATCACAAGGTTTGGGCTACCAAAGGTTCAAGAATAGAGTCCCACAATCTAGGTTTGAGAAAAGTTAAAAAACATGACGACATAATGTCAAGGATATTAAATTCTCTTGGATATTTTGGTACGGAGATTGTAAATCATGACCTAGAGTGCTCAAGTTAGGGGGATGATACGAGCAGTCATAGAGAGTATTTCAAAAACACTAAGGTGTTGAAAGCTGTCGTGATGATTTCAAGGCTCACAAGGATCATAATTTCATTTTTCAAAGTAACACATTTGGTTGACATACATATGTGCATATACAGGAGCCATAGGCATGCATGAATAGTTGATAAAAGGGTCCTTGAAGCCAGATATCCTTTCCAAGGGACATGGAAGGTTATGGTGATTTTAGACACCCCAAATCAAGATTTTTGATATGTGGAAGTTTTAAAATTCATGGTATGTTTGAGTACCCTAAAATTTATGCCACCACCTAACGAACATATTATCATGGAGAGGAGATGTGAAAAATAATTTCTCTAATTTTCACCTAGACCAGAGGTCTAGAGAACATATCTTGGATTTTACTAGGGTTACTGGATGGACCCCATGAGCTTTAGGCCTTATTTATTTATGCCCTAATTTTTTCCTAAACATTGGAGATGACGAGTTTTGCAGGTAAAGACTTGACTTTTTCTCAGTCTACCCTTTGTGGGTTTTCAACCTGGCAAGTTTAGTGTCTCTTTCATTATCATTTTAAAGTCATGCGATTTGGACCATCATGTGCTAGAATTTAAGGTCGTATAGCATTCACCAAAATGTAGGTAGTTTAAATTCATGATTGACATTGACCTAATGTGGAGGACAATACACAAGAGTCTAATTAGTATACCTAGGGTTCAGAGTACTCCAACATATTCCTAATCATGGGAGATAAATTTTGAGGTCCTCAGATCATTATTGATGATATGGGAAAGTCATACTGAGAGTATTTCAGACACACTGAGGTATTGAGTTATGCCACATTGATGATATTTGGGCTCACGAGTATTGGGATGTCCCTTTTCAGAGTATCACATTTGGTTGACATCTATAGGCACATATTCAAGATCCATAGGCGCATATGCAAGATCCATAAGCTTGTATGCATTTTCAATCAAAGGGTCCGTGAAGCCGAACATCCTTTCTAAGGGCCATGAAAGATTTTGGTGATATGAGACACCCCAATCATGAAGTGTGGCTTATAGGCTGGGGCACTTTATAATATTTTATAAGCACTTCATTCTATGGTTGGTCAAGGGAAGGCTCTTGTAGTCCTTTGATAAGGATAAATGATGAATGATGGTTTCCCTGGCTTAGCGTCATGTGGAAGGGATGTTCATCAATGCAGTTTAACGTCATGCGATATGGATGTACTTCCATGCAGTTTAACGTCATGTAGTAAGGACATACCTCTGTGCAGTTTAGCATCATGCGGTAAGGACATGCTTCCATGTAGTTTAATATCATTCGGTAAGGACGTAATCCCATGCAGTTTATCATCATGAAGTAAGGAAATAATTCCATACATTTTAACATCATGTGGTAAGGATGTACACCCATGCAATTTAACATTATGAGGTAAGGATGTACTCCCATGTAGTTTATCTTAGTGCGGTAAGGATGTGAGAGAATCGACCTGAATGTGGGAGGATGTTGTGGTCAGTCCCAAAGATGGGGACCTGGGCATCACTACATATCTCATGAGGATAAGAATCAAGCTAGAAATAGTTATTAAAGTGGAAATACCCTACATAGGTCTGACCCATACATAAAGGTGGGCATTATTTCCATTGACCATTGCAGCTGGGCCTAGGGTTTGAGATCCAGGTGTCACTACATAGCCCGAGATTTTAGGAATCAAGATACACATAGTTCTTGAAGTTCCATTTAGTTTAACATCATGTGGTAAGGATGAATGAGGACCAATGTGAATTGGTGGGAACATAGTGGTTGGTCTTAATGATAGAATCTTGGGTGTCACTACATACCCCTTAAGGAAATAATAATCAAACAACACATAGTTCTGGGAAAACAGTATAGTTTAACATCATGCGGTAAGGATGTAATGTGACTCGACATGAATGGAGGTGGGTATCATGGATCCATGTAGTTTTATGTCATGTGGTAAGGATATTGACCATGTATTTTAACATCATATAGAGAGGACCCATTGTATACCTTTTATAGTCTTGCATTCAAGACTGTGATGGACTTTTTTTGTACTTATGCACCTTACTTGTGAGGGTGAGTCCCTTCCGAATTTCCTAATCTCACGTGATCTATGATCGGTGTGAGAAATTTGTGATGGTATGGTTTTACCTACAATGAAAAGATAGAATATGGTATAACAAGGGAATTTTATATCACTTAGTGGATGGACCAAGATATAGGATCAAAGAATCCCTGTGTATCTCATAAAAATGAGAATAAAGCCATATGTAGTTCTAGAATAACCATGTAATTTAATATCATGTGAGAAGGATATAGACCATGCAATTTAACTTCATGCGGAAAGGATGATGTATTATATAACATGAAGGGGAACTATGGATCTGTGAAATTTTATGTCGTGTGGTAAGGACAAAAGGAGTCGTGCAGTTTAATGTCTTGTTGCTAGGATGAACTCCATACAGTTTAACATCATATGGTAAGGATGAGCCTATATAGTTTAATATAATGTATTTAGTAAAATCTTGTATTGTTTAACATCATGTAGTTAGGACAATCATATAAAGTTTAACATCATGTAATTAGGACGATTGATGGGGATTACTCTAATGTGGATGCCATGTTGCTGAGAGTTATGCAAAGTATTTATTGAGAAATCCTATATTGGTGGTTGGTGTGACACGGTCACCATCTATGGTGACCAATGAATAGGATCCATTATGACAAACCTTATGTATTATATAGGGTCCTTCCCACTTGAGCTCAAACTTCATGGTTTCTTCCCTAGTATCATTGGGGTTCTTAGAGCCAGCACCAGCTCTATCTGAAGGAATGAGCAAAGGAAAACCTTTTTATTGAAGGCTCATGGTATCTGATTCTAATGAATCTACAGATTGTGCAATGTGCACAAACTTTTCTCATATAGTCTTTTCAAATCATCCAACCACTTTGGTGATTGTTCATCATTTGAGATTTGTCCGAAAATGGCTATCCAACGTGAGGGCAGCTGAACCTCTATAGGTAACACTGGCTTAGTCTCATACACCATTGAATACAGTGTCACTTGTGTAGCAGCACACGTGGTGGTATGATAAGACCATATATCATGGAGGATTTTATCTAGACAAGTATTCTTGTCCTTTTTCACCATATTCAAGAGTATGTTCAATATAATCTTACTGAAGGCCTCTATCTATCCATTTATCATTTCATAATTCTGGGATGAGTGATTGGACTTGATGTTGTACTCCTGTTAAGATTCTTGAACTCTATGGAATAAAAGTTACTGTCATTTTCTATCAATATTGTGTGAGGGACTCCAAACCTAGTGATGATATGGGACTTTAAGAATTTCGTGATGTTCTTTGATCCTAACTTCCTTAAGGGTTATTTCCTCATCCCATTTTGAAAAGAAGTTGGTAGCAGTAAGGATGTACTTAAACTGCTTGGATGTGGCTAGGGGATATGGACCCACAACATCCATCCCCTTACTGGAAAATTCCTAGAAGTATTTAGTTTTATGCATAAATTTTGGGGGATGGTGGATGAATTTTTCATGGATCTATCACAGATGACATTTCCTAGTGAATTCCACGCAGTCATGTGTCATGGTTTTCTAGTAATACCCCAACCTCCTGATCTGGTGAGGGATTTCAGTCATAGATTTATGGGCATTATAAGATCTTGCATGGAATTATTATATGATGGTGAGAACTTCTGTTTCTGCTATGCACCTTAGGATAATTCTATCAAATCCACATGTATAGAGCACATTTTTCTCATTTGGACCATCCTACAGGGTGAATTTTTCTCACTAGCACCAAATCTATTCCCTTATAGCATGATCTGTTGGGAGAGTCTCATCTCAGAGATAGCCAATTATAGGCTACATACATTTAGAGGTGGTCACTAGTTCATCGCATTATGGGGAAGTGCTGACCTAATCGATCTCTTACATATCAGAAACGATGATCAATGACACTATTCTTTGATGTGTAATACAAAAGGTTGCTTCCTCCTAATCATGGTTGGCCAGGACAACGACTGAATTAGCCAATGTGTCATCATGAGAATTCTGTGATTGAGGAACATAATGCAATGTGGGATCAAAGGGTAATTACACCATCAATCCCCTAATGTAGCCAGTGAGGGGGTCCAATTACTCATTTTTTATGACATATTCTCCATTGACCAACTTTATCACTAACTCAGAATCCCCTTTGATGTTCAGGTTGGTTTTTTACAGCTGCAGGGATAGTTTCAAGCCAACAATGATAGCTTGGTATTCTACCTTGTTGTTTTTGCATCCTTTAAATAGTGAACAAGAGTAGGGTAGGATTGTCTTGTTTGGAGAGATGAATACAATACCCATGCCAAACTGGTTGAGCTTCGTGTTCTTCATTCTTAGGATGATAAAACTCTAGGATGGAATGAAATTACATATCCTATATCTGGGGAGTGTCATGGGCATATAATACCTCTTAATCTGGGAGCTCAGTGTCTTCTGGTGTCTTTTCTGGGGCCAGATGTGCTGTGAGGAAATCAGCCAGGGCTTTCCCTTTTACTAACTTCTGTGATATGAGCTGGATGTTGTATTGTTGAATATTGACTGCCCATCGGTTCAAGTGCACATTCAGCTTTTTATGGCCAAGTATGTACTTGACCGTATCAACATGGGTGATTAATTATAATTCATGATGTTATAGTTAATTCCTTAGTTTTTTTCACTATGAATATGAGTGTGGGGCGGTTCTTCTCGACATAAGAGTATCTATCCTTAATAACTAGAATCGTCTGGCTGAGGTAATAAAGACTATACTCACTTTTTGTATCATTATTTTTCTATGAGGATGGTGCGAAATGATCATTCCATGGTGGGAACATATAAAATGAGTGGCCTCCCTTCCACCAGGGGAATCAAAACCGGTGGGTGCAGCAGTTATTTCATGAGACTTTAAAAGTCTCTTTGGAAGTAATAGTCCCATTATTAGGTGATTCCCAAATTTATTAACCTAGTAAAGAGGACAGATTTTTCGACTAGGTTGGCAATGAACTGTGGAATATAGGCGAGGTTCCCCAAGAGTCTCCTCAGTTCATTGAGATTTCTAGGGGTAACATTTCTAAGATAGCATTGATCTTTTCCGGGTCAAACTCAATGTCATGGTATCATACCAAAAATCCAAGGAACATTACTAATGTTACTCCAAAGGTGCATTTCAGTGGATTCATCTTCAAACTATGTTTTTTTTTACTTGTCAAAAATTGTCTGAGGGTTTGTGATTTGATCACATCACCTTCGAGATTTAACCACCAGGTCATCGACATAACATTCGGTTGTCTTTCCCAAAAACATCATAAAGATATGGTCCATGGTGCACTGAAATGTGGTGTCAGCATTCTTCAAACCAAAGGGAATTACCTGATAAAAAAGATCCCTTATGGCACTCTGAAGTTAATGGATTATTTATCCTCAGGGGCCATCTTTATCTAATTATACCCTGAGTACCCATACATGAATGAAAGGGCATGGAAGATAGAAATTTCATCGATTGGGAGTTCTGTGATCAGAAATGGGAATTCATCCTTTTGAAAATGTCTATCAAGGTCTCTAAAATCAATGAAGACCCAGTTTTCTTCATTATTATTCTTGATAGGAGAAATTTTGAAAATCTATTTGAAGTATTAAACCACTTGAAAAAAAATTGTTTCAATCAACTTGTTGACTTCTACCTCTATATTGTTGGAATGATAGGTGTGTGTCCTCTTGGATTCCTTCTTGAATCCTCAATGATCTTCTAGTAGTCTGATATGGTCCATATCCACATCTGGATTCAGTCCAGGTATTTATTTGTAGTTCTATGCAAACACATATCGCAGTTTCTTCAAAAATGTGATGTACATATCCTTCTCTTCAATGGGAATGGAAGAAATAATCATTATAGGCTACAAATCTTCTTTTTTCCCAGATTTATCTGCCTAAGTTCATTGATGTTAGTGGAGACAACTTCCTTAAATTCCATAGGAGTGTTCCTAAGGTCAACCTCGTCTTCTTCCATTGTTGACCCTATGGATTCTTCTCATATGGAGATATAAATATGGTGTCTTTTGCATTATTATTAGGATGAGAGAGGCCATGAGGAGAGACATTATCATCCCCCACTGATCATGTTATTTTAGAGAGAGGTTGGGGATGATGTTCTTTAATGTTGTCACTGAGGACAGGAAGGGTTTGGACCTCTAGGATTATACTCGTGATCTCAACCAGATTTATGGGGAGTACATATTCATCATCGAGCATGTGACAGGGATTCATATGGGAGGTCTCTAGAACATTGGGTGTGGAAACCTGTATATCATCATCCATTATTGGTTTTTTACTCCCTTGTTATGAAACTATGATTTAGCATATGTGGCCCTAAATTTGTAAAAGGGAGCACTATCACTATTTAGTATGCGGACCCTACCATTAATGGGATACTTCATACACTGATGGAATGTTGAAGGTGTCACCAGGTGTATATGATTCCAGGGCATTCTGAGTAGGACATTTTATGAGGTGTCTTGATTGATTACCATAAACTCATAATATGATGTAAGATCCCCAAACTGCATTGGGATCATAATTTTCCTGAGATGTCTTTACTCACATTATTCATACCTTTGGATGGTTAACTTAGTGGGAGATATCCCCCCTTCACCATATCCTAAATGTTTTTGGGTTCGTACGAGGATACGATTGATCCCATAACCATTATTAATTATGGCCCTCTTAACATTGACATTATTGAGTCTTCATAAGACATATATGGGCCTGATGTTCCCCTACAATGCCTCTACCTGATCTTGATCTATGAAAGAGATGGAGACATTGCAATCTGGTGTCATGGTCTCCACCCTATAGGCCTCGGCTACATCAACTTCTGTCTTGAACTATTGTGGGCTCTACAGGGCTTCAACAAGTTCCTCCCTGAATTCTTTTGAAATATTGAGGACATCAAAGACTGATATCTTCATTGGGACTAATGCCAACTATTTTAGAATGATGTACTTTTGTGACAAAGGTTGGTGTTTCCCAATATAGGGCTACTCCTGGGCATGTGGGTGAGGAGTTGAGGTGCTCTAGGTATATGAACCAGATGCATGTGCGGAGTTCGTGGGAGCATTTTTTTTCTAGTGGTGTAGGTCATGCTAGCCTTCTTTTTTGTATGGGTTGATCAGGAAAAGCTCTTTTTAGGAGGTCTTTCAAGGCAATTGGGTATAGACAGCTACCAAATGGTTTTGAGACACGAACCTGCCTCTGTTGGGATCATTGGAGTGTTTTACCATGCATCTCATATACATATGTATTTTACATTGAGGTGTGACCAAAATATTGAGTATTTCCCCATCTATGGTGTCCTCTATATCCTTGACTTTGGCACATGAAGCCACTTATTTTCTGGTTATTGGTGGGAATCTCATGATCTAGGTAAAACTCATCATCAGAGAAGGGGTCTAAAAACTGTATTTCATTGAAAAAACCAAATATAATTTCTTCATGTAATGAGGATTTTATTTAGTGGGGTTGTGGTCATGTTTCAGATGTCTCCAAGAAGAAATTGGCAAGAGTTAATGCCTGATTTGGAGTAGATTATGACTCTCCATATTCTATATTATCCCACCTCTAGTGGTCATTCCCACCTTTGAAAGGTACATCTAACACATCTTCCTTAGGTGGTAGAGCTACTTCTGGTTTGCAAAATTGTGCTCTCAGAGTGGTATGGGCTTGATCAACTATCTTTCAAACCATCTAGTTGTTGAATTTTCACGCATGTCTGGCCAGCACTTTCTACCAATCACCCTCTTCTTCTGGTTGGACCATGGTTATGAAAGACACCTACTCTGGGGAATTATCCAACACCACCTGTTCAGAATCAATCATGCCTTGAAAAACGTCTTTGAATATGAAATAGTTTTCGATATTATGACTCAGCCTTCTATGGAAAGGGTGGTAATTAGGACCATCAGTGAGGTTGAACTCATTGGGATTTCTATGTTGTGAATGTGTGAGAAGGCTATTATCTATGGATACCAAGATATAACTAAGGACTAGTTTATTCTAGAAGTATTACACCTTATTAATCCATTATTCAAATCTCAGATGACCTTGATTTCTTTGTGCTTCTAGCCAAGGGTGATTTGGTGGTTTTCTCTGCTCAATAGGAGGTGTTGGATGATTTGGTGACTGCTTGGACATTTGGATAGTTATCGCAAATAGATTTAGAGTGACAACTATAGCTTCCATTCCAGATGGAATTTTCCCTATGTTGTGGGCATGAGTCGATCTTTGGATCAGGTCTGCTGAATGGCCTCCTCCAAACATTGGGTTGTTTCAGAAAATTTGTGGAATCTTCCTGGGTATTTCATTTGAATCAGGGGAATCTAAAACTCATCCCTAATATTTTCAGCACAAAGTTCCAATAGTTTCTCTTTTGAAAGAGGAATGTTGAGTGAGTAGTTCAAACCCTTCCACCATGCTATGAAAACAGACACCCTCTCATTTCCATGTTGTTTGCAGTTTGTCAGGTTGATGATCGTTGTCTTCCTCAGTATAGAAATAAATTGATAAAGTAATTAATGATTGATTTCTTCCCATCCTAACATTGATCCTTCTAGTGGACTACTATACCAAATGAAGTTTGGCCCAATCAGAGTTTTTACAAAACACCTTATCTTGGTTGCCTCTTATTGATCTTGAGGGGCCATCATCAGTCTGCATCAAGACACGAAGTGTGTGAGATGTTGTTTGCGGTCACCTGCACCATCAAAGGTATAGAAGGTAGGGTTTCCAAAGTTGGGAAGAGGTGGGATATCATAAACCCATTCGGGATATGGATTCCTTTTAGGCTGCACAGCGGAATGTCTCCCTTCCATGGATTTTATTTCAGTGTCTAGGGACTCGATGATGTTAAGGAAGTCTGGGGGCACTACTACTTGAGTTGTCTCTCATCCATGGGGAGTTGATGGGGTTGATGAGGTGCACCCTCTTTCATCTACCTATAATTTTAAATTCACCCTAAGAATTAATGGTTATCCTGTAGGGGAAGAGGTTTTTGTCACAACTGAGGGAATTCACAATCATTTTCAACATCCTCATGTATATGGGTTGGCTGCCTAGCCTCAGATCCAATCTAATATTCAGAATCCAACCTTACTGGTGGATTATCTATGGGAGGGAGAATATTTTTCTCTTCTTAGAGTCGATACCCTATGTGAATATTTTCCATTATTAGATCCACATTATGCTACTGAAGAGCTTGTATTTTTCTCTCATAATTTTAAAATTGGTCCTCTGAGGAAGGAACCTCGCTTCTCCTAGGAGGTGATTAGGATTTGGTTGTACCCTTCCCTTTGGAAGTATTCCATTGGAGAGGTGGAAACTCAATATTCATAATTTCCATGTTTTGGAGTTGTCTTTGGTTCTTGGTGCGTGTAGCCTCATTCGATGCATTCAAGTCACTCTCATCCCAAAGTACACTTTTCATGTCACAACCCCCTGTATTTGCATCATGATCAATATCTTCCATGTTGACAGTGAAGACATTCACAAAGGAATATCGGGAAATGGTAGTCTTTCCATTACTTTTGACCCAATATGATGATTCTATGTTATCCTCTTTTAGGATTATTATTTGAACTCGTGGTCATATTAGGAAATTTTGGCTTGTAACCCTGATGGGGTCTATATATCCTCAACATGTGTTCCTCCAATTTTAGTCTATAAATAGTGACCCTGAGGGAGTTCTTGGTCGGCGTTTCTGAATAAGCCCCGACCAATAGGTGTTTTTCTTACAATGAGATGAGCTGGTATAATTCTGATTATTGAATGATTCCTACCAACCTAGATAAGACTGATTCTTTATGCAGTGGTGATGATGATAAAAATTCCCCTATCCCTATGGGGTGGGGTCATTCGAGGTTGTATTTTGCACTGATTGATCCAATTTTTGAGGATACAATTTCTCTTTTCAGGTATTTGATGACTTTCAGGATGGATACATAGGTACAGATGCCCCCAACCGAGCAGGGTGGGGTTGTTCTAGGATCAAAAATGATTTATCTATGTTCATCTTAGGGGAAAATGAACCTAGGGATATTGATTGAGATATAAATACTCTCAGTCTAGCGGGATGGGTTTTTCTTGCAACTATTTTGGATGTGTCCCAAATCCTCTCAGTAATTGACGATTTGAGAGGTGGAGGTGGTGGAAGATATTCCCTCCGTCCGGTAGGCTGGTTCTAATCCTGGATGGATGATACCATAGCAGCAAGTGTGGCATACTTGATGTGGCACATTTTTTCTCATGTAGGATCTAGGTGATGAGAATAATTTCTCATGAGAAGTTGTTCAGGTGATCACAACTTTAGACTCTGTTTTTGAAATGTCTTCTTGTTATTTTGATGAGATTAGTTTGGAGTCATATTGGTTATCCTCCCTCTCCATCCATAATTTATGGGCACTATTGGAGTGGAGGAATTTTGTTGTAGTAACCAACATGCCCGAGCATTTCCCATTCCATTGATTTATCTAGAGGCTATAACATTATAGGATGTTGCACCTGAGGAGCTCTATTGTTCCAAAGGATCAATAAAATGTAATTATCCATATTGGACCCATATTAAAATAAGTTTTCATGATGTAGCTTTGGATATCAGCTGCCAAATATTGATAATGCAATGGCAACAAGCGTGTTGTAGATTTGCATTGTTCTTTTCTAGTTTCGGATCTCGGTCCATAGATATAGTAGCCAGTTCTAGATTAAAATAGAGTATATTGATCATATAAAGGTGACACTCATGTCCTAGATAAGGTAGATGTCGATCCTTCAGTCCCTGATGAGGGGCCCACATATTCTGGTGTAGATAAGGTATGCACTCTTTTTCTAGCTCATCTGGGGTCTCATAGTCAGCGGTAGTGAGGGTCCAGAACATGATGTGGAGGTTATTTCTAGATAAATCTCTCCATTTATCAATATATATCTCCTCCTCATTAGACTTACACAACTCCACCTGGTCATACCATATAAGATGGTTCTGATGGTTACATGATGACGAGAGTGGGGTGCTGCTGGAATTTGATAGGGAACCATATACAGTTGTCCTTCATTATTCGAGCACCTCTATTTATGAAGGAGTATTATTTTAGAACACATATCTATACATAGGTGTATGGGAAAGGGTAGGACAGCATTTTCCATGGTAGATATCACCATGGGGATGTTAACCACAATGTATGTTATGAGTAGAGTCCATGAAATCCATCTCGACACTACTACGATGAGGACTATCATGGTAATGAATGCCTTCTACTTCCACTTCAATGGAAGAGTCGACAGACCCATGTGGTTTTAAAAATATTTATCGAACAACCTCAAGGACACTGGAATTGATAAAATTAGAGATATGTTCCATATTCTACATTATGGTCAGAATAAGATTACCTACCTTTTGGAGTTGTGTAGGGATATGCGGCTGATGTGTGATGATTGTCGGAACTTTTATATAACCGTATAATGTTATAGGGGTATGATCTTGCTATTGAGAAGAGTTTAGAATATGATAATGAGTTATCTCATTATTGACAAGAACATTATCTTGTCTTGAGGTGTGTGTCATTCTCACTTGGAGAGCCTTGGCCGGGATGGGAATATGAACCTGATCCCGAGCCTTTAAAATATGTCGTTGGTCTTTCTTGATAAGAATATAAGCCTTCCTCGAGCCATGTGCTGCTCTCACCTAGTTTTCCCCAATTTTATCAAGAATACGGGCTTGGTCAAAATATTCATTCCTTGTCAGAATATTCTAAAGGACCTTTGAAATGGGAGACGGAATATGAGACTCCTCTTGTATTACATTGTAATGATGTTGGTGCAGTTGTTAATCGATGGAAGTAGGAATATGAAACTAGCTTCAGTGATCTATTAGAGTTTACTAGGCTGAGTCATTGATAGGAATATGAGCCTGCCCTGAGGCTTTTTCCATTCTCACTTGGTCAGCCTCAGCCAGAACGAGGATATATGTTCGATCCTACGCCATTGGAGTATACCACTAAAAGTTTTCGACAGGAATGTTCCCCTATCTCGAAGTATGTGTTTCTTTGAACTAGTGATCCCTAGTTTGAATAGAGATATGATCCTGATCCAATGTCTCTCCCTTCATTGGAAAATACTGATAATTCTTTTGAGTGGGAGAAATAGTGTGTGTTTGCTTCGGTACAACCACTTTTTCGTGATGATCAGAGTGTTATGTTGTCCTGACTATAAGGATAGGAGTATATAGCTGTCCCTTAATCTAAAATAGTTCCAGAATATGTTAGTGGAGTTCTTCAGCTATTGCTAAAATTTATCATCATTTTACCAAAGTGTGTGTAGGGATATAAGCCTGCACATTTTCTATCTCCATGATGAACTGGAAGATTTCTTCTATTGATGTGGGGATATGCTTCAACTTATATCCTCCCTGTTCCACTAGAGTATGTCGATGGTATTCATATACGGGGGTAGCAATATGATCATATCACATGCTTGTTGTGGTAATATGCCTGTTGACTTGTTTAGAGTGTGCAGGGATATGAGTCTACTAATTGGTTCCTTTATGAGTATAATGGTATTCATTGTCAGCATAATTAGTAATATGAACCTTCTATAGGATATATGAATCCTTTATCCCTATATAAATCTTCCTTACAACCCATTAATGGGTGTCAGAGGAGGTTTTGTGATAGATGGTACCCTCAACAGGTGACCGAGGTGTATCAGCAGTATGGTGTTGGTGACGGCAGCTAACAGGAGCCCTCTTAGGAATATTCTAAACCTAAAGGGAGTTGTATATGACTTCCTAGTATTACATAATTAGATATGAAAGGTGGTGGTTATCACACTCTGTGGATAAGATCCTGAAGCTGTTGGTCATGGTGATGATAACCACAGGTTTAGAACCAGCCTTCCCTAGGCGATGTGGACTCACTGGTCATCATGTCTGGAGAACCTCATGAGCAGCCTCTATGGTTAGGATGGTACCATATCGGTGGTACTCCCAAACTATCACATTCTCCACCTGTCGTTGGAATCGTCGTCTAGGTGAAATTATTTTACGAGCTGTGGAAGTTGTAGTCGTGGAATATTTTCCCAGAAAATAACTGATAATGATGACATCATCTCGAATCGGGTTGCTGAAGCGGCATTTTCCATTATGCAGATGAAAAAGAACAAGTTTACCAATTAGTACAGTATCATTGGCATAATATTCTCAATCAGATATGAATTTTTATCTTGTTTTTTATTTTATTCACAATTTGGCCGTTCCACTTATTTGGACTTATCAAAATGAAGATGGACTTATAAGAACCCAGATTACATAGGATTACTTGTAAGATTATTCCATTCTTATTGATTTGTTTGAATAGGGTTTTAAAAACAAAGTGGCATGCCACATTATAACCCAATCTTTCTATTTTCACAAATATTTATGTCGATTTTATCATTTTTTTGCATATTAGGACAAAAAATGGCTCGACGAGTAGTAACTGGTCATTTTTTCATTAGATAGATTCAAGTAGGGTTCACCATTTTTGTTTTATCAGGATTTCATGGCATGGAATGGTGTTGTTCATCGGGCTACCATTTTAAATTTTCCTAGAAAATCCTAATGGTTTCCCCATCTATAGCTGGGTACATACTTACTTTCCAAAATTCGGTAGTCATCAGGGTTTTTAGGCCCAACGACTCTTAGGGACTCACATTGGTCAATAATATGGATGGTCAGGCTCATTACACCCTTTGGAGGGGTGGGGAAATTATTTCCTACTCCGTGACTCTCTTATAGATTTAAGATAAGTTTTTTAATCTATTTATAATCCCTATATGAGGCTGGTTAACCTAAAAATGGTTTATCAGTTAATTCTCTGAGTAGATGAGGAAAGGGAGTATCATTAATGGACCCATATATATGTATCTGAGGTTCTTCATCGATTTTCCTAGTGAATAATAGCTTCTTTATGTGTTGTAACCATATAACCAAGTGTTTTTTAATTTGATTCCTTGTGAGGAGGAGGTTAATATTCTGAGGAGGGGATTAATCCATTATGATGCATCTTACATATCCTGAATATTTAAGGAATAAAAACCCACAATGTTCATTTATACTCTTATGGATGACCCCAAGGTATATGCCCTTATGCGGGGGGAATTAATTTATGATGCTTAATGAGGTGTTATTTCACATCTCCCTAATCCCGCGTGAGTTATTCTCAGTGTGAGAAACAAGGGGAATAGATGACCAGCCTCATGGAATATATGTATGGGAATTGTGTGTTGGGACAGTCCTTGGGATGTTTTGTATGAATCTCAGGCCTGGATAATGCATCCTACGTATCCTGAGTATGGAAAGAATCAATGTAATCATAGTTAAGATTATGTATGGGCTCACACACTAAGGCTTCCCTATAGAATTATAGGGGTTTATAGTACATATGATATGACCATTGGAACTCTCTAATCCCATGTGAGTCTTTCTTGTTTATGAGAACCAGGGATAGAAAGTAATTAATGTCATTTCTTTGAAAAAGGGACTCATATAACGGTCCCTTCATGGATGATCAATATGATGCTCGAACCTCAAAGAGAGGTGGCCTACATATCATGAATAGGGAAGGAATTTGGTTCATTGTAGTTCTCTTGATGTCGCGGCACATACACTAAGGCTTCCCTGTACCATTGTCCTCTTGTATTGAGGGTGTCGCATAACCTATCTGTCCTGTCCTAGGATCCATCGAGTGACCTAACCTAACTTATATAGAGGGTGTTTCATGACCCAATTGTCATGTCTTGGGAACAATCGTGTGACTTAGCCTAATATATATGGAGGGTTTTGTAAGAGTTGGTGTGACACAGTTTAAAGGATGTCATGTATCATGGCTGGAAATTCTAGAAGATATTATGAGGCTAGGATGACAAGTCTGGAGGGCATCGTGAGTCTCAATTGACTTGCCCAGAGGGTGTCGCGAGAGCCTGGTTGTCACACCCAGATGCTTTTGTGATACTTGGATGACATGAGAAAATGTTGTTATATGAGTCAGGTGATGTATCTAGAAGATGTCTCGAGTCCTGGGTGATGGAACCAAAGGGCTAACAAGATCAAATTAACATTTGTGGGGGAACTGTGTGATTTATTCTGACTCATCTGGAGTATTTCACATGTCCCATATGACATGTTGAAGGAGTGACACGAGATCTGGGTGATGTGTCATGGTTTTCTCGTGTGTCCTTGAAGGACACATGTGAAGAGCATGGGGGGTTCCAAGCATTTACTTCTCTTAAGCCTTCTATATTTGATCTTGGTTCTAACCCTTGTATTGTGAATGCCTTGGTTTTGTTCAGTGTCATTTTTTCTTAATTATCACATGATATGATATGCTTGTATGATGTTCTTTACATAACCTAAAAGAGATTATTCTCATGATATATGAATGATCACGCAAAGTTCTTTATACCTAGATCATGACTACTTCGGCTCCCCACTGGTGTATTACATGATGGAATGTTGGGTGGTCGCATGATCAGCTGCTCTGAGAAAACTGCTTCAATGCTTGGGACTTTTCCACTTGAGAGTTTCCTTCATGTAGTAGCCACCCATTTTTGTGCAAGGGTGGGGAGTTTATAGGACTTTCCACCCCAAATACTCACCGGTTTTTTAGGCGTATCTAGCACAGTTCTAGGATGGAATCGATGAAGGGCCCTGGCACCACACAGTTTCACGAGTCTCTGTCATAGACTGCTCCAAGTGTGTCACCTGATTTTCAGTCGTCGAGAATCTATTCCCTTATTATATTATTTCTGATTATTTAAGAATTGTTTGATCATGTGGATGTGTCTAAGGACATACATGTTTTCATGTTGACATACTGAATAACCTTCTCAAGATCTTGGTGCCTATTGGGAGGCATCTGTGAGATGCCCGTTGACTTGTCCTGAAATTTCATGAGACAAGGATGGTCTATCCGGGGGTCTCATAGGACCACGTTGGTGGTGCACTAGGTGTGTCACATGCCTTTCAGCACCCACAGGTAACTCTCCCCTACTCTATCTCATTTATTTTATGTGACAAAGGTTGGGAGTCATGCGTTATTGTATGAGTTTTATTGAGGATATTTATTTTATTTTTTGATGATGCATCGTGTGAGAAATAAGGGCCTCATGGTGATATGTGAGCATTTCATTAGAAAAATCTATTTTCTTTTCCTTAGGGAATCATAGAGTCGTTTGGATATGCTTAAGGACTCCCATACAGTGAGGATGACAAGACAAAGTACTTTCACGAGACATGACAGACATGTCGCCCAGGTCACATGGTGTCTTGTGGATCATCGAGGGAACATCACATGTCCTTCAGCGACTACAAACCCTTCTCACTCCCTCCCTTTTATCTCCTCTGTTTTATGTGATAATGGTTTGGGAGGTTTTGTCAGTTTTCACAAGAAATTTTTAGGATTTTTACTCAATTTTTTGATGATATCTTTCTTGACCAATATGGTTTATATGGGGTTTGTGTAATCATTTCATGGAAAGGTCTATCTATTTGTCCTCTAAGTACCGAAGGGGTTGTCTAGACATACATGAGGACTTATATGTGCAAAAGCTAAAAATCTAGAGGGCTATCACGAGGTGACACAGGCAAGTCACTGAAGACTCGCAGTATCCTTCAGGGCATGTCACTTGTCTTTTAGCGACCACAAACACCTTCCACCTCCCCCTATTTATCTCCTTCATTTTATTCCACAATGGTTTGGGGGGTCATGTGAGTTTTCCAAGATATAAACAAGGGATTTTATTTTTCCCAATGATGATTTTGCGTATGATCTTCGTGACCACTAGGGTTCTCCATCTTTAGAATTTCATTCTATTTATTTTTTAAGGATTTAGGATGGAATTTTAGGAACATAATAATGAAAAACCATGAGACCAGGGCGCACTAATTCAGCTTTCATCATGCGGCCACTGGTTTTTTGGAGAGCCTTTGATGGGTGGAAGGACTCATTGAAGGGGGCTATACGGGACATGTCGCGTATTATACGCTATGTATGGAGACTTCATGTGACCTTGAAATAGTCATGTGATCGTGAGTACTTTAAAGGATCATGATATCTATGAGTCTTGTCCATCCTCTTCTTACTTTTATTTTGTGGGAAAAAATAATACCCATAATTATGTATTTCTTCCTTTGTGATTTTTTTTTGTGCTTATTTGGCGGGTGTCAACAGCCACCTCATGGTTGTATTATAGGACTAATAAGAGAAGAAAACTAGGATACTCCCACAAGGAAGAATGTTCTGATTCTACCACCATTGGTGTAGGATAACTCTCCCTCACCCACTCTAGTAGTTTAGTAAGAAGGGCCACTTTAGATTAGATTTTTCTATATAGTTCCTATTCAAGGTAGAGGAATTTCCAAGACTATTTTTGATTATGATTGGGACTTTAAACTTTATTATCCAATATATTTCCAAGGAATTAGTGTCCCTTGGGATACTAAGGACTAGATTTACATCATCGATGGGATATTTGATCTAATAGAGACCTTATAGGATAGATGAGTAATGCTGGATACTTTTATACTACAAGAAACAACTAGGAGGTTGTAGGGTGTTATGAATTAGGCTAGGATATGTGAAGGTTTTACATGAATAACCTTCAAATACATTTTCCTTGAATATTTAGTTATAGTTATGTTGAATTTGGATCATTCCCAAGAGTTTACAGAGCTTTAGTAGGGCTCAATGTCAATATATTCTTATGATAATATTAATTTATATATATATATATATATATTAGAAAATTTTCTTTTTAATTTTTTCATGTTTTTTAATATAATTACATGTATTTTGGATGGTTTTTATAGGAAATGGGAGTTTAACCCTCAAAGGATGTGTTTCTATAAATTTCATTAATTATAGATGATTAACATATTAAATCTAACTCATGACATGTAATCCTTAGATATAGGCCCTTTGAACACTAAAGTCCAATCCATGAAACCAATTTAGGTCATAAATGTCCTAGATGAAGAGTTTTAGGATGTGAAAGTAACTCATGACATGAAATTCTAGACTTCTGTATTTTATAGCTCTCAATGAAGCCTCAATAACATGAAAGAAATATAATTTGTGAATCCTCTAAGACAAATAAATTTTCAAACATTAATCATTTACACGACATGAAAGACTTATTATCGATTCTTAAATAATTGAATATTATCTATGAAATTTTCTTTAAAGATCAGAAAATATGAAATAATTTTGGAATTAAAGATCCCATTAAATGACATGAAATTTTGATACATGATGTGAATGTTTTAAGAGAAGTAATTAAATCCAATTCATGATATGAAATCTTTACATGTTATGAGTTGATCAGCCTATTTATATTTCAGCACCTCTAATGATTTAAATAGAGGCTATGGATCTCCTTTTTCAATTTCTTTTATGTAATTTTATAAACCTAGTGTCTCCCATTTTATTTTATATATATTTTTATCCTTTTATATTTCACTTTTTCTAAAGGAGTTTTGGATTCCTCATTATTTATTTCGAACCTTTATTCTTTTAATTCCACTTTGCTACTTTCAATACAAATTTTCATGTTTTTCTATTTGTCCATTCAAATTAATTATGTAGGTTGAATTTACTTGATTTAACCATGAATTTATTTATAAATATTCCAATAATGCTGATTTTATATCATTAATTTAATATCATTGTTACCATGCATGGTTAACACACTTAGGATTTGGGGTCGAGAGTAGGGGTAGAGTAAACCTAAAGAATTATTAAATCAAAACTTGGGTAGCCCTTTGTCTAGGAATTAGTATTATGAACTCATGTTTATCATATACTTTTGTATAACCCTAATCCAGGGTATTGTATGAAAAGGACCTTGTCCTAATTGGATTTAATCAGACTAAGACCAATATCCTATGATGATTTCTACATTTGATGTTAATATTAATGCACTTAGATTAATGACCACATCTAGACCAATTTTTTTCCCTATCTAGGTTAATCCAATTGGTTTTAACAAAACCAGTTTCTAGAATCTACACTACTTAGTAAAATAATTCCAGGGCCAACCCAATATAGATTTAGGAATTCATTTTTCATAGGCTCCCTAAAATTTATCTTGAACCCCTATTTATCAACTAAATTAAATTAATTTTTTTTTCTTTAGAACCCAACCTTAAATAATCGCATGAGAAATCATCCTTAGGTTCTAATTTCTAGGTCATCGGCCTTTGTCAGCTCTTCTTGTGGGTTCAACCCCATACTTTCACTATTCTACATATTTATGTAGTAGATATAGTTAGATTTAATATAAATTTAAAATATAATCATTTCCATGAATAATAAATGACAATGTGAAGGAAAATCAAATTTTGGAACCATTTCCAGTGACTAGTTGTTTTAATTTGTATAGTGACCTTTGGTACAAACCTGATATTTCCTCACACCCTCTTTCCCCCTTCCCTTTTTTTTACAATTTTCACACTATGGATTAGTTTCATCATCTATTGTGTGAGCCAGCCCCCCCCCCCCCCCCCTCCTCGTTCAAGGAGCCTAGAATGAAAAGAACCTCTTGAGTTCAACCTTGAAATAGAGAGGTGTCTCTTTTCACGTCATCATCTAAACATGGTTGAGCATAATAATCTTGTTGTTTCTAACTAACACAATTCTCATTATGTTCCATCTGAATGGTAAGGAGATCCACCTTTACTGTTGGAATTCACCATCAGGGATTATGGATTTCCATCCACTAGTGGTGATGCACCAAGAATCATTCGTCCTCCTATTCATATGTATACCTTTGAGATAAAACCTGGACTCATTCACATGATCCAAAACATCAAAAAATTCAGTGGACTTTAGAGTGAAGATCCACATGAGTATATTTTGAATTTTCTATAAGTTTATGACACCTTATAAATCAAGGTGTATCTTATGATGTCATCAGACTTAGGGTATTTCCCTTCTCCTTTCACAATAGAGCTTGGGATTTTCTTAAAATACAAACTCCTGAATCCATTACTACATTGGATTATTTGAAAAATAAATTCCTTTAAAAGTACTTTTCTCCCATAAGTATGTAGAAACTACAAAATAGAATCCAAATTTTTACTTAAGAGAATGATGAATCAGACTGGGAGGCTTGGGATCACTTCAAATAATTAACTCAAAAATTCCCACATCATGGGTTTGATTTGTGTTTATAGCTTCAAAATTTCTACCAAGTCCTACAAACCACTTCACAAATTTTGGTAAACTCCACCATTGATGGCGGAATTATTTTCAAGATACCATAAGTGGGTCAATAAATTTTGGATGAGGTCTCACATAATGTTAGTATATGGAAGAGTGATTTAGGACCTCCTCTTCATTTAATTCACTAAGTATAATAAACCCCTCATATTGTGGCCTAATTAAAATACCTTATGAAAAACATTAAAATTCTCAACCACCTTCCCCACCACAAACGCTACTTTCTCCTTTCATGGAGATTTAATCTTTTGAAATGTGTGGAGGTACAAACTCATACCAGGACTATCAAGTAGGCATATAAGAACAAATAAATTGGATTATAATTAAGTTAATTACAATCAACAACCACAAAAATACTAGTAACCCTTATTCCCAAAGAGATTATTATAGAAAAAACAACCAAATAAAGGTTATTATCAATAGAGGAGTGGACAAGATCCACCAGGAAATGAGGTACCATCTAGGTACCCACCTTAGAAACCATAAAGTCAACCTCAAAATCCCTTTACACAACAATATTTCCCCCCTAGGGATAAAAATTTTCCACCCCTTATCAGCAATAATTTCAGCAACATCCACCAAAGAAGCCACAACAATCCCCGCATCAATAGTAAAACCATGAAAATTTGATCACCGCATTCATTAAAAACATATAAGTTCATTAATTCTTAAAAAAAGATATAAAAATCAATGGGCCACTCTCCGCAACCTTGATAACTAAGTAGGCTTGATCTTTAAGACCCTATCAGTCTGATTACCAGGTACACTTCTTGATAATATTAAGAAACATCCAATAGAAGAGGATAAGGTTGTTGTTATTCATAGTGGAAAAGAGATAAAAATTAAATATTCATAAAAATCAATAAAAAGAGGATATAATATCTTGAATTATGTGAAATAATCATCAGAAAATACAATTATGATTTAACCCACAATGAAAATAAAGGACAAAACCTGAAAAAAGAGCCAAATGAAAAAGATCCCATATAAGAGAACCTAATAAATGAATATTTCTATGTGGAACTTTTACTATATATTCCCCCTATTCCATTACTATAGAGGATGATACAAGGAAAAATAGAGGGTTAGTATAATAAATTTCAATAAATGTTCAAGAAACTTCACATAAATATCCCCTTTGTTGAATCCATTCCTAGAAACCTTCATATAAAAAATTATTAAATGAGATAATCTCTTATACGAGAAATATGGAGTTATATCCTTGAATAAAGGGTTCTCTATAAAAGTTTAATGGAATCTCCCACATAAAATGGGATACCCCAATAGTTTCTCAATTCCATGCACTATATGAATTTTTAATTTTAGAAAATCCTTTTGTGATCATCGAGAAAGTGTAATTCTCATTCCAATGAGTATCTTACAAAAATTAGGATTTGAAGACCTGAAACCCACAAGAGTGGAACTTTAGATGGTTAATCAAGTATCCTTGAGTGCTTCTTGAGGATTCCTTAGTCAGTGTTGGAAAGTTCATATTCTCCGTTGACTTCCTTATCCTATATATGGTGGAAGAAGGAGATGTCCCCATAATTTTAGACCTAACATTTCTCACCACTAGTAAAAAGTTGATCGATGTGAACTAAGGTAGAATGATTTTCAGAGTTGGAGAAGAACGTGTAGTGTTTTATTTATTGAAATCTACCAAGAAAAGTGCAAACTCATTTGATTTTCAAGATTGTTTTTTGAATAGTGAAAAGGATGATTTCATGTCTATTAAGGATGAGAAAGATACTTTTTCTCATAATTAAATAGAGTGCATTGAATATGAGGTGGTGAATTAATTTTAACCTCTTATAAGAGACACTTTTCCATATTTTACACCCTCGTTCATTAAACCACTAACTTTATAATTAAAGCCTTTATTAAAAAAATTGATGTACACGTTCTCAGAAATTGAAGATGTAATAACAATTATCATAAGCTTTGAGATAAATCACATGCAAGAAGTGCAAATGATAAATTTCCTCAAGAGTCATAAAATTTAAATAGCCTATGGAGTAGCTAATATCAAAGGGATCAGCCCCCTGATTTTCACCTACAATATTGTATTCAAAGAAGGTGTTAAGACAAAACACCAACCCCAAAGGTTACTCACCCTACCAATGAAATAAGTCATTAAGAAGGATGTTATGAAACTCCTCAATACTAGTATAATATTTTTCATCTCTATAACTGAGTGGATGACCCTGCTACAAGTTATACCAAATAAAGGAAGCATGACTATTATTAAAAACTATAAAGATGAATAAATCCCAAATAGGACCATTAACAGATGGAATGTATGTTTTTACTATAGTAATATCAAAAAAAGTAACCCAAAAATACCAATTCCTACACCCAATCATGGATTATATAATTTAGAGTTCATTAAGGCATCAATTTTATTTCTTTCTAGATGGATATTCTGGATACAATCAAATCCCTATTGACTCAATTGATTTTTCAAAAAAAATGTTCACATGTCTATTAGGAACCTTCACCTATAAGAAGAATGTAAATATGAATGTGTAATGAACTATAAAATTTATTATGGTTTATGAAACATATCTTTTATTATATTGTGGAGTAATTTATAGAAATATTCATCTATGACTTCTCTCTGTATAGACGACCCTTTGAAGTTCATCTTATCAATTTGGAAACAGTTCTTCAATGACATGAAGAGAAATTTTCAGTGATAAAATGAGAGAAATGTCATTTTGTGGTCTAAGGAGGCATCATCCTCTGATTTTTTTTCAAATCATAGATTAGAATTCATCCATGTTAAAATTAATGTAATCAAATACTTTATTGAACCCACAATACTTAAAGTCATAAGGAGTTTTTTAGGCCATGTGGGATTCTATCACTGCTTCATTAATGACTTTGCAAAAATAGATATACCAATAACATGCCTACTGTCTAAGGACATTCCATTTGATTTCATTAAATAATTTTTATGGGTATTTAATACTACGAAAAATATCCTAGTGCCACTCCTGTCATTATATCGCCTAACCGGGACAAAGACATTGAAATGATTTGTGATGTTAGTGACTTCATTGTCGGTGTTGTTTTAGGATAGTGGGTTATACATATATTTCTTCCCATTTATTATGCCATGCATACTTCAAATGGAGCTTAAATAAATTAGACAACCACAGAGAAGGATTTGTTTGCAATATTCTCCACATTTGATAAATTCTGGGCATATCTCATTCTCACCAGAGTCATATTTCACACTGGTCATTCTACATTGAAATATCTGTATAATAAAAATAATGAAAAATTAATATTGATATAGTAGATCTTGAGGCTAAAATAATTTGATATCTTCATAAAAGAGACAAAATGAACTAAAAATTTAATTTTTGACCATCTATCAAGACTTCTACTTCTAAATTTTGAGGATGATGAAGAGATAAATAGTGAAGATGATTTTCATGATGAGATAGTCTTCAATGTGGATGTGAAATAACGAACCCAGTTTTCTGATATTTTAAACTATCTATACATGGGGACACTCAATCCCCATATCTATTTTCAATAAATAAATAAATTAATAGTTGATGCTTCACACTATTAATGGTATTAGCCACTATTATTCAAGTTTTTTCTGAATGTTTAATGTGATGCTCCATTTTAGGGGATGAAATTAAAAGTGTTCTAGGCCTCTTTTATACATCACCAACTAGTGGAAATCATGGACCTAAACACACTAAGGCTAAAATCCTACAAAGTAAACTATTCTATCGACACTCTATCAGAATCTAAGGAGTTTTATATAAAGTTGTGATCAGTACCAACAGACAGGTACCACTGAGAAATGTAACAAGATTCCATATAATCTCCTCCTGAAAGTATAAATATTTTATGTTTAGTGGATTGATTTTATGGTCTCATTTACCAATTCCCATGTAATGTTTTATATCTTGGTTGGTGTAGATGATGTTTCAAAATGGGTCAAAGCAGATGTTACCACCCATGAAACATCCAAATTATTCATACAGTTTTTAAAGAAAAACATATTTTCCCAATTTGGATTTACCAAATTACTAATTAGTGATTAGGGAATGCACTTAAATAATACTTTCATCAAAGAAGATTTGAAAAATATGGGATTCAATACACCAATGGAACCCCCTACCACCCAAAAAATTGTGGGCAAGTGGAATTGTCCAATCAAGAGATCAAGTAGATCCTGGAAAATATAGTGAATTAAAGTAGGAATGATTGGAGTCTCAATCTTGATGACACACTTTGGGACATCCACAAAACCTATAAAACACCCATTTCACTACTTTTTTATGAGTTGTTTATAGAAAATCATATCATTTACCAGTAGAACTAGAGCACTGATCTTAATGGGAAATCAAAAAAGATAACCTTCGATGATCAAAAAGTTGGGAAACAAAGATTATTTTAAATAGATGAGTAAGAGGATATCAAAAGGTATTAGTATGAAAATTACTTGATCTATAAGGGAAATCAAGTATTGGCATGACCGATACATCGCATGATAGATATTCACACAAGGGAACAAAGTTCTATTGTTCAATTCCTATCTAAAATTATTACCTAGAAAACAGAAATCCCAATGGTCAAGATCATTGAAAGATGTTAAGGTTTACCCTTATGGAACGAGATAAAATCAAAAGGCTGATATACCACCCTTTAAGGTCAATAGTCATTGATTGAAAAAATACCAAGAACTATTTCAATAAGGGTGCATTATTTCTTTAAAATTCACATGATTCAAGGTTTATCTAGATATTGATGTTAAATTAATCACTAACTAAGAGGAAATATATAATAGGTTTCATATGTTAGATTAGGTTTTGTGATATTAGGATAGTTCAGTGACACTTGAAATAAAATGGAAACTCATGTCCAAAATGATTTATGAAAGATGACTGATTAAAATAATGAACTTCATTCATGTCATGAGTTTTATAGGGATAAAAAATATATTTTCATACATAATTCACATAGTGGATCCTAGTTATGATTTGAATCATCTAGGAAGCCTATTTTTATCTGTGAACCTAGGGTTAATGGGAGACACAAGAACTCCCCCCCCCCCCTCCTCGAACTCTCACTTCTCTCCTCCCCCACTAGTCGCACATGATCCTTTGAACTCCCCCTCCTTCTTTGGTCATGTGAGGAAACATCAACTGAACTCCCTTCAATTATAAACTCTCTATATTCCCTTATGTACCAGAACATACTGCATAAACTGATTCGAATTTACATCTTTCAAATGTGTGGCCCAGTACGAAGAATCCAATGTGCCTAAGCATTCAATCCTTGATCCTTCACCGCCACCAACAGACCCTTCCCCAAAACCCTTAACATTGGGTTCTTCTTGTCTATTGCCTTCCCACGATTCTTAGTCACCTTCCCACAATTCACAGTCTTCCTCCCACCACTCTCAGGGAACTACCCAACAGTCACAACTCCAATGATGCCTCCAGTTTTCTAAGTCTAAGACTTAGATATGATTGACCCATATTCAGGAAAATACCATGTGGACTAATAAGATGATCAACCTTTCCATACATGAGAATATCATCATGGAAGAGGAATTCATGGATCTCATCAACCACATGAATCTTTCCCACATCATTGAGGTGGGTGGTGATGCATATCAGAAGCTTTTTATTGATTTCTTAAAAACTTTTGAGCTATACATTATTCACATATCCATCATATTAGGAGGTTATCCATGGGATCTTCAACTGGGTTAGTTTGGAGTTAGACTAGGTATTTTTTCTTCCGACTTTGTTGCCTCACTGGACTTTATACCTTGTAACTATACCCAAATAATAAAGACACTCTGAGGAGATGGGAATTGATATCCCATGAAATCCATGGCTTCCATGACCCACACATGGTGAAGAGAACCCAGCTAAGGGATTTTTTTCATGTGTATTATTCATCAGGCTTTGACCCATGCATGATTTGACCGAGGTGACTCTCATGGGGTTGTTATCCAGATTGAGGTACTCATTATAGCTTATACCATGGGTGGCCCCACCATGAACATGGAAAAATAGCTTTCCATGTAGTCTGAGGCACAGGAAAGGATATTCTATGACACATTGATAGGCAGTAACTTTGTTAGTCATATAGCACATCATTTGGGTGTATTTGACTCGTATCAAACCCTTTCATCCTAAGGACCAATGTTGTCATTCAATATTCTATTTCTCTATAAGACGAGGCTTCTTAATAAGAGAGTGAGGAGTTATGAGTGGGATCTTGAGTATTTTGAGGACACTAATGAGGTTCCAGCTCCTTGTTCTCTAATTCATGAAGCACCTACTCTTGTTTCCTCAACCACATGCCCTACCACCCACCCAATTACTACTGATGGTAGCACCAATCTACCAATTTTCCATTATGATCCTACCCTACCCGTTCCATCAGATATTTGGGAGATCTTTTGTATACATGATAGTGTTTTCAAATTTATTCTAGAGAACCAAAGGTATATCTACCTTTATTTTAACATCCGTTTCACTGATCCTGTCAAGTTACCTCCCACTACCCCATCTCATCTAGTTACCACCCCTTCCACCCACAAACCTATTCCTACAACTGGACCAAATTCTGGCTCCATACCCACCCCTACCACCATATAACCATTGACCACCCTATTTAGATTCCTCTAGAGCTTAATGGCCATATTTCCCAATAGAATTTTTTGATGGATCACACTCAATAGGGAAAGGGCCTTACTCTACCTCCTATGTATAAGGTTCTTTTTATCTATCCCACTACCAAACATTCAACCTCTATAAAGACCAGTACCTCACAAACTCCAATTTTGACTGAACTTGCTGCTAGCACCATGACACCTACGTTCACCTCTATAGTAGCCATTGACATAGAGGGGCAGATCCAACCACCTTCTAGTAGGGATGGGAGCATATATAATGATCATGGATATTCTACACATTCTTCTTTGTTTTCACCCATGTACCCCTCCCATTTTTTTTATCTTTTTGGGTGTTTTAATGTACTCATTGTCTTCCATCCCCCATTTTTATTATTCATATTATCTATTAGAAGGTATATGATTTCTTATAGAAAATGATTTTCTTACTTTATGCTCCAAACTTGTGCATTCAATTCAAAATTTATTGATCATATGCCTTCACTATCACTTTTAATGCACATTTTAGGACAACAATTGGCATTCCCCATGATTTATTCCCATGTCAAACCACTTTATAGGGACTTCCCCATGAGATCATTTCATTGATGCTTCTATTTCTCCATGAGAGGTATGGTCAGCCCATTTCTGATGTGGTGAACCCCACCAAGTGGTCATTAGAGCTTTTGGACACCACTTATAATTCCTTTAAGAGGTAGAGGATGGCTAATTTGGTGGACTACACCAATTGATATTTGTACATCTGTATGGTTGAAAACGTCATTTTTAGCACTTTATTGGAGGCAAACCATATTTTTGATCTTTTGAGTTTTTATTGAGTCTATTTGGTCTTTTATTTTAGTTTTCTAGTTTTTCCTTGCAGGTATTTTCCTAGGTACTTAGTTGGTATTCTTATCCATTCAGAAATATCTAATTTTATATTCATTTTTATCAACTTTGTGCACCAACCCATTTTTCTACTTACATATTATCCATATCCATTGAAATGATCATTTCTCTAGTAAATGTAAATTTTAAATCTACCTTTATTGTAGGCATCCCAATTTCACAACAACACCCAACATTTTCCCCAATGGAATGAAATTTATTTCAAGGATATCTTAATTATCTAAACTACTTTCATACTTTCTATTTAAATTTTATTTCTGCTAACATTGGTATCTCTCCCACATCACTTTCCAAAATAGTGTAGACACATTTTCATTTTAAGTGTGGGGGACATTACTGAGGTTTATTTCATTTCCACCTACATTATTTATTTTTCTCATTATTCTAGGATAAATTTTTTATTTAAAATATTCTTTAAATATAAATATCATTCCACCAATGTAAATAAAATAAAAATTTTATATGGAAAATGTTAAAATCTATTATATATTCTTTCTTATAATTTTATCATGATTGATGAGTTGAGTAATTTACTTCTGATTCTAAATTCTTATAATTTCTTTTGAGTGACTTTTTCTTGGTTACACTGGGTTATTTCCATTTTATATTTATTTCCATTCCCAAGAGGATTTTGAACCAAAATTTTCCCATTCTTATATAATCATATTTCTTGAGAGATACTTGGGGTATGTAAACCTATCAAATATTGAATTGTAATCTAATCAAATATATTACTGAATAAATAAACTATTAAAATGATTGAAATTTTTTATTGAGGCGTTTTTTCTAAGACTCACCAATATATTATTACTTCTTAAGCCTATAAAATCCAAGAATGACCTTATTAGGATTGAGCCGAGTTATAAGTCCATTTTATCCTTTCCTACCCTTATCTTGTTATGATTGCATGATTTTCACTTTAATAAGAGTAGGGGAAGTTCATGTCTAGTAGACATGGGATACAATCTACTAAATAGATGTAAAATGACTTTTTAAAATGATCTTCTAGATATGGTTTATAGTTTTTTTGATATACCATTCATGATTATCCCATCTTTAAAAAAATCAGTTGTATATTCAAAAGGTCAAACATAACCATTACAATATAAATGAATATCATGGTAGATCATATGTGGTTAGGTGGTGGATGTGAGATTTTTCCTAACCATGAATTTTGAAAAATAAAAAAAGAACATGAGAAAAAGAAGAAAAAGGAAACTTTCATTACACTATTATGGTATATCCATAGACATTCCCTGAGCTTTTGGGAGTGTAGAGATGATAATTTTTAGAGGAGGTCCTTCATTTCACCATTCTTGATTATCATTCATTTTAATTAAGATTTTACACTTCTTTGCGATTTGTTTTTATCATTAATGCACTAACCCTTGGCCTCAGAGTCATTTTAAACATGTTATTAAAGCCCTAATGACTATATGTGTATTTTTATTAATAGATTAATGATGTTATAACTAATGCAAGATAATTGTTAGGAACATGTATTCATGGAATGATAATAACTCTAATTTTATTTTACCTTGAGCGATGAGATAAAATTCATGGTAAGGTAAATTGTAACATGGGTATAGATTTTAAGGAACAGTTGAAAATTTTCAATTTATTGAAAAAATGGATTTGAATAAAGAACATGATTATTAGGCATGAATAATTTTCTATATTAGAGTGAATTTAGGGGATTATCTTTTTCCAATAACACTTTGTTTTATTTTCTTGTTTGTAATGAATTTTTCTTCTTGGTTGTAATGAATGTTTCCTGTTAAAAATTATTTCAATTGGAATCCTTATTTACATGTTTTATTCTTAAGGACAACCAATTGTTCAAGTGTGGGGGAATCCGTTAAGATTAATATATATATATATATATATATATATATTGAAATCATTAATTTGGGATTTGTTTAATATTTTATAATATGATGACTTGGATTTTGGTTAGTCTTTGCAAGTAATATGAGTTCAATCCCCAAATGAGGTGTTGTTGTAAATTTCAAAAATTGCAGATAATTCACATTGTGAATCTGACTCATGATGTGTGAACCATAGATATAGGACCCCTACAAATAAAAGGAAAATACATGAAACCAATTCAGGACATGAATGTCCCAGATTAAGAATTTTAGGATGTGAAAGTAATTCACAACATGAAAGTGTTGAATTATGTACTAGACAACCCTCCTTGAAGCCTCCATCCCATGAAAGCAATAAAAGTTATAAATCCTCTGATCTAAACAAAGTTTAGAAGATGAATCATTTACAAGACATGAAAACATAATATTAGTTCTTGATGAATTAGATACAATCAATGAAATTCACCATGAATATTGGAAGATACATAATAATCAAAGATTTGAAGATCACATTACCCAATATAAAATTTCAATACACGATGTGAATGTTTTTAGATGATGTAATTAAATCCAATTCATCATGTGAAATATTAACATGTTATGAGTTTATTGGACTATTTATATTTTAGTGCCTCTGATGTTTTAAATATAGACCCTATATATCCTTTTTCACTTTCTTTGGTGTGCTTTTCTAAACCTATTTTCTCTCATTTTATTTTCTATATTTTTTCATACTTTGTTGTTTCACTTTTCCTAAAGGATTTTTGGATTTCTCTTTATTCTTCTTAAATTTTTTCCTTTTAATTCTACTTTTCTTCTTTTAATACCAATTTTTATGTGTTTCTGTTTATCTATTCCAATTAACTGTGTTGGTTTATTTTACTTTCTATAATCATGGATTCATTTATAAACATGCCAATTATGTTGTTTTTCCATCATTCATTTAATATCATTATTACCATGTGCAAATAACATTATTAGGGTTAGGGGTTAAAATTAGGGGTAGAGTAAACCTAATTAATTATTAAATCAAATATTTGGTAACCCTTCGGCTAAGAATTAAGATTAATAACTCTTGTTTATAATATTATTTTTCAAAACCCTTATACGGAGGATTGAAATAGAAGAAACCTGGCCAAATTGGAGTTAAGAAGACTAGGAAAAATAGATTATGATTATTTCTACCTTTGATGTTAGTCATAATGCTCCTATCTGATGAACACATATGGACCAAATAGTGGTTGTCTATTTAGGAAGATCCAATTGGTTTGACTAAGACAAATTGGTGACTTTTTCAACGCCTTAAAGCCTAATCCATTAGACCGAACCAAGCTATATTTAGGAATACCATTTGTATAGGATCCCTGATATTGATCTCAATCCCTTATTTTAAACTAAATTAAATTTAATATGTTTAGTTTTAAAACCCAACCTTAAAAAAATCACATGAGGAGTCTACCTTAGGTTCCAATTGCTACGTCACCAACCTTTTCAAGCTCTCTCTATGAGTTCAACCCCAGAATTCAACTATTATACATACCAACATAGTAGTTTTAGTTGGGTTTAATATAAATTTATAATATGATCATTCCAATGAATAATTAATGACACTGGATGGTCTGGTCATATTACTCATTACATTTCATAGAGTTACTATGCTTCGCTCTTCTCTTTGAAGAAGCGAGGCATGGAAGTCTGGGAAGTTTGAGATTAACCTGTGACAGGAGTTGAGGTGTCCGATCATGACCTTCAAACATAAGATATATACAAAGGATTTTTTCAATTACATGATGATCAAGAAGGGTTTGGGGAAGGTGATAGTTATGGATCTTCTTCCAACCTTCAAGTGGACTTACTAGTGGTATTTCTGGTAGTGGTAAGAGGAAGATAAAGGATTCACTCCATAATGGTGGAAGATATCTAGAGCATAGAAAAGGGTTTTTAGAAAATTTTATGGGAAAAGGAGGTCCTCATTCTTTCAACTATGGATAGAGTGAGAATTGTTGAAAATATTTCAGAAAGCATTAGACCAAGTTTCATCGGTGTGTCAGGAAATGGAATCTATAATGTTTTCTCTCAAAGTAATTACATATAGCGTTTCATAGGTGTTCGAGTTAGATGTAGGTATATATCTATGGGACCAATCAAGGTCCTTAATGGAAAGATCAGACCCATGAATCGATGATGACTCGGGCAAGTCATGCATATCAGGGATATGGTAATAGATATGAGGTAGGTTGAGTGTATAAGATGGACCAAGTTATGACTATTTAGGGAGAGATACCATAGACTATTTGTGGTAAAATATTTATCACCTATACTTTTCTACCACTATTTTTGATATTTGTGCTTATCATTTATTTATATATGTGTAAATTGTTATTCGATTTATTTATTAGTCAAGTTATCTTCTAATTTATTGTATATTAATACACCCTTGGGGAATAAAGTGGATCATCTTAAGAGATGTACATAATGTCCCATAGTAGTTACTGGCTATAGAAATCTATTTGATTTCATAATCCTTGAGATGACTAGCTTCGATGTGATCTTATACATGGATTGGATAACTAGTTATCAGGTGCACATCAACAACTACAATATATGTATATTCTTTATTATTCACAAGGGGGAAAAGTTTTTTCATGACTGGTGAATAGAATGTTGGAGCATGAAGAATTGGACCGAAACTAAGCTAGATCAGAGTTATTATAACATAGGTGGTTGGTGCGGCTCTTATGAGAGATCTAGCAGTAGCTTTATACTCTTTTCCTCTAGTGGTTAACCTTTATCAGGATGACATTCAAAATGAATTTTTATGTCTCCCTCTTAATAGGGGAATTGAATTTGAGATCAAACTCATACTAAGGGAAAAACCTATATTGATTCCTCTATATCATAGGGTAGCATCTCAGCTAAAGGAACTCAAAGTACAACTCAAGGATTTGTAGGATAAAGGTTTTTTCGGACTAATCCAGTCACCCTGGGTTGCTTAGATGTTGTTCAAAAATAATGTAAATGGTATTATTTAGTTTTTTGTAGACTATAGGAAGCTAAACCAAGTGACCATGAAGAATCAATATCCATTATCGATAATTGATGAATTGTTTGACCAGTTTTGGGTAGGTTGATGGTTCCCTAATATTTACATATGGTTTGGATACCAACAACTTCAATTCATAGAGGAGGATATTCCAAATAAATAATTTGCGAGTAGATACGGACTGTATGAGTATCTTATCATTCCTTTTGGGATAAAAAATGCACCATTAGTGTTCATGGATCTCATGAAAAGGATCTATCATCTATATCTTCAATCCTTCATTGTGGTATTTATTAATGATATCCTCATATATTTGAGGACCTCATAAATTCATGCTGGGAACCTATAGATTGTATTGAGTACACATTGATTATTTTATCCTTATACCAAATTTTCAAAGTGTAAATTTTGGATTTAGGAGGTGTGATTCCTCAGGCACATGATTTCTAAGGTAGGGATTTATGTGGACCCAAAGAAGGTAGAAGTAGTGATGTATTGGGAATTACCTATGAATGTGTTTGAGATCATAAGATTCCTTAGTTTAGTTTAGTACTACAGATGGTTCATATAAGACTTATCTCATTTGGAAGTTCCTATGATAGGAATTAAAAAGAAGGTAGTAAAGTTTGAGTGGACATAACTTTGAGAGAAGGCCTTCCTGGAGCTGAAGAGAAGATTTATGACAACACTAATTATGATATTTCCAGATCCTAGGATTGGATATATAGTTTACTATGATGCATTAGATGTTGGTTTAGGAGAGGTAATTATGTAGAGGGACCATGTAGTGGCTTATGGAACTACCAAAAAACATGAATTAGTGACATTTATTTTTTGCATTGGCGACATTTATAAATGTCGCTAACACATTTACCAATGTTTCTAAAAAACATCGATAAAATTTTTAGTGACATTTATAAAAGTCTCCAAAATAGATATGTTTAGAGACATCACAACAATATCGACATTTAGAAACATTTTTAATTAGAGGAAAATCATTTACCGATATTTATAAAAAAATCTGTAAATGTAGGAAATTTTAAGAACATATTTAAATAACATCAGTAAAAAAATTAATTCATAATTTTTTGGATTTTTTAGCCATTTTAAAAAAAAATTGATAATTTTTATGATCCCACCTGCCCTCTCTCTCCAACCCCTCCTATACTCCCTACGCTCCCACCTGCCTCCTGTACTCCCCCACCCCCAAACCTCATGCCCCCCCCCCCCCGTGTACTCTCACACCCCGATGATACACCATGTAAAATAAGAAATGTTTCCTCCCATAAGATTTGATCCATATACCTCCGACCCAGCACTGAAGAACACAACCAACCCATCTATATATATAGATAAATTTCAATATTTAAGAAATTAATATTATATATATATTTATTTATATATATATTAATATATTTATGTTTATATTTTATATTTTATATTTCATTTTTATTTTTTATTTTTTATGAACATATGTACATATGTGTGTGTGTGTGTTTGTATTATATATTTGACATATGTGCTTAAATTTTATATTATGTGTGTGTGTGTTTATATTTTATGTTTATATATATTATACAGATATATATATATATATATATATGTGTGTGTGTGTTTATTTAAATGTTAATATTATATATATATAGGTTTATATTATATATATATATATATCTCTGTGTGTGTGTGTGTTTATATTATATATATATATATATATGTATGTATATATTAGATATATATTATATGTTTATATTAATATATATATGTGTGTGTTTTTATATGTATATATGTTTATATATATACATGTTTATATATCTTTGTGTGTGCCTGTGTGTATAAATATAAATATGTGTGTGTATACATATATACAATTATAATTATAAATATATACACACACATATATAGTCATGTATTAAAACACTGGTAAAATTGTCACTAAAATAACCATGTTTTCTTAAAAATGTTACAAAATTTAAAATATTTAATTGTATTATGTTATATTTATATATATATATATATATTAGTATTCAAAATTTAATATTTTTATTTATTTATTTATTTATTTATTAATATACATATATTAATATATATACATGTGTGTGTTTGTGTTTATATTTTATATTTTATATTTTACATTTAAATATATATATATATTTGTGTGTGTCTGTGTTTATATTATATTATATTATATATATATATATGTTTATATATTATAGTATATATATGTGTGTGTTTATATTTTATGTTTATATGTGTGTGTCTGTTTTTATTATATATATATATCTTCGTTTTATATCATATATAAATATGTTTATATTTTATGTTTATATTATATGTGTGTGTGTGTTGATATTTTATGTTTATTTATATTTTTGTATTGATATATATGTGTGTGTCTGTGTGTTTATGTGTGTGTGTGTGTTTATATATATATATGTTTGTGTTTTTGTAAAATATATATGTATATATATATATGTATATATATATATATAATTATAATTATAAATTTAGATATATATAATTTTCCACATTTTAAAATACAGGTAAAAATGTCACTAAAATAGACAAGTTCTCTTAAAAACATGACTAAATTTAAAATATATGTGTGTTTATATATATATGTATATGCGTGTGTGTGTGTCTGTGTATTTATATATTTATATATGTGTGTGTGTTTATATATATATAAATATACATATTTTTATATATATTTTTATAAACACGTGTCCGCGTTTATATATATTATTATATTATTATATATATCTAAATATATATTTACACTGATGAGGGGAAATGAGTTGTGTAAATATATTTATTTAGCAACATTTCTTAAAAAGGTCATTAATTTAGCCAAATGTTTTAGGACACATCGATAATTTAGCTACGTTTCTTGAAAATTTTGTTAATTAAACCATGATTCTTAGGACACATTGCTAATTTAACAATGTTTTTGAGGAATCGTCACTAATTTAGCAACATTTTGGAGGAAATGTCACTAATTTAGAGACATTTTTATGGAAATATCGCTAATTTCGCGATGTTTTTTAGGAAATGATTCAAATGTTGTGACATTATTGAGGAAACGTCACTCATTTAGTGACATTTTTTAGGAATGATCACTAAATTGCTGACATTTTTAGGAAATGTCGCTAAATTAGCAACCTTATATATATATATATATATATATATAAAGCATTGTAAAAATCTATTTTTTATAGTGTGGGTCATGTCATCTATGTTCCCATGAATAAAACTACCTGATGAATGACTTGGAGTTGGCAATTGTGGTCTACACTCAAAAGTGTTTGTGAAATTATCTCTTTGATGGTTGGTTTTTAATTTACACAGACCAAAAGGACCTCTGATATATCTTCTCTTATAGGGATATGAACTTTAGGTATAGGTATTTGGTGGAGTATCTATATACATTTGACTTTGGTATAGAATTTTCTTTGGGGAAGGGTCATGTAATGGAAAATTCTCTCTTTGAGAAAATGTTGGAGACACAAGAGCTTAGAGAGAACCCTTCATAGGATGAATGGTGCCTAATGATATTGATGGATGTGTGGATAGTGGATGCATGGGTGGATCATGGAGTTATTATATCTTTGACTTATATTATCAATCCTTCATGATTATACTAGTTGAAAACAAATCAATAGTCATATCTTGAATGTGGAGTAATACATGAACGATTCGCTGGTAGTGACCCAGTTCTAGGATGGTCAGTTGATAACAATGTGATCTATATTCATAAGAGATTAATAGTGACATATTCCTTGAGGTAGGGGCTAAGACTCTCATGTCTCAAAATGGGTAGTTCATTCAAGTTCAATGAAGATGTACCGGGGCATCCAACATCAGTTTTGGTGTCCAGGCATAAAGAGATACATCACCGATTTTGTTTTGCGATGTCTTACCTGCCAGAGGATAAAGGTTGAGCATCCGCTTCCTTGTGGTTTTATTCATCCAATTTTGTTTCCATTATGGAGTTGATATGAGGTGATTATATACTATATGATAGGGTTACCCAATACCCCAAGGAGTGATTTTTGGGTGATAATTGATTGCCTAACACAAGTATCACATTTCTTATCGATCTAAGAGACTCACTTTGTAGATAAGTTAGGAAAGATTTATTTCCGGGAGATTGTAAGATTGCATGGAGTGTATTCTAGTATCGTATTAGAACATGAATAATATTTCAATTCATATTTTTAGAAAGTCTTATAGACATATTTAGTTACTTATCTAAAATTGAGTACATCATATCATCCATGGACCAATGGAAAATCAAAGAGGAAAATTTAGATCCTTGAGGATATGCTTCAGGAATGTATCCTGGACTTCATTGAAGCATGGGATGAGAACCTATCCTTATTAAAGTTCACATATATTAATATTTTATAGAATTATATTCAGATTTAATCTTTTAAGGCTCTATATGGATGGTTGTTCCACTCACTATTGTATTGGCACAAGGTGGTTGAGGCAGTAATTGTTGGGCCGAGTATGGTGTAGGAGACCTTTGAGAAAGTGAAGTTGATTAGGATGTGACTAGTTACTTCTCAAATTAGGTAGAAATCATATGTTAACCAAGGGATATGGACTTTGTAGTTCAATCTTTGCAACCAGGTTATCTTGTGGGTGTCACCTCAGTTAGGTAATCTTCATTTGTGGGAGAAAGGGAAGTTGGTGTCATAGTTTGTGGGACTATTAGAAATCACAAATCATATCATAGCAGTGGCTTGTTGAATACAGTTTCCACCATGTTATCAAGTCCTGAAATATGTGTTCCTTGTTTCTCTGCTTCAAAGGTATATACCTGATCATGTGAATGTGATTGACAATGAGGATGTTGAGTTGGAACCAAATGCATCTTTTGTGAAGTGCCGAATACCGATCCTTGAACGGAAGAAGATAGTGTTGTGGGGAAATATGGTACCACTTGTTCAAGTATTATGGAATCATGGATGGATCTAAGAGAAACTATAGTATTTTGAGTCTGATTTTTAATTGTAGTGAATTTATATATTCAAGAAATAATTCTAGATTCAATTCTCAAGGATGAGAATCCCTAGAGGGGGTGATTATAAAGCATCATAATTTTGTTCCTAATATTTTAATCATTATTTCTATCTTATCCTTTAAGTTTTTAGGTTGATCCTTGTATGAGTAAAGTGATATGATATTTTAATATAATGTAAGAGGTTTTTAAGACTTTTGTTTCAAAATGGGATACACTATAGTCGTGGTGTAAGCCATGGCAGTCCCTGATGAGATCATGGGTAAAATGGGAAAGGAGGAAATATTTGGGATAAGGTGTATCCATGGACATGGATATTGGGGAAGGATCCTATGAGCTATGATCAAAGTAACCTCACCACACCCATGGTAGATTTCAGGGTGAGGGTAAATTTCCTAGGTTTTGTAAATTCCCATGGTGGGTAATTGTGTTTCTCAGTGTATTCAAGAACACCATGGTCATGGTAGAGGCTATGGTGGTGGTTGTGTGGTTTTTGAAACATCATAAACAATATAATTCTTCATTGGATCTTGCATTTTTCAAAGGGGAAATATATGGATCTTAAATTAGGGGCCTTGAATATGATTATCATTTGATTCTCCATTCTATTAATTAATTCATGATACTATTCTTGGTGGTTTCTTAAAATGATATGAATTCTAGATTATTTTCAGTTGATCTTAGGGAAAGGATTTATACTGACTTCCTTGTTGAAGCTAAATCCTTGTGTTATTTTTTCTCCTTGACTCTACTTTCATGACCCTACTATAAAATAGAACCTTGTAAGGTGGAGGATTCTATTTTTGAACTAGATTCATGAGATCCTTTCATCTATCCTCTTTTCACTATCCAAGAGTGATGAAAATTCTCCTTCCATAATCAAACATGAATTCTACAATTGATAATTGTAAACATTGGGTAAGTATTAATTTTACCCTTATATTGATTCCTTCTTGATTATTTTTCTATAACCATTGTGATTCCTTGTTTTAATCAATTCTAGGAGTTCTTGTTGTGTAATCTTATTCTAATTAGAGTGAAAACACGGTTTGAGTGATGACACTCTTGATTAACCTTGATGTTGACATAAAATAGCTTGAGGTAGGAAGTTCTTTACCATGTAAAGTCTTTTATATGATTATTATCATTATATGATGTTGTGTTATTATATATTTTAGACCATTCTTGAGCTTGATCACATGTGTGTTTGTGTGGCCCATGATACCATGCTTGATTTTGATCGTATGTGTGCATGTGTGTAGCTTGTGAGGCTATGTTCTAGTTTTATAACATGTGTGTGTGAGAGAGAGAGTTTAGTTACTATTTATCACTCTCGATATGTTATGTTTTACTTCTATTTGTTATGACCTATTTCCATGTTATGTATTTGGTATATGTTATATTTTTTTCTATTCATGGTACCAAGTGACAGGTGAACCCTTCATGGCTTAGTGGACCTAGAGGGGGGACATGTTCAGATGTTGTATGTGACATGATGATAGGACCAAGTAAGTCAATGGGGTATAGTGGCCTTGTGTGGAAAAACTTGGGTCAATGATGGTATTATGTGACCTTAATATAAAGGAGATAGTGGGTAATGATAGTCTTCGGTGACCTGACCCAAGACACAGTGTCGAGATATGTCGGCCTTGTGTCCTGATCCAAGGTAGTGTTAGGATATGATGTCCTGGTGGCCTAATCTATGAGAGAGATGGGGAATGATGACCTAGTTTCCTGAACTGAGACTTGTTTTCCTTGTGGTGGTTGTGGGATACATAGGGTGACCTTATGATGTCTCTAGGTCATGACATATATTATGACTAAATTTCTGGTATGGAGACAAAGTAGGTACATGATGAGTTTCATATGATCATCTAATGACCATTTATAGAAGAGGATAAACCAAAATCATAGGTAGATCTATCTTCAATAATAAACATTTAAATAATCCAAAAAATTGAGTACATGGAATTCATTAATAATAGAAGTTTCAATATTCCTTACGCAGAGAGTGTTTGAGTAATATCACGAGTTGTAGTGAACTAAAGTTCCCTGCCACCAAGGGAATAAACCAGCAAATGGATCTATGATCGTATTGTGAGGATACTCAAAAACTGAAGGTGTGATATCACCTTCTCAAATTATATAAATGGAGTTTCAAGATAAAGAGATTTTAGTAAAGGCTCTTACACTCCCCCCCCCCCCCCCCACACACATTTCCAACAGGAGAGGATCCCATCCTCTTATATAGCCAAATCTTGAGGCATCTTACATCATATGTGTTTCAGAATGTTGGTCCATTATTCATTGATTTTTTAAATAAATTTAATGAAAACCCTTTAATACATTCCTAATAGATTATAAATTATTAATAAACCATTAATGGTAAATAAATAACATATATATATCATGTATATATATATTATTCTTATGCATCACAAGCATGAAAAATACATCCATCACATGCATGTAATAAATGTACACTTATATATAATATCATATTATATATATATATATATATCTCATTAATCTTATGAATATGTACATGCATATCATTCATTTAATTTTTGGTGCACATCTAACAATATCCCACTTGCACTAAAATCCCATAAGGACTTTATACCAAACTTCACAACTCTTTTTGAATCAATCCAAACTCTTTTAGATACAACTTTTTCATTAAACTCTCTTCATTTTGAACAAACATTTTGTTTAAAATTTTATCTATATCCTAGGACCTAACTATATGACCCATTGGACGTTGGAAGCATCGACAAAAACTATGAAATTCATATTTCATAGATGTAATAAAAGAGTGGCCTCAAGAAAAGTGTCAGTGCTACCCAAGCTACCAAGGGGTCTGGTGTGATCTTCATCAAACATACTCATATCTCTATATGAACATTTCCACCATAAGATGCATCATATGAATTGTATTTTTACCTATATAATTCATTTATCCTTGAAATTTAGGAAGCAATAGATATAGAACACATCAATCTAGTGTTATCCTTTCATCATTTCTTGATTCTCTGAAAATGGAAGGCCAAGTCAATGGATGCATCATCTATCTAAAAAGTACATAACATGTAACTTATCCAAATAGTTAAAAATGTAATATGTCAAACAAATATGCATGGATATTTATTTACTCATTATAATTAAATCAAGGTCCTACTATATTTAACTTGTCATACAGGTGGAATAATTCTATCTTGGTTATGCTCCAACATACAACATGATCAGCAACATATGCCACCACCCTCGTATTAGTTAAGTCAAATTATATACTTGTGTAAATAGGGTATAGAAGTTTTAATATTCCCATGTTCTGTATCTCTCAAACGTTAGGTAAAAATGATTGATAATAAGCCTACACCCCTAAGTATATCAATGACTGTATAACATTCCACGAGATATAATTTAGCGGATCAATCCAAGTAATAAGTCTCTACTTATTACCTAATGAATATATTGTTCATATATCATACACACAACTTTGTAAGGAATAAAATATTATATTCATGAAAAACTTATCATTTTATTAGAATCCATAATACTCCATAATGATCATCGGTTAGGGATAACTCAAATTCATACTTTGAGTGGATATTATTATTTAGCCTTTCATGTAAAAAATGCAACATTCATGAGTGGTTGATAATTGAATTTTTACTTTATTATAAAAACATTATACATTTACAACCATTAAAAACAATCTATAATGTCTATAACACCCATAGATTCTATATAACCCTTATTTTTTTTATAAAATAATGGTTTCATTAACAGAACTGCTGCATTCTCTTATGTAGCCTCCCAATTGATCTTTACATCACCCATATCAATGATCTCACAAATTATATGGTATTTATGAAGGTTGATTTTGGAATTTTGGTGATACTAGGGTTCCTTTGTAATGAACTGACCCCAGTTACCCAGAGATGGTGCATTATTGTGTAACATTGGCATGATCACAAAAGATAAAGTCTCGAAAGACCGATTAGTTTAATAGCCTTGGAAACACTAGATACATTCATAAATGGTACATTACATCATAAAGTGAAAAACTACAACAACATAGTCTCCATAGAAAACTCCCATATCCCCTTCAGACTATCCCTACAGGTCAGTCATAAAATATTTCTTCACATCCTGGGAAAAATAAAACATTTAAATGGGTGAGCTCAGATGATCAATAAGGATAACAATATAGCGGAAGCTTTCATAAATAAACATAAACATTTAAGGCAATGTATGAATAAAACAAAATCCTTTTAAACTTGAACTTCAATATAATATGGAAAAAGTAAAATGAGATAATGTCATTTACTTATTCACATGGATATTCTACTGGTCAAATAATCTTATTAAATATCAATAACCACTTTCATAATGATGGAATGCATAATGCCAGATTGTCATAACCACGTAGCCAAGGAATCATTCCAAGACTACAAATAAGATTTTTTCAAGGCCTCGTGCGAAGACACTAGTTTGTCTAATGAGACCTACCAATGCAATTTTTTTAGAATATAATTATGTTTAAAATTGCTCAAATATACTTCAGTGTTCTTCTGAAAACATTATGCAAGCTTCTGAAAACAAAATAACTAATTCTGAGACTGCTCGACTAATTGCAGGCCATGATGGGTCCACGCCCAATCCCTTCCTATCTACCACACTCGAGATTCAGGTTTTCTGAAAACATTTTTAAGCTTGCATTAAATATGTAACATTTTCACTGGATTTTCATACATTTTATAAAAATATATCTCTCTCTCTTTTTATATCATTTTAAAAAAATTATTACTTTTAGAGGAAGTTAAAACTCAAATAATGGTTATGGTGGCGAAGAAGTAATTTTCGCCGCATATGTACGGAAAAAAAACATTCCTTATTTTCATTTAGTAAAATGCATTGTATAAAAAGATTACTTTTGAATAAAAGTAAATGTCAAAGGGTTTTATACACCGTATAATGTAAAGTTGTGTATAAAACAAAATATGCTTCAATGAAAGGAGATTGAGACGAAGTCCCTTACAAAGATAATTTTTTAAATAAAATAGATATATTATGTGTATTCACTATAAGTACACATAAATAAAGTAAAAATACAAGATAGGACATAATAATATCATGAAATAATTTGAAAGTAGGAGTTTAACCCAAAGAATGGAAGTTGGGTTAAGAAGTTCCCTTACCTCGTGTCCGACTTGACTCGATCATTCTTTAACCTCCTGAATAATAAACTGGAGTTAATATCTAATTTCTTAAGAACCCTTTTGAAGTTCATTATCCCTTTTATATCACTTATTACCATGTTACAAAAATTATGTAGTCATTTAAGTTAATAGCGGTCGTTTTGTCGATCTTTGGTACTTGAGTCAACAATAAACTTCTTATAATTACAAGTTGTTTATGTGGAAGAATATACATTACCTCCAGAATTATTTTCATGATGTAGATATCATTTATATCATATATATCCATTATATACATTCATTCATAATATTGCGTAACATTTAGAGGTAAGAAATGAAATGAACCGTTCATGGAAACGGTAAGCCGTACGTACGCATGAATGCTACTTTCATTTCTACTTCATATTTAATGGAATGAAATTATAATTATATAAAGGTATACTATAATTCTAGTATAATATCATGTATAATATCATTTACTCTGTCCTTTATACATCCCACATATTTCATTAACGATTCAAATCACTTTGAGGGGGCGGTAGTCCGCACTTCTTAAAATGAAATTATCGCGTTTACCCATAATGGAAATCATAAAGGTATGCCATAAATGAAAAATACAGAATCATAATGAAACAAAACATAATATATATCATATATAAAAATAGTTTCATCATAATGGCCACCATGAGAGGCGTTAAAAGAATATTGAACAATCATCATTTCGTGAGGCAATAATTCGCCACGCACAGAAACAGTATGTTTTTAACCATTAGACGAAGGTGTGTGTAAGTGAAAATAAAATCCATCTCATAAACACATCCAAATATATTTAGGATACTGGTGATGTTACAAAATAAAATAATAAAAATATTTTAGGGGGTTGGAGAAGCAAAATAAAATAAAAGAACGTAAGAGAAGACATTACCTTAAAATCGGGAAACTCTTTTTGATTTGAGCCAAATTCTTCCTTGGGAAGACTTATTCCCAAAGTGAGGATTCTAGGATTAATAGAGGGAAGTTTAGATAGTATTTGGGCAGAGTTTGGCTGAGAATAATGGCTCGACATTGTGAATAAGGTGGTAGAGGTGGGGGCCTTTTATAAGAGGATAGGAGGGGTACTCTTAGAAAGTAATGAAATGTTACATTATTATGAATTGATTTTAGGATTTCAAAGGTCCCACAATGATATATTTCGAGGATAAGGTGATAAGGGTTCGAAATATACTCATCCAATAGGTTTTTTACAAGTGTAAGTCTTAGATTTTACATTATCTTTTCATTTTATTTAAATCGTTAATTAATGAGGTAATCGCTGCATCATCGTGGTGTCATAAAAACTTTAATTTATTTAATGTATAAAAATTATAAAAAAATACTATGATGTAGGAAATCGTTTTAGATTTCCAATAAATATTTATAGTCCAAAATTTAACTTAAATAACCCCATGTAATAATTGTTTTAGTAAAACAACACATGTTTGTAACAATTTTATTTTTACTTTAAATAAAAAGTTATTAATGTCATTTTCTTACCCAAGTGGCTCCATGGGGTCCCCAAGTTGATCCATGAATTGTCTTGGTCGGTCATGACCCATCCAATAAGTGTAGGAAAAGTGTCATGATATTTTTAAATTTTTATAATATCATTTTACCTTAAATTTCACTAATTACCTTTAATCACGATTAATAGAACTTAAAAGTTACTATTCACCAAAAATTATTTTAATACCATTGAACCACATTTTAATTCCTAATGACAACCATGTATGTAGTATTTTTGAAAATAAAATCACAGAGGTGGTAAAATTTCATTTAAATAAAAAATCAGTTTTTTTAACTACCACTTAGTGGTTTCACTATTCATAAAAAATTTAAGTTTTTCAGAACAATTCCAAAATTTCACCTTAAGCTATGATTGATATTCCGAATACAAAAATGATGTATATTTTACAAAATTCAAAACATTTATGTTTCATTTATTAATTTTATAATTAATTCCCGCTGTCACAACAAATAGCGTGTTTTTAAGAAACAATATATATCAAAAGATTGACAATTGTTTATGTCCAATTTCAAAGTGAAATTAATTATAATGTCCACCATTGGATATAATGGTAAAAATATATTCTAATTATACTTTAAAACCAACCAACAGTATAATTTATCACTATATTTTATTTTGATTAAAAAAGTTGTTTTTAAGTATTTTTCACTATTCATCAAAAATTGGGAGTTCTTACAAAATTACAAAAAATTCAACTTAGGATAATTTCGATATTATGAATAAAAAAATGAAGTCCATTTTGAAATATAAAATTTCTATAATTTTAAAAAGTGGGTATTACTATTCATAACGGCTATTTTGATTAGTCGCGGTGTGTTAGAACTCGAAGTTTCGTACAATGCAAGCTATTGTATTATTGAAGGAGACGCGTATTGTGGATGCTCAGGGTGTTACATTCTCCCCTACTTCAATAAATTGCATCCTCACAATTTTGAAATTGCTCCTCGAAAATAAAAGGTTGAAAATAGAAAATACCTTTGTGGAAAACCCACATCAGATATAAGGTTAATAAAAATATAACTTTAAAAGAAAGAAAGATAAGTAAAAAGGTCTCTCGAGATAGACCATACTAGGATTCTATGAAAATATGGATATGGAAGAAAAACAAATCATCAAGGTCTGATGGAGAGTTGTAGAAAACAGGATTAGGAGAAAGTTAACCACAAGAAAATCACAAACTTTTGATTGGTTAAATAGTCATTGATTCCCCAATTGGAAAAGTTAACCTACAAAATTTTTGTTTTAAGTTAGCTTTCATAAAGTTGAGGAATTTATTTAGGAGATTTACTAAGAACGTAAGGAAATATACTTACTTGTCATAAATTTTTACCACAAACCCATCTTTCACTCCAAAAGGTAATAGACCTCAAAAATACTCTATTTATCATAATTGAATAAGGTTTCAAATATTAACACATACCATTTAGATTAGGAAAACTATTTTGTAATAACCAGGGACCTCCTATAGGTTAGTGGTAGGTAATAAAGGCCTGTCGCACTATGGTTGTGGGTTCGATTCCTGCAGCTTTGTCTGACGCGACGGGTTATCCCCCAACCTGCAGGTTGTCTTTTTCCTAAAACTATTGTATTATAATATTCCAAAAATAGTCTTCAGAAATGTTTTAACATTAAACAATACTATCCAAAGTTCAACTTAATTCATTCCAACCTTTATAGTTATCCAAAATACCTCTGTTCAGAATTTCTCTAAAAGGTCTCCAAATTCCAAAATAAATTGTAACCTTAGATTCCCCATACAAACTAAAGTTTCTCTTATTGTCACATACTAAAAATATGATTACCTTCATAATATTAAAACCTTAATGAAAACAACAAGTACTGCAGTACAATCCTTATATATATCACATTATTTTTATAACCAGAATATAATCCTTTAGTCCAAAAGCACCAATACATTAATTATTCCACTTCAACTGTAGTAACAGCATAAGCTTGGCCTTGATCCCTTGTCATTTTCTGGGGTAAGTTTCCCTGACGCTTAGGACATTCATTTGCATAATTCCCCATTTCTCTACAATTTTAGCATTCAACATTGATAGCCTCTTTCTTTCCCTTGCAATCACGAGTCAGGTGACCTTTTTCTCCACATTTATAACAAACTCCCATTCCTTTTAGGCATGTACCAGGGTGATTCATCCCACAATTATCACATAATGGAAAATCCTTCTTTCCCTTTTTACCTTTATCTGTCTCTTGTTCCACCGTTCTCTTCTTCTCTTGCTTTACTTTGTTGTCATAAGACTTAGAGAATTCCGTTTCTGTCTTGATAGCACACGAGACTATATCTTCGTATGTTGAGAAATATTTTGATACTAATGTTCGATAGAGAAATGGTTTTATCCCATCAATGAAACAATCAATCTTTATTCTTGGGTTACGTATATAATCTGCAGCATGCCTGTCTAACCTTGTAAAGTTTCCCTCATCCTTTACGAAATTCTCATCCTCCTATTGTCTCAGACTCAGAAATTGCCTTTCAGTATCTGCTCGATGGTCAAGAGGAAATTATTTTTCTAAGAAAATATCTTTGAACTCTTTCCATTCCATACCTGATACTTCTTCATCTTCCTCTGTATTTTGAATCAATGACCACCATTGATTAGTATCTCCAGTGAGGAGGTAAACAGCCATGATAACCTTTTCCCTTTCACTACTTCCCAAGGCATGGAATATTTTCTCTAAGGAATTTATCCATTGCTCAGCTACTAAGGGATTTTTAATTCCATTGAATGTTGGTGGTTGTTGCCTCATGAAGCGGTCTAAAATTGATCCTCCATGTTGTGGATCAGGGTGCTCCATACGAGTAAGGTTATTATTCATAACCTGAGTTAGTTGTCCCAGTATGGTGATAAGTTGATCAGCACCAGTTGTATCTCCTGCTCCACAATAATTATCTTCAGAAGGAGGGAAATCCCTACATGGAGTGCATGCATTTATACGGTTTCCATTCCTCCCACTAGGTGCCATTTCTAATCAATGGAATAAACTCGATTAGTTTATGAATTAAAATACATAATTCCATACTTGTAAAACACTTAACATAAATTGAACTATTTATGGATATAATCCATAATCATAAAACGAAATGTTTTCTTTTAGAAAGTATATACTCATAAAACCTTAATAATGGTTTGTAAAGAAAATAGAAATTATCCTAAGCATATCCCTCGAGAGTGTCGTAACCAAGAGTGCAACAAGGCCTGTTGTCATGCACCAGTTCCCGTTCGAGTCTATCTCAAAGCAGTGTTTTTAGGTTTTACCCCTAGGTACATATGTTCCAGAGCCGCCTCTACCTGCTCATATCCAGACAGAGATGTATTGTTCGGAAACTCACAAAAATCTCTATAATACCAAAATTCTAGGAAGTTCTTCTATACTAATACTCAAAGTCTATCTTAGGGATATGTGCTCTAATCAGAGTTTATCTAAATCTAGCTTCCAAGCTTAGTACTAAAATTCCACTGATACTAACTGTAATTCCCCGACCCCAGTTACCCAGAGTCAGTGCATTATTGCGTAACATTGGCATGATCACAAAAGATCAAGTCTCGAAAGACCGATTAGTTTAGTAGTCTTGGAAACACTAGATACATTCATAAATGGTACATTACATTATAAAGTGAAAAACTACAATAACATAGTCTCTATAGTCCACTCCCATATCCCCTTCAGACTATCCCTGCAGGTCAGTCATAAAATATTTCTTCACATCCTGGGTAAAATAAAACATTGAAAGGGGTGAGATCAGATGCTCAATAAGGATAACAATATAGAGGAATCTTTCATAAATAAACATAAACATTTAAGGCAATGTATGACTAAAACAAAAGCCTTTTAAACTTTAACTTCAACATAATTTGGAAAAAGTAAAATGAGATAATTTCATTTACTTATTCACATAGATATTTTACTGGTCGAATAATCACATGCAATATCAATAACCACTCTCATGATGATGGAATGAATAATGCCAGACTATCATAACCACGTAGCCAAGGCCTCGTGCCAAGACTACAAATAACATTTTGTCAAGGCCTCATGCCAAGACACTAGTTTGTCTCATGAGACATACCGATGCAATTTTTTTAGAATATAATTATGTTTAAAATTGCTCAAATATACTCCTGTGTTTTTCTGAACACATTATGCATGCTTCTGAAAAAAAAATAACTAATTCTGAGACTGCTTGACTAATTGCAGTCCATGATGAGTCCACGCCAAATCCCATCCAATCTACCACACCCGAGATTCGGTTTTTCTGAAAACATTTTTAAGGTTGCGTTAAATACGTATACATTTTCACTCAATTTTCATACATTTGAGAGAAATGTCTCTCTATTTTTTTTAAATCATTTAAAAAAAATTTATGGCTTGTAGAAGAAGCCAAAACTCAAATAATGGTCATGGTGGAGAAGAAGACATCGTCGCCGCATATGTACGACAAAAAAAAATTCCTATTTGTCATTTAGTAAAATGTTTCGTATAAAAAGATTCCTTTTGAATAAAATTAAATGTCAAAGGGTTTTATACACCATATAATGGAAAGTTGTGTATAAAACAAAATATTCCTCAATGAAAGGAGATTGAGACGAAGTCCCTTACAAAGATCATTTTTTAAATAAAATAGATCTATTATATGTATTCACTATAAGTACACATAAAGAAAGTAAAAATACAAGATAGGACATAATAATATCATGACATAATTTGAAAGTAGGAGATTAACCCAAAGAATGGAAATTGGGTTAAGAAGTTTCCTTACCTCATGTCCGACTTGACTCGATCATTCTTTAAACTACTGAATAATAAACTAGAGTTAATATATAGTTTCTTATGAAACTTTTTTAAGTTTATTATCCCTTTTATATCACTTATTACCATGTTACAAAAATTATGTAGTCATTTAAGTTAATAACGGTCGTTTTGTCGATCTTTGGTACTTGAGTCAACAATAAACTTCTTATAATTACAAGTTGTTTATGTGGTAGAATATACATTATCTCCAGAATTATATTCATGATGTAGATATCATGTATATCATATATATCCAGTATATACATTCATTCATAATATTACGTAATATTTAGAGGTAATAAATGAAATGAACCGTTCATGGAGACGGTAAGTCATACGTACGCATGAACGCTACTTTCATTTCTATTTCATATTTAATGGAATGAAATTATAATTATATAAAGGTATACCATAATTACAATATAATATCATGTATAATATCATTTACTCCATCCTTTATACATCCCACATATGGCATTAACGATTCAAATCACTTTGAGGGGTGGTAGTCCACACTTTCTAAAATGAAATTATCGCGTTTACCCATAATGGAAATCATAAAGGTATGCCATAAATGAAAAATACAGAATCATAAGGAAACCAAAAACATAATATATATCATATATAAAAATATTTTAATCATAATGGCCACCATTAGATGTGTTAAAAGAATATTGAACAATCATCGTTTCGCGAGGTAGTAATTCGCAACCCACAGAAATAGTATGGTCTTTAACCATTAGACGAAGGTGTGTGAAAGTGTAAATAAAATAAATCCCATAAAAACATTCAATTATATTGAGTATACTGGTGTTGTTACAAAATAAAAGAATAAAAATAGTTTAGGGGGTTGGAGAAGAAAAATAAAATAAAACAACGTAATAGAAGACATTACCTTAAAATCGGGTAACTCTTTTCGATTTGAGCCAAAGGCTTCCTTGGGAAGACTTCTGACCAAAGTGAGGCTTCTAGTAGTAAGATAGGAATGTTGAGAGAGTATTTGGGCAGAGTTTGGCCAAGAAAAATGGCTTGAATTTTTGAATAAGGTGGTAGAGGTGGGGGCATTTATAAGAGGAGATGAGGGGCACTCTTGGAAAGTAATGAAATGTTACATTATTATGAAGTGATTTTCGGATTTCAAAGGTCCCAAAATGATATATTTCGAGAATAAGGTGACAAGGTTTTGAAATATACTCATCCAATATGTTTTTTACAAGTTTAAGTCTTATATTTTACATTATCTTTTCATTTTATTTGAATCATTAATTAATGAGGTAATTGCTGCATCATCATGGTGTCATACGAAATTTTATTTATTTAGTGTCTAAAAATTATAAAAAAATACTATGATGTAGGAAATTATTTTAGGTTTCCAATAAATATTTATAGTCGAAATTCTAACTTATATAACCCCATATAATAATTGTTTTAGTAAAACAACACATGTTTGTGACAATATTATTTTTACTTTAAATAAAAAGTTATTAATGTCATTTTCTTACCCACGTGGCTCCATGGGGTCCCCAAGTTGACCCATGGATTGTCTGGGTCGGTCATGACCCATAAAATAAGTGTAGGACAAGTTTCAATATATTTTTATATTTTTATAATATCATTTTTACCTTAAATTTCACTAATTACCTTAAATCGCGATTAATAGAACTTAAAAGTTACTATTCACCAAAAATTATTTTAATCCCATTGAACCACATTTTACTTATTAATGACAATCATGTATGTTTTATTTTTGAAAATCAAATCACAGAGGTGGTAAAATTTCATTTAAATGAAAAATCAGTTTTTTAACAACCACTTAGTGGTTTCACTATTCATCAAAAATTGAATTTTTTCAGAACAATGCCAAAATTTCACCCTATGCTATGATCGTTATTCAGAATTAAAAAATGATGTCTATTTTACAAATTTCCAAACATATAAGTTTCATTAATTAATTTTATAATTAATTCCCACTTATACAACAAATAGCGTGTTTTCAAGAAACAATATATATCAAAAGATTGACAATTGTTTATGTCCAATTTCAAAGTGAAATTAATTCTAATGTCCACCATTGGATATAATGGTAAAAATATATTATAATTATACTTTAAAACCACACAATAGTATAATTTTTCACTATAATTTATTTTGATTAAAAAAGTTGTTTTTAAGTATTTTTCACTATTCATCAAAAATTCGAAGTTCTCAGAAAATTACAAAAAATTCAACTTAGGATAATTTCGATATTCCGAATACAAAAATGAAGTCCATTTTGAAATATAAAATTTCTATAATTTTAAAAAGTGTGTATTACAATTCATAATGGCTACTTTGATTAGTCGCAGTGTGTTAGAACTCGAAGTTGCGTACAATGCAAGCTATTGTATTATTGAAGGAGAAGCGTATCATGGATTCTCAGGGTGTTACATTCTTAGAATGAGAAATAGCACTATTTTTTTCATAATATTGATTAACTTCCCCCTAGATACTATGAACCACCCCAAGTTCAAAAATGAAATTCTTGATCCAAATAGTTTTCTTCATAGCATCTGATGTAGTGATGTTTTCTACCTATCTTATCTAGTATACTTTGGTGGATTGTTTGGACCTCTTCCAACTAATTTATATTCTATTTAGGAAAAACAAAAATATAGAATATTATTTTATATCATCTTTTTTATATTGGAAACTAGAATATATGTAACCATTTACACAGAGCTCATCCTCTCCTCCAAAGATCAAGAACGTATCCTTAGTCCTTATTAAGTACTTAAGGATATTCTTCACTCCAAAATAGTGACTCTCACCAAGATTGGATTGGTATTTTCTTTTTATTATCAAATCATATGAGATATCATATCAATTATATAACATTGAATACATGATAGATCCTATGGCATATGTATAAGAAATATTATCAATCCTTTCTAACACTTTAAATGGATCATTAATCTTCCAAAGATTTGTTCCATGAAACAATAGTAAAGAACCCTTCTTAGAGTTCGCGATGTTAATGGCTTTAACTCTTTACCAATATGTGTTTTCTGACTTAATCCAAGTAGCCTATTAGATATATATATATATATATATATATATATATATATATATATATATATATATATATATTCATACCTAGTATATAAGTTTATTCACCCATGTATTTCATTTAGAAACATTTACCCATAAACATCTTCACAGAGTAAGTTTTGGGACATCATTTCCAATAATCATTATTTCATCTACATAAAATATTATAAATAATAATATAATCCCACTAATACACTTATATATATAGGAATCATCTGCATTCTTGATGAAACCAAACTCTTTGGTTGCATCATTAAATTTAATATTCAAACTATGAGAATCTTGCTTTAGTCCATAAATATAAAATTTCAACTTCCATACCGTAACATTCTCATTTGGAGCTTCAAAACCCTCAAGTTGTGTCATATACACATCCTTGGATAAATTCCCATTAATTAATGTGATATTGAAATCCATTTGATATGTCTTATAATCATAATTATTTGTTATGGATAACAAAATTCGAATGGACTTTATCATCACAACAGGTTAAATGTCTCTTTATAGCCAATACCATGAACTTTTTTATAACCCTTTTCCACCATGCATGATTTATAGGTAGACAATCTACCATCCATGTCAAATTTATATGTGAAACCCTTATACCCTATGGGAAATCACCCCTTCATGTGTATCCACTAAGTAGCAAACTTGATTAGTGTACAAGGAGTCTATCTCAGATTCCCTGGATTTTAACAATTTCTCAAAATTAAAACTGATAATGGCCTCTCAATAAGAAGTAGGTTTATATTATATGAATGTTACTTCATCATAATTAAACATGATAAATCTATATCTCTTAGTTTCCTGATGAATCCTACCAGATCTTCAAGGTTCTTGTGTAACTTGATTCAGTTCTTCTTCCACAAATATTTACAGAACCGAATAAACTTCTATATTAAAAAAAACTTATTCTTTATTGGTATTGAATTTCCCCAAGTTCAACTTTCTTCCAACTGACTCCTCAACATATATATTACTTCTCAATAAATACACTAGTTTAATCCACAGACACTCTATGTTCAGTAGGGTGGTAAAAATAATATTCCTTATTTTCCTTGAGATAACTAATAAATAATATTTTTTAAAAATCAGGTTCAAGTTTATCATAATAAAAACATCCTACAAAATCATCACAATACTAAATCTTCAGATAATAAAAATTGGGGTTTTTCTCATACAGTATCTTATATAGTGTCATTATTACTTATTTAGATGGAACATAGTTTAGTAGGAATGTAACTTTCTCTATAGATTAACCCCAAAAATTTATTGGAATGTCACATAATCTAATAATAAATAGAACTATGTCTAACAATGTACAATTCCTCCTTTTAGATTCACTATTCCATTGTAGTGTTCCCCGAGGAGTGAGTTCTGAAAAGAATTCCACAATATCTCAGATGATATATGCATTCATAGATTAATTATTCACCACCTCGTTCCAATCAGAGAACTTCAATAAATTTTCCCAGTTGACTACGTACTTCATTCTGAAACTATTTGAACTTTTCAAATGTTTAATATTTTAGTTTCTTTAGAAACACATACCCATGATGACTAGAGTCTTCAATAAAAGTAATTAAGTACCTAAAACCACTAATTTCTTGAGTAATCATTAGTCCACATATATAATTATGTATGATATCCAATAGTCCACTATCCCTCTCACCTTTTCACCCAAAAGGTAAATATCATTTTTTACAATAAATCAGATTCACATGTATCAAATGATTCATGATTGAATGAGTCAAAAAATCCATGTCTATGGAGTCTTTGAATGTGTTTCTCATTTATATGTTCATGTATACAATGCCAAAGGTGGGTTGGATTAGCATCGAACATAACCATCTTATTTTTAATGCATAAATAGGATTATCCAAATCATGAATATATAAACCATTCATTACATTCCCAATTCTATAAAATATTTCATTCATATATATATAAAAACATTGGTTCTTAATAATGAATAAAAATACCATATTTTTTAAACAATATAGAAAAATTTTATTCCTATTTTTATAAGGAACATGATAACAGTTTTTCATTTCTATGATCAATCCACTTGGTAAAATCAGAACATAAGTGTTGGCCTCTAATGAATCAAATTTTTCTTTATTATTGACATGAATATCTACTTCACCCATCATCAATTTTCAACAATCTCTAAGTCTTTGTTTATCAGCAAAAATGTGTTATGAACACCCAATATCTATTATCCACAATTCTGAGTTAGAGAAAATAATTTTTATAGAATTTACATTTGGATACTATAAATTTTTTTCCTTAAGAAAACTTCTCAATCCAAGATACTAATATTTAACTATTTTAAAGTTCATACCTATTAATGATCACAATATGATTAGTGTTAACAATGACAAATCTGCAATAAATACATACCATTGGGTGAGTATCATGTATTATATCTTTTCATTAAGGGCTGTAAATGAAAGTTTTCCTATTAAAAATTATTTCCATGTACATCATCTCTATTTAGTGATCCAAGAACCATATTTCACTATGTAATGATTATTATATGGAGTTTCTCTCACAAATTGGTTATTTAGGTAAGGAATCATCCCAATCACAATAGTTCAGACACTTAGATAGTTTAGAGGATAACCACCTATCCAAACCCACCATATGGATTCACCCAACTCTATTCCTCTTGTAACATGATCATATTAGGGTATCCCGTCTATTTTAAACTAAATAAAATGATAAAATTAAACTAATGAAGGACAATTTATGGGCACCCACCAATGAAATAACCTTCTTAAGGATGTTCCAGTGTCAAAAATTACATTTTTCCATAAAAATGATAATTCATGGTCACCCAGTTATGGAATGGCCTACTTGGTTAGATTATTAAGGTCTTGAAAAGTGTTTCTTTGTAAGGAATATTACACTTAGTATTTGAGGAGGTTTTAGTCTCATAAATTTAATATACATTATATTCATATTAAATTCATAACTATTACATCATATGTAAATGTAATCTTTTCATGTTTCTTTGTTTGCATTCTTCTTACAATTTAGTTTTGGAAATTCCTATTCCAATAACCAAATTAATTTTTTCTCACATTATTGATGTGTAACTCTTTACACAGCCCACAAGTTTGTGTTAATCACCTAAAAAACGAATTCAAATATATTCATACATATCCAAATGCATCATATGCATAAAGTACATGAATGATTCATGTAAAAACATAATGTTATATGAGATTGAAAAACTCCGTAAGAGTATGACTAGAGTGATAGATAGCCAACCCCATTCACTTTTCTAGCTAAAGAAAGCCTCCAAGAAAGTAGGTGGTCCTACCCCAAATCTCTCTCTCCGGGAAGACTTTACTCAAGAGAGAATTCAATTCATGAAAAATCAAACATGATATGTGCAAAAAATTCCTAACAACTATTCTCAAGCTCGTAGCTAAAATAAAAATTGAGATCAATGTAGATGAAAACTAAATTTTATGATATCAAACCTAGAATGATATGAAAGGCTATATCTTATAAGAAATTTATCAAATAAATGGGCATACATAATATCCATATTTCAAAAATAATTTACTAAACATGAATATTAAGGAAATTTTAAAAAAATAAACAATTTATTTATTTTCCATAACATGAGACATTTATAGACTATTCATAAATAAATGATAATTAAACATTTTATAATTTATTAAGAATATAAATATTTTATAATTATTTCAATATTAAACCCTTCTTATTTTATATTAAATGTCATTTATATGATATTTCAAGAATTATAAAAATTTAATAATTTAATATTTATTATATAAAAATTTTATATAATATAAATATCATGTATTTTATAATTTATAAATACTTTATAAATACCTACTTATGATTTATAAATAAACCTTCTATTTCTAGATCATAAGGCATGCCATTTAATATTTAAATATGTATTTTAAAATATTAACCTTTAATATTTAGGGAAAAATTCATAAACATTTATTTAATTAATTATAAAAAAAAATATAATAAATTTATTTATTTATAAAATACCTACAAAATAAATATTTTCATAATACATTTTTACATGATTTATGAACAATTTTTGAACCATAAAATCATTTAATTTGATAAAAACATTTTTTTATTAATTTTTATACTTACCCTTATGAATAAACCCTATTCTACATAAGGGTATCCCCTTATTACCCTTACCCAAATGCCATGTGTAAGTGTAAATGATGTTTTTAAAAGCCTACATAAAGTTAACATTAAAGGTTACCATTACACAGTTCAATATTACTGCATAAAGGCAATACATAGATTGCCTTTATGCGGCTCGCTTGCATAAATTTATTACCATTACACAACTCTTTTCTATATAGGTAATCTCAAAAATTCTTATCATGTGTAAAGGTAAGAATCAGGGACCCTTACACAATATCTAAAATACCCATACACATATGGGTAAAGAACTAAAGACCTTTATGAAAAAACCCCTTTTGTAAGGGTATTACCTTTATGAAACACATTTGTGTAATGGTAATATAGAGGTTACCCTTACATGGACCTTCTGTGTAAGGTTGATACCTTTACGTAGCCAACATATATAAGGGTAAATAAAATTTACCATTACACAGCTGACGTGAGTGTATGTAATCTTCCTCCAGTTTTACAAAAATGTTGTTTTTCATTTTTCTTTGAAAACCAATGGTTCAAACACGTTAAAAACATGAAAAACCTACCTATGATACCAATGATGAGTTTCTTCTGATCACGTGATGATAATTTATAGTGGAAGACAACCCAAAAACATAGGAAGGTCTATATTTAAGAATAAACATCTAATTAATGCAAAAAACAGGTTACTTGGAATTCATGAATAGAAATGGTTTCTATATTCCTTCTACAGAGAGTGTTTGAGGAAGATTATGAGGATTGGTGAACAAAAACTCCCTACATATGAGGGAATACATCAACCAATGGATCCACAATCATATTTTGAGGAAACCTGAAAACCAAAGGGATGATAGATCCTTCTCAAATGCTATAAATGGAGTTTTAGGAGGAAGATATTTTAGTAGAGGCTCTTACACTTTTCAATACACACACACCTAATAGGAGAGGATCACATCCTCTTATATAGTCAAAGCCTGAGGCATCTCACATCGTATGAATTTATAAATATAGGGATATTATTCATTAAAAAATTTCAATAAATTTAAAAAAAATCGTTTAATATATTCATAATTGATTGAAACTGTTGAATAAATCATTCAAGAGAAATAAATAATATATATCATATATATATATATATATCACATGCATGAGAAATACATGCATAAAATCCATGTATTAAATATACACTTATATATATAATATGATATTTTATTTATATCAATAATCATATAGATGAGTACATGTATCTCATGCACGCACATTTTTGTGCACATACTATAGTACAGTCAGGGGTTTGTGGCTGCTCGGTCAGTGCATAACTGCTCAGTACATGATTGTATTATTTTTTACTTGTGAAAGTATTTATCAACTTGGGATACACTCTTATACATGTGAACTCATGTTAAACACATGTCAGTGGTGTCCTACTAGGTTTATAATCATACTCTATATGGGAATCTCGATGCACTTGTAAACATCATGATCAGGGATACTAGAAAAGGAAAGGCCCCAGTGACATGGAGCTAGGAGACATAGCATGGTAATCAGAGGTGGTATCGGGACAAACTCTGAAGTTATGCCATAAATTTTTATTTACTTACCTATATTTCTCACACAATTATTTATCCTTCCACATTATGGGTATTTGGTTTACTATTTTATATTACATGAGATACTTTCTATTCTATTTTTTATATCATTTTCTATTTAATCCACTATGTTATTCTATGTTTTTTGAGACTGAGGGTATATTTTTCCCACTAATGGAATTCGGACCCTTGTTTCTAGAAAACATCCTCTTGCATATAGGGAGGATTGTATGAGTCCATGTAGCACTCTAGATTGGACACAATGATTCAGGAATGGGAGTTAAAAATTATAAATACATTCTATATCTGTAATAAGAATATACAACAATGCAAGAGCCAATAGGTCTTAAAAATCATACACCATGCGAATGTTTTCTTAGTCAAGTTGTGATAAAATTCAAACCCCTAACATGATTTTAAATTTCAATTAATATTTCCTATTAACATAAAATGAAAATATATCTTTTTAAAACTTTTATAGTGGAGGAATAAATGATATGTGACCAAGGTATTATTACTTTCTATAGTGATTTATCCATATTTATTTTTTTACATTTATTGTAGTAAGGACATGCGAATTATCCTTTTATAATGTAACCTCATAAGTTGGAATATTATGGGAAGTCATTAATTATACATAAGAATGTGGACCATAGTCTAAAAAATTTATTACCTACCAAGTCAAAATTCATCAGAACTTTCACCTAAAATTATTGTGGCTCTTTAATCAATGGCAACATATAAACATCAATTTTATCATTGGGTCCTCTTGGACAATCAATAAAAGTGAAAAGTAATAAAAATTGTTGCATAATACATAACCATGGGGGAAGGTTTTATAAGAGAAAAACCATTATACATGTGTTGTAGGCTGAACCAACCATAGACCTGAATAGGTTAAAACTAATTACTAAAAAACATAATCACACATTACAACTATTTAGGGAAAAATTTTAGTGTCTTTGGTCAATATCTTTCTAAGTCAAAGATTTTTTCAAGGTATTTAACTTATAAAGCTTTTTTTATTTGAATTTCATTTAATCAATTCATGGTTTTATATTACATGAATTATCTCTTCAAATTTGGTTCTATCTAGAAGTAACACATATATTTTATGGGGATCTTATTCCCCTGGTTCGCTACCCTACCTAGCTAAATCTATTTGCCTTGACTATCCTCATTGCATTTTTACTGAGATGAGTTACAAATAGTATAATAAATGAGATACCCATTATATTTTTTAAAAATAATACAGTTATTAGGGCACACATCAATGGTATCATAATTGAATCCAATGCTGCCAGTCATCTTGTGAGATTGATAGTACCACTCTAGAATATTCACTCTAATTGGAAGTACATTCTATGAAAGTACCAATAACATATTAAATGAGATTCCTATCCACTAATTCAAAGTCATAAAGTGTAATATCTCTACAATAAATAAAAAAATTACTGAATCCAACACATCTAAGATATAATTAAGTATATACATTGTCAACAATTTCAATGCTTCTACATATGAACTAGAATAGGTATTACTCTCTCCAACGTCATCATTCTGAAAGTTACTCACTTCTGGATAAATTTTATGTATCATGCTATTGAAAATTATGTTCATTCAATCAATTTTTATCTAATTAAGATCCATTTGTACACTTTTTTGATGAAATAAAATATATTATTCCTCATAACGTGTCCAATTATTAATTTGTTTCCTTCAATTTCATTTTTTGAATTTTTGAATAGAACTTTTTTTGTGTGGAGTGGGAGACCATATAATTATTATCGTTTTTCAAAAACCCATTCAGAAAAAAAAAATTCCCCGATATTTCATTTGAAAATATATATGTTTTCACATTTTATGGACATAAAATTAACAAACTCACTTTGAAATCCACTATTTAAATTAATAATCTCCTTAATCCCGTTAAAATATTTTATAGAAAATTTATGTTGAAGATTAATACAACTCTTATCCATATCCATATCTATGGAATAAAAAATAATTTACATATAAGAATAATACTAATTAATACAAAATTAATTTAATATAATTAATAAGTAAAACATTTTTTAGATGTAATATCAAAGCAGTAAAAAACTATATATATTCAAATATATTATAAATTCAAGTATGATAAATATTAATTAAGTTTGATTTAATAAATTCAATCAGTTAATAAAAAAAGATTTGGTAATTAATTATTTAAAATTACACATTATAAGTGTAAAATTATATTTTTTTGAAATAGTTTCAAAATCATTTCTAATGAGTTAGCAGTTAAAAATTTATCACTTGCTTATTTCCCTTTTAATTTTGAATATTTTATTCTATAATAAGTACGATTTAAAAATTAGAGCAATTCATAATTATATCATTAGGAAAATTCCAAAGTAATAAAAAATACAAGTAATTATTATTTTTAATGACTCATAGTTATATTATTTCAATTCAATAAAAATTCAATCATTTAGATTTTAAAAGTTATCTGATTTTTGACTTTTTTGAATATAAGGCCTAGATGCTTCATTAAAATTTTTAGATACTTGAATAAATGATTTATGGTCATCAAAACTAACAAAATTGGAGACCAAAAATAAAATAAATACTCTCTTTTTTGAAAGTTATGTTACAATTAAATTAATGAATAAATTCTATTTAAAAAACAAAATCTAAATTTATTAAAACAAAATACATCCCCTAAAACAATTGATGCTTATTTTTTAGCATGGTAGGGAGGAACCAATGAGAGAAGTGTTCAATTTCATAGAACGACAACACTGATGATGGGAGGAGGTAAATCAGGGATAAAGATCAGTGATGAGTTAAGGGTTTCATCAAGAATTTAGGGGAGAAACAATCAGAGCCAAGTGTAGGAGGGGAGAGTTCCACCTTGATTTTATTTTAATCACTCAGCCATTCCTAGTAGTGATATAAATTATATATATATATATATATTAATTTATGATATTTGTATTTTTTATTTTTTACATACATGAATGCATTCATACATATATACATATATATATATACTTAATATATAATAATATATTATAATTTATATTATAATATAAATAAAATTATTTATTTTAACATTATGTAATCTATATATATATATATTATATAATTAAAACATTGTAACATATATATATATATAAACATTATTAACATTATATATATTAAAGTTATTAACATTGTTTATATAATTTATATATTATATAGTTAAATCATTATTAAATATATATAAACAAATATAATTATATATATATATTGGAATATTATTTTTATTAATGTTAATATATTATAACACATTATAATTTAAATTTTAATATATTTGACATTTCTATTACATATATATTTAAATAAATAATTATATTATATTATGTTTATTATAATCATGGAGGTATTCCCTAAAGCTTGATATATATATGATACATGTTAGGCTATATCATAAGTATGATATAGAGAGGTTGTATGTGACAATATCTAAAAAAACTTATGGAATGCATGAGTATATCATTTATTATGGTTTAGAGATATTATAATGCATAGCCTTTAGCATATAATATTATTTGGGGAGCATATTGTAATGCATGTTATATTTATAACATATTACCACCTATGTCATTCTGATTCTCTCTCATTATTTATCATTAACACATGGAGAATCATTGTGCTTATGAGTTAAGTGCATGGTTGAAGGGTTAAAAACCAATGTAACCATGTGTTATTTACTCATGTGTTATGTAACATGGATAAATTCATAAAACTAGAGGATAACCAATCATGGAACCTTCCCTCCAATGGTACCCCACCTGGGTCAGAAATGAAGGGAGATAATGACCCCCAAATCCTACCTCTAATGAGTCATGTATTAGTGACTAGCACCAAGGGTATAAGGACCCAGCCTTAAACATTACACAATACTAAAATAAGTTAATAATTCACATTGTGGGTATTTTTAGGTTTAGAGTTTTATAGAATTATTCCATAACATATACATTACATCTCAAATATTACAAAGTAGACACTTATACTAAGTATCCATTTTTTCCATAAAATAAAAACTCTTGAAAAAAAGAGTCATGTCTAGTTCCATATTTTAGACATTGTGACTTTTCCTTGATCCCAACCTAGAGCCTATTCATCCTTAATTCCAGTGAAAAACATTTCAAAAAAACCTTGGGATGAGCATAAAAAAGCTCAGTAAGGGATACACAAAAAAGAAAAACTGTTAGTTTTTCAAAACAATAAGTAAACCATCAATACTTTATCATAAGTAATAATTTTCACCTTTATGAAGTAGTAAATACTCTTCACTGAATAAAAGATCATTGCTTACCCTTTTGTAACCAAAATATTACCATAAAATCCATAGAAAGAACACATAATATATAAAGGTAACTTGGGGCATAAAGATACTTAAATGGAATAAACATACAGTCGACTTCCACACATATCACTAAATGGAATAGCCATATGGCTTACTTTCATACCCAATTCATTAGAGGTTATAACGTAACCACCTATCCTAGTTTATCACAGTACCACCCTTTATTTGGTTTATCACGTAACCACCCGTCAAATGTCCAAGTACCATTATAAAATCATAACACATAAAATATTGAAAATATAATAATTTCACTAATAACATTTCATTTTCAATCACAAGAAATAATTTCAAGATATTGAAATAATCAATCCATTTCAAAAACAATTTTCAATACCAAAACACCCAAAAAACGAATAAGGGGCTTCTTTTTCATTTTAAATAACATTAAGGCATATAGAGGAAGTCAAATAATGATTATGGCGGTGGAGAGGTCATTATCACCACAAACGTTAAAAACATTCCTTTTATCATTTAGTAAAATGATTCGTAGAGAAAATATTCCCTTTGAATGAAATTAAAAGTAAAAGGGGTTTATTATATACCATATAAAAGAAGGAGGTGTATATTATCAAAACATTCCTTAATGAAAGGAGATTGAGACAAAGTCCCTTACAAAGAACATTTCATTACGTTAAAGATATATTAATTAATGAATTATGTGTGACAATCATAAATACACCCAATATAAGTGGATATTAAGTGTAAAACAATCAGAGGTCATTCCCACATATTCATAGCACCACATAATCAAGAAGTAAACATTTAACCCAAAGAATGTAAATTGGGTTAAGAAGTTCCCTTACCTCGTGTCTGAATTGACTCATTCGTTTTTTAATTTACTGAATAATAAACTTAAGTTAATTTCTACATTCTTAAGAACCTTTTTAAATTTTATTATTCCTTTTATATAACTTATTACCTTGATATAACAATTAGTTAATTAATTGAGTTTATATCGGACATTTTGTCGATGTTTGGAACTTGAGTTGAAAATGAACTTGTTATAATTATAAATTGTCGGTGTGGTAGAAATTACATTATATATAGAATGATATTCATGATTTATATATCATATATATCATATATATCTAATATATATGTATTAAAAATATTCCATATCATTTGGATATATGAAAATGAAATGCACTGTTCATAGAGACGGTAAGCCGTACGTACGCATGAACGCTACTTCCATTTCATTTTTTCCATTTTAAAAAGAATGAAAACCAAATAATACATAGGTATATTATTATTCCATAATAATATAATATTTTATATACATTATGTATGTTCATTAGCACGATCCTTTATATGTTCCATTTATGGTATGAACGAGTCATATCACTTTGAGGGGGCGGTAGTCCGCACTTCCTCAAATGAAATTATCGTATATATACAACATGAAAAGCATAAAGGTATGTTATAAAAGATAATTATAGAAGAATAGAGAGAAAATAAATATAATATATATCATATATAATTATAGTTTCATCATAATGGCTACCATAATAGGTGGTATGAGAAGATTGAACAATCAACGTTTCGTGAGGCAGTAGTTTATCATCCAAAGAAACATTATGTTCTATACCCATTATATGGAGGTGTGTGTAAGTGTATTTCAAATAATTGACATAAACAACAATTATATATATTATACTGGTTGTTTTAAAAATAAAGTAATAAAGAGAGTTTAGGGGTTGGATATATAAAATAAAAGAAAAGAACTTAAGAGAAGACGTTACCTTTAAATCGGGTAACTCCCTTTGGTTTAAACCAAAAGGCTTCCTTGAAGTGTGTTCTACCTAAGGTAAGGCTTCTAGGAGTAAGATAAGGATTTAGGGAGTTTAATTAGGCAGATTGTGGATGAGCCAATGGGCTTAATAAGTGTGAGTAATGGGTTAGAGGTGATGGATTTTTATAAGAGAGAGAGGAGGGTCTTTTTAGAAATGTTTTCTAATATTATTTTATTATAAACTGATTTTCAATTTCAAAAGATCCAAAACTAATTAAATTAAAAGATAAGATGACTCTTGTTCAAAATAAATTCATCGAATAATAATTGGGTAGGTTTTGGATAGTATTTTAAATTTTATAATCTCATTTATTTAAATCATTCATTAATAATGTAATCACTCTATCATCATTATGTCAAAAATAATTTTATTTATTTGAAGTCTAAAAATTATAAATAAAATACAATGATTTAAGAAATATTTTTATATTTATAATGAATATTTATAGTTGAATAGATAACTTATATAACCCCATGTAAAAACTGATTTACTAAAAGATATATGTTTATGTCATTTTTGTCTTTACTTTAAATTAATTAATATAAAGTTTCATTATCACTTCCAGGTGGCTCCATGGGGTCCCAAAATCGACCCAAGGATGCCCATGGTCGGAAATGTATCAACCAATAGGAATAGGAAACCTGTTATGGTAATTTAATATTATTATAATAATATTTGTTTACCCTTATTATCATATTTACCCATTAACCATGGTAAAAAAAATATTTACTGAAGTAAATATTCATAAAGTCTAAACATAAAAGTTACCTATTTACAAAATTTAGACCTCATAATTCCAAATATGGAATCCATTTTTCCATATTCAAAACACAGAAGTGGCAGATATTAATTTAAAATTAATTTCTGTTGTCAAAATAAAAAGCATGTTTTTAAGAAATAATAACTATCAAAAGATTGACACTTGTTTATGTCTCATTTCAAAGTGAACTTACTTAAAATTACCAAAATTGGATTAATTGGTAAAAATATAATCTAATTACACTTTAAAACCATTTAAAAAGATTATCTAACCATATTAATAGATTAGATTAAAAGGCGGTTTGGAATTAAAATACAGTATTTTTCACTATTCATTAAATAATGAACATTATCAAAAAAATTACCAAAATTTCATCCAAAGTAAATTTTGATGTCCCGATTCTAAATAAGAATTTTATTTTTCCAAAAAGAACATATAAAAGTGACAAAAAATATATTTAAGAAGGGTTCTCCATCAAAAGGCGGTAAATCGACCTTTTAAAGAATATTAGAGTGGTTATGCTTAAAATTGAATTCATTCACATTTTAAGCTTCTAAATTTTATTGGATAAATATAAAAACATTTAATAAATATGTATAATCATTTTATAATTAGTTTTTTTCATTCCTGGTAATACAACGGCTATGCATTACTTACCATTTAAAATAATGTTATATTATTATTTTTTAGTATGACTTAGCCTTGTGTGCAACATGAGATTTCAGAGAAACCCATTGTTGCGTGTTTGGTATTCCATCAAACATAGCATCCAATTTAAATTAAAATTAATATTTAATTCAAAAATATTAATATATATGAAAATGTTTTACTCTTTATTTACCTGGGATGTAACATCCTTCCCCCATTTTGGAAATTGTGTCCTTGCAATTTTATTCACTTATCAAATAACTCAGGCTATTTATCCCTCATAGCATTTTCAAATTCCCACATTGCCTCTTCAACCATATAGTTTTTCCATAAAACCTTTACCTAATGAATTACCTTATTCTTCAACAGTTTCTCTCTTCAATCAAGAATCTGGAATTGTTGTTCCTTATAAGAAAAATTTTCTTCCAAATGAACTACCTCTGGACTCAAAACATGATATGGATCTGGCATATACTTTCGAAACATTGAAACATAAAAAACATTATGTACTTGGGATAAACTTGGAGGTAAAGCCACTATATAAGCAACTGATCTAACTTTTTCTAGGATTTCATAGGTTTTAATGAACTTCATACTCAACTTTCCCTTCTTTTTGAAACTCGTCACATTTTTTCATGGAGAAACTTTAAGAAATACATGATCACATACCTCAAAAGAAAGATCATTCCGCTGGTTATCTACATAAATTTTCTACCTGCTCTGAGCTGTTCTCATGTTCTTTTGAATCAAATGAACTTTTTCTGCCATCTCTTCTACCAATTATGGTCCCATCAATTTCCTTTCACCTACCTCATCCTAAAAAGTTGGAGTTCGACACTGCTTTTCATATAATTCTTCAAACAGATCCATCTATATACTGAAATGAAAACTATTATTATAATAAAATTCAACCTAAGAGAGATGTTGATCCCAACTTCCCTGGTAATTCATTGAAGAAGCATGTATCACATCTTCCAAAGATTGAATTGTTCATTATAACTACCCATTTGATTGTGGATGAAAAGTTGTACTAAAGTTTAATTTAATACCCAATGACTTGAAGGTCCTTCCAAAAGTTAGAAGTGAACCTAGGATCACAGTCAGATACAATGGAGAGGTGAACTCCATGAAACCTGACTATCTCTTTAACATATAACTGAGAAATTTGATCTAGAGACAAAGTATCTCAAATTGGAAGGAAATGAATAGATTTAGTCAATCGATCAACAATAACCCATATTGCATTGTTACCTTGAGATGTCTTTGGTAATCACACAATGAAGTCCATGGATATATTTTCCCATTTTCACTCTAGTGTCGGTAAAGAAAAAAGCATCCATTTTAGTAACTGTTGTTCTACTTTAACCTGTTGACTAGTCAAACACTTCACAGTAAAGTTAGAAACATCTCTTTTCATTCCATCCCACTAGTAATACTCCTGAAGATCTCTATACATCTTAGTACTGCCATGATGAACTGAAAACGGAGAACTACAAACTTCACATAACAACTCATTCTTCAACTTTGAATCATAAGGCATGAAAAATCTCTTTCCAAATCTCAAAATACAATCATTATCAATGTTGAAATCAGGAAACTTACTCTTATGAACCAACTCTACCTTTTCTATAACTCAATGTCTTCATTTTGCGTTTTCTTAATTTTGTCTGATAGAGATGATTTCACTGACACCTGAAACAAAATAGAATAATTTCCTATACCAACAACTTCTATGATAAATTTTATAAAATCATTAATCAAAGGATCTTGTTCCAAACGTAACACGGTTAATGTAGCATTACTCTTTGGACTCAAAGCATTAGACACTTTATTTTCCTTTCCTAGATGGTGATGAATTATGCAATCATAATCCTTGATTAATTCCAGTCATCTCCTCTATCTCATGTTCAATTATTTTTGAGTTAATATATACTTCAAAATTTTGTGGTTAGTATATTTTTCACATTTTACTCCATACAGATGATGCCTCCAAATTTTTAAAGCAAAAACAACAGCATCTAATTCCAAATCAGCTGTCTTGTAATTTAACTCATGAGGTTTCAACTAACGTGAAGCATAAGAAATTACGTAATCACTCTGCATAAGGACACAACCAATTCATTTCAAAGAATCATTACTGTAGATAAAAAACTCACTATTTATGGAAGGCAGTTCCAAAACTGGAGTATTCGCCAATATTTTTTTCAATTCCATAAAACAATCATCGCATTCTTTTTTCCAAATAAACTTAACACCTTTTCGAGTTAACTTAGTCATTGGGCTAGATAACTATGAAATTTTTTTAACAACCCTCTGGTAATAACCTACTAAACCAAGAAAACTACAAATCTCTGTGATATTGGTAGGTCTTTCCCATTATTTAACAACTTTAGTTTTTGTAGGATCAATAGTTTTGCTATTTTTTTAAACAATGTGACCAAGGAAAGAAATTTTTTGTAACCAAAACTCACACTTTCTAAATTTCCCATACAGTTCCTTTTCTTTTAAGGTTTTCAAGACAACCCTTAAATGACTTTCATATTCCTCTTTACTTTTGGAATAAACTAAAATATCATCAATGAACACAACCAAAAACTTATCTATGAACTCATGGAAAATTCTATTCATAATATCCATGAATACAGTAGGTGTATTGGTTAACCCAAAAATCATAACTAAAAATTCATAATGGCCATATCTAGTATGAAATGCGGTCTTCAGAATGTCTGATTCCTTTACTTTCAACTGATGGTACCCTGACCTCAAGTCAATATTTGAAAAATGCTGAGCTCTTTGGAGATGATCAAACAAATCATTGATATGAGGCAAGGGATACTTGTTCTTAACAGTGATGTTATTCCGCGCTCTATAATCAATGAAAAATGTCATTGAACCATCTTTATTTTTAACAAACAAGATAGGAGAACCCCATGGTTACGTGCTAGGTCGAATGAAACCTTTATCCAATAACTCCTGCAATTGATTCTTTAACTCTAAAATTAAATTTGATCCATTCGATAAGAGGGTTTTAAAATTGGTTTAGCATCAAGAACAAAGTCAATAGTAAATTCAACTTCCCGATCAGGTATTATACCAGGCAAATCATCAAGAAAAACATCAAGATATTCATTTACCATTGGAAAATAATTAATATGAATAGTTCCTTTGTTTTCAAAAATATGTGAAAGGTAACATTCATTTCCATCTTTTACTAGTTTCTTTACTTAAAAATATGTTATCAAAAGTAAGGGTTCATTCTTGTACACAAACTGAAATTATTTCTGAAAAGAAACCTCTTTAGCTCTGCAGTCAATCTTATAATGGTAAACGTAAATCCAATCCATACCCAAAATAATATCAAACTCTAGTAGAGGAAAACTTATAAGGTTTTCAGGTAGATTATTTCCACACACAATGACAGGAAGGTTCTTATAAGTTCTTTTTGTCTCAACATTTCCTCCTGGTGTTTTTACCATAAGTTTAGGATTCATAACTTGAGATGGAATTCCCAATTTACTACAAAAATTATCATAAATGAAAGAGTGTGTAGACCCTAAATCAAACAACACATTGGGATAATCTGAATAAACAGTGTACCTAATACTAATTCATTCAATGGCCCAACATCTGCTGAAGTAGTTACAAAATATTTCACAACCCCTTTCTACTTGTAGTCTTGCTGCTTTCACTCAGTTAAGTTCTTTGTTGGACACTCATTTGCATAAGGACCCATTTCATTGCACTCAAAACATTTTATTGACTGTAAATCAAATTTTTTATTACCATTACCCTGATCTTTTTCAATGAAATTACGAGCCTTATGTCCCATTTTACCACATCGGTAGCACTTACCAGAATTCAAAAGACATTACCCATCATTCTTTTTACCACAATTTTCACAAACTGTAAACTTAAGTTTCATACCATTAGACTTTTTTGAAAAGTTCTTCCCTTTCATCTTCCACCTCAATGTCTTATTCTATTATTTTTCAAAGAACACCTGATCATCAGAAAAATCCATTTCCACCTTCTCCACACATCGAACAAGTTTTTCATAACTTTTAAACTCATGAGAAGCTAGATCACTTCGATACTTTGGATTTAATCCTTAGAAAAAACGATTGATCTTACTATTAATATCTCGTATGAAGTTTGGAGAATACCATTCCAGTTGAGTGAATTTTTCTTCATAATTAGCCACAGAGTCATATTCCTACCTCAATTCCAAGAATTGTTTTTCCATCCTAAGACAAACCACCCTATGAAAATATTTCTCAAGAAACATACATTTGAATTCATCCGAATCAAGAGAATCAATATCCTCACTATACCCGATATTTTTCACTATCAACCACCACTAATCGACTCCACCTTCAAAATAGTAAATAACAAGACTAACCTTTTGATTTTCTGAACACCCCATGACATCAAAAATATTCTCCAATGCTTTAATCCACCCTTCAGATAGCACAGGGTCAGATGATCCTATGAATGATGGGGGATGTTGCCTCATGAAATGCTCTACTACTGAAATGTTCCTTTGTGGTTGATCTGGATGATCTTGTGCATGGATACCACCAATATTTATAGCCTATATCAATTGAGACATCACTATAACAAACTGTTTAGTTCCGATTCTAACGATCTCAGATTGCTGATTTGGAAGGTTACCTTCTTCTTGATGTTGTCCCATCATAACTGCCCAGTTTCCTCTACAGAAAACCATTCTGAACATAGAAATTTCTTAGGTGAAGTAACATGGTAATCTATAAATGCTATATCATTTAAATTTGACTATAAATTAATTTATAGATATTAATTTAATAATATTCTAACTCCTAATGTTGTCTAAACCGACTTCTGATACCAACTGTAAGGACTCTGCCTTAAACATTACATAATCTTTAATTAAGTTAATAATTTGCATTGAGGATATTTTCAGGATTAGAGTTTTAGAGAATTATTCTGTAACACATACATTACATCTCAAATATTACAAAGTATATACTTCTACTTAGTATACATTTTTTCATAAAATAAAAACTCATGAAAAAAAAGAGTCATTTCTTGTTCCATATTTTAGACATCATGACTTTTCCTTGATCCCATCCTTGACCCTATTCATCATTATGTCCTGTGAAAAACATTTCAAAAAAACATTGGATGAGCATAAAAATCTCAGTAAGGGATACACAAAGAAGGAAAACTGTTAGTTTTTCAAAACAATAAGTAAATCATGAATACTTTATCATAAGTAATAATTTTCACGTTTATGAAGTAGTAAATACTCTTCACATAATAAATGATCGTTGCTTTCCCTTTTGTAACCAAAATACTACCATAAAACCCTAAGAAATAACACATAATATATAAAGGTAACTTGGGATATAAACATACTTAAATGGAATAACCATATAGTCGACTTCCACCCATATCAAAAAATTGAATAGTCATACGGCCAACTTTCATACCCAATGCATTGGAGTTTATAATGTAACCACCCATCCTAGTTTATCACAGCACCACCCTTCATTTGGTTTATCACATAACCACCCGTCAAATGTCCATGTACCATTATAAAATCATAACACATAAAATATTCCAAATATGAACATTTCACTAATAACATTTCACTTTCAATCAAAAATAATAATTTCAAGATATTGAAATAATAGATCCATTTCAAAAACCATTTTCAATACCAAAACACTCAAAAATAGAATACGGGATTTCTTTTTCATTTTAAAAAACCTTAAGGCTTATAGTAGAATCCAAATAATGATTACGGTGGAGGAGATGTCATTGTCGCCGCAAACGTTAAAAACATTCATTTTTTCATTTAGTAAAATCCATTGTTGAAAAAATATTCCCTTTTAATGAAATCAAAATTCAAAGGGGTTTATTATATGCTGTATAAAATAAGGAGGTGTATATTATCAAAACATGCCTCAATGAAAGGAGAATGAGACGAAATCCCTTACAAAGATCATATCATTACGTTAAGGATAAATTAATTACATAATTATGTGTGAAAAACAAAAACACACCCAATATAAGTGGATATTAAGTGTAAAACAATCATAGGTCATTCACACATATTCATTGCACCACATAATCAATAAGTAGAAGTTTAACCCAAAGAATATAAATTGGGTTAAGAAGTTCCCTTACCTCGTGTCTGACTTGACCCGTTCATTATTTAATTTCAAAAATAATGAACTTAAGTTAATTTTTACTTGCTTAAAAACCTTTTTCACATTTATTATTCCTTTTATATCACTTATTACCTTGCTATAAAAATTATTTAATTATTTGAGTTCATATCGGACGTTTTGTCGATGTTCGGAACTTGAGTTAAAAATGAACTTGTTATAATTATAAAATGCCCTTGTGGTTGAAATTACATTATCTATAGAATTATATTCATGATTTATATATCATAAATATCATATATTTCCAGTATATATGTATTTATAATAGTCTATATCATTTTTATATATGAAAATGAAATGCACCGTTCATGGAGACGGTAAGCCGTACGTATGCATGAACGCTACTTCCATTTCATTTTTTTCACTTTAAAAGGAATGAAAACCAAATGATACATAGGTATATTATTTTTCCATTATAATATCATATTTTATATAAATTATGTAAGTTCATTAACACCATCCTTTATAAGTTCCATGTATGGTATGAATGAGTCATATCACTTTAAGGGGGTCGTAGTCCACACTTCCTCAAATGAAATTATCGTATATATACAACATGAAAAGCACAAAGGTATGTTATAAAAAAGAATTAAAGAAGAAAATAGATAAAATAAATATCATAAATATCATATATAATTACAGTTCAATCATAATGGCCACCATAAGAGGTGGTAGGAGAAGATTGAACAATCATCGTTTCATGAGGCAGTAGTTTGCCGTCCACAGAGACATTATATTCTATACCCACTAGATAGAGGTGTGTGTAAGTTTAGTTCTAATAAATAAAAAAACAAAAAAAATATTATATATTTTTTTATACTTTTTTTTATAAAATAAAGTAATAAATAGAGTTTAGAGGGTTGGATAAGTAAAATAAAAGATAAGAACTTAAAGAAGATGTTACCTTTAAATCGGGTAACTCCCATTGGTTTGAACCAAAAGTCTTCCTTGAAGTGACTTATGCAAACGGTAAGGCCTCTAGGATGAATAAAGTGATGTATGAAGATTAATTATATATATTTTGGAGGAGCCAAGGGGCTTGAGATGTGTGAGTAATGGGTTAGAGGTGATGGCTTTTTAAAAGGGAGAGGAGGGGCTCTTTAGGAATGTTTGCAAATATTGTTTTATTATAAACTATTTTTCGGTTTCCAAAGATCAAAAACTAATTAAATTAGAATATAAGATGACTATTGTTATAAATAAAATAATCCAATAATAATTTTATAGGTTTTGAATGGTTTTTTAAATTTTATAATCTCATTTATTTAAATCATTCATTAATAAGTTAACCACTGCATCATCATTGTGTCATAAATAATTTTATTTATTTAATGTCTAAAAATTATAAATAAAATACCATGATGTAGGAAATATTTTTATCTTTCTAATTCATATTTATAGTTGAATATATAACTTATATAACCCCATGTAAAAATTGATTTACTAAAAGATATATGTGTATGTCATTTTTGTTTTTACTTTAAATTAATTAATATAAAGTGTCATTATCACTCCCAAGTGGATCTATGGGGTCCCAAAATAGAACCAAGGATGAAGATGGTCGGAAATATATCAACCAATATGATTATGAAACATTTTAGGGTAATTTAATATTGTTATTATAATATTTGTTAACCCTTATTTACCAGATTTACCCTTTAACCATGGTAAATAAAATATTTACTGAAGTAAATATTCATAATATCTAAAAAAAATAGTTATATATTTACAAAATATGGACCTACTGATTAAAAATATGGAATCCATTTTTCCAAATTCAAAACACAGAAGTGAAATAAATTAATTTAAAATTATTTTCCGTTGTCAAAATAAAAAAGCGTGTTTTTAAGAAATAATAACTATCAAAAGATTGACACTTTTTTATATCCCATTTCAAAGTGAAATTAATTATAATGACCAAAATTGGATTAATTGATAAAAATATAATCTCATTAAACTTTTAAAACATTTATAAATATAATATAACCATATAAAAAAATTATATTAAAAGGCAGTTTTGAATTAAAATACATATTTTTCACTATTCATTAAAAAATGAACATTATCAGAAAAATACCAAAATTTCATCCAAAGTAAATTTTGATGTCCCAATTCTAAAGAAAAATTTATTTTGTATAATAGAACATATAAAAGTGGAAAAAATATATTTAAAGAGGGTTTACCATCAAAAGGCGGTAAATCGACCTTTTAAAGAATATTAGAGTGTTTATGCTTAAAATTAGATTCATTCACATTTTATGCTTGTAAATTTTATTGGATAAATGTAAATTTAACAAAAATGTATAATCATATTGTAAATAGTTCTATTAATTCCCTTTAATACAACGGTTAGGCATTAACTACCATTTAAAATAATATTATATTATTATTTTTCAGTATGACTCAGCCTTGTGTGCAACATGAGATTTCAGAGAAACCCATTGTTGTGTGTCAGGTACGCCATCAAAAATAGAATCCCGTTTAAATTAAAATTAATATTTAATTCAAAAATATTAATAAATATAAAAATTTCTTTCTCTTTATTTACTTGGGATGTTACAAAGGGTATATAAATCACGCACATGGGAGGCATTACCCTCATATTGATTTAAAGAGTAAAAGATAAAAAGGATAAACCAGAAACTAACACCATTAATAAACCAAAATAAATTCTAATACATTTAATGTGATATATAAAATAAAAAACTAAAAGAAAAAACTGAAAGTACCAAAAGTAAATCCTCGACAATGACCATAGAGCACTAATAACTTCTGAACAACACTTAAAACTTTTACCAACTAGATTGATCACTATCCAACTCTTATTGACCTGAAAAATAGCTTATAAATATGTAGAGTGAGCATAACAAGTATACTCGGTAGGATCCTCTTTGAAACCACTTGTGAAAAATGTGAAAGAAGCATAGTAAATCCAAATCAATAAAAATGAAACTAACACATCACCTAAATAGGTGATACTAGCTTATCATCCTCACCATGGCACACTTACAAAATAACACCAAGAAATAAATCATTCCTTTCAAAATAATATATATATGTATATATATAATAAAGGTACCCTACTTTCACTTCTCTACTAGTTTTTCACTCTCTCACCCCAATGCCACACTTCATGTGCTCATCCCTTATAAAAGTAATTCATAATTTATGTGAGTTGAGATTCATCCTTGATGTGAGTTGGGCTTCGGCCCTACCTACCTCAGTTCTTCATATGGACCAACATCTTAGGTTAGCATTATTACGCATATTCATGTCATCATCAACATCAACTCATTTTTAATCAAGTATATCTTTGGAATACACTACAACCAGTGTAAATGCATTATACCTTAAGACATCATATCCCATACACGTACACTAGTGAGAACTCAGATCCACTATGTTTGGATACAAGTACACACTATACCTCAATCCATTACAACCTACATACAAATGTATAGTAAAACCAAGAGTCATCAAAACTCGAGTAGGAACCCACCCTATACTGTATTCCATTATAGTATGGGATACACCTAATAATTTCTACATCCAATGTGAGAGTAAGTGAGAGGGAGAAATCAGAATTTTTTTTCCTCTCCATCCTATATATTGGAGAAAACACCCCCCCCCCCAAAAAATTTGGATTTTAATTTCTCTACCAACACGGGTGGGGTAGCGTATGAAATTGGAAAATATAACAATATCATAAAAAAGTCACACTAAGGGAAACTAATAATTCTTAGAATCATCTACTATTATCATCACATGGGACCCCTAGATTCCACTACTAAGTACTAGATATCAAAAAAACATACAGTATCAGAGTTCCCTTTAAATTAATTAATTAATAATTATATAATTAAAATTAACATTTTTTATTGTTAATATTTTAAATATTATTAAGCTAAGTTACATGACACTGTCAATTAGCATTATTATATTCTCAAGTGTTTTTTCATCATTAACCACTTAAAAATTTTCATATTTAAGCCCATGGTCCTTGGAGAATCCCACCCAACCATTCCATGGTTTCCATTAATATGACATAAATCATTTAAGATTACTACCATCAATAACACCCCATATCATGGGTTAATTTATTTATTAATTTACCATTAACAAATTATCTAGGTACTCTAGGAATCTACCAAATATACCACATCAAAGATTCACCTTTATTTCATATAGTTTGACAACATTAAGCTGTGGGAACCTGACAACAAGGAACATCCAGCCACCTAACCATATAGAAATCATCAAGCAAGAAGTTAGAATCAATAAGAAACTCTCACTCTGAAATATTTATAACTTCCCTAGTGTCCCAAACCATTTTTCATAACATAAATTTTCCCACCATCATTGACATCAACCATCACTACACCCTGGACTCTTGTCCCATATTTCATCCATCAAAGCAATCATCATTCAAATAATACCTAGACACTAGCTCATTTCTCCTTAAGAAAACTAACTAAACATGGTTATCAAACATTCACATAAAATCTCTAAAAATTCCTAGATCCCACATATATTTAAAATGTATTTTACACACATAATAAAAATCACTAAGTCCATAAAACCAAGGCATACAAGCCTTCCATGATAGGAACAAGCTTTTTATGCCCTAAAGAATTTTCTTTTAGAAAACAACAATTTTAATTCCCATATTGAATTAATTGGTTTATTATTAATTGGTTTTCAGTAATAAAAAACATATAAATTATAAGTTATCAATAGCTATGCATAAATATAAACATGTTTTTATCATTACCTTCATATTCCATCAAATTAAAGGAAGAACAGTTACGACTGTACATTCCACTTTCTTTAATCACATCATTGTGATTTTGGATTTAAATTCTTTATTAGATTTATAGAAAAATTAACCATAATAGGATCAAAAATAGACATAACATAAATATAGAACATTGTATTATCAAAACACGAGGCATCAACAATCCTACAAACAAAATCAATCACAAACCCAAACAACAACTTCATTATTCTTTTAAATTCACAAGCTCAAAAATTTATTGGGCCAATTCAATTATTACCCAAAGTATTAATGCATGATAATCTCACATGTACACTTTAATGAGATAGAGAGGTAACTAACCCTCTACCTTATAATGGAAAATTGATAATCATTGTGCAAAATGATGCAGAAGAAGATGAATCTAAATCCGATCACAAAAAAGAAATCACAATGATCTAGATTTGGATAAACATGTTAGAACCCCATAAGAAACAAGGGAGCAGTGCTAACATAACACAGTGATAGAGAATGTAAGAGAAAAAGTGATTGGTGAAATGGAAAACTCACATTAGAACACTATATATTGATCTCTAGAAGATGGGGGTTGAATCAGATCGAATTGTCTTCAAAGGACTTCAAAAAGGATATCCTAGTTTCCTAATGTTAGAAAGAGGATGGAATAAATTAAATAAATATGAGAGGGATCCCCAACTTATAATCTAGCTATAAAAAGACCCATTCATGGTTTTAAATTCATGATTATGACACAAGTCCCATGGGTTAATCTTCTTCCAAAATTTAAGTTGCCTTATCCCTAAAACCTGAAAAATAATTTACACTATGAATCATTATTTCACGCAATGAATTACTTTTGGGAAAAATCAAAAAAATACATCTCAAAACCCTTGAAGCTGAAAACCATTATTAAAATTGTGAATGGAAATTTATTCCTTGAATATTGATTTCATTCTATGAATTATTTTTGTAACCAAATTTTCATCTTTGGACCACCCAATCCTACCTCAAGATCACTAAGAAAATACCCAGGAAAAATTTGGTCCCTTATATTATATACATCTCAAAAAATTGTTATCCTTGAAAATTTAAAACAAACCTTGAAAATAAAATTGGTCTGAACAACCGCCCCAAGAGATAACTCTCAAGAGTCTCACTATATTGAGAGCACAGCCAACACAACACCAAGGAAGAGAAACAATCTCATAAAATAGTGAAATATTTAAAAATCATCCAAAGAGGGATTAAAAAAAGGAATCAAAACAAAACAGTATATTGAGCATGAATATGTGACTCCCACTACAAAACAAAATGTCTCCATAAGATATGAACCAAAGTAATATCATCATAACACAACACCTTCTCTTGAAAGTCCTGAATCTCAATAGGTCATTCCTTGAAGTTTGCACCAGTCTTAGCATCCAGGTATCCCTAATCGATGATATGAGAGTCGTCATGAAGATGCTAATTAAGTTGTGACATGTGGAATACATCACAAATCTATATTATTTATGGGGGTATTTCTAACCTCTAAACCATAACTACAACCCAAGATAACACCTTGAAAGGCCCAATGAACTAAGAGAAATATTTATCCCATGACTAAACCTTCACTACCCATGATGAGGAGACACCTTTAAGAACACATGATATCCAACATCAAACTCTAGATGCATATTCCTATGATCGATATAAGACTTATAATGATCCTTCACCACCTTTATTTTATTATGGATTAATTAGACATTCTTTTTCATACTCTGTGATAGTTGTGGTTCAAGAACTGGTGACTCTCCAATCTCAATCCAATACAATAGATATCAGAAATGTTGGTTATAAAGTGATTATAAAAGTGTTATATGAATATTGGAGTGATAACGTTTTTAGGAAACCTCCACCAAGGGTAGGTTTTGCACCCACATGCCTTCAAAATCTAGAATATATGTTTATTAAAAGTCCTCTAGATTATGGATAGTTCACTCTTTCTAACCATCTACCCATGGATGAAAATAAATTATAAGGCATAACTAAGAGCCAAAATCATGTTGGTGACCCCTATACACCCTAGAAATAAAACATGGATCATGATTAGAGATGATCAACTTTGGGACCCCATGATTCCTCACTACCTCCTCCAGGTACTACCTTGATAAAACCTCCATTGATCCCAAATTCTTAATCACTAATAAGTGAGATGAATTTTTAATATGGTCCATAGCCACCCATATATCATTATACTCCCCCTTATATTTGGGAAAATTGGTGAGGAATTCCATTAAAATGTTCTCCCACGTCCACTGGGGAATATCAAGCAGCTAATGAAAACCACTAAGAACATGATGATAAACCTTCACCTTCTGGGAGACCATACATTGAGAGACAAACTTTGCAACTGATTACTTTAGAAAAAACCAAAAAACCGATTCCTCCAATCATGATACATATTTTCCACATTATGATGTACCTCCAAGGTTTAACTATGGAACTCATGGAGAAACACCTCATTTATCACAGAAGGGATGAAAGGTTTTCCCTGAAACATCCCCCAATGTGGTCAATCCTCAAACCAATCCTTAGGAACATCACCGCAAACAATTTGATTACCCAAAACTCTACCTCAGAATCCCCAAGTTGGAATTCATATACTTTATTCACAAATTATGATTTCACTATCATCTAGTCAAGGAAAACTCTACCATCAACAACTCCTATAGAAAGGTGCATCATAGCCAACTCTTACATCACTCTCCAAGAGACTTTAGATTCATGTACAACACCACCTCATGAATTCCTATACAAGCAATCCACCACAACATTACCTTTACCATGTGTAAATGAAATATTGAATTTTTAGTCCTATAAGAACTCCATCCACCACCACTACCTCATATTCAAGTTGCATTGGGAGAAGGCATACTTCAAACTCATGTGATCTGTGAAAACCCAAAAACATTCTTTGATAATATAGTGTCTCTAACTCTTTGGAGAAAGCACTACTAAAGAAAGATCAAGATCATGGGTGGAATAATTACATTCCTGATGCAATAACTATCTATACACAAAAGATATAACTACACATTACTACATCAATACATAGATCAATCCCATACATGAAGCATCATAATAAACCTCGAATGCAACACCCTCCTCTAGTAGATGGAGAATCAAATTATTAATTAGATTCTATTTAAAATAATAGAATATATCTCAGAAATAGTCATCCCACATGAACTAATAATCATTTATATTTAACGTTGTTATAGGAGTTTCAATTAGGGAGAAGTTAGGTACAAACCTCCTATAATATCCAGTTAGACCAAGGAAACATTGAACCTATGCAGCATTTTTAGGGGCTACCTATGAAAAAAAATTCTAGATCTTCAAAGGATATACATCTAATTCATGTTGATATATGATATTCCCTAATAAATGGATATCATGGGCCCAGAACACACACATTGATAGCTTTTTGAATACCTAATAAATATGAAGAACTTCCAACATATCCCACAAATTCTCTATGTACTCCTCATATGATGTTGAAAACATGATGATTTAGTCGATAAATACCACCATGAACTAGTCCAAAAAATTATAGAGCATTGTACTCATCAACCCCATGAACAAAACTGGAGAGTTCTTCACTCCAAAAAACATCACAACGAACTCATAATACCCATAACAACATCTAAAAGAAGTATTTAGGATTTCCTCACCCGTTACTCATATATAATGATATCCAAACCATATTTAAATCATTAGGAACCATCTATCTCTAGTAAACTGATCAAATAAATTATCAATATATTAGAGAGGATAACAATTATTAACTATTACCTAATTCAAATAGTGATAATCAATAGGTAACCACAAACCACCATCTTTATTCTTTGCAAAAAAATATTTGAGATCCCCAAGGTGACACACTAAGATGAATGAATCCTCTCTGTAAGAGATCATCAACCTGAATCCACAACTCCCACAACTCATAAGGGTCCATCCAATATGTAGAAATTGATATCAAAGAAAAACATTGCTACAAATATATCCCAAAATTGATCTCTCATTGAGGGGGTAGTGCCACAACCTCTTCAAGAAATACATTATGGTACTCATATACAAGTACCATAACATAGCATCAACTCATCCATAAAAGAGGATAGGGATTCAATATGCCTCCAACCCATTTGAGGATATCTTCCACCAATGAACATTTCCTGGTCTTCACCATCTTTAGAGAATATTATGCATATGTTGAAACAAACTAAGATATACTACACTAAATAAAGTCAAAACATTCCAAGGATAATGTGTTATGGTTATATCTTAAAACATAATAAGTCTCAAATAGGATTTTTCTGCCCTATCACCAACTTGTATTCTATGAACACATCAAACAAACTAACTCAAGCTTCAAATGGCATAGTCAACACCGAGGGAAATATAGGACTCTCCACTTAAATTCCCAAAGAGTAGAATAGGGTGGGAGAAAAAAAGGATATCATGTCTCTAGAATCAAACAAGGTGTAAAACCAAGTAGAAAATAGGTATATAGTACCTTGTTTGATTTCTAGCTCACCCTATTCTAGCATTGTTAAATCATGAATCTAAGCATGTCTTCATCCATGGCCTCTCTGGCCCTAATGGAGATCACCTCTATGGTTTTTCTATATCTAATATCCCTAAGGATGAAGGATATCATGGTATTGTCCTCTTCCTTTCCCATCCCCTCTCCATTTCTTAAAATCTGTAAATCCCTACTACTACAGCTACCTCAGATGAAATTGTTTTAAAGATTGGGCTTGAAATGGACCATTATCCACACATTTACTGCTTATGTAAGTTGGTCACTCTCACTTCCAATTTCCATGACTTCCATAAGAAAAGAAAATCATTATTGACCCACTATAAACCGAACAAGAATATCTAACTTCAGTGAATTGGTTTTAAACTTCTTCTGACTAGTAAATTAAGAACCCTAATTCGTAGATATTCCCTATGAGGATTCATGATGATTCACATACCATATCGATATAATCCTAGAAAACATAATCTTAATTATCTATAATTTTTCCAATATATCAAGATATGAATTAAAAATAAATAGGGTGACTTGCTGCTGGATCTCTGGGTAAAAGTCCTCTTCAAAATGTCTTACCCATCCTCTTCATCGAGTCAAATTTCGAAAGAATAATACATAAGTTAATTATGGAGAATGTTGAACTCTCAAACACTAAAACTCACTTGATTAAGGGTAAGGATATTTTGTTGACAAGATACATTAGGGTTAGAAGATATAAAATCAACCTAGAATTAATCCCTAAACTTGTCCCATGAAACAGTCGACTCCTCACAGTCCTTGAGGAAAAAAATATACCACTATCAAGATGACCGACATAGTATCATCATAGTTAAAGAAACGCAGTGGTCCTATTGATTACAGATCAAATAGAATACTATTACTACCTCTCAATCCATTACTATATCTCCCAATCAAAAACAAATCCATCATACTTTAACAGAACCTGGCACTAAAACTCTTGGAGTGTCCTCCTATAAGTGTCATTATCATCGACCTCCACTCTATGTAAATTTATTGGAACATACTATTGAATATATTATGCATAAACCTAATGGGGACATCAGACTTGTTCTATATATAAAAAATAACAAGCATCGATAACTCCTAAATCAGAGACAAAAGAGCATTTTTATGTTAATTAATTAATTCACTAATTCATTTTAACTTTTTTCCTATTTTCATCCAAATTCAGACATAGGCATAGAACATCATGATGTATAATCCTTACCAAGGTCTCTACCATGAAAGTAGAATCACTTCACTTAGCATGTCCATTAAACTTGAAGGTCCTTACATCAGCTCACATATGGCCATAAAATCTTGTGTCCTAGTCGATCTCCCTTGTTTATAGTACACACCATTCTCGGTTGATATTGTTTCCTTATAGACCCCTAAATCCTTACTAGTGCCTAACTCTAGAGTTCATCCTATCTCTCAACCATCAACTTTGATATCGCTTTGTCATGACCTCCTCCCTCTAAAGGTACCCCACTAGGAAAGACAATGAATAAAGGGAGATAATGACCACCAAATCCCACCTCCAATAGGCCATGGGTTGAGGACTATAACTGAAGGTATATAAATTATGCACATGGGAGAAATTTCCCTTATATAAATTTAGGGAGTAAGGGATAAGATGGATAAACTTCCAACCACCACCATACATAAACTAGAATAAATATTAATACATGTAATGACACAAATGAACTAAGAAACAAACAGAAAAAATTGAATGTGCCCAAAATAAATCCATGATTGGAATCACGAAGCCCAAGAAGCTCCTAATAACACCTTGAACTAGTACCACCCAACTTGATCACCAACCAACTCATACTAAACTAAAAATTGGTTTATATATATATAGGGTGAGTATAAATTTTATACTTAGTAGGATCCTTTATGAACCCTCTCATGAAAAATGCGAGATAAGCATACTAAATCCAAGTCAATAAATAAATGAAACTGACTCCTCACCTAAATAAAAAATACTAGTTTTTCATCCTCACCCCGGATCACTCACCAAATAACAAATATAAATAAACAATTCCATACAAAAAGAATATATATATATATATATAAAGTACCATGCTTCCACTTACCCATTGGTTTTTCACTCCCATTTCCTAATACCATACACTGTGTTATCATTTCTTCCATAAGTAAGTCTCCTCGATGTGATTCAGGCCTTGTCCCTACCTACCTCAGTCACACATAGGGCCCAACATCCCATGTTGGAATCAGCCCATATATCCATATCATAAACAAAATCATTCAATATATAACTACATACAAGTATGGAAGCTACTACAGCCTATGTAAATGCATTATTTTGATGCTATAGACCCACACTCTCAAACCTAGTTCCATAAACACATACTTTACACACTATATTTGATACCAACTATAGATTATCAGCCATAACTAATCCATAATTACATAACTTAAAGTAAATATTGCTTTACATGCATTACTAAGACCTTTTAGGTTTATAGATTTAGAGAATTAATATAAATCATAAACTAATAAATCCCACATCTTTCTTTATTAATGTACATTTTTTCACTATATACGAAACTACTTAATCCATAATAATTCTTCAACATCTCTCACAAATTCTCCACACAAGCGATCTCGTTAGACATATCATGTGTAATACTTTTCTTTAAAACCTAGGGAAATAGAAATGTAAAAATGAGAGAAATCAAATACTCATTAAGAGAAAAAATATAACTGAGGCCATCATGGCATGAGAATATCATTAATATTTTGGTAGGAATAAGATGTAACACCCTAATATTTCGATATGCATTTCTCCTTTAAATGAATATTATGTTTGATAGCTTGTGACACATGCAACATGAAACTAAAATGAACTATGATTCTTTTATTGATATAAAATACTATAATAATATATAAACACTAATACATTATAAGGTTGAAATATAAAATAGTATGAAGAAAAATACAAGTGGAGTAAATGAACACATATATAAAAATACCTCAAAAATAAAGTCTTTATCTTAGTGGTTTTCCATAATAATCATGCCCTCGACTGTAACTACAAAAACAAGGTGAATAATTATGAATATAGTGGCCATGATGAGAGAGAGAAATAGGAATAAATTTTAGTGAATCATATAAGGCTATATATAGGAATACAATATGATTGTTATATATATGGTCGTTAGACACATAGTCAATATATATATAGTTATTAGATATATAACAATTAGGTATATTTAATACTAATTTTTATATAAATTTTTGATAAAATTTTAAAATATTATAATTCCCAACACTCATATAATTTTTAATTTATACAAAATAGATTAAAATCTCTTAAAGTTATAAAAGGCCATTTCTCTATAAAAATGTTTTTGCTGTGTATTTTAGAAAAAAATTATAAATTTTAGAAATTGAATTTTATAAAAATAAATTAATTATTTTTATCATATAAAAATTAACTAAGGGTTAATTTTTTGGGATTTTTCTGAAAATTTTTATTTTTGAGTGAATAATGAAAAATACTGAATTCTATAAAACTGTCATTTATTTTTATTAAATTAAGTAAATTAAAAGTACCATTATGTTTTGTTTTGAAATTAATATAATAATTATTTAATTTTACATAATCTAATTAGTAATATAATAATTAACATTATATTTTATGTTGGTAGAATCTCATTTTTAGGCTTAAAAATACATTTTTTCTAAAAAAATATTTTTTGTTGTGTTTTGTGAATTTATATTAAAATTATTTTCTACCACTAGTATAAATTTAATATTTAAAAACATATTCTATACTTGGAATCAAAATTTCAAAATTTGATAAATATTTAAACTTTATTTTTTTATAATGAATAGTGACATTTGTAAAAATGATGTCATCATGGTAAGGGTAAAATAGGTAAAACAAGGTTAAAACAAAAAAAAATAAGGATTAAAAAAATTCATATGCTTGAATATATTTCATTTGATGAGTTTAATTCTATCAACCACTTAAAATCTTATAAAATATATATTTTTTTCCATTTTCCTTTGATAAAGACCTTTGTATTATTTTAAGTAAAGGAAAATTCCAAAATGTCCCTTTATTGATTTTAATATGTATAATATTATGTGATAGGAATAAAAAAATGTTCTAAATGGTTCTAAAAGATTATTTTTATTGTGAATAACAAAATTATTATGGTAATTTTTTTTAATTTTTTATTGATGAAATAATTACGTTAAATGATTGCACATTTCTGGCACAGTTCTTGTGAAAGTAGTAGAAAAATAAGGTGAATGATTTTAAAAACCTTAAAAAGTAATATTTTTTTGGTGATTTATGGTTTTATGATAATTTTTCAAATGTATATAATGTATCATTTATGTGTTAAAAATTCATATTTGAACTACATTACTATCATGATATTTTTTTTAAATTCAATTATGTGAATACTCCTAAAAATGACTTAAATGGTATTTTATATTAAATAATATTTTATTAAATGATTTAAATATAATAAAAATATTATCTTTAGATAATTTAATGAGATATGATCGATTATATCAACCATTTGCCAATAATGGGTCACTATTCTATTTATAGTGAATTTCTTGACCCCTGATATGTAAAAAACCTATTATCATCGTAATCATTAAATAGAGTTAACGGGGATAGAACTAATAGATTAATGTCAAAAATCAGGTAAAATTTTATAAATTTAATTTTATGATGTAATTTAGAGTTATATCCATAATTTATTCTCAATATATCAATTTTTACCCTTGAACATGAAAATTAATTTATATTAATTTAATACTTTAAGTAATTCCAATGGTGCCCCTACCCTAATTTATAAAAGAACACCTCATATACTCTATTAATAAAAATTATTGAAGAACTTATATCAACCAAAACTAGAAAAAAACAAACTCTTATTTACTTCATTAGATACATTCTTGATGTTCTGGTCTTCTTGAAAATTTTATCTCTAAGGTCCTTAAGTAGAGATCTAAAGGATTTTCTTCAAAGAGGAGGTAATTGTATTTACTGGGAATTTTCATTTTAAAAGTTATTATTCCTATTTTAAATATTATATAGCCATTATCATATGATAACATAATATATTACTTATACTGAAATTTTATTTTCTAGGAGGCATAACCCTTATTCATTTCCTTTCCATCTTATGGAAAATAAAAACATTTCTCGTGCATACGTACGACATACCGTCTCCAAGTATTGGTGTAATTTGTTATTCATAACTTCCTAAAAGAGTTAGTTATTATAATGTATTTAATAAATATATATTATATTAATTAAATAATTATGATTATAAAAATATAATATAGTATTTACTTTCTTATAATTCCAACCATTAGAAAACGATAACAGCATTTGTGTATATGTGTTGACTAACACCTCTACGAAGTAATGTGATTAATTTATCATTTCATCCTTTCCTGAATGATTATAAATTTTTATTTAATGTATAAAAATAATAATTATTTCATGATAAATATTATGAAGCAGATTAAATCTTGAACAATATTCAAGGATCAGAACTACCGAACCAAAACATGTATAAAAAATATAACAGTAAACACATGAGATAATGATGTTAATAATGAATTGTTAGTAAAAGAGTGATAGAATGTTATAAGTGAATTATATATGATATGATAACTATAAATATTTTTATATTATAGATTTATCATAAATTGAAATTTATTATATATGATTTTAAGATGGCATATGAAGTAAGTTGGACTTGAGATAAGGGTTTATCATCTCAAATTGTCTTCTTTAGAACATATGTTATTTTATGAACCTCTATTATTTTATAATGTATATATACTGACCATTTGAAATTTTATATCATGAATCATTATTACATCATGATATTTAAAATCTACAATTCAATTTATTTCATCCAATGGTATATGATTCAAAAATTTCCAAAGTGGTAAGGGATTTCTATTACAATATCATTTTATTTCGAGATTGTTTATATTCATATTTCCTTTGGGAAAATTATATGATCCTAATATTTTAAACCCCATAAATTTTTTTCTAATAAGGTTATATTGTTTTTTAAATTTTTATATTCCATTTATTCTCTTATTTTATCAACAATCAATTATTCAGTTAAATGTTAGGGACTTTATTTTAAAAATACTATTTTGAAGTATTCCTTCTAAATCTTTTACATTAATGTCTATATTTTATTTAAAATGCTTTCAATAATGTTTTTACTATTTTGAAAATATATATTAAATTCATTTTTACCCATTATTGGCTTTATATGAAAAACTTTAAAAGTAATATTCTTGTCATTTTCCAAATGAAGTACTTTTCACCAAAAGTGTGAACATGATCTTTTTTTAACATACACCGTACGAATAGATTTTCCTACCATTATGTCTACTATTTCTTTTGAAACTTCATTTAAAATTTTCCATGGTAATTTTCAAATGAAATATATTTCAAAATATTTTAGGAATTTTTATTTAAAATGATATCAAAATAAAAGAGTATTATTTTCTTAAAGGAATGAAAAAAAATTAAAAAGTGATTTATAAATATGTTCTTAAATAAAGATACAAGGAATATAAATTTAATGTATTGATTCTATTTTATTTTATAAAGGCTTGGTTTTATGAAAAAATATTTATTTATGATGAATATTTGGTCTTACTTTACTGAAAATGTATTATACCATTTTTTTATATCATTCGTTTTCTTATGATCATGTTCTCTATTACTCTCCTTTATTCAGAGGGCATTATTTTTCTCTTTCAATCCCATATTTTTAATACCATGAATGAATTCAAAATAATTTCTATTACTTCGATGATGTATCAACCTTATAACATTTCTATATGTAGTATTAATTGAAATAATATTATTAAGTATGTTATTTTATTCTTTAGAGAAATATTTATGTTTTATATTCTTGATTCAATATGGATAATTATTGACACATATTGATTTATTAAGAATAATTTCATGGTTGAGAGGCATTTATCATGAATGTCCAAAATGATTCATTTCCTTAATTAAGAAATAATTTTCCTTTATCCATGTGATTAATTTGTTGATATTATCCATGGATATTAATTGAACTTAAGTTGTTGAATGAATGGAATATGTTTGATTATCCACTCTACCATATTGATTATGCATTATTTAATCATGATGCTTTTAGTTGTACATAACCATTATTAAGAATCTGAACTCACCCTATATTTGTTTTGTTTTCCATAATATATGAAGAAGGATATTATGAATTATTTCAAGGATTAAAGAATGTTTCTTATGAAATAGTTTTATATTTATAATATAATATGGGAATCATTTATATATCTAGTTTTATAAGACATCTAAACCAATTGATCCAATGTGGTAAGATCCCTTGTATATTATACCAATGTACAAAAGTAAACATATAACCTAGGTTTTTTTAGTTTTGGTTTTATATATTTTATCAAATAAAGTTTATTAGGATCCTTGGGTACTATATTTATGAAAACATATATTAGGTAAAATTACCCTATGATAGATTCTATGAATAAATATAAGTATATGGTAATATCATGATGCTTTTTTAAAGTAAATATTGTCTAGTTTTTTTATAAAATACATTCCTATATAGATATTGGAAATTGGATATGGTTTTAGGAAATATGCACCAAGGGGTAACAACTCTAAAAGGGGTGGATTGGGAATTAACTCAATCATCACTAGTGCATAATGAATAGGCCTAAGACTTCACACATGGATGGACACTCTCAAGGTATATTCTTTGGTTAATTCATATTTTATTTATAAACCATTATGATAAATGATAGGATATAACCTATGTAAACCTATTATATTCCATAGTGATATGGGATAAACCAAAAGTTTCGTGGGTTAACAAGTCCAAATTTGAACATAAGTTTAAAGTTATAGATACCCATTTTGAGGTTTAATGTGATGAGAGTTTAAGGTGATTAATGATATTTCCAAAGATAGTTATGGGATTACAACCCTTTGGTTTAGTATGTGTTTTAGTGAAAATGTTATTTGATGAAGAATTATTTTATATTTTTTGGACATAAGTTGAAAGGTTTTGATAACCTTTATGTTTAGTATGAACTTTGATGTTAATATGGTTAATTGGGATAAAAGAGTTATTACATTTTGGGAACATATGTTTTATCTATATATAATAATGGGATTAAAAATTGATTTGGTGACTAAGTGATTAATGTTATTTTTAAATAATTCCACTATATGGGGAATATTATATGATTATGGTAAATGGAAATAATTTTGGTTAAAATGGTATTTTATTTGAATAATAAAGGTTGAGTTATCTTTTGAAAGAATATATAATTTTATTATGGATTTATGGTAATTTAGGTTATTTATGGTGGAGATTATAATATTTTGGAGATTATATGATAGGGCATATATAATTTTGGTATATGAATATATAAGTAAATGATTTTGTTTGGTGACAAATTTTAAATTGATCTCAAAGGAATGTGTGATAAAATATTTCTTATTTTGGATTTTTCAACTTGGTTATGAATATTTTTGAATACCTTTAAGTTTATTTACTTATGGAATTATTTAAGTTTAACTTTGGGTTTTATTGTTGACGCTTTAGGGATTAATTTATTAATTCCTCTTATGAAGGGTTATTCATATTGGTTAGTATTTTATCTTTTGATAACCATTTTTGTTTCAGATAGAAAAAATAAATTTTCATCATTTTTTGGATCTTATAGTCGGTTAAAATTTTAATTTAGAGCATCAAACATGATAATTTCATCTTATATATTCATTTTTTAGAGTAAGAGATGAGATATAATTGTAAATTAATCGAATCATAAATGAAAGATGAAATTACAATTATGTATTGAAGAGAAATAAAGTAGGTATTTTTTTTAAAAAATCTATCTCAATGTTAAAATAATCTCTCAAATCTATCATGTATTATTTAGAAATTAATACTCAACAATCATGATATACTTTTAGAAACTCATCTATAAGTATAGTTCTAATAGAGGTGCATTATTTTATGAAAATATATGATTCCTAATCTTGGACTAAAAATTAATGTTTATAATATAATTGATATTTGATTTTATAAATATGATAAATTCACTTTAGAATGAAAAATATTCAAATTGTAAATATGAATTTTTTGTAAGAGGGGGAGAATGTAACACCCTGATATTTCTAAATGTATTTTTTCCTTTAAATGAATATTATGTTTTATAGTTTGTGACACACAAAACATCAAACTGAAATGAACTGTGATGCTTTTATTGAGTTAAAATATTAAAATAAAATATAAAAACTAATACATTATGATGTTTCAATGTGAAACAACATGAAATAAAATATAATTGGAGTAAATACATACATATATATATACACACACAACAAAAATAAAATCCTTATCCTCATGATCCACTGTGAATATTTCGATCCAAACTGAAACTATAGAAAAAAGGAAAATAATTAAAAATATAATAGACATGATACAATAGAGGAAAAATTTATAAATTTTATTGAATCATGTAAGGCTATATATACAAATATAATATGACCATTATATATATAATCATTGGAAAAATAGTTGTTATATATATATCCATTAGATATATAGTATTTAGGTATCTTTAAGTCTAATTGGTGTATAATTTTATAATAATATATAAAAAAATATAGTTCACAACACTCATATAATTAATAATTTATACGAAATAGATTAAGAGCACTTAAAGTTCTAAAAGGTCATGTTTTATAAAAGAAGTTTTGTTATATATTTTAGGAAAAAATTTTATAAATTTTAGAAATTGAATTTTATAAAAATGATTCATTTTATAGTTTCATCATATCAAAATTATCTTAGGATTAATTTTTTGGTTTTTTCTAAAAAGTTTGCTTTTTGTGTGAATATTGAAAAATGCCGATTTTTGCAAAATCGTCATTTCTTTACTTTAAATTAAGTAATTTAAAATTACCATTATGTTTTGGGTTTGGTTTTAAACTAATATATGTTTTACTAAATTAGAAATATTCTAGTTAATGACATAATAATGAATATTATATTATATTTTGGAATAAACTCAATTTTAGGATTAAAAAGTATTTTCTCCTAAACATTGTTTTTCATTGCATTTTGTGCATTTATATTAAAATTATTTTTTGAAAATTTAATAAATTTAATATTAAAAAATGATTCCATATTTATAATTAGGGGTTAAAATTTGTTACATATGTCAACTTTATTTTTGATCATAATGAATAATAATCTGGGTAAAAATGTTGTCACCATAGTAAGGGTAAAATAGGTATAAAAAGGTTAAAACTATAAAAAAGGATTCAATATCATCCATAAACTTGAATATATTTATTTTTATGTTTTTAATTCAACCAAATCCTTAAAATCATCAGAAATAGGTCATTTTAATTCCATTTTTATTTCATAAAGACCTTAATATTATTTTAAGTAAAGGAAGATTAGAAAATGTATCTGCCTTGCTTTAAATATCTATAATATTTTGTGAAAGGGATAAAAATAAGTTATGAATGATTATAAAAATTATTTTTTAATATGAAAACTTTTTTTATGATGGTCATTTGTTTAAATTTTTAGTGATGAGATAATTACTTTAAATGCTTATGCAACGCCGACAGAGTGCTTGTGTAAGTGGTAGTAAAATGAAGTAAATGATTTTAAAAACTTTAAAAGTAATATTTTAGGGGTTATTTATGGAATTTCACTAATATTTTAGAAAAATATAATGTATTATTATTGTTCTAAAGTTTTATATTTGAACTACATTATTATCTTGATATTTTTTAAAATTCAATTATGTGAATAGTCCTGAAAATGACTTTAATGGTGTTTCATGTTAAATAATATTTTATTAAATGATTTAAATATCATAAAAAATATTATATTTTTGTATTTTAATGGAATATGATCTAGAATATCAAAAATTATCCAATTATGGGTCACTTTTCCTTTTATAGTAACTTTCTTGACCCCTAATGTTTAAAACTCTTGTTATTATAGTAATAGTTAATTAGGGTCAACATGGGTTAAAACTAAGAGATAAGGGTTAAAATTTGTCTAAAATTTTCGAATTTTTTTTATATGATAGTATTTTAACTTATATTTATCCTATGTTATAAATATATCAATTTTTTCCTACTTCAACATGAAAATTAATTTATGAATTTCCCTCATGATCACTGGAACCCCTGAGAATGGGGTATTGAATCAGTGGTTATCTTTTTACAATTTCACTTATCTAAAATTAACCCATATGACTTGTTAGATTTATCATCCTTATAAATCTTTTATGATAATCTCACAAGAATTTAATGATAATTAAGTAAACAATTCATTAAATATTGACAAGGTTCGGCCTTAGTTTGAGAACTAAAATCATTATCATGGAAACTGTCATCAATCCATAGAAATTGACTATAAGTAAAAAAGTGAATATAAATTTGATCCAACTCCCGTTATAATGGTTCTATAGTATAATAGGAATTATTATACTAACTCCTATTAGTTTAAAAATGTTTTTATTACAAGACCCATCCAAAACAAAAAAATTTGAAACTTTGTAAAACCATACCCTACAAGTTTTTCTGGAAATATCTATCCATTTTTATTCATCTAGCAATGTCAATATGGTATGATCTTCCTCCGTTCATTGAAACTCCATCTAGTACACCTCACTAAAATTGTGCCATATATTCTAAGTTTTGTCCGATAAACAAAACCATTGCACCATAAATTCTTCTCAGATCTTATTTCTTCAATATTATTTCTATTACTCTCTGTCTGGTTTTTCTAAGAGGCTACTCTATCTGATTTATCTGTACTAAAGCTCTATCTAGTAATTTTATTTAACCCAAAAGTAAAATTGGTTTGAAACTTACTCTACCACAAAATATTCCACATTTTAGCTTTTCCCTTGTGAACAATGTTAAGTATGTACTGTACGTGCACTCTCTTTATATAGGTTCTCCCGAAATGGAAATAGTTGGAACCCAATTTCATTTACCTACTCAATATAAACTTTATGAAAACTTCTCAAGAATTATAGAGTATTCTAGAATAATCTTTAGCCTAAATGAAAACTTTGTAAACTACATCCTTCTTAAAGCATCCTTAACTTCAGAGTTAAGTAACTTCTACAATTTTCCTTATCTCATCTAGATAAAAAACAATTGAAAAATAGAAAAACATTATCCTTATTAAAATGTATTTAAAAATATATGTAAAAATTCTTAGAAAAACCTTATCTAGAAATGTTTTTCCGATTTATTCTTTAATAAAATTCCATCTGGTTCTGTCTGTATTCTCTTCTTCAACCAACTGACTCTATCCAATGACTTCATAGTCATTCTTCCCCAACTAATAATTCTTCTCAAAAAAATTATTTGAAACATCCATTCGATTAATTTCCAACTAATGAATATATTTCCAATGGATATTTTTTGGATATAATTGATATGTTGGTCTTCTATCAGTAACACACATCATAATTTCTCAACTTTGAAATTTATACATTATGTTGAAAACTCTTTTCCATTTGATATTTATAAAAACTATATGTCCACAATGTGACATCCCGGTTCTGGTTTCCACCCAGATGTGCCCTGTACTCGGTTGGTCACATGGCCTAGAGCACATTTCCTCGAATGCCAGAGGCTGCTGACTATCAGCGAGGGACTTGGGTGTGATAGTGAGGAAACTATTCCCTCATTGGCAGAGTAACATAGTGGAAATAAACAGAAAACAGTAACAAAAGCAATAATAATATGATGCAATAGTAAACAGATGAAGACTGCAAGTATATAAATAACTAGAGCACATATATAAATGATACATGTCACATATGTTTCAGAAAGAATCCAAACAGGTCACAATGTTGGAATATAGTACTAAACCAAAGTATAAAGAAAAAAAAGTAAATAACTCCAGAAACATTGCAAGCCTCAGCTTGGTATCATTCTCTCCAGCTCCATAGCAATCAAGTACCTGAAGTTTAAGGGTAATTGACCTTGTCTATACATGCAATAATATAATCTATTTGGGATCAAAGCATGATCCAAACAGGGTGTGAGACGAATCCCATTAGGCAAACACCCAAAGATTTGTGTCTAATTGTCAGTGAATATATATATGGAAGGAAATATGAAAAAAAAAGTAATAAACAAGGAAGTAATCAAAAGTAAACAATTCTACTGTTTCAACTACATTCATTTACATTCATTAAATAAATAACCAAACAATATCAAGCAACCCTCTAGGAAGTTATCACAGTCTAACCCCTCTGGTTAAGCTTAACAAAGACTCTCTGAGGAAGCACTCACCATCAATTCCCCATGTGGTCCCGTAATGGTAAACTACAAACACACTAAGGAAGTACTCAATGTCCAATTCCCCATGTGGTATCACAATGTGTAAATAATGACACTCTAAGGGGGAACTCACTTTCATCCCCCCTATGGTCTCACAACGTGAAAGTATAATAAACACTCTGAGAAATCTCTCAGCATCCATTTCCCCTATGGTCTAACTACACCAGGTTCATATAGCCCTGTGTAAGTCAATCCTTCACAAACAATATACATCATCCAAAGTAAATCACCATATACTACTTGGCTAAATAGCTAAAAGGCATGGCATAAGTAATTCAGACAATATCACTCCATCCTAATAGCACTATGTATGAAAAATAGAGCATCATAATAGGAAAAACTAGACCCAATGGATAAAATCAGTTCAAACATGGGAAAACACATCCATAGAAAGGTAATTAAACCCTATTCTCAAACAAGATCCCTAACTCAAGAAATCAATAAATAACAGACATTAAAGGGTTAAATTCTCTAAACACGCAATACCCTAAACATGGTTATTGGGGAATTTTTCACATATAACTCAAATCTAATCTAGATAAAGGCACAAACCACCTAACTTGACATTGTACGATGGATATAGTTGAATCCCAGCATTTTATTCGACCTATAATGTCATAGATATACAAAAACTTCTAAAATATTCAACCAAGAATATCTCATGAAATATGATAAATCAAGAGATGAGGCTCTAGAAAAAGTAAGAACTCACCATGATGATTCCAACGTAATCGATGGTGGTTGATTTGGAGAACGTATGATCGATCTGGGGCTCTAGGAATAATCGGAAATATCTATCACTCCTAGATGAGATCAGTCGAGAAGAAGTCATTTTTGTTGATTAGACACAACCTCGGTCCATTTAATCATTTAAAAAGAAATATACACGGCGTATCATTTAAAAGTATATAGTTTCTATATGACTTTACTAGGACCCACTTTAGGTGGTCTCCAGGTCACCCCACATGGCCATGTCCTCAGCCGTTACACAGCCAACACATGACTACCTGCGGTAACTTGGTACACGGCATGTACTCCAAAGTACACGGCATTTACTCCTTAAATTTCCAAAAACTCCTCTTTTTCTCAAAAACACTAGAAATCAATATCAATATCTAAAAATAATATTTGGAATCTTAAAAACTTCTCCCCTTAAAGAAAATTGTCCATGAATTTCCCTAGTAAGGTGGCATAGAAGAAGAATCTTCGAATAGCTCAGGCCACTACGATCATACATCGGTCTCCCTCTCCCAAGTCTCATCTTGTACTCTCCCATGCTGCCATAGCACCCATACCATAAGAACAGATCAACCTTGGAGAACCTTTCCACTGTGATAAACAATTTGGATAGGATTCTCTTCAAACGAGGCATCCACCTCTTACTCAACCTCCTCGGGTTGAAAAACATGAGATGGGTCTGAGAAGTAACATCATTGCTGAGAAAGGTGGAAGACATCATGCATATCTCAGTACCTTTTAGGTAACTAAAAACGATAGGTAATTGGCCCAACTTTCTCCAAAACCTCAAATGGCCGGACATATCTTATTGAAAGCTTACCATGTCTCCTAATCCTCCTATGTCCCAACCTCAGTGTGACAAATAGTAAAACCTAATCTCCATCCTTAATCTCAAGAGGTATTCTCTATTGATCAGCATAAGACTTATGTCATGACTGTGTAGTATCCGTCGTCTTCCAAATCAACTATATCTACTTTGTGGTCTTCTGAACGAGATGAGGTCCCAGCATAACTGCCTCTCCTACCTCCAGCCAACATAATGGTGATCGGCATGGCCTACCGTACAAATCCTTATAAGGTGTCATCTGAATAGTTTCCTGAAAACTATTATTGTAGGCAAACTCCACCAGAGATATGTGCTTCACACAAGAACCTCCTAAATCTAGGATGCATACTTGAATCATGTCCTCCAGCACCTAAATTGTACACTCGGACTAACAATATGTCTGGGGATGATAAGTTGTACTCAGAAGTACATGTGTACCCAAATCCCTTTATAGTCCTTGCCAAACCCAAGAAGTAAAACCGGCATCCATGTCTAAAATGATGGAGTGTGTAACCCCATGTAAATGTGCAATCTCTCGAATGTACAACCCTCTCATCTCATCAATACTGAAGGTATCCTTAATTGGAAAGAAGTGCGCAACCTTCATGTTTTTTTCAATGACAACAAAAACTACATCATTACCTTGAGGTGATCTTGTTAAGCCCGTAACGAAGTCCATCATGACACCATTATATTTCCACTCAAGAATGGGTAACTGCTGCAAAATCCTTATTGGTCACTGATGCTATGTCTTCACCTATCGAAAGGTGGAACACCTCATGAAAAAACTGGTGAAGTCTTTCTTCATGCTTGGCCACAAATAATGATGGTGTAGATCTCGATACTTCTTGGTAACACCGGGATTAACTGCCCAAACTGAGGAATGAAAATCCCACAAAAGCTCCTCGTGTATGTCTTCTGACACCCATACGCGTCCATAGAAGTGTAAGATCTCATCCTCTCCCATGGTCCATCTAGGAATAGAGTTCTCTCCCAACACACTCTCCCATAGGACTAGTCCTTCAGCATATGATAGCTTCCTCATTCGCACTCACTGAAGTATAGTAGAGGTAACAGCTACAGAAGAAAGAAATGATTGTCCCTATCTGTCATGCACCTCCAAATGCATCTCAGAGAATATATCCATAAGCAACCACTCACTGCTAGCCTCCAAAACTGCATGTATCTGAGTCCTCCTTCTCAATGTATCAGCCACTGCATTGCCCTTCCTAGGCGTGTAGGCAAGCTCAAAATCAAAGGACTAAAGGTATTCAACCCACCTTTGTTGTATCAAATTTAGATCGCATTGAGTGAAGATGTACTTGTGAATTTTGTGGTTGATTAAAATCACAAAATGATCTCCCAATAAATAACATCTCCAACAGATTAAAGCATGATCAACTGTAGCCAACTCAAGATCATGCATCAGGTAATTTCTCTCACGTGTCCTCAACTGTTGAGACCCATACCCAATGAATCCTTCCCCTAGAATAAGCACTACTCTCAGCCCGATACTTGATGAATCATAATAAACTATATAAATCTAGCCCAGCTCTGAAAAAACTAGTATTGGTGCTAAATTAGACCTCCCTTTCAGCTCTTAAAAGGATGAGTCACAAGAATCTGACCACAGGTACTTCACACCCTTCTTAGTTAGGCCCGTCAGGGACGCTGCTAAGTTTGAAAAGTCTTTTATGAAATGTATATAGTAACTATCCATCCCTAGAAAACTCTATACCTCAAAAAAGTTCTTCGGTTGTTCCTAGTAAACTACTTCACCCACTTTATCTAGGTCTACTGATACTCTTGTATCTGAGATGACATGACCTAAGAAGTGAATCTGGTCCATCAAAAAGTTGCATTTTGAGAGCTTAGCATATAATTAATGCTCTGTCAGTGTATTGAAAATGATATCAAGATGGGTATCATGGTTGTGTCGAGTGTGAGTGTACACCAAGATATCATCCACGAAAACCACCATGAAGGAATCCAACTATGGATGGAACAATCAGTTCATCAGTGACATAAAAGCTGCATACATGTTTGTGAGACTCAACGACAAAACCACATACTAATATAGACTATACCTACTCTGAAAGGTTGTAAGAGGTATATCAGATGGTCTAATACACAACTAATGATAACTGGACCTCAAGTAAATCTTCGAGAATACCTAATCTCCTCGAATATAGTCAAAGATATCATCAATACATAGCAAGGGATATCAGTTCTAGATCGTCAAATGTTTTAGCTTCCGATAATCCACAAAACGTATAAGGGTATCATCCACCTTCTTTGCAAAAAGGATAGAAGAACCCCAAGGAGAAGTACTGGGTCAGATGAAACCCTTTACCTGTCACTCCTCTAACTGCTTCCTAAGCTCCTTCAACTCTGGTGTAGCAATCCTATAAGGAGGAATGGACACCGATGTCACTCCTGGCACAAGATCAATAGAAAATTCTACCTCTCGCTCCGAACGAAAACCTGAATATTCTTATGGAAATACATCTATGAACTGATCAACCACTGGAGGAAAGTCCATCTGTGCAATCCCCTGGTCATCCGGATATAGACTAAAAATCTGGGTTGTAACTCCTCCCAACCCATGATGCTCGGGTTCTACTCTGATTTCCTGGACATCCCATTCACCCTTTTGTAGAAACATACAGCCCTTTGGTGATGTGAAACTCACCCTACAATTATAGAAGTCGATAACATCTTGGTAGGGAACAAACTATTCCATTATGAGGATGACATCATAGCCAGTCATCTCTAAGATGTAGAGGTCCCATAAGAAGTGACACCCACCGACCTCAAGAGGGAACTCCTTGCACTGACGTACACTAGTCGTTCTAGTCCCCAATAGAGTGTCTAGAATCAAGACATTAGTGGAGGTAAAGATATAGATCCCAAGGATCTCCACAATAAAAATAGATATGAAACTATGGGAAACCCCTGTATCAAAAAGTGCATAAGCTAAAACCAAGGCATGTAGTATCATACCTCTAACTGTAGAGGGTCTAGGATCATGCTCCATCTGAATATGATCCACCAAAAATGTCTGAACTGTATTGCGGCTCTGTGACCTTTCCTGACCACCCTGATCTGATCCACCCTATTGTCGCTAAAAACCTGGAGACTATATTCCACAGTTGTGACATCCACCTCGACCTGAATTGCCGGATGAACTCTAGTTCCCAGATTGAGGAGGAAATGGTGGTCCTTCTTTTGAATGAGGAGTCATAGAAGAACTCCTATCACCAGCTTCTCGTAATAAAAACTGATAGAAATATTGGAGATGGACCATCTTGCCACAATATTGACACTCAACTGGGTCTCTCAGGCAATGTGACCTCATATGCCCACTCTTCCCACACTAGTAGCACACCACCTAGACACTAGAGGAAGTATTCCGCATACTCAGATCTCCACACATAAACTCCCTATGGTGATTCCTACTATCATTCAGAGGGGTACCAACTCCAGATGTCGAGCCTCCCTAGCTCATGTCCCCAGAATCCATCATATTGTGCTCTATGATCAGCGCATGGTTGACTATAGAGGTAATGGAAGTCAACCTAAAGATGTTCACCTAATATTAGATGTCATGACTGAGACCATCCTCAATCTTCCTTACCAGAAATAACTCATCACCTTTTAGAATGGGTGTGAAGCGCTGCAGCTCAGTGAAATGGGAAGATTACTTCGTGACTGAGAGAGTACCCTGCTCCAAACATAGGAACTCCCAGGCTCAATCGGACCTCAAGTTCTTTGGGTATAATTAATCAAATAAGGCATGCTAGATCTCATCCCAAACCATACCCTGCTGGCGCCCTACCAGTGAAATCACATACCACCATTTCTTAGATGAATCCTAAAGCATGTACATAGCAAGCTTTACCCTCCTCTCTGGAGGAGTCTCTAGATGCTCGAAGATAGACAGCATATAATCTAACCATGACTCTATATCCTATGGTCCTCCTTCCCCTGAGAAGGTGGGTGGATGTTTGCTGATGAAAGACTTGCGTCAACTCTTCCATAGACGGGGCAGGATTTGGTGATCCCATTAAGGTCTACATAAACCTCATATATCCTTCTCAGAACTGTGCATCAACACCTGTACCTGGGATGACGGTTGGTGCCAAGACAGGCATGACTGGAGGATCAGCTGGTAGTCCTTGATCAACTCTGTCTGGTGTCTGATCACTGCCCTGTATCTAGAGTACAACTTGAAGACGTCTCATTGTCATGACTCTACAAGGTCAAGCACACACCTTAGATCAAGAGTATCAAGGACATGAAACTTTGAAGTGCAATAAAGGAACATGAGAAAGGAAACATTCAAGTTTTTCAAAACAGGGATACACGGAGTGTATGTCCCCTACACAACGTGTTCCCTTAACCTTTCTCATTGGTGTCTACTTCTACCAACCCTATTCTTGTAACACCCTTACACACGGCATGTTCTCCTTGTGACACGGCGTGTACTTGAATCATTTTTTCCTACCTGAGTTCCTCTACACGGCTCCTGCCTAGGTAATTCTACACGGCGTGTGAACCCTGGACATGACATGTATCCCTTGAGTCATAACCATTTGTGTATTTAGTCACATGGTCGGTGACTTGGTCGACTCTACATGATGTGTAAGAAGAGAACACAATGTGTACAACCTGAGTTTCATCCACCTATGTCGTTGGTCGCACGGCTGGGTACACAGCTCTCAAAACAAGGCATGTACTCCAAGTACACGACGTGTGTCACCAAAAATTTCCCAACCCTGTGCCTCTACCCACACAGCCAGCCACAGAGTTTAGGACTACACAACGTGCACATACAATACATGAAATGCACTGAAGAAAAGAATTTTCCTTCCTGAATAGAAGGATACATGCTATGTAATCATCATTACACAGAGTGTATTCTGGGTTTTTTCAGATAGTAAGCCCCAGAAACTACTCTGGAATCCCATAAAAACACTGAAACAACTATTAATGTGCCAAATTTCGATCTGTGGGGACCCATACTCCTCGCGAATCAAAGTTTGGCATCTTTTTCATCACAAGTTATAACTGTGCAATCAATACATGATCCCCTAAATTCTAATCCATAAGGTCCCATAACACCTCAGGGACTAAATTATGGTGATCATTCATATGAAACCTTACACAATAATCAATACCCAATCAAATATCTGGTATTCTATCAAGGCATTTATCACAACAACATGAATATATAGCACAACATCTATCACAACAACATGCAATCGATAATGCACCCTAAATGGCATGACAAGAATCCATGACATGTGTTATATAGAAAGTGCATATATGATGCATGAGATGGCATACCCTCAACTCATCGGGTTTCAAGAGAAATAGAACCTCAATAATATCAACCCTAATATCATAAAACATGTGAATCACTCAATGGTGAAATCAAATCAACTGTAATAATTTCAAAACAAAAAAGTTGAAATATTCAAGGTAAATTAGCTTTTCCCTATACACATGTTATCTACTCTTTGGAACATCTTATTACCAACTACATATTCCATCCTATCCTTGGCTATAGGCTCCAAACAGTAATTCCAGAAGAAAAGAACTTTCCTTTAATACCACTTTGCAACGTCCCGGTTCCGGGTTCTCTATACCCGGTTGGTCAAATGGCCTCAAGTGCATTTCCCTGAATGCTAGAGGCTACCGACTAGCAGTGAGGTCCTTGGGTGAGATATTAGTGAAACTATGCCCTCATTGGAAGAGTAACATATAGGAAATAAACATATAACCGTAGTGAAACCAATAATAATAACATGCAATAGTAAACAGTGGAAGACTACAAGTTGGAAAAGGACTAGAACACATATATAAATGATGCATGTCACATATGTCTAGGAAAAGATCCAAACAAGTCATAATGCTGGAATACATTACTAAAAAAAGTACAAAGAAAAAAAGTAAATAACTCCAACAGAATCGCAAGCCTCATCTTGGTCCCATGCTCTCTAGCTCCACAACAATCATGTACCTGAAGTAGAAGATAATTTTCCCTTGTCTATACCTGCAAAAAATATAATATGTTTGGGCCCAAATCATGACCCAAACAGGGTGTGAGACGAATCCCAGTAGGCAACCACCCAATGATATATGCCTAACTGTCATTGAATATATAGATGGAAGGAAATACGAAAAACAAATTAATAAACAAGGAAGTACTCAAAAGTAAAGAATCCTAAAATTTCAAATACATTAATGTACATTTATTAAATAAACAAACAAAAAATCTCAATAAACCCTCTGGGAAGTTCTCATAGTCTAACCCCTCTGGTTCATCTTAATAAAGACTCTCTGAGAAATCACTCACCATTAATTTCCCATGTGGTCTCATAATGGTAAACTACAAACACTCTGGGGAAGCACTCAACATCCAATTCCCCCTATAGTCTCGCAACGTGGAACTATAGATACTCTAAGGGGGAATGCAAATCCATACCCCCTATGGTCTTGCAACGTGAAAGTATAACTGACACTCTGGGAAATCCATCGACATCCATTTCTCCTATGGTCTCACTACACCAGGTTCCCACAGCCCTGTGTAAGTCAATCGTACAAAAACAATATACAGTAGCCAAAGTAAATCACCATATACTACTTGGATAAATAGCTAAAAAGCATGGAACAAGTAATTCAGACAATATCACTCCATCCTAACAGCACTAGGTATGAAAAACTGAGTATCCTAATAGGAAAAACTAGACCCAACGGCCAAAATCAGTTCAAGCATGGGAAAACACATCCATAGTAAGGTAATTAAACCCTATTCTCAAAAAAGATCCCTAACTCAAGAAATCAAGTAATAATAGGCATTCAAGGGTTAAATTGCCTAAACATGCAATACCCTAAACAAGGTTATTGGGAACTTTTTCACATATAACTCAAGGAAAATCTACAGAAAGGAACAAAACACCTACCTCGATGTTGTATGATCGATATAGTTGAATCCTAGCCTTTGATTCGATCTAGAACACCATAGATCTGTAAAAACATCTAAATTTTTCAACTAAGAATATCTCATGAAATAGGATAAATAAATATATGAATCTCTATAATAATGGATGAAATCACCATAGAAATTGCAACACAATCGACGATGGTTGATTTGGAGAACTGATGGTCGATCGAGGGATCCAGGAAGAATCGGTGATATCTGTCGCTCCTAGATAAGACGAGCTGAGAAGAAGATGTTTCTATTGATTAGATGTGACCTCAGTCCATTTAATCAATTAAAAAGAAATATACATGGTGTTTCCTGTAAAAGTACATGGCGAGTATATGCCTTTATTGGGCCCCACTTTAGGCAGTCTCTAGGTCACCCCACACATCCATGCGATCGACTGTTACATGACCAATACATGGCTACCCGCGGAAACTGGGTACACGATGTGTACTCCTAAGTACACGGAATGTACTCCTTAAATTTCCATAAACACCTATTTTATCAAAAGCACTATAAATTAAGATCCATACCTGAAAAGAATATCCAGTTTCTTACACAAAACCTCCATTAAATTCTATCTGGTTCACTCGATCCAATGAAGATTGTTGGCTATATTTTTGTAACTTCAAAATACTACTATTAAATATATGTTATGTGTCTAATTCTCTGCTCTTCCTAGTAAAAACATAAAATTTATTATTCTTCTTGAATATTAAACTACTTACACCATTTATTTTCACCCTTTTGTGTTTGCATAAATAAAAACTCAAATTATAAATTCTTATTTTAATTTTTCTCCTTATTTTTAATTTACTTATTATAGTTGATCATTTTATCCTTTTGTACTTACCCATAAAAAAAATAAACATATGGTTTTCTTATAACACTTTTTTTGGAACTTCTATCTGGACTTCTGCATCTTGTGGCATGCAGAAATCTCTGTTTGGGAAGATTTTTGTATATTTTTCACATGGAATTAATAAAATTGTATCTTTTTATTCTATCATATGTCCAATTATCCTTGTCTGGTGATCTTCATATGGTATCCTATATCCGATAATAATGTTTTACCTTTCTTCCCATTAGAAACTTCTTCATTCAGTAGGCTACATTAAACAATATCTATGTCTAGAAGTTTTTATCAACTGAGTTTTGTCCAGTTGCAATGTGTATTTCTCCCTTTTTATAAAAAATAGCTTGAATAATGAATTTTTCCATGATGTTGAAAACATGAAGAATGAATTATCATCATCATGAATTGTAAGAAATTATTTTAATGATGTTAAGGAAACTTCCTAACTTCCTCCAGTAACTTAATAATAAAACTTTCTTAACGAAATTTTAGTAACATATTTCTCACCAGTTTTACAAACACATTCTTATAAAAATGAGTTTTCAAAAAATGAAAAACATTATTAGGAAAACACAACAAAGGATCTTCAATATCACCCTTTATATTTATTATAAATATTCATAACAACATTTCAAAAGCTAAATTTTTTTAAGGATTTAGTTTTTTGACAACTCTATTTCTCAAAAAAAATCAACTTCTATCAAACCATATCCTTTCTCAAAGAGATTTTTCTGACACCACAATAATATAAAAATTAATTTTTTGAGGTCATTATATGACATAATTATAATAAAATTTTTGGTTTTGTTAATATAAATTCCCCTTAAATTTTTCTCTAAAAATTCCCCTCTCAATTGGTATTATCCACTATTTTATGGTAACAAAAGATTTATATTCATATTTTAAAGAGTTGTACTTACTCTCCCCCATTTCATACAAATTATTACTTAATCCTCCCCTTTTTCAATATAATCCGAATAAAGATGGTGGTTCTTCCTTAAGAACATCATGAAGTCATTGGTGGAGGATGAATATGTAGTTATAGCCTTAGTTCCAAAAATCTTTCTTTTGGAATAAATTTTATGAAAATATCTGCAATTTGATATTTTATTAAAATGTACTCAAGAATAACATCTCCACCTGACACTTTATTAATAATAAAATAATGCCAAATATTAATGTGTTTTGATCATAAGGGTTGTATTATTTTTGGAAAGATCAATGGCACTTTGATTATCACAAAAAAATATTCAATAGCATTGAAAAAATCACCCACAAATCTCCCAGAAGAATTTTCATCCATATAATTTGTGTACAATCATGTGTAAAAGCAACATATTATATTTCCACTATACTCAAAGTCCATGAAATTTTTTTCCTTTTATGACAACCCACACAACATTATCCTAAGAAAAAGTTATTCCTGGTGTTGATTTTCTATCATTGTAATATCTAGCACAATCAGCATCAGTGAATCCAATAAATTTCATATCACTACTTCTTTTATACAATATCCCACCAGAATATGTACCTTTAACATATTATAGAATTATTTTTTCTATCATCATAAGTAATTTAATAGGATATATTTTATATGTTGCACACAAATTAATAGAATAAACTATGTTTATCCATGAGGCTAAACGATAGATAAAAATTCCTATCAACTTCTAGAAAATATTCTGATTCACAATTTTTTCATCTTTATCTTTACTCATCTTCATGCCAATATAAGTATAAGTAAAAACTTATTTGGAATACTTCACTCCAAATTTTTTTATAAACTCTCCAACATACTTTTCTTATCGTAGAAAAATAATCTTTCCCTCTATTTCACTTTTAATCCCATAAAGAAATTTAATTCTCCAAGCATTGAAATTTCAAAGTTTTTATTCATTTATTTAGAAAACAATTTAAAATATTTATCTTTATCCCCTAAAAAGTATTACAACAACAAAAATAATAACAATAAGGGTATATAAGTTCATATTCTTTACATATAAGTTTTTTCTCAACTTTTACTTTAGAAAATTTTAATTTATTCAAGAAACTATCAAGTTTTGAGTACCAGTAACATGGAGCTTGTTTCAAACCATAAAAATATTTCTTCAAATTAAACACCTTGGTTCCATATTTATCAAGTAAGAACCAAAAAGGTTTCTCAATGTAAACTTATACCTCTATTTATATATTTAAGATATCTAAATTAACATCCATATGATAAACTTTGTAACATTGATGTATAACAACTTCCAAGAACATTCTTATAGTTTCTAATCTCAAAATAGGGGAAATTTTTCTTCAAAATATATTCCTTATACTTATGAGTAACCTTTGCAAACAATATTATCTTTTTTTCTAAAAATTTATCTTTTTCCTTTGAGATTATTTCTAAAGATTCACTTTGTTTTAATAAAATTCTTTCTTATTGATCATGGAATAAGATTATAGGGGTCATTATTCTTAATCTGGTATAATTCTTCACTAAAAGAACAATCCCACTATATAATAAATTTCCTCTGAATTTGATTTTGGTTCAACCTATGAGATAAGTGTTGTCTAATTTTCAAACCTCAACTTTATTTTGGTTTGAATTGAAGCTTTCTAATTTCTAATAATTTTTTTAAATTCAACCTATTTTTATAAAGTATTAAATTTCATATATTTTCATATAGTCTCACTTTACTCATCACGAAATTCGTCTAAATATTTATGTAATTTTTTTGGCTCACAATCATCTTCACTTTTTTATTTTCAGTGGAATTTATCAATTTTTCTTCCATAAAAGTTTCAACAACTTTTTTTAAAGATGTTATATTTTCAATAGAATTCATATCATAGGAATAAACTAAATTTTGTAAAGATTTTCTCCAACATTGATAACTTATTATGTTGGATGAATATCCTATGAAAATTAATTTCATATAATTTTCATCAAACTTTCCATGAACCATTTTTTTTACCTTTATTTGGTAAGGGATTCCAAAACCTGTGAAATATTTCACAGAAGGATTTTTTATACCGTATTTCTTGGGAATTCATTTTGGATTACAGCCTCAAAAAAATCTTTTTTGTACAAGTATAATATTACTAATAACTTCTCTCTAGAAAAATTTAGGAATTTTATATTCAATCAGCATACTCCTTCACATTTCCATTAAACTCATGTTCTTCCTTTTTCCCACTCCATTTTTTAGGGGTGTATGGATAACTATAAAAATTTTAAAATTAATTTTTTTTAGATATATTTTGAAATCATTACTTGTGTACTCATTTGTATTTTCATTTATTATCCTTATTATATAAACACTCATTTATCTTTCAAATTCTCTTCTAAAAATATAAAAATTTATATAGCCTTTGATTTGTGCTTCTGATATTGTTAATATTTTCATGTATTATTATATACTACCTTTACTGATTTTATATTACGTGTGCATAATTTGTGTGAAATATTAATGTTTTAATATTAAGTATAATTTTTGAGCATTTCTAGAAGTAATCCAATTGAGTTAGTTTACTGTTTTAATAATAAATGTCACTATACTAATCCAAATTGTGTGGTTCTTGTTTTTAGGATTAACCTTTAAATATATAACATTTCATTATAAGGTGCCATGATCCAATTCTGCCATTTTAAGGGTCATATGCTCCTCACAAAATAGACCAAAGAATCTGTGAAGAAACTGGTCTATTCATTAAGATTGATTTACATGGATAAATAAAGAATTCCATATTACATTATTCTCCACCATAGTTCAGGTGAAAATGTAAGGAGTCTTGGATAAAAATTTCAAGGCCCAAATCCAAACACAAGGGGCCCACCATATTCTTTGAAGTCCATCCCAAAATTCTGGCCGAGAAATCAAATCAGTACGGTATTCATGAAAAATCTCATGATGTAAGAATCCAATAAAGATGATATTTTGCAGTGTGAAAGAGGAGATATAGGTGGAAGACTTTTTTTAAGAAATAATTTGGTTTTGGAGGCATATTCCTATTCAAAAACCATTTCACATTTTGGACTTCAAAAACACTGGATTGAAATGGATAGATTAAAATTGTTTAATCAAATGGACATAACATTGGTTAAATAGGTCCAAATGACTCCAAATTTTAAGAGTTGTCAGAAAATTTTATTATCTAAAACTTTGAAGGATATTTCTTGAGATTTGGATATATGAATATCCAACTTGGCGATGTAAGTGGAGGGACAGATTGAGAATGAAAACAGTCTACTCCTTGGGCTATAAATATTTTCCCCTTCTCTCCTTGAGAGGGGTTGGCTTTTCAGAAGAGAGGAAATCATATTGGCATGAAAAAATAATTGACAAAGGATTGGGAGGATCTTCCATAATCATGTTTTCACTTGAAAGACCTTTCCTCCTCTCTTTGTTTTCATTTACTTTTATGTTCTTCATTGTTGTAATTTTGTAAGTTCTTTCCTTTGTAATTCCGTTTTAATGCAAGTTTCTTCTTCAATATATCTTATTCTCATAAACCTTATGTAGTTTAATATTAATGTTCTTAAAATATTTTCAATTCATTTGAATCCTCTTCCCTTCTTTTTCTTCCTCATTCAATCGAAATTTGTTTTTTAATTATCATCATTGTCCGTGTGTGTGTGTTCGATATACCACTCTTTGCTAATCCCTTTCTTTTTCTTCTATTATTAATTTATCATCATAATACTTATAAACAGACTATTAAACACCCAAATGGCTGAGTAAATATCTCATTGGGGTGAGTGAAAATTTAGGGATGTTAAGAGATTGAGAATATTTTCTCGATGAGTATTCGTTAATTTAACATTGTGTATGATGGACTTAATATGTCATGGATTAATGACATATTTTGTTTAACATGTGGTTTCCAAAGATTATTGGAACCATAAATAAACTAATATAAACAAGTACTGATTGATATTAGAATACTAGTTTAGTTAAGGCTTGGATTAAAGCTTTAATACTTAGGAATTCTAATCAACGTGAACTTGTGAAGTGAGAGTTAATTTAAATGCAATATAAAGCAAAGCTCAAGGATATCACAAGCTTAACTCCCTAATAATTAACTCATCCCAATATTTATCAAATTATTAAATCAATATTAATCAATCAACCATTTCAATTAATCTCTACAAACAAACCCCCTAATCAAAATATAATCAACTAAAAACAAATGACTATTACAATGTATCATCGCCGAGGATTCGACCTGAGTGCTGTTATACACATTAGCAGAGCACCGGAACTTTGAACGGTCGATAGGAAACAATCGGCCATACATTTCGAATGGAGTCGTTGCCAGGGATGGTGATTTAAGTAGTCATTAGTTTCTGGTTATTGTAATAAAAAACCAAAAAAAACAAAATTTAAAAAAAAATTGAAAAAAACAAAGAAAACCCCATCTTCTCATAAAAGTCATAAACAAAAAACAAAAAAAAGAAAAACCCATCTTCCTCATTCTTTAAAAATATCTCTAAATTCCCCATAGCCTCCCAAGAAATCCCTCAGATTTGTTTGACCCTAAAATTGAGCGAACACTTCTCCAACTTAGGAGGAGCATAAGAGATAATCAAATAATTCAAGAACCAGTCCTTGTCCAACCAGTTGAATTAGAAATGGCCAATCCTAGGGAATAAACCCTTAAAGAACTTGTTTCCCCTGATATAAATTACCAACCTCTTGGTGCTCAATATCCAAACATAGAATCTGACTTTTAACTCAAATTGGGTTTGATTCATCTTCTCCCTCATTTCCACGGGCTAGCCGGTGAGGATCCACATCTCCACCTTAAAGAGTTTCAAGTAGTGTGCTCTACTATGAAGCCTTAAGGGGTTTCTGAAGAACAAATCAAACTCTGAGCATCCACTTTCTCCCTAGCTGACTCTGCCAAGTTATGGCTTTACTACCTCCCTCCTGATTCCATAACCACATGGAATGACATGACGCGACACTTCTTAGAGAAATTCTTTCCTTCATCTCGAACTGATTCTATCCGAAAAGAAATAAGTGGTATACGTTAATTCCCAAGTGAATCAATCTATGAGTACTGGGGGAGGTTCAAAAAGCTTGTTGCAACCTGCGAACATCACCAAATTCCTGACCAAATCTTGATACAATACTTCTATGAGGGGTTATTGGCTATGGAGAGAACTCTCATTGATGACGCAAGTGGTGGTGCTCTAATTGATAAAACTCTTGCAGCTGCTAGAGATCTCATAAGTAACATGGTTAAAAAAACACAACAATTCCATAATCTAGCATAGTCTTAAGTAAAACAAGCCCAAGATAATCAATCCATAGAGATGAACAAGATGACCAAGTAGATGAGTGAACTTACAGGTCTTATGTGAGAACTAGATGTGGCTACCAAATCCTCAGCCTCGTCTTCTCTATAATCAATGTCTCTTGGACCTGTCAAAAACTGTGGAATCTGCAACTCTTCATCGCATCCAATAGACACATGTTCACATCTTTAAGAGGACCAATCTGATTCATCTGGACCAATGGAGCTCAATGCAGCATATGCTCAGCGGAACACCAATCCTCAACTATCAGTTCAGTTTGTTAGAAACTTCAACCAACCTCACTCTGAGCCCTTCTCTTCTTCCTATAACCAAGGCCATAGGTATGGTAATTCCATATCTCATCCTCCTCAATTACCTCCTCAAAAACCAAACCAATTTCAATATGGTCAATGCATTGGTAACTCTCAACAACCTTATGCTTTTATTCCTCAACCTCAAAGGAACAATCCTCCTCCTGGATTCCATTATCCTAGTGAACCTTCCCAATTCCAAAACCAATACAATCGCTTTCCCAAGAACCAAAATCAAGGTAATCCCAATACGGGACAAGCCTCTTCTTCCAAGAAACCATGGGAAAGTGCAGTGGAAGATCTTGCCTCCTTCCCCCGTTCTAGCCTCAAGAACATTGACACCCAAATTGGTCAACTTGCATCCCACCTCAGTCAGCAAAAACTATCTAATTCTTCCCAACTCCCGCTCAACAATTACCCAACCCCAAGGGTAATGTAAGTACAATTTCACTTAGATCGGGAAATCAAATTTCTACGCCTCAAGATAAGCCCTCCAACCCTCCTTTTAATGTTGACCTAGAAAATGAAAAGAAAAAAGAAAATTCAAAAGGAATATGAATCCATTCCATCACCTCCTTCCATTCCACTTAAAAATCCAATTCCTTTTCCTCAAGCTGTTTCAAAGCCAAAGAAGTCCTTTGAACTCGATCCTGAAATGTTCGACATGTTTAGACGTGTTGAAGTCAACATTCCCCTCTTAGATTCCATAAAACAAATTCCTAAGTATTCCAAGTTTCTCAAGGAGTTTTGTACCCACAAGAGAAAACTTAGGACCTTCAAAAATGTTTCAACCCAAGTGTCCATACCCATTAAGTGAAAAGATCTAGGGAACCTTACGGTTCCATGCCAAATTGGATGTTCGAACTTTGATGATGCACTCATAGACCTTGGATCCTCAATTAATGTCATGCAAAATACATATTCTCCAACCTTGGTCTAGGTCCCTTACATCCAACAACTATTGTCGTTCAATTGGCCAATCGAAGAACAACCAGTCCCAAGGGAATAATTGAGGATGTCCTTGTCCGAGTAAATGATCTTATCTTCCCTGCTGATTTCTATTTCCTTGACATATAAGGTGAGAGGAACTCTTCTCAAACACCCCAAATTCCAGGAATACCATTCCTCAGGACTACGAGAACCAAGATTTATGTCCATTCAAGAATCTTATCCATGGAATTCAGTGACCAACTGGTCAAGTTCGACATTTTCCAAGCCATGTGATACCCATCTGAGGATCACTCTGCATTATCAATCCATGCATCTGAGGGAACTTCTGAGAGTCAATTGAACCCCATTCCATCATGTTCATACTATTATGAAGAGATAGGATCTTGTGAAATCTGTACTAGGATTAACCAATTCATAAATGATGAAGTTTATGTGTACCTTTCATTCATAGACTCCATCAATTTATAAGATCTTGAAAACTCTCTTAAATCCCATCTCAACTCTGATCAAAACTGCTCCACCTTGGACAGTATTGGGTAAAATGAATCTGAAGAAACTGAAGTCCCATCCTCTATTTCTGAGATTCCTAACCCAAAAATGAATGATGGGACTAATTTGAAACCCCTTCCTACACACCTGAAATATTCATTCCTCTTCCATGATCACTCATATCCTGTCATTATCTCTTCCACACTTACTGAAACCAATGAGTCCAAACTTGTTCAAGTGTTAGAGGAAAATGAAAAGGCCTTAGTTTGGACCCTAGATGACATACCAAGAATCAACCCTGCCCTTTTCATGCATCACATCCATCTTGAGGAGTCATCCAAACCAATTATACAACCACAAAGAGGACTCAATCCACTTATACTTGTGGTAGTTAGGGAAGAGATCACCACGATTCTTCAAGACGGTATTATCTACCCAATTTCCGATAGTGAATGGGTTAGTCCAATTCAAGTTGTACCTAAGAAGGGTGGGATAGTTGTTGTCACAAATGAACATGGGGAGGTAGTCATAACTCGAGTGATGAATAAATGGTGTGTGTGCATCGACTATAGAAAATTGAATGTTGAAACCTGAAAAGATCACTACCCTCTTCCATTCCTTGATCAAATGCTAGAACGATTAGCTGGAAAGTCACACTATTGATTTCTTGATGGATACACTGGCTACTTCCAAATCCAAATCGCACCTCAGGACTAAGAAAATACTACTTTCACATGCCCCATTGGAACATATACATATAGAAGAATTCCTTTTGGCCTTTTTAATGCTCTTGCAACATTCCAGAGGTGTATGATGAGTATCTTTTCGGAATTCATTGACCACTGCATGGATGTCTTCATGGATGAATTCACCATTTATGGTGAGTCATTTGAATCTTGTTTGAATTCACTCTCTCTAGTCCTTCAAAAGTGTGTCAAGTTTAACCTTGTGTTAAATTATAAAAAATTTTACTTCATGGATGCCAATGGGATTGTTCTAGGGCGCATAGTTTCAAAAGAAGGTATTGAAGTCGATCTTGCCAAAATTTAAGGGATCCAATCACTTCCTGAACCCACTTCTATTCGAGACATCCGTTCATTCCTCGTTCATGCCGGTTTATATTGGAGATTCATCCAAAACATTAGTAGGATTTCCCTCCCACTCACTCAGTTGCTCCAAAATGATGTCACTTTCTATTTCGATGAGGTTAGCAAGACAGCCTTCATTGAACTCAAAAATACTCTCACATCTTCCCTGATAATCCAACCCCCAGATTGGTCCTTACCCTTTAAATTGATGTGTGATGCTTCTGATAGAGCTGTTGGGGTTGTTCTTGGTCAAAGAAGAGAAATAATTCCTCATGTACTATATTATGCCTCAAAAGCATTAGATGAAACTCAATCTCACTAAAATGTCACTAAAAAATAACTTTTAGCAGTTGTTTTTGCCTTAGATAAATTCTGGCCCTATCTCTTAGGTGCCAAAATCATAATCTTCACAGATCATTCTGTTATAAAGTTCTTACTCAAGAAAAGTGATTCTAAACCGAGGCTAATAAGATGGATCCTAATGCTCCAAGAGTTTGACATTGAAATAAAAGATATACTAGGAAAATAAAACCCTATGGCTGATAACTTGAGTAGAATTTCTAATTCTTCTCATTCTGAAATCATTGATCCAGAATTCCCCACTTAACACCTCTCATCTCTCACTCCAAAATTTCCATGGTATTCCCCAATTGTAAATTACTTGGTTTCTGGTGTTTTCCTGAAATTTTTTCCAAAGAATAGAAAATGAAGTTGAAAAGTGACTCAAAACAATATTTTTTGGAAGAAAACAAACTTTGGAAAAATGGGGCTAACATGGTAATAAAGTGATGTGTCGATGAAAATGAACGTTCCTCTATCTTAGAATTCTGTCACTTAATGTCTGCAGGTGGCCACTTTGGACCACAAAGGACCTCCCGAAAGGTCCTAGACTCTAGATTCTTTTGGCCTTTTCTCTTAAAGGACTCACATGAGTTCTGTCAATCATGTCCCAGTTGCCAAAAGTTTGCCACAATTTTCAAAAGAAATGAAATGCCCCAAAAGCCTTTAATTTTCTGCGAGATCTTCGATGTTTGGGGTATCAATTTCATGGGACCATTTCCCCCTTCTAATGGATTATCATACATACTTCTTGTAGTTGATTATGTTTCTATGTGGGTCGAGGCCAAACCTACGAGAAAGGATGATTCACATACTGTTAGTGAGTTCCTAAAGACACACATCTTCCACAGATTTGGCACGCCTCGTGCCTTGATAAGTGACTTAGGAACCCATTTCTATAATAAAACCATGGAATATCTTTTGAAAATAATGGGGTTGTACATAAAACTTCAACTGCATATTACCCCCAAACAAATGGCATTGATGAAAATTCTAATAGAGAGGTGAAAAGAGTGCTTGAGAGAATTGTAAAACCCACCAGAAAAGACTGGCCTAAAAGACTTGGTGAAGAATTTTGGGCTTATCGAACTGCCTATAAAACACCCATTGGGATGTCTCCTTTTAGGCTAGTTTTTTTTTAAAGCAAGTCATTTTCCAGTTGAAATCCAACATAAGTCATTTTGGGAAGTGAAATCTTGTAATTTTGATCTTGAAAAATCTGGTGAAGAAATATTGTTGCAATTGGCTGAACTGGAGGAGCTTCGACTTGATTCTTATGAGAATTCTAATATCTACAAAGAAAAATTCAGGGTACTCCATGATAAAAACATCCTAAGAAAGGTATTTCATGAAGGTGAAAAGGTAATGCTCTTCAATTCTATATTTTGGCTTCACCCAGGTAAGCTTAACTCTTGTTGGGAAGGTCCTTTTGTTATTACTAATGTTTACCCATTTGGTGTAGTGCAAGTCCAAACACCTCTTCCAAAAGGACATTCACAGTTAATGTACATAGGTTAAAGCATCACCATGAGAGGATGCACAATCCTGGATCATCATCGACTTCCATGGGATCCCCAACTTCTCTAGTCAACCTACCACTAAATTGAGATGGAAACCTGGCAAATCCAAACCAGGGGGCACCACTTTTCCTTTAACTCTCTCTCTCTCTCTTCCCCCCTCTACCTCTATCTTCTTCTTCCTCTGTCTTTCTTTTTATTTACCACTTTCTTTTTTAAACCATTTATTTTTCTCTTTCTCTTTTTTTTGAGTGTTTATTTATTAAAAACTCAAAAATAATCTATAAAAAGAGAATAATAACAAAAATATATATATATAAAAATCAAGAGTCATGCTTACTAACCATCGAGTTTTAAAATTTTTTCCAACCATTTTGGGGAGTTAACAGACATGTTTTCATCTCAAAAATTTTGTATTTTCATCATGACTTTGGATAAAGAATTTTGTGTCAAAATTAACAAATTTTGAATACTCAATTTTGGATTTGGAAAATGCTTTTCCCAAACCGTGAGGAACAACATTTTCTTTCATGCTAAGCCCACCTATGACCATCTTTTCAAAATGTGTGTTTTCACCCCAATTTGCGAGTCTTGAGTTTGTGGACCTTCGAGATGAATTTTTTACCTTAGTGTGCATTAATATGATAGAGGAATTTTCTGAACTACATGAGAATCACAATAGCCAAATACCCTCCCATTTCCCTTACATTAATTATCCTTTTTAAATCCCCTTAGAGCCTATGAAAACCTTTTCTTTGATAGGCACATTACAAGCCCAATACCTTTCCCCACCCAATATCAACATGGATTTTCATTGCATAATTTTTTGAAATTTAAGTATGGGGGGAATGGATTTCAATGTTTGGGTACCCTATTATTGATTTTCAACGATTTATCATCTGCTTGAGGGTAAGCATCCATTTCAGTGTTGGGGATAGGTTTTCATTCAGTGTGTTTTGGGGAATGTAATATACTTTCATTTATGTAATTTTGTAAATGTTATTGAAAAGTGTTAAAAAAAATAAAAAATGATAAAAAATTGAAATAATGGGTTGTGTCTTGGGTAGGTGAAAAATCACTCTTAATCAACATTTTATCTAGTTATAGCTATTACAATTAGTGTCGTGATGAGATCAATAATGGGTTGGGATATGATTGTGAGATCTATTTCAAGGTCAACTTTTGAAAAAATAAAGAAAAAAAAGGAAAAGAAAAAAAAGAACACTTGCATTATATTCTTATTGGGAGATGTTTAGTGTTTTGTAAATATTCCATCTTCTCATTACCTTCATATTTTCTTCCTTTATTGTGTCTTTCTTCACACAATCATTCCCTTATAAATATATGTTTTCATTTCCTTCCATGTTTTATTTAAAAAAAAAATTGCATTTCTTTTTCTATGTTGGTGTTTTACCCCTCTTATTATCTCTCTTGTAAATTATATTCCTACCATCCCATAGAAACAAAAAAAACCCTTAAGAAGACCTCTTGATTCTCGTGCACTTTGTATAGGGATTAGAAGCTGACAGCTCTTTCAAACTCTAAGATTTTCACTTTTGGTTGGTGAAATAGTGAACCTCCACAAATGAATTTTATCATCTTGAGAGGTGTGAGTTTTGAGTGTCCACAATTTCCATTTCTAAATTTGAACATAAAAAACTTAATTAGTTTTGGAACATTATTTCTATAATAAATTTTGGTGGATTTCAAAATGGATGAGTGAAATAGTCTAAACCTCCCCTGATTGAAGAAAACAAAATTTTAATATTTGTTAGTGAGTGAAAATGATTTTTTTATGTTTTTATATTTGTTGCACATGAGAACATGCACAAGACTAAGTGTGGGGGAGTTTATGTTGTTAATATTTTCATGTATTATTATATACTCCCTTTACTAATTTTATATGAAATGTGCATAATTTGTGTGAAATATTAATGTTTTAATATTAGGTATAATTTTTGACAATTTTTAGAAGTAGTCCAATTGAGTCAGTTTACTGTTTTAATAATAAATATCACTATAATGATCCAAATTGTGTGGTTATTGTTTTTTAGAATTCCCCTTTAAATATAAAACATTTAATTACAAGGTACCATGAACCAATTCTTCCATTTGAAGGGTCATATGGTCCTCACAAACAAGACCAAAGAATCTGTGAAGAAACTGGACTATTCATGAATATTGATTTACTTAGATAAATAAAGAAGTAAAAATTCCATTACTCTCCATCATAGTTCTTAGTACAATTTAAGGAGTCTTGGATAAAAATTTCAATTCCCAAATCCAAACACAAGGGGCCCAACATATGCTTTGAAGTCCATCCCACCATTCTGGCCGAGAAATAAAATCGGTTCAGTATTATTGACATATCTCATGATGTAAGCATCCAATCAAGCTGATATATTGCAGTGTGAAATAGGAGATATAGGTGGCCGAATTTGTTGAAGAAATAATTCAGTTTTGAAGTCATCGTCCTATTCAAAAACCATTTCGCATTTTGGACTTCAAAAATACATGATTGAAATGGACAGATTAAAATTGTTTAATCAACCGGCCATAACTTTGGCTAAATAGGTCCAAAAGACTCCAATTTTTTAGATTAGTTGGAAAACGTTATTATATACAACTTTTAAGGAGGGTATTTCTCGATATTTTGATGTATTTATATCCAAATTGGAGATGAAAGTGTAGAGACAGATTGGGAATGCAAACATTCCACTCATTGAGCTATAAATACTCTCCCCTTCTCTCCTTGAGAGGGGTTGGAATTTTAGAAGAGAGGAGATCATATTAGAATGACAAAAGCCTCTCAAAAGTATTGGTAGGATCTTGCATTTTCAATTTTTTTACTTGGGAGACCTTTCCTCCTCTCTTTTTTTCATTTACTTTTATGTTCTTCATTGTTGTAATTTTCTAAGTCCTTTTCTTTGTAATTCTGTTTTAATGCAAGTTTCTTCTTAAATATATCTTATTCTCATACACCTTATGTAGTTTAATATTAATGTTCTTAATATATTTTAAATTCAGTTGAATCCCCTTCCCTTATTTTTCTTCCTCATTCAATCGAAAATCTGTTTTTAATTATCATCATTGTTCGTGTGTGTGTGTTCGACGTACCACTCTTTTCTAATCCCTTTCTTTTTATTCTATTCTTAATTTATCATCATAATAATTATAAAAATAATATTAAACACCCAAATTTCTAAGTAAATATCACATTGGGTTGAGTGAAAATTTAGGGATGTTAAGTGATTGAGCTTATTTTCTCGATGAGTATTCGTTAATTTGACATTGTCTATGTTGGACTTAATATGTCATGGATTAATGACATATTTTGTTTAAAATGTGGTTTCTATGGATTATTGGAACCATAAATACACTACCATAAACAAGTAGTGATTGAGATTAGAATCCTAGTTATTTTAAGGCTTGGATTAAAGCTTTAACACTTAGGAATTTTAATCAACATCAACTTGTGATGTGGGTGTTAATTTAAATTCAATATAAAGCAAACCTCAAGGATATCACAAGCTTAACTCCCTAATAATGAACTCATACCAGTATTTATCAAATTATTAAATCAATTTTAATCAATCAACCATTTCAATTAATCTCTACATACAAACCCCCCTAATCAAAATACAATCAACTAAAAACAAATGACTATTACAAAGTATCATCACCGAGGATTCGACACGAGTGAAGCTATACACATTAGTAGAGCACCGGAACATTGATCGGTCGATAGGTGACAATCAGCCATGATTTTCAGCTTCAAAAACATTATATTAGTCATTCAAGTGAAATAATCAATAAAATTGATAATGTAAAAATCCCATTTTTTAATGATGTCTCATTATTTTAAAAATATTAGAGTGAATAATCTCAAGAGGTCTGGTAGATTGAATCTAAACTTTCTTATGCCTTCCACTGACTAGTTTATCTTTCTAGCATGTTGTAAAAATATCATATTATTTTATTTTTAAGGGTGGAAAGTTTCTTATAGAGTATAATTTGAAAATTTTATTCATTATTTTTTGTCCAAGATTCCCAATTTTTCGATGCCATAATTTATGATTATCTTCATCATTAAAGTAACATGAGTCATAAATTTCGATAATCTGGAAAATATTTCCATTGGTTTTTTCTTCCCTAGTAATAAATTTTCCATCCTCCACACATCTGATGGTACAATAATAATTCATAAACATAACTTTATTACCTTCATCACAATGTTGTAAAACACTTAGTAGGTTATGTTTGATCCCATCAACATACAGAACTCCATTAAATTTCAGTTTTGGAGTTCCAATCTCAGATGTTCCAATTCTTATGATTTTTAAGGAACTATAATTTCTGAAAGTAACTACTCCCCCTTCATGTTTTTTTAAAAAAACATGATTTTTATATCACCTTTAATGTTTGTGTAACAAAAATTATCAAGAATCCAAGGTTTATTTTTTCTACTATCTTTTAGAATCATCTCAACAACAAAATCTATTTTCTTAAATTTCTTATTTTCGGTCACTTTTTATTTTATATCCTATAAAATTTTTCCCATAAGAGTATTCATACAATCTTTATAAAAGTGAACCAGTTGACCATATCTTACAAAAACGTTCTCCATACCATCAAACTGATTTTTTATTGGAAAATTTCTAACATCTGGTGATTTTTCTATTCTTTCTCCCTATGGATTAGGAAAGTTTCTCTCTTTTCTTCAGATATCACTCCTCCTATGATCATGCCTATTTTTGTGGAGATACATGTTGTGATAATAGTAATAATATTTTTTCCCATAAATTCAATATCATAAAAATACCATTAAATCTCGATCTTCTGTAAAAGTATAATCTTTCCCAATATAATGTTTTTTGAGGTTCATGACATCTTTCTATTTTTATTTCCTCATATAATGGGTAAAATTTATTATGTTGTTTCTTTTAAAAAAATTATGTATGAGATTTCTTAAATCCTTTATCAACCCAATATTTCCCATCATTTTTTATAACACCATAATGGTTAGTATAATCAGAAGAAATTTTAAGTTTGATGGATGCAGATGTCACATTATTCTTGGAATGAGTTTTATCATCATCTTGAGATGCTTTTTATTTTATATTAGAATCATTATTGAAATTTTCAATCATATTCTTTAAATTAAATTCAAACTTAATAAATATCGATTGATTTTTATAGAATTCATCTTTCTAAGCAATGTGTTTCTTACTAAGATATTTCACCATCTTTCCCTATTCAACAACTTTCTATTTGAGTTTCACTATCTTCTAGATATACCTAATCTTATTGCTTAGGTATATATTTCCTTATTTCATTATTTGTTTTACTTTCCTAATTCAACATTCTAATATCTTTCTTTAGTTTTTTTAATCAAGACATGCAATCATTTATGATCTTAGTTGATACTCTCTATAAATTTCTTCACCTTATTCTTCTTCACTGCTAGATGTATCTTCCTTATTTTCAATGTAAACAAAGAAATTTCTAAAAATATATATATCTCTATATTCTAATAAATGACTATCAGTGGAGTCATTTTCAAATTTCTTAATTAGTATACTTATTATATTTCTATTAAACTTTTTCTTACCACCAATTTATTTTTTATCTTCCCAAGAAGTTTTGTTATGATTCTTCGGCCAAGGTTTTTGTTTATAAATATCTTCATATACTATAACATTATTTTTTATAAAACTCATAGAAAAAATCACAATTCCTCCAAACATGAAACATTTATGTAGGATATTTCCTTTAAACTTTCCTCTATCTTTCCAATAATTAATAGAGATAAGATACATGATTCTTTCATTTTCTTCATCATCAACTTCATTATCTTCTAATTCATTGAGTTATAGCAAGTCATAATCAATATTTTGGATTTTTAGATTTCTCATTTCTTAAAAATACATTTCATCCTTGATCTTATTTTTTAAGTTTAGCAGTTTTCCTCATCTCATAAGAAATAAGAAATTTATGTAATTCCTCAAGAGTTAAATCATATTTATCTTTTAAAGAAGATATTTTCAAATCAAACCTATCATGAAAATTTCTCATGAGTTTATTTACAATGGTAGAATATTCCAATACATATCTGAATCCTTTTATGTTATAAGAAACTTCATTAAATCTAGTTAATTACTCATCAAAATTTTCTTTATCTGTTATTCTGATATCTTTTAACTTGCTTTGTCGGATTTGTAACTTTTCTTTATTTACTTTGGTATTTTCCTTGAAGATACTTTCAAGTATGTCCCAGGTTTATTTAGATGTTTTTAAACCCATCACCTTTATTAAAACATCTTATATTAAAGATATAATAATAGGATTCCTATATTTTCCATCAATCTCGATATTTATTTTATTAGTAAAAGTCATGGGATCATTTTTCTCAATGGGTGGAAACTTGATTGTGGTTGTATCAATTTCCTCTAGAAAAAGAGAAAAAATATAGGGTATCATCCTATTTTTTCACACATTATAATTATTTCCATAGAAGGTAATAATGCCTCTATTGTTTGCTAAGATTCTATTTTCCATGATAAGGATATAATAGGGGAACCTTGCTATGGTACCAATTGAATTTCAATTAAGATAGTTAGAAACACTCAGAAGGGGGGGTTGAATCAGTGGTGATATTTTTACAATTTCAATTCTCTAAAATTAAACCCCACAAATTTTTAGAGTTATTATATTTATCAATATTGTATTAAAATCTCATAATCATGCAATCATAGTTATGTAAACAAGGAACACAAGATTTATAAGGTTTAGCCTCAGTGTGAGAACTTACATCCTTATCAAGGAAACTGATGTTGGTCCATGAAAATTTACTATTAGTAATAAGTGAATAAAAATTTGATACAAATCCCATTAAACTCCTTCTATATTATAATAGGGATTATTATACAAACTCCTATTTTTTTATAAAAGTTTTTCTTACAAACCCGTACCAAAAAAAAGATGTGAAACTTTGTAAAACTAGTTCCCACAAACTCATTAGGAAATATCCATCTATTTTTCTCCCTATGATAATTTTATCTAGTGTTCTCTTACTCTATCTGGTGAAACTCTATCTGGTACACCTTACTGAAACTACACCTCATATTATGATCTCTATCTAATAAACAAAACTGTTCATCTGAATCTCTGCTAGAACCTATATCCATTATACTTTGTCCATTACTCTATATTTGGTTTCTCTAAGTGGATTCTCTATACAATTCCTCTATAGTGAAACTTTTTTCAGTACTTTTCATCAACTCTAAAGTAAACTCTATTTAAAACTCACTCTGATGCAAAAATTTTAGGGTTTCATATTTTTGTCCTTGTGAATAGTGTTAAGTATTTAATATACTTGTACCCCCTTAATATAGGTAAGCCTAAAATGGAAATAGTAGTAACTCAATTTCATTTTCCCACTCAATATGAATTCACTAAAAGATTATCTATCATTTTGGAGTACTCTATAATAATCATGAACCTTTATGATAACTACATCAATTCTAACCTTCTTTGAAAATCCTTAACTTTAGTGTTAAGGAACTTTTATAATTTTCCATTTCTCAACTAGATAACAAAACAATTGAAAATCATCACATAATCATCATTCATAAAATCGATTAATAGAGTTCTATAAATATTCTTAAAAAAAACATTGTCTACAAATATTTGTCTAGTGACTTATTTAATTACATTCCATTCATTTCTATCTATCTGATCTTTTTCAACAGAATGAATCTATCTGATGACTCTGTCCACTCATTATTCCCCATTTCAAACTTATTATTAAAGAAAACTTCTCTAAGATGTCAATATAATGAATATTTATATGATGGATATTTATCCAATGGATATTTTTCTAAATGACTATATTCATTGATCTTACATTAGTTATGAATTTCATAACTTCTCAACTTGTACCTTTATACAGCCTATTGAAAACATTTTTTATTTGAAATTTATACAAACTATATGTATGTAAAATGTATATTATTCTGTATATTTCACTAGAGATTTTGAAGATGGTTAACTAAATTATTGTAACTTATAAATAATCATACTTTATGTTACATCTTTGTTCATTAATCATCTCTGTTTGGTAGAAACTTCCACTTTATTCTCCTCATTGAACATTAAACTTATCAACAAATTTATTTTCTCCCCTTTATGTTTTCACAATTAAAAAATAGAATTATGACTTCTCATTTTTTTAACTTCTCCCCATTTGTACTTTACTTATTACAGTTTAACATTTTCTCATTTTATACATACCTGTACAGAACTCAGCATATGGTTTTTCTTATAACTCTTTTCCTGAAAAAAATTTATAGCCTTTTATGTCCGGTGGATTATGGAAATATCCATCTAGAAATTTTGTTGTAAATTTCTTCCCATAGACTTTATACCACTTTATTTCCATTTAATTTAATATTTCTAGTTATTTTTGTCTGGTGGTCTATGTCCATTAGCCTCTATCTGATAACAAAGTTATACCTTTATTCCCTTTAACAACTTATCCATCAAGTAGACTACATTTGATGATCTCCATAAATGGAAGTATTTACCCTTCATGGTTCATCTAGTTAAAAAGTACATTTAACTATTTATATAAAAAAAATCTTGTATCATGAGGTTTTCCAAGATGTTCAAAACTTGAAGAAAAACTTAGCATCGTCACACTTTATAAGAAAGTTCCTTAACAAAGATAAGGAAACTTTTTAACTTCCTTGAGAAAATTCATTAAAAAATTATATTAAATAACTATAGAAACTTATTTCTCACCCAGTATATAAAAATATTCTTAACAAAAGTTATTTTTCAAAAAATAAAATTATTATTATTAAAACATCACAAATGATCTTTAATTTATGTTAATTTAACACTTTAAGTAATTCCAAGGATGCCACTACCCTCACTTATAGAAGGAAACCGCCTCTCCTCTCTTCCTCACACTTATTGAGCCACTTATCTCAAAAAAAACATAGCCAATATGTCTTATTAACCTCCTTATATACATTTTATGGGTTCTATTCTTCTAAAAATATCATCCATATGATCTTTAATTATATATCCAAAGGTGGTTCTTTAAAGAGGAGATAATCTTATTAATCGAGAATTTTCATTTAACTTATTCTACCTCCTTAAAATATTATATAAAAATTATCATATAATATCATAAATATATTATATATAATTAAATTTTATTATGTATTAGTCACAACCCTTATTCATCTTCTTTCCATCCTATGTAAAATGAAAACATTTCTTGTGCATATATATGGCCCATTGTCTCTATGTAGTAGTGTATTCTTTTTTCATCACCAACTCACAAATATGGTAATTATGATGGATTTAAAAAATATATATTATATTTATGACATAATTATGACTCTAAAAATATAATATATTACTTACCTTCTTGCCCTTCTATCCATTGAAAATGATAACATCATCCGTGCGTACGTGTAAAGTACCAACTCCACAAAGTGATGTGATTCATTTATCATATCCATCATTCATAAATGATTATAAATTTATATTTAATGTATAATAATAATTATTATTTCATGATTAATATTATAAAAATTATTAAATAATGACCAATATGCAAGGATTATAACTACCAAATCAAAACATGTATGAAAAACTAAACAATTAACACTCATGATGATGATATTAATAATGAATTTTTAATAAAAATATTGTAGAATGTTATAATTAAATCATATATGGTATGATAACTATGAATATAGTCCTATTAAATATTTATAATAAATATAAATTTATTACGCAAGATGTTAAGAGTGCATACAAATCAATTTGTACTTGAGGTAAGGGTTTATCATCTAAAATTGTATTCTTTGGGACACATGTTATTTTATGCCCATATATTATTTTATGAGGTGTATATACTACCTATTTAACATTTTATATCATGAATCACTCTTAAATCGTGATATTTTAAGTTAAAATTCAAGTCATTTCATCCAACGGGTTATGATTCAAAGGTTTCCAAAGTGGTAAGGGATTTTCATTATATTCTAATTTTATTTTAGGATTTTTTATGTTGATATTTCATTTGGGAAAATTATATTATCAAAATCATTTAAACCTCATATATTTTATTCAATTTTGGTAAATTTTTGTTTTTTATTTTTATTTTCTATTTATTATTTTTTTGGATCAATAATCAATAAGTAAGTTTCATGTAAAGGACTTTCTTTTAAAAATATTATTTTGAAGTTTTCCTTCTGACTCTTTTTATTTCATGTATATATTTTATTTAAAAAAATTTCAAGAAGGATTTTACTACTCTAAAAATATTTATTAAATTCATTTTTACCCATGTCTTACTTTATTTAAAACTCTAAAGGGAATCTTCATATCATTTTTCAAACAATGTACTTTTTACCAAATGTGTTGACAAAAACTTTATTTAATATACACCGCATGAATGGAATTTTCTTCCATTATGAATACTCTTTTATTTGAAGCTTATTTTATTATTGTCCATGGTTATTTTAAAAATAAAATTCTTTTCTCAATATTTTTGTAAATTTAATCTAAAATTATGTCAAAAGAAAAGAGTTATATTTTATTAAAGGAATTGAAATTATTTTGGAAACTGATTTATAACTTTGTTCTTACATGAAGTTACAAGGAAGTTATTTTTAATGTATTTATTCTATTTTATTTTATAAATGTTTGGTTTTACTAAAAACCTTCATTTATGATGAATCTATGGCCTTACTTTATTGATAATAGATTATACCTAATTTTTATATCATTATCTTTTTTTGATTGTGTTCTCTATCACTCTCCATTATTCATTAGACATTATTTTTCTCCATCATATCTATATTTTTATTATCATGGATTAATTTTAAATCATTTCTATTACTTTGATTATATTTCGAACATATTTAATTTATATATATAGTTTCAGTTTAAGTAATCTTATTAAGTGTGTTATTTCATTTACTAGGAAAATATTGATGTTTCTTATTCTTGATTAAATATAGATAATTATTTAATTATAAGAAATTTTGAGAATGAATTATAATTATTATTCAAAATATGAGTAATTCATGGGATGAGTAAGTGAAGTGTGGGTCCTAGTTATAGATATCCACTCAATACATTTATGGGTATCATGAGAAAAAACAAAAAAGTATATCATATTGGATTGGTATTTGGTTTACACCTACCCATTTATTAATAATGATGTCTTGGTTAATAGGCCTTGGTGGTAAGATTAATGATATCTTAGTTAATAATACTTAATCATGAATTTCTATAATTATGTATTTAATTAATTATGAATTTAGTTTCCATTATCAAGGTGATTACTATGTTGATATTAGCCATGTGTGTTTCTTTCAACTCATTTTATTGATGGAATAACATGTGTTTTGATTATCCACTTTATCTTATTGATTATACCTTATTTACTCATGATAGCTTTCATTGTACACAACCTTTAATAATTCTCTGAGCTAACCCTTTGTTTTATTTCTTTTCCCAAGAATATGAATAAGGATATTATTAATGATTTCATGTATGCAAGAAAGTTTCTTATTCTTTGGTTTTATATTTTCAATGTAATATAGGAATCATGTAATTATCCAATTTTCAAAAACTACTAAACTTATAAATCCTATATAGTGATATCACTTGAATTTTATACCAATGTAATAAATAAAATCCTAGGGTTTCTTGGAGTTCCTTGGTGGGGGGGGGGGTCGGCGCACCGCCTTCAACTTCAAATCCTTCCTCTTCCTCCCTCCTTCTTTATACCTCCCCATTTTATCCCTTCCCCTAGTTCTTCTCATCTCTAGTTTTGGATTCTTATGGATTTGGTTGTAGTTTGTGGTAGAATGACAAACTAGCGATGTTATCATTGAAGGTTTTTTGCTGTTGAAGGCTTTGGATGCTCTGAGCCCTTCTCTAGATTCTCATTGTTCCTCACCTCTCTAGGTCGGATATGGGGTGAAGCTTTCTTAGAGGATTTGGGTTTAGTGGTTTGGAGACTGACGGTCTTCAAGTTTCTCCATGACTCTCTTTTTGTTACTAGTTCAATGTGATGGTGTTGGCGTTATGGTGTCGGCTTAGGGCGGCTTTTGTGATGTGTCATGTATGGTTGTGGATATTGTGAGTATCGACAGACTGGAATCTAGATAGTTTCTTCCTCGTTTTGTCTTCTTTGGTGGATCTGGTTTCTGTGGAAATGTTCTTCCTAGAGTTCTGGGATTTTCATCTCACATTGTTGGTGGGTTTCGGTGGATTCTGTTTGGAGTTCGTCGGCGTTTCTGTGTTTTAGGGCTGGTGACGATGGTCTCATCGGTGTGGATAATTGGGGATATCAATTATATGGTCATCATTTTTTTAGTTATAGTTATTGTTCTTCCTGGTTCGAGGTCTCCCGGTCGGAGATGGTCCTATCGCTGCTTCGTCCTACAAAAACCTTTTTTTTTCTCTACTTTGGAACTAGGATTTCACCGTTCTCTCCGAGTTGGAGCTATGCAATGGTCTTCAATGATATTTTGGAAGTGAGTCTAAATGGGTAGCTTTCGGTGGAAGACGGTGATGGCGGTCTTTCAGAGACGACGACGTATAGTATGGCTCCAGTGATGATGATGAGGGTTGTTGGCAGAGACGCATCTGATGGTGTTGTGTGATGCAGGTGGGATCGTAGTCCGTGAATCTTTTGAAATTTGAAATTGTAATGTAGAACATTTTTGGTCTTTTTAATTTTGGCTTTTTAGTAGGTGGGACTCTTATAGTGGGTGGGTTATGGGGTTTTCTTGGTTGGACTTTCTTCTAGTTGGATTTGTCTTTGGTTCAAACTTACTCTTTAAAAGTGTCAATAGAAAATAAAAATATGGATTGTGACCATAATAAATTGAAACTAAGAGAATAATATATATATATATATATGTGTGTGTGTGTGTGTGTGGATAATAATAAAAATAAATAGATCATGTGGATAATAATAAATTAATTTGTGCTGATGAAATTCATAATAACAAACATGTTGATCTTACTCTCAAGGTCTCTGCCAAGACATCATTCTTATCATCAAGACTCCAGAAAATACATATTGCTAAATTAGGCAGGCATATACTAAATACTGAAGCATGTTTGTCTCATGATACCTACTAATGCATCAAGGGGAAATATACTTTTAGGCCCCACCCACCACTCATTTAAGTCCAATTCATTCATCATATGAGATAATGAGTAAATACATGTAATCAAATTAGCAAATAATCACATGTATTGGAATAAAAACATACAGAGTACCGATAATTTTCCCCATGTCAATAAAAGGGATACCATGATCATAACACATTCAAATAATGAAATTGAATGGTTAAATAATATATAGTTTAATTTCTAGTGTAATTAATAAATATTTTTATTTTATTAACAAATATATGAATTTTGAATAATTCTAGAATCAATAAATGGAATACATTTTTATATAATCATCCTCAAACTAACACAATATGAAGTAATTGGTGTATATTTAAGTCAATAATTTCCCCAATAAATCAAAATATGGCATCTAGATTAACACCCTTTAATCAAAATAAGGAAATATAGAGTGTTTATAGAGGAAAGCAATTAGAAGGAAAATAATGACTAAAAGAGGATGATTTGGAAGGATAAAGGTAGTGATGGATCATTTATTTGATAGAAAATAGCATTATATAATCCATATATAGAAATAAGGTGTATAGTTGAAAAATAACATATCCATAGTGTAACAAAGGATACTCAAAAAGATGTTGACATAGATGAAAATATTCCTCATAAAAGAATTATATGAATGGTATCACACAAGAATGGATCAAGAATCAAATTGTTTGATACCATGATTTCAATGCCCCAAATTATAAATATATAATTATTTATTATAGGATAAATAATGTAACAGAAATCCCATGAGTGTAAATCATTTTGAATATGATAAATAAAATGGAGGTGAAAACATAAAAGAACTTTTAGAAAACATTGTAAACATTCACATAAAATAAAAACCTACAGGTCACTTTCAAGAGTGTATTTTGAAAAGGTGAAGTGAAGTATTTTTAAAACATTTAATTTTAAAAATAATATCCATTGATTGAACCTTGAAAATTACATAAAGTTATCTATAGGAAATGTGGAGCCAATGATGACACATTTTATTATGAAAGGAACCTTTTTAATAAATTAAAATTACCTTTATTGAAAACCCACATTGTAAAAAAGAGTAATAAAACCATATTTGTATTAAAAAATAATTTTAAAAAATAGGATTATAAAATGACATATAATAAAATATTAGTGAGGGATAACTCATGAATTGAAGAATAATGTTCAAGATAAAACTGTATAACTCAATGTAAGGAGATGTGAGTTATCAATATCCCTTACAAGTAACATACTACATAAAGTAAGAAATATTTGAAAAGGATTTATTTGGTAGTAATAAAAATCTATATAAAACAATTATAGAATAGTAAATAATACAATAAAGGTTATACTTTACCCAAATTATATGAAATGAGTTCAATAGAATGATCATAACTCAATGAATGGAAGTTTAGTTACCAAAAATCCTTACTATTGGGGTAAAAATTGAACTAATATACATTTGAAGAAAGTAATAATATTAGTATTATTATATCCCATGAAATAAAAAAATGATAAAAAACATCCATGGACAGTAAACACACCCTACAAGAAACAAATGGTGCATAAAATGTATTATGTCTCAAAGAATCATAATTGGGACAAAGAAAACTCTTACCTTTTATCTTGTCTTCCACAAACGCACTCTAAACTCGTGTATAAAAAATAGATATCTTAATAATATATTTCATAAAATTACTCATATATTTTCCATATATACTACTTATTTATAATCATTCTCTATAATAATTCTAGTTTGTTATTACCTATTTTCAATAACGAGTGTATGTAATCTCGATCATTTTGAACTAATTTCATAAAAATGGTGTTGTTATTCAATATTATTAAAAATTTAATCATCCCTATATAAATAATGTTTCTATAATATTTATTTCATCATATTTATAGTGTTATAATTTCATTCCATGGTAATTTTTTTTATAATTCATGAAGACAAAATCGATGATTATTGTGTTTTGGTGATTCTTAACAAATGAAAGATGTTTTATTAGTTAATGAGTTTAATAACAATTTTATCATTGTGGAACAAAAAACTGATCATTATTTACATATTTATTACACATATTGTATATAATTAATCTCCCATAATCATCTATGATATAAATTCATAACATTGTCCAAGTGGATGATTAAACCGACCCAAACATCAACATACCATGATTAATGGCTGATTATGTGGTGGTTAAGTTGAAATATAATTACACCCAAAGCATAGTGATATTATAAAGTGTTTATTATCATTATATATCATAATTTTAAGGAATTATAAAAATAATTAATGCATATAAAAATATTACATAATATGAATAAAATTTTTTTTATTAGTATGCTTGTTTTAAATGATTGAATTAATGATGATTGTTTGCTGATCATATCATTATTATTTTCTCCAATTTTTTATAAAATAACCTTAATGTTATCATAAAAATAATATTTATCCATTAAACCAATTCTTAATACCCATCATGAAATATGGTAATGAAAAGCGGAATGCATTGTTCCATGGAGGTGGTAGTCCGCATGTACTCATGGGAGATGATTTCATTTTTATACAATAGGGTAAAGGAGTAATATGGTTTATCATTTAATAATATTAAATAATTTATAAATATAATAATTTTCATTTAAATTTCCTTTTTTACTAGGCATGATATTTGATGAGGGAAAATGAATACATTACTTCGTAGAGGCGGTAGTCCACACATACACACGAATCGGGTTTCCATTTTTCTTAAGGGGAGAGGGGAAATGTGGTTAATGGTTATTAAATTAGAATAATAACATTAATTATATAACCAATACTAATTTAATTAAATATGTATTTAAAAATTATATTTTTAAATGTGAGATAGAAAGGAAATAAGTCGAGGAAAAATGATTACTCGGGTTGAGAACTTTGAGTTTTCCATGGATAATTCCTCGGAAAATGAGAGATTGGGCCTAAAATAGTGTGGCCCAAAGCTAAATGATGGGGAATATGATTATAGGAGAATTAAAATGGTATATTTTTAGGATGAAACCTAATTTTATTAGTGGTATTTAATGGGTGGGGAGAGCCCCCTTTTGTAAGTTAGAAGTGATGCCATTTTTATAAACACTCATAAATTTTTAATAATGGGAAGGCACTCTCAAGGAAGGTGGATAAAAATTGAGAAATAATGGATTTAGAAATAAATAAGGTCTATAAATTCCTCAAAACACATTAGAATTCATTTTTATTGTAACACCCCAAGCTTCCACGGTACGTTTCCCTTTGAAAAATGCAATATCTTGCATTGTACGTAACTTCGAGGTTCTACCACACCGCAACCAATCAAACTAGCCATTATGAATAGTAATACCCACTTTTTGAAATATTATAATTTTTTTTCAAAATGAAATTCATTTTTAAATTTGGAATATCGAAATTATCTTAGGGGGAATTTTGTGTATTTTTCTGAAAACATTCAATTTTTGATGAATAGTGAAAAGCACTGCGTTATTGGTTAAAAAATAATTTTAATTTAAATTTATTTTAGGTCAAAATAGATACATAATACCTATAAAAGTTAAAATTAATTCATTGGATTCATTTGATAATAAGTTCAGACATATAAAAATTTTATTGAACTTTTTACCGTCTTTTACTCACCTTCTAGGAGCATTTGAAAATTTGCATAAAACATAATTTGACCGCTTCTGTGAGTTGAATTTAAAAAATCTAAGAGAAATGGTTAATATCAGTAAGTAAAATGTGGTTCAATAAGATGAAAAATAATTTTCGATGAATAGTAACTTTTGGCTTTTATTTACCACGTTAAAAGTAAATAGGGTAATTGAGGGTAAAAATGATATCATAATTACCCTAAAACATGTCCTAATTCTATTGGATAAGTAAAATTAGACCGTAAACAACCTTAGGAATACAATATGACCCACTTTTGTCCACTTGGATTATATTAGGACATTTATTATTATTTTATTTAAAGAAGAGTTAAAAGAGTTAAATTCAATGTTTAATAACTAAACCATTTTTAATATAGGGTTAAACACAATATAAATTCATCTATAAATATTAATTATAAAGATAAAAATATTTCATACATAATTTTATTTTATTTATAATTTTTAGACATTAAATAATTTAATTTATTTATGAAACAAGGATGATGTAGTAATTACCTTATTAATAAAATATTAAAATAATTGATATTATAAATATCCAAATAAATGTAAATTGAGATTTCTGATGAATTTAAACTAATTTTATAGGTTAATATTACATTAAATGGTTGGTTAAATAAATTATTTTTTAAGTGGTAATGTTTTAATGGCTTTCAAAAAAATCAAATACTAAATAGTATCAAAATTGACATAATTGAGTTTTTAAAACAAATACTATATTATTAATTGATATTATATTCATAAAAATCTAAGGTTCAGAGAAAAGACTTATATAAGGTTATATATGTTAATAATTAATCACTTGGGGTTCTCGTGGCTTGTTATAGTATGTTTATTAACCATATAATATAAAAATACAAAGAGACACGGTAAATGAAAAACTATTGAAATAAGAGTTAAATCTAAAAGATAAGGTTAATATGGTGACCTAAACCAATATAAAACCTATTGGTTGAGATTTGTTCGACCCATTCCCACCTTATCCTCTAAATAAATCAATTTTGATCCATTAGAAACTGAAAATGATTTTATTATAAAATAATATTTCAAGCTTTTCCAAAAGTGACCCTCACCTCTCTTATAAAAGGTCACTTCCCCTTCTCTCAAAAATCACACTTCCAAAGCCATTTGGATCGTCCAAACTCTACCCAAATTTCCTTCCAAATTTCCTCCCTTAATCTTATAGGCCTTACATTGGTCAGAAATCCAACCTATGTATCCCTTTTGATCAAATCAAAAGGAAGAACCCGAAGAAGAGGTAAATATTTCATCACCACTTTCAAGTTCATTTCTTCTTCCACTTCCTCTTTCTTTGTTGTTTCTATAAAAAAATAATAAATTCAGTACCTTCTAAATAGTTTTATGTTATTATAAATATGGTACAACCATATTCATTATTCTATCCATTCTATAAATGAAAAAGTCACCATACGTGCGTACGTACGGCTTACTCTCTCCACACCGTGGTGTAGTTTGTTATTCAAACACTTCATTATTTAGATGGGTATAATAATGAGTATAACTAATAATAATTATAAAATGTTAATGATTCTGTACATATGATATACCATCCAATTAAATATGATTTCACCATCATTATAATGATATAGTCGCTCGTGCGTACGTATGGATTACCATCTCCACGAACGCGAGGAGATTCATTTCCCCATCGTAACCATTCAAGAATAATTTTCATTTGATGACTAAAAATAATTTTTATGAACATAATATAATTATGTATATGAATCTAATACATCCTATATATATCAATCATGGCTTACATATCCAATTATATAAAGGAAAACGAATCAGTTAACACCCGAAATGATGATATTACTGATATATTATTAATAAAGCAATATTAGAGGATCATATATGATATCATATTTATGTATATAGTTATTTTATAATTTAATAACAATTATTTAACTATTATACAAGAGGTTAATGTACCCTCAACCAAGGAAAAGTACAAGGTAAGGGATAATTTCACAATCTCTTTATTATCCGAGGTTGTTTTTACGTAAGTATCTACTGGGACCTCTTTATCATCCGCATCCATGTTTTCTAAAAAATTTATTTGAAAACATTTTTAATATTTACTAGACTATGGTTTAAAGTCATTTATACCCTTATTTGACCTTATATGTTTTGAAAGGAATCTTTTTGTCATTTTCCAAACAAGGTACTTTATGACCTTTTCGACAAAATTAAGGTAAGAATGTTTTTTTTAACTTATACGGCGGGTGAGGCTATTTTTCACCATTATAAAATCATCTAATATTCTCTTACAATATTATAAGAATATTTTCAAAATAAATGTTTTCTTTTATAATTATGTGACACTTAAATGGTTTTAAAATAGAAATAGGTATTTCTTTCAAATAGTTTTCATTTCATCTATGTCAACATCTTTGATGGATTTTAATCTTGTTTGAAGATGATTTATTATGATAAAATTTTTACATATTGTATTGAAGGTTTTGTGATATGTTTGACTATGGATGTGTTATTTTTTCACCATTCATGGTTTATGGTTAAAGTATTGACATTTCGTATGCTAGTTTTAATATGAATGTTTATGTTATGTTTCAACCTTTTCATGTAAGGAATGTGTTGGACTTAGTATGTGATGGGTGGAGCCCTCTATATCTCCTCAGTCCATCTGTAGGTCTCATGAGACAACTATATATGGAATTGGAAAAGGCCTTTCCCAATTTGATATATGGTTTTGGCTGAGTCCTAAATCATTTTTATACGTCTTGGTCGAGGCCTTGACAAGATGTTTCAGAATGTCTGACATTATACATTCCCTCATTATGGAAATAATAATGATGGTTCATGTGGTTATTCAACTAGTAGAATACCCATGACTATGTTTTATTATGGAATTATTTACTCAGCTCATTTTCCTTCCATAAAGTGTTCATGTTTGTTATTTGTAAAGGCATGTGTTTTTAATAATCCATCATTCCTAATGTTTATGTTATCATCCACTGTATTGCATACCCTTATTGGGCGTTTGATCTCACCCCTTTATTATGTTTCATTTTCTAAGGATATGAAGAAGTTTATTATGAGTGAATTACATGCATAATCTAGGAGGGTTATATGTTTCTAATGGACTAACTTAGTGTTTTATTTCTTTTCAAGTGGTAATCTTGAACTTACATATGTATCTTGTTTCCAATAATACTAAACTGGTCATTCTTTCAGAAAATGATTCCTTGTATCATAATAATGTTATGTAATAAAGCACCAACTCTAGGTAATTGGGTTTGGGGCATTACGGTTGGTATCAGAGGAAGTTTAGTACAAACCTTGGAAACTAGATTTAGAAAAAAAATCAACTAGAAAACATTACTCTAATATAGTCTTTGAGGATTAGTATAGAATAGCTTCCTAGAATTTTGGTACGATATAGATTTTGTGAGTTTTCTAAGAAATACATCCCTGTCTGGATACGAGCAGGTATAGGTAGCTCTGGCATAGATGTACCTAGGGGTAAAACCCGAAAAAACTACTTTGAGATAGACTTGAATGGGAACTGGTTTACGATAATGATAATTGCTACACTCTTAGTTACGACACTCCCAGGGGATATGCTTAGGATAATACACATTTTCTTTAAAACCCATTATGAAGGATTTATGAGTATATACCTATTCAAAGAAAACATTTTTATGATTATGTATTATATCCATAAACTGTTCAATTTATTTTTAGTGTTTTACAAGTTTGGAATTATGTATTGTGATTCATAAACTAATCTAATGTATGCCATTATTTAGAAATTGTGCTTAGTGGAAGGAATGGAAACCGTATCAATGCATGTAATCCATTTAGGGATTTCCCTATTAATAAAGATAATTATAGTGGATCTGGTGATGCAACTGGTGTTGATTAGCTTATCACCATACTTGGACAACTCACTCAGGTTATGAATAATAACCTTACTCGTATGGAGCACCATGATCCACAACACGGAGGATCAATGTTAGACTGCTTCATGAGGTAATAACCACTAGTATTCAATGGGAGTAAAAATACATTAGTAGCTAATCAATGGATAAGATTCTTATTGAAAATATTTCATGCTTTGGGGAGTATTCAAAGGGAAAAAGTTTTCATAGCAGTTTATCACCTCACGGGAGATGCAGATCAATAGTGGTCCTTGATTCAAAACAAAAAGGAAGATGAAGGATCAAACATGGAATGGAGGGAGTTTAAAGAGATTTTCTTAGAAAAATAATTTCCTCGTGAACATCGAGCGGATATGAAAAGACAATTTATGAGTCTGAAGAAAAAGGAGGATGAGAATGTCTCAAAGTATGAGGCTAACTTTACAAGGTTAGCAAGGAATGTTGCAGATTATATACGTAACCCAAGAAGTAAGATTGATCTTTTCTTTGATGGGTTAAAACCATTTATCCCTTGAGCATTAGTCTCGCAATCCTTCTCATCGTATGAAGATATTGTCTCATGTGTTATAAAGAGAGAAAAGCAATTCTCTAAGTCTTATGACTTTAAATCAAAGAAAGAGAAGAAGAGATCTTTTGAACACTCTGGGAATGGAAATAAGGAAACATGGAAGAAGGGAAGAGTTTAATTTCCACCCTGTGATAATTGTGGAAGGAAGCACCCTGGTGCCTATCTAAAAGGAAAAAGAGTATGCTACAAACGTGGATAGAAAGGGTATCTTTCTAGTGATTGTAAGTGGAAGAATGAAGCTACCAATGTTCAATGCTACAATTGCAGGGAGATGGGAAATTATGAAAATTAATGTCCTAAACATCAGGAAAACTTACCTCAGAAAAGGTCATGGGATCAAGTCCAAGCTTATTCAATCTCTAATGCTAAGTTTGAAGCCCCAAAAGACGTGGTGGTAGGTAATTTAATGGTTTCCTCAAGTTTAGCCAATGCTTTATTAGATTTTGGATCATTTCATTATTTCATATCTTCCTAGTTTGCTAAGAAAATTAGATATTTCCAATTTTATTTAACAGGGGACTTGTCAGTCAAAACTCCTAAGGGAGGTATCATTGCAACAAAGTTTTGTGAATCAGTCCCCATTAATGCATATAAATGATATTTATCTAGTGATCTAATCATCATACCCATAATTGAATTTAATATAATCCTCAGTATGGATTGGCTTTCGTACCATGATGCAAAAATTTATTGTAAGAAGAAGGAGGTTACAATTCTCAATGATGATAAGGAGTACCTTATCTTTAGAGCAGAAATGTCATCATCTAATTCTTATCAAGATCCACCCCCTATAGATCTACTAAATTCAATTATTTGGGAGGATGAGAATGAAATAATTATGGGTGAGGAAAATAATGTTCGAATAGAGTATGTACCTATTTTACAAGAATTTGTTGATGTGTTTCCAGAGGATTTACTTGGACATCCTCTAGAATGAGAAATTGAGTTTTCCATTGATTTAATTCTTGGTTCAAGGCCTATATCAAAGACCCCTTCTAGAATGGCCAATATGGAATTAGTGGAACTAAAGAAAAAATTAGATTAATTGAGTAATAAGAGATTTATTTTCCCTAGTGTTTCTCCATGGGTAGTCCCTATCCTTTTTGTTAAGAAGAAAGATGGATCTATGAGGTTGTGCATTGACTACAAGGAGATCAATGATATAACAATAAAGAACAATTATCCCCTACTTCGCATTGATTATTTATTCGACCAACTTAATGGTGCTCAATATTTTTCAAAGACTGACCTTTGATCTGGATATCATCAGTTGTGTGTGAATAAGGAAGACATTCTAAAAATAGCTTTTCAAATCAGGTACGGGCATTACGAGTTTACAGTAATGCCTTTTGGATTGACAAATTCACCCTCTATCTTCAAGGATCTAATGAATAGAGTTTTCAAGGAATATCTTAATAAATTTTTAGTGTTATTTATTGATGATATCTTGGTATACTCAAAAATTTACTAAGATCATGAAAATCGCTTGCGCATTATTCTAAAGACTCTTAGAAGAAATAAATTATATGGGAAGTTTAGCACCTGTGAATTTTGGCTTCAGGAGATTTCTTTTCTTGGCCATATTGTCTCTAAGGATGGAATCTCTATTAATCCTTCAAAGACCAAGGCAATCCAAGAATGGCCAGCACCGACGAGTATAACTGAGGTATGCAGTTTTATTGGTTTAGTAGGTTATTATCGATGTTTCGTCCAGAATTTTGGCCGATTGGCTAACCCATTAACCAAGCTCACACGTAAAAGGGTTAATTTTTTTTGTACAAAAGAGTGTGAAGAATGTTTTGAATAACTGAATAGAAGATTAGTTAATGCTCCTATCTTGACTCTACCATTGGGGAATAATGGGTTTGTTATTTATATTGATGCTTCAATGAAAGGACTTGGTTGTGTCCTTATTCAAAATGATAGAGTTATTGCCTATTTATCATGATAGCTAAAAATTCATGAGCAAAACTATCCTACTCATTATATTGAGTTAGAAGCTATAATATTTGCTTTGAAAATATGGAGACACTATCTCTATGATGAAAAATGTGAGATTTATACTGATCACAAGAGTTTGAAGTATATTTTATCACAAAAAGAACTCAACATGAGGCAAAGGCAATGGCTTGAACTACTCAAGGGTTATGATTGCACTATACACTACTACATAGGGAAGGTAAATAAGGTTTCAGATGCTTTGAGTAGGAAGTATCATGGAGTTTTGAACAATATGAGAGTTGAAAAGGATCTTATATACATGGATATAGTAAAGATTGATATGGGAATAACCATAGAAGTTGAAACATCAATGCTTTTTCAAATGGTTTCAAAACCATCTTTACTAGAAAGGTTAAAAAGTTCTCAGACTGATGATGAGGAATTTCAAAAGAAAATTAAAGCTATGAATGATGGTATATTGATCAATTTCATATATGAAGATGGAATTTTGAAATTTGGGAAGAGAATTTGTGTTCCCGATATACCTGATCTAAATAGAGAATTATTGGATAATGCTCATAGCTCTAATTTCCCTATACACCCTAGTACCACTAAGATGTATATAGATTTGAAAGAATATTTTTGGTGGGACAACGTGAAGAGAGAGATTGTTGATTTTGTGTCGAGATGTATGGTTTTCCAACAAATGAATGCTGGAAGAAAACATCCTAGAGGGTTCATACAACCTCTTCCCATACCTGAGTGTAAATGGGATGATATTACAATGGACTTTGTCATGGGACTACCAAAGACTCTGAGAATGAATGATGCGATATGGTTCATTATTGATCGTCTTACCAAGTCAGCACATTTTCTTACTATAAGAGAAGATTTACCACTTGAACATTTTGCAAGACTGTATATTAATGAAGTTTTCAGACTTCATGGATTACCCCAATCGATTTTTTTCTGATCATGATCCCCATTTTACATCAAGATTCAAGAAAAGTCTTCAGAAATCCCTAGATACTGAACTTCGTTTGAGCACTGCCTACTCGGAATAGCCCGAAGGCCTTTATTGTTTAAATTTTTTGATAATCCCCCTTTCAAGGGGTGAGGTGGAACCCTTACAGGGCCCTAAGTCTCAGAGACAATTACATGACCCATAGGTCTTAGAGGGAATCACCCAGATAAGACAACTTGGAATAGATCCTCCCCAGCATATGTCATGATATCAGCACTCCATCTTCGCAGGGCTGGTCGGATAGCTGTCCCATGCAAAGCTGCACTGGCCTTGTACCGATGGAAAATCCATAACCTCTCATTCTTCCAATTCCAGTTATCTTTGCTCTAGTGGATGCGCCTACCCTGAATCCTCCTCTAAAGCATTGTCCCTTGTAGTCTAACTGGTACATCTGCATTTCATGTGACCTGAAGGCCTTGGGGTGGCCTTATGTCCTTAAGGTGGACAATCACAATGGACTATTCAAACCTTAGAAGACATGTTGAGATCTTTCTCACTTAACTTTCAATGTATGTGGGATCAATATTCACCTCTGGTAGAATTTCCTCTAACAATAGCTTCCATTAAAGTATTTAGATGACACCATATGAAGCGTTATATGGAAATAGATTTTGGACACCAACATGTTGGGATGATGTTGATGAATGAAAACTCATAGGCCCAGAACTTGTTGAGGAAACAAAGGAAAAAGTGAAGATTATCCAAACCCACATCAAATAAACTCAAAGTAGGAAAAAGAGATATGCCAATAACCAAATGAAGGATTTGGAATTTCAAGTGGGAGACCATGTTTTCTAGAAGGTATCTCCATGGAAGGGTGTTATACATTTCGGTAAGAAGGGTAAATTGAGTCTTAGATACATAGGACCTTTCTAAATTCTAGAAATAATTGGAGTTGTAGCTTATCATTTGGTAATGCCTCCAAGTCTCTCCAAAGTTCATGATATGTTCCATGTATCACTGTTGAGAAAATAAATGTCTGACCCAACACGTGTACTCACATATGAGGAAATTGAACTGGAACCTGATCTGTCTTATTGGAAAGAGCCTATCAGAATTCTTGATACCAGGGAACAAGTGTTGAGAAATTGGATGACTCAACTGGTTAATGTTCTATGGAGAAACCATAAGATGGAAGAGGAAATGTGGGAATTAGAGGAACTTATGATGAAGAACCACCCAAATATTTTTGTGCGGTAGTATTATAGAAATTTTGAGGATGAAATTATTTGAAGGAGAGAAGAATTTAACACTCCAATCTTTCACGATACGTTTCCCTTTGAATAATGCAATAGCTTGCATTATACGCAACTTCGAGGTTCTAACACACCGCGACCAATCAAAGTAGCCGTTATGAATAGTAATACACACTTTTTGAATATTTATAAATTTTATTTTTCAAAATGGACTTAATTTTTGAATTCGAAATATCGAAATTATCTTAGGGTGATTTTTTGGTATTTTTCTAAAAACATTCAATTTTTGATGAATAGTGAAAAACATTGCGTTATTGGTTAAAACCGACTTTTTATTTAAATAATTATTTATTTATTTTAATTTTATTTTAAGTAAAAATATATACATAATACCTATATATGTTCAATTTAATTCATTGGAGTCATTTTATAATAAGTTTATATATATATATATTTTATTGAACTTTTTACCGTCTTTTACCCACCTCCTAGGAGCATTTGAAAATTTGCATAAAACATAATTTTATCACTTCTGTGAGTTGAATTTCAAAACTCTGAGAGACATGGTTAATATCAGTAAATAATATGTGGTTCAATAATATGAAAATAATTTTTGTTGAATAGTAACTTTTTACTTTTATTTACCACGGTTAAAAGTAAATAGAGTAATTAAGGGTAAAAATGATATCATAATTACCCAAACACATGTCCTAATTCTATTGTATAAGTATAATTTGACCAAAAACAACCTTAGGAATAAAATATGACCACCTTTGGTCCACTTGGATAAGATTAGGACATTTATTATTATTTTATTTAAAGGAAGAGTTAAAAGAGTTAAATTCAATGTTTAATAACTAAACCATTATTAATATAGGGTTACACTGAATATAAATTAGACTATAAATATTCATTAGAGATATAAAAATATTTCCTACATCATGGTATTTTATTTATAATTTTTAGACATTAAATAATTTAATTTATTTATGACATAATTATGATGTGGTAATTACCTTATTAATTAAATATTAAAATAATTGATATTATAAATATCCAAATAAATGTACATTGAGGCTTATGATGAATTAAATTAATTTTATAGGTTAATATGAAATTTTAGGGTTGGTTAAATAAATATTATTCTAAGTGATAAAGTTTTAATGGCTTTCAAAAAAATCAAATACTAAATAGTATCAAAATTGACATAATTGAGTTTTTAAAACAAATACTATATTATTAATTGATATAATATTCCTAAAAATATAAGGTTTGGCCAAAGGACTTAGATAAGGTTATATATGTTAATAATGAACCAATTTGGGTTTTCTTGTATTGTTATAGTATGTTTATTAACCATATAATATAAAAATACAAAGAGATATGGTAAATGAAAAACTATTTAACTAAGAGTTAAATCTAAAAGATAAGGTTAATATGGTGACATAAACCTTTATAAAACCTATTTATTGAGAGTTTTTCAACACATACCCACCTTATACTCTAAATAAATCATTTTTGATCCATTATAAACCGAAAATGATTTTGTTATAAAATTTTATTTCAAGCTTTTCCTAAAGTGACCCTCACCTCTCTTATAAAAGGGAACTTCCCCTTCTCTCAAAATCACACCTCCAAATCCATTTGGCTCCACCAAAATCTGCCCAAATATACTCCCAACATTCCTCCCTTAATCCTTGAGGCCTTAAATTGGTCATAAATCCAATCTAAGGAGCCCTTTTGATCAAATCAAAATGAAGAACATGAAGAAGAGGTAAATATGTCATCACCTCTTTCAAGTTATTTTATTATTCCACTTCCTATTTCTTTATTGTTTCCATACCAAAATAATAAATCCAATAACTTCTACATAATGTGATGTTATTATAAATATGGTACAACCATATTCATTATTCTATCCATCTTATAAATGACAAAGTCACCATACATGTGTACGTATGGCTTACTGTCTCCACGTCGTGGTGTAGTTTGTTATTCAAACACTTCATTATTTGGATGGGTATAATAATGAGTATAAATAATAATAAATATAAAATTTTAATTATTCTTTATATATGATATACCATCCAATTACATACAATTTCTCCATCAATATAATTATATTGTCGCTCGTGCGTACGTACAGATTACCATCTCCACAAACGTGATGAGATTCATTTCCCCATCATAACCATTCAAAAATAATTTTCATTTGATGACTAAAAATAATTTTTATGAACATAATATCATTCTGTATATGAATCAAATACATCCTATAAATAACAAACATGGCTTACGTAACCAAACATATAAAGAAAAATGAATCAGTTAACACCCGAAACGATTATACTACTGAAATATTATTAACAAAGAAATATTAGAGGATCATATATGATATCATATTAATGTATATAGTTCTTGTATAATTTAATAACAATGATTTAACTGTTATATAGGAGTTTAATGTACCCTCGAGCAAGGAAAAGTACAAGTTAAGGGTTAATTTCACAATCTCTTTATTATCTGAGGTTGTTTTTACGTAAGTATCTACTGGGACCTCTTTATCATCCACAACCATGTTTTCTTAAAAATGTATTTCAAAACTTTTTTAATATTTACTATAATATGGGTTAAATTCATTTATACCCTTATTTGACCTTATATGTTTTGAAAGGAATCTTTGTGTCGTTTTCCAAACAAGGTACTTTATGACCTTTTCAACAAAATTGAGGTAAGAATGTTTTTTTAACTTATACGACGGGTGCGGCTATTTTCTGCCATTATAACATCATCAAAGCTTACCTTACAAGATTATAAGAATATTTTAAAAATAAATATTTTCATTTATAATTATGTGACTTCTAAATGGTTTCAAAATAGAAAGAAGTATTTCTTTCAAATAGTTTTCATTTTATCTATACCAATATCCTTGGATGGATTTTAAACTTTTATGAAGTTTATTTATTATGATACAAATATTCCATATTATATTGATGGTTTTGTGATATGTTTGATTTTGGATGTGTTATTTGTATACCAGTCATGGTTTATGGTTAAATTATTGACATTTCATATGCTAGTTTTAATACAAATGTTTATGTTATGTTTCAACCTTTTCATGTGAGGAATGTGTTGGACTTAGTATGTGATGGGTGGAGCCCACTATATCTCCTCAGTGAATCAGTAGGTCTCATGAGAAAACTAAATGTGGAATTTTAAAAGGCCTTTCCCAATTTGATATATGGTTTTGGCCGAGGCATAAATCATTTTTAGACGTCTTGGTCGAGGCATTGACAAGATGTTTTAGAATTTCCATCATTATACATTCCCTCATTATGGAAATAATAATGATGGTTCATGTGTTTATTCGACTAGTAGAATACCCGTGACTATGTTTTATTATGGAATTATTTACTTATCTCATATTCCTTCCAAAAAGTGTTCATGTTTATTATTTGTAAAGACATGTGTTTCTAATTATGCACCATGTATAATGTTTATGTTATCTTCCGCTATATTGCTTACCCTTACTGAGAATTTGAGCTCACCCCTTTATTAGGCTTCATTTTTCTAGGATATGAAGAAGTTAGTTATGAGTGACTTTCAGGCAAAATCTAGAAGGCTTGGATGTTTCTAATGGAATAAATCAATTTTTTATTTCTTTTCATGTTGTAATGTTGAACTTATGTATGTATCTTGTTTCCAATAATACTAAATTGATCGATATTTCGGTATATGATTCCTTGTATCATGTCAATATTATGTGATAAAGCACTAACTCTGGGTAACTAGGGTCGAGGAATTACATTTATAACATGTTTTACCCACTTGAACTAGGTTAAACCCTTTTAACCGTAATTTACAGTTACCATGATAACTAGTTTTTACCCAGGTAATTTTTCCTTTATTCATAAAAATAAAATGGTCATTATTGCATAATATATACCTAATAATTCAAAATTTTAAATCCATTTTATTTTATACAATTTTTAAAGTGATAAAAATTAATTTTAAAACAATAAATGTATAATGTATTAAAAAAAATTCTTGAGAAAAATATTACTTAAGTTCTAAAATATCATATATATATTTGTAAACTAGAATAAATATATTCAAATTTATAATATAACTTATAGAATACATATTTTTTATAGAAAAAAGTTTCAGAAAAATTGACATACTTACACACTAATAATTTTATTAAATCACGGTATTTATAAAAATGGTATATTATACTATCCAACTTAAAATCAATATTTTTGAAATAATACAAAAAATTCATCTTAATAAAATATTACTATAAATAATCCAATTTTTTTTTTATTTTTTCAAATTCATATTCTAAAATTTATAAAGTTAACATTAAAATTAAATTATAAAACATATTGAAATTTGTTTTTATAAGGAAAATGACTCTTTATAACAAAACCTATTCTTATTCCTATTTTGTATCATTTACTAATTAGTGTTAAAAATTATTCATATTAATATATATTACCATAAATTAATTATAAGTTTATTTTGATAAAAAATCATAGTGTATAAGAGGAAATTATTTAGAAAATAACATTTCTAAGCATAGAATGATCTTATTAGTCATTTTAGTTATACTAGTTGAATTTCAATCATATTAAAAGTACCCTTTATTTTATTTCTATAAATATTTCATAAAATAGTTTATCATATCCATTCCCACGAATTAAATGAATATTTTTTAGCATTCATACTTAAATATTTATATTTTAGCTAATTATATCAAGGTTTTATTTAATTTTGGTTTTGTGTGTGGAGCAAGATATCGAAAAAATTGACTTATTTAATTATAATAATATATGAAAATATCTGGGTTCTATATGCTCCCCCCTTAAATAATTTTTTCTCTCACAATTTGACTTATATGATTAGAGTAATTTCTATAGGAAACTCATAATTAACCATACACTGCTAAATGATCATGGGTTTCTTTACGATGTGGAGTGATATTTATTTATATGAAAAAATGTTATAATACCTTTATAAAGGGAGATAATCCATTCCAAATTTCACATATAATTATATTATGGAAAGGAGATCTAGTTCTATATTGAATAACTTTTCAAAAACCTTGAAAATGATTTAATAATAATCATACCACCATGTGTTTTTATTTTTAACTCAATATCCAATAGTTGGTGAAAACTTTCATTGCATAATACATCAGAAAATCTAAAGTGAAACTCACTATCCACTACATTAGTAGTAGTTTTATAGGATTTTCCTTGTTCATTTAGTTTTTGGTGACTATTTCCCTCATTATTCCTTGGATCGGGACATTGAGTCACATAATTCTTATTATTCCATAATAATGATGAAGACACAAGAGGTAGATGAATTATGTCCTTTTAAAAACACTTGGAAATGTTAGGATGGATCCTACTTTGAAACTTACAAATTGATATTGTTCCCTTTTATTTAACAAAATATGAAGTGGAAATTAAAAAAATAAGACACCATAGTTTTATAGTGTTTTAGGGCATATAGATCCACTATTACACTCCACCAACACTCTCTCTATGAGCATGATGATTTTTACCAGTAACTCATTTTCTAAGGAATCTCAATAGTTGATTTTAATCAACTTTAACTTATTACAATAGATTTTACAAGGATTTAAAACAAGATTAAAAATATCCCTCAGAACACTAAAAACCAAAGTTTTAAGAACCAATATAGATTTCCTTTGGTTGGAAAAAAATATATTTGAAATCATTCATATTAAAATGATGTAATTGATATATGAAGAGATATTTTAAGTATTAGATGATTAACTTCAAAGTAATGTCCTTAAAAATAATCTTTGAACTTTATATAGACAATATATTTAAATAATATAATAGTATGATGAACACATAATATTAGTTATAACATGTATGTCTCTAAAGTATAGTCTTGTAAATATTTAATGATCTAAAGCATACAAATAACTGATTTTAATAGTAGAGGTTATGGTATATAAAAAATATCCACTATAAATGGAAAAATATAATGTAAATTCAGAGTAAGAGATTCATATCATCAAGATTATAAGAATCATATAGGTCACTAAAAATGTTCTACAAATCACAACAATATATCAAAAAATATCTGTTAAGAATAAATAAGAAACCTGATTTTATTCTTATCAACCAGATTAAAAAAAGGAACCAGATAAATCATGATATTCAAAATGCTCAACAGATTTAAAATATCAATTTTATTAGCCACTAAAAATCATTAATTCCCTTAAAAATAGGAATGAATTAATCTATTATTGAATACCTTCTGAAATGAACTTCTAAATGATTTGTTGATATATTTACTCCAATGAAATTATAGTAGAAATATTATAAACAATTAAAAATTTAAATCCCATTGATTACTAATTCAATGTGGGGATAACTCTGCTTGAGGATTATTCCAAAATTATGGTTTTAATCGTTTATTTTATTCTAAACAAAGATTTCTGAAACATGGATTTTGATAAGAACATGTGGTTACTTATGTTAGGTATATACCAAACACGGTGTATTTGAAAGTGATATTCCTTAACAAAAGTTAGGTTCTCAAACATAATATTTAACTCAAAAATGTGGTTCCAAACTTAAGATTAGATACCAAAGTTAGGTTACAACATAATTTTTTGAATAGTGTTTCCATAATTCATTAAATTATCTATAATAAATTATATAATAACTTTCATAAAAAATAAAAGAGTAACAAAGAACTAAGGCTTCCATAATTATAGAAAATTTAAAATAATTATTAAATTAAATATATGCCTGAAATACACTCAGGGTAACATTATTAGTAAAAAATGAGGGTATTTGTGGTCATTAAAATAAATGATAAGTTAATGATGAATTGTTGGATCTACATTTTTATGCCCAAATCCCTTATAATTAAAGTAACAAATTTCTGTAGCTTCTCACTTTACCTTACAACTACCAGTCTTATGGAATTCACCTCCACACTTATAGAATCTATATATCCATTTATGTTAATTTCCCTCATGATTGTTTTTATATCTTTAACATCAAGGAAGTTGAATATTATTTCCTTTATCATTTTAGAGCCAGTGGACTAGTTGGGTTCCACTAAAAGGGGGGTGAATCGGTGGTACCCTCATTTTATGAATTTTATCTCCTTTAAAATTTAACCACTTGAACTATTTAAATTTCTATATCCACTCAATAAAATCTCTCAACCTCACCTCATATGTAGTAGTAAAATAAGATAGAGAAGCACACAATATTTAAAAGGTTCTACAATGAAAGATGTACTCTATGCTATATTGGTTAGACACCCCAACATAGATTCTCTTCACTATCAACACAAGTGAATACAACTAGTTAGTCACACAAGTTACAATCTCTCTACAATTAATTAGACACCACAATTCCAATATCTTTATAGTTGGTTATACTTTCCAACTACTCTTCTTCTATGATTGGTTATACACCCAAATCATAAAGCCTCTAGTAGTTGGTTAGTTACCCTAACTATAAGCTTCCTCTTTAGTGTTGATCCATTGAAAAAGGATCTTCTCCATAGATAGTCTTCCCCCACAAGAAAGTTGGATGTCCCTTCCATGTGTACCTTCTCAAGAAATTTATAAATTTTGTTCTCAAGAATCCTTTTAGATGAAGAATGATCTTAATTATCTTCTCCAAATTCTTGGGGACATATAATCGCCTTCTTCAAGAACTACCCAACTATGGCTCTCTCTCAAAATTATTTTTACTCAATGGCCTTAAAGATTCTCAATGTTTTTCACTAAATTCATTATTAATTGTGTAAAGATATTTATACAAAAAAATGTGGTGCATGGGAATATGAATAATTTATATGTTTTAAATTATTCATTTAAATCCTCATATAAATGTCTTTTATAAATAAACATGTTTGTTATTTCTTTAAATATTAATACCAGAATGGTTTCTAAGGTATTATATTTCTCAACTTAAATACCCCATAAATGGTGGGTATTTATTTCTTGATGTAATGCACCTTTTGTGTAAACATGAATACCCAAGGGTATTCTATATATTCATGTGTTTCATCTCAAAATACATGAGGGGTTCGGGTATCTTATTATCACATGAAAAATTCACCCACGGATCACTGAAAATGTATTCATGCATGCATGTAACTCATTAGTATATACCTAAAATAAAATACTCAAAGGTTTTGGGCTTCCTGTTCCTTCACATGAATATTCAAATGCCGGAAGACTCAGTATTTCTTCACACAACTTCATCACTCAACCCGAATAACCAAAAGTATTTGGTTTCCTATTTCTTCATGTAGGTACTCAAATGCTCAAATACTCATACATAAATCCTTATACATTGATTTGTTTCTTCACATTTCATCAAATAGACAACAAATACCCATGGATTCTCATCACACAACATCTCTATTTTATTTTCATGAATGAAATTCAAATCTACAGGCATGACAATTTTGATCATACCTGTGAAATAATATCATCATTTAAATTGGTCAAAATCTTTACTTCATCAGGAAATCATCACATATCAGGTTTCTCTATTCATGCTTGGAAGTATATGAATTTCATGTGTGATGAGTTCTTCATACTAACTTGGAATTCAGAATATCATCGTGCCCATCGGTTTAATTCATGTATGTTCATACATAAGTTTTATGGATCATCAATGGAAGAATCACCATGTGTAGAAGATCCATAAAATGAAGGATAAAGACAACACAGATCCCTCCATCGAATGGATCAGATTAGCCAGATCAAATGGACATGTAAATTTTTGTATCATTTTAAATGTAGAAATAGTAATTGCATCACATTTTTCCCACACAGGTTTCTCTTCTAGATGAGTTCATGGTTTATTAGCCTGGATAATCCACTTATATATCCCACTATGGTTGTGGGAGATTGACACCCTCATAACATAACACACACACATGGTATTCTGGCCTAACCAATTCACCTTTCAAGTATGCTCTCAATGGGCCTTATACACAGGCTCACCTACATGATGTGAGAACTATACTTCCTCAGATACCCATAGTTTTTCATTGGCTACTCCCTTAGTCATGGTTGACCTTTGGGTCCCACAATAATGAGTTTGATCTTGGCCGAGTCTGGTTAGTGGGTTGTCCCCATTATTTTTACCTAAATCCATTAATAAATACATAGAAAATTTCTATGTATATAATATATAAAACCAATACATTTTCAAATAGTATGTCAAGCCAAAATTCCAAACCACTTCTCAACCATCTCCTCTTCTACCTCACTAATTCTTCATGTAAAATTTAAATACATTTTACATGGACTTATCTTGAATAATCATGTAATAATAAAGAATTACAAGACCTTTAATTCTTTTTTCATGCAATAAATAATTTATTTTTTCAGGGAAACATTAATTCCTCTTCTATACATCATGAAAATAATCATTTTTAGGATTTTCCACTTATTGTATGTAATTTTCTCTCCTAAATACATGCCTTTTAAATTTAAATATCAGCTTCAAAAATCATCATATTTAACATGGAAAATTTCTCAAGCATGAAATCTAATTCCATAAAGTGAATCCATAATAATTTTCAAAGAATTATCACTTCATCTTCACTCACATATTGACTTATTGACAAAAAATAAACACTTGGTCACAACAATCTCCCCATTTGTCATTTATTGTCAATATTATATCATATTATAAAATTCAATATGTGGAAACTTTAATTCTTATCCACGTATTGATATTCAAATACAAAGGATAATTGGGGTGTCTTGTCATCTCATATTTCTTCTTAGAAACATCTTCACATATTTTAAAATAAAGGGATGATATCAAATGATACTAAGAAAAGAGACTTTATCTAATAAAATCTGATTTTACATGGTCTACCCTTGTTTAGAAAACAATAGTTACATAATGAAGGTTTTCAAAGCTATCCAAAACACATACTCACATGTGATATCAATATCATAGTTTTTTGGTTGTTAATATAAGGGTCAAATGTATCAAAGAAATGAAGAATCCTACACATTCTTTAACAAAAATATCATAAAGTTTAGTTTCACAAGAATAAATTCCCATTTTTTATTTTCCCATCAACTAAGAAATTCCTCTTAATGAATACAGTTAAGGAAAAAAGGAATTTGAGTTTGATTTGAATACCACATGTCTCGTAAAATCTCCCCCTCAAGGGATTCATTAATCTTTATCGTCATGAAAATTAATGAAATTCATAATCAACAACACTTATCCTTTACTTCCTTGCATTTTATCTCATAATACATAAAATAATAAGAAATAAGGAGAAACCTCTTATTTATTTAGTGGAAACATTCAAGGTAATATTTTTATCCCATCCTTGCATTATTCTTTTTTGTCAAAGCTCATTTTGGGATGTTATTTCTTTTGTGATCTCCTTTCTTCATTGTCATAACCAATAATTTATGAATAAAATCCTTTCATAACATGAGGAAAGAAAGTGACTTCATCAGTTGAATCACTGGATGAATCATATTTCTACCTTTTCCTCAATGAACATATCCTTTTGAAAGTGGATTACTTCTTCTTCTTAGTGCCTTTCTTCCTCTAGGGTCTCTCCTCATTCGCATCAAATTTAGATTTAGATTATTTTTCATTTTCTAGAAACTGATAGGAAAAATGTGTAAGGCTATTACAATTCCATCAATTTGGTGAATTTTTTATTTTCCCCTTTTATTTTCCAAACCTTTTTGAAATAAGAGAAACAATCTTTTTGAAATCATCTTCACCTTCCACATATTTAGTGTCACTGGATTCAATAATTTCTTCTTCTTTAATTTTTCCCTTTCCCATGCCTTCAAATGACATTTTAATTTTTTATTTCTTCTTAAAAGATAGATTTTTCCTCATCTCATATGCTATTAAAATGTTGTGTTGTTCATTAAGAGAAAAATCATATCTTTCTTATAGGGGTGATATATTTGAATCAAAATGATCTGAAAAATTACTCATTGGTTTTTTAACAATAATGGAATTGTAAACCTTCTCACCAAACCCTTTGATATTTCTAACAATATCATTAAATCATGTGAAATAATCATTAATTTTGTCATCATCAGTCATGTTTATGTCTTAAAATTTTCTTCTCTATACTTATATCTTGGATTTCTTCACTTTTTTTCCTTCATAACAACATTTTAATTTATCTTATATTTCATGAGTAGTTTTAAGACCCATGACCTTAGTATATACCTTTTCTGGAAAAGACATTAGGATGAAATTTTTTTACTTGTCAATCAACCTTCAAATCCCTCTTATCATCATAATTCATGGTAGAATATGTAAAAATAGGTGGAAAATCTATTTTGTAATGATCTCTTACTTCAAGTCCAAGTTAAAGGAGGTAGCTTATCATCCTATTTATCCAAATATGATAATTAGATTCATTGAAATTAGTAAATCCTTGATTGTTTACATAATTAAGATTATCAATTTGGATAGAAAATTCTTAGATCATTAAAGGTGACATTACCTTTGATACAACTTATAGATCTCAAGGACTGGTTAGGTGCCACTAAGATGGGGGTGAATTAGTGGTAGCAACAATTAATTAATTTTATCTCTTTTTTAAATCCAACCTCTCAAACTTTTTAAAGTTATAGATGCACTAAATATAATCTCTCAACCTCACCTCATATGTAGTAGTGAAATAACAGAGGGTAGCACTCTATATTTACAAGGTTCGGTAATAAAAGACATATTACTTTCCATATTGGTTAGATACCCCAACATGGATTCCCATCACTATCTCCACAAGTGAATATAAATGGTTATAAACTATAGTTACAATCTCTCCACAATTGGTTATACTCCACAATTGAAATATCTACATAGTTTGTTAGACACCCCAAATTATATTATTCTATGATTGGTTAGACACCCCAATAACAAGCCTCTGGTAACTGGTTAGACACCCCAACTACAAGATTCCTCTTCAGTGTTGATATAACGCTAGAAATATATTCTTCACATATAGTCTTCCCCCAAAAGAAAGTTGGATGCACCTTCCTTTTTTATTTACTCAAAAAGTTCAGAAATTCTGGCCTTGAGACTCCTTTTATATCAACAATTATCTTAATTATCTTCTAAAAATTCTTGGGTAAATATAATCACCTTCTTCGATAATTAACCAGCTTTGACCCACTCTCAAAATTCGTCTTGCACAATGGATGTAAAGAGTCTCAATGTTTTTGACTAAATTATTCATTACCTTCATGCACATATTTATACAAAATAATGTGGTACATGGGAATATCAATGAATTATATGATTTAAATTATTTATTTAAATAATCATGTAAAATTTATTTATAAATAAACACATTTATTTTTCTTCCTTGAAATATAAATACCCTAATGGGTTCTAAGGTGTTATTTTTCTTAACTTAAATATCCCCTAAGTTGTGGGTATTTATTTCTTCATGCAATAGACCTTCCTATGTAAATATGAATACTGAGGGATATTTTGTATATTCATGTGATGCATCTCAAATACCTGAGGGGTTCTGATATCTTCTTCTCATGTAGTAACGTCACCCACATCTCACTAAACAAGTATGTGTGCTTGAAACCCATTAGAATATACCTCAAATAAAATACATGAAGGTTTCAGGCTTCCTATTTCTTCACACAAATATTAAAATTCCCAAATACATGGTATTTCTTCACAGGGATTCATCACTCAACTTGAATGCCTAAAAGTATCAAGTTTCATATTTATTTTTTTAGGTACTCAAATTCCTGAAGTCTATAACATAAATATCTATTCAGAACACTATTTATTCATGTTTCATCATGTACATAAAAATACCCCTTTCTTCTCATCACGTGAAATCTTCATTTGATTCTCATTCATGTAATGTGAAGCTCCATGAATGAAAATTTTGATCATACATGTAAAATAATATTGTCATTTACATCATTCTAAGTCTTGACTTCATCAAGAGATCATCACAGCTTTGGATTCTCTATTTATGCGTGGAATTACATAAATATCATGTGTGATAAGATCTTAAAACTCACCTAGAATTTATAAGATCATCATATCCATCAGTTTGTTTCATGAACATTAATCCATGATTTCTATCACACCCCAACTGGATAATCATTTTTATTTTATACTTTTATTGATATTGGATCCTTTGGTTGAGGTTTAGGTTGAGCATCGGTTTATATTTTTATGATTTTGTTGAAAAGTAATGTTTTTGGGATTGGAAGCAAGAAGTGCACGGTTAGCACATGGTTAGGGGAAATTGTGAGGCCTAAACCAGGTAATTTTGTGGCTTTATTTGGTGCCCAGGGGTAAGGAACATGGGTTTCACATAGTTTGGGAAACTGTATGGTAACTCTGAGGTATAGTTCTAGAATCGGGAAGTAGTATTTTTCACAGTTGGTGCATGGTTTTAGAAATCATGAATCCAACCTATGTGGGTTGTCCCTTTTGAATAGTGAGGAGTTCATGGTTTAGAAAACTATGTGGGAAAATAGTGTGACTTTCCTAGATCATTAAAATCTTTAATTACACTTTTTTTCCTCTGATTTTTTAACCTTAATTTGGGATTTTATCCCATTGTTTCATCTAGGCATACCAGGGTACCATCCAAGCTCTCTTAACTTTCTATCCTTCCATTTTTAAGCTCTTTAAAGGTTCCTAAGGTGATCTATTATGGTTTTGGGTCGATTTTATTCTTCTCCTCTTCCTCCTCTCTTGGTTCTTTCTTATCCTTGGTGGTTTTTCTCTCTTGGTTGAACCTTGGAGGTAAGGTTTAATTTGTGGGTTATTTTATATGATCCTAGGGTGTGAGGATTATATCTTAGGCTTTGTTATTCCTCCTCTCAAAGTATCATTTCATTTTTACATCATTGAGGTAGATGTTTCCATCCATTCTATTTTTAGCACATTCTATTGATGTTTGATCTTTTCTAAATATTTATAAATTTGTTTTGCATGTGTGTTATGTGATAGTATGATTTTTTGGTTTTTTAATGATGTAATATGGGTGTGAAATGGTTTTAGAAATGATTTCATTGAATATTCCTATGTTAAATTAATTCAAGGTGTTTGATAAAATTTCAATCGTTTTTAAGTGGAATTGGGTGCTTTTAGTGGGTTTTTTTCCTTGGTTTTATTTTAATAATGATATTGGAAGTTGGTTTTCTAGTATAGATTGATTTGGTTCCCCCATTTGTTCATTATAAATGTGTCTTTTAATTATGAAATGGTTGATAATAATGTTACAAATTTGTTTTAATGTGAATATGAAATTGGAAGGGGATATGCCCATGGAAACATTTGGTTTACGCATGTGTTCTTCTTTTGGTGCTTTTGAATGGATTTCGTAATTTGTGCAAGTGGTTCCAAATGCATTTCTAAACAAATTTGGTTTGATTATTAATTGAAAGGGGATTTTCCCATGGGAAAATGGGTTGTATCTCATGTGTGTTTTTTTTATTGTGTCTAAATTTGGTTTCAAATGTGTTTTCCAAATACTTGGCCCGTTGGACATTTTGCGGCATGATGTGGTAATTGTGTGGTGTATGGAATTATGTCATGTTTGGAAATTTGGAACATGGTTGGTTTATAAATAGAATAAGGTTCCATTTAGAAACCTTATATATGTTGTATGTTTTCTTCTTGGGTTTTAAATGGTGTTGGATATGGGTGCTAGTTTTCGAAATGTCTTTCCCGATTGGCACTTGATATATTCTTGGACTTTTTTTTAAACTCGTATGTTGTGAAAACCTAGTTGGCACTTTTTGTTGTCTTAAAAAGTTGGTTTTAATTTGATGTGATGAGAATAATCGATTGGCACCTTGTAATGTGTTATGAACATGATTTGGGATTTATGTAATCTGTGGGATGATCGGCATGTTTTGGAAAATGAATTGAAAACCTAGGTAGTGTGAGGCCCGATTGGTATTTAATGATGATTGAGGAAGGAATGTATTTTCTTGTGTGTTGATATTATTGGCATATATTTTGAGACCACTATACATTGTTATGTGCTCCCCTCTAATGGATCATGCACGGGAACATTGTGGTATTGAATCCATTAGACCTTGGGATGAGATCCCCTCTAATGGCTCATGCATGAGAATGTGGTTGGTTATGGTTTTTATACCATGTGTTGTTAGGTATTTTTTCATTATTATTATCATGGGATTAATGGGAATCATATATATGGTCGAGTGATAGTTTCTTGTCGAACACAATTAGATGGGCTAGTACCCCTCTTGACTTGATAGGGCTAGGTGGGACATGACACCGGTTTGGCTAGTTTAGACCAGCGAGTTGGTTATTGACTATGGAGCTACACCATATACTGAAATGTGAGACTAATCGGAGTACATCCAAGGATCTCTCTAGTTATTTTTAGGAAATTCTCATGAATCACTATCTATATATTCTGTTTATTTCCCTTAATTGTTGGATGTTGTCTTATTAGTTATGCATGTTGATTAGTTTTTTGTATATTTTATGCATATTCTCTCTTGGATATTTGGTTTAGATTTATGTTTAGATTTTTGGTTGTGAAAACGGTATGTTTTAAAGTGTAACCATGTTTCAAAAAAGTTAATTGGTGTGTGCATGTGTGTATTTTTGAAAAAAAGAATTTATGGAAGGTTGTGTTTGGTTGTTATAAATGATAAAAATCATATTTTCTAAATGTGTTTTTCAACTACTATTTATGGAATATTTTAGGAAATGAAATACATGGACTCTATGGTTATTACCTATTGATCTATTTAAGATCACACCCTACCAATTCCACTAAGTGTTGGTAGAAATAGGTTGTTTTGTAGGTGTAGGTTTCTGGTTTGGTTTCTCTTATAGTGGGTTGGTCTTATGGATGATGGTGACCAAGAGGTCACGTGGAGATTATGTTGGGTGTTTTAGTCTCAGTTTTGTATTCAGTTTATTTTTTTCAATATATTTTTTATTTAGATCAGTTTGTATCATTTATTGTTGGTTCTTATACATGTTCAGTTTATTTATTTGATCCTGGTTTGTCTGGGTAAAATCATTCCCATGGTGATTACATTGATTTTCAACACTAGTTTCTAGCCTGTGGGGATCAAGAATTTCCTTCAAGCCATGTCACATATCAGATTCGGGTGTCGGGTTGGATGGAATCCTGTATTGGTTCTGGAAAAAATGGTATTAGAGAAAAATATTATTATTTGGGACGTTGGGTAGATCAAAGAATATGACTATCAGGACACGAGAGGTAGGTATGGGAATGAAGTTATGAACCCTACCTCATTCTGATCCTTGAGTTTCCGGGGGTTGTTTGGGATTTGATTCCTTTGTCCTTGTTTTGGATTGAGTAATGATAATGGAGGTGATCTGATGTCAAGTTGTGATTTCAAATGGAGTAGTGACCCATGTGGAGTCCAATTACATGTTTCAAGGTCCTTTTAGTTGTCAATGCTTACTTGGGGAATGACCCGCTAACTATTTTTCTGAGTTAGGAATGGTTACTAGTTCCTCATTCTAGTAGTTTGATGTGAGTTTTGTTTTTTCGGTTGTTGTGAGTGGGATTTTAAACTGAAAATGGTTTTTTAAATGAAAATTATTTTTCAAGTGGCTTTGGACTGAAAGGTGAAATTAGTTTTAAAATAGAAAGTTATTTTGAATGTTAAAAAGTTTGGGGAAATGTGGAGACAAAGTGAAATAAATATTTGGTAAATTCTAGGGTTTTGATAATGAAATGGTTTTTTTGGCCCTTGGTATTCACTGTGAATATTCACATATGTGCAGGTATGTATGGAAGGTGCATGTTGTCATGCATTCAAGGATGATATTGGTGGAAGTGGTAAGAATGCATATGTGATGGTTCATATGATGTCAGGGGAGAGTATTTGAAATTAAAATGGTTTTGTGAATTTTTTTTGCTTTTAAAAGCAGGTTTAGGTTGTGAAAAGTTGATTTTGGCATTGAAAAGTGGCCTTGGAAAAAAGAGGTTTTGAAATTGAAATGAAAATGATGATTTTTGAAAAGAGGATTTTTTTTGTTTTTTTTGTATGCTTTTGGCTTGTGACGTCGTTTTTGTGGATTGAGATGTTATTTCTAAATGTGCTTTGGGTTAATATTGATTTTTGTTTTCTGTTTCTCATGTGGATCATAATATGATTCCCCAAAAACTCCCCAAAATTTCTAGTGGGTTTTTTTCAATTTCATATTTTTATTGGTTGTTGCTTGTATTTTATGGTGATTGAGGTTTGTTAAAGGTAGTGGAATGGCTTGAAGAAGTTGAGTGTGTCTTAAAATCGTTGGGAACTCCCGAAGTAGTGAGAGTATGTGTTGTTCTGGGTTTTTTTGAGGGTACAACTTTTGTAACACCTCCAAATGATAAAGGGTTAAATGACTAAATGATATAACTCATGTCAACAAGGTGCACCTTCCTTTTTGGGATCCTTCCTGATTAGAACTACACAGTTAAGCATGCATGGCCTGGAGTAGTGATCAGGATGGGTGACCTTCTAGGAAGCTTCCCAAGATGTGTGCGAATGAGGACAAAACACACTATAAAAGACATGCGTCGGCCTGTGGGAACATTCATTAATCAGATGACCCATTCAGGCATGTGGGTGGACCCTTGGGTTGGGACCACGTGTTTGTCGGGAAACTGAGGGTACCTGGTGGGCCAGGACCCGACGGTCATGTTAAGGAGGGGTGGATGTGCTGTCACCGAGACCCAGTTGTCACATTTGGTATCATAAGTGGTACCCAGCCTTAAGTTCGGTGCACTGCCTGGGTTGAGATGTAGGTCACACAACAAGGAAATTGTGCTCTAAAGGGGGGATGATTGTAACACCCCCAAATGATAACGGTTTAAATGACTAAATGATATGACTCGTGTCAACAAGGTGCACCTTCCTTTTTTGGAGCCTACCTGATTAGAACTCCACAGTAAAGCGTGCTTGGCTTGGAGTATTAATCAGGATGGGTGACCTTCTAGGAAGTTTCCCAAGATGTGTGCAAGTGAGGACAAAACACACTAGAAAGGACATGTGTTGTCCTGTGGAAACAATCATTAGTCATATTACCCATTCAGGCATATGGGTGGACCCCTGGGTGGGGACCACGTGTCTGTGGGGAAACTGGTGGTACCTGGTGGGATAGGACCTGAAGGTCATGTAAAGTCGGGGTGGCTGTGCTATCACCGGGATCCAGTTGTCAGAGATTTGGACCAATGGAAGGTTATTGATCCATCATAAGTGAATGATGGGATGTAGTGTGAAGTGTTTAAAACAACCTTCATACTATGTTTAATACCTGGGTTAATATTTAGGGCCCACAATGAGCACGTTGTTTGTGAGTGAGGACAAAACACACTAGAAAGGACATGTGTTGGCCTGTGGGAACAATCATTAGACAGATGGCCCGTTCAGGAATGTGGGTGGGCCCCTAGGTGGGGACCACATGCCTGTGGGGCAACTGATGGTACCTGGTGGTCCAGGACCTGATGGTCATGTTAAGGAGGGGTAGTTGTGCTGTCACTGAGACCCAGTTGTCACATTTGGTATCATAAGTGGTACCCAGCCTTAAGTGCGATGCATAGCATGGGTTGAGATGTAGGGCACACAATGAGGACTTTGTTCTCTAAAGGGGGGTGATTGTAACACTCCAAATTGATAAAGGTCTAAATTACTAAACGATATCACTCATGTCAACAAGGTACACCTTCCTTTTCGGGAGCCTTCTTGATTAGAACTCCATGGTCAACGTGCTTGGCTTGGAGTAGTGATCAGGATGGGTGAACTTTTGGGAAGTTTCCCAAAATGTGTGCAAGTGAGGACAAAACATACTGGAAAGGACATGCATAGGCCTATGGAAAAAATCATTAGTCTGATTACCCGTTCACGCTGGACCCCTGGGTGGGGACCACGTGTCTGCGGGGCATCTGGTGGTACCTGGTGGGCCAGGACCCAATGGTCATGTTAAGGGGGGGGTGGTTGTGCTATCATCGGGACCCAGTTTTCATAGCTTTGGACCAATGTAAGGTGATTGATCCATCATCGATGAATGTTGGGATGATGTGGGAGGAGTTTAAAACCACCTTCATACTATGTTTTATACCTGGGTTGAGATTTAGGGACCACAACGAGGACATTGTGCTCTAAAGGGGGGTCATTGTAACACCCCAAAATGATAAAGGGTTAAATGACTAAATGATATGACTCATGTCAACAAGGTGCAACTTCCTTTTCGGGAGCCTGCCTAATTAGAACTCCACGGTTAAGTGTGCTTGGCCTGGATTAGTGATTAGGATGGGTGACCTTCTGGAATGTTTCCCAAGATGTATTCAAGTGAGTAAAAACACGTTGGAAAGGAAATGCTTTATCCTATGGCGACAATAATTAGTCAGATGACCTGTTCACGCATGTGGGTGGACCCCTGGGTGGGGACCACGTGTCTGTGGGGCAACTGGTGGTACCTAGTGGGTCATGACCCGACATTCATATTAAGGAAGGGTGGCTATGCTATCACTGAGACCCATTTGTCACAGCTTTGGACCAATGGAAGGTGATTGATCCATCATCGATGAATGTTGGGTTGATGTGGAAAGTGTTTAAAACTACCTTCATACTATGGTTTATACCTTGGTTGAGATGTAGGACCCACAACAAGGACGTTGTTATCTAAAGGGGGGGTGATTTTAACACTCCTAGATGATAAAGGGTAAAATGACTAAATGATATGACTCATGTCAACAAGGTGCACCTTCGTTTTCGAGAGCCTACCTGATTAGAACTCCACAGTTAAGCGTGCTTGTCCTGGATTAGTGATCATGATGGGTGACCTTCTAGAAAGTTTCCCAAGATGTGTGCAAGTGAGGACAAAACACACTGGAAAGGACATGCCTTGGGCTATGGGAACGATCATTAGTTAGATGACTCGTTCAGGCATGTGGGTGGGCCCCTGGGTGGGGATCACGTGTCTGCGGGGAAACTGGTGGTACCTGGTGGGCCAGGACCCGATGGTCATGTTAAGGCGGGGTGGTTGTGCTGTCACCAGGACCCAGTTGTAATAGCTTTAGACCAATGGAAGGTGATTGATCCATCATCGAGGAATGTTGGGATGATGTGTGCAAGTGAGGGAAAAAAACATTGTAAATGACATGTGTTGGCCTGTGGGAACAATCATGAGTCAGATTGCCAATTCAGGCATGTGGGTGGACCCCTAGGTGGGGAACACGTGTCTGCGAGGCAACTGGTGGTATCTGGTGGGTCAGGACCTGACGATCATGTTAGGGCTGGGTGGTTGTGCTGTCACCAGGACCCAGTTGTCACAGCTTTGGACCAATGGAAGGTGATTGATCCATCATCAATGAATGTTGGGATGATGTGGGAAGTGTTTAAAACCACCTTCATACTATGGTTTATACCTGGGTTGAGATGTAGGGCCCACAACGAGGGCATTGTGCTCTAATGGGAGAGTGATTATAACACGCCCAAATGATAAAGGGTTAAATGACTAAATTATATAACTCATGTCAACAAGGTGCACCTTCCTTTTTGGGAGTCTGCCTGATTAGAACTCCACATTTAAGCATGTTTGGCCTGGATTAGTGAACATTATGGGTGACCTTCTGGGAAGTTTTCCAAGATGTGTGCAAGTGAGGACAAAACACACTGAAAAGTACATGTGTTGGCCTATGGGAACAATCATTAGTCAGACGACCCGTTCAGGCATGTGGGTGGGCCCCTGAGTGGGGACCAAGTGTCTGCGAGGAAACTCGTGGTACTTGGTGGGCTAGGACCTGATGGCCATGTTAAGGCGGGGTGGTTGTGCTGTCACCAGGACCTAGTTGTCACACCATTGGACCAATGGAAGGTTATTGATCCATCATCGAGGAATGTTAGAATGATGTGTGAATGTAAGGACAAAACACATTATAAAGGACATGTGTTGGCCTGTGGGAAAAATCATTAGTCAGATTACCCATTCAGGAATGTGGGTGGACCCCTGGGTGGGGACCACGTGTCTGCGGGGCAACTGGTGGTACCTGGTGGGCCAAGACACGATAGTCATGTTAAGGTGGGGTGGTTGTGCTGTCACCAGGACCTAGTTGTCATAGCTTTGGACTAATGGAAGGTGATTGATCCATCATCGATGAATGTGGCGATGATGTGGGAAAGGAGGACAAAACACACTGAAAATGAAATGCATTAGCCTATGGGAAGAATCATTAGTCAGATGACCCGTTCAGGCATGTGGTTGGGCCCCTCAGTGGGGACCATGTATCTGTGGGGCAACTGGTGGTACCTTGTGTGCCAGGACCTGATGGCCATGTTAAGGCGGGGTGGTTGTGCAGTCACAAGGAAAAAATGGAGGGTGATTGATCCATCATCGAGGAATGTTGAGAAGATGTGTGCAAGTGAGGACAAAACACACTAGAAAGGGCATGCCTTGGCCTGTGGGAACAATCATTTGTCAGATTAATTATTTAGGCATGTGGGTGGACCCCTGGGTGGGGACCACATGACTGTGGGGCAACTGGTGGTACCTGGTGGGCAAGGACCTGACGGTCATGTTAAGGCGGGGTGGTTGTGCTCTCACCAGGACCCCGTTTTCACAACTTTGGACCAATAGAAGGTGATTGATCCATCATCGATGAATGCTGGGATGATGTGGGAAGTGTTTAAAACCACCTTAATACTATGGTTTATACCTGGGTTGAGATGTAGGGCCCACAACGAGAACGTTATTCTCTAAAGGGGGGATGATTTTAACACCCCCAAATGATAAAGGGTTAAATGACTAAATGATATGACTCATGTCAACAAGGTGCACCTTTCTTTTCGGGAGCCTCCCTGATTAGAACTCCATAGTTAAGCGTGCTTGGCATGGATTAGTGATCAGGATGGGTGACCTTCTAAGAAGTTTCCCAAAATTTGTGCAAGTGAGGAAAAAACACACTGGAAAGGACATGCATTGGCCTATGGGAACAATGATTAGTCAGATGACCCATTCAGACATGTGGGTGGGCCCATGGGTGGGGACCATGTGTATGCGGTGCAACTGGTGGTACCTGGTGGGCGAGGACCCGATGTCCATGTTAAGGTGGGGTGGTTGTGCTGTCACAGAGACCCAGTTTTCACAGCATTGGACCAATGGAAGGTGATTGATCCATCATCGAGGAATCTTGGGATGATGTGGGAAGTGTTTAAAACCACCATCATACTATGGTTTATACCTGGATTGAGATGTTGGGCCCACAAAGAGGACGTTGTTCTCTAAAGGGGGTGATTTTAACACCCCCAAATGATAAAGGGTTAAAAGAATAAATGATATGACTCATATCAACAAGGTGCACCTTCCTATTCAGGAGCCTACCTGATTAGAACTCCACAGTTAAGCGTGCTTGACCTGGAGTAGTTATCAGGATGGATGACCTTCTGGGAAGTTTCCCAAGATGTGTGCAAGTGAATTCAAAACACACTGGAAAGGACATGTGTTGTCCTATTGGAACAATCATTAGTCAGATGACCCGTTCAGGCATGTGGGAGGGCCCCTGGTTGGGGACCACATGTCTGTGGGGCAACTGGTTGTACATGATGGACCAGGACCTGAGGGCCATGTTAATGCAGGGTGGTTGTGCTGTCACCGGGACCCAGTTGTCATAACTTTGGACCAATGGAAGGTGATTTATCCATCATCGAGGAATGTTGGGATGATGTGGGAGGTGTTTAAAACCACCTTCATACTATGGTTTATACCTGGGTTGAGATGTAGGGCCCACAACGAGGACGGTGTGCTCTAAAGGGGGGGGGGGTGTTTGTAACACCCCCAAATGATAAAGGGTTAAATTACTAAATGATATGACTCATGTAAACAATGTGCACCTTCCTTTTTGGGAGCCAGCCTGATTAGAACTTCACAGTTCAACGTGCTTGTCCTGGAGTAGTGATCGGGATGGGTGACTTTCTAGAAGGTTTCCCAAGATGTGTGCAAGTGAGGAAAAAACAAACTAGAAAGGACATGTGTTGGCCTATTGGAACACTCATTAGTCAGATGACCTATTCAGGCATGTGGGTGAGCCCCTGGGTGGGTACCACGTGTATGTAGTGCAACTGGTGGTACCTGGTGGTCCAGGACCAGATGGCCATGTTAAGGTGGGGTGGTTGTGCTGTCACAGGGACCTAGTTGTCATAGCTTTGGACCAATAGAAGGTGATTTATCCATCATCTATGAATGTTGGGATGATGTGGTAAGTGTTTAAAACCACCTTTATACTATGGTTTATACCTGGGTTGAGATGTAGGGCTCACAACGAGGACGTTGTGCTCTAAAGGGGGGTGATTGTAACACCCCCAAATGATAAAGGGTTAAATTACTAAATGATAAGACTCATGTCAACAAGGTGCACCTTCCTTTTTGAGAGCCTGCCAGATTAGAACTCCACAGATGAGCATGCTTGGCCTGGAGTAGTGGTCGGGATGGGTGACCTTCTTGGAAAGTTTCCCAAGATTTGTGCAAGTGAGGACAAAACACACTGTAAAGGACATGTGTTGGACTATTGGAACAATCATTAGTCAGATGACTCGTTCAGGCATGTTGGTGGGCCCCTGGGTGGGGGCCACGTGTCTGTGGGGCAACTGGTGGTACCTGGTGGGTCAGAACCTGAGGGCCATGTTAAGGCGGGTTGGGTGTGCTATCATCGGGACCCATTTGTCACAGCTTTGTAACAATGGAAGGTGATTGATCCATCATCGATGAATGTTGGGATGATGTGGGAAATGTTTAAAACCACCTTCATACTATGGTTTATACCTGGGTTGAGATGTAGGGCCCACAATGACGACGTTGTGCTCAAAAGGGTGTGATTTTAACACTCCCAAATGATGAAGGGTTAAATGACTAAATGATATGACTCGTGTAAAAAAGGTGCACCTTCCTTTTCAGGTGCCTGCCTAATTAGAGCTCCACAGTTTAGCGTGCTTGGCCTGAAGTAGTGATCAGGATGGGTGACCTTCTGGGAAGTTTCCCGAGAATGTGTGCTAGTGAGGAAAAAACACACTAGACAGGACGTGTGTTGGCCTATGGGAACAATCATTAGTCAGATGACCCTTTCAGGCATGTGGATGGTCCCCTGGGTGGGGACCACGTGTCTGCGGGGCAACTGGTGGTACCTGGTGGGCCAAGACCCGACAGTCATGTTAAGGCGGAGTGGTTGTGCTCTCACCGGGACCCAGTTGTCACAGCTTTGGACCAATGGAAGGTGATTGATCCATCATCGATGAATGTTGGGATGATGCGGGAAGTGTTTAAAACCACCTTTATATTATGGTTTATACCTGGGTTGAGATGTAGTTCCCACGTGTCTGTGGGGCAACTGGTGGTACCTGGTGGGCCAGGACCTGAGGGCCATGTTAAGGCGGGTTGGATGTGCTGTCATCGGGACCCAGTTGTCATAGCTTTGGACCAATGGAAGGTGATTGATCCATCATCGATGAATGTTGGGATGATGTATGGAGTGTTTAAAACTACCTTCATACTATGGTTTATACCTGGGATGAGATGCAGGGCCCACAATGGGGACGTTGTTCTCTAAATGGGGGTGATTTTAACACCCCCAAACGATAAAGGGTAAAATGACTGAATGATATGACTCGTGTCAAAAAGGAGAATCTTCCTTTTCGGGTGCCTGCCTGATTAGAACTCCACAGTTAAGCGTGCTTGGCCTGGAGTAGTGATCAGGATGAGTGACCTTCTGGGAAGTTTCCCAAGAATGTGTGCAAGTGAGGACAAAACACACTGGAAATGACATGTGTTGGCCTATGGGAAAATCATTAGTCATATGACCTATTTAGGCATGTGGATGGGCCCCTGGGTGGGGACCACGTGTCTGCGGGGCAATTGGTGGTACCTGGTGGGCCAAGACCCGACAGCCTTGTTAAGGCGGAGTGGATGTGGTATCACCGGGACACATTTGTCACAGCTTTGGACCAATGGAAGGTGATTGATCTATCATCGATGAATGTTTGGATGATGTGGGAAGTGTTTAAAACCACCTTCAAACTATGGTTTATACCTGGGTTGAGATGTACGGCCCACAATGATAACGTTGTTCTCTAAAGGGGTGTGATTGTAACACCCCCAACTGATAAAGGGTTAAATGACTAAATGATATAACTCATGTCAACAAGATGCACCTTCCTTTTCATGATCCTGCCTGATTAGAACACTAGAGTTAAGTGTGCTTGGGCTGGAGTAGTGATCAGGATGGGTGACCTTCTGGGAATTTTCTCAAGATGTGTGAAAGTGAGGGAAAAACACACTGGAAAGGAAATGTGTTGGCCTATGGGAACAATAATTAGTTAGATGACTCTCTTAGGCATGTGGGTGGGCCCTTGGGTGGGGTCCACATGTTTGTGGGGCAACTGGTGGTGCCTGGTTGGCCAGGACTCGAGGGCCATGTTAGGGCGGGGTGGTTGTGTTGTCATTGGGACCCAGTTGTCACAGCTTTGGACTAATGGAAGGTGATTGATCCATCATCGATGAATGTTGTGATGATGTGGGAAGTGTTTAAAACCACCTTCATACATTGGTTTATACCTGGTTTGAGATGTAGGGCCCACAACGAGAACGTCTTGCTCTAAATGGGGGGGGGGGGGTTATCATAACACCCCTAGCTGATAAAGGGTTAAATGACTAAATGATATTACTCATGTCAACAAGGTGAACCTTACTTTTCATGATCCTTCTTGATTAGAACTCCACAGTTAAGTGTGCATGGCCTGGAGTAGTGGTCAGTATGGGTGACCTTCTGGGAAGTTTCTTAGGATGTGTGCAAGTGAGGAAGAAACAAACTGTAAAGGACATGTGTTGGCCTATGGGAACAATCATTAGTCAGATGACTCGTTCAGGCATGTGGGTGGGCCCCTGGGTGGGCACCACATGTCTGCAGGGCAACTGGTAGTACCTGGTGAGCCAGGACTCGAGGGCCATGTTAAGGCGGGGTGTTTGTGCTTTCACCGAGACCTAGTAGTCATAGCTTTGGACCAATGGAAGGTGATTTATCCATCATCAATGAATGTTGGGATGATATGGAAGTGTTTAAAACCACATTCATACTATGGTTTATACCTGGGTTGAGATGTAGGGCCCACAACGAGGATTTTGTGCTCTAAAGGGGTGATTGTAACACCCCCAAATGATAAAGGGTTAAATAACTAAATGATATGACTCATGTCAATAAGGTGCACCTTCCTTTTTTGTATCCTGCTTGATTAGAACTTCATAGTTAATCGTGCTTGGCCTAGACCAATGATAGGTGATTGATCCATCATCGATGGATGTTGGGATGATGTGGGAAGTGTTTAAAATCACCTTCATACTATGGTTTGTACCTGGGTTGAGATGTAGGGCCCACAACGAGGAAGTTGTGCTCTAAAGGGGGGGTCATTGTAACACCCCAAAATGATAAAGGGTTAAATAACTAAATGATATTGCTCATGTCAACAAGGTGCACCTTCCTTTTTAGGAGTCTGCCTGATTAGAACTCTATAGTTAAGTGTGCTTGGCCTGGAGTAGTGATCAGGATGGCTGACCTTCAGGGAAGTTTTCCAAGATGTGTGCAAATGAGGACAAAATACACTGGAAAGACATGCATTGGCCTATAGGAATAATCATTAGTCAGATTACCCATTCAGGCATGTGGGTGGGCCCTTGGGTGGGGACCATATGTTTGTGAGGCAACTTGTGGTACCTGGCGGGCCAGTACCCGATGACCATGTTAAGGCGGGGTGGTTGTGTTGTCATCGGGACCTAGTTGTCACAGCTTTGGACCAATGGAAGGTTATTGATCCATCATCAATAAATTTTGGGATGATGTGGGAAGTGTTTAAAACCACCTTCATACTATGGTTTATACCTAAGGAGGTGAATATGAGGAAGGTGGAAGAGCTCTTGAGTATTCAGCAAGACCAGCAGTCAATGAAGGCCTATTTTGAGAATTTTAAGAAATTGGTTTATTTCTCTTCAGAGATAGAATAAATGGATTTGTGGAAAGCTCATCCTTTCATTTGGGGCCTTTGACCAGAGATTAAGGAAAGTTCCCTCTCATTTGGTGAAGTTTAGTTCGAAAAGTTAGTGGATGATACATTCTTAAATAAGTTAATTTTGGGGTGCAGTTGGTGGTATGTGGTGCTCGTGAAGGTTCCCCGTCTAGAGAGAGGGGTCTACCTAAGGAACCTATTCTTTAGGAGTCTCCTTCATTGGTTCTAGGTTCTTGTTCATTAGAAAATTCTCTTGTATGATTCCAGTGTGGCTGGTTTTGAAATTTAAATTTGTCATGTCAAAATGTTCTGAAGTCCTATCGTCTTTGTGGCCACTTGGGTCATCTAGTAAAGTTTTTTAGGAAGAGTTCCCCAAATAAAGAGTCTTGATTGGATGATGTCATTGTAATACCCTAGGTGTCATGGTGTATTTATATTGGATTATTTTATTTTATTATGAAATGGTTCTGAGTTTTGGTAGTTGGTGGGCTGAAAATTTAATTTTTTTGAGGTTTTTTAGTTGTTTCATGGTTAGAACACATGGTTAGAAGTAACCATGCAATGCCCATGGAGGTTCCTAGGTGGTTCAGTGGTGTGGTTCACAGCTTTCACATGGTCAATTAAACCATATTGACAATTATGATTAGTAAATAATTTGTGTGTATTAGTATACGTAACACCTTATGCATGGTAAATGTCCATATTAGGTTGAAGTGTAAATTATATTGATGCAAGACCCATAGAACATGTGATGAAAATTAATTAAGTGGTGAAGATGGTATAAGTGATGAAATAGGAATAATGAAGAAAATGATTAGGGTGAATATTTTTATTTGATGGCACTATGATTATTGTTATTTTCCTTTTCATTACTTTAACACGTGCTCTATGTTTTCCAACTTGTGACCTAGAGGTTAGGATTATCAGATATGGTATTATGGATCCCTTGAGATGTTCACTACTTGGTAGGCCTTGTTTTGTTTCTTGATGTATTTTGTTAGTGCCATGTTTTACATGATGTATTGAGATATTTTATGCCCATTTTGTTCATTGAGTATAAGTTGATGATTATGTACTCCTTTTTCCATGCCTTTTTGGATATTTGAGTATGTTTTGCCTAAGTGGTCTTGGGATTTAATTTGAGTCTTTTTTTAAAATGTTTTAAAGTGATGATTTTTTTAAATAAAATAAGTGGGTTGTTTTTTAGAAATGATAATGGTGTATGTGGTTTATGATGAGGCTTAGGCCCATGTCTTTATTTTCAAATGTGTGTGTTTGGTTTTTTGGAAAATAAATGAAAATGTTTTGGAAGTTTTTTATTGATTTTATTTTTTTCCTAGATATGATTATGTCTATAAATCTTACTTTATACATTTATTTTCAAACTCACATTAATTATTAGACTTAGGAAACCTATTTCATAGTTTCATAGGGTTGTGTAGACCTATTAGGATTTTAGCTCATGCCTATATCTTTCCAGGTTCTCAGTTGGATTCCTGTTTTTCTTCATGGCTGGAATGGGGAATAGTTGGGTGGAGGTGTTTTGGGTATTAACTTGAGTTGGTTAGTTTTCCTTCTTGATTGCTTGTAGCTGTTTATTTTAGTTTGTTTGTTTCTGTCTATCCTGTTTTCCTACTTATTTATTTATTGTTGTTATTTAATTTATATCTTTGGTTTTTGTTTAATTATTTTTTAGGAGAAATTGTTCCCAAAATATTTCCGTTGATGCTCAGGTGCTTGTCTCCAACCTGTGGGAATTGGGAATGCCCTTCGAGCCATATGAAGAATCAGGTCGGGTGTCAGGTATGATGGAATCCTGTGTCGGCTTGTTATAAAGTGTTATAAGAGCCTATGTTCCTAATAGGACCTAGGTTTGGTATAGCCCATGTTATTTGGAGAAGTTTAGGTAGAAGGGAAACTAAAGTTATTGAACCTTGAAAGGTAAGGGTAGGGAGATTATAGCTAGGTCATTCTTGTTCGAAGTCATAATCTACCAGTGAAAGTTGGGTTTCAAATCATGGATTCGATATTGCCTTGGGATGTTTGGATTTTTTTATGTGATTGATTTTTTATACCCTTTAAGAATGCGCATGACTTTAGGGGTCTCTCTTAGTCCCTGGGTGGAAATGAAGGATAAATTGAGTTGTGTGGTTGGAATACATGACCTTGGAAACCATGCGGGGGGCATGCAGTCATGTATACCTCTTATATGGAGTGTTTTTCAAGGTTGGATCGTGTTCCCTCAACCATGGGTCCAATACATGAATAACATTATTAATTATCTATTTCGCCTATTTTGAACTACTCATAATTATGGATTTCTCAAAAGGTGGTTTCCACACATTGGAGCCAGATTCAGGTGTCTTTTGGGATGTAGTTTTTATGATTCTTATGTGGGTTGTTTTTTACTGCCCGTGTGTTCTTGGTTTTGAAAAAACATTTTTGAGAAATAAAAAGTAATTTTAAGGAAAACATTTATTTATAAACATGGTTTTTTTAAAATTATAGAGGAGTTAATTTCCTTCATTTTATAAAATGTTTTTTAAAAATGGTTTCATTCTTGTGAAATTGTGTTTTTGAAAGGAAAGTTAGTTTTGAATGGTCATCCTTGGGTGCTTTGTTTTCAAAATGAAATGAAATTTTAAACAGGATTTCGTATTGTTTTCCTTGTTTGGAAATATGTGAGTTTCAAAGAGGTTGTTTGTTTTTAAAGAAGGATGGCTTGGTTTTGGAAAATACCTTGGTGGAGGGTTATTTTTAAAAATTTATTGGTGAAAATAATTTTTTCAAAGGAAAAGTTCTTTTGGTAGAATTGTGTGTGCCTCTTTTGAGGGTTCTTGTGTGCCAGGTTATGGATTGAAGTTTTTTTTATTCCTTTATTAAGAAGGAATCATTTGGTTTGTGTTAAGAGTCATGGATTGTTGAGGTCCATATTTAGTGTTGTTGTTTCTATCCCCTATAATGGTCAAAATAGTTTCTTTAGATCTGGTGCCTACCCTGAATTCAAGTGGAGTATTGGACGAAAAATCATCCTTAAGATAGAGTTTGAGATATGTCTTGTCATTTATAGTTGAGTTTGATGAGGTGAGTTTCTTTGGGGTGCCTTTATTTTAGTGGATAAAGTTTTGGTTTTGTAGCATGGGTTGTGGTTGTCTAGATATTATGGATGTTTCACCCATTTTCTCATTGATCCATTTAGGTTCTCATGGCTTTGGATAGTAGAGGGGCATGGGGTGCACAAATGGGTAACTAGGGTGTTTGATTCACCAGCTAAGTTTGGTATACTAGATGGAATTTGACTGTGGCCATTTGGGATACACTGTGTTGGGGTGATCTATGCATTGAACCCTAGGTTAACTGCTTGTGTTGTGACCCGAGGTGAGACCTATTGTCATCATTTGAATATCCTTGTGGTGGTTATTTCTTTCTTGGGTATGGGAGTTCTTTTTCTAGAGATTTTTTCCCTCATGGATGTTCATTTGTTTTGAGTCTATGTCTTCTGTTAATTATTCTTAGTACCACTATTTTAAAGGAACTCTAAATGGTGGGGATACCATGTTAGAGGTTCCCATGCAGAATAAAATTTCTTGTTTGAAGTTTTTTGTTCTAGTAGTACCTGGAGATGTGGATACTTGTTAGTTTTTTAGAGCGATCATTTTTTGTGGATTCCAGTCATTTCCTTTAAGGTCGATCCATGTTGAGTGTTTCTTTTGGTTAGGTCCTATTTTTACTTTTCATTTTCCATTCCTATTCTTTTTAACGGGAATTTCTAGGGATAGCAAGTGGCATGGTGGGGGGATTTTAATACCCCAGGTGTCACGATGTATTTATTTTGGATTATTTTATTTTATTTTGAAGTGGGTTTGAGTTTCATTAGATATAGGGCTGAAAATTTATGTTTTTTGAGGATTTTTAGTTGTTTCATGGTTAGCCATCACAAATAGAAGTAAAAGTGTGGTGCCTATGTAGGTACCTAGTTGGGTCAGTGGTGTGGTGCATGGCTTGCACATAGTCAATTAAACCATGTGGCAAGTGTGTAGATGGGCTCTTTAAGTTGGTAGTGTCGAGCCACACAGTTTGAGCATGGTTTTCTAAACCATGCATACGCCTACAGGTAACCGTGTGAGGGTTCCTGGCCTAGGAAGTGGCCAGTGCACAATTAGAACATGGTTTGGTAAACCCCGTGCAAACCGTGTGAGTTTCTCAGAATTTTTAATATTGATTTTTTATTTTATTTTTCTCTTATTTTTACCTTTTATTTATTTTCCTATATTTTTTCCTTCCCCCTCTCCTCTCTATGCATTGTGCGAGGTGTGCATCACCCATTCCATGGTCACACACATCCCTCCTTATTGGAATCCTCTCCATTCTATGATCTCCACTGGTTTCTTCATGAAACACACTCGGTCCTTTGAGGTTATGTGAAGGGTCTCTTAGGTCGACCTTGTTCATGTTTTGACATCCTCCGCTGAAGGTGAAGAGGATTTGTTCACTTTGACTTTCTGACACCAATTTGGGAAAGGATTTTGTTCTACTATTTTGTTTAATACCTTTCTTTTGGGTCCCTTTAGTGTCTTAGGGTTTCTAGAAATTGTTTTTAGAGCATCTGGTGTCTCCTTAAAGGGTTTTATCCACCTACATAGGTACGTGTGAGTGTATATTACTTTTATATATTCCCTCATGTTAATGGTAATATGTATATTGGATTAAGGGGTATATATATATATATGAATGTATGTGTGTGAAAGTGTGTGGTGGTCTTCATCAAAAGATTCAAGTGTTTAAGTGTTTCATCTTGATCCTCTTCTCTTTGAGGTAGGTGTTACTATGTAGTTCATTTCTTTTGGAATTCTAATATTCTTGGGCCTTTTAATTCCCCTTTTATGAAAGTACAAATATATGTGATATCCTTGTGATGATTTGACCCTATTTTATTATTACTTATCCTTGGAATAAATGGTTGGTGTTGTGTAATCCATGTTTTATGATTTAAATTGGAATATTTAATTGTGCTAAGATTTTCATTAAATGCATTTGGTATTTTTATAAAGTTTTAAAGTTGGGTAATAGGTTTTGACCCAGTTTGGTCTTCATTGAGTGAAAATGATATTTTAAAGGTAACTTGGTTTTAAATTGAGGTGTGACCTCAAATGATTTTAAAATGGGGTTTTTACTTTTATTACAAATGGTGGTTTGAAATGGGAGTGTGCTTTATCCCTTTTGAAAATGCCATGGTGGATTCTTTAAAAATGTTTTAATGGTAATAAATGGCCTTGGGCCTTGTTTTGGTTTTCAAAGAATGATACCCATGTGTGGCGGGTGATTTGTGATGGTTTGAAAGCTTTGGTGGGTTTTCCTTGGAAATAGTGGGTGAGTTTCATCATGTAGTGGAACTTAGTTTTGAAATGGGATTTTACATGTACTTCATGTTTGATAAAAATTCAAATGAAGGTTTTAATTGTTAAAGTCACTTGGTCCTTAGGCTTTAGTCCAAATGGGCTTTTAACGTGGGATCACTTTGGTGTTTCATTGGTTCCCCTATTTTAATAAGGGTGTTTTGGTTTTATAAATTGAAAATGGATTTTCCATTGATTTATATGGTTATGCTTGGGAGTTTTTATGCTTTCCTTTGGAATTATGTTTAAAATTTCATATTGTTTTAGAAATGGGTTTTATAAATTTTTATGATATGAGTGATGGCCTGGTTGGAACTTGTAATGTGATATTGATTTCCTTTGTCAAACCCTCTTGTTGTAGACAATGATTATGTTGTTCATGTGATTGATTCTTGTGTTGTGATAAATGGTTGTTTTATTATTCTCTTATTATTGTTCTTTTGGGTTCCCTTAGTGTTAAATGATAGATTGATTTATTTAATGATAAATAGAAAACCCCATGATCCCTATGGGATGCATTGAGGATATTGGGGTTGGGGATTGAGGATACCCATGGGGTGTGTCGTGTCCATAAACTTTTTTTTGGTTGTTAAATATGTAAATAGTGGCACTTGAGGGGTTAAACCTATAATTATTATGTTTAACATGTTAACATGGTTTTATGAAAGAACATTGTGAGAATTGGGTTAGTTGGTCAGCATGGTTTGTAAATGAAATTGATGTTAAATTGTTCCTAATTGATAGCATGGCATAAGGGAGTGTTGATTATAATTTTAATGGGTTAATGGGAGATGATTTTCAAATGGTAACATGATAATGAGTTATGACATTAGAATGACTTATGTATTGATGAATTATAATTTATGAATGTTATGTTATTTTTCAAATGTGGTAATGAAATAGTATGTGTGATAAATGGTTAAAGAAGTATGTGTGCATGGATTGGTGGTGGGATAAAGGACTAAGGCTCCTCCCATGGGGTGGGTTGGACTGATGCACTAACCCCACCCATGAATGCATAGGATAGGGTGTTGAACTAATTCTTTATTCCCATAATGGTTTCATTTGATGAAACTTCATGTACTGAGGATCCAAGTTAAGTGTTATATAATGAAAGGTTGGGATGTCATACATATTCTCTATGCTTTACAACTTAAGGCCATAGTGTGGGATGGGATGTTAGACTAAGGCTCTATGCTTCTTAAACACATAGACATGTCCTAGTTACTAGACTAAGGCTCTGGGGTATATTGATGATTATTATTAGTAAATTTTTTGTGTGTATCAATATAAATAATCCATTTTCCATGGTAAATGATAGGCTTAGGACTAAGTTTAAATGGTGTAGATTCCTGAACCATTGAACTTGTGATGAAAATGAATTAATTGGTGAAGACAGTATAAGTGATGAAATGGGAATAATGAAGAAAATGATTAGGGTGAATATTGTTAGCAAATAGCACCATTATTATTCTTATTTACCTTGTAATTACTTTAACACAAGATCTGTGTTTGCCGACTTGTGACCTAGAGGTTAGGATGATTGGACATGGCATTCCAGATCCCTTGAGATGTTCGCTACTTGGTCAGGCTTGTTTGTTTTCTTCATATATTTTTTTATTTCTTTATTTGACATGATGTATTGAGATATGTTATTCCCATTGTGTTCATTGAGTATAAGTTGATTATTATGTCATCCTTTTTCCATGCCTTGTTGGATATTTGAGTATTTTGTGCCTAAGTAGTCTTGGGGGTGTATTTGAGTCTTGTTTGAAAATTTTTTAAAGTGATTAATTTCATTAAATAAAAAGGTGAGTTAATTTTTAGAAATGATAACGATGTGTGTCGTATATGATAAGGATTAGGCATATGGCTTTGTTTCCAAATGCATGTGTTTGGTTTTTTGGAAAATAAAGGAAAATTATTTTGGAAGTTATCTATGGATTTGATTTGTATTTCCTAGAGATGATTATGTATATAAATCCTACTTTATTCCTTAATTTTCAAACTCACGTTGATGATTATCCTTAGGAAACCTATTGAATAGTTTTAGCAGGTTGTGGTGACCTACTATGCTTTTAACTCACACCTATATCTTTCTAGCTCAGTTGGATTACTTTTGTTCTTTATGTCCAGCATGGGGGAGAGTTGGGTGGAGATGTTTTGGGTCTCATCTTGAGTCATTTAGTTTTCCTTCTTACTTTCTTGTAGCTATTTGTTTTAGTTTGTTTGTTTTTATCAATCCTTCTTGTCTTCTTATTTATTTATTTTGGTTATTTCATTTATATCTTTGGAAGTTGTTTAATTTTTTTTAGGAGAAATCATTCCCAAAATATTTATGATGATGACCAAGCATAGTCACCAACCTGTAGGGATCAGGAATTCACTTTGGTCCATGTGACTAATCAATTCGGATGTCAGGTAGGATGGTATCTTAGGATGATTTGTTACAATCATATTATGTATATTATTAAATATATTCTTTATAAATTAGGGCTCCATCCATAGGACCTGAATTGCAGGTCACACATAGTCAATAATCACCGGGTGTGTGGGAACCTTGGCCCAGCTTTTGTTTCCTGGGTTGGGGTGGAAACATTTAATATTTTCTTATTTTAGTTTTTATGTTGTTGTATGTTCATATTTCCATTTTAAAGGTGTGATGGAATTTTTATTTTGTAATCCAAGTGGTTACATTTATCAAAATGTGGGTCCTAAATTGGTTGTTGTCTCTTTGATGTGTTTAGCTCTTATGTGGGTTAGTTCTAATTTTAATTTGTGCCCATTGGGAAATGTTGAAGCTCATGGATTTTTTGAGTTGTGTTTTTAGTTTTCTATTTTGTTTTGACACCTTCTGTGGGTTTGGCCTTATGTTGGGGGGTTTTTATTTTTGGTTGGGTGTTTCGGATTTTCTTTATGCTGGGTTTTCTATGTCAGTGCCTCCATGTTTGGGTTTTAAGGTTGGTGGTGTTAATTTATTTCTTATGGTGGGTAGATTCCATTCATGTTCTCCCATTTTCTTTAGTGTTATGTCTTTCTCTATAATGGTCAGGTGTGACTTGTGAAGTAGAAGTTCACCCCAAGGTTCATGGTTTTGTTTAGCATTGTTTGATTTGGAACCATGTTTTTTTATCTTTCAGTTGGGTGAATTTCTGGATGAAGAAATTGTTTGTGGTGAGAATAATTGTCACACCTTGACCTGAGAATCCTTTTTTTATTCTTTTCATGATAATGGATCCCTTGGTTGAGGTTTGGGTTGAGACCTAATTTAAATTTTTTATCTTTTTTTGAAAATTAATGTTTTTGGGTTTTGCAGCAAGGGGTACATGGTTAGCATGCTATTAAGGAAAACTATGCGGCCTCACCCAGGTAACTATGTGGCTTTTTTTGGTTCCCATGGGCAAGTCACACGGTTTGCACACAATTTGGGAATCTATGCGGAAACCATGTGGTATGGTTTTAGAATCGACCAGTATCATTTATCTTGGTTTTCACATGGTTTGAGAAACCATGCATCCAGCCCATGTAGGGTGTCCCTTTTTGATAGTAAGTGTTGCACGGTTTGGAAAACTATATAACCAAACTGTGCGAGTTTCCCAGATCATTATGAGTTTGAAATTACTAATTTTATACTTCGTTTTTTTAACCCTAATTTGGGATTTCCTCCCTTTGTTTGACCTAGGAACACTAGGGGACCCTCAAAACTCCTCCTCCCTTGCTCTCCTTCAATTTTTGAAGCTCCTTGAAGGTTTCTAAGGTGAGTTTTTGTGGTTTTTGATCGATTTTCCTCTTCTTATTTTCCTAATCTCTTGGGTCGTGGTTGTTCTTGGTGGGGTTCCTCTCTTGGTTAAACCCTAGAAGCAAGGGTTGATGTGTGGGTCATTTTATTTGATCCTAGGGTGTGTGGATTGTCTCTCCGGCTTGGTTCTTCCACCTCTTAAAGTTTCATTTCATTCGAATATCTTTGAGGTAGTTGTTTTTATCCATTTCCTTTCCAACACATTCCATTTGATGTTTGAGCTTTCCTAAATATTTATAAATGTGTTTCTCATGCTTTTTATGTGCTAGTATGAATTATTTTGGTATTTTTATGATGAAATATGTGTGTAAAATGGTTTTAAAAATGGTTTATTTTATTATTCCTATATTAAACGCATTCAAGGTGTTTTATAAAATGTAAATGGTGTTTTTAAAGTTTATTTGGGTGATTTGAGTGGTGTTTTCCTTTGGTTTTATTTTGATACTGTTGTTGGAAGTTGGTTTTATAATATAGATTTATTGGGTGCCCTTTTGTGCATTATAAATGTGTCTTTGAATTTTGAAATTGTTAATAAACATGTTATAAAGTGTTTTTAATATAAATATGAAATTGAAAGGTCGTATTCCCATGGAAGTGTTTGGTTTACGCATGTGTTCTTATTATGGTGTTTTCAAATGGATTTCATAAATTGTGAAAGTGGTGAAAATTTTATTTCCAAATAGATTTAGTGTGAGTATGAATTGAAATGGACTTTGCCCATAGGAAATGGGGTTGGATCTCATGTGTTTTTTTCAATTATGTCTAAATGTTGTTTTAAATGTGTTTTCCAAACACTTGGCATGTTTTTAATTTTGAGGCGTGACATGGTAATTTTGTGGTGTATGAAACTATGGATCATTTGGAACTTTGGAACATGGTTGGTTTATAAATAGTGTAAGGGTCCATTTGGAAAACTTATGTATGTTTTATGTTTTCATATTGGTTTTGAAATTGTGTTGGATATGGGTGTTGGTTTTGGAAATGTATTTCCTAGTTGGTAGTTGATATATTTTTGGAGTTTTGTTTTAAAACTCATATGATATGAAATACTGGTTGGAACTTTCTATTATATTGAAAAGTTGGTTTAATGTGATGTGATGAGAAGTCTTGATTGGAACCTTGTAATGTTTTATGAACTTTATTTAGGACTTATGTGATGTGTGGCTCGATGTGAATGTTTTGTAAAATTAATTGAAAACTCGAATAGTGTGAGGCTAGGTTGGTATTTAATGATGATTGAGGTAGGAATGGATTGTCTTGTTTGTTGAGATTCTTGTCTTATATTTTGAGACCACTAGACTTTGGGATGTTCTTCCCATTATTAGATTGTGCATTAGAACATTATGGTATTGAGTCCATTAGACCAAAGGATGGGATCCCCTCTAATGAATCATGCATGACAATTACATTGTTGATGGTTTCTATACCATGTGTTTCCAAGTATTTATTTTACTATTATTATTATCATGGGATTCTTAGGCATCATCTAAAGGGTCTATTGATGGTTGCTTATCGACCTTGATTAGACGAGTTGGTACCCCCCCCCCCCCCACAACTTGATAGGTCTAGGTGGGACGCGCCACTAGTTTGGCTAGTCTAGAGTGATCATCCGGTTATTGACTATAGAGATTCACCATATGTCAGTAGGTGAGTCCAATTAGATTACGTCCAGGGATCACTCTAGGGGTGTTCAGGAAATTCTCATGAAATACTATCAATATATTCTATTTATTTATGTTATGTGTTGGATATTGTCTTGTTAGTTATGTTTGTTTATTGGTTTTCTTTATTTTCTACACAATCCCTCTTGGCTCTTTGGTTTGGATTTTTGGGTGTGAAACTGGTATGTTTTAAAGTTGAACTATGTTTTGAAAAAGGAAAGTGGTGTGTATGTGAGTTTTTGAAAAAGGAAATTTATGGAAAGTTGTGTTTGGTTATTTTAAATTATTAAAAGTCTATTTTCTAAATATGTTTTCAAACTAGTATTTATGGACTATTTCGTGAAACTAAATGCATGGACTCTATAGTGATTACCCACTAAGCTATTTAAGATCACATCCTACTTGTGCCACTTAGCATTGGTAGACCCAAGATATTTTGTAGGTGTAGGTTTCTAGTTCAGTTTCTCTTGAAGTGGGTTGGTCTTGTGGCTGGTGGTGACCAAGAGGTCATGTGGATATCATGTTCGATGGTTCAGTCTCAGTTTTGTATTTAGTTCATTTTGTTCAATAGTTTTTTTATTTGGATCGGTTTTTATATTTATTGATATTTCGTTATTATTGGTTCCTCCACATGCTCAGTTTATTTATTTGATCCTGGTTTTTCTAGGAAAAATTATTCCCATAGTGATTACTTTGATGTATGTCACTAGTTATCATCCCATGGGGATCAGGAACACCCTTCAGGCCATGTCTCAGATCGGGGTTGGGTGTCAGGTTGGATGACATCCTGGCTTGGTTCATGACAAGTTTTGTGGCTCATCAATGGTAAAATTATCATTCATAGAAGATATCTCAAATAAAAGATGAAGATGTTGTATCTCCCTTGATCAAATCGATAATATTGGTCAAATCAGATGGACATAGAAATGTACATATCTTATTTAATGCACAAAAAGTAACCACATTGTGTTTTTTCCACATTAATTTCTCATCTGGTAAAGGTTGTTGTTTATTATATAGGTCACTCCGCTTACTCGGTGTGCCATGGTTTTTGGGGATTAACACCTGTATAAAATGACTCGCACACACATGGGCTTCTGGACCAACTTATGCGCCTTCTGAGTGTGCTCTCTATGGGGCCTTATACATGGGCTTGCCCCCATGATGTGGGAACTATGCTTCCTTAGCTACCCACAGACTAGCCTAGGCTGCTTCCTTGGGCAAGGTTGACCTTAGGGTCCCACAATATATAGGTTTATCTTAGCCCAGGATAGAATGTGGGTTAGGCCCATTCTTTTTACATAAATCTCATAAAAAATACTTAAAATAATTCTAATTATATAATATATAAAACCAAGCCTTTCTCAAATAATATTTTAATCCAAAATTCCAAACCACTTCTTAACTATCTATTCATCCTCCTCTCTAATTCTTCATGTAAAATGTAAATACATTTTACATGTACTTATCTTAAATCCTTATGCAATAATACAACATTGGATTCCATTAACTTCATTCCTCATGTAATATATAATTTATTTTTGTATAGTAATCATAATTACTCTTCTTCACTTCATTCAAGTAATCATTTACATGGTCTTTTGCTTGTTTTATGTAATTTTATCTCCTAAGAACATGTCTTTGTTATTTAAAGATCATCTTATCAAATTTAACATGGAAAATTGCTCGATCATGATATCCAATGACATAAAGTTAATCCATAACAATTTTCCAATCATTACCACTCCATATTCACTCACATATTGACTCATTGAAAATAAATTAAACACTTTGTCATAACAATCATCTTCATCCCCTAAACTTGCTTGAGACTCCTTCCTTCAATTCTTATCTATGTTTAGGATTTCAACTATGTTCATGTGGTTAACCATATTTTGTGATAGTTTGTTTTGCATAATCACTAAATTTTTCAGTCTAACACCCATTTTATGAAGTTGATTGTTGAGACAGACACTACATTTCCCTCACACCCACTATTATCTTGATTCCTTCTTGATCTATCCATTACTAAAACTAAAAGGGGTTAAATAAGTGATGAAAAATTAACATCATAAGATAATTATGAAAATTTAACATCAATGTATCCTACTTTATCAAACTATCATGTTATATTATAATTATTTTATTCAAACCTATATCACTCTTATTTTAATCTATATCATTCTAGGTTCAACTTTAGTTAATCTTTGTTTGGTTTTCTCAAACTCCTCAACCTAATCCCTTTAAGTAACTAGGAATTAAATCCTTCATAGTGGTTTATAAATAGAATACTATCAACCAAGTAATATCCCTTAAGAGTTTCTAGCCAGGTGTGTAGTCTTAGGCCAACTCATCATGCACCATAGTGAAGATCAAGTCAATAATCAATCAGCCTTTTTGGGATGATTATCCCTATATTCATTTGTGTTATAGTCATATCCACTTTCCAATATCTATAAAATGATATAATTTCTAGGAAAACCATGTACTCAAGAATTTACAAAAACTTTAAGATTTTATCCTATATTTGGACTTACTCTTAGTATTTTCACTAAATTTCCTTTATCTTAATCCCAAAATAAAATCCGAATTATTACCTTAACATTAAATCATATATTAAACTAAAGGGTAGTCTATAGAATTGAAAATATGATCATCCATAGCTTATCAACCCTTAAATTATCCTTAGAAATCATACTAATATTCAAAATTATCTAAACTCTACTCTAATACCAACTTTGATGCCCTAGACCCACACCACCGAGCCTTATACCATAAAAAAATTTAAAAATTAGCTTCGATACTAACTATAGATTCTCAAAAAAAATTATGTTATTCATTTATTCAGAACTATTTATTTACTCTCTTTACTTATTTTAAATAAAAAGAGCATAATTGGTGTGAAATAATCATTTTTTAATATTACATTTCATTTTTATCATTATTTGAATTTATCCAGATTCAAGTCTATTTAATGAATTAATAATAATTATCACCCTACTGATCCAATTTGTGTGTTTCTTTTTTTTAAGATTCCTTATTCAATTTCTAACATATCATTAGAAGGAATCAATGGCCCAAATGTGAATGGGTTTTTGATTTAATAATAACTATCACCCTACTAATCTAAATTGTTTGTTTCTTTTATTTTAGGATTCCTTAATCAATTTCCAACATATCATTAGAATCAATCAGTGCCCAAATGTGAATGGTTTTTTGAATAAGAAGATTCCCTCAAATATGAATGATTTATTCAACAAATTCTTTAACCTATATCTCCTCTTTCACACTCCAAAATTCTAGGAACAATTCAAGGAGTCATGTATAAAAATTTAAAGGCCCAAATCCAAAAAAAGGGGTGCTAAATGAAGCTTTGAATTCCAACCCACAATTTTGTCCAGGAATTGATATCAACATACGAAATTTAATATTTCTCTTGATAGATACATCCATTTGAGCTGAAATTTTTTAGTGTGAAAGATGAGATATAGGTTGCTGACTTCTTTGAATAAATCATTACTATTTGAGGGCATCTTACTATTTAAAAACTCATTCATATTTTGTCCTTGAAAAAGTCTGGATTGAAATGGATAGATTTACATTGTGTAATAAAACTACCATAACTTTGGCTCCTTAAATCCAATGGCCACAAAATTTTGAGGAATGATAGTAAACATAGATATCTAAAACTTATAGGGATAAAATATCAATATATTTCGCTATCTTGATGGACAAATTGGCGATACAAGTGGAGGGGAAGATTTGGAATGAAAAAAGTCCACATCCTTGAGCTATAAATGCAACCCCCTCTTCTCCTTGCATGTGGTTGACATTTCAGAGAAAAAGAGGATATTTTTTAATGACCAAGGCTCTAGCAAAGGCATGGTATGATCTTCCATACTCAAGTCTTTACTTGAGAAACCATTCCTCCTTTATTCCTCTCATTTACTTTTGTGTTGTTCTTCGTTTATAATCGTGTAAGTGTTCGTTTTTGTAATTCTCTTTTAATGAAAGTTTCTTCTTTATATTATCTTTGAATATTCCAACCTCTATTATTAAATAGTAATGGTATTAAAATATTTTAAATCCAATAAAAACTCATTTTCTATTTTTCTTTCTCATTCAATCAAAAATCCATGTTTATTTCTCTTTGTCGCTCGTGTGTGTGTTCGGAGCACCACTCTTTTCTTATCCATATTTTTTTTCTTCTCTTATTAATTAATGATCATAAACATAATAAACCAAATTACTAATAATTTCAATGGATGATTAAATATCTCATTTGGGTGAGTTATAATTTAGGTATGTTAAGTGATTGAGATATTTTTCTCAATGAATATTCTTTGAATTAACATTGTGTATGTTGGACGTAACATGTCATGGATTAATGACTTGTTTTGTTTAATGTATTTTTCCATGGATTATTGGAACCATAAATACACTACCATCAACATGTATTGATTTATATTAGAACCCTATGTTAATTTAAGGTTTGGATTAAAGCCTTAACACTTAGGAATTTCAATCAACATCAACTTGTTACATAGGTGTTAATCTAATGCAATACAAATCAAGGCTCAAGGATATCACAAGATTAACTGCTTAATGATGAAATCACCCAAATATTTATCAAATTGTTAAATCATTATTTATAAATCAATCATTTCAATTAATATCTACAAACACACTCCCCCAATCAAAATATAATCAACTAAAAACAATCGGCTAGCCGGTGAGGATCCACATCTTCATGTTAATGAGTTCCAAGTGGTGTGTTATACCATGAAGCCTCAAGGGGTTTCTATAGAAAAAATAAAATTCTGAACATTCCATTTCCCCTTAGCTAACACTGCCAAGTCATGGCTCTACTAAATTCTTCCTGGTTCTATAAACTCATGGATTGACATAAAGCGACTCTTCTTAGAGAAATTCTTTCCTGCTTCTCGTACTGCTTCCATCCGAAAGGAAATAAGTGGTATCCGTCAATTCCAAAATTAATAACTCCATGAATACCAGGAGAGGTTTAAAAATCTTGTGGAAACCTATCCACATCAATAAATCTCTGACCAACTTTTGATCCAATACTTCTATGAGGGGTTATTGGCTATGGAGAGAACTCTCATTGATGCCGCATGTGGAGGTGCTCTTGTTGATAAAACTCATATAGCTACAAGAGATCTCATAAAAAAAATTCCTGAAAACACACAAAAATTCCATACTTGAGCACATGCTCAAGTCAAACAATCCCACGATAGTTTGTCGATAGAGTCGAATAAGAAGACAGAGTGGATGAGTGAAATTATAGGTCTTGTGCGACAACTAGTTGTGGCTAACAAAGCCCCAAACTCATCTTCTCCAAAATATTTGTTCCCTATACCTATCAGGAACTATGGAATATGTATCCCCCATATCATCCAACCGACACATGTCCACACTTCAAGAGGATCAATCCGATTCATCCAGACCAATGGAGCTCAATGCATCATATGCTCATTGGAACCCCACTACTCAACAATCAAGTCAGTTTGTTAGAAACTTCAACCAACCTCATTCTGAGCCCTTATCTTCTACATATAAGCCTAACATGAGATATGGGAATCTCATTTCTCATCCCCCTAAATACCCTCATCAAAACCCAAACCAATTCCAGTATGGTCAAGGTGTTGGTAACTTCCAACAAACTTATCCTTTTGTTCCTCAACCTCAAAGGAACAATCCTCCTCCTATATTCCACTATCCTAGTGATCCTTCTCAATTCCCAAACTTGTAAAATCACTTTCCCAATAACCAAAATCAAGGAAATACCAATCCAGGACAAGCCTCTTCTTCCAAGCAACAATGGGAAAGTGCAGTGGAAGATCTTTCCTCCTTCACCCGTTCCATCCTTAATAACATTGAAACCCAAATTGGTCAACTTGCATCCTACATGAGCTAGAAACAATAATCAAATTCTTCCCAACTACCATCTCAACCATTACCCAGCCCCAAGGGTAATGTTAGTGCACTTTCACATAGATCTTGGAATCAAATTTCTAGGCCTCAAGATAAGTCCTCCAACTCCCCTTTAAATGTTGACCTAGAAAATTAAAAGAAAAAGAAACTTGAAAAGGAACCTGAATCCATTCTCTCACCTCCTTCCATTCCACTTAATAACCCAATTCCTTTTCCTCAAGACATTTCTAATCCAAATAAGTCATTTGATCCCAATCCTGAAATTCTCAACATGTTTAGACATGTTTAAGTAAACATACCCCTATTAGATTCCATAAAACAAATCCCTAAGTATGCCAAGTTTCTTAAGATATTGTGTACCCATAAGAGGCAACTTAGGACATTCGAAAATGTTTCCACCCAGCTATCTATTCCCATAAAATGCAAAGACCCAGGGACCTTTATGGTTCCATTCAAAAATAGAAGTTCCAACTTCGATGATGAAATCATAGACCTAGGAGCCTCAATTAATGTCATGCCCAAATCCATCTTCTATAACCTTCGTCTTGGTTTCTTATATCCAATGGGTGTTGTGATTCAGTTGGCCAATCGAAGCACTGCTAGTCCTGAGGGTACAGTTGAGGATGGCCTTGTTCGTGTGAATGATCTTATCTTCCCTGTTGATTTATATGTCCTTGACATGGTAGGTGATATGAAATCTTCTTGATATCCCTTAATTCTAGGAAGCAAGAACTAAGATTTATGTTTATTCAGGCATCTTATCCATGGAATTTTCTGACCAACTGGTCAAGTTTGAAATTTTCCAAGACATGTGATACCCATCAGAGGATCACTTTGTATTTTAAATCCATGCTTATATGGAACATTTTTAGAGTCAATTAAACCCCATTTCATCATGTTCATCATGTTCTAATAAGAGAGGATCCTGTGAAATCTACACAATGATTAACCAAGTTATAAATGGTGAAGTTAACGTAGACCTGTCATTCATAAAATCTATAAATCTAGAGGATCTTGAAAACTCTATTGAATCCCAAATCAACTCTGATCTATACTACTCCACCTTGGATAGTATTGAGGAAAATGAATCAAAACCAATTGAAAGTACTTCCTCTATTCATGAGTTGTCCAACCCAAAAATGAAATATGATACTCATTAGAAACCTCTTCCTGAACACCTGAAATATGCATTCCTTTTCCATGATCACTCTTATCCTGTCATTATCTCCTCTTCACTTACTGAAACCGAGGAGTCCAAACTTGTTCAGGTGTTAGAGGAAGAAAAGGCATTAGGTTGGACCCTATTTGACATAATATGAATCAACCCTACTCTTTGCATGCATCACATCCATCTTGAGGAATCATCCAAACCAATTAGAAAACCACAAAGAAGACTCAATCCACTCATCCTTGTGGTGGTTAGGGAAGATATCACTGAGATTCTTCAATCTGGTATTATCTACACAATTTAAGATAGTGAATGGGTTAGTCCAATTCAAGTTGTACCTATGAAGGGTGGGAAAACTTTTGTCACAAATGAACATAGAGAGGTAGTCACAACTCGAGTGAAGAACAAATAGTATGTGTGCATCGACTACCGAAAATTGAATGTAGAAACAAGAAAAGATCAATACTCTCTTCCATTCCTTGATCAAATGCTAGAATGATTATCTGGAAAGTCACATTATTACTTTTTGATGGATACACCAGCTACTTCCAAATCCCAATTTCACATTAGGACCAAGAGAATACAACATTTTCATGCCCCTTTGGAACATATGCATATAAGAGAATGCCTTTTGGCCTCTATAATGCTCCTACAACATTCCAAAGGTTTACGATTAGTATCTTTTATTAATTCATTGAACACTGAATGGATGTATTCATGGATGACATTACCATTTATGGTGAGTCATTTGAATCATGCGTGCATTTACTCTCTCTAGTCATTTAAAAGTGTGTCGTGTGTAACCTTGCATTAAATTTTGAAAAATTTCACTTCATTGTTGAAAATGGGATTGTTCTAGGGTACATAGCTTCATAAGAGGGTATTGAAGTTGATCTTACCAAAATCGAAGTGATCCAATCACTTCCAGAACCCATATCTGTTCGAGACATCTGTTCCTTCCTAGGACATGCTGGTTTATATTGTCGATTCATCCATAACTTCAGTAGGATTTCCCTCCCACTCACTCTGTTGCTCCAAAATGATTTCACTTTCCATTTTGATGAGGTTTTCAAGAGAGCCTTCATTGAACTAAAAACTGATCTTACATCTACCCTAATAATCCAACCCCCAGATTGGTCCTTACCTTTGAGTTGATGTATGATGCTTCAGATAGAGCTTTTGGGGTTTTTCTTGGTCAAAGAAGAGAAAATATTCCTCATGTCATCTATTATGCCTCAAAAACTTTGGATGAAACTCAATCTCACTACACTTTCACTAAAAAGGAACTTTTAGCAGTTTTTTTTCCTTAGATAAATTTTGGCCCTATCTATTAGGTACCAAAATCATCATCTTCATAGACCATTTTACTCTATAGTTCTTATTCAAGAAAATTGATTCCAAACCAAGTCTAATAATATGGATCCTAATTCTCTAAGAGTTTGACCTTGAAATCAAAGATATACTAGGAAAATAAAACCCTGTGGATGATCACCTATGTAGAATTTCTAATTTTTCTCATTTCGAAATCATTGATCCTGAATTCCCCACTGAGAACCTTTCATCTCTCACTCCAAAAATACCATGGTATGACCCAATTTTAAATTACTTGGTTTCTGTTTTTTTCCTAATTTTTTTTCAAAAGAACAAAAAATGAAGTTGAAGTGTGATTCAAAATACTATTTTTTGGGCGAAAATAAACTTTAGAAAAATGGGGAATACATAGTAATTAGGATATGTGTTAATGAAGATGAACATTCTTCTATCTTAGAATTTTGTCACTCACTTCCTGGAGGAGGCCACTTTGGACCACAAAGGACCTCTTAAAAGGTCCTAATCGCTCGATTCTTCTATCCTTCACTCTTTAAGGACTCACATGAGTTCTGTTAATCATGTTCCGCTTTCGAAAAGTTTGGAACATTTTCAAAGAGAAATGAAATGTCCCAAAAGCCTTTAATTTTCTGTGAGATCATCAATGTTTTGGGTATCTATTTCATGGTCACAATCCCCCATTACAATGGATTCCCATACATTATTCATGCGGTTGATTATGTTTCTAGGTGGGTCAAGGCCAAACCCACTAGATAGGATGATTCACATATTGTTACTGAGTTCCTAAAGACACACATCTTCCACTGATTTGGCACACCACATGCCTTGATAAGTGCCTTAGGAACCCATTTTTTAATAGCACCATTGAATCTCTTTTGAAAAATAATGGTGTTGTACATAAAAATTCAACTTCATATCACCACCAAACAAATGGAATATCTGAACTTTCTAATATAGAAGTGAAAAGAGTGCTTGAAAGAATTATAAAACCCACCAGAAAAGACTAGTCCGGAAGACTTGTTGAAGCACACTGTGCTTATCAAACTGCCTATAAAACACCCATTGGGATGTCTCATTTCAGGATAGTTTTTGGTAAATCATGTCATTTGATAGTTTAAATCCAACATAAGTCATTTTGGGTTGTGAAAACTTTTAATTTTTACTTTGAAAAATATGTTGATGAAATATTGTCGTAATTGGATGAAATAGGGGGGCTTTGACTTGATTCTTACGAGATTTCTAATCTCTACTAAGAAAAATCCAAGGCACTCCATGACAAAAACATCCTTCAAAAGTTATTTCATGAAGGTGAAAAGGTATTTCTTTTCAACTCTCAATTTTTTCTTCACCCAGGTAAGCTTAATTCTTGTTTGGAAGGTCCTTTTATTGTTTTTCATGTTTACCCATTTGGTGTAGTGCAAATCCAATACCCATCTTCAAAAAGGACATTCACGGTAAATGAACATCAGTTTAAGCATCACCATGAGAGGACACACAATCTTTTAACAACATCAACTTCCATTGGATCCACAATAAACACACCACTAGAGGGAGATGGCGACCCACCAAATCCAAACCAAGGGCACCTCTTTCCCTTTAACTCTCTCTCTATCTCTTCCTCTCTCTCCCACTTTCTCTTTATTCCCATATATTTCATTTTTTTACCACTTTCCTAATCATATTTTTTATTTACTCTTTAAATTTTTTGTGGGTGTCTTTATAAAAAAACTAAAAAAACTCAAAAATTGAAAAACAATAATAAAAATCACATAAAAAATATGAAAAATAAATAGTCATAATTACTCACCTTCAACTTTTAAAACATTGTCTAACCATTTTGGGGAGTCAAAAATACATGTTTTCATCTCAAAAAAATGTATTTTCATTATGAATTTGGATAAATAATTTTATGTCAATAATAATGAATTTTTAATGCTCAATTTTTGATTTGGAAAATGATTTTTCCCAACTGTGAGGAACAACATTAACTTTCATGATAAGGACACATGTGGCTATCATTTCAAAATGTGTGTTCTTTTTACCCCCATTTGTGACTCTTGAGTTTGGGGACCATCAAGCTGAATTTCCTACTTTTTTGTGCATTAAAATGATAGAGGAATTTTCTGAACCTCATGAGAATCACAATAGCCAAATAGCCTTTCATTACCCTTAAATTAATCCTACTTTTGAAAGCCCCTCTGAGCCTATGAAAACATTTTTCTTTGATAGACACATTAAAATCCCAATACCTTATCTCACCCAATATCTACATGGATTTTCAGTGGATTATTTATTGAAATTTTAGTGTGGGGGAATGGATTTCATTTTGGATTCCCTTTTACTGATTTTCAGATTGTTATCATATGCTTTAGGGCAAGAATATAATTTATTGTGGGGGATAGGTTGTCATTCAGTGATTTTTGGGAATGTATATATGCTTATGAAACATTTTTCAAATTTTATTGACAAGTGTTCAAAGAAATCAAAAAAAAACAATGACAAAAAAAAATAATGTGTTGTGTTCTTGGGTGGGTCAAAAATTACTCTTCCTTAACCTTTGATCTTGTTATAACTATTACAATTAGTGTTGTGAGGATATAAATCATGGGTTGGGATATTATTTTGAGATATTTTTCATGTTTAAATTTTGAATAAAAAATGAAAAAAATGAAAATAAAAAAAATAACATTTGCATTATATATTCTTATGTCATTGGGAGAAGTTTTGTGTTTTGTAAATATTCCATCTTCTAATTCCATTCAAATTTTATTCCACTATTGTGTCTTTATTCACACAATTTTTTCATTGTAAATATGTGTTTCCATTTCTTTCCATGTTTTATTTCAGATATACAATTCATTGCTTTTTCAATGTTGGTATTTTACCCCTCTTTATACTCTTTTTAATACTAAATTCCTACCATCCCATAGCCACAGAAAAACCCCTTCAAAAGACCTATTGATTCTTGTGCACTTTATGATATGGAATGGAAGCTGAGAGCTCTTTCAGACTCTAACATTTTCACTTTTTATTAGTGAAAGCGTGAACCTCAATAAATAAATTTTATGATCTTGAGAGAAGTGATTTTTGAGTTCCCAAATTTTTTATTTCTAAATTTGAGCATGAAAAATGAATTGTTTTTGGAACATGATTTCTGTAAAAATTTGTGGGGGGAATTCAATATGGATGGGTGAAATGGTCTAAACCTCCTATGATTAGTTAAAAAAAATTAATATTTATTGGAAAGTGAGAATGATTTTTTTATGTTTTTATATTTATTGAACATGAGGACATGCAAAAGCCTAAGTGTGGGGGAGTTTATGTTATTCATTTATTTAGAACTTTTTATTTACTCTATTTACTTATTTTAAATAAAAAGTGCATAATTGGTGTGGAATACTCGTGTTTTAATATTACATGTCATTTTTTAGCATTATTTGAATTAATCCAGATTCAAGTTTATTTAATGATTTAATAATAACTATCACCCTACGGATCAAAATTGTGTGTTTCTTGTTTTTTATGATTCCTTATTCAATTTATCATTAGAAGGAATCAGTGTCTAATTCTTTCATTTGAAATGTCATATGGTCCTCACAAGAAGGCTCAAAGAATCAATGAAGAAATTGAACCATCCATGAATATTGAATTACTGGGATCAATACAGAAGTCCAAATTCATTTATTCTCCTCCAACATTCGGGGAACAATTCAAGGAGTCATTTATAAAAATTTAAAGGCCCAAATCCAGGGGCCCAAATGAATCTTTGAAGTCCATCCCAAAAAATTTTCTGGGAATTGAGATCAGTGCACCAAATTTCATATTTCTCCTAATAGAGACATCCATTCGAGCTTATATTTTGTAGTGTGAAATAGAAGATATAGGTGTACTACTTTTTTTATGAAATCATTCGGATTTGAGGGCATGTTCCTATTCAAAAATCCATTCACATTTTGGCCTTGAAAAAGTATGGATTGAAATGGATAGATTTACATAGTTTAATCAAACTGCCATAACTTTGGCTCCATAGGTCCAATGGCCACCAAATTTTTAGGATGAAATTAAACATCAATATCTACAACATGGAAGAATATAATATCTTGATATTCATCTGTTTGGATGGCCAAATAGGCAATTCAAGTGGAGGGGAAGATTTGGAATGCAAACAGTCCACCTCATTGGGTTATAAATACAACCCCCTCTTCTCCTTGCATGTGGTTGGCATTTTAGATCAAAGTAGGATAGGTTGGAACAACCAAGGCTTTGCCAAATTCTTGGTAGGATATTCCATACTCAAGTTTTAAATTGAGAAATCATTCCTCCTTACTTCCTTTCAGTTACCTTTGTGATGTTGTTCGTTTATAATCATGTAAGTGTTTGTTTTTGCAATTCTCTTTTAATGCAAGTTTCTTCTTAATATTATCTTTGAATATTCAAACCTCTATTATTAAATACTAATGGTATTAAAATAGTTTGAATCTAGTAAAAATTCATTTTATATTTTTCTTTCTCATTCAATCTAAAGTATGTGTTTATTTGTCTTCATCGCTCGTGTGTGTGTTCGGCGCAGCACTCTTTTCTTATCCCTTTCTTTTTCTTATCTTATTAATTAATCATCATAAACATAATAAAATAGATTACTAATCATTTCAATTTCTGAGTAAATCCCTCATTGGGGTGAGTTATAATTTAGGTATGTTAAGTGATTGAGATCTTTTCCCCGATGAATATTCTTTGAATTAACATTGTGTATGTTGGACTTAACATGTCATGGATTAATGACTTGTTTGTTTAACGTGTGTTTTCCATGGATTATTGGAACCATAAATACACTACCATAAATATTTACTAATTTATATTATAACTCTATGTAATTTTATGGTTTTTATTAAATCCTTAACACTTATGAATTCCAATCAACATCAACTTGTGACATGGGTGTTAATTTAATGCAATATAAAGCAAGGCTTGAGGATATCACAAGATTAACTATATAATTATGAAATCATCACAAAATTTATCATATTGTTAAATCAATCTTAATCAATCAATAATTTAAATTAATCTATGAAAACAAACCCCCCCCCCCAATCAAAATAAAATCAACTAAAAAAATCGAATATTAAAAAGTATCATCACTTAGGATTCGACCCGAGTGCTACTATACACATTAGCTGGTCATCGGAACCTTGAATGGTTTATAGGCGATAATCGGTCATGCTTTCACTATCCCATATTACATGACTTAAAATAACTATTACATTATTTACATTTCTAAGTCCTTTTATCTTTAGATCTTTAGATAATTAGGACAGATCATAAACTAATAAATCCCATGTCTTTCTCAACTAATGGAGTTTTTTCACTATATAAAAACTACTTAATCCATGATATGTCTTTAAAATCTTCCAAAAATTATCCACATAATATATCATATTAATCATATCATGTGTAATGCTTTTATTCATAACCTGGGGAAATGGAAATATAAGAAGGGGTGAGCTCAAATGCTCGACAAGGGAAAACATACCACTAAAGAAATCATGGCATAAAAATTTCATAAATATTATGGTAGGAGTAAGTAATCATCATGATGTCATAATAAAATAAAAATGATAGAATAATATATCCATGGATATCAAAGAAAATAAATATATCACATGGATAAATATAACTAAATTCATGGTGATGGAATTCATAATGCTAGACATCTTGATCTTAGAGTCATGTCCTCAACGAGTACATCATTCTTATTATTAAGACCATTGCCAATACATATTTCTGAATTAGAAAATCATACACCAAATACCCAAACATGTTTATATCATGTGGCCTATCAATACATCGGGGGGATATATAATATCAGGCCCCACCTATCACTTTTTTAAGTCCAGTGAATTCATCGTATGAGATAATGAGTAAACAATATATAATTATCTTTTCTAATAATAATATTTATTATAATAACAACATACATAATGATAATACATTTATACATGTTAATAAAAGGGATAACATGATCATAACTCATCCAAATAAACAAGATGGATGGTTAAAAAATACATAGTTAACTATCTTAAGTAATTAATAAACATCTATATCAAAATAAAAAATATACAGATTTTTAATAGTTCTCCAATCAATAATTGGATTAGATTTCTATGTAAAATCCCTAAAAGTAACATCATATAGAGAAAAGGGTATATGGTTATGTAAATGATTTCCATAATTAATCAATTCATAGAATCTAGTTGAAAACCCTTCAATCAAAGGAAGTAAATATAAAGTGTTCATAGATGAAATGCATTGGAAGGAAAATCATTCCTATAAAAGAGGATGATTTGTAAAGAAAAGGGTGGTGATGTATCATTTATTTTATATAAAAGAACATTAGATAATACATACAGAGAAACAATGTTGATGGTTTTAAAAAAAATATCCCTAGTGTAACAAATAAAACATAGAAGAATGTTGACATATATGAAAAACATCCTTGAAAAAGAATGCTTCAAACAATATCACATAAGAGGGATTAAGAATCTAATTTCATGATATTATGAGTTTAATCCCCAAATTATAAATATATATATTTATATTTATTTATCGGTGGATAAATTATTCAACATAAATCCCATTAGTGTAAGTCATTTTGAATATGAACAACAAATTTGAGGTGAAAAATTAAAAGATATTTTAGAAAACAATTTTAAAAATGATGTAAAATACAAACTTACATTACACTTTAAAAAGTAGTATTTAAAAAGGTTGAATAATAGATTTTGAAAAAAAATTGATTAAAAAGAATCTATAATATTATATCCTTGAATATTGTATAAATTTTTCTATAGGAAATGTGGAGCCAACGATAAAACACTTGATTATGAAATGATACTTTTTAATGATTTGAAATTACCTTTGTAGAAAACCCACATTGTAAAAAGAGTAATAAAACCTTATTTGTATTAAATAATAATTTTACCAAATAGAATTAAAATTAACATATAATAAAATATTTGGGTGGGATAACCCAATCATATAATAATAATGTTCATGATAAAACTTTATAACACTAAGAAATGATATTTGGTCTATTAATATCACTTATGGGAAACATACTCCATAAGGTAAGAAATATTCAATAAGTATTTATGTGTTAGGAATTTAAATCCACATAAAATAATGATATAATACCATATAATATAATAAAGGGTATAATTTACCTAAATTATATGAAATAATTTCAAGAGAACGATCATAAGTCAATGAATGAAAGTTTAGTTACAAAAAATCCTTACTACTGGGGTAAAAATTGAATCCATATAATTTTTAAGAATGGAATATTATTTATATTGGTATATCCCATGAAATGAAAAAAAATGTATAAAAATTCATTCATAGACATAAAACATATTATATGATGATACATGGTACAAAAAATGTATTATGTCTCAAAAAACAGAATTTAGACCAAGAAAATCCATACCATTTACCCTAGATTCCACAAACGAACTATAGCCTCCTATATTAAAAAATAGATATCTTAATAATTTATTTTAAAATATTAATCATATATTTTCCATTTATATTCTTTATTTATAATAATTCTCTATATGAATTCTAGTAAGTCATCACATATTCTCAATATCGGGTGTAAGTAATCTTGATTTTGTAAACTAGTCTCATAAAACTGGTGTTGGTATTAGATATTATTAAAAATTTAATCATATATATATAATTAAAAGTATTTTAATATATGTTCCATTATATTTATAAATGTATAATTTTATTCAATGATATTTTTGGTTACAATCTATGAAGATGAAATTGACAATGATCATATATTGGTGATTCTTAATGAATAAAAGGTGGTTTCTTAATTAGTGAGTTTAATAATTATTTTACCATTATGGAACCAAAGAATAATCATTATTTACAAATTTATTTCATATTATACTTTTAATTAAGTTGCCTTATCCATACATGATATAAATTTATAGCATTGTTCAAGTAGGTGGTTAAACCGACCCAAACATGAACATACCATGATTAATGGATGATTATATGGTAGTTTAGTTGTAATATAATTATACCAGAAGCATAATGATATTATTTAGTTTTTATTAGTGTTATATATCATAATTTTAAGGAATTTTAATAAGAATTAATGGATATGAAAATATTACATAATATGAATAAAAATATTTTCCTCTTATTACGCTTGTTTTTAATGATTGAATAAAACATGATCATTTTTTAATAACATCATTAATAGGTTCTATAATTTTTCATAGAATAACAATTTTTAGGGAAAAAAATCACAAATTTCTATGATATACTTACATACTAATAATGTCATTAAATCACGGTGTTTGTAAAAATGGTATATTTCATTATTCACCTTAAAATCAATTTTTTTTAGAAAAATCCCAAAAAAATAATCTTAAGTAAATATTACTATGATGAATCAAAAAATATTTTTTGTTTTTTAAAATTAAAATTATAAAATTTATAAATTTAACTTTTAAATAAATGTATAAAATATAATGAAAAACCTTTTTTGAAGGGAAAATATATCTTTAGAACATAATCTATTTTTTTATTTCATATAATTTACTTATTAGTGTTAACCAATTATTAATATCAATATATATTACCATCAATTAATCATAAGTTTATTATCATAAAAAAACATATCGAATAAGAGGTACATTTTTAGAAAAAATATAATTTTAAGCTTAAAATGATCTTATTAATCATTTTGGCTATACTAATTGAATTTAATTCGTATTAAAAGTAGAATTTATTTTATTTCAAAAAATATTTCATAAATTAGTTTATCCTATTCATTCTCACTAATTGAATGGTTAGGTTTCAATGGAAATACTTAAATATTTATATTTTATCTAAATATATCACGGATTCATTTAAGTTCAATGTTGCGTGTGGAGAAAGTTATCGAACACATTGAATTATTTAAAGTTAATCATATATTAAAATATTAGGGTGATACAATTATACCACAATCCATAACATTCTATGCACATACACCCATGGGAATCCAAATACACCACAACTAGATACAAGTATGTGTTATACCTCCAGACATTACATACTGGACATAAATGTATAGTAAAACTGGGAGTTTTCAAAGCCCGTGTAGGAATGCACCCCATACTAAATCTATTATAGATTGGTATATGACTACTCATGTGTATATATAAAAGTTGAGAGGGGGTGAGGGATAAGTTAGGAGTCCATTTCCCCACCATCTTGGATGTTATAGAAAACAACCCACAAGCACATAAGCATCATAGTTCCTTTTTAATTAATTAATTAGTTGCTAATTAATTCACAATAGCATATTAAATCTTCTTAATCCAGGTTTCATGACACTATTAATTTTCATTCTTATATTATCAAGTGTGTCATCACCATTAACCACTTAATTAATTACATATTTATGTGAATTCTCCTTAAAGCATCCCACCCAAACCTCCCATGGTTTTCATTAATATTATATAAATAATTTAACATTATTTCCATAAAAACAACCCATATAATGGGTTAATTTATTTATTAATTTATCATTCATAAATTATTCAGGTACTCTAAGACTATACCTAATATACCACTTCAAATATTCACTCATGGTGCATATAGTATGACTGTGTTGAGTAGTGGGATCCCAATAACAAGGAACATCTGGCCACCCAACCATATAGAAAGAATAAAGAAAGTAAGAATTAATGAGTAAGGACTACTATGAAATCATATTGATCACCTAAGTGTCCCATGGAATATTTTATAACATAAACTATCCAGTCATCACTGGCATCGACCATCACTATACCATGAGCTCCCAACCCATTTCCCAGCCATCAAAACAATCACCAGTCAAACAACCTCAGACCACCAACCCATTGCTCATCAAGAAAACCAATCACACATGATTATCAAACAATCACATAAAGGATTTAAAAAAACCTAGAGTGTGAATACATTTCAAATGTATTTTCCACACACATTCAAAGGCACTAATACCATAGAACCATGAAATACAATCCTTCCACAAAAAGAACAATCTCACTCAACTCCAAATCATTTTTTTTATAAAATAAACATTTAAATTTCCATATTGAATTAACTATATTATCATTCATAGGTTTTAAACAATAGGAAATATATAACTTATCAGTTATCAATATCTATGAATCAATATATACATGTGTTTAGAATTATTTTCATATTCCATCAAAATCAAGGAAGAAAAAATATTAATTTAAAATCCAATTTATTTAATAAAATAACCATGATTATGAAATTATGTTTTTTATCAGATTCCTATAAAAATTAACCATGATAAGCTTAAAAACATCCACACTAAAATATATCACACTATCTTAGAAAAACACAAGGCATCAACAAGCATAAAATCAAAATTGATCACAAACCCAAACTACAACTTCATTTTTCCTTCAAATTCCCATGATATTATCTTTGTTAGGTTAATTACATTATTACCCAAAGGATTAAAGCATGATAATCTCACACTTTGACTTTAAATCAAGAGATGGGTAATAAATCCCCTACCTCAATATAGTTTTTTGATAATCGTTATTGAAAATTTCATAAAAGAAGGAAAATCTAAATCAAATCAATAAAATGATTTGTAAAAATATAGATTAGGATAAAAAATTATAAACCTAATTAAAATAAGGGAACAACACTTCCATAATATACATATAGAGAATATAAGAGAAACAAGTGTCGATAGAAGGGGAAAACTTCTAATGTACCATCTTTTCCCAAAGGTATGGACCATATTATTTTTCTTTTATCCTTAATAATGATAAATTTTGGATTTAAGAAGGTATTGGGGGTGTCTATGTCTTTTTCAGAGCCCATAGCCTTGGAAAATGAAGAAAAGGACTAGGCTTCATGGTTAGTAAAAATCGTGTGGTCCATCCCGTATGGTTTATCTAACCACACATCTTGAGGCAGTGGGGTACTGGGGGCCACATGGTTTTTCTATAACCATGTGACCCCAGGCACACAACCATGCAGAATTTTAGACCACATTGATAGTGGGATTCTTCATGGTTGGAACATGGTTTGGCCAACCATGAAACCAAACCATGCGCCCCTGCCAGTGTGGGTGAAATTATGGATTTCTCCTTACTGAATGTTCTAATTTACCCATATCTTCTCCCTCTAATTTCCAGAAATAGGTACCCTCTTCCATCTCCTATAATATCTCATCTCTCTTCACTTAGAGATCAACATATATCCTCCATATGGTCACTAAATCTCTCACTATTAGAAGCATCGAAAATCTTGAGGTAAGCTCTGCAGTCCTCTTACTTCTATTTCCAATTTCTCTTCTCTGTTATTGTGCTATTTCGGTGCAAGATCATTTTCCACATTTTCAATTCATTTGATGATTTCTTAAATATATTTAATTCTATCTCAAATTAAAGGTTGAGTTTGGATAAGGGAATCACTATAGGGATAAGGTAAGTGGTATGTGCTCTTTACCCTTGTTCCGTTAAATCCTATATCATCCGTTATAGTGCCATGAGCCAAATCTTCCCAGTGATGCCTCATAATTTCTAATTAAATTGAATAGGAAGCCAAAACTTGACAATTACAACCTAAGCTAGTGTTGAATCATCCCCTTGGTTTGATCACCTTGACTTATTTCACCCCATGGGGTGTGCTCCACCTTATAAGCCTATTTTCCCCTTTGTTATAAATTTATTAACATTCCTTGTGGAGTTTTTCCTATTATAGATGCCTTGAATTTATGAATTTATTTGGATAGGGTGATGAACCATGAGTTATTCTCTTATATCCCAAGCCATAAATAAAATAGTTGGACTCAGTGAATAGGAAAAGTGTTTTTATACATTACCCTTGTGTCATAAATGATTTTTTTAATTGAATATCTTGACCAAATTTCCTATTATAATATAAATTATTAAATAAATACCTTCATCTTAGTGTTGAGGGAAATAAAATGGGTTTTTAATTAAGTCCTTTTTGGATGGGATCGTTGTTCTTGTTGACCCCGGGACACCCTGAGAGGGGTGGGGGGTGAATCAGGGTGACAAATTTTTCTTTTTAAAGTTTTGGATCTCATTCCCATGCTGGTAGGAACATATTGAACCTGTATGATGAAAAAGATCAGAAGGAAAAAAATCACAACCAGAGAGATGACACAACACTTTTTACTTGGTTCACCACTAAGGGCTACGTCAAAGGAGCATACACTGACTGATTGTCGATCATACAAAATTCCACTAAGCTTCACAAGATGTGTATTACAATGGTTCGGGTACAGTCACTCTGTCCCAGGCTCACTGCCTTTACAAAGGTTCAGGGATAGCTCACTCCTTCCCTCGGGTCACTCCTGTTGACTCCCCTTGGCTCACTACCCTTGGTGAAGTCTCACTCATTTTATAGATGTGAAGTTCTATTCATCATTGCTAAATGAAGGCATCCTCTATTGTATGTAGATGCACTATTGAAGAGAAAATCTCACCTGTAAACTGATCTCACTTTGCACCAAAGGTATCGGGAAATCTTCTAGATTTCATGCTGCTCTAAGACAACCGGCAAGCTTCAACAACAACTGGAGCGCAAGTCCAAGCCCAACGTGCAAGTTTCAAGAATGGTGCGCAGGTCACTTGCACAGTACAAATTTGGTGCACAGGTGACACCAACCAACTTGCGCGACACTGCCTCCTTCAACTCCAAACTTGCGTGACTCTGCTCCTTTAACTCCCAACCCAACTTGGACGCGCAGCCAACAACCGACGTGCAACCACTACTTGCGCGACCCAACTACCACTTGCGCGGCTCAAACACTTGTGCGACAAGAGCTCGAAAAATCTCTAAGTCTTGAACTTCGAACAAAAAGAGGAGGTTTGGTCCTCTATTTATAGGCAAAACTAGACCCCCTATGTGGTGGCACACAAGTATCCCCTCGGCACGCAAGTTCCGGCATGCAGCTCATCTCCCCTAGCCTCTATCATGCAACTCACTTTCACGACCCAACCAATACCTACGCGAACTTCTTTCCTTTTCCATATTTTAAAGATCTGATCATGAAAAACATCAGGCGCGCAGCTTTCCAATCCTCCTAGGTACTGGCACGCAGGTCCCTTCATGGCACGCAAGTCACCTATGCGACCAAACCAATACTTGCGCGACCCTCGTTCCTTTGGAGTATTTCTAAGTTCTATTCTGGAAAAACAATAGATTCACAAGTTTAATCTTCTTCTGGTCAACGACGTGCAAGTCTCCTTTCCAAAACACCGTTTCTCCATTTGTTGATTCTCAGGCCCAAATTTGGCAAACACTGGAGACCAGTTCCACCTAAAATACTTGTAATCTGCTTATTCTGTATGATCACTTTGCTAGAACATATTTTGACCTTACACTGAGGATTCACAAAAAAGACAAACCATACTCCAATTCATGCACAGAACTTCCATGGGTCCAATAGTGCCTTAGTTAGAATTTGTTAATTTTTTGTAAACACACTGGTAGTGACACAAGCTATGCCTGGGACGGGCTCATCAAGTGTTGTTTCTTTTTAAATCTAGACGAGTGACACAAGTTCCCTAGGGGAGACCCTGTGGATAGGATCATTGGTGTGATGGTTGTACCATGCCACGAGAGAGACTCGATCCCCTACGTGTGATACTAGGGATGGACTTGGAAGTTAGTCCATGTTGTCATCACACCATTCCTAGACTGACACTTGGGATATCATTCTGGGGTCACCTTGGACGAACTCCCATGTAATTGGGATTATGAAAATCCCCTAGAGTGATAAATTTAATTCCTTTAGAATTTACATGGATGGGATCAAGGTGACTGGATATGTTTTTATAAAGAGGTTAATTGGATTAAAAAGTAATTGAATGATTTTAAATGAGACATGCCCTTTTTTAAATTTTCACATTTTGGATGTGTCTACCAAGACAAATAAAAATCTTGGGGATGGTCTAACTCTTTGTAAATTATCCAACTCATTTTAATCATGTAGGATCCATTGGTTCAGACAACCTAGCTTAGGCTGAAGTAGGTAGAATTGAACAGGTATCCCAAGTGGAACCCAGTCCAATGTACTTATTTATTTATTTTTTTATTTCATTTTTTAATTATGGAACATTTCTCATTTTATATTTCACATACTAGATTGAGATAGAAATCATTGGCGGTAAACTACTTTGATTTTATCTCACACCCTACTCGGGCTGCCTTTGGTACCTGAGTAGAATTTATGGTTGTAGGAATAGATAAAGGGAATTAGCTAGCTCATGATGTTTGATCTTGATTCCTAGGTTAGAGTTTGGGGAAATAGGGCTGAGTCTATGTTTGAGATTCTAGTAGTAGTTGTGTTTGTCCTTTTGTATATTTTGTTAACATGTGGTATATGATTATATCCCCTGACTCTCATTTATAATTTTGTATAGCTACATTACCATGATCATCATATTTTATCTTCTTATTATTTATCTTCCACCAGTTATATATTTTTATTGCATTATTTATTTTATTTCTACTGCTATATGTCTCTTGTTACTGCTTTTGCTATGACATGTTACTATTCTGATCATATAGTGTTTATTTCTACTATTTCTTATTTTTCCTATATATCTTGGTGTGCTACACTCTAACCTGTGAGGGAATAGTCTCCCCATATACACATCTTAGGCCCTCTCTGCTAGTCGGTATCCCCTAGAATTCGGGGAGGTGTGTTTGAGGTCTTGTAGACACCGTCTCAAGGCACCGCTAAGTGGAATCTAGGGTGGGATGCTATAAAAGTCACTTTGGATAACCAAAAATAAATTTCCAGAAGATAGTGGTTTAATCAAATCAAATTGGCTTCAATGTCCTTAAAAAATCTCTCCCAGTCACTTAGAGTTCAATAGAGGAGAGGAAAAATAATAAAAATCCAAGGCTCACCCTAAATTATAACATAACGGGAAAAGTCCAATTCATGTCCTAAAATTCATGTTTGTTCCATGGATCCCATGGGTTAAAAATTTGCTAAAATTTAAGTAAACGTGTCTCTAAATCCTAAAAAACCATTCACATCATGAATCAATATTTCACACCATGAATGAATTTTGAGAAGAACCACCAAATTTCACCTTAAACCCCTTTAATCTATGAACCAAAATTCATCCATGAATCACAATTCATTTTGTGAATGTTGAGTTTATGATGTCAATTTATTTTGAAACCATATTTCTATCTTCTAACCACTCACTCTAACCTCATGATTACAAAGGAAAGACCCAGGAAAAACTGGACACTTATATCATCCCTAAGAGCCTATATAAGGAAGCTACTTCCAAAGTATGGGGTGTAATTAAGTTCAAATATCCTCATTGATTCTCTCCATGTTTTGAAGGTTTTTCCCGCTTAGACCTTTATCCTTTGTGAGATACTATCATGTCATAGTTGATGAGATGGTCTTTCTCAAGCATCGATTGATTCAATAAAACTCGTTGATACAACATAAAAATATATAATTTGGATGCCTCTTTGTGATATTCTTCAATCGTATGATGAATACTATTGAAGTGTTCATCAGTGAAAATTACATCATGAAAAATTATCTATTTTATGTTTATGAATGGTTTCAGTTTAAAATAATAGTGATCTTTGGTATATAGGTTTCTAATCATTTTTTATGATTATTAAGTGTTAATAGCTCCTAAGAAACCTAACAATGGTCTGGGATCATTACCATGTCCTTTGATTCTCAAAATTATGTTTGAAATAAATAAAACATGATATTGTAATGCTTGTCATAAAACATGGATGATTATTTATCCCATGGAATTTGGGTCACATTATATAATATAATATAAAATAGACCATGGCATAGTTAGAACTCTTCAATTTTATACTTGTCATGGTATATGATAGTAAGATGTCATAAGGGTTGATAACATCACTCACTGTTTGTAAAATAGAGCATTCTACCGTAAATATGATATATTGGATATTGTAAGTAGGGACATCCTAGGAATAAAAGGGTTGAATGCTACACAGACCTCATTTTTATATTGTGAAAAACAACATGAAATTAATCATACACAAATTTCATGTGCTTGTTTTTCTCATGTAGTGGTTTATCATAAGTTGTGGTTTCATGCTCGTTCACTCACCTTAGACTAGTCATGACATGTTTTTTTAATTTGTTACCGGAAAACATGGATTAATCCTACACATATACCATGCCATGTGAAGTTAATCTTATGTAGATGTTTTCTCACCAAGTTAATGCCACACATTTCTTGTTTTAATCCTACAGGAGGTGCCTATCATGGCCTACGATTGTTGTGGTGACGAATTTCTCTTATGTAGTATTTAGAAGCACATGGTTATTATCATGTAGGCTGCATATTATAATTCATTGATACCTATATAATAATAAACATTCCACCTTCCCTAATTTAATCACACGTGATATGTCATACCATATGGCTGAGCACATGTCATTAAAAATTATTTGTGGAGAAATTTTTTATTTTTCATATTTTCAATTATGAATTGGTATAAATGCTTAATAAATATTATATAAATAAAAATAAAAGATATTTTGGGATATTGATTAATTTATATTTATATTTATAAATTAATTAATTATATATTTTTTTATAATTAATTATTAAGTGATTTTGAAACATTTAACAAACAAATATCTGATAATATTAATTATTAAAATTAAAATACCATTTTAAAATTTTAAGGCATGTCTTATAATTTAGATATAAAATTTTTATATGGAATTTATAAGGTTAATTTATAAAAATTTTATAAATTGAAAAATATGTCAAAAATAAAAAATAATTTATATTTAAATTATAAATTTTCCATAAATACTTCATTTGAATTGTTAGAATTAAAGCATTGTTTGAGAAATTATTTAAACCACATAAAAATGGGTTTTGATAATTGATTTGATCAAGATTTAAATAAATATTAAATATTTGATATTTAGATTATGTAAATTGTTTACATAATAGAATTGGAATATAAATTGTTTCTATTTCATTCAATATTATTGACAGCCCAACAAGGCATCATTAGTTCCCTATGGTGCTATGAAAAAAAAATTTATAAAACCCAAACTATGCTAACTCAAAGTGTAGTATTAGCAAATATGGGTGTCAAAACCACAGGGAAAGAGCATATGTATTAAATTAATTCATAAAACTAGAATTAAAATTATTTGGTTTATTAGAGAAAGAGAAATAATGCAGCAGGGATTAGGGTTGAAATCCATATGGGAGACATGCCAAGTTTATTGATTTTCAGGTTAGTGTGCTAGAGATTGATTTGATATGTATTTATTTAGTTTTGGTATTCTAATTGGGTCAATGAGGATCCTTGGTCTTGGTGTCCCGTCCTAAAGCTATGATTGCATCATTGGAATGGTCATCTAATTAGTGTAATTACATAAATAGGTGACCTAAAAACATTTTTAAACATAACTATCTTAGATTTCAAAATGGTCATGAGCAAAGTAGGTTAATTAATTGAAGAAATGAAGTAATTCTCTTCAAATCACAAGCAATGGTCATGCAATTGCAAAAGGAAGGATATTAGAATTGAAAGAATGGTTTGCAGCAATCCAAAACATGAATAATTTAAATAAATAATCCCTAAGAACTCATCCCATTACAAATCACATCACCCAGCACTATGGGACTACTCGTTCATGGAGGAGGAAAACATCTTGTATACCCGAGGAATAATGGCAGCGAAGTGGGACCTCAGATTATCACTCCATCATCTGAAGGCCTTCCCTTGGAGCTGCTTAACGTCCTCTACCTCAGAGTGTCTTGGAAGTGTTTTCCAGGCCGGTATTTACAGGATTTCTTGTCCAAACATGCATCTTGCATTGCCTATTTTTTTCAGCACGTCGACATCATCATGACATGTACCTAAGGTACCCGACGTATACTTCAGATTCGGTTTTTCCTCTAACACGTTGAATCCGTAGAAACTCCGTATGCTGGTTTGACTATAATCACATCATGTACTTGTGGTACATGAAGGGTTCTTGGCTTTCACATTGTGTAATATCATCATGAATTCTCCTGTGTAGATCAACTTTACTTGAAACGGTCACGACGTGTAGTTGTGATACAGGATGTGCAGTCAATTTTTCTTTGTTTTTTACATCGGCGTCTTTCTAAAAAGTTTAGTGTCACACCACAATGGCTTATATTTCCTCCCCTTTTAATTCCTTTTTCAAAAATCCATTATTTCTTACCACAAATAATAAAACAACTTAATTTGTTCCAAACAAGTCAATCTTATTCAAAAAATTACAAAATTTAATATATTAAAACACATAAAAATATATACATGAAATAGACGTATCAATTATATATTTAAAATATATATCATATAATGAATAATATTAAAGAGTACATATTGAAGTTAAATATAAGGTGTTTATATTTATGTAATTATAGAATTTCCATAATGGATAGCTAAATTATAAACTATTTATTTTTATATTTATTTCTGAATTGTTTATAAATGTTTATCTCATATTTAAATTTATGAAATGTTCATTTATTAAATTTATTAACTTTATTACTATTAATTTATATAAATTTTTTAAATCATGAATGTATTTATGATTTAGTTTAAAATTTTAAATGAATTCTAGGTTTTTATACATACATTAAGGACTTATAAGCTAGGTATGTTAATTGAAATTATTTTTCTTCCTCCTTAAATCTAACTTGTTCAAGAGTTTTGTAATGGATTGCACATCAATATTATTTGATCATATTGATATGGTGGAAGGAATATACGTTCAAAAATAAATCATTATAATCATGCATACATGTAAAGGAAATAATATGAGAAGTGATTGTGAGATTAAATCCCTTTCAAAAATACTAAGTGTTGGATTCCTTCCAAAGTAAACACATGTCAAGACCATGATCATTAAATTAGGTAGGTTATTCTAAAATATATTTCCCATGGATTATCTTGTGTAAATCATGGTGACAATGACTAATTTTAATAATTAGCTAACCAAATCCCACTATGATCTTTGAGTTACTCTTAACTTGGAAACATTAAGAGTTATGATACCCAAGTAATGGTATTGAGTTTATCCATATTATAGTGGATGGGGAAAAGAGTTTTTTTCTCAAAAATCCAAGAATCATACATGATATGATTGATATAATAACCTACCTAAATAACCAAGTGGTTAGGGGAACATAAAAGGAACTCATTGGTTAGTGAAATATGGATCTTGGCCCACTAATGGATATGATATGTTTAAATGGGATGTTGTTTTAGTGGGAGCACATTTAATAAAATTCTTTGTTAAATTTTTTTAAAAAATGATAATAGTTTGATAAAAGATTATGTTATAGATTAATAGAATCATCATCATCATCATCATACATAACTATGATATTAATCCTAGGAAAGTAGAAGCTTAATGTAAGAAACTACTTGGACTCTTTAAAAAACATAAGAATTGTTCTTAAAAAGGAAAAAATTATATGAGTTAGTGTAACTCTTTCCTGAGTAATAAACTATCGAATTAGTTCAATATGTGGATATATATGCTTATGTGACGTATAAAATAATTCACTCAAGATTTCATTAAGGCTTCATATGGTTGTTTAATTCATTATGTTGTCATTTTTGGAAATTTTCAAACAATGTGAATGGATTCAAGAAGTTTTTACTCAATATTCTCAAAGTTTTTTGGATAGATGAACTAGGTATGTGATTTATAGGTTATGTTGCTATATAGATAGTACAAGTTGGTAAAATTTTAAATCGAAAGAATAAAATTTATTTGAAAAGTCCAAAAAAATTCTTACAGTATCTAGTCAAGGTCATTGAAACTGCGTGTTATCAGGAAAGAGGAGAATTATTTCCATAATATGGGATTATGTGAAATAACTAAAGGGGTTTGTGTAACTACATGGAGTGTCTATGTCAGTTATTAATGTTATAGAAATTAATTCTTTAATTTTGAAGGATATGTGATACAAAATGTATACTTTAAAACTTTGTGAGTATATAGGAGATCAAAATCAGGGTAATAATTAATAAAGCTTATAATTTTTATTCAATTGATGAAGCAAATGGTTTCTAAATCACGAAATTGAATACAAAGGAATATATCAATCTCAGTTAAATATTTTTAAAGATGTGTATAGTTGTCTCATTTCTCTTATATAATAAGAGAAGTTTTTTATTAGTAAATAGTTTTAATGAATAATATGAGATGATTAATTCAATACTCATGGTTTAAAATTCATAATATTTTGTAACATGCTCTAAAAAAGAGAAAAATGATAAAATGTTTAATATAGAATAAAAAAAGTTTATCTAGATGTTTTTTAAAATATGAGGTATTTTATTTCACCACTTTTAGTGGAATATTTTAAAGAATAATATTATTTTTCATAAAATTATAACACATAGAATTCCATATATTATTTTGATATGGTAGTTTATTTGTTAAATATTACTACTAAAAGGGAAAAAGATTTATTTCTTAAACACAATGTAGTTTTTGAATCTTAACATGATATTCTGAAAAGAATATAGTATCTAAGAGGCTAGTGGGAATATGTTTGGACTTTAGGAAGTTAAATTTTTTTTAAAAAAAATATTCCAATAAAAATACTAAATAAATGTCACTTGATACCTTAATGGACTTTAGGATATGTTGCTAGAAGATTAATGTAAAGGGATAAATTAGTTAACAAAATAATTTCAATAGAAAGGTTTGGTTTAAAGGGTTTCAATAATGATGATGATAAACTTATAAAGTGTTCTAAATAGTTAATATAATTTATTAACATCATAATATATAATGTTGTGAAGTTAAGAAGTTTGAATACCATGTTTGGAGAGTCGTGCATTCAAAATGTGATTCCTAAGTCTCATCATTATTCAAACTGTCTTTATTCATAGATGTTACTCACTAGAGAGTTTAGTGTTAGTGTTTTATGAAATGTTCATATATAGATAAGGAAAGAATTACATAGAGATATAAAGTGTTTAACAAGAGCCCAAAAATTGCATCAAACATATGGTCAATTTAGAAATCTATCATATGTGATATATTTGATAGATTATTATGTGTGGTTTTGTTAAGTATTATTAAATATGTTTAAGGATATAAAATGTATCATGTTAAAAAAAATTACATATCTAATTTATCCTTCTTTCATGTTGGATACATATATATACTGATATATTTAATATAAAGTGAAATGATAATTAACCACTCAAAGTGAAAATTTGAGTTATCCCTAACTGATGTTCGTTATTAAGCATTATAGGTTTTGAAAAAGTGTCAAGGTTATCATGAGTAGAAATCTTATATTAGAATATAGAATATTCTTATGTGGAACAAATTTTTTTCTGTTCATTGTATGGCCCATTAAGTATATACCACATAGAGTGTCATATAATATGTATTTAGTGTACTAGGAATGCATGGTTCATTTTTGGATTTTCCGCTACCTGGATTTGGAGAGATACATAGCATGATAATCTCCATACTTCTAATTTTAATATGATCCCTTTTCCCAAGACATCGAGTAAACATGAGACATGAAGTATTTCAATCCCATATTTCCTACTCAATTAACCATGTATAGACTAATCAGGGGGTGTTTAGGTATGTTTTTAATAATTTCATTGATCAGAGCGTAACTAAGATATATTTTTCCCTTTCATGTGATGGGTATAAAATTTGGGCCCTCAATTGAGATAAATTGTGGAAGTGTGTGACTATACCCATATATTACATAATATGCACTTATCTATTTGGGTGAGGGGTATGTGGTGTGATTATCCATAAAGGTGAATGACATGTGATGTATTCATAAACTTAGTCAGTATATACTCAAAGAATTGTGTAGGATATATGGTGTTGACATACTTAATGTCTTATGTTTACTTGATGTCCTGGACAAAGGGGTCATATGAAAATTCATGCTTTTATATGATGTAGATAGTGGAAAATGGTATAAATATACATTTGTTTTGATGAAGATCTCACAAGATAACTTTATAACTTAAGTATAATTGATGATTTTTTAGAGTCCTCTATTTTTTTACTTTTATGAATATAGGAATTCATATTCTTTATTGATGATGTAAAGGCCTAGAAATTCACACTTTGTATTTGACTAAATAAGGATTTGGTTTGGATCAGAGAGTTTCTCTAAAAGTGTTTTAGAGTTTACCAAAAAGGTGTTTTGGATGGTTATTCACTAAGTATTGCATATTATGTGATAGAAGGTGAAGTTGATGATATAATTACAAAATATGTTTAGAAGATATCCAAAAAAATTTGGATATGATTTCATAATTTATTGTATCAGATACAATACATGGTTAAATAACACAATGTCTACGAGGCTTTAGTGCATGTGGAAGATTGATAGAGATATGATATAAAGTATAATATGTATATATGATACATGTTATCCTATATTATAATATATGATATAGGGATGTTGTGTGTGACAATATCCAAAGGCATACATCATGCATGTGCATATTGTTTATTACAATAGAAATATATCTTAATGCACTGCATTTGGCATATCATATGCCTTGAAGAGCATATTATAGTATGTGTTATAGTGATAACATGAAACTTACTATTCCATTTAGATTTTCTCCCACAGGATATCATTAAAACAAGAATAATTGATGCACTTAATAATTAAGTGTGTGGCTAAAGGGTTACAAACTGTTGTAATTGCAAGTTATTTACTCATGTGTTGTGTAACACATGAGTATATGCATGAAAATAGAGAATCATCCCTGAGGTCCTATATAAGGGAGATAATTCCTTAGGATGGGATGTGATTAAGTTAATAAATCTTGAGTGACTCTCTCTATGATTTAAATCTATCTTCCTCTTCCACCCTTGGCCTTCGTGAGGCATTAACATATTATGGGTGATGAGAGGTTCATGCTTGAGCATCAAGTGATTCAATATGACCTGTGGATACCCCATGGAGGAGGGATATAATTTTTATGACTCATTGTGATATTATTAATGTACAGTATAATGATTATTGTAGTAGTATTCATCATTTAAATGAACACCATAATAATTTTTTCATTTTATGTTTATGCATGGTATCAGTTTTGAAGCATGGTGATCTTGGTTTTAGGGGTTTATTATAACATCTAGACTCCAGTTACCTTGATTAAATGTTTAATTTATTACATTGGTATAAGATATAATGGATCTTTCCATGAAATATAAATCAGTTTATTAGTCTTGAAAAACTAGATATATACATAATTCCCATATTACATCAGAAGCTATCATGAGTAAATAAGGTATAATCAATATAGAAAAGTGGATAACCAAAACACATTTCATTCAATAAACAACTTGATTTCAATGAACATCCATGGCTAATAGAAACATAGAAATCACATAGATAATGGAATGTAAATTCTTAAGAAAGGAAATGCATAATTATGGACATTCATGATCAAGGCCTCTCAACCAAGATATCATGAACCTTATCAGCAAGGCCTCTCAACCAATACATCATTATTAATAAATTGGTATGTATACACTATATACCAATATAATATGGTATGGATAATGTTTTTTCTCATGAAAATTGTTGATGCATAGAGGGGATATCTATAGGTGAGCTCCAACTATCACTTTCACATCCTATATACTCCTCATGTTTTTAATGATCAATACAATTCATTCTCAAAATTCCTTATAAGTTAAAAATTATCTATATATAATCAAGAATATGGAACATCAATATTTCCCTAGTAAATAAAATAACTTATTTAATAAGATTCCTTTAACTGATATCATATATTAAAATATTATACATTTGAAACATCATTAAAGTAATAGATATGATTTTAAATTCATCCATGGTTTTAAAATTATAGACATGAAGGAGAAAAAAATTATAAGGAATAATGGAGAGTGATAGATGACATGATCATGAGAAAGTGAATTATCTCAAAATAAGGTATAATATATTATCAATAAATGATGATAGAAGAACATATATTATTCTGAAATGAAGGTTTTGTAGTAAATCCAAGCCTTTGGAAAAAAAAATAGAAGTGATACAATAAAAATAAATTCCTTGTAACTTAATGTAAAAATGAAGTTATAAATCACTTTTAAAAATTATTTTCATTCCTTTAAAAAAATAATACCCTTTTCTTTTGATATCATTCTAACTAAAAATTCCCAAAAGATTTGGAAAAATATTTTCTTTGAAAATAACCATATAAACTTGAAAAAAAAATATTCAAAGAAAAGTTTAGTCATGATGGTGGGAAAATTCATTTGTGTGGTGTATGCTAAAACAAATATTTTTTCACACCTTAGGTAAAAAGCAACTTGTTCAAAAAATGAAAATAACATTCCTTTTTAAAAAAATTATGGAAACTCAAATATGTTTCAAACTAAATTTAATAAATATTTTTAGAAGAATAAAAAAAATCTTGAAAACATTTTAAATAAAACATGGACATGGAAGAAAAATATTTGCAAGGAAAACTTCAAAACAATATTTTTAAAAGAAAGTCCCTTACATATAACTTACTTGTTGATTCTTGTTCCAAAAAGAGAATAAATTGAATATAAACATGTAAAAATAAATATAAACAAAGGAAAATAAAATATATTGGGTTTAAAATATTATGATCATATAGTTTTTCTAAATTAAATATGAACTTAAAAAAACCCTAAATGAAATGATATTGTAACAGAAATCTCTTACTTCAAGTTTGACTTGCCTCATAAGTGATTTTAACCTGATATATAATAAATTTATATTTATTATACTTATATACCATAAATATATAAATAATTAAAATACCATATATAATCTACTTATAACATTTCATCACTCATTCAATAATAATCTTTCATTGACATCATCATTTCAGGTGGTAAATACTTCGTTTTTCACGTATGTTTCGATTTGGCATTTATGGTTCATTAATCTTGATCATGATTATATCATATAAATAATGTTAATAATGATATAAAAATCACATATATTCATTATATAAATATTTATAATTATCCATGAAAGGTGGATATGAAAAATTAATCACATCGTTTTGTGGAGGTGGTAGTCCACACGTACGTATGAGAAATGTTATCATTTTTTAATGGGTAAAAGGGTTAGAAGATAAATGGTACCTTATATCAGAACCATATTTATGTTATAAATATCATATATATTGATTAGTTCTATCTTTATAACCATCCAATTAAAGTGGTGATGATAAATGAACTACACCGTTGTGTGGAGACAGTAGGTCGTATGTACCCATGAAGGGTGGTTTCACTTTTCATATGATGGAAATGAGGTGTAAACTAGTTGTCCCATAATAATATATAACATATTACTATATTGATTATACTGAATTAATTATGTTATTATGGGTAGAACATGGAGTCATTAAGGACGACTACCTCTTCTTTAAGAGACCTCCATTGACTTATACCATAAGCCTCTATAGAATGTTCTTAGGAGAAGAAAAGAAGCTTAATAATGAAGGTAAGGAATCTAGGAAGGTTTATGGGTTGGTATTGGATGATCTAGAAGAATAAAAAATTTTGAATAATGGGGGATAATAGGATCCCTTTTATAAGTGGGGGGAGGGACATGCATGGAATTATAAAAAATGTTTTAATAATATAGTCATTTTCTTGGGAATGTGGATCCAAATTGTTATATATTCTAAGATGATAAGATTAAGGTCAAAATAAAACCAAAAAATTAATTTTAATAAATGTTTGTTTGTTATCTTTAAGCCCTATCACTTTATTTTTAACCCTTTTAACCCATTTTACCCTTAATTAAGGTGATAAATATTTACCATGGTTACTATTCATTATGAAAAAAATTAAGTTGACCGTATTACCTAATATTAATTATGATGATTCTAAATATTAAATCCATTTTATATGATTCAAATCCTATAAATGTTAGAAATAATTTTAATATAATTTCACAAAACAAAATGGAACCCATTTTTAAAAAATTTTTATTTTCATCATAAAAATGATTTTAAAGAAAGATAAAGTTTAATGTCGATTACAATTGAATTAATTGGATTATTTTAAGAAAAATAAAAATTATTTTTCTTTAAAAACAAATCAAAAATTAAAAATATATTTTTTATATAAAAAAGGTTTCATAAACTTTATAGTTATTCTTATATCATTATAATGTCATAAAAAGTGACAGTTTTATAAAATCAGTATTTTTCACTATTCACCTAAAAATCAATTATTATTTTAAAAATATCATAAATTTATCCCAATATAATTTTAAAATTATGAATTAAAAATGAAATTAATTTCTTAAAATTTAATTTATAATAATTTGGAATTTAGGTTTTAATCACATTCTTGAACAAAGTTATGTGTGTTATGATATATTTTCTTTAGGAAGAAAATATTACATACTATAATTAAATATTGGGTGATACATTCTTCCCTCATTAAAAAATTTAATCCTTGAAATTTCCAAAAATGTAACTTCATGAATATATGTGGGTTTTTATTTATCATAACTTCTTTATATTCCCACATTTCCTTTTTATTTCACGATTCCTCTAATGTACCTTCACCAATTACTTCGTCTAATTATACAACACTTATTTATCAATGTCAAGAATATAGAAAGGCTCTTTATAATATGATAAATTGGGTTCAAATTCTATTTCCTTATAGGTGGGAACATGTGTTGGTTCTGGCAGCTACATCCTTAATAAAGAGATATGGAACATATCCTAAACTTTAGAGAGGTTAAGTGGCATTTCCAAATAGTAAGTTGAACTTGTAATTCTTTCTAGAATTCAAAAGGTCGTGATATTCCTAGGACTTATTTTCCCTTTATTTTCGAACCATACAACACCTTTAAATTGAAATACCTTAAATAAAACATAATCTATCACTTAAAATTTTAAACACTTCCTTAAGTTATCAGCATAATTTTTTTATCTACTTTGAGTTTTTAAATATGATTCTGAATAGTATTAACTTTCATTGTTGTCTCCTAAACAATATTTGGGACTAAAATATTTATTTCACTAACTTCATCCCAAAACTTTGGTGTATGAAGATTTTTCTTGTATAATGCTTCATACAGTGTCGTTTGAATGCTCAAATGGAAGTTATTATTATATAAAAATTTCACAAAAGGTAAATTTTGATCCCAAATACCCTAAAAGTCAAGTGATCATGACCTAAACATGTATTATAATGTTTGGATAGTCCTTTAGGACTATCCATATATCTTAGGATAATAATTAGTTCTCAAATGTAGATAATTTTTAATAGACTTCTAATGACTCTTCCTAAATTTTGATGTAAACCATAAATCATGATCAGATACATTCGAATTAGGTGTAGCATGAAGTCTCGCAAATTCATTAATATAGAGACATAGGAGGCACTCAATAGGTATATATTCCCTAATAGTGAGGAAATGTGAGGACATGGTAAGGTATTCAACATTAACTTATATAGAGTCATTTTTTATTGGATTATTTAGAAATCCATTGCCAAAGTACATTGTAATATCATCTCATCTCCACATAGAAATAAGTATACGTTGATTAAAACCTTTAGGATATTGTCTCTTATCTTTTACATATTGATGAACCAAGAATCTTGATACATAGTCTTCAATTTCCCATTTCATATTATCTCATAAAAAATTTCCTTCAAATACTGATACATTTTGGTGATACCATGGTGTATAGAGGAATTAAAGCTTTGAGATTCATCTAATAATTTTATTTTTTAGCTTAGGAAAATATGGAACACATTGCCTCCTTCCAAATTTCAATATACCATCTTCATATATTATGTCTACCAAATTCTCATCATTCATGGATTTGATTTTCTTTTGACTATTCATATCATCAAGGTGGGAACTTTTTATTTTATCTAATATGGATAGTTTGGAAACAATTTGGAATAGATGTTCTATTTCCCCATACTTAATGATTCATATATCGAACATTACTAAATACATGAATGTAGGATATTTTTCAATCCTCATTTTAATTAAAAATCCATATAACATTTTCTACTCAACGCATCATCCACCTTATTTTCCTTCCCAATATGGTATTGTATTGAGGAACCAAAATATTTGAGTAATTATAGTCATCACTTTTACCCCATGTTGTTATATTTCAGTGAGAATATGTATTTTAAACTTTTGTGATATATATATATATATATGTATATATATATATATATATTTCACATTTTTTCACTATAAGGTTGATGCATTTATATCTTCAATGAAAAGATTATGGCTACCAACTTTGGGTCGCGGGTTGGATAATTCTATTTTTAATCTTTAACTACCTTGATGCATAGGCAATAACACTATCATTTTGAATAAGGACGCATTTAGTTCCCTTATTAGATGTATCACTATATATCAAAAATCCATATCTTCTCAATGTATAAACTAATATTCTCTTTAATTATTCAAAACATTATTTATATTCTTCTAAACATACAAACTTGAACCCTTTACACGCCATATTGGTTAATGAGTTAGTTAATCAAAAAAATTGAAAAAACTGTCATTATTAACCTATTAATTCAAGGAAACTATGTTCCTTGGTTAGATTTATTGGCATTGTCCATTCCATCACTGCCTTTGTCTTTGAAGGTTCAACTAATATTACATTCTTAGAGATAATATATCTAAGAAGAGAAACTTCCTGAAGGAAAAATTCACATTTTATAAATTTTACATATAACTCCTTTTCTTTAAGAGTTTTAAGAATGATTATAAAATGAATCTTATATTATTTATATCTTTTATATTATATCAATATATCATAAATAAATACCACAAATAAATTATCAAAATAATACTTGAATACTTTATTCATCATATCCATAAAAATAGAGGGTTCATTAGTCAATCCAAAGGACATTAATGTAAATTCTTGATGTTCATACCTTGTTTGAAATGTCATCTTTGGAATATCTTCCTTCTTTACTTATAGTTGATGATACCCAAAACAGTGATAAATATTTGAAAAATATTAATATCCATGAAGTTAATTAAAAAAGTCATCAATGTGGGGCAGAGGATATTTTTATGGTAATGGAATTGATTTCCCTATAATCGATGCACACCCTCATTGAAGCATCTTTATTATTAACAAAAAGAATAGGGGATCCCCATGGTGGAACACTAGGGTGTATAAATCACTTATCAGACAACTTCTATAATTGTTTCTTTAGTTCCACTAACTCTATTGTGGTCATCCTAGAGAGATTCTTAGATATAGGTTTTTCATGAAGGATATGATCAATAGAAAAATCAACTTCATGCTCAGGTGGATGTCCAGGTAGTTCTTTAAGAAATTCATCAACGTATTCTTTCAAAATAGGTACATCCTCTATTATAAGGATACCTTTCTCATTAATAGGTTGTGTCTTCTCTTATTCTCCAAGAATTTCATTAATAAGAGCTATTGTATGGGTAGATCCAAACATGATTCATAGGATGTAGTCTCCTCTCTAATGACAAGTAATTCCACATATCCTTCATAAATCATAATTTATTTCTCTTAGAATTAAATGTTTGAATTATAATTTGAAATCCAATTTATACCAAGGATTATATCAAAGTCAACAATAGGTATAATAATCAAGTTTGAAAATAGGGTATGTCTATGTGTCATAATGGGAACAAACTGACACATCTTTTTTATAATAATATTTTCACTATGAGTCTTGATTGACAACTCTCTTTTGAGGGTGCTAGGGAAATATCTAATTTTCTTATAAAAAATGGAAGATGTAAAAAAGTGTGAAGATCTAGAATTAAATAAATCATTAACAAAATTTGAGGTTGTGATCAAAGTAATAACCACAACATCTTTGTGAACTCCATCATCAACTATAGTAATCATATAAGTTTAGTCTTATCAACTTGGCCTCTTCTACAAGAGGTTCCCTTGATTCTTAGGATATTGGTTTGAATAATTTCTTATTTATTTACAACTGAAACACTGGATAACAGTGGTTTCTTTCTTTGTCTTACATTCAAGACCTTTATGAACCCTTTCCCCACAATTGAAATAAACACCTTTTCCATCAATAAAGTACCTACATTACAAGAAAAATGTAATTTCACTATGTTTTTTACATTATATACAAATTTAAAACATAGTTAAAAAAACCTAAGTTTTTTAAAAACATCAGGAAATGGGGTATCACTAATTAGATACAGTCGCCCCAAACCCCCGCTGATCTCTTCCCCATGCCACCTACGACGACCCCCCACTATATCAGTTACCCCTCATGCCCCCGTCGACCGCTTCCTCACACAACTGTCGATGACCCATCACCACATCAGCTTCCCCCACACCCTATTGGATCACTTCCCAACACCACTTCCAACGAACCCTCTCTGTAGAAACCACCCCCACACCCAATAGACCGCTTCCCCATACTACCACTAACAACCCCCCACTACAGCAGCCATCCCTCGTGCCCCCACCGACTACTTCCACACACCATCACTGATGAACCCTCCACTGAAACAGAAGAAGACAACCACCGACGATGACCCCCCATGAACGGTGAATGGAACCTACCCCCACTTTTCATATTAATAGGAAGACAACCCACATCAATTTTTCATGTGATACTGTCACCCAACAAATGCACCCTTATATTATTAATATATATATATAATATTATTAGTATATATAGAAATAACACATACACATATATATATTCTTGATTTTTTAATGTAATAAAAATGCATTACTATTAATATATTATATAACAAAATATATATTTATGTTATATATTATATAATAATATATATTAATATATTGTTATATATTGTTATATATTGTTATATATTTATTATTATATATTGTTATATAAAAAAATAGATATTTCTTTTCTAATAAAAAAGGGTCCCAGCCTCTACCTATTAAATATATATATATAGTTAAAATATTGTTAATGAAATATATTATTATATAATTATTATTATATAATTTTATTATCTTGTTGTATTTTTATTATTATATATTTTTATATATGATTATTATATATATATATAAATATTGATATTTATTGTTGTGTATGTATTTATAGTTATATATATTGTTATTATATCGGTATATTGTTAGATATTTATTGTTATATGTATTATTATATATATACATATTTATTGTCATACATATTATTATATATATATATATATTTATGTCATATATATATTTATATATTTATGTTATATATATATATATTTATATATATTTATATATTTATTTATATATATATTATCATATATTTATTATTATATTATATATATATATATATATATATATTTATGTTTTTGTGTGTGTGTGTGCATGTTATATATTTATTGTTATATATTTATTGTTATATGTTGTTATATATATTTTTTGTTATTTATTATTATGTATATTATCTATTTATGGTTATTTATTTTTATATATTGTTATATATTATATATTTATTGTTATAATTTATGTTAAACATATATATTAAAAATAAGAATAAATAAAAATGCATTGTTAATATATCATAAATATATGTGTATATATATATATTATTAGCAACATTTTCTTAAAAACATGGCTAAAATAGCCACGATTTTAAGAAAACATAGATAAATTAAAAATTATAAGTGTTTTAAAACATTGTTAGTAATATGGTTAATTTAGCCATGTTTTCTATGAAATGTTGTTAAATTTGATATTATAAATTTTTTGAGAAAACTTAGAAACAAATTTAGCTAAATGTATTTTTTTGTAGTGTTAGGTGTTTCTTTCCACAATTATCCCATGTAGGAAATCTCATCATTCTTTTCTTCTTCTTTGACATGTTTTTTTTCTTAGTACTTAGTCGACCTCTTCTTTTTATGATTTTAATTGAAGATATAAGACCTAGAAAATTTATCTCTATTTTGATGAGACTTGATACTATATCAGTATATATTAGAAACATTTGAGAATCTAGTGCTCTTTAAAGACTTGGCTTAATCTCATCAAAGAAACAGTCAATATTTCTTTTTATATTAGGTATATAGTTCACAACATGTCTGGATAATCTTATAAAGTTTTCCTCATACCCTACAACACTTTCTTCTTTGTTTTGATTTAAACTGATGAAATTAATCTCTATTTAAGATCGTTGTTCTTGAGGAAATCATTTCTCAAATAATATCACTTTCAAATTTCTTTATTCCATACTTTCTATTTCATCAATCTCTTTAGTTTTCTATATCAATGAACACCATTTATCAGCATCTCCCTTTAGAAAATGGACTATTAGAATAAATTTTTTCCTTTTATTACTTAACAAATCAAGGAATATATTTCTGAGGGAGTTAATACATTGTTTGAATACCAATGTATTAGTAATTCTTTTAAAATATTGAAAATTTTGTTGCATGAAACAATCCAACGTAGGTGAATAACAATATTTAACAATAGGTTGCTCTATATAAGAAGGTCAGTTGTCTTAATATAGCTAGGACCTACTCAGTTCCAAGACCAGTTTTATTGTCTTGCTCGATAAGGAAGTCCCTACATTAACTATGTGTGTTGATTCCCTTTTTTAATTAGGAACCATCTCTAAATAATGGCACGTACAATGTTATCTCATAATCATCATGAATATTGATCCATAAAATAAAAATCCCTATAATGGTAAAATTTATCAAATACCTTGATGGATTTATCATAATTATCATGTTAGTTATGTTTATTTGAAATCTAGTTCACATGTTTTCTACTAAACTTTCCTCTAATATAAATAGTAACACCCTGACTCTAGTAACCTAGAGCCAATGTTTAATTTATTACATTGGTACAATATACAAGGGATGTCACCATGTAGGATCAATTAGTTTAGATATCTTGTAAAACTAGATATATACATGATTCATATATTACATTGTAAATATAAAAAAAAAATTATTGAATCCTTAAAATCATTAATAATATTATTATTCATATCCTGGGAAATAAAAAAATAAAGGGTGATCTCAAATGATCAGTAAGTGTTATGTATAGTGTAAACTATCATGTGTAAATAAGGTATAATAAATATGGCATATTGGACAATCAAAACACATGTCATTCAATCAATAACTTGATTTAAATAAACATTCATGGATAATATCAATATAAAAATCACCTGGATAATGAAAAATATATTCTTAATAAATTAAATGTATAATTATGTACATTCATGATCAAGGCCTCTCAACCAATATGTCATAAATTTTACTACCAATTTCTCTTAATCAAGACATCATTCTTAATAAATGGGTATGTGTCAAGTAGATACCATTCTAATATGGAATACCTATTGATTTATCACATGAGACCTGTCAATGCATCAATGGGATATCCATAACATATCCCCACCCATCACTTTCACCACCTATTCATTCCTCATGTTTTGAATGCTTAATAAAATTCATTCTCAAACTTCCTTATATGTCAACAGCTATCTGTATTGAATCCATAATATAAAACATAAATATTTTCCCTGAAAATAAAATAACTTAATTAATAATATTCATTAAAATTATATAATATATAGAAATAATATATAGTTTAAAAATCATAAAATTAATATAAATAATTCTGAATTCATCCATGATATTAAAAATATTTACATGAAGGAGAAAAACCATTCAATAAATAATGGATAGTGATAGAGAATAAGATCACAAGAAAGTGAATGATCTCAAAATAAGGTATAATCAATTATCTAGAAAGGATGATAGAAGACCATAGATTCATTATAAATGAAAAAATTATATAGTAAAACAAATACTTTAGAAAATAAAATAGAATAAATTCATTAAAAATAACTTCTTTTTAACTTCATGTGAGAATGGAGTTATAAATAAATTTTCAAAATTGTTATCATTCCTTTCAGAAAATAATACCATTTTCTTCTGATATCATTTTACATAAAAATTACCAAAATATTTAGAAAAATAATGTATTTTAAAAAAACTGTTGAAACATGTAATGTAATATTCAAAGTAAATATTATTCATGATGGCTAAAAGATTCATTCATGTGGTGAATGTTAAAACAAATATTATATCCACATCATTGGTAAAAAGTACTTTTTTCAGAAAATGACATGAGGATTGATTTTAAAAACTTTTATAAAAATTAAATCATGTGTAAAAATAAGTTTAATAAATCTTTAAAGAATATTAAAAACATTATTTAAACTATTTTAAAGAAAATATGTGCATGAGATAAAATTAGTTGGAAGAGATACTTCAAAATAATATTTTTAAATGAAAGTATCTTACATGTAACTTACTTGTTGATTCTTGATTCAAAAAGAGAGAAAATGGAATATGAACATATAAACCACGAAATAACTAAAGTAATAGAAAAATATGTGGGGTTTAAAATATTAGTATCAAATAAATTTCCCTGTGGAAATCTGAACACAAAAAATATTGTAATAAAATGAGACTATAAGAAAGATCGCTTACCATAAGTTCGACTTACCTCGTAAGTGTTTTTAACCACCTTTATAAAAAAATTATATTTATTATAATTTTATAATAGAACCATATACATACTTATAATATCATGTATTATCCACTTATAATTTTTCAACACCCATTCATTAATAATATTTCGTTATCATAATCATTTCAGATGTTAACTTCATTGTTTTTCATGTATGTTTCGATTCAGTGGTTATAGTCCTTTCATATTGATCATTGTTAAAATATATACAAAATTTTAATTATGATATAAATATAATATATATTCATTATATACATATTCATAATCATCCATGATAGGAAGACATGAAAAATAAATCACATCACTTCATGGAGATGGTAGTCCACAAGTACGTACAAGCGACATTATCATTTTTTAACGGGTGGAAGTTTAAGAAGATAAATGATATCATATATTTATATAATAATAATTATGTTATAAATATCATATATTTTTTTATTTCCATATTTATAACCATCTAATTTATGTGGGGGTGAATAATGAATTATATCGCTATGTGAAGACAGTAGGTCGTATGTACGCATGAGTTATGTTTTTATTTTCTATATAATTGAAAGGAGGTGGAAAATGGTTGTACCATAATCATAAAAACATCTCAGTTTATTGATTATTCTGGATTCATTATTAAATTATGGGTATAATATATTTATATTAAGTAGAAAAAAGAAAGAAACTTTGAAAGAGTTGGTAAAGACGGTTAACTTTTAATTGAGGGGCCTCCTTTGGATTACACCTTAATCATTATTAATATGATATTATAAGAATAAAAAATATCAAGAATAAAGATAAGTAATGTAGGAGGTTATTTTTTAGTTCATGGTTAAGATGGAGTGCTAAAAGTTTTTAAATAAGGGAGGATAAGAGGTTTCCTTGTATAAATGAGGGGAGGGACACATATGGAATTACTTAAAATAATTCAATAATATAAAGTCATTTTATTGTGTAAGTGACTCCAAATTGTCATATATTTGAATATGATGAGGTTAAGGTCAAAATAAAACAACCAATGGGGTTTAGTAAAAAAATTGTTATCTTGAAGCCTTATCACTTTGTTTTTAATCATTTTAACCCATTTTACCCTTAACTGATGTGATAAATACTTACCATGGTTACTATTAATTGTGACCAAAAATTAAATTGACCTTATTACCTAAATTGTTATCATTCCAAATATGTAATCCATTTTACATTATTCAACTCCTATAAGTGGAAGAAATTAATTTTAATATAAGTTCAAAAAATGTAACAAAAATATTTTTTAGAAAAATGTCTGTTTTAAGAATAAAAATGAATTTACAACAAAATAAAGTATAACATTGATTATAATGAAATAAATTGGATTATTTGAAATAAAATTAAACTTATTTATCTTTAAATACAAACCAAAACTGAAAGGTACCTTGTAAATACTTGATTAAATGAAAAGAACTGAAAGTGATTATTATTTGAACAGAAACATTACTTAGATTTCCAAAATGTTAAGAATATATTTTTAAGTTCAAAATTATATTATTATATGCATTTTATTACTTGTTTAATATATATTTGGTATAACAAAAACATTTCATAAACCTTTAATTTTTTGTTATATCATTATAATATCATAAAAAGTGAATGTTTTGTGGAATTGGTATTTTCACTATTCACCTAAAAATCAAATATTTCCAAAGATTATAAAAATTAGTCATAAAATAATTTTTTACATGTTGAATTAAAAAATTAAATTAATTTATTCAAGTTTAATTTATAAAATTTGGGAATTTAGGTTTTAATCATATTCATGAATAAAGTTATGTTTCATATGTTATAGTTTCTTTGGGAAGAAAAGCTTACTTACTATAATTGAATCTTAGGTGTTACATTTCTAATCATTTTTTTGCATTGATTAAGTTTTAATTACTCAAAAATAACCTAAAAGTAGTATAATATTTAATATAAATACAATTATTTTATTAATATTATATTATATATATATATTAATTTAATTTAATTCTTTTTTATAAAAATACTTAATTAAATAAATACTACATAATTAATGTTATTTATATTATAATACAAAATTATTAAATAATTTACATGTGTGTGTGTGTGTTTAACATTATATAATTTAAGTATATTTTATAATTAAATCACTATTATATTAACATTATATATCAATTATTATATATATTTATATTTATATTTATATTTACACCCAATGAGAAAAATTTTAGTAGTGAAGCACATGTTTTACCTATGGCGGTGGGGGTAGGTCTCAGATTCGAGTCTCCCCTGATGCATACGTGGATTTTTTATTTTATTTTCTCTTCCCTGGCTGATTGTAATATATATATAAACAAAAAAATTACAATTATATATATGGGGGGATATAATTCGCATGTGGTGTGAAGGTGAGTTAGTATGACCTCTTTATTGAAGCCAAGAGGTCTTGAGTGGGGCATATGGGTTGGGGTGGGAGTAAGGGTTGGGGGGTTAAGGGCTAGACTGGACTGTATTATTAGGTGGTATATATAGTTGGGATGAGGTCGGGCCGGGTGGGTCAAATATATCATTATATAAAAAATAATATTTAGGATAAATTAATTTTTCCCAAATATAACTATTATATGGGATGGATAAACCTCTTCCAAATAAAAAAAATTGGGATGAATTAATCTACTTATGATAATATTTATATATGACATTGATTAATATGTACTGAATAAAAGAAATATTTTGTACTAATTAATTCATCCTAAATAAATAAAATATTTTGGATTGATTATTCAGTCTAAAATTAAAAAAATATGTCACAAATAAAAAAAGCTATAATATTGTTCTTTATTTTATTGGAAACATATTTGGGGTGGATTAATCTATCACCAATGATAATTTTTTGATCCCTTGATAAATTTATCTGGTGAAGATTATATCCATCCTGGATTAATTATTTTTTAGGATGAAAATAAAATTCACCCCAAATAATAATATTTGTGACATTGTTTTCTAGAATTTTTTTTCATGGATTGAGTTTAATCCAAAAAATGCTTCTTGGGTGGATTTCTAGTTTTTTGAGATTGAAACATTTTATCTAATATACCATATTTTCTTATAGTGAATTCATCATACAAGATAAATTTGGTTATAGGACACCAACTCTAATATGGTTCCATTCTCTAATTAGAGGAATTAAAATTCCATCATTTGAAGGAATTATTGGTCATTTATTTTATAAAAAACAATGTAAAAATAAATTTTATTTCCCTTTCTCTTTTCTGGCCTTACATTTCTAGAATAGAAAATGAGTCATAAACTCTAATTTCTTAGAAACACCAAACATCCTTAGTTTCTTCTTTCTCTAACTCCAAAACTCATCCAAAAACTCATTCAAATAAGTTCGAAAATATTAAAAATGAATTCAACACATACTCAAAATATTCAAAGTCATTAATTCCCCATCCAAATTTAATGATCTCCCCATCCAAATTTCACAATCCAATGTCTCATGTTTCATATTATTGTGTATATAATAGTTTATTATTTAATTAGTAAATAGATATGTATGTGAAATTTTATTCTAACAAAATTGAAATAATGTTGATACTTATATTTATTGAGTATAATCATTCTATTTTTTCAATTATTTTTATTCAAAAATTATTTTGAGGATTTTACACACCATATACCATGTAATTTTTATTTATAACTAGTATTTCATCTATTCATTCACCTGAGATCTTATACGCATATAGAAATATACACTAATTGAAAATTAAAACTATATATAAATATAATTTCAAATTCAAATGTATAAACCAATCTCTATAATTGTATAAAAATTATAGTAAGTATATTTTCACAATTGTATTCATATTAAATGAAAATATCATGACATTTATATATAAAGAAAATGATATATAAAGGCAAAAATAAATTAAATGATTACATCTTGATAAATTAATACATATAATTTCTAATTTGAAAATAAAAAGAAAATTGGGTGAAAAAAAATTAAATATCATATATAGAAAATAAAAAAGCCTAATTACACTGAATGAATTTACAAAAAATGTAATCATGTTTTAAGAAATGTATTCAATGAACACAATTTCATAATAGTATACATTTAAAAAAATGTTTCACAAGTGTATATTGATGAAGATGTGTTATAACATATCTCCAAAGTGGATAATAAATAATTAATGAAGATGATTAATAAAAAATTGACTATAAATTAAAATTTACAATTTTATAATAAAGAAATAGAGAATATAATAATCATAGAAAATATGAAATATTATATAGAATATAATAATATTTATTTATTATTCAAGAAATTTTGATACTCAAATACAATTATTTCCTCATTTCCCAAATGATACTCATTAGTATGGGAAGAGTGTAATTATTATTATGAATAATAGATATATAACAATACATAAAGTATTTAATTTTCAAAATGAAGTCAGCACGACACAAAATAAATTATGAAAAAAAAAAATATGTATATGGATTTATTGAGATTAATATAAGTGGACTATTGCATAAATATATAGATGGATAGAAATTTAAAAATATGCTGAAAATGAATATTATATAATTATATTTTGAATAAATTTGATTTTTATCTTATCACTTAGATTTTAAATTGGGATTCACACTAAATATAGCTTTTAAAATTGTTTCTAAATAATTTTATTGGATAACTATTAGTATATAGCTCGAGTTGAGTAGAACCTTTTGGAATGAAATTTTATTTGATGTAGTTTTTTCAATTAATGTACCTTAAGAAAAATTAGATGAATGTTGTGAAACCTACCTGATATTTGGATGGATATATGTTGGTATTTGGTTGGTTCTTGTATCTTAGACATATAAATGAGAAAACAAAAACAAAATAGAAATAAAAAAATAGAAATATAGATAAAATGAAAATAAAAAATTAGAAATATACAAATAAAACACACAAAATAAAACACAAAAAACATAAATATATAAACAAACACAACACAATATACAAATAAAAAAAATATTAATGAAAAAATTAATAAACATATAAATGAAAAAAAGAAATAATACCAAATCCAATATATATAAGTGTTAATAAAACATATTTTGAAAAGCATAATATGTAAAAAAAATACAATTCAATGTGAATTAATATATTAATATATAATTGAGGATAAAACATCTAATAGTAGTTCATAAAATTTTTAAATATGCATTAAATTCTAAAATAGATCCAAATTTTAACAAATTAATGTAGAAAACATAATATAAATATATAAATTTAAATAATTTAATATCAAACCATTAAAAACATATTCATGTTAATTAGAAAATTAACATATACACAAATTTATATACATTGATTTATATTAAATGGAAGTTAAATTGATATAATATAAAATTTCTATAAAAATTTAATTGAATATTTGATATGTATGATTAATATCATGCCATAATTTTTTATTAATTGCATATTCAAAATTTATAATTATGATTACTATTTCTCTATAATAGTTCCAAGAATAATATAGAAGATTCATGTTATAAAAATTAGATATTATTTGTTTTTTGAAATTATAAATTAACCAAGGACAATTATATATGAAAGAACACATAATAAAATATTACATAAGATAAATACACAAAACATGATTTTTTTTCATTAAAAGTAGAACATTATTCTTTAATTGGAAAGAATTAAAACTAATAAAAAAGAATTAAATTGAAAGAATAAAAAAACTGAAATAACGATCAAGAAAGGATCTCTAACTAAACCATTATAGATCATCACTAACATTGAAGATAAGACGAAAAACTTGTAAATTTTGCTGGTTATGGTTAAAAATATTGTTAATTCAATTTTATAACAAATATGTATTCAATAGATTAATGATTTGATAAAAATGTAAATTTTGTAATCCTATAATACACATATGTAAGTATTGAAAAGTAAATTATTTCATGTTGGTTTATTTATCATATATTAAGATAAAATACATGTTGGGGGGACTTTTGGAAGCTTGAGGTTTATGGTTAATGCCTTAACATGTAATTCATTTGTTTTTTTGAAGAATAAAAAATTCATCTATAACACAACATGGCATAATAAATCACGAGTGGTTGACCTGAAAGATTTTATAGATATTAAAAAAAACATTCCCAATTTTGAATGGTTTCAAAAGTCTGCCTTCATAGAATCAAAACTAAATTTATATATAGGAAATGAGTTAAGAAACCTCACTACTCCAAATACCACAATTATAAGTGAAGTTAAGCATAGAATGAATATGGTAGGTCTTGATCAATTCATGATAGAAAATGGTTTATGAACCTTTATTCCAAGGTTATTTATACCTGACACAAACTCTATAGCTCTATAACATCTACAGGATGATAAAAGAAAATTGTGCATGCCTCTATCATATAAAATATCTTAATTTTGAGATGATAATTCATGATCATGAAAAATATTATGGTCATGGAATTACCATGGGGGAGTGGGTAAATAAGCCTCAATCAAAAAGTGATTATGACCCAATAAATCGAGATAGAGTGGTGTCAAAAAAAAGTTAATAATTGGGTAAGAAAGGTCTACTGGTATAGAATATAATTCAATATGATGTTTGTGGTGTGTTTTTTAAATAAATGAGGTGACTTGTTTTATCTTTCACTATGTCTAGGTTGCTACATCATTAACATGCACATTATCTTCTTTATTTTTTTCATTTGAAGAGTATTAGGTTTACCAATCATATTTTTATAACTCTATTGTTTTATATTTTTAATGTTTCAAATTATTGTGGTGACTAGGAATGGGTGTAGTCACCTGAGAGGGGGTGAATCAGGCATGCCTTAATCTCTTACCAAATTCTATTTTCCCTTTTAGCTATTTTTAACCCCTTTGGTATTTTAAGCTCTTTTTTAAGTGAATAAAAATGGATCTATGAACTTTAACCAACATTCAACACACACATGCAATGCAAAATATAAGTAAAGTCCAACACATGGTGTTTGTACAAGGTTTGACCCTGATGTGGGAAACCTACTCTATGTTATGATCAGTTGTTATTATGAGACATAGATTTGTAACTAATAATATTATCATCAATTAAAAGTGATTGGTGGAATGTTTCATCTAGAACCCATAGTGCATCCCTCACTTGCACAACATCCCACTGAAATATACTATCTCCAAATAGTTATCAACAGCTTCCACCCTTTTTTATGTAGATCACCAATCTACATAAGATGTCACTGCATCAACATCATCATATTTTCTTCTTCTAAATTATAGTGTTTAATTGCCTTTAAATAATATACTATAGTATATGCAACTTAGTCTCTATTCTCAGTATAGTTCCCAAATCTTTTTCAAAATATTATTGTCGGCTCCACTCACCTCATACTTCAATGATATTGACCATCGATGATGGATCTTTAGAACTTCATGCAGTTCAACATTTCTCAACACTTCCTCTTATATCACAGACTTATACAACACTGGGTATTATATAAACTTATTCATCTATTTTTCTAGGGTGATCTAGATTAGCTTCATAGAACTATCATTGGGTTTTCTTTTCCTCTCCCTCAAGAGTTCTTCCTTGTTCTTACATAGAGAGAGCTCCCTTATTCATGAGAGTCTATATTTTTCTCCTTATTCTTATCTAGATTTTATATTTTCGAATCAACAATATATATTTTCTATTTATTTCATATTTAAAATGTTTCATAACCTTGATTCAATGATCTCCTCTCATTTTCCTCAATGACATCGTGTGGGTGTGCTCCCACAATCTTCATTTATTTCCTCAACTTTTTCATGTGGGTATGTATCCATGATCATAGGATATTTTTTTCCAAAATCCTCTATCTCTAGAAGTATTATAGAAATACCCATGTTTATTTTATCCCAATAAGTAAATATCCATTTAGTTTTCAAATTGAACTTGTTAATTTTCCTCAAAACATTTCTTCAAATATCTACAACTAAAAATTCTATGTTACTATATAAAAAGTATACAATAGTAACATTTGGTTTGTGGATCATCTTGTTGTGGTGTGACAGTCTATTAATTTCAACAGTAGATCCAACTTGTATTTGATTATCATAGAACTTCACTCTTCAACCTTCTCATCATTCAGTTTGAATCACAATTCATTTATGATGATTTATATTGATGTTGTCTTGAATCTATCCAACCCGGTATTCAAAAACAATACCCGCTTATATTTATTTATCTGTCAAAGTATGGGTATCATATTCGTATTATTTATTAGGTGGATACTTAATTCATCACCCCTCACACCAACATACATTGACTTTATTTCACAACTATATTAACAATAAATACAACATCAACTTGATTAATCCACTCAATCACATCAATCACCCCCTTTGGATTTTTATTCAATACCAAATTAACTCCAAAATTTCATATCACACTTCTACCCATTATAGATTATAAATGAAAAGTTAAATATAAGGGAAACATTCTTTACCTACTTATCTCAAAGTAACATCTTATCCCCTTTTGTTCTCCCCTTTTTTTGTCATCCCCCTTGTTGAGAGAATTAGTCAATTACACATTAGAGAAGGGTAGAACAACATTATTTTTAGAAATGTGTCATCAAATAATCTAATATAAGTCTACACATGATAACCCTAAGTATAAAAAAAATATTGATCAATTTAGACAACAAAGTTATCCATATTCAGTCTTCAATGTGATATCAACTCAAATTTCGCTTCTTAGGGCTTCTTCAAATGAATTTTCAATAAGTTTTATCATCCTTCACTAAACTTAAAAAAACACATCAAAAAAATCGAAGTGAAAGTTAATTTACCTCCCTATTTCCTTTAACAATAAATCCCACTTGGTAACAAAAAAAAATATAATTAAAAATAGGAATGAGAAAATTGATCATCATATTAAAAATATTTAGTTTTTGTAAGTGCTTACCAAATTCCATATTTAACCACAAAATGATAAAACTATAGTAACATTCTCTTCTAAGATCCCCCTAAAGGGATGATTTTTAATGGTATTCATCTAGGATGGTTTTTGTTTAATAACAAACTCCATGTATTTGTAATATTGGTTGAAGTACAATATCAATTAATATCTGCAAGTGATTTTTTGCAAAGAGATACCATGATACAATTTGATAAGTTCCATGATGGGTTGTTTCTCTTATTATATACACTTCACAATATACATTCAATTATCTATTTTGATATATCACATTAAATTATTAGCATTTAAACATAAAGATAGTAAACATAGGAATAAGGTGAGTCTTAATCATCTCATTAATGAGAGCAATGGGACTAAGACCTGAATATCAAACCCAAAAAACTTTTCTCTATAGCTCTAAATGTTGAGAAGTCTTCATGTACTATAATAAAATAAGGGACTAGAGATGGTTCTTTTATATTGTAAGTGGTTTAATCCACCACCAAATGGTCCCATTATCGTTTTTTAAAATCATCACTAAATTTGGCATTGGTATCCAAATCATGGTGGTTTTAAGCAGTGGTTTCTAGGAAGTGTCAGAGAAAAAATTTTTAGTGGTGGTTATTTCATTTTTTAGTAGTTTTTTTGCCTTTAAAAACTATTGAGGATTTTATAGATATTTTAACCGCCACTATATTTAATAATATACAAAGGAAGTTTAAACTGCCGCTATTTTTTTCATATATAACAGCAGTTTAAATTACCTCTAAAAACATTTTTACCATATATAGTTTTATTTTAAACCACTGATATATATTACTGCTAAAAAATATGTAGAAATAGTAGCACAAAAAACTATACCAAAAGAAAAAAATCTAGGACCATTTAATTTAAAAACATCACATTCATCTCTTAGAAATAATTTGAAAATCATAAATTTAATTAATGAAAACAAAACCCATGAAACTCAGGTCACATATATTAGAAATCAAATTAGGGTCAAAATACTTCTTTAAACATATAATTTCACTTAAAAGGGATTCAAAGGAATTTTTAAAAACACTTGGATTGTACAAATGTTTTATTTAAAAATGAATATAATAAAATCATTTAAATCCTTCATGAAAATTAAATAAAACCTATTAAACATTTAATAAACCCCTCATGAGTATCAAATATAAGAATAAATTAAAATAAAATAATAATTTTAGAACCATTGGAGAACATCATGTCATGTTAAATAAAAAATGCATAAAAATACCTACATCAATCGAGAGGAAACACATCAAATTCATAGAAAGGAAAAGTCTCATCACATGGACGACATCAAGTAAAGAAGAAAAAATATTCAAATAATAAAATTACAACACTAAAAATTAAAAATGATTACAACAACCACAATATTACCACATTACTTCATACCACCACATAATCACACAACCCCGCTATATATATAAAACCAAACACTTCATTTCACAGCATCACAACCTCTTTTACACTTCCACCACACATCCTCATAAATCATTACCACATCATCACCAAATAGCTTCCAACAAACTACTAATCAAAAAATAACATGAAATCAATTATAACAATAATTTTTCCATAATAAGAAAATAATGAAACTCCCTAATAATCGTGTATACCTTTCCTCTATTAATCTCTAAATTATACCACAACTATGCTTTCATTATGGAAACCACACAACATCCCAAAGACAATAATCATAATAAGGATAACATAAGAAGTAATGGATAAAACCCTAAACATATACTCCCATGACTTACTTCTAACCTCCTTATTATATGGGTCAACCTAGCTCTCCCTCCCAAAATAAACCTACAAAAATACCTACTTTCATTACAATAATCATACGCTACCCATCCAAACTCTAAAATGACATTTAAGCAATGAAAAAATAGTCATCAATCTATAATGGAAGACTTTACATGGACTCATTTAAAAAATAACCCAAATAGCCTAATAATGATGAGTATAAGGTAAAATAGGAAGAAAACATTAAAAAATAAACCAATCATATATATTTCATACAATATAATATAAATATAGATATCTGCTACCTGAAACCACAACTTTCTTTCTCAATCACTATATCATTATGTTAGTCTTTTATCAGTTTAGTTTCACATCAACATCACCAAATCCAAATTTAAACCTAATCACTACCCAAAAAACTAATATCGACATTGTATCTATCTCCATCTCAACTCCCTACTAACAAAACATATATTGAAATTTTCTTGAAAATTAAATAGTGATGTGTATTTAAATTTATACTTGAAACTAATAAAAGTTAGTGTAATAAATGATTATGAATTTGTATGATTTATCTACTCACTCAAACCATATATTTATGTAATATCACCTAGGACACATCCATATATATTCTGATATAATTCAACCAATGTTTTTTGTAGAGCAATGACCTTCTCAACCTGCATCTATATATGATCCCCATGTTGCTGGATTGTGCTCCCCTATTGTTGAATTGTGATTTTCATTACACTAAACTATCTTTGAGCATCTCAAGGTAGGTAGTAACTAAAACTAGGAGTAAATTATACTGTAATCCCTGGTGACCTGCTAAAGACCTCATATTGCAATGGTCCTAAACCCATCCCATGCACATGACTAGGATTATCGTTCCTAATGACATGACCAACTAAATCATCATGGGAGACGAAGAAGGACTGTGCGAGATTAACATCCCATAGTTCTTTTATTTTTACCAATAAATAAAATATCAATAATATTTAAAGAAATACATATTAACAAAATGAAATTTTATGGTATGTTATTATAATGAAAAATGAATCCATATTCCAACTTCTTTGGCATTATCATTCAAATAACTACCTTTGGATTTCATATGAACATCTAACCAAAGTTTCATTTAGCATAATTGGTGCTCTAAATTCTTTGAATACATAAAAAAAATATAAATTACCAATTTAATATATTAAATAGATAATTTTATCTTATAAATATTTAAAATAATGAAAAATTTACCGTAGTTGATATGTTTCCTAAAAAACTCTTTGAACCGACAGTGTGGGTGATGATTTTTTAGCTCAAATTGATGTGTTTTTTCCTAAAAATCATAAAATAAGTAATATTCAATTTAATAATAATGTATGAAATATCATATCCTTTCCATATATATGTGTATATATAAAATGAGATTAATAGTATAATATATTTTCAATTCCATGTGATTCTCATGGCGATGGATTTCAACAAACACCTTACACTTCTCTCTAGGTCCCCTTCAAGTGCCTTATCATACTATTATTGAGTGGTCAATGATGTATTGTTTAATTTATTCTATGATATATATTTAAAATCATTCCATTTCTTACCCAGATTTTTCAACATCCACTTTCATTTGATAAGACCAATAATGGTAAAGTGGAATAATATCTGTACAAAGAGATTCATTTTTAAAATATTAGAATTTAGTTAAATAATAGAATTCTATTGAGTCATAATGTATTAAAATTACATTTATTTAAGAATCAAATATTTCATCCATTCAATATTAAGGCATATGCCTCTAATCAGAATATGTAATCGGAAGGGTAATTGGATCAACTGCCAACTGACCTAGAATGTAGCCAAATAATCCTAAATCATCATCTATGGGGACCCAATAATAATAAAAAGGGACAACTATATTTAATAATTTCAAATTAAAAACATCTAAACGGTTAATATTCGTCTCGGTGGTAACATTGTTTCCATATTTTATGAAAAAAAGTTTTTAGTATAAAAAATTATAATAACTTTATTCAAATTAAAATTTGAACCTATAACTATCAACCTATAATATCCTCATTAAGAAACATGAGTGACTACCTATTCCCTCATTGTAGAGTCATCACATGTTGAACTTTCTGAATTAGGAGGCAATGTGCCATATTTTGATGGGATAGAGATGGAGTGCATGTCAGATGCTGGCGGGAGGAAGACGGTGGGTGTGGTAAACACTAATGGGGGGTAGACAGAGGGTGTCCTAGATGCTATAAGGAGGGAGCTTAATGGATCATTAGGTATATATATGGTTGAGGGAACATCAAATAGGAGTTTACCTAGATCAATAAAATGCTTCATCCTTAGAATTCTGGTTATTTAAACACGTAAATGTAACTTTAGAACATATATTTTGAAAAAGATATAGAAAAATAAATTTAGAGATGATAAAAGATGCACAGTACTGGAAAAAATAATATAAATAGGTATCATAATGAGTGAATTCACATATAAAAAAATATAACATTTACTTTTTCAAAATTAAACAACTCATGCATAAAAATAAATTTAAATTTGATACAAATCCACAATACTGGAAATGATGAACATATAACATAGGTGGTTGATAAGTTAATGTATGAATTCACTTTCAATCATTTTTTTCTTCAATAGTATCATTATCTTAATCCATCATTACTTTATCTACTTCATCCACACATGAAAGAATAATATTTTCAATATCATCATGGGAAAATAATTTAGTTTTCTTACTATTGATGGGATTCAATTTCAGAGTTCAAATCTTCCACTTCATCACTCATATCATACAATTCTCTTCATTTTATGTGAAAAACTACACTTAAACCTTCATCTATGACATATTCCACATAAAACACCATTTTTTCTTGTGATGAGAAGATATATGGATCAATTAATTCTTGGTCACGAACATCCATCGAGTGAGAGAAGTTCATGAAAGTAAATTACAAGGAATATTTTTAATACCCCTTGTAATATTAACCCACTTTCATATGAATAAAAGAACTAAAAATTGACCTTGGTAGTTTAATTTGATAATATCAGTCAACTTTTCATTATATAACAATTTAGAAACTATAAATATAAAACTATTCTATTTCTTTAAACCCTCTTTCTATTTAATTGTATGAAATTTGAATCCATTCACATTATAAGTGTTGGACTTTCTAGCTAGTTTTAGAGGACCTTGAGCCAAAAACTTCAAATATTCTAACAACTCAGCCCGATTATCATTATTCATGGTCTAAAAAAAGTAATATACATTATTATATTTTAAAAAAAATATGTTTCAACCTAATATCCTTATTGATTGCAATGTTTATGAACTTTCACAACATGCAAATCATTCTGCAATCTCTTTATTAACAGAATTTATTATGTATTTCTCATTTCATGTTTTAATTATCATTTTTCTCTGTTTTTTATCATGATATATTCAATAAATTGATCTATAATTTCACTATTCAACAGCACATATATATATGCCTATAATAATTCCATTTCTGTCAATGTAATATTTGAGATCCTCTTAACTGATCACCCAATGGTATGCAATTTTTTTTATTTCCTTTATAGTTAAGATTATGTTAATATATCGTCAACATGTCTAACTCAGTTTAATATTATCTCAATATCATCTAAGTATCTAGAAAAAAAGGTAAGACAGTCCTCTGATAAATATCCTTCAGAAATAGAGCCTTTAGGTTGAGCTTTATTTTTCTCATATGATTTCAAATGACCAAGGTATCTATGAAATAAAATAAATAAAAAATAAATACATATTTAATTAAGTGTCAAGAATTTTTTACTTAATATGAAAAAAAAAATTACCTCCCAATTGGATACATCCATAGATAATGTATGGGGCCTCCTAATTGATTTTCCTTCACCAAATTCATAGTTAAATGCATCATGATGGTAGAAAATGACGGATGAAAGATCATCTCAATTGCACAAAGTGTTAGTACAAATCTATCTTGAAGGTTTTCAATATTAGCCTATTGTAGAGTTTTCTCACATAGTTTTCTGAAGAATGCAATAAATTTGAGAACAATGACATTAACCTTTTCAGGTAATAATGTACACAATGACAATGGTAGTAACTGTTATAACAAAATATGTGAATCGTGACTTTTCAATCCATATAACCTATGATGCTTTAAGTCGACACACCTCTATATGTTACTTGAATAAACATCAGATATTTTCACATGTTTTAAAATTTGAAGTAACATATATTTATCCCTATTTTTTGTAATTCCCCAACCCCAGAAGCCCGGAGCTGGTACATTATTTTAATACATTGGCATGATTACAAGGAATAAAGTCCCAAAGGACCGATCATTTTAGCAGACTTGGAAAATAGATTACAAACATGAACTTTATATTATAATTTATAACATAAAATACGCCATAGATAATCCTTTGATAATGCTATTATTTCTCTATCTTAACCTTGCATATCAATCATAATACACTTCTTAGTATCCTGAGAAAATAAAACATAATAAAGGGGTGAGATTAGATGCTATGTAGGGGTAAATAATTTATCGGAATCTATAAAATTTTAAGGCAAGATGTATAATAAAAACATCATCCTTTTAAACATAAATAATGAGCATAATATAGTAAAAATACGTCAAAAATTACCATATAAACATGCATATGAATATTCTACTATTCAAATAATCACATGTAATAAATAATTTCATAAAAAGGGAATGCATAATGTTGGACATAATAACTACTACATCAAGGCCTTATGTCAGGACCATTCACGAATATTATGTCAAGGCATTATTCCAAGACACTAGTTTGTCTCATGAGACCTACTGATGCATATAGGGACTATAGTGGGCCATGCCCACCACTTACTAAGTCCAATTCATTCCTAATATGAAAAGGGTGAAACATAACATAAAAATTCATATTAAAACTAGCATATGAAATGTCAATACTTTAACCATAAACCATGAATGGTATAAAAATAATATATCCATAGTCAAAAATATCATAACTCATTCAATACAATATGGAAGTTAGTATTATAATAAATCAACCTAAATTAAGAATAATATCCAGTAAAGGATATTGACATAGTTGAAGATGATCGGTAAACCCCTTTGAGAGAAATATCCATTTTTCATGAAATAATTTAAAAGTTACAAAATTTATAAAGGAAGTAATTTAAAAGATATTTTTGAATCAAAGTGTCCCTTACCACCTTGAAACTTTTGAAAGGAATTAACATTTTAAAACATTCATGTCCATATAAATAAATCCATAAAAATATTTTGAAAACATGGACATTAATGAGAAAGGTTTAGAAGAATAATTATTTAAAACATTTAAAATGATGTTTTAGTTAAAGAGTCCCTTAAAAATAATCCTTTTTAAAACTATTTTATGAAACATGTACATGGATGATAAATATGTCTCAGTACATACTTACACATAAACAATCTTGGATAATAATGAGATTTAGGAATTAACCATTACCTTAAGTCTGATACCCTTTGTACGACTCCAAAACTCCTATATAATGTTTTTAAACATATTATTAACTTAAATCATAATTATAATAATATTTATGATATCATATATTATTAATTTATGACTTTATATTACCCATTTATTAACACTTCCAAGTTAATGCAACATTTCGAGTAATATCTCTTTGTTTATCGTACGTGTTTTGACTTTTTATTCTTTATCATATTACATAGATCATTATTTAGTTACTTTAAAAATGTATAATATGATTTATATATCATAAATATTCAAAATATAAATATATTTAATAGATATATAGATAAAATGGAATACACCATTCATGGAGACGGTAGGTCGTACGTACTCATGAACGTTGTTTCCATTTTCTTACCGTATTTGAATGGAGGTTAGTGAATAAAATATATTTACATATATATATATATATCATTATAGTAGACTTATTATTTCATATATTTCATAATTATGAATAATATATTTTTTAATATTCATTCTTGGATGGTTAAAGTGGAGAATGAATCACACCGAGTCGTGGAGACGGTAAGCCATACGTACGCACAAGCGACAGTATCATTCTATTGATGGTTAAATAGTATGTAATTGGAGGGTATATTATATATACAGAATAATTAATATGTTATATTTATTTTTTACATCAATTATACTCATTATTATACCCATCCAAATAATGAAGTGTTAGATAACTAACTACACCGTGATGTGGAGATAGTAAGTTGTACGTACGCACGTATGGTGACTTTGCCATTCATACGATTGATAGAATAACGAATATGGTTGTAAAATATTTATAATAACATAATAGTATATAGAAGGTAATATATTTATTATTTTGGTATGGAAACAACCAAGAAATAGGGAGTGGAAGAAGAAAAGAACTTTTAAAGAGGTGATAAAATAATTACCTCTTCTTCAGGTGCTTCCTTTTGATTTGACCAAAAGGGATTCTTAGGTTAGCTTTATGATAAAAGTAATACCTCTAGGATGTAGTGAGGGTATTTGGTAGGATATTTGGGTGGGTTTTTGATGATCTAAATGGCTTTGGAGGTGTGAATTTAAGAGAATGGGAAGTACCCTTTTATAAGAGAGGTGAGGGGAACTTTAAGAAAAGCTTGAAATATTAATTTATTATAAAATTATTTTTGGTTTCTAATATCTCAAAATGGATTTATTTTGAGTCTAAGTTGGGGATGATTATAAATCCTCTCAACCAATAGGTTTTAGAAAATTTTAGGTCTCCATATTTACCTTATCTTTTAGATTTAACTCTTAGTTAAATAGGTTAACTTTTACCAAGTCTTCTTATATTTTTATACTACAAGATTAATATAGCTACTATAAAATGACAAGAGAACCTCAAGTGGTTTATTAGTGACACATATAACATTATCTAAGTCCTTTGGTCAAATCTTAGATTTTTATGAATATTATATCATTTAATAAAATAGTATTTGTTTTAAAATCTCATTTATGTCAATTTTGACACTATTTAGTATTTGGTTTTTGTGAAAGTCATAAAAACTTGATTAATTTGAAAAAAATAAATTGAATCAACCCTAACATGACATATTGACCTATAAAATTCGTGGATGACATCAAAAGTTTCAATTTACATTTATTTTAATATTTATACTATCAATTAATCGAAACTACGATGAAGCCACTATTAAATGTATCAAAGTCATGAGAAAGTAGTGATTATAAGATGAATTGTGGAGAAGAATAAAGTTTATAAATCTAAATCTTTTTGGTCTTAGTCCATCGATATGAGATTACTAGACCTAGAATTGTTTAAAGGATGAGAAGGTTGATCAGAATGTTAGAAGATGAATATATTGGTTTTCAATCGGACTAATAAGCCACAAGAAATAAATCTTCATATAATGAAGATGGTGTTTCTTAATTAGAAAATGAAAGAAGTTGTAGAAGTCAAGCTACTAGAATTGGTCCATCGGACGTAGTATGCCACTAATCCATCATAATGAATTTTGACACCAATTCATATTATTTTTATCTTTTGTATATCGAATTCAGAGTTATATTGGATGTAAACTTAAGAAATATTTATTTTTATTTTAATAAGGTCAATAAAAATAAAGAGTTATACTTTGTTCTCTTATAATTGGGTCAAGAGAAAACGAACAAAAGTATTGATTATTTCTTGAGAAGAAGTGAAGACTCATCAGACTGGCACTGATAACATTCATTAGAGTGAAGCTGAAACCGATCCATCAAACATGTACTAACACCAATAACATCACTATATGTTATATCATCGGCCTAATTAATTGAAGAAAAATAGATATACTTTGAATATATTTCATAATGTTCATCAATGTCTTACATTTAACAGATGGTATAAATCATCTTTATGAGAATACTTTCAATGTTTATAAGAGGTCATAATAATGGGCCATCTTTAGTTATATATATGTTTTGATCATAATAAAAAATTGAAATGAAAAATCGTATTGAAGAATCGTACTGAAGAAATGTTTTTGAACTTGAAGAAGTTTCAAGTTTTGAGAATATTTTAGAAGCTCCCATAAGTATTATGAAGAGTTGAAGAAGTCAAAGATGAATACTTAAATGAATGAAAAATTTAGGATCGATTATTTTTGTTGAGCGGGAAGTGAAATTTTTTTCCACCTTTACCATTCTGGGGTGCCTATAAAAGATAGCACAATACATTTGTACAATGTGAAAAAAAAATTTATTTTTAATGTTTGCTGAGAGCTCTGAATTTTTTTTAGGTATTGAGTTTCTAACTATAGTTTTATTTCCCTGGTTGATGCTAAGGTAATTCCATCGAAATGAATCCATCGAAGTGAGGCTCAATCTAATCATCAAAGAAAGTTCCAATTGATGACACTTCATCATAGCAAGTCTATTAGAGTGAGAACATCGGAGCGAAATCCATCAGAGTAAGTTTCATAAAACTGAGTTCCATCGGACAGAGGAATTTTGAGCTACCAATTGATTTCTTACTCAATTAGAGAAAGAAATGAAGAAGAAGAATTTGACCAAGGATAATTGGATGGGAACCATCAGACTGAGGTTACCAATCCCAGGAAGATCATACTGACTTTACTGAGAAAGTTTTTCAAATTTAGTTTTTGGGCGAATTTTCTAGACCAACAAGTTCCTTAGATAATTATTAATGTTCTTGAAGATTGTATGTAGGTAAAGTTTGATTCATCTTACTTATGGAGAAAATGAAGACTTTATAAAGTGTATTAGAAAAGAAGAAAAGTGAAACTTATATTGTGGATACTTAATAGTTGTGGAAAATTCTTGTCATGCTGGGGTTTATAACCATCTATAGGAAAACGGATACTAAAAAGGATAGTTGGGGGATATAACCAACTATAGTAGGAAAGTTGCTACTAGGATTGTAGAATTGTTAACTTCTTGTGTCTTTGTATACCGGAAATAATTTAGTTAAAGAATCCATGTTCAAGTACATGATATTTGAAAGGTTCAGTACATGGAAAGGAGTAAGTCTTTGTACTGAACCTTTCAAATATCATGTACTACCTTCTATTTCTATTTATTTTATATGAATGGTAAGGTTGATAAGTTTTATCTGAGTGGATCGTAAATTTAACAGGTTTTAGAGGTTAAGAAATTTTCCCTAAGGAAGTTAAGAAACTTTCTTATAAAAGAAAAGGAACCACTGATTCACCCCCCCCCCCCAGTTGTCTTGATCCTACTTGTGAACAATAATTGGTATCATATACGGTTCCCTCTGAAATATCCATAATTGAGAATGAAGAATTTAAGTTCTGTGAATTATAAGGGGATTCCAGTTTTCAATGGTAAAAACTATCATATCTGGAAGGATAGAATACTTTCATATCTTATATATCTTGGATATGATGTTTTGGAAGCTACTATATATAGATTTCCTCCTTGTATTGATAATGATCCTCTTACCATTGCTAATAAGATAAATCTTGATAATGATGGAATATCTAAAAATGGTTTACTCTCATATCTAATTGAAAGTGAGTTTCTTAGAGTAAAGAGATTTGGAACTACCACAGGTATCTGGGATAAGTTTAAAAACATTTATTAATGAAATAAAAAGGTGAATAAGTAAAAGTTACAACTTTGGAGGTTGGAGTATGAAGATCTGAAAATGGTTCAGTATGAATCAATTGGTTACTTATTTACAAGGGTAAATGAAATTTTTAGCACCATAATATGTCTTGGTGAGAAAATGGAGGACTCAAATATTGTTAAATAAATATTGAGAATTATTCCTAATTAGTTTGATGTCAAAGTTTCATCTTTGGAGGATAGAGATCCTGAAACTCTATATTTAGATGATCTTCACAGTACTCTTATTACTTATGAAATGATAATATAGAAGGTTGTGAAAATTAAAGAAAATATTGATCAAGAAATGGCCTCCAAATAATTTTAAAACGAAAAAATAAAGATAAAGAAGTTAAATAAGAATCAAATGATTCAGAAGTATAGGAATAATTTGAAGATTTCAACATAATATTTTCCCTACTTTCTAAAAAATACAATAAGGGTAAATGGAAAATTAAAATCCCCATATGTTGTAATTGTAAAGGGAATGGATATTTTTCATAGAATTTTCCTAGGAAGAAAATTGAAGAGTATGAGTCTAAGTTATATGATGATAAATCTTGGAAATAAAAGTTTAAGAAACATATGGAAATATTTCCTTATAAAAAGAAGAAGAAAAGTTATCTAAGTAGAAAAAATGAGGATGATTCCTCATCTAGTGATGAAAATGATCATCAATTCAACTTTATTTCTCAATTAAAAAATGGAATTGATTCATCTAGTAGTGATAAGGATTATGATGAGATGAAATAAATCGAATTGATTCTCAAAAGTAATTTAGAGAATGCAATTGAACAAAATACTCAACTCAAGAAACAAAGAAGGAATTTGAAGAAATATATTAAGGAAATAACTTTTGATAATTGTGAGCTTCAAATAAAACTAAAATGTTATGAAGAAAATTTATGTAGAAATGAGAATCTCAACAAGATATAATCTACCATTGTTGAAGAAAGTAAAAAAGAACAAGTTAAAGATGCATGAATCTGAAAAAATCACAGATGTTATGAAAAGTTAGTTGGATGAGAAAGAATAAGAGTTTTTAGAAATAAAATCAATGTTTCATATAGCACAAAGAGTGATAATAATCATGAGAGAAAATTTCACCAAAGCAATTAATGTTGAAGGTGAAACTTATAATGATGGTAAAAAGAAAGGTTTACAAAAAAAAGTTTGTCATAAAACATCTTTCATTAAGAAAGATAAAAATTCATCAAGAAAGTATCCTTCGGAGCAAAGTGGTTCAGGATTTTCAAAGAAGCAACAACAACAACAACAATGTTTTGAAAAAGTTTACTGTTAGTCTGAAAAATCAATATGCAGATGTCACTGCTGGTGTTTTGTAGTTTTTGGACATATAGATTATTCATGTTGGTACAAAATGTATCTAATAGGAAATAGGTATGAATCAAGGGGGAGATATGATGAGAAAATAAGATCAAATGTAACCAAAAAGGGAAACTCAGAAGGTGAAGAAACCTAAGTATGTTCAAAAAGTGGATAAAAACAAACATGTTGAGTTTAAAAAGAAAGAGTGCTTAGTTATCTGGATAGAACAAGTTTACATTACTAGGAAGTCAGAATAACCACAAAAATCATCTAAATAAAAGGGAAAGAAAAATGTTTCTAAATTTGATAACAATGAAGACAAAAAGTTTTCAACAGATGGTGATTTGAAAATTTTGAAAAACTGAACAAGGTGTGATAAAGAAGGGCGTGTTACTAAAAGTTGTTTGAATATCCTTCCATAAAATGTGGTTGTCATGAAAGAGTTGTTACAAACTCACTATAACAAAGGGGTTACAAAAGAAGAAAATATGTCGAAATCCTTATCATAAGAATTTATAGATGAAAAGAAATTTTTTGCAAAATCTAAGAAATATGAATGGAAGGAAGAAAATATATCAAATGAAAAATACAAGAAGAAGAAGAAAAAGACAAGGATGAGAGAGGACTCTCAGTCTGAAATATGCTTCTTAGAAACAACTTAGGTTCCTTTTTATTCCCAAATATTTGTATTTGTACTAAATTGCAGGGAATTGAAGGAGTTAAAGTAAGAAAGATGATGTTGTTGAGTCTCTTAATATTCTTGAAAAATAAAGTAATTAGGTTACAAAATTTTATTTTTTAATGTTTTGTTTATACACTTGAACTGTATGATATGTTTTTTGAGATGGTGTAGATTGATTTTATCTAAACAAATATTTTCATGATTTCTAAAATAATGAGAATATTGAAATAAACATGAAAATTTAGTACATGAATGTTGTGTTATGGAAAACATTTATAACCTTGATTATGCACTCTTGTTTTTTTACATTGGGTATACTCACGTAGACTAAGATTTTTTTAGTTAAAGTCTCTTTGTTAAGAATCTCATGTGATATGTATGTTCTCCTAAAGAGGAATTTCAATATTTTGAGATGAATGATTCCAACCATTAGAAATTAAATCATTTTTAAATAAGGGGGAAACTTTTCATGATATACACTTTGAATTTTATTGTTAATAAGGGGGAGAAAAGTAAAATGAGAGAGATAAGAAATAGTGGGTTCAAGAAAGGAATAAGGATAAAAAAAGTGAGAAAATAAAACAACAAGTGGTATTGTTTTGAAGTTGTTGAATTGGGTATTGAAAACAAACACAATAGGGGGAGATTGTTAGGCTCATGTTGTGATATGGTTGTGTTTGTTGTCAATAGATCAATATATTGATTACGTTGAAGAAAGAAAGTATATTGAGAAGGTAATGTAAATCCGGATTGAAGAAAGGTGTGTGTAAATTTTTCAATCGGATCCATGACCATCAACATGAAAATCATATCTAGACTATTGGACTCAGTAGATTGATGTCTTTCATTAGATATGATCCATTGGATTGGGATTTTGATAAAACGAAAGAAGCTTCTGGAAATTTTATTGAGTTTGGAATAAAAGTGGTAATCGTAATGAGGAAGTGTTTCAGAGTCTGAATGGGTATGATATTAATTCATAATATGATGAAGCTAATATTAAACATATTAAAAGTCATGAGGAATTCATGATTATAAGATGTAGTGTGTGGAAGAATAAATATTATGAATCTGAAGCTTTCCAGTCTGAGTCCATCAGTATGAGATTACCAGACACATAATTGTTTAAAGGATGAGAAGGTTGATTGGAATGTGAGAAGATGAATACGTTGTTTTTAAGTCAAATCAATAAGCCACAAGAAAAATATATTTAAGGAATAAATTTGGTGTGTCATAATCAGAAAAGGAAGGAAGTTACTTATGTTTAAGTTGTTGGAACAGGTCCATCGAATGTTATGTGCCACTGATCCATCATAATGGATTCTGAAACAGATTCATATTATTAGTATCCTTTGTATATCGAATGTAGAGTTCTATTAGAGGAATAATTAAGAATGATTGATTTGTATTTTAATTGTGGGAATACAAAAAATAATTCATAATTTGTTCTCTTACAATTGGTTCAAGAGAAAAAGAACAAAAATATTGATTTTTTCTCAAGAAGAAGTGAAGAATCACCAGACTAGTGTTGATAACGTTCATCAAAGTGATGCTAAAATTGATCCATCAAACTCATAATGACACTAATGAAATCATCAGATGTGATATCATCAACTTGGTGAATATAATAAAGGGATAAATACTTTAATTATATTTCATAATGCTATTTAATGTATTACATTTAACAGATTGTATAGAGAATCTTTATAAGAATACTTTTAGTGTTTACAAGAGGTAATCTTAATGGTCCATCTTTAGTTCTATATATGTTTTCATCATAATAAAGAATCAAAATGAAAAATCATATTGAAGAATCAGACTGATGAAATGTTTCTAAACTTGAAGAATTCTGATGTTTTGAAAAAATCTCACAGAATTATTATGAAGAGTTGAAGAATTCAAAGATGAAGACTTAAATGAATGATAAAATTGGGATCTATGAATTTTTTTGAGTGGGAAGTGAAATTATTTTTCCTGCCTTTAACATTTTGGGGTTCCCATAAAATGAGAACACATTACATTTGTACGATGTGTGAAAACTTGAATTGCTAACATCTGTAGAGAGATATAACATTTGTTTTTCAGGTATTGAGTTTCCAACCAGAGTTTGTTTTTCAGGTCGATGCTGAGGAAGTTCCATCGAAATGAATCCATCAAAGTGAGGCTCAATTCTATCATCAAATTAAGTTCCAAATAGAAACACTTCATTAGATCAATTCCATTATAGTGAGACCATCATAGTGACATCCATCGGAGAAAGGTTCATCAAATCGAGTTCCATCAGACGGGGGAATTTTGAGCTACCAATTAAGTTCATACTCAATTGAAGAAAGAAGAGAAGAAGAAGATGAATTGAAATGAGTCCAATCAGACGGGAACCATCAGACTGAGGTTACAAGACCCAGGAATATTGGACTGACTTTACTGAGGAAGTTTTTCTGACTGAGTTTCTAGAAGAAGTTTCAAGACTAAAAATCTCCTTAGATGATTGTTGAAGTTCTTGAAGATTTTATGTAGGTAAAGTTTGATTTATATTACTTATGGAGAAAGTTAATAATTTTTAAAGTGGATCAAAAAATAATAAAATTGAATCTTGTAACAATGGATACTTACAAGTTTCTAAAAAGGCTTGTCTTGATGGTGTGTATAACCAGCTATAAGAAAGTGTATACTAAAAAGGCTAGTTGGTGGGGTATAAACAACTATAAAAGGAAATTTGATACTCGGGTTGTAAAATTGTTCACTGATTGTGAATTTGTATTCTAGAAACAAGTTAGTAAAAGAATCCATGTTTGTGGTACTATTCAGCATAGAAAGGGGTGGGTCTTTGTACTGAACCTTGTAAATACCATGTGTTGCCTTCTCTTTATATTTGTTTCTTGCAAAAGGTGAGGTTGAGAAGTTTTATTTGAGTGTATAATAACTTTAACAAGTTTTATATGTTAATAATGATTTACAAATTTAGTTAAGAAACTTTATTATAAAAGAAAAATGAACCACTTACCCCCCCCCCCTCTTAGTGGTCTTGATCATACTTGGGAACAATAGTACTCCACCCATCACCTCTACCTAAATTTTGGGTCTTTTAGAGATGTTATGACTCAAACTCTTATTATCAGTATAAATAGTGAACCTATCCATGAAATGGTAGTATCACCAACACTTAATAACATGCATGATAGCCACAAGTTTGAAGTTGTGAGTGGGATAATTCTTATCATGTGGCTGAATATGGAGATAATCATACACCACCACATGATAACCATACATAAGTACACATCCCATATTTGCACCTAAAGCATCACATTACACCACACGGACGTGGTCGAATTCTAGAAATATCAAGATAGGAAATGATGTTAGATTTCATTTCAGTTTGTCAAAGGAAATTTTACACTTTGTATCCCATAATAATTTCACCTCTTTCTTAGAAATACCAATAAAAGTTGATGTAATCATTGAGAAGTCTTTCACAACTTGTCGATAGTATCCAGTTAAACCTAAGAAGTTATGTATCTCAAATAAAATTCATAGATCTTCCCATGACAGGGAAACCTTTACCTTTTCATGATCAACTAAGATGTAAAATTCTGAAACCACATTCCCTAAAAACATCAATTCCTATATCCATAAATTAAACGTCGATATTTTTTTCATAAATGCGGTGATTACTCGAGATTTTCAAAACCAAAATCAATTGATTCTAATGCTCTTCCTCAAATCTCAAATAAACCATAATTTCATCAATAAATACCAACATAAAGGAATCAAGGTATGGGTGGAATATCTGGTTAATTTGGGCTATAAAAAACATAGGAGTGTTAGTTATGCTGAATGGCGTCATAAGATATAAATAATGGACATACATACTCTTGAAAGTGGTCTTTGGGATATTTAACTCCATAACTCTGATTTGATGATAACCCAACCGAAGTTCAATTTTCAAAAACCACTTTTCCCCCTTTAATTGATCAAACAAATCATCAATACAGGGAAAAATATATTTATTCTTGATTATCACCCAATTAAGATTCCAATAATAAACACAAAGATGAAGGGATCCATTAGCCTTCTTAGAAAAGTGTATTGGGTCTTCCCAAGGTGATTAACTATTAGATATGAGACATTTCTCTAATAGATCATCTAATTAAACCTTGATATTATTTAACTCAAATGGTGCAATAAGATAATAAATAATAGAAATCAACTAATTACTGAGCATTAGATTGATAGAAAACTCTACCTACCTTTCTAGAGGAAGACTTGAGAAGTCATTTGGGAAAACGTTGGGAAAGCCCTAAACTACCAAAGTAAGATCATCACTAGAAGACACAACACAAGTAGATACCAAACTCCTAATCTCTAGGTGATAAGGTCCTAAAAGAATAAACCTCAAATCCCACTTTCCCAAAAACACTAAGGATATTCCATATAGAATAAAGAAAGAGACACACTGATGATAACATTCGATCTTGGTTCTATAAGATACCAACTAGTCTATCCTGTGAATAAGGTTGAAGAGATTCAGGTCAAGCACTATAAATTCCCTAAATAACTCAACATCTGATATAGAGAGAGAGCACAAAGGACATCAAAACCCCTACTCCTTTTTCTTTATAAGAGGTGTCATCAACTCCATAGAATATGACATGAGTTTTGTGGGAAGTTTCAAAAGATCCATAAAATGAGAAGATATAAAAGAGAGGGAGATAGTTGTATTAAATAGAGAAATCACTAGATAAGATGTAATAAATATAGTACATCTCACTATAGTTGGTCTTGATTCGACTTTTGTTGATGGTTCTTCTGGTGCATATATATACATCACCCCAGAGGCATGTGGTTATATCCCTAAAGGTTTAGAAACTTCCAAATGAACCATAGTTCCCTTTTGTGTGGTTGAACCCAAACAATAAAAAGGAGAAGATATAGCCTGGAATAACCTCTACAAGTGACCACTTTGTCAAAACGAATTTCAAGTCTTTAAAGTTGTGGTATAATAATTCTTAGTATGATCTTTCTTTTTACACTAGTATCAAGTCAAAGGAACACTACTAACTATAGTTTATGGTGTGGTGGAGGCTCACTCTTGAGAACTAACATTATCCCTACCTCTATGGGTATCATGTTATTTCCTCTTCTTCCCTTTCAATCCACTAATGTTAACACTAGGCGGAGAAGAGTATCCAACCAGATGTGACATTCCTACTAGTTCAAATTTTATAATCATAGCTTGGTCCACTAATTCCACATATGAGGTTAGATTTATTATCAATACCTATGAATGAATATCAGTTCACAAGACCATTTAGAACCCCCAAACCTTCATCTTGTCATTCATTATGACCTTGGGATCAAAACAAACTAACTCAACAAATGAATTAGTATACTCTGACACTGAGTTATTACCCTGCTTAATGGTGATGAACTCCATAGAATTTTTCATAACCAAATATTTTGGGTAGACTTGTTGAAATAAGATGGTCTTGAATTATTTCCACTCTAAGATATCATGTCAGTTTTCTTAATCCTTAGTGTTTCACCATCTCTTACAAGGACCCTCGTGCTTTTAGGTAGCACGTTTCACCTCTACAGATTCTGGTGTCTCTAGAATGTTAAATATTTGTTTAATCTTGTCTATCCATTACTCTACCTTATGAGGATCATTCTTCCACTTAAAGTATGGTGGATTATGTAGAACAAACTCATGAGATTTATATCTATCTCTATTATATCTGGGTTTCACCCCAATCTCTTGAGTCTGAGCAGGTGGTACATTTTGTTCCACTACACGAACTACCCATACTATGGCCTCACCATGGATCTAATATATCAGAGGGTTCCCTTGGTGAGAATTCCCCACTACACCCTTATGAGGAACACTAATAAATCTTCTATGAGGTATGATTCTACACAACATAGAAATAAGGGAGTTCATCATATGAGAAACAATCCTAGTTTGAATCAAGAAAACAATAATAGAACTGAGATTATATCAAAACTAAACAAAAGAGACACATATCACAAAATATCATGGTGACTCAAGGCTTGTTGCGATGAGATCTAGCCAGAAACTCATGCACAACCTACCCCTTGAGTCTCGATAACCCTATCTCTTGTCTACACAACCTCCCAAGACAAAAAAAACTTTTCTAAAAACCTCCCTCTGATACTAAATTATCATGAATTGACCCATATTACCATCATCATAGGAACCCAACCTAGTCCTTGAAAAGGATTGAAAGTTGTTCTTGATCTCCACAGGCCGGTGACCAGAACCCAAGCATCAAGAACAACCTTTATGAATAATTATTACCCAACCTGAAAGAAAAAAACTATCATGGAATGCAAGAATAAGATAGGAGTAAAAGAACAATATAATATACCATTAAAAAAATGAATAGCAGAAGTGATACAACAAGGTATAACATTCCAACCCATCATACACCATCCATAAATTAAACCCAAAGTACTCAAAAATTATGATGACCAGTCAATGTGATAGGTAGGAAACACCCCACCATCTCATCACTAGAAACCCCAACCCAACTGACCATAAAACCCACCACCTCACTATAGCACCTTTCCCTTTCTCGCATCAGATAAGATAAGGTCTATAAACACCCATTAGTATGTGTAGGGTGTGAGAAAAATGATCCCAGTAGTATCCCACCAGGTTTTCCATAAGAATTCTTTGTTAGAAAAATCCAAATATGCTCAAATTTAAATAAAACATGTAATTATAAACAATTTATCAATTTATATCAAAGGCATGTAAATTTCCCATTTTTAGTGCAATGGTTGGGGGAAAGACAATAAATTTCCCATTTTTATCAAATAAATAATTCACATAACTTATTTCAAATCACATTAAATAAACCATCTTCCATTTATCAAAGAATGCAACAAAATCCATATCAAAACCAAGAACATGTTGGATTTTGTGTTCTAAAACCAGCTATTTGTATGTTTTAATACATATATATTCAAAGTTTGAATATTAATAAAACGTCTTATTTTATATTGTTCATTTTTCTGCATGCCTTTAATGTAATAATTTCTTAGAGTGTTCATTGTATTAAAAAGGGTATAACATATCCCACTATTATTAGAACCTTGAAATTCCTTAAGGATATTCTTAAACCAACTTCTATAGTTTTATAACATTCAATAATGGGACATGTAGTATGTTAATTGTCTGGTGTGATAACTCATAAGCATATGAGGCTTCATCTCATGACGTTCACACTTGGTAATCCCCAAGATGGGATATTATGAGAACATACCCAGCAGTAAGAATTATGCATGTTTATTTGTCATCAAATATTTTTATCTATGATTATGTGTAATGTTACTTTGACTTTAAGATTATCATTAATTTATTTTATGAATCGTGCACATATATTTTCTAACCAAAACCGTGATGTCAAATGTTCGTGAGAAGTAAGGTATGTCGGGTGCATCACGGATGCCATTTCATTGATGGATAATTATAGGAAGTATTTGTCCCTTCCATATTTATGGAAGTTGATATCTCATACCATTGATTGAAATGGAACCGTCACATTAAATTCCATGGACAAGGTGTAACGATGAGATTATTTCAGATAGTTAAAGAAAGACATTTCAAGCATATAGGTTGATAACATAGATATGCAACTTGGTTTATGAGATATTGATAAAAAGGGATTATATTAGATAAAGAGTTCTCATATGTGGGTGTTGATGTTTTGGTATTAACTTCTTTATCTTGGGTGCCTTTACCCATTGATAGATAGTAATCTTGGGATTTAGGCAAGCCTGCATAATGTCAATTAGAAATAAGCCTAGTAGGTCACACGCTAAGTGATTCTATTGATATAAATAAAATTATAGTTGACTTTAATTATTAGAATAAATATTATTCACATGACCGAGGAATAATTTTATTCATATTCTATTGATCACATAAAATAAATATGTATTTCTTTACCAAATTGTGAATAAAATATTTATTTTATTTTATTTATTGAAAATTTAATAAATATTTATTCACCAAACTGTGAATAGAATTCTTATTTATGAATAAATTTTTGATAAATATTTATTCAATTATTCAATAAATACTGAGTAGGATGAGAAGACCAAGATCACTTACAGTGATAAATATTAATTTACAAGATAAAAAATAATATTTATTGTTTCTAAAGATATCTCAATATATAAAATAATAATATTATTATTATTATATAACATGGGGTAATATAAGGTTTATTATATTATTTAAGGGTCACTGTGCAATTAAATAAAATTTTAACCAAAACCCTAACTCTATAGATAGATTGGTATGTCTGTTGTGTAAGGTTAATCGAGAATTGAGAATCATTGTGCATAACATAATTCTTTTTAAATTCCTCCTTCTCTATTCCTCTCAAGAATGAGAATAATAATATATAAATCTTCAAGACCATGGGATATTATAGTGAAAAATATGAATAAAAAATATGACTGATTCATCGTGCTAGCACTAGGAGTTCCATTGGTGATTTTTTGGAGATCAAAAACCACATGTGGATCACCACTATAGGGGATATACTTTGGTTCCTCCCTATGTAATTAAGGTAAATGGAAAAGTGTTTTGGATAATCAATATCTTCATCAAATAAAGATCCTAAGAAAAAGAATTATTTCTTTAGATATAATATAAATTAATTATAAATTTGATGTGCAAAATAACCTCTCAGGGCTCTGTGCTTCCTAAGTCAATATTTGATGAAAAAATTGCATTGGTCCTGAAATTTATGTCTTGAATAATTATAAAATGATCCATTGAATCTGACAATAACCTTTAGGGGTTTTCTCCCACCAGGTGCATATGTTGTGTCTAAAACCTTCAAATGGTATCAAAGTGGTCATGGTTTAAATTTATAATTATTTATTCAATTATAGATTTATTATACACAATAGTGGTTAGATAGTTCATTTATATTATTTTTTCTTTAATCTGAAGTTTAATTAACTTTCTTTCGACACTTTAATTTTCATCATTCAAGATTCATAATTTCATAAAGTCTAAGAATGGATAGAGAATAGTTGGAGATTCTACTAGGAGGTTGCAAATATTTTCTATTGGTAGATTGGGTTACATGCCATGTAGCTGGAGAAATGTCGTGTACCCTAGTTAGCTGCACTTGGATGTGTCATGGGATACACAACAGGCCGAGAAGTTGTTATACACAGTTCATTTATTGTACACCACATATAGACCATGACAACTTGGATTGTGGCTTTTCAGATTACATAGTGTGTAGCTAGCGTATATGTCATTTCTATATGGTTTAGCATTAAAATTCATGCCAATTGTGTGGTCGAATACATGGTTTATAACCAAATGAGACTATAATCCTCTATGATTAATGAAACACACAGTGTGTTGCTAGCATACATGACATGTTATTCATTAATTCCCATATCTGAAGTATACACTAAGTCGTTCGGAATTTTATGCAGACACATGGAAAGAGAAACACATGGAATGTGGGTAAAGTACACGTCATGTGGTTCCACATACAAAGAACACGCCGAGTAAATCATTGGTTTACATGGACACATAGAAAGTGGGATACATAGCATGTATCTAGATAGTACACACCATGTAGTCTGGTTGAGGTATACACTGAATCCCCAAGTGATTATCTTGGATACATGACAATCAAGGAACATGATGTGTAGCTCATAAGTACATGTGGTGTATTCACTCAATAAAGAAAATAATTAAATTACATTAAAAAACAATTAATTGTGACATTAAAATATAATTAATCTTGTTGACACCAGATGTGTTTGACTGTGTAATAAAGGTTTTGAATAATTCATAAATGATCAATTAATTTATTGTAATTATCTGTAATTATTGGTCATGCCATTTATTTTCCATGAATACATTTATGATGACTATATCTAAGAGACTTCGGATTTACATTAAGATGAAAGGAATTAATAAATTAATACAATCACATTTATCTTAATAATAAAGAACAAATTGATGTGAATGTTAGAAAATGTGTTTTTATGTATTTATTGCATGCTTATGATCATTAATGAGCTTTGACCAAACCTCTGTATGAGTTGGTTTAATTTATTTTATTTTATTTCATGAGATTAAAATTATTTATTATTAAATTAAATATGATGACCTATGAGTCATACCTCCCTCCTTTATTATGTAGGACTTGTGTGTCCATGGTGATTTATGCAATTCCCCTTAACCAATCATTTGGTTCCCCTCACCTATGTGTGAGTTATAAAGACATGTAATAAAAGGAGTATCTCAAGGCACTTGTTGGTGGTTCAAGATGAAATTGAGACGATTCCAACCCAGGCGATACACTAGTGGATAGATGGAATATTGCAACTCATGTTAAGACCTACACAATGAGTTTTCCCTTAGGTCTTATGTTGATTTATTATTTTTTCAATAAACCAAAATATTATATAAGATCATGGTCAGGTTATTTTTTTATTATTTATTTTTGTCTTATGAATTATTTATTTTATAGATTCAATACCCTGATCACATAAATAAATGGATTAATATTAACATTTGGAATTTAAATAAATGGATTATGCGTAAATATTTTATCAAACATCGTTAATAACTTAAGTAAAATCTAATTAATATTAATAATACATTTAAATAATAAAAACAATAAATCTTTATGCATAATAAATAAAATCTCTCAACTTATTATTAAGTTAGAATAAGTATTTCGTTACTTTATTAGGAATGAAATCCATAGAACTAAGTGTTTGATCAACCCTCATTGGGACACTCAATTTTATCAAGGAGTTATTATGAAATTTTTGGGATTACTTAACCAACTTACATTAGGATAAGTATTCCTCACTATACTTGATATAATTTGGTAGCAAGTGTTGAGGAAAATTTGGTTAGGATTTATGGATTAGAGAGTACACTTAATGGATTAAGGAGCTGTAAACCCGCAGTTGGCAAATAACTGCCTACCTAAATACCTTTGAGTAATTGACTGACCCCTCACTTGGGTTATGAGAAAGTGCATATGGATCCTTGCCACTGGAATGTCTGATCAACTTGGTATTCTTATTCCAATGGTGAGGGTGGTTGGGAATTAAAAAAATAGTAGGGGCTTAAGAAAATTAAATTCATTATGTACATAAATTATAAATAAGTAAATTACTAATAATATAATCTTTTATAATTGTAGAGTAATGGAAATTCCATCATCCATATTACCCATATTATCAATATTGGATAAATACCATCTCATTACTAGAAATAACATCCAAGAATAGTTCAAATTCCTATAGGCTATGTTGCATCATGAATATAAGTCATACATGCTAGAATCTTCATGCTTAATCCTCCTAAAAAGGAGGCGAGTGATGAAGAGCTTGTTGTCTATGATAAACACTTGAACAATGTGGTTGGCACTCATTATTTAAGTCTTTCATCCATGTCTAGTGAACGCATGAAGACTCATGAAGACATGGATACTTATAACATGCTCTAACATCTCCATGGTCAATATCAGGAGAGAGATATATATGAATGGTTTGAGATATAATAGGTTCCATTTTAGATTAATCTTGGAAAAGGTGCACCAGGTGGACCTCATATAGTCAAACTCGTTGATTACATTGAGCGCTTAGAAGTTTTTAGGGTTTAAATTACCTAAAGAACTATGCACTGATCACATTATTGCATCACTCCCTCATAGTTTCTTTAGATTTTTTTTAATTTTAATATGAACAATATAGATAAAGTCTCTTCCAGATCTTCTCACATTGCTTTACCAAGCTAACAAGGAGACGAAGTGAAAAAATCCTTATAAAAGAAAAGGCCATAAAAAGATAATTAAGTCTAAATCTTCTTCACAATTCCCTTACAAGAAGGGAAAGATCAAGGGAAAATCAAGGGATCGTGATTTTATTTATTTCTCATGTGTTAAGAAGGTCCACTGGAAGAAAAAATGTGCCCAGGAAATGAAGGGTAAGCATCAAGTGGATTTTTTATCTAGTTCAATCTATCTATTTAAACAAATTGGGTATTGGATATTGCATTTGGTTCTCACATATGTATTCAAATATTGGAATTGGGTAGATTCTATAATATTTATCAAGGGGAGGTAGATCAATAAGAATCCAATGGAACCTGACTTTATATTTTGGCTATCAGGGATAACCACTATACATTGGAGACATGAATGATATTGGTTTTAAGAGATTTTTTTATGTGTCATCTGTTATAAAAAATATTATTTCTATATCAAGACTCGATATAAATAAATTTATTTTCAATTTTGGAAATAAATTTTTCTTCTTTTATAAATATAACATTTTTATGGAAAGACGCTTTTAAATAACGGTCTTTATGTGTTTGATTACACGAACCAAGTAATGGAAATTGATAACAAACCATTTCACGTGACTTATACCACTTGGGTTTTTTCATGCATGTTTACAAGACAAAATGAACCAAGTCCCATTTAGTGGAAAAGTTGAAAGGTCCAAAGAGATTCTTTAATTAGTTCATCCTGATGTGTGTGGAGTATTTCTAGTTGAAGCAGGAGGTGAGTACTTATACTTCATAATTTTTACTGATGATTTTAGTAGATGTGGATATTTCTACTTAATGAGGTATAAGTCGTATTCCTTTGATAGATTAAAAAAATACAAGAATGATGTTGAGAACTAGCTTCATAATAAGATTAAGAAACTTCACTCATACCGTGGTGGAGAATATCTTAATCAAGAAATCATTGATTATTTATAGGAGTTTGGGATCCTATACTAACCCACTCCTCCTTATACACTTGGGTGGAATGGTGTGAGAAAAAAGAGTAACTGCACCTTATTGGACATGGTGAGATCAACGAAGAGTCATTTGAGTCTTCCATTATTCTTTTGGGGATACACATTATAGGAAATAATATAAATACTAAATTAAGTGCCAACTAAAGTGGAAAATGGTATTCCATATCAATTTTAGAGTGTAAGGAAACTTGTATTGTCATACTTACATGTGTGGTCTTGTGAAAAGTTTTTTGAGGACTCTACAGGATACAAACTTACACCTTGAGACACAAAGCATACCTTTATAGAACCCCAAGGAAAAATGGGATATTACTATATGACCCCTAAGACTAAAATGTAATAGTGTAAAAACATGTTGTATTCCTCGAGAGGGATCACATATTTAAAAGATATAGTTGGAGAAAGATATAAATTGATGAAGTCCAGGATCAAGGTATATAAGATTTGGCATAGTAAAAAATTCCACAAAACCCCATAGAAGAAAAATTTCTAGAGACATAAGTATTGTATAGGAGTACAGAAGAGGTTAGAGAACCAAAATGGTATGATTTATAGTCACAAAGGATGGTGAATCTTCATTAGTAGATAATAATGATCATGTAACATATAGGGAATTAGTAAGTGGAATAGATGTTTCTAAGTGGCAAGAAGTTATGAATTTTGAAATAGATTCCATGCACCAAAGCCAAGTTTGGATTTTGGTGAATCCTTCAGTGGATGTAAATTCTATTGGTTGTAAATGGTTTTTCAAGAAGAAACTAGACATGGATGGAAAATTCAATACTTATAAGGAATGACAGGTTGCAAAACGATTCAAATAGCATCAATTAATATACTATGATGAAACATTTTTGCTAGTTGCAGAACTGATATCCATCAGAAATTTACTTATCATTACATCATACCATGACTATGAGATTTATAAAATGGATTTCAAAATAGCCTTCCTTAATAGGAACCTTTATGAAGATGTCTATATGAAACAACCTAAAGGGTATGTGACTCCAAAGGATTCCAACAAGGTATGTAAATTGAAAAGATACATTTATGGATTAAAGAAAACATTCAAGTCATGTATTATTTAATTTTATGAATCCATAATGTAATTTGGTTTCATTAATAATGAATGTGGTCCTTATGTTGATAAGTGGATTTGTGGGAGTATGGTTTTTTGATTAATAGTATATGTTGATGAAATACTACTTATTGAAAATGAAATACCAATCTTATAGTCTATTAAAGCCCAGTTGAATAAATTCTTCTCTATGATGGACTTAGGTAAAGAAACATATATTATTTGGATAAAGATCCACCATGATAGATCCAAGAGGTTGATTGGTTTAATTAAAGGTATATATATTGACAAGATACTAAAGAGATTTGGTATGGAACAATCCAAGAGGGTATTATTGCCAATATCACATGACATTCATATTTATAAGAAAATGTGTCCTAAAAAAATGAGGAAAGATGAAGAATAAAAATTATTCCATATACATTAGTGATTGGGACAGTCATGTATGTTATGTTATGTACTAGGCTAAATGTTGTTTATTCCTTGAGTGTGGTAGGGAGATATCAAGTTGGATTAGGTGGACTCCATTGTTTGACAATCAAGAGTATCCTAAAGTATCTAAGGCATACTAAGGATATAAGCCTAGTCTATGGAGGAGATGAGGAACTAGTCATTAGAGGATATGAAGATTCTAGTTTCTAAACATACCAATATGATCTAAAATCATAGGCATGATACATATTTACTCTCAATGAAGGTGTTTTGAGTTAGAAGAGCTCAATGAAATCTATGGTTGCATATTTTACAATGGAGTCTGAGTATATTTAAGCTTCTAAGGAAACTAAAGAAGCGGTTTGGATATGCAACTTCAACCAAGAGTCTAACATGGTGCATAATAGTAAAGATCATATCACACTCTATTATGATAATATTATAGTGATGACTCTTGCAAATGAGACAAGGTCACATCAGTGGGCAAAGCACATACTACAAAAGTATCATCACTTGAGGTATTATTCTCAAAGAGGTGAATTTGAAGTGTGCATAATATCCACAGAAGATAATGTGGATGACTCCTTGACTAAAGACTTAACTCAGTAGAAACACAACCATCATGTAAGGTCTAGTAGACTAAAAGTCTTAGGTAGTTGGCTCTAGTCTAATTGGGGGTCTTTTGAAGTTGTTGTTCTATAACTAATTGTTTTTACTTTGGATTACATGTATATTTGAAGTTCGACTATTAATAAAACATATTATTAAAAATTGTTCATTATTCTACATGAATTTAATGTAATAATGTCCAAGAGTATTTTTCACATTGAAAAGGTCAAACAGTTCTCTGTTATGATGAGAACCTTAAAATTCTATGATGATATTCTTAAACCTGGTTCTTTGGCCAGATAACATTATATGATAGGGAACATAGTATGTTTACTATCAAGTGCGAGAACTCATCAGCAGATGAGACTTCATCGCATGAAGTTCACACTTGCTAGTCTCCAAGAAAGGAGATTATGATAACATATCCACTAGTAGGAATTATGCATGTTTATATGTCATCATATATTTCTATATGAAAGTGAGTGTAATAAGCCTTATAATTTAATATTATAATTAATGCTTTTCATAACTCACGCACTTAGATTTACTTATGAAAATTGTGATTCTATATGTTTGTGGGAAGTAGGGTATGTTGGGTGCGTCATGAATGATATGTCATTGATGGATAAGTCGAGGAAATATTTTTTCCTTCTATATTTATGGAAGTTGGTATCTAAACCCTTTTATTGAAATAGAACTGTCCATTAAATTTCATGTTCATGGTGCAACAACAAGTTTATTTCAGATGTTCAAAGAAAGATGTACAAAGCATATAGGTTGATGATATAGATGTGCAAATTTTTTGATGAGATATTTATAAAAAGGGGTTATATTACATAGAAAGTGATCATATGTGGTTGTCAACATAATGATATTAACTTCATTCTCTTGGATTCTTTGACCCGTTTCTATATAGTAATCTTGGACTTTAGGCAAGTCCACCTAATGCTAATAAGAAAGGAGCCTATAGGGTTACATACTAAGTGTTTCTATTAATATCGATTAAACTATATTTGAATTTAATTATTGGAATAAATATTATTCTCAAGACCAAAGAATAATTTTACTCAAGTTTTATTTATTCCATAAACTAACTAAATATTTATTCACCGTATTGTGAATAAAATATCTATTTTTATTTTATTTATTAAATATTTAATACATATGTATTCACCATATTGTGAATAAAATATTTATTTATGAAAAAATATTTGATAAATATTTTTTCGAGTATTCAATAAATGTCGAGGAGGACGAATGGACCAAGATTATGTCTAGTGATAAATGTTAATTTACAAGTTGGTAAAATAATATTTTTTATTGCATGAGTTAACACATGCCATAAAATAATAACAATATTATTATTATTATTATTATTATATGGTATGGGGTAAGATAAGGTTTATTATAGTATTTAAGGGTCGATGTGCAATTAAATAATTTTTTAACCTAAACACTAACTCTATAAATATATTGCTTTGTATATTGTGTAATGTTAATTGAGAATTGATAATTGTTGTGCACATTGGACTTCTATCAAGACTCCTCATTCTCTCTTCCTCTTAACCAAGAGAAGAATAAGAGAGAATATTTCAAGCCTAAATGATCTTGTATTGATCAAGACATACAACACAAGATGATCGATCTGTCATGCTAGAATCTGGCATTCCATCAGTGATTATTTGGAGATCAAAGGACCACATATGGATCATCAAAGAGGGGAATTGTTTTGGGTTATCCCTGCACAATGAAGGTAATCCGAAAACGGTTTCATATGGTCAACATATTCAATTAAGAAATATCATAAGATCATGTATTATTTCTACATATTTAATATAAATTAATTATAAATTTAATGTGAAAAAGAATCTTTATGGGTTTTAGGCTTCCTAAGTCAATATTCGATGCAAAAATTTCATTATTCATGACATTTACATCTTATACAATTGGATAGTGTTACATTAAATCTAGAAATAACCTTTATGGTTTTTTACCCACCAGGCACTTCCATTGCATTCAGAACCTTCATCACAACAAAATTTACTCCTAGGACAACAAAAGGTCTCTGACATGCCCGCCAAAGGAGCAGAGGAGTACCCTGATTTGTAATTCCCCCTGAAAATTCCAGATACCAAAACCCCCACCTAAGTACCAAAGGCTCTCATGTGCTACCCCTATCAAAACATTTCAAATGGCTATTCACAATTCAATAAATTATCTAATAACCCCTTTTACTATTACCAAAACTCTGCTTTGAAAACCATTTTATCCAACAAAACCAATGGTGCTTTGAAATTATCTTTTATCTATTTTCAAGAGGAAAACTATTTTATATAAAAAAAACTATTACACATGCATTTCATAAGTCATGGATCATGCCAATAACCATTCAGGATACAATTTTAGAAACTAATGGCCACATAAAATTCATTAAACAAAGACTTTATATGAAACCATAAGCCTCAGAACTTGTTTTTTGGATGAAAAGAACATGGGATCCATGCACTAAGAGGAAAGAGATCACAAAAGAAGATAATAGGAGACCCTAAACATCAATTCCAAACCAAAGAAATCAGATTCGGTGATCACATGGCCAGTAGAGAATAAAGGAGATCACATACCTCATCAAATATGAGATCTGCACCACAACCAACAAGGTGCAGCCTTCGAGAACCAAACACACAATAGATCTTTGAAAAACACGAAAGGAGACATCACATGATTGATAGATCAGATCAAAATAGCATTGATCCACTGCTAAACTAAGAGAAGAATGAAACAGGTCATATCAAACTTAACAATTTGAATCCAATGAAACAATTCAGGATCAAAATGACAATTGGAGATATTTCAGGGAGCCAAAATACCAAAGCGAAGCCTCTCAAAGATCCCTGGTCGAATTAGGTTTGGGGAAGAGGGATTAAGAGGTTAAAACGAGGTGTCAGTGGATCAAAGGGGAAAAAGTACCCTTAATTGGTCAGCCTAGATTGACACCATCGGTTAGTCGGTGGCTAAAACAACCATAGGCGGCCCTATCCAAAGCCACAGGCTGGTTAGTGTCCTTCTACATTCACCATTAAGACCAAGCCACCTAGAAACACCAATGAGCCACCTCCAACACCTCCTGAACCCAAAATATAACTTCTTAAAAACTCAAAAGAGATATGTGCCTCAACTAGGGTGTGACATGGAAAGAATCATTGTGAGACGCTTTTCGGGTGCTCGCCACTTGCAAGGTGAGAGAATCTCATTGAGTAAAATGCCTTACATTCCATCCCAATGGGTGATAAAGCTCCAGGTGAAAATGTGGTGCACGCTCCATAAAAAATCAAGATTCTTGTGAAAAAAAGTCGTGACATGAAATAGGGTTCGGGATCCTTTGTCAAAAGAAACATTAAATACTTTGTTTAATGAAATTATAATAAAAAATACTTCAAGACTCTAAAAAAATACAAATCATTAGAAATTGCAGCACAACTTGCGTGCATGCTCCATTAAAAGCAACAAAACAACTTGTACAGGCCACACAATTTATTTAAAGAAGTAGGAACACACATATTCTCTAGGAAACACAACATTTGGTGGTGCAGATAGCATCACCACCCCACTTTCTTCTCTTCTCTTATATCATTTATTCTTCTAGTACACCCAGAATATTATTTTTATTCCTCATCTCCTATTCTTAACATTTTTTTGATCTCCTATTCTCAACATTTATTTTTGTTCTCCATTATTTTCATTTGTCTATTCATGTGTCACCTCAAATATTTTTCTCTTTTTTCCTCTAGGAATCTAAATGTTTGGTAAACAACTATTAATATGTAATTTAATTTGTATTTTTTAGATTGAATTTAAGGTTTTTAAATTTAAAATATTTTTTTGAATTGTGCTAGGAATATATCACCTCAGTATAACTCATCTTGAAAGTGTTTATGATCCTCATTTAGAGTTCTTTCACTTCAAATATTTTCAATAACATCTTCCATGGGTGGATCTTAGGGTGTTTAACACACTTGGTCGCTAATTTTGGTCTTGTAAGTTTGATTTTGATTCACTATGAACACTTTCAACTGAGAATAAAGAAATTTCATTTAGATATCGATCAATCACCTTGGTGTCCCAAACTCTTTCCACGTGGTGAGTATGGCCATGTTCATATAAGAAACCATGAACTTCATCTTCAATGACCTTCAATCCTCCACCACCTCTCTCTATTGTTGACTCAAAATTCATTGATTGATTTGTCGAATCTGTGGAGGTCCTTGTCACAAGATATAAGTACACAACCTTAAACACTACATAATCTTGAGTTAAATACAAAATTCACATTGAGTTTCTTTTTAAGTTTAGAGTTTTAGAGAAATAGGCCATAACTTTTACATTACATCTCAAATATTATAAATTAAACACTTCTACTCTATCCAATTTTTCACAAAAATATAACTCCTTAAATTAAACAATAATTATTTTCTTGATAAAAAACTTCTTGAATTCTTACTTTCTCTTAACCTTCTTTATACCCTGTGAAAAATATTTCAAAAATTTGGGATGATCATAAAAAGATCTGTAAGATATATGAAATAAGGAAATAAAACATTATTCCATGAATACATACAAATCAATGAAATCATACTTTTCACTCATAAAACATTATCTCTTTAACATACCTCATTAAATCATAAGATTTATGAATAACTCATATAAATAATAAATCATAAAGGTAACTTGTGGCATCCATAACATAATTACATTGTAGCTTTCACAACTATATAGGTAGTAACCTTCATTGTTATATTTGGAATACCCATCACAGTATATTACCTAAATTTCTTAGGAGAAACTTTATCATTTACCTCCGTCACATTACCCAATGCATTGGAGAGCTATCACAGGCTCACCCGCCCTTGGTTAATCACATAACCACATGTATACGTAAACAATTCCCAAGAACCATAACATAATCATATCACATAAAACAAGAATAAAATAAAGATAACATTTCTACATTGCAATCACAAGATATCAGTTCAAGATATTGACATAATAAAATCATTCTCAAAACCATTTTCAAAACCATAATACCCTAAACAGTAATATGGTATTTAGTTTTTTTAAAAACATTACAGTTGGTAGAGGAATCTAAATATCAAATAATGCTTGTGGCGGTATAAAGGTTGTTGTCATTGTGTATGTTAAAAAGAAACAATTCTTTTGTCATTTATTAAAATGATTTGTAAAAAAGATTCCTTTTGAAAACTATTGAATGAAATTAATAGTCAAAGAGGTTGATTATACACCATATATAATAAAGTTGTGTATATACCAAAATATGTCTCAATGAAAGGAGATTGAGACGAAGTCTATTACAAGGATTGTATCATTAGATTAAGGATACATCAATGACATAATTATGTGTGAAAAATATAAATACACCCAATATAAGTGGATATTAAGTGTAAAATAATCAGAGTTCATTCAGACATATTATTAGAAAAACAAAACCAATGATACGGATATTTAACTCAATTAATGGACATTGAGTTAAGATTTTCCTTAAAAAATTCATATAAATGAAATAAAAATTATCAATGGGATGATTATGTGTAGTAACAGTATATCCAAACATATTGAATTGGAAATTATAACATAAATAAATAAATAGTTATTCAACAAATAATCTTGGCATAAAAGATTCAACGAAGTATGCATAAAACCCAATGAGTGGAAATTGAGTTTAGAAATTCTCATACAAAGATAATTTTGTTAATAAAATAGATCAATTATCTGTATTCACTATAAATACACATAAATAAAGTATAAATAAAAGATAGACTATAAAAATTTATTTCTCACATAATCATATAACAACATAATCAATAAATATAAGATTAACCCAAAGAATGGAAATTGGGTTAAGAAGTTCCCTTACCTTGAGTCCAAATCGTCACGTATGTTCCTTATTCTTCCTGAATAATAAAAATAAGTTAATTTACACTTGCTTCAGAACCTTTTACAATTTTATTATTAATTTTATATTACTTTTTATCATGTTATAAAAATTACATAATTATTTAAGTTCATATCAATTGTTTTGTCGATATTCGGTACTCGAGTCGAAAATGGACTTGTTTGATGTAAATTGTTCATGTGGTCAAAAGTCCATAATCTCCAGAATATTATTCAGGATTTAAATATCATATATATTCAGTATATATATATATTTATAATAGTCCATAACATTTGTAGATAATAAATTAAATACATCGTTCATGGAGAGGGTAGGTCGTACGTATGCATGAACACTACTTTCATTTATTTGTTATTTTAAATGAATAAAAACTAAAATATACATAGGTATATTATAATTAAACTATAATATAATATTTTATATATGTTACATATGTTCATTAACTCTATCCTTTATACTTTCCATGTATGGCATGAACGAGTCATAACACATTGAGGGGGCGGTAGTCCGTACTTCCTCAAATGAAATTATCGTATTTACTCATTATGAAAAGCATGAAGGTATGTTGTAAATAAAAATTAAATAATAATAGAGAAAATATAAATATAATATATAAAATATATAAATATAGTTCCATCATAATGGTCACCATGATAGGTGGTAGGAGAAAATTGAACAATCATCGTTTCGTGAGACAGTAGTTCACCACACACAGAAACAGTATGTTTGTAACCATTAGATGGAGGTGTGTGTAAGTGTAGTTCGAATAATTCTCATAAAAACATCCTATTATATTGAGGATACTGGTGTTTTTATGTAATCAAAGAATAATAAGACCATATATAGTGAATAAGGAAAATAAAGGAAAGGAACTTGAGAGAAGACGTTACCTCTAAAACTGGTAACTTCTTTTGATTTGATCCAAAAGGCTTTCTTAAATTTCAATATGCCCAAGGTAAGTATTATAAGAGCAAGGGAGGGATGTTGGGAAATTATTTGAGTAGAATTTGGTTGATTCAAGGGGCTTGAAAGGTGTGAGTAAATAGGTATAGGTGGCGTCCTTTTATAAGAGAGAGGATGGTCACTTTAGGAAAGTCTTGAAATATTAATTTATTAAAAATTATATTTCAATTAAAAATGAGTCCAAATTCAGTTAGTTAGAATATAATAATATTATTATTTTAAAGAAAATAATCCAATAATAATTAAATAGGTTTTGGTTATTTTCATAATCCTTATCGTTTTTATTTAACCCTTTTTACTCTTACTGTTTTATCAAGCATTTAACACTTTGAGAATCAAAATAGTTACTAAAACATAAAAAATGTCCAATTAAAGATTCATTAATAAACTTTTAGACTTATAATAACCATTTTTACGAATATAATATTTTTTTATAATTTTATAATATTTAATAAAATATTTTATATTTTAAAATATGAATTTTGTCAATTTTGACACCATTCAAATCATGACTTTTTAAAAATTCATAACAACTTGATTACTTTGAAAAATCTTTATTAATTAAAATATATCATGTCATATTCATCCATAAAATTATTTTGTGGCATAAAAATAATAAAATTTTATTTATTTTAATATTTATAATATCATTTATTTGAATCCTTTATTAATGAAGTAATCATTGCATCATCATTGTTTCATAATTAAATTTATTTATTTAATTTCTAAAAATTATAAATAAAATATAATGATGTAGGAAATATTTCTAGAGTTATAATAACTATTTATAGTCTAATATATCACTTATATAACCCTATATTAAAATTGATTTAGTAAAAGATACATGTTTATGTTATATTTTTCCTTTACTTTAAATTAAATATTATAAAATGTCATTTTCACACCCAAGTGACTCCCAAATGCCAAAATTTCAGCATAAGGACACTAATGATCATAAATATGTCATACAATAGGATTAGGACACATTTTAGGATAGTTTTATATTATTATAATAATTTTTTACCCTTATTTATCGGATTTTCCCTTTAACCATGGTAAATAAAAATAATTACTAAAGTTATTGTTCATAATGTACAAAAATAAAAGGTAAATATTAAGACAATTTGAATCTTATGATTCAAAATATGGAATCCATTTTTTTAATTTCAAAACACAGAAATTGTAGTAATTAATTTAAAATTAATTCTCGTTGTCAAACCAGAAAGAATGTTTTTAAGAAGTAAAAACTATCAAAAGATTGGCATGTGTTTATGTCCAATTAAAATGTAAAATTACTTAAAATTACCAAAATTGGATTAAATTATAAAAATATATTCCATTTATACTTTAAAACCATTAAATAATATGATTTAACCATATAAATTATCTTGATGGATAAAGTTGTTTTCAATTAAAATTTATCACATTTTTACTATTCATCAAAACATGATAGTTATCAGAATAATATAAAAAATTCATCCAAAGTAAATTTTGATGTTTTGTTTATAAATAATAAGTTTATTTTGTTAAATATAACATATAAATGTGTCAAAAACTAAATTTAAAAAGGGTTATCTATCAAAAGGTGGTAAAACTACATTTTTAGAAAAATTCTTCTTTTATTCAAAAAATTGAATTTTCTCTTTTATAATATCTAGAAAAAATATAAGATAAATTTAAAACATTAAATTGAATATATAACAAATATTTTTCTTTAAATAAAAATCCATAAAGAGTGATATGATTTTATAAAGACAATTATTCTATTTTAAATAGGTTTTCATAAAAACACATCCTTTATATTCAATTGGTTTTTATTTCCATTTCTAATAAATTTTGTAACCAATGAATCATTATTTAAACATGTGTAAAGCGTATTTTCATAATTCAGTTGATACTATTCATTCTCTTTATTCCAATGGCTAGGTTATAATGGTAACATTTAAATAATCATATTTAGTTGTCTGTTTAAGCTTGATGTAGCGTATCATGTATGATATTGAACATGGTGTTTCTTTCTTAAATCTCAGGATGTTGCATCTTTCCTCCATTTTAGAAATTGTGTCCTCTCATTTTTAAAATTGGACTTGAAAACTTCATTGAAAACCCCAAATCAAAAAAGAGTCCATAAAACTATCACTTTAAAAGAAAGAAAAAGAAATTCAAAGGTCACCTGAGATAACACATACTAGGATTCCATATAGGAAAACATGGATATGGAAGTAAAACTAACTCTTAAATACCAATATAGAGTGATAGATAACATAGTCATTAGTAGGTTATTCATCACAAAACCCTAATTATGTGATGGGTCAAAATACCATTGACAAATGTAAATGAATAATGTTTATATTTTAAGGTCCTTTTGACAGAGTTGAGGAATTAATTTATTTCCTAGAATAAGAATATAAGGAAACATACTTACTTTTCAAGTAAGTTTCATCCTTTTATAAATATCTACCACAAAACCTTATTTTCTTCAAACAATGAGTATTCAAGATGACTTGGTCACACATGAAGCGCTAGAATCAACTTCTAGAGAGTCACATAATCCACAAAATATGAACTATATATTTTCATTTTTTAAAACATTAACCAAAACCAAAATGGTTAGTACAAGATCATATAATCCCTGGAAAAGAATAATCCTTTATAAAAAGAAATACTACTCTAAATATCCAAAATTCAACAAACAATACCCAAATTTCAATAAAGACCATTAAATAAACAATTTTCTTTAAAATTCTTCAAAATAATCCAAACTAATATTGAAACCCAAAATTAAGAAGGATTTGATCACATAGTATTCCATGATAAATCTTAACATTTATCTCCAAATAACATTGACTTCTCTTAAAATTTCATATTAAAAAGTAATTAACCTAATCACATACTCTCCAAGATAGGTTAATCATTTCCTAAATCGCCATATGTCCACAATAAAAACATATATTCTTCTAAAATAAAATTCAACCATTACTCCTCAAATAAAATCCCATAGTATTCTATTTTAATTAGGCATATGGGGTTCCCAAAATGGTGAATGTATTCCAAAATAACATTTATAACTTAAACACCAAATCATTTTCTTATACTAAGGATATCCATTTGATAAAACATAAGTTCCCAAAATCAACTTATTCTTGATCCATAAAATCATTTAACTAAAAAGAATAAGTCATACTAATCAGGGACTTCACATGGGCCAGTGGTAGGCAATAAATCCTAGTCGCACTTCGGTTGTGAGTTTGATTTCCGCAGCTTTGTACGACATGATAGGTTTTCACATGGTCTGCGTGTTTTCCTTTTTCAAAAACTATAAAATTTTATAACATTACCAAAAATTAGATAAAATCCTCAAAAATTAAAATAACATGTTTTAACCTCAATGGTTTTCTTATACCTCTCATTTTCATCACAACTCATAATGACCTCAGCATCTTAATTCATGAAGTCTTATATATATATTGACATTTTTCACCTCTATATGATAAAATAAAATTATTCCCAAAAGAATGAACACTATACCTTGATCATGGTGTCTATTTGGTTTCATCATCATCATGCTCACGTAAATAGAAGGTCCATGCATTGCAGCAATTATTTAGAGATCCTTCAAAATAATTTTTTTTATTTATCCAAATACACCTTGTACAAATTGTGTCATATGAGTGTTCATAGAGAAAATATTTTTTGGAAAATAATCATGTATGACATATAATTTCGAAACATCTGATAACACTTGATTTTTATAAAATAATCAGAACGAGTTTGAGTTGAAACTTTCAGTCAATGGTCCTTCTAAAATACCATAATTATGTGCTAAAAGACTATATTTTAAAAATAAAATATAAATAAGTTGTGCAAGGGTCACCTTCTTCATTACCTTTTTCAAAATCATAATATGCTTCAAAATCTTATGATAAGGTAAAATATTTGAAAATGCCTTTATAATATTTACCTTTCTTGAAAATATGAGAATATTGAGAAAATAGGATTTGACTAAATACAGCCCATGATCCATGATGGTATCGAGGTATAGTGGAGGTGTTTGATATCTCAAACAACTACTTGTAAGTGAGTTGTATGTTATAAAAAGTTTCACAATCATCCTAACATGACTCTGCAAAAATTATTGTAAGCATTTCATCAGAAAGAGATAGGAATGTTGTTTGAGATCCTCCTCCTTCCATTTTTTAACAACATTCCTTGATCGAAAAAATAATAAAACAATTATTTAACTTAAAGAATAGATATAGAGATTAACTATGTGGTTATCCAAAACTCGTAATCCCTAAATTTGTCTAAACCGACCTCTGATACCAACTATAAGACCCCAACCCTAAACATTACATAATCTTGAGTTAAATCAAGAATTCACATTGAGTATCTTTTCAGGTTTAAATCTTTAGACAATTAGGTCATGAATTTTACATTATATCTAAAATATTACGATACACTTCTACTCTATCTAATTTTCACAAAAAAATAAAACTACATAAATAAAACAAGAATTATTTTCTTGATAAAAATATTCTTGAATTATTCCTTTCTCTTAATCTTCCTTATACCCTATGAAAAAAAATTCAAAAATTTGGGATGAGCATAAAATGCTCAGTAAAGGGTATAAAATAAAGAAAGAAAACATTAGTCCATGAATACATACAAATCAATAAAATCATACTTTTCACTCATAAAATATTATCTCTTTAACATACCTCATGAAACCATAATATTTATGAATAACTCATAGAAATCATAAATCATAAAGGTAACTTATGAAATCCATAACATACTTACATTGTAGCTTTCACAGCTATATAGGGAGTTACCTTCCTAGTTATGTTTGGAATACCCATCACAGTATATTCCCTAAATCTCTCAAGAGAAACTTTATTGTTTAACTCTATAATATTACCCAATTCATTGGAGATCTATCATGCGCTCACCTACCCTTAGTTTATCACGAAACCACCAATATACGTAAACAATGCCTAAGAACCATAACATAATTATATCACATAAAACAAACATAAATGAAAGATAACATTTCCACATTGTAATCACAAGATATTGAGATAATAAATCCATTATCAAAACCATTTTCAATACCAAAATACCTTAAAAGGTAATATGGTATTTATTTTTCTTTTCAAAAACATTACGGCTTATAGAGAAATCCAAATATCAAATAATGCTCGCAGCGATGGAAAGGTCGTTGTTGCCACATATGTTAAAAAAACATTCCTTCTATCATTTAGTAAAATGATTCGTAAAAAAATATTCCTTTTGAAAACCATTGAATTAAATTTAAAGTAAAATGGTTTGATTATACACCGTATAAAAGAAAATCATATATAAACCAAAATATGTCTCAATGGAAGGAGATTGAGATGAAGTCCGTTACAAAGATTGTATCATTAGATTAAGGATAAATCAACGACATATTTATGTGTGATAAATATAAATATGCCCAATATAAGTGGATATTAATTGTAAAATAAGCATAGGTTATTCACACATGTTCTTATAAAAATAAAACCAATGACATAGATATTTAACTCAATGAATGGATATTGAGTTAAGATTTCCCTTACAAAGTTCGTATAAATGATGTAAGAATTTATCAATGGGATGATTATGTGTAGCAATATTATATACACAAAAAGGGAAGTGGAAATTATAACACAAATAAATAAACCGTGATTCCACAAATAATCTTCGCATAATATAATCAACGAAGTATGCGTAAAACCTAATGTGTGGAAATTGAGTTTAGAAATTCCCATACATAGACCATTTTGTTAATAAAATAGATCAATTATCTGTATTAACTATAAATACACATAAAGAAATTATAAATAAAAGATAGTATATCAAAATTTATTTCTCACATAATCATATCACAACATAATCAAAAAGTAGAAGATTAACCCAAAGAATGGAAATTTAGTTAAGAAGTTCCCCTACCTTGAGTCCAAATCGTCACTTATGTTCATTTTTCTTCAGAAATAATAAACTTAGCTTAATTTACACTTTATTCAAAACCTTTTTCATGTTTATTATTCATTTTATGTTACTTATTATCATGTTATAAAAATTTCATAATTATTTAAGTTCATATCGGTTGTTTTGTCGATATTTGGTACTCGAGTCGAAAATGAACTTGTTTGATGTAAATTGTTCATGTGGTCAAAAGTAAATCATCTCCAAAATATTATTCATGATTTAAATATAATATATATCTTGTATATATGTATTTAGAATATGTCATAACATTTGGAGATAATAAATGAAATGCATTGTTTATGGAAACGGTAGGTCGTACGTATGCATGAACGCTACTTTAAATTGTTTGTTATATTAAAGGAATGAAAACTAAATGATACATAACTATATTATAATTCCATTATAAAATAATATTTTATATACATTACATAAGTTCATTAACGCCATCCTTTATACGTTCCATGTATGGAATGAACGAGTCATATCACTTTGAGGGGACTCTAGCCGCACTTCCTCAAATGAAATTATCATATTTACTCATTATGGAAAGCATAAAGGTATGATACAAATAAAAATTATATAAGAATACAGGAAATATAAATATAATATATATCATATATAAATAAATTGTCATCATAATAGCCACCATGAGAGGTGGTAGGAGAAAATTGAACAATCATCGTTTCGTGAGGCAGTAGTTCGCCGCACACAGAAACAGTATGTTCATATCCATTAGATGGAAGTGTGTGTAAGTGTAGTTCAAATACTTCTCATAAAAATATACTAGTATATTTAGTATACTGGTTTTTTTATGTAATAAAATAATAATAATAGCATAGGGAGTGAAGAAGGAAAAGAAAGGAAAGGAACTTGAGAGAAGACGCTACCTCTAAAACAGGTAACTTCTTTTGATTTGATCCAAAGGGATTTCTTTAATTGTATTCTACCCGAGGTAAGTATTTTAGGAGGGGGTGTTGGGAGATTATTTTATCAGAATTTGGATGAGTCAAGGGTCTTGAGAGGTGTGAGTAAATAGGTATAAGTGTTGGCCTTTTATAAGAGGGAGGAGGGGTACTTTAGAAACATCTTGAAATATTAATTTATTATAAATTATATTTTGATTAAAAATGAGTCAAAATTTAGTTAATTTAAATATGAGATGATTATGAGTCAAAATAAAATCATCTAATAATAATTAGGTAGATTTTGGATATTTTTTAATCCTTATCTTTTTTATTTAACCATTTTTTACTTTTACCATTTTATCAAGCATTTAACACTTTGAGAATCAAAATAGTTACCAAAACATGCAAAATTTACAATTAAAGAGTAATTAATAAAATTTTAGACTTATAATAACCATTTAAATGAATCTTATATTTTTTTGGAATTTTATAATATTTAATAAAATATTTTATATTTTAATATATGAATTATGTCAATTTTGACACCATTCATATCATGACTTTTTAAAAATTCATAGAAACTTGATATCTTCGAAAAAAAAATTATTAATTCAAATATAACATGTCATATTCATCCATAATGTTCTTTGGTGCCATAAAAATAATCAAATTTATTTTATTTTAATATTTATAATATCATTTATTTGAATCCTTTAGTAATGAAGCAATCACTACATCATCATTGTATCATAATTAAATTTATTTATTTAACGTATAAAAATTATAAATAAAATATAATGATGTAGAAAATCTATATATATTTATAATGAATAATTATAGTCGAATAGATCACTTTATTAACCCTATATTAAAATTAATTTAGTAAAAGAGGCATGTTTATGTTATATTTCCCATTACTTTAAATTAAATATTATAAAATGTCATTTTCACACCCAAGTGGCTCTCAAATGCCAAAAAGTTCAGCATAAGGACGATCATGGTCGTAAATATACCCACCAATATGATTAGAACACATTTTAGGATAGTTTTATATTATTATAATATTATTGTTTTCCTTTATTTACCTGATTTACCTTTTAACCGTGGTAAATAAAAATAATTACTGAAGTTACTATTCATAATGTCCAAAAATAAAAGGTGCCTATTTACACAATTTGAAAATTTTGATTCCAAATATGGAATCTATTTTTCAATTTCAAAACACTAAAATTGTAGTAATTATTTTAAAATTAATTCTCGTTGTCAAAACCAGAAAGTGTGTTTTTAAGAAGTAAAAACTATCAAAAGATTGGCATGTGTTTATGTCCAATTAAAATGTGAAATTACTTCCAATGACCAAAATTAGATTAAATGATAAAAATATATTCCATTTATACTTTAAAACCATTAAATAATATTATTTAACCATATAAATTATCTCGATGGATAATGTTGTTTTCAATTAAAACTTAGCATATTTTTACTATTTATCAAAACATGATATTAATAAAAAAATATCAAAAAATCATCAAAGTAAAATTTTATGCCCTGCTTCTAAATAATAAGTTTATTTGGTCAAATAGAACATATAAAAGTGTCAAAAACTAAATTTTAAAAGGGTTCACCATCAAAAGGCAGTAAAACTGCATTTTTTAAAAAAAAAATCTTTTATCTAGAAAATTGAATTTAATCTTTTATCATATATAGAAAACATATAAGATGAATTTAAAAAATTACATTGAATATATAACATATATTTTTCATTAAATAAAAATCTATAAAGAGTTATACGATTTTATAAAGACAATTATTCTCTTTTTAAATAGGTTTTTAATAAAAACACATCATTTATATTCAATTGGTTTTTATTTCCATTTCTAATAAATTTGGTAACCAATGAATCATTATTTGAACTTGTGTAAAACATATTTTCATAATTCAATTGATACTATTCATTCACATCATTCCAACGACTAGGTTATAACAGTAATATTTAAATAATAATATTTAATCGTTCGTTTAATCTCGATGTAATGTATCATGTATGATATTGAACATAGTGTTTCTTTCTTAAAACTTTAGATGATACACAAGAAGCAAGACTTATTCTGCGGGAGGCCGTTGTCGCTGACAACGTACATTTGTGAGAGGTAATCATTCTTTAGAGATAGGTCGTCACCTAGAGAAACATACTCCTATTAAAGAGAGGCATTCATCAATGGGAGGGCGTCGTCTTGAGGATGTCTTTAGGAGGTCGTCACTTCGAGTAGAAGGGAATAGATTGGTGATAGGACTTCGACTAAGGCGATTATAGTTTGGTAGGAGAACTTTGTTCGATTATGGGTATCATCTTAGGCAGGGTTTGTTAATTTGAGGAACAATGATAGGGCACGATGAAGACTTAGAGAAAATTGAAAGGAAAAATTGACGTAAAATTAGACACCAAGAATGGGGAGGATAAGTTTCAGTGGAACTATTACTTACCTGTGCATTCGCACGGCAATGCGTTCAATGCTTACTTTCATGAAGACAAAACTATACTTCAATATTATAAAAGAACAATATTGTATATATTGAAAAAAATAGTGATACTTAATATTGAACTATAATAGAATATAATATATAGAATTGAAAACATGGGAAAATAAGAAAAAGAAAATAACATAGAAGAATATGTGGGATAATATTGAAAAAATATTGGAGAATATATGAGAATATATAATGAAAACATAAGTATACGATCACTATAAAAAATAATCTATACAAATGCATGATAGAGAATATAAGGAAAACATATAGGAGAATATAGAAGGAAAATAAAATTATTTGAAAACATATAAAACATATAGAATAATATAGTGGATAACATTCAATTCAAAAGAAAAGCAACATTTTTGAAAAAAAATGAAATGAATGTGTATGATAACATAAAATAATAAGGAAAAGTATATAGGTCACATTGTAGAAAAAAACATAAGTATCCAACTTCAAATACATGAATAAAAAGAACAAATGGACAGTAATTACAAAAGTACATTAAAAAATGAACATGAATGAAATTACATAAGTATAAATGTCACTGAGATATTATGACAAGTACATGAAAGAGTTATTATATAGAAATACTATAAACAGCATAATATTCCAATGAACATGAATTAAAAGAACATTTAAATGGACATTTAAATTTCAAAACATACATCATAAGTGTTTATCTCACTGAGAAATTATGTCACAATGTACAAATATCAAACTTCAAATTCCAAAAAAACATTTCAGCATAGAAAAAAATGTTTATAATAAGAACACCTAAATTTGTAGAATAAAAAAATGATAACAAAAATGTATTAATTAGAAACCAAAATAAAAGAAGTCGAAATTCACCTTTTGAAGCCTGTAATGAAAACCAACATGCTCCTTCCATGCATTCCCTCAGTATCAATGACTTTCCATCCTTTGTTTTTGTTATTGGATTGTACCCTTCCATTCAGACCATTTCGGTAGACCAAATCTCTAATTTTCACCAGCTAAAGTGGAAATTCTTCAAATATTTTGAGTCGATGGTAATCAAGGTGCATGTCCTAGCATACATATATGCATAAACCCCATGACCTCACAACATGAGTCCAAAAATCTGCTCTTATGGACGATAAGTGGTCGTTCGGACACTACCAGTGTGACTATGATTAAATTCAGGTGATGGATTGGATGAAAAGTCGGTGGACTGTGAAGACCATCGGGCCATGATCCCGTAGATGTACTTGGACGAGAGGGTGGAGGGAAACCAGAATTATGGTCTGATTCAGTTCGATTATAGGGTGTGGGGGAGTTTTGGGACTTCACTTATTTACCTGTTACATCATTCATGGGTTTGAAGGCAAAGGTCATGCCTCCAAAATTTGAAGTGAGCTATGTTTCATCTTCCCATCTCAAGAAACTAAAAACCGGGAAAGGTTGGGGAAGATAAAATAGTGGATCCTTCTGCTGCCAATACTGAGAGAAGATGGGATGCAGGTTACATGACTTCATTTCTTGTATTAAACAAAAAAAATTAAAGGGTTTTGGCATACCAAGATTCGGTGCCCTTGTTGCAACGAGTCTGCCATAAGAAAACCTCCATTTTCCACTGGCCAAGCAGTTCTCTACTACCACTTTGTTTTTTAGGGTGCAAAATTTATAGGACCAGAATCCATGTCTGGAACCATATGTATTCTTAAGGATTTGCCACTATGATCTCCCCTTACTGAAATGACGATGCAGCAGGCTACTAACATGGGACAACATTGCTCTAGACTTCTGTTCCAACAGAAAAAACAGTGCAATGCAAACTCTCCATGAGGTAACTGAATAAAAAATCAGGCATTGCAATTATAATTACATAGAACTGGAAAACAAAATGAAAATATATATTTATGAACATATTCCAAAATTACTTCAAGAAGAAAGAAAGTCAACGAAATATAGTAAGCATGAAACAACACCACACAGTGATTCTAAAAAAACAGACCAACTGAAAAAAAAAATATACCAATTAATGACTACAGACTATAGTAAACATCACCCCTTTTCTTCTAATGGAAACAAAGGATCAAGTATTCATTGCTTAAATTTTGTACATCATCCATTTTTCATGAAAATGTATCAGAATAGTTTACTGTAACTATCATTGAAGCTTTTCATTTGGTGTTAAAACTGATATATTATTTATGTCATCACTACTGTTTGGTTAATAATATATGAAGATGCACAAAAGATATTTATAAATCCAAGTAAATATATAATCATCATAGAACTGTCATTATTGAATTAGGATGAATTATTATGAAATTGCAGCACTCTATGTGAATCTAGAAATAATGTGAACATGAACTAAAGCTAAAGGTATAACAGTCGAGTATGCAAACATACCAGTTTCGGGAGCTTATAGCTGCTTCCTGGTAACCGAGTAAGAAATATTTGAGACCTTGGAGTTCCAGCACCGAGTGCAGTAGGTTATGAACCCCTAGTTTAAAAATTTTCATAGAGATGCAGATGGTGTGTTGCAAAGAAGTGTTGGTCATTGATTTCTGAGAAGTATGTTGTCGTTGACTTCGGTCGATGATGAAATAGTAATAGTGGAGAAATCTGATCTTGTAAATGGGAATATTTCAGGCACGACAGCAGTAATATATGTAGGGGAGAAGAAGATGTCTCGAAGGAGTGGCGATGAGAAGTTTGTAATAGAGAATTTTGTAATTTCACGATCCGGAAGATGTTTTCTGCAGTGGAGATGTAGGTTATGGAGGAATCGTTCGATGAAGAATGAGTTTTTTGAGGGTTTTCCAGAAGGCTGAGAGGTGGAGGTAAAGTGTGAGGGAGGAAATTCGCAACTTGGGTTGGCTAATTAGGCGTGTTGAATTATGTTTGGAGTGGGTGGGTGGAGTGGAAAGTTGTGGGAGCGACACGTGTCTGGAAAAATGCCTGCTTTAGTATATACTAGTACATCGCTCGTGCATACACACGACGTCATAAATGAAATCTGAACTACAAAATGCATTAGAAAAATGAGAAGTGATCAATGGAGAATAATAAATATTGTATTGAAATTATAAATCTATTCATAGAAATGAAGTACGAAAATCTAATATCTAGATACTTGATATAGGAAAACATTGAAACATAAGGATGGTAAGAGAACATTATATTTGAAACATACATTAGTTATCATTTTTATGTCACCTTTGAAAAATAACTATGGAATGTTATTTAACCATGATAAGAGAACATAAATAAACTTTAAGTAGTAGATACATGTTTGACAACTATTACAAGAACCATGATTTTCAATAACAATGGGTGTGCAGATCATATTATAATTTATGTCATCAGAATGTGCAGTCAACAGCCTCCCAGTACTACTATGTATCATTGATGTAGAGTAGCAGTTTTTCATGTTTGTTGATAGTTATATTGATCCCTTCAATATATAATTAGACATTAATGTGGGTAAATGAGACATATTACTATGAAAAAAACTGGGTAATGTAGTGAGGTGAAACCAAACATTTATTAATATGAAAAGGAAAAAATCAGTACTATTTGAAATAATAGAAAAATCCGTACTAAATGAAAAAATAGTGGTTAGTCTGGGAAGCCTGTCACTCCCCTCCCCCAATTTTTTAGTAGCTCATCTAAACCAAATACCTAGCTCTACCCCTCCCCTCCCCTCATATTTTCTTGTCTCCCACCCAATACCAGCAGCTCCCCCTCCCACCTCTGCCTCCCCCCTGCCCAACCTCTCCCCCCACTCCCCCCTGCCCAAACTGTTCCTTCAGTGGCCCACACCCCCCCTCCCCTCCCCTCCCCTCCCCTCCCCTCCCTTCCCCTCCTCTCCCCTCCCCTCTATTCCCCTGCCCAGTCGCTTCCCCCACCACCCCCTGGCCGTAGTCTTCCCCCAGCAGCCCCCTCCCCTCTACCCTCATCCTCCCCTCCCCTCCAACCTGCCCAGACCCTCCCCTCTATTCCCCTGCCCACTAACCAGAATCTCCACCGAGCCATTCCTCCCTCCTCCTCCCCCCATCCTCATCCCTCCCCTGCGCAACCCCTCCTCACCCCCCGCCACCCTACCCAGCTTTTCACCCCCCCCCCCCAAATTCCCAACACCTCCTCCTACCCCCTACCCAGCTCCACCCCTCCCCCTACCCAGCCCCTTCCCCCACCACTCCCCCCTGCCCAACCTATTCCCCCACCAGGCCCCTCCCCCCTGCCCTCATTTTCCCCTCCCCTCCCCTCCCCTCCCCTCCCCTCCCCTCCCCTCCAACCTTCCTAGACCATTTATATTTATATGTAAAACAAAATGGAAACCATTTATTAGGAATCATAAATCTATAGACTAAATTAAAACAACTATAGAAGTAACTATTGTAGCATATAGTAATTAATTTTTTAAAAGTTTTTACCTTTTAATTACAATAACACACTATAATACCATATTTCAAATATGAAATATGCATAGGAGAATATCATCAATAACCTCACAGGATTGGTTTTTGTAGTAAAAAAATCAAGTTGTTCTATAAAAAATATTCATGTGATGTGTAATGTAATTCTTATAGACCATCCAATGAGCCAATAAAAAGTTAATGCATAACATTACATAAGAACACACCTCGAATATGTGTATGGAGTTCCTTGAATAACACCCCTCCCCAAGTTGCTATCATATCTACACTCAAAAGATAAAATTACATAATCCGAAAAATAATGGATTAGTGAACATCTTTCACTATCAATGATCAAAAAACCTGTATATAATAAGTAGAAACTTAATTAAAAAACATTACACAGGCCCCTCCCCCCAGCCCAGCACCACCCCAAAAGTATTGTCCCCCCTCCAACACCTCATCCCTCTTGACCATCACCACCCCCCCCCCCCACCCATGCCCAGCCCCTCCCCTCCACCCCCTGCCCAACCCCTTGCCTCCCCTCTCCCCTTAACAGCCTATGATGCCATTGCATCCCATCACCTCTCCCTTCCAACTCACCCCCTCTTGCCCAGCACCAACCCAACCAGGCCCCTCCTCCCTGCCCAACCCCTTTCCCACTAGCCCCCACCAGGCCCCCCTCCCTGCCCAGCCCCTCCCTCCACCCATGCCCAGCCACTCCCCTCCACCCCCTGCCCATCCCATTTCTTCCCCTCCCCACTTAGCAGCCTCTACTTCCACTACATCCTAGCACCTCCCCCTTCCAACTCACCCCCCTCATGCCCAGCACCAACCCAACCGAGCCCCTCCTCCCAGCCCAGCCCCTTTCCCACCAGCCCCCACCAGGCCCCCCTCCCTTCCTTGACCCTTCTCCCACCAGCACTAAAATACATCAAGAAATAGTTTATTTGTAATACAGTAAGAATAAACTAACTCACATGATTGAAAATAAATTAGAAGATATAATCACCGGATATCGTATTACCCTTTATATCTGATGAACATATCGGTCATTCTTTTCTGCCTTGTCTTTTAATTTATCCATCATTCGGATTACCATATTTTTTTCCTGAATTTGGCCACCAATACTTATAGGTGGGATATTTTGATATTTATCTATAAAATCTTCATTAAGAAATTCATTCAATAGGTTTTTTTGCATATAGAACATAGTTAAAAGTAGCATCAGATGTAGGAGCAATTACAATGTAGAAATAAAATAAAGGCTTGTAAAGAATATTCTAAGGGAAAAAATATATATATACCTAAATAGAGGATGATACCACAGAAGATGTTTCAAATATTGAGTCAGTTTTTCACTGAGTCGAAATGATTTAACATTTTGATGTTCTTATGATAGAACAATAAAGCATTAATCCAGTTTCATGTTATTAACACACGTGGAAGTAAAAATGATGATAATGGATTATATTGTACCTGACTATGTTCATGAACACTAATTACATTTGTATAGCCACTTCTTTGATGATTTTTTATATAATCAATAACACAAATAACAATTTTCAATCTATCTATATCAATGAAAATAGGAATATGTAGTATAATCTACCTGAAATTTTGTGAAGCTATCATTGAACTTGGTGATGTAGTTTTAGTTGTTGGTAATGAATATTACCTTGTATGAGTTTTGTTCTGTTGAACGGTGATGATTTTGAATATTATAATTTGACACTTCAATTGACAGGAGAACCTCTTTTGATTTGAAAAAGTCAATTCAGTAGGAAAATTGTACTCATCATCAGTCTTATTTAAGAAGAAATAGTAAATGTTAGTTTAATTGTGGCGAAAATATTTTTTCATCATGATAGTTTATTATCTAGTAGTACCTGAATCAAATAATCTCGCAGCTCTGAAGCAGTTTTTCTCAAAAATTGCATTACTCGTTTTTCAAATAGGACAACTGATAAGGAGTTCGTGGAATCACTCACAAGCAGTTGCACTCTAAATCTGTTGATTTATAAATATGATTAAAAAGGGATTTAGGATAAGTAAAATTAATTAATATTGATATATAAAATAAGTAATAAACTGTTTAGCATAAGAAAAAATAAGAACCTAGGAACGGCGCAAGTTACAGATATCTTTCAGTTGTTGCACCAAATGTTGTCGTCAACATTATGTACTTTTTTCATGGAATAATTGCACGAATCATAGAACCAATTTTGAGTTGTTTGAATTTTTTTATAGTCACGGAAATCAAGAACTTTATAGGCTGTCCAACATTGATATTAATGTAGATAATGACATAGTACGGTACTATACTGGTACAACCAAATTTTTAAAGTGCATAAATTAAATTATAAATTTGTTATATACTACATACCTGATCAAAATTCTTGACTTCAGAAATGGTTTTTTTATTTTCTCAATATATCAATGGTGTAGAGGAAGATGGGTTTTTTGGTTTTGGACTTCGATACTTCGATGCCATTATAAACGTACATCTGAATTTTGAAATATCTAAGTCAAATGTCAAACATAATATATACATCTATCATATAGTAAACATTGGAAAACATATACAAAAATCACAATTAAATCATGTATCCAGAGCACCTTTTTCAGAATGATTCAACATCTTCAATATCTGGATTGAAAAGGATTTTCGTCACATTAATGGAAGTTGTAAGTATAAGAGAGTCTGAAAGTAATTTTAAAATGAATTCAGTTGGATTAGTGGTTTAAAACTTTTTAAAGCATTGAATAAATGAAAGGGCAATAAGGCATTGAGTTATTAGAGGGCATAATATTAAATTTCTTAACATTGACAATTTTAAATATTAAAATAGTTGAAGAACCGATATTTTCTTCCATGTAAGATGACATCTGGTTAGCATAGTCACCCCATAAACTGCATTTAAGTTGTAACCCTCTGCAGAAAAATATGCACCGCATAATGTTAAATATAAAAAGCGGGTCAAAGATATTGAAAGGCCGTAATGACTAACCTTTCATCCTGTAAGAAAATTTTAATCTTGAAATTTGAATAACCGAATGATTCAAGAGGATGTGAGCAACGTAAATATACAATAATTTCTAAAATAGATCAAAAAGAAGAAATGGTTGTGAACTGTAAGGTAAAAAAAGTTGAAATTATCCATACAATTATATATTGAACAACATAGATACTTTAGAAACATTCATAAACTGTTACAGAAATGTCAATAAATGTTTACCTATTAAATTTTGCTCTAGAACCCTTCGTTGAATTATGTCTTCAAGGGATGTAAAATCGAAATAGAAATGTGGTAGCGGTGCATCACATGGCTGGACATGCGTTGTTGATGTGAAAAGTAATCAACATGCATGTCTAGTTCCTAAGTAGGTACCTTGATTAGCAGTTATCTTCAAGTTCTGTATGAAATAGAACATCCCTTCACGCAATATATTTTTGAACTTAGATAGAATGTGTCGCCCTGAAACAGTATAGTGTATCTTTGGTTTCTGCAAAAATCAATATCTAAGAATGTCAAAATTTGAAACACGTTATATTGAAGTTGAAAAATATGTGGTATAATTGAAATGAAAAGATAAATAAAATAGAATAAAGATAATATGCAGTATAAGTTTATTCTAAATTCACCTGTAAATCTCCAAAAATCATATCAATCACGACAACATCGTTGGAGTACCTGGATGATGTGTTGCACCATAAATTCAAAATACCCACTTGTATCTTCAATTTATCATTGGTATCAGGTGTGATATCATTCAAAGGGGAAATTGATTGTGACATATTCATAAAAGTGTGTTGTTTTAATTTCTGTATGAACAGATCATAATCAGAAACATTGAGTTTCATAAAATCATACATAAATAAGCTGAGTAGAACCAAATATTCAAAATTTAACATATAATTTGACGTATACCTATCACAATCTATGAAATATTTCTTTGTAGAAAATATTCTGTGTTGATTCACGAGTTGTGCGATTATTATCACCAACTACTATTTTCAAACCTAATGGTGATGTGACTCTAGATAGAGCAGCATATAATTGACCATTACAAAACACAGGTTTTCAAAGATACAACCCAATAGAAGATGATTATTTTCCTTGACTTCTGTTAATAGTCATATCATAAGAAATAGTCAAAGGATATTGTCTTATTTGTAGTTTGAAAGGCCATTGAAAGTTGGAGTGTGTCATATTTAATCTTGGAATGAAAGCAAGATATCATGAATTACATCCACATAGAATTCTTCCTCCAATGACATGATCACCAAAGTGGGTAACAATCAAGCGAGTCCTATTACATATTCCCATAAACTGATCTACATTCCAAAGAAACATGACAGGAACCACAATTTTGAGTGTAATTTTATGGGCATCCATCCCTGATACATTAATCCCATTTAACATTTCAGATGTGCAAATGTTTTCTGGCCTATCTGTATCAAAACTTGCATCACAAACTTAATCTAAGCTGAAATAATCTTTGCATTCAGAACACGTGAGGGAAATCATGTACGCATTTAATTCATCAACAATATCTCGAGTTGGATCTAAGATGGCACAATCTTTAAGATAATTAACATCAGCATGGTTACTAAGGATGTTGGGATAAGTATGTTGAAATACTTCAGAAATAGGATCTTTAGTTCAAGTAAGAATATATATGGCTGGAATTGGAATTGTGGTCTCACCGTCATATGGTTATGCAATGTGACCTTCACCAATATCTAAAGTCCATTTGGAAAATTCAACAACCTCATCTGAAATTGTAGAATAATTGGAAAGCAATACCATGTTCCTTGTCAGTGTTAGAACACGACAATGTTTCCACAAGTATGAAGAATCTATACTTGAAGAAACTATTTCATTTCTATTACCACATGGTATGACATGTAGTATTTTCCTGAAATCTCCACCCAACACAATAGTTATTCCACCGAATGGCAAGTTTGCAGCATTATCATTTTTTACCGACATGATATCTTTTAAAGTATGGTCAAGAGCTTCAAAAAAATGTTTATGAATCCTTGGTACCTCATCCCAAATAATAATCTCTGTTAACTGTAGAAGATTTGCAACATCACTTCCTTGTTGAATATTGCAAACAAAGTTTTTAGAAATAGATATTGGGATTCGAAATTTGGAATGTGCTGTCCTCCCATCAGGTAGCTGTAATGAAGCAATTTCACTGGATGCAACTACCAGAACATTATTACCTTTTGACCATAGTAAATATGTCAATAATTTCCAAATATAAGTTTTACCTGTGCCTCCATGACCATGCCAGAAAAAGAAACCACCAGTGGATGCAGTTAATAAAGAAAAAATGGTATTCATCACCACATTCTATTCATAAGTAAGCTTACTTTGCAAAGTCAGATAGTCATTCTGAAGAGACTCTTTGTTATGAATATGTTCATCAGCTACCAATTGATTTCAATGAGAGACAATTTCAGAATCAGGTACCAATATTGGTTCAAATGAATGAAGAGATCTACCATTACTTTGTAGTAGGTTCTCTATTTCAAGCAAAGAATACATATGTTTTTTATTATCCGTGAGTGAAAAATCTAAATTGAATCATGAAATATTGTTATTTAATTAGTACTTTGAATTTAATGAAGAATAAAAACTGACTGAATTAGAAACTACATAGTTCAAATTATATATATTGGGAAATTTGAAAACATATACCTGGCATTTGTAGCATATTTCTTCCGCATAGAGAATGTCTTCACTTAGGAGCTCCCATGTTTCATGCCACACAATGTCTGGGCGAGACATATTGTCTGATAACAAAATTATGGCAAAAAGTCTGCGCATAGACTGGCCTGTAGCCCATGTTAACACCTCCTTGATTACTTCAATAAATCCTCTGTCATCAGCAAGAAGTCTCAATGAAGAACATGTTTTACGAAAATTACCATGAATAATGTTGTTCACAGTTTTAATACTGTCAAAAGAAGTTGCACCTCTGATCTTTGTGAGCATTAATCGAAGGTAATATAGCTCTCCAGTTGTTAGTGGCACATAATAAAGTCTACCAATACTGAAGCCCTGCTTTCTTGGACACCATATTTCTTCACGTTGGTGGAATACAAATCTAGATGGAAATTATGCAAATGTAATACATCTTCCTTCCTAGTAAGAAACATTATCCTCAAACCATGTTGTAAGCATTGATTGAGAAATTTTAACCTTATGCAGCACATCCTCAACATGATTAGTGTCAGTGTACGTAACACTATTTTGGCCTGGTAAATGAAAATATAATCTTTCAACCGGAGGATATCTATGGTGGATATCATAGGAAAATATCCTCCAAGAGGCCTTGCAAGGAGAAATGTATCGACAATCATAATACATTTTAATCTCATCGACATTATTTCCTGACAGTGTTGTAGTGTTGGTTTCATACAAAGTTGTTGTTACACGATCATTACCTTTGCTAATATACTTGAACAGATATTTGATGGAAGTAGTTTGATTTCAAACTACAATATTCAGATGATCTTGATACTTCATTAGCAAGAAAGGATTGTATGGTACAACAAATCAATTATCCAATGGGACACCAATTTTCAAGATCGTGATTCTATCATTTCTTCGTCGGTATAGAACATTCCCATCATCATCAACTATTGTACTTTCAAAAAAAAATTTGGGAAAAATTTAGTACATTTTCTATTTTTCATACAAGGTGATCTACGATTCGCATCATGACAAGGTCCATGCATCATAAACTTCTTAACAGCCTCATGATGTTTTGGGAAATCACCTTTATTTGGAATTTCAGAAAAAACACATTTGTCAATGTAGGAAGGAGTACCTATTTTTCTCTCTCTACATAAAAATAGTAAAATGTGTATATGAGGCATTCCACGTTTCTAAAATTCCACTATAGGAACAACTGCACAAAAAGTAATAATATAAATGACACAGTTCAACAACAGATTCATTAAATAAGATAAAGTATGTCTCATAAAATAATTTGTATTACAGTAGGTACCTATATTTGACTTTCCAAAGAAACATATTTCTCGTAAATCTTTCATTAACTGGTAAACCTTAATATTGAAAATTTTGGATACAATGTGCGGACATTCTGAAGGGAGAAGTTTGTTACATGATACAAATCTAGTTATTTCGGGCCAAAGGGGATTGCATGTAAACGTTAAAAACAAATCTGGATATCCTGCCCAATTGCAGATTGACATTGCATCTTGGTAATTTTGAATCATATACCGGGGACCACCAGTAAATGTAGATGGTAAAATGATTCGCTTCCTGCATGCATACCCATCATGGTCACCTCGAATAAAATCATCTTGCAGCCCATTGTACAACTCAAACCTCAATCGTTTTTGATTGAAGCGAATGAAGGATAGTCTCTGAGACTCTATCATTGTATAAACATTAACAATAAATTGTTGCAACAGTCTTCTTGAATGTTGTAATATTGACGTATCACTCAAACGACATTGTAATTGATAGGAGAAGTATTCATGCATTGTTACTTTCCGAACCTTTCTAAATGTACTCATAGATGTAGATCGATACAAAATGTGGTCAACATATCCATCTTGACCATTTGTGAAAATAAGAGGATATTGCAATAGAAGGTACATGGGATGATGCTCATCAATCCACTACAAATCACCACTTCTGCTTTGAATGATAATGTCTCTTTCACAGTTGAGATCTTCAATGTCACCGACAATAAGCGTCGCAATCTCAAAAGTAGTAGGCAAGTTGTATGTCATTGAATCTGTTTTTCTTCTCTTAAGAAGGCACAAATTCAAGTTTGCATGTTCTTGATGATCAAGAAAATCCTTTGCACTTCTGAAATGACGAGCTAAAACATTTGTTTCATGAAGCATATTTTGTAAGTTGACAACAATATTATAATCGACCACCTTGTTTCAATTTGCTCCATCATAACTGCAAAGCAAATTGAATTAAGAATGAACTGAAAATATGTATGTCCCGTAAATGTGTAAACCTACATGTTTAATATTACGTGATGTTCTAAATCTGGTTTTGTGACTCTTTTGTAGTATCATAAACATATAGTTGGGAAAACCTAGGTAGTTGTCCCTCAGGAGGACACAGACTACCTATGTGATGGTAGTTTTGTCCATTCAATCTGAATAAAATTGGAGTTCTTCCATTATTTAATGATCTGTCATCCTTACCGTCTATTGACGTGAATGAAAACATATAATTGTAAATATGCATATATTCCTGGAATGATCTTGCCTCCACAGATTTTTGATTCAAGACTAATGTTTGAAGGTATAGAGGACAAGAAGGTAGTAATTTCAAAGAGACTTTACCAAGCGCACAACATATACCAAATCGTGGGTTTTCTTTGGTGCTGTATTTTATATTTCTTTCATCAAACCAGAAGATAGAACCACAGTATTGGAAAACATTAGAGGGATCTCCACTGTTAAAATATTTTGCAGGTGAGTAATGGTTAAATTAATGGTGTTAATAAACTTGGAATTATAAATTACATAAAACTGTGATTACTTGAACAACATTCTAGAAAAAGGTAAAAAGAATACATTGACCTGCATTTTCCGCAAGGTGAAGTAGTTCCAATGTTGATTTCACCAGTTGTTACATCTCTTTCTGAAATTACTTGAGTCAATGTAGATGACACATATTTTCTAGTGTAAATTATGCATTCAAATTACATTCAAATACCGAAATAATGGATATATATATATATATGTGGATACAAAAGAAGAATACAACATGATTAGAATATACATCACACCTGTGCTGGGAAAATAAGCTTCGATACCAGTAGTTGAAGAAGTAAAACAATATCTATTTTAAACATAGTATTCAAAAAATTACAATATGTGATAATTCAAAATCATTTGAAGGCATGATTTTTGCTTACTCTGATAATGAGTCATGCTAAGGGTTAGTTGGTATATTTCCCTTAGTCATTACACCAAGAAAAAGTAATGAAAATTTAGTTTAAATGTTAAATACATATGAGAGAAAACATGTGTGTTTTTTTGGAACTATACGACGATGGAGTACTTACAAGAGGGGTCATAATTTTCTTGATTATTTGCTGATATACATTTTTTCTTGCTACTGGGTGCAGATCATGTTGATGAAGATCCACCACCATGATGAGTTGTCAATGAAATTTAATATTTGACAAACTATACAATGTTACGTCATAGTAAAATAAATATATATATAACCACTGTTCTTTGACGATGTAATATAACTCACTATTTGCAGATAAGGGTGAAAATGATATGCATGATCCTCCTTTAGTGAGTAGATAGTACATGAACATAGTTGTAATGATTATATATAATTTAAGATTGAAAAGATCAGATACTTACAGTTAATATTGTTACTACTACCTTTTTTAATGCTTGTTCTAACACTAATTGGCATAGAGGATCCCGAATCTAGAGCCACTGTCAATTGAAATGCAGCATGAGTAAAGTAGATTATATTATTTACAATAAATATATTTACTGTATCTGAAAATGTTGGTAAAATGAAAATATACTTACCATTGGTAGGTATAGGCTAAAGTGGTATGTGGGCTCCTCTAATCAAATTGGAATTCAGTTGCAATGAATCAAATGTTGCAGTAGAACATGGTTGATGGCCCTCCATGGGTGATTTTCTGATGAAGTTAGGAACCTGTAAATTAGTAAGTAAGTTTATGGAATGATTTCAAGGAAATACAATACTGTTGTACCAATTTTTCGTTCTATCATACGAAGTGTCCTTTGCAACCTTGCATCTCCCGATGTTGACAGTGTCTGCATCTTTGTTTTGTTGTCTTTATGTTGAATTGTCATGTTTTATAATGAAACCAAAAGATGTTTATGGGTACGTAGATTCAATTTATAATATAATGATAAGACAATTGAAGGAGAATGCATGTTTGAATTATAGTGATCGACACTGTTATTGCAATGAACCACACTTATACCAACATCAAAGAAACATATAATGATTACAGAGAAAATATAAAGTCAAATATTTAATTTTAATGTCACATAATGCAAGAAAAGGTACCCATAGATAAGCACTGCATAGTTATTTCACTGATCGACTGTTATACCAAAGTTATAACAACATCAAAGAAATAGAAACATCAAAGTAACATATATAAATTAGACAGATGCAAGACCGAGACTGAAATTTGGAATAATGGAGGAATCTCTATAGTTAAGCAGTAAAAGATACCCATAGATAAGCAGTGAATAGTTATTGAACGCATACATGGATTGAAGTTTCATACTGATGTGAAAAATTAGACCAAATAGAGGAAAAATAAATTACTGGAATATTTCATTCGAACATCATATAGTAGAATGGAGGAATCTGTGCATATATTCATCGATGGGAGCTCGCGTCGAGAGAAACCAACCCTGGACAGTGCAATACAGACAGCCAAGGGAAGAGGATCAGTAATGTTAGGTAGACCTTCGTCGAAGCCACCCGATAGGAAGATACCCTAATATGTAGGTAACAGTAGACACGTTGTCGGGCACCAAATGTCATCATGGGAGTTGCGACTAGAAAGGGAACACTGTGTTGTAGATATTTGACGAAGCAACTTGTTAGCTCGAAACCCTAAATCGGTTTTCAAGAGGACAGAGCGTGCGACAGGGAATACCAGATGTCATTGATGGAGGTGTGAATAAAGAGAGGAAGAATGTGCAGGGTAGCCAGAACGTCGATGAACGTCGGTAGCCATGAAACCCTATTTCAGAGGGAGTGGGGGGAGAGCGCGCGGGGGGTAGCCTATGGTGTCGTGCAAGGAATGAAGGAATAGTCGGTGGAAAATGAAATGGAGTGTTATGTGGAAGAATGAGAGTGTGACACGTAGGGTATGAATAATCCAACTTTAGTATAGATAATTGATAATTGATATAGATATAGATATAGATATAGATATAGATATAGATTATATATTATGGATTTTCAACATTTTATTTTATTATCTCAATATTATTAGTGCACCATACACCACATATAATGCTAACGGTTGAACCCAATATTAATTAATTCCATAAAAATAATACGAAATTAGATTCAAGTTATGTAGCTACAAATAATTACTAGTTATTTAACTTAAAATAAAATTATATGCCAATGGCATAATGACGACGCCATTTCAAAGAAATCATTTTTGAAGCAGTGAACAGCGCCCACGGCAGTGCTACGTTTGATGCCCACAGGCTGATCCACACTGATTCACACACACCATATAATGTCGCCCCTTTCAATTCCTGTTGGAAAACAGCTGCATGACTCTCCCTACACGCCGCCCCATAACCATGGATGTTCCTGCAAGAATATTATCGACCCTGTCGTCTGTTCTGATGCTATGTTTCTTCCTGGTATGGACTTTCATCGGATCCCTCATTACTTGATCCGCGTAGTCAAATATTCTAATTTCCTACATGATAACTGTGTTCTGATTCTGATTACTGAATTCCTTAAGTTAGGAATTGGAGTTCAATGTTTAACTTATACGTTATTTTGGTTGAATTGAATTGTTTTCATTTACAGATAGCAATAATTCTATTGTTTATTTTGGACGTTCTTTTTTAGATCTTGGCGCATAGGTTTTACTCACCGCTGATCCATCGATTCGTTTTCTGAATGTTGTATTTTCTATTGTTTTCTCTCGGTAAATTTGGAAATTTTGAATGGGGAACTCTTCTGTTCTTTATGAAATTCAGGCCTTATGTGAACTGACTTCACTAACTTGTTGTAGTGGATTGGTCTGCTGTTTGGCATTCCTGAACTTGGTTATCTTAGCATAGCACATTTGGAAAATTTTCAGAAGTTTCAGGGGAGTTAGTCATACCATCACTTGTGGCACTTTGGATTTTTAACTCTTTATAAACTCCACTAAACCTATGTTTTCCTATACCTGGGAAATTGCAGAGATTCATGTTAACACATCACTCTTAAATCATTTAATGGTTTTCTACGATTTAAAATTTTGGAGCACTTTACTGCAGGTTATGCTTAGCATCATAGCAGATGTATCAGATGCTGCATCATTGTACATCACTCATATTTCTTCCATTATAATTTCCACATCAATTACATTTCTGAAGATATCATTTTCAGTGTTCTATAGAGAGATCTTTTTTAACTGGCGATGTATTAATCTTTGCCACTTTTTTCTGGCTTCTTCATCAGAAGAGAGGTCAACCTATATAATGAGGCCTTTGACTACAAGGAAATTAATCACAAAAAGGTTTTAGCCTTACCTTTCTCTTGCATCTTCCTGATATTGGGTTATTTTTTATCTTTAGTACACATATATTGATATCTTTTTCATACATGGAACTTTATGGTCGCTTATTCCTTGAAAAAAATGTTGGAGTTGGTTCCCTAGAACCAACTTCTTTTGTACTTTATGATAACTTTTATTCATGATTTTGAATATTAATAAATTTTTTTTCACACCATTGTTGAGAAAGTGTTATTTTCAACAATATTATATACTACTATAATTAGGGGAGATTATTGAACATGTATTGTTTCAACAATACTCTTTTTATGATGATTTTGATGCTCAAAAATATATTTGTCTATTATTCTAATGATTTTACTTTGAGTATATTTCACGAAATTAATATTCTTCATATTTCTATTTTGAAATAATATTAAATCATTTTAATCCATGTGGAATATTTGAAAAAGAGTTTGGAAATCATTTTAGCGTGTTCTGGAAACACTGTTCATTCCCTATGTTTAAGAACGTAGCGTATGGATCAAATCCTATGTTTACTTTACAAAAGTTCAGAAAAATATGGTAAAAGAACCTTACATTTGGAAGGAACTTTACATTTTTTATATCATAAAAGTATTGTAGAAGAACCTTACGTAAGTATGGAACTTTACGTTTGATTCACAAAATTATGAATCATCAACCTTACTTTTATAATGAACATTACGTTTTATCGAAAATTATGAATCATGTATCTTACGTTGCTAAAGTGGAAAGTATGGATAAAATATCATACTTTGAAAATTTAAGAGAAAATTATGGAAGATTAATCTTACGGATGTCAATGATTTACGTGGTTCGGGAAAAATCCCTACGTCCACGGGAGAGGCATAATTTCACTATGAGTCAGAAGCACAAAATTACAAAGGATTTCAGTAGTGAAACCCTAACCCGAAATGGGCTACATATGAAGAAGACAGTCCACTATTCCGAATAGTAGTCCACATTGCAACAGTGATCGGTGGATCACTTTGTCAAAAGTGCTACAGTGTATGCCGGCTGGAAGTCAAAATCCCTACAGTGAAGTTGACCTCGAAGTCCGCACCGCTACAGTGTCTACTGGTTGTAGCGGTTCGGACTTCGGGTTCAACTTCACTGTAGTGCTTTTGACTTCCAGCCGGTAGACACTGTAGCATTTTTGAAAAAGTGAGCCGCTGATCACTGTTGCAATGCGGACTACTATTCGGAATAGTGGACCATCTTCTTCATATGTATCCCATTTCGGGTTAGGGTTTCACTACTGAAAACCTCTGTAATTTTCTGCTTCCGACTCATAGTGAAATTGTGCCTCTCCCATGGACGTAGGGAGTTTTCCTGAACCACGTAAATTGTGGACATCCATAAGATTAATCATCCATACTTTTCTCTTCAATTTTCAAATGTATGGTATTTTATCCATACTTTCCACTTTAGCAACGTAAGATATATGATTCATACTTTTCGATAAAACGTAAGGTTCATTATAAAAGTAAGGTTGAAGATTCATAATTTTGTGAATCAAATGTAAAGTTCCATACCTATGTAAGGTTCTTCTACAATACTTTTCTGATATAAAAAATATAAGGTTCCTTCCCAACGTAAGGTTCTTTTACCATATTTTTCTGAACTTTCGTAAAGTAAATGTAGGATTTGATCCTTACGCTACATTCTTCAACGTAGGGTATGAACAGTGTTTCCAGAACATGCTAAAACGATTTCCAAACAGGTTGTCAAATATTCCATGTGCATTAAAATGCTTTAATATTATTTCAAAATAGAAATATGAAGATTATTAATTTTGTGAAATATAGTCAAAGTAAAATCATTAGAATAACAGACAAATATATTTGTGAGCATCAAAATCATCATAAAAAGAGTATTGTTGAAACAATACATGTTCAATAATCTCCCCTAATTATAGTAGTATAGAATATTGTTGAAAATAACACTTTATCAACAATGATGTGATAAAAAATTTATTAATATTCAAAATCATGAATAAAAGTTATCATAAAGTACAAAAGAAGTTGGTTCTAGGGAACCAACTCCAACATTTTTTTCAAGGAATAAGTGACTATAAAGTTCCATATATGAAAAAGATATCAATATATGTGTACTAAAGATAAAAAATAACCTAATATCAGAAAGATGAAAGATAAAGGTAAGGATAAAACATTTTTTTGATTAATTTCCTTTTAGTGAAAGGCCTCATTATATAGGTTGACCTCTCTTCTGATGAAGAAGCCAGAAAAAAGTGGCAAAGGTTAATACATCGCCAGTTAAAAAAGCTCGCTCTATAGAACACTGAAAATGATATCTTCAGAAATGTAATTGATGTGGAAATTATAATGGAATAAATAAGAGTGATCTACACTGATGCAGCATCTAATACATCTGCTCTAATTCTAAGCATAACCTGCAGTAAAGTGCTCCAAAATTTTAAACCATAGAAAACCAATAAATGATTTAAGAGTGATGCATTAACATGAATCTCTACAATTTCCCAGGTATAGGAAAACATAGATTCAGTGGAGTTTATAAAGAGTTAAAAATCCAAAGTGCCACAAGTGATGGTATGACTAACTCCCCTGAAACTTCTGAAAATTTTCCAAACATGTTATGCTAAGATAACCAAGCTCGGGAATTCCAAACAACATACCAATCCACTACAGAAATTTATAGAAGTCAGTTCACATAAGGCCTGAATTTCATAAAGAACAAAAGATTTCCCCATTCACCATTTCCAAATTTAGCGAGAGAAAACAGTATAAAATAAAACATTCAGAAAAAGAATTGAGGGATCAGTGGTGAGAAAACCTTGTGCGCCACGATCTAAACAAGAACGTCCTAAATAAACAATAGAATTATTGATATCCATAAATGAAAACAATCCAATTCAGCCAAAATAACGTATAAGTTAAACATTGAAATCCAATTCCTAACTTAAAGAATTCAATAATCAGAATCAGAACACCGTTATCATGTAGGAAATTAGAAGATTCGACTATGTGGATCAAGCAATGAGGGATCCAATGAAACTCTATACCAGGAAGAAACATAGCATCAGAACAGACGATGGGGTCGATAATATTCTTGCAGGAACTTCCATGGCTACGGGGCGGTGCGTTGGGAGATCCGTGCAACTATTTTCCAGTGGGAATTGAAAGGGGTGACATTATACGGTGTCTGTGAATCGGCGTGGATCAGCCTGTGGGCATCAAACGCAGCGCCGCTGCGGGCGCTGTTCACTGCTTCGAAAAAGAGTTCTTTGAAATGACGTTGTCATTATGCCATTGGAATTTAATTGGATTTTAAGTTAAATAACCAGTAAATATTCGTAGCTACATAACTTAAATCAAATTTAGTATTATTTTTATGGAATTAATTAATATTGGGGTCAGCCGTTAGCATTATATGTGGTGTATGCTGCACTAATAATATTGATATAATAAATTAAAATGTTGAAAATCCATAATATATAATATATATCTATATCTATATCTATATCTATATCATTTATCATTTATCTATACTAAAGTTGGCTTATTCCTACCCTACGTGTCACACTCTCCTTCTTCCACGTAACACTCCATTTCATTTTCCTCTGACTATTCCTTCATTCCTCGAGCGACACCATCAGCTACCCCCCACACGCTCTCCCCCACTCCCTCTGAAATAGGGTTTCACTACTACCAACGTTCATCGATGTTCCGGCTACCCTGCACATTCTTCCGCTCTTCATTCACACCTCCGTTGATGACATCTAGTATTCCCGGTCGCATGTTCTTCCCACTTGAAAATCGATTTAGGGTTTTGAGCTAACGGGATACTTGGTCAAATATCTATGACACAGTGTTCCCTTTCCAGTCGCAACTCCCACGACAGCATTTGGTGCCCAGCGACGTGTCTACTGTTACCTCCATATTAGGTTATCTTCGTACTGGGGTGGCTTCGATGAAGGTCTACCTAACATTACTCATCCTCTTCCCTTGGCCGTTGGTATTGCACTATCCAGGTTTGGTTTCTCTCGACGCGAGCTCCCATCGAGGAATATATGCACAGATTCCTCCATTCTACTGTATAATGTTTGAATGAAATATTCTAGTAATTTATTTCACCTCTATTTGGTCTAATTTCACACATCAGTATGCAACTACAGTCCATGTATGCGTACAATAACTATACACTTTTTATCTATGGGTATCTTTTACTTCTTAACTATAGATATTCCTCCATTATTCCAAATTTCAGTTCCGGTCTTGCATCTGTCTAATTTATATATGTTACTTTGATGTTGCTATTTCTTTGATGTTTCTATAGCTTTGGTATAAGAGTCGATCAGTGAAATAACTATGCAGTGCTTATCTATGGGTACCTTTTCTTGAATTATGTGACAATCAAATTGAATATTTGAATTTATATTTTCTATGTAATCATTATATGTTTCTTTGATGTTGGTATAAGTGTAGTTCATTGCAATAACAGTATAATTGTCGATCACTATAATTCAAACATGCATTCTCCGTCAATTGTCTTATCAGTATATTATAAATTGAATCTACGTACCCATAAACATCTTTTGGTTGCATTATAAAACATGAAAATTTAACATAAAGACAACAAAACAAAGATGCAGACACCGTCAACATTGAGAGATGCAAGGTTGCAAAGGAGACTTTGTATGAGAGAAAAAAAAATTGGTACAACAGTATTATATTACCTTGAAAACATTCCATAAACATACTTACTGATTTATAGGTTCCTAACATCATAGGAAAATCACTTATGGAGGGCCATCAACCATGTTCTACTGCAACATTTGATTCATTGCAACTGAATTCCAATTTGATCAGAGGAGCACACATACCACTTTCACCTATACCTACCAATGGTAAGTATATTTTCATATTACCAACATTTTCAGATACAATAAATATATTTATTGTAAATAATGTAATCTACTTTACTCATGCTACATTACAATTGACAGTGGATCTAGATTCGGGATCCTCTATGCCAATTAGTGTTAGAAGAGGCATTAAAAAATGTTATAGTAACAATATTAACTGTAAGTATTTGAGCGTTTCAATATTAAATTATATCTAATCATTACAATTGTGTTCATGTACTATCTGCTAACCAAAGGAGGATCATGCATATCATTTTCACCTTTATCTACAAATGGTGAGTTATATTACACCATCAAAGAACAATGATTATATATATTTATTTAACTATGTCGTAACATTATATAGTTTGTCAACTATTAAATTTCATTGACAACTCATCATGGTTGTGGATCTTCATCAACAAGAACTGTGACCAGTAGTAAGCGAAAATTTATATTAGCAACTAATCAAGAAAATTATGACCCCTCTTGTAAGTACTCCGTCGTCGTATAGTTCCGAAAAAACACACACGTTTTATCTCATATGTATTTAACATTTAAACTAAATTTTCATTACTTTTTCTAGGTGTAACGACTAAGGTAAATATACCAACTAACCCTTCGCGTGACTCATTATCAGAGTAAGCACAAATCATGCCTTGAAATGATTTGAATTATCACATAGTGTAATTTTTTGAATACTATGTTTAAAACAGATATTGTTTTACTTCTTAAACTACTTGTAACAAAGCTTATTTTCCCAGCACATGTGTGATGTATATTCTAATCATGTTGTATTCTTCTTTTGTATCCATATATATATATATATCCATTATTTAGGTATTTGAATGTAATTCGAATGCATAATTTACACTAGAAAATATGTGTCATCTACATCGACTTATGTCATTTCAGAAAGAGATGTAACAACTGGTGAAATCAACGTTGGAATTACCCATCGAAGAAACTATTAAGGTTTGACCTACTACATAATCATTTTTTACTTTACAGGTATTTCGTATGAAATTCCTTTCAAACTAAATGAAAATACTGCTGCATAAATAATGCAACTACTTCACCTTGCGGAAAATGCAGGTCATTGTATTCTTTTTACCTTTTGCTAGAATGTTGTTCAAGTCATCACAGTTTTATGTAATTTATAATGCCAAGTTTATTAACACCATTCATTTAACCATTACTCACCTGTAGAATATTTGAATAGTGGATATCCTTTTAGTGTTTGCCAATATTGTGGTTCTATCTTCTGGTTTGATGAAAGAAATATAAAATGCAGCACCAAAGAAAAACCACGATTTGGTATATGTTGCACGCTTGGTAAAGTCTCTTTTCAATTACTACCTTCCTATCCTCTATAACTTCAAACATTAGTCTTCAATCAAAACTCTGTGGAGGCAAGATCATTCCAGGAATATATGCATATTTACAATTATATGTTTTTATTCACGTCAATAGGCGGTAAGGTTGAAAGATCATTCAATAATGGAAGAGCTCTAATTATATTCAGATTGAATGGAGAAAACTGCCATCGCATAGGTAGTCTGTGTCCTCCTGAGGGACAAGTACCTAGGTTTGCCCAACTATATGTTTATGATACTACGAACGAGTCTCAAAACCAGATTCGGAACGTCACGTAATATTTAACATGTAGGTTTACACATTTACGGGACAGACATATTTTCAGTTCATTCTTAATTTAATTCTCTTTGCAATTATGACGGAGAAAATTCAAATATGGTGGTCGATTATAATATTGTTGTCAACTTATAAAATATGGTTCATGAAACATATGTTTTAGCTCGTCATTTCATAAGTGCAAAGGATTTTCTTGATCATCAAGATCATGAAAACTTAAATTTGTGCCTTCTTAAGAGAAGACAAATAGATTCAATGACATACAGCATTCCTACTACTTCTGAGATTGCGATGCTTATTATTGGTGACATTGAAGATCTCAACTGTGAAAGAGACATTATCATTCAAAGCAGAAGTGGTGATTTGCAGCGGATTGATGAGCATCATCACTTGTACCTTCCATTGCAATATCCACTTTCTTTCACAAATGGTCAAGATGGATATGTTGACCACATTTTGCCTCGATCTACATCTATGAGTACATGTAGAAAGGTTCGGAAAGTAACAATGCGTGAATACTTCTCCTATCACTTATAGTGTCGTTCGATTGATACATCAATATTACAACATCAAGAAGATTGTTGCATCAATTTATGGTTGATGTTTATACAATGATAGAGTCTCAGAGACTATCCTTCATTCGCTTCAATCAAAAACGCTTGAGGGTTGAGTTGTACAATGGGCTGCAAGATGCTTTTATTCGAGGTTACTGTGATGGGTATGCATGCGGGAATCGAATCATTTTACCATCTACATTTACTGGTGGTCCCAGGTATATGATTCAAAATTACCAAGATGCAATGTCAATCTGAAATTGTGTAGGATATCCAGATTTGTTTTTAATGTTTACATGCAATCCGCTTTACCCTGAAATCACTAGATTTGTATAATGTAACAATCTTCACCCTTCAGACTGTCCACACATTGTTTCCAAAATTTTCAATATTAAGGTTTACCAGTTAATGAAAGATTTAAGAGAAAGATGTTTCTTTGGAAAGTCACATGTTGGTACCTACTGTAATACAAATTATTTTATGAGACATACTTTATCTTATTTAATGAATCTGTTCTTGAACTGTGTCATTTATATCATTACTTTTTGTGCAGTTGTTCGTACAATGGAAGTTCAGAAACATGGACTGCCTCATATACACATTTTACTATTTTTATGTAGAGAGAGAAAAATAGGTACTCCTGTCTGCTTTGACAAATGTGTTTCTAATGAAATTCCAAATAAAGGTGATTTCCCAAAACATCATGAGGCTGTTAAGAATTTTATGATGCATGGACCTTGTGGTGATGCAAATCTTAGATCACATTGTACGAAAAATGGAAAATGTACTAAATTTTTCCCAAAAAATTTTGTTGAATGTACAATAGTTAATGATAATGGGTATGTTCTATACAGATGAAGAAATGATGGAAGCACGATCGTGAAAAATGGTGTCCCATAGGATAATCGGCTTGTTGTACCATATAATCCTTCCTTGATAATGAAGTACCAAGCTCATCTGAATATTGAAGTCTGAAATCAGTCTACTTCCATCAAATATCTATTCAAGTATACTATCAAAGTTAATGATCGTGTAACAACAACTTTGTATGAAACCAACACTACAACACTGTCAGGCAATAATGTTGATGATATTAAAATGTATTATGATTGTCGATACATTTCTCCTTGTGAGGCCTCTTCGAGGATATTTTCCTATGATATCCACTATAGATATCCTCCGGTTGAAAGATTAAATTTTCATTTACCAGGACAAAATAGTGTTACGTACACTGACACTGATCATGATGAGGATGTGTTGCATAAGGGTAACATTTGCCAATCAATGATTACAGCATGGTTTGAGGCTAATGTTGCTTACTAGGAAGGAAGATGTCTTACATTTTCAGAATTTACAACTAGATTTGTATTCTACCAATGTGAAAAAGTATGGTGTCCAAGAAAGCATGGCTTCAGTATTGGTAGAATTTATTATGTGCCACTGACAACTGGAGAGCTATATTACCTTCGATTAATGCTAACAAAGATCAGAGGTGCAACTTCTTTTGACAGTATTAAAACTGTGAAAAACATTATTCATGGTACTTTTCGTGAAACATGTTCTACATTGAGACTTCTTGCTGATGACAGAGGATTTTTTGAAGTAATCAAGGAGGTGTCAACCTGGGAAACAGGCCAGTCTATGCGCAGACTTTTTGCCAGCATTTTGTTCTTAGACAATATGTCTCGCCCAGACATTGTGTGGCATGAAACATGGGATCTCCTCAGTGAAGAAATTCTCTATGTGGAAAAAAATAGGCTACAAATTCCAGGTATATGTTTTCAAATATCCCAATATATATAATTTGAACTATGTAGTTGCTAATTCAGTTAGTTTTTCTTCTTGATTAAATTCAAAGTACTAATTAAATAACAATATTTCATAAATCAATTTAGATTTTTCACTCACAGATAATCAAAAACAGATGTATGCTTTGCTTGAAATAGAGAACCTACTACAAAGTAATGGTAGATCTCTTCATTCTTTTCCACCAATATCGGTACCTGATTCTGAAATTGTCTCTCAATGAAATCAATTGGTAGCTGATGAACTTAATCATGATAGAGAGTATCTTTGGAATGAGTATCTAACTTTGCAAAGTAAGCTTACTGATGAACAGAATGAGGTGATGACTACCATTATGTCTTCGTTAACTGCATCCACTGGTGGTTTCTCTTTCTTGCATGGTCATGGAGGCACAGGTAAAACAAATATTTGTAAATTATTGACATCTTTACTACGGTCAAGAGGTAATATTGTTCTAGCAGTTGCATCTAGTGGAATTTCTTCATTACTGCTACCTGGTGGGAGGACAGCACATTCCAAATTTCGAATCCCAATATCTATTTCTAAAAACTCTGTTTGCAATATTCAACAAGGCAGTGATGTTTCAAATCTTCTATAGTTAACAAAGCTTATTATTTGGGATGAGGTACCAATGATTCATAAGAATTATTTTGAAGCTATTGACTATACTTTAAAAGATATCATGTTGGTAAAAAATGATAATGCTACAAACATTCCATTCAGTGGAAAAACTATTGTGTTGGGTGGGGATTTCAGGCAAATACTACCTGTCGTACCAGGTGGTAACAGAAATGAAATAGTTTCTTCAAGTATAGCTTCTTCAAACTTGTGGAAACATTGTCGTGTTCTAACACTGACAAGGAACATTATATTGCTTTCCAATTATTTTACAATTTCAGATAAGGTTGTTGAATTTGCCAAATGGACTTTAGATATTGGTGATGGTCGCATTGAAAAACCAAATGACGGTGAAACCACAATTCCAATTCCAGCTGCATATATTCTTACTTGAACTAAAGATCCAATTTCTGATGTTTTTGAACATACTTATCCCAACTTCATTAGTAACCATACTGATGTTAATTATCTTAAAGACTGTGCCATCTATGATCCAACTCGGGATATTGTTGATGAAGTAAATGCGTACATGATGTCCCTCACATGTTCTGAATGCAAATATTATTTCATATTAGATTCAATTTGTGAGGCAATTTTTGATACAGATAGGCTGGAAAACATTTACACATCCGAAATGTTAAATGGGATTAATGTATCAGGGATGGCTGCCCATAAAATTACACTCAAAATTGGGGTTCATGTCATGTTTCTTCGAAATGTAGATCAGTCTATGGGATTATGTAATAGGACTCGCTTGATTGTTACCCACTTGGGTGATCATGTCATCAGAGCAAGAATTCAATGTGGCTGTAATTCAGGATATCTTTCTTTCATTCCAAGATTAAATATAACACACTCCAACTTTCAATGGCCTTTCAAACTACAAATAAGACAATATCCTATGAATGTTTCTTATGCTATGACTATTAACAGATGTCAAGGAAAATCACCATCTTCTATTGGGTTGTATCTTTGAAAACCTGTGTTTTGTCAGGGTCAATTATATGCTACTCTATCTAGAGTCACATCACCATTAGGTTTGAAAATAGTAGATGGTGATAATAATACCACAACTCGTGAATCAACGCAAAATATTGTCTACAAAGAAATATTTCATAGATTTTGATAGGTATACGTCAAATTATATGTTAAATTGTGAATGTTTGGTTCTACTCATATTATTTATGTCTGATTTTATGAAACTCAATGTTTTTTATTATGATATATTCGTACATAAATTAAAACAGCACACTTTTACGAATATGTCGCGACTAATTTCTCCTTTGAATGATATCACACCTAATACCAATGAGACATTGAAAATATAAGTGCATATTTTGAATTTGTGGTGCAACACATCATCTAGGTACTCCAACGATGCTTTCGTGATTGATATGATTTTTGGAGATTTACAGGTGAATTTAGAATAAAATTATAATTCATATTATCTTTATTCTATTTTATTTCTCTTTTCATTTCAATTATACCACATATTTTTCAACTTTAATATAATGTGTTTCAAATTTTGACATTCTTAGATATTGATTTCTGCAGAAATCAAAGATACATTGTACTGTTATAGGGCGACAGATTCTATCTAAGTTCAAAAATATATTGTGTGAAGGGATGTGCTATTTCATACAGATTATGCAGATAGATGCTAATCAAGGTACCTACTTAGGAACTAGACATGCATGTCGATTACTTTTCACATCAACAACGCATGTCCAACCATGTGATGCACCGCTACCACATTTCTGTTTTGATTTTACTTCCTTTGAAGACATAATTTAGAGAAGGGTCCCAGAGCAACATTTAATAGGTAAAAGTTTACTGACATTTCTGTAACAATTTATGAATGTTTCTAAAGTATCTATTTTGTTCAATATATAATTGTATGGATTAATTTAAACGTTTTTTACCTTACAGTTCACAACCATTTCTTCTTTTTGATCTGTTTTATAAATTATTGGATATTTACGTTGCTCACATCCTCTTGAAGGATTGGGTTATTCCAATTTCAAGATGCAAATTGTCTTACAGGATGAAAGGTTAGTCATTACGGACTTTCAGTATCTTTGACCCACTGTTTATATATAACATTATGCGGTGCATATTTTTCTGCAGAGGGTTACAACTTAAATGCAGTTTATGGGGTGACTATGCTAACTAGATGTCATCTTACTTGGAAGAAAATATCGGTTCATCAACTGTTTTAATATTGCAACTTGTCATAGATAAGAAATTGAATAGTATGCTCTCTAATAACTCAATGCCTTATTTCCCTTTCCTTTATTCAATGCTTTTAAATGTTTTAAACCACTACTCCAACTGAATTCATTTTAAAATTACTTTCAAACTCTCTTATACTTACAACTGCCATTAATGAGATGAAAATACTTTTCAATCCTGATATTTAAGATGTTGAATCATTCCGAAAAAGGTTCTCTGGATACTTGATTTAATTGTGATTTTTGTATATGTTGTCCAATGTTTACTATATGATATATTTACATATTATGTTTGACATTTGACTTGGATATTTCAATATTCAGATGTACGTTTATAGTGGCATCGGAGTATCGAAGTCCAACACCAACAAACTAATCTTCTTCCTCTACACCATTTCTATATTGGGAAAATAAAAAAACCATTTCTGAAGTCAAGAATTTTGATCAGGTATGTAGTATATGACAAATTTACAATTTTATTTATGCACTTTAAAAATCTGGTTGTACCAGTATAGTACCATACTATGTCATTATCTACATTAATCTCAATGTTGGACAGCCTATAAAGTGCTTGATTTCCGTGACCATAAAAAAATTCAAACAAATCACAATTTGTTCTATGATTCATGTAATTCTTGCATGAAAAAAGTACATAATGTTGACGACAAAATTTGGTGCAACAACTGCAAGATATCTGTAACTTGCGTCGTTCCCAGGTTCTTATTTTTTCTTATGCTAAAAAGTTTATTACTTATTTTATATATCAATAGTAATTAATTTTACTTATCCTAAATCCCTTTGTAATCATAATTGTAAATCAACAGATTTAGAGTGCAGCTGCTTGTGAGTGATTCCTCGATCTCCTTATCAGTTGTCCTATTTGATAAACAAGTAATGCAATTTGTGAGCAAGACTGCTTCAGAGCTGTGAGATTATTTGATTCAGGTACTAATAGATAATAAACTATCATGATGATAAAATATTTTCGCCACAATTAAACTAACATTTTCTATTTCTTCTTAAATAAGAATGATGATGAGTACAGTTTTCCTATTGAATTGACTTTTTTCAAATCAAAAGAGGTTCTCCTATCAATTGAAGTGTCAAATTATAATATTCAAAATCATCATTGTTCAGTAGAACAAAACTCATACAAGGTAATATTCATTATCAACAATGAAAACTACATCACCAAGTTCAATGATAGCTTCACAAAATTTTAGGTAGATTATACTACATATTCCTATTTTCATTAAAATCGATAGATTGAAAATAGTTATTTGTGTTATTTATTATATACAACATCGTCAAACCAGTGGCTGTACAAATGTAAGTAGTGTGCATGAACATTGTCAGGTACAATATAATCCATTATCATTATTTTTACTTCCACTTGTATAAATAACATGCAACTGGATTAATGATTTATTGTTGTATCATAAGAACATCAAAATGATAAATCATTTCGACTCAGTGAAAAATGGACTCTATATTTGAAACATCATCTGTGGTATCATCCTCTATTCAGGTATATATATATTTTTCCCTTAGAATATGCTTTAAAAGCCTTTATTTTATTCCTACATTGTAATTTCTCCTACATCTGATGATACTTTTAACTATGTTCTATATGCAGAAAAACCTACTGAATGAATTTCTTAATGAAGATGTTATGGAGAAATCTCAAAATATCCCACCTATAAGTATTGGTGGTCAAATTCAGGCAAAAAATATGGTAATCTGAATGAAGGATAAATTAAAAGATAAGGCAGAAAAGAATGACTGATATGTTCATCAGATATAAAAGGTAATACAATATCAGGTGATTCTATCTTATAATTTCTTTTCTATCATGTGAGTTAGTTTATTCTTATTGTATTAAAAATCAACTGTTGCTTGAGGTATTTCAGTGCTGGAGGGAGAAGTGGCAGGGTAGGGAGGGGGGCCTGGTGGGGGCTGGTGGGAAAGGGGCTGGGAAGGGAGGTGGGTCTCGGTTGGGTTGGTGCTGGGCAGGAGGGGGGTAAGTTGGAACTGGGAGGTGTTGGGATGTAGTGGCAGTAGAGGATGCTAAGGGAGAGGGGAGGAAAGGGTTTGGGCAGGGGGTGGAGGGGAGTGGCTGGGCATGGGTGGGGGGAGGGGCTGGGCAGGGAGGGGGGGCTGGTGGGGGCTGGTGGGAAAGGGGTTGGGTAGGGAGGAGGGGCCTGGTTGGGTTGGTGCTGGGCAGGAGGGGGTGAGTTGGAAGGGGGAGGTGCTGGGATGCAATGGCAGCATAGGCTACTAAGGGGGGAGGGGAGGAAAGGGGTTGGGCAGGGGGTGGAGGATAGGGGCTGGGCATGGGTGGGGGTGGTGATGGGAAGGAGGGATGAGGAGTTGGAGGGGGGGGACGGTCCTGGTGGGGGGTGGAGGTGGGCAGGGGGGAGGGGCCTATGTAATGTTTTTTTATTTAAGTTTCTTCTTATTATATACAGGTTTTTTTATCATTGATAGTGGAAGATGTTCACCAATCCATTAATTTTAGGATTATGTAATTTTAACTTTTGAGTGCAGGTTCGATAGCAACTTGGGGAGGGGAGTTATTCAAGGAACTCCCTACACATATTTGAGGTGAGTTCTTATGTAATGTTATGATTTATGTTTTTATTGGCTCATTGGATGGTCTATATGAATTACATTATACAACACATGAATATTGGTTATCAAACAACTTTATTTTCTGACTACAAAAACCAATCATATGAGGTTATTGCTGATATTCTCCTATGCATATTTCATATTTGAAATAAGATATTGTAGTGTGTTATTCTTATTAAAAGGTAAAAACATTTAAAAAAATTAGTACTTTGTGCTACAATAGTTACTTCTATAGTTGTTTTAATTTAGTCTATAGATTTATGATTCCTAATAAATGGTTTCCATTTTGTTTTACATATAAATATAAATGGTCTGGGAAGGTTGTAGGTAAGGGGAGGTAGGGGAAAATGAGGGTAGGGGGGAGGGCCTAGTGGGGGAATAGGTTGGGCAGGGGGAGTGGTGGGGGAAGGGGCTAGGTAGGGGGAGGGGTGGAGCTGGGTATGGGGGTAGGATGAGGTTTTGGGAATTTGGGGGGAGGGGTGAAAAACTGGGTAGGGTGGCGGGGGGGAGAGGAGGGGTTGCACAGGGGAGGGATGAGTAGGGGGAGGAGGAGGGAGGAATGGCTCGGGGGAGATTCTGGTTAGTGGGAAGGGGAATAGAGGGGAGGGTCTGGACTGGTTGGAGGGTAGGGGAGGATGAGGGTAGAGGGGAGGGGGCTGTTGGGGGAAGACTATGGCCAGGGGGTGGTGGGGAAAGAGGCTGGGCAGGGGAATGGAGGGGAGGGGAGACGTGGGGAGGGGAGGGGAGGGGATTGGAGGGGAGTGGAGGGGGGTGGGGGCTGCTGAGGGAATAGTTTGGGCATGGGGGAGTGGGGGGAGCGGTTGGGAAGGGGAAGCAGAGGTGGGAGGGGAAGCTACTGGTATTGGGTGGGAGACAAGAAAAGATGAGGGGAGGGGGGAGGGGTAGAGCTGGGTAGGGGGGTTAGATGAGCTACTGAAAAATTGGGGGAGGGGAGTGATAGGATGCCCAGACTAACCGCTATTTTTTTCATTTAGTACTGATTTTTCTATTATTTCAAATAGTACTGACTTTTACTTTTCATATTAACAAATGTTTGGTTTCACCTCACTACATTACCCAGTTTTTTTCATAGTAATATGTATCATTTACTCACATTAATGTCTAATTATATATTGAATGGAACAATATAACTATCAACAAACATGACAAACTGCTACTCTACATCAATGATACATGGTAGTACTGGGAGGCTATTGACTGCACATTCTGATGACATGAATTATAATATGATCTGCACACCCATTGTTGTTGAAAATCATGGTTCTTATAATTGTTTTCAAACATGTATCTGCTACTTAAAGTGTATTTATGTTCTCTTATCATGGTTAAATAACATTCCATAGTTATTTTTCAAAGGTGACATAAAAATGATAACTAATGTATGTTTCAAATATAATGTTCTCTTACCATGCTTATGTTTCAATGTTTTCCTATTTCAAGTATCTAGATATTATATTTTCATACTTCATTTCTATGAATAGATTTATAATTTCAATACAATATTTATTATTCTCCTTTGATCACTTCTCATTTTTCTAATGCATTTTGTAGTTCAAATTTCATTTATGACGTTGTGCGTATGCACGAGCAATGTACTAGTATATACTAAAGCAGGCATTTTTTCGGACATGTGTCGCTCCCACAGCTTTCCGCTCCTCCCACCCACTCCAAACCTAATTCAACCCACCTAATTAGCCAACCTGAGTCGTGAATTTCCTCCCTCGCACATTACCTCCACCTCTCAGCCTTCTGGAAAACCCTCAACAACCTCATTCTTCACCAGAATATTCCTCCATAACCTACATCTCCACTGCAGAAAACATCTTCCAGATCGTGCAATTACAAAATTCTCTATTCCAAACTCCTTATCGCCGCTCAATCAAGACATCGTCTTTTCTACTACACATATTACTGATGTCGTGCCTGAAATATTTCCATTCACATGATCAGATTTCTCCACTATTACCTCTTCATCATCGACCGAAGTCAACGACAACATACTTCTCAGAAATCAATGACCAACACTTCTTTCCAACACACCATCTGCATCTCTACGAAAATTTTCAAACTAGGGTTTCATAACCTACTGCAATCGGTGCTGGAACTCCAAGGTCTCAAATATTTCTTGCTCGGTTACTAGGCAGCAGCTATAAGCTCCCAAAACTAGTATGTTTTCATACTCAACTGTCATACCTATATCTTTAGTTCATGTTCACATTATTTCTGGATTTACATAGAGTACTACAATTTTATAATAATTCATCCTAATTAAACAATGAAAGTTCTGGGATGATTATATATTTACTAGGATTTATAAATATCTGTTGTGTATCTTTATATATTATTAACCAAACAGTAGTGATGAAATAAATAATATATCAGTTTTAACACCAAATGACAAGGTTCAGTGGTAGTTACAATAAACTATTCTGATACATTTTCATGAAAAATGGATGATGTACATTGTTTAAACAATGAATAATTGATCCTTTGTTTCCATTAGAAGAAAAGGGGTGATGTTTACTATAGTCAGTAGTCGTTAATTGGTATATTTATTTTCAGTTGGTCAGTTTTTTGAGCATCACTGTGTGGTGTTGTTTCATGCTTACTATATTTTGTTGACTTTCTTTCTTCTTGAATTAATTTTGGAATATGTTCATAAATATATATTTTCATTTGGCCTTCCAGTTCTATGTAATTATAATTGCAATGCCTGATGTTTTATTCAGTTACCTCATGGAGAGTTTGCATTGCACTGTATTTTTCTGTTGGAACAAAAGTCTAGAGAAATGTCGTCCCACGTCAGCAGCCTACTGCATTGTAATTTCAGTAAGGTGAGATCACAGTGGCAAATCCTTAATAATACATATGGATCCAGACAGGGATTCTGGTCCTATAAATTTTGCACCCTAAAAAACAAAGTGGTAGTAAAGAACTACTTGGCCAGTGGACAAAGGAGGTTTTCATATGGCAGACCCGTCGAAACAAGGGAACCCAATCTTGGTACGCCAGGGCCCCTTAATTTTTTTGTTTAATACTAGAAATGCAGTCATGTAACCTCTATCCCATCTTCTCTCAGTATTGGCAGTAGAAGTATCCACTATTTTATCTTCCCCAGCCTTTCCCGATTTTTGGTTTCTTGATATGGAAAGATGAAACACAGCTCACTTCAAATATTGGAGGCATTCCCTTTGCCTTCAAACACATGAATGTTTGATGTAACAGGTATATAAGTGAAGTCTCGCAACTCCCCCACACCCTATAATCGAACAGAATCCGACCATACTCCTGGTTTCCCTCCACCCTCTCGTCCAAGTACATCTACGGGATCATGGCCCGATGGTCTTCATGGTCCACCGACTTTTCATCCAATCCAACACCTGAATTTAGTCATAGTCAAACTGATAGTGTCCAAATGACCACTTATCAGCCATCAGAACAGATTTTTGGACTCATGTTGTGAGGTCCAGGGGTTTATGCAGATATATATGCTAGGACATGCACCTTGATTACCATCGACTCAAAATATTTGAATAATGTCCACTTTAGCTGGTGAGAATTAGATATTTGGTCTACCGAAATGGTCTGAATGTAAGAGTACAATCCAATGACAAAAACAAAGGATGGAAAGTCATTGATGTTGAGGGCATGCATGGAAGAAGCACGCTAGTTTTCATTACATAATTCAAAAGGTAAATTTCGACTTCTTTTATTTGGGTTTCTAAATAATACTTTTATGTTATCATTTTTTTATTCTACAAATTCAGGTGTTCTTATTATAAACATTTTTTTCTATGCAGAAATGTTTTTCAGAAATTTGAAGTTGGATATTTGTACAGTCTGACATAATTTCTCGGTGACATAAACACTTATGATGTATGTTTTGAAATTTAAATGTCCATTTGAATGTTCTTTTCATTCATGTTAATTGGAATATTATGTTTTTTATAGTATTTCTATATAATAACTCTTTCATGTACTTGTCATAATATCTCAGTGACATTAATACTTATGTAATTTCATTGTAATTACTGTCCATTTGTTCTTTTTATTCATGTATTTGAAGTTGGATACTTATATTTTTTTCTACAACGTGACCTATTTACTTTTCCTTATTATTTTATGTTATCATACACATTCATTTCATTTTTTTTTTCAAAAATATTGCTTTTATTTTCAATTGAATGTTATCCACTATATTCTTGTATATGTTTTATATGTTTTCAAATAATTTTATTTTCCTTCTATATTATCCTATATGTTTTCCTTATATTCTCTATCATGCATTTGTATGGATTATTTTGTACAGTGATGGTATACTTATGTTTTCATTATATATTCTCATATATTCTTCAATAGGTTTTCAATATTATCCTACATATTCTTCTATGTCATTTTATTTTTCTTATTTTCCCATATTTTCAATTCTATATATTTTATTCAATTATAGTTCAATATTATGTATCACTATTTTTTTCAATATATACAGTATTGTTATTTATTAATATTGAAGTATAGTTTTGTCTTATTGAAAGTACGCATTGAACGCATTGTCGTGCGAATGCACAGGTAAGTACTAGTTCCACTAAAACTTATCCTCCCCATTCTAGGTGTCTAATTTTACGTCAATTTTTCCTTTCAATTTTCTCTAAGTCTTCATCGTGCCCTATCATTGTTCCTCAAATTAACAAACCCTGCCTAAGATGATACCCGTCATCGAACTAAGCTCTCCTACAAAACTATAATCACCTTAGTTGAAGTCCTATCATCAATCGATGTCCTTCTACTCTAAGTGACGACCTCCTAAAGACAAACTCAAGATGACTCCCTCCCATTGATGAATGTTTCCCTTTAACAGGCATTTGTTTCTCTAGATGACGACCTCTCTCTGAAGAACGATTACCTCTCACAAATGTACGTTGTTAGCGACAACAGCCTCCCGCAGAAGACGTCTTGCTTATTGTGTAACATCTCAAGTTTAAAGAAAGAAACACTATGTTCAATATCATACATGATACGCTAAATCCAGATTAAACAAACAATTAAATATTATTATTTAAATATTACTGTTATAACCTAGCCATTGGAATGATGTGAATGAATAGTATCAACTGAATTATGAATATATCTTTTACACATGTTCAAATAATGACTCATTGGTTACTAAATTTATTAGAAATGGAAATAAAAAACCAATTGGATATAAATGATGTGTTTTTATTAAAACCTATTTAAAAAGAGAATAATTGTCTTTATAAAATAATATTACTCTTTATAGATTTTTATTTAATGAAAAATATATGTTATATATTCAATGTAATGTTTTAAATTCATCTTATATGTTATCTAGATATGATAAAAGATTAAATTCAATTTTTCAGATAAAAGAAATATTTTTCAAAAAATGCAATTTTACTACCTTTTGATGGTGAACCCTTTTAAAATTTACTTCTTGACACTTTTATATGTTCTATTTGACCAAATAAACTTCTTATTTAGAAGCAGGACATGAAAATTTACTTTGATGATTTTTTGATATTTTTTTTATAATTATCATGTTTTGATATATAGTCAAAATACGATAAGTTTTAATTGAAAAAAACATTTTCCATCGAGATAATTTATATGGTTAAATCATATTATTTAAGGGTTTTAAAGTATAAATGGAATATATTTTTATCATTTAATCTAATTTTGGTCATTGGAAGTAATTTCACATTTTAATTGGACATAAACACATGTCAATCTTTTGATAGTTTTTACTTCTTAAAAACACACTTTCTGGTTTTGACAATGAGAATTAATTTTAAATTAATTACTAAAATTTCTGTGTTTTGAAATTGAAAAATAGATTCCATATTTGGAATAAAAATTTTCAAATTTTGTAAATAGGTACCTTTTATTTTTGGACATTATGAATAGTAACTTCAGTAATTATTTTTATTTACCACGGTTAAAAGGTAAATCAGGTAACAAAAGGTAAAACAAATAATATTATAATAATATAAAACTATCCTAAAATGTGTTATAATCCTATTGGATGGTATATTTACGTCCATGATCATCCTTATGTAGAACCTTTGGCATTTGAGAGCCACTTGGGTGTGAAAATGACATTTTATAAAATTTAATTTAAAGTAAAGGGAAATATAACATAAACATGCATATTTTACTAAAATAATTTTAATATTGGGTTATATAAGTGATATATTTGACTATGAATATTCATTATAAATCTATAAATATTTTCTACATCATTATATTTTATTTATAATTTTTATATGTTAAATAAATTAATTTAATTATGAAACAATGATGATGAAGTGATTGCTTCATTACTAAAGGAATCAAATAAATGATATTATAAATTTTAAAATAAATTAAATTTGATTATTTTTATGGCACCAATGAACATTATGGATGAATATGACATGTTATATTTGAATTAATAAAGTTTTTTCGAAGGAATCAAGTTTCTATGAATTTCTAAAAAGTCATGATATGAATGGTGTCAAAATTGACATAATTCATATTTTAGAATATAAAATTTTTTATTAAATATTATAAAATTCCAAAAAAATATAAGATTCATCCAAATTGTTATTATAAGTCTAAAATTTTATTAATTACTCTTTAATTGTAAATTTTTTATGTTTTGGTAACTATTTTGATTCTCAAAGTGTTAAATGCTTGTTAAACGGTAAAAGTAACAAATGGTTAAATAAAAAAGATAAGGATTAAAAAAATATCCAAATTCTGCCTAATTATTATCAGATGATTTTATTTTGACTCATAATCATCTCATATTTAAACTAACTAAATTTGGACTCATTTGTAATTAAAATAGAATTTATAATAAATTAATATTTAAACATTTTTCTAAAGTACCCCTCCTCCCTCTTATAAAGGCCACCACCTCTACCTATTTACTCACACCTCTCAAGCCCCTCGAATCATCCAACTTATGATAAAATAATCTCCCAACACCCCCTCCTAAAATCCTTACCTTGGGTAGAATACAATTAATGAAATCCCTTTGGATCAAATCAAAAGAAGTTACCTGTTTTAGAGGTAGCGTCTTCTCTCAAGTTCCTTTCCTATATTTTCCTTCTTCACTCCCTATGCTATTATTATTATTTTATTACATAAAAAACCAGTATACTCAATATACTAGTATGTTTTTATGAGAAGTATTTGAACTACAATTACACGCACTTCCATCTAATGGATATGAACATACTGTTTCTGTGTGTGGCGAACTGCTGCCTCACAAAATGATTATTGTTCAATTTTCTCCTACCACATCTCATGGTGGCTATTATGATGACACTATATTTACATATGATATATATTATATTTATATTTCCTCTATTATTATGTAATTTTTATTTGTATCATAGCTTTACGCTTTCCATAATGAGTAAATATGATAATTTCATTTGACGAAGTGCGGCTACAGTCCCCTAAAAGTGATATGACTCGTTCATTCCATACATGGAACGTATAAAGGATGGAGTTAATGAACTTATGTAATGTATATAAAATATTTTTTATAGTGGAATTATAATATAGTTATGTATCATTTAGTTTTCATTCCTTTAATATAACAAATAAATTAAAGTAGCGTTCATGCGTACGTATGACCTACCGTTTCCATAAACGATTAATTTCATTTATTATCTCCAAATTCTATGAAATATTATAAATACATATATACTAGATATATATTATATTTAAATCATGAATAATATTTTTGAGATGATTGACTTTTGACCACATGAACAATTTACATCAAACAAGTTCATTTTCGACTCAAGTACCGAATATTGACAAAACAACCGATATGAACTTAAATAATTATGTAATTTTTATAGAATGATAATAAGTAACATAAAATGAATAATAAACTTGAAAAAGGTTTGTAATCAAGTGGAAATTAATTTAAGTTTATTATTTAGGAAGAACAATGAACATAAGTGACGATTTGGACTCAAGGTAAGGGAACTTCTTAACTCGATTTCCATTCTTTGGGTTAATCTTCTATTTTTTTATTATGTTGTGACATGATTATGTGAGAAATAAATTTTGATATACTATATTGTATTTATAATTTCTTTATGTTTATTTATAGTTAATACAGATAATTGATCTATTTTATTAACAAAATTGTCTTTGAATGGGAATTTCTAAACTCAATTTCCACTCATTAGGTTTTACGCATACTTCGTTGATTATATTATGCCAAGATTACGTGTGGAATAACTGTTTATTTATTTTCATTATAATTTCCACTTTCCTTTGTGTCGATATACTATTGCTACACATAATCATCCCATTGATAAATTCTTACATCATTTTTACAAACATTGTAAGGGAAATCTTAACTCAATCTCCATTCATTGAGTTAAATATCTATGTCATTGGTTTTATTTTTATAAGAACAAGTGTGAATGACCTATGCTTATTTTACAATTCATATCCACTTATATCGGGCATATTTATATTTTTCACTCATAATTATGTCGTTGATTTATCCTTAATCTAATGATACGATATTCGTAACGGACTTCATCTCAATCTCCTTCCATTGAGACATATTTTGGTTTATACATGATTTTCTTTTATATGGTGTATAATCAACCCATTTTACTTTTAATTTAATTCAATGGTTTTCAAAAGGAATCTTTTTTTACGAATCATTTTACGAAATGATAAAATGAATGTTTCTTTTTAACGTACGTGGTGACAACGACCTTTCCATCGCTGCGAGCGTTATTTGATATTTGGATTTCTCTATAAGCCGTAATGTTTTTGAAAAGAAAAATAAATACCATATTACCTTTTAAGGTATTTTGGTATTGAAAATGGTTTTGAGAATGGATTTATTATCTCAATATCTTGTGATTACAATGTGGAAATGTTATCTTTCATTTATGTTTGTTTTATGTGATATAATTAGGTTATGGTTCTTGGGAATTGATTACGTATATGGGTGGTTTCGTGATAAACTAAGGGTAGGTGATCCCATGATAGCTCTCCAATGCATTGGGTAATATGATAGAGGTAAACAATAAAGTTTCTCCTGAGAGATTTAGAGAATATACTGTGATGGGTATTCCAAATATAACCAGGAAGGTTACTCCCTATATAGGTGTGAATGCTACAATGTAAGTATGTTATGGATTTCATAAGTTACCTTTATGATTTATGATTTGTAAAGACCCATAAATTTCAAGGAAATTTTTTTCTTAATTTTCTTTGGAATTTTACAAGAACGCGGTTTCTGACGGCACCTGATTCCGAGGCCCGGTGTGCCCGGAATCTTTTTCCAAATTTTGGCTCGAGTACGTTCAGTGAACGAATGAGAAGGTTTTTCTAACTTTTGAACCGGTGCTCAAAATAAAATTCCTAGGGCACCGATGGAATTGCACCACCGGTATTTGCTTAGAAACGCCTCTTCTGGAGTTGCGTTTTCTCGGGTGTGGTTTTTAAATTTTTGGGGTTAAGTTAAGAAATAAATTAAAGTGGTGCGACAAATTTATTTTTATTTCACTTAAAGCCACTTAAAAGACACTTAAAGCTGCTTAAGCTGAGTTGAAGCGGTTAGGGAGCAATCCAAAATATCCTACGCTCTTGGTAGGATATTTTTGAGGTGGGGCCCGCACAAGCCCCACCGTTTCTTTTCCGCTAAGTAACGCACCCGCGAAAACCCCTTTTAAATGAAATTCAACTGACGTGTTTTCTAAATTCTTAACACCCCTATTAATTGGGTGGTTAGTTCGTTGCAATTAATTCTATGAATTAATTGTTCGTTACTTATCCGTGTTTTTCAAATTCTTTAGTTGATAATAAAATAAGATGAGGACTTATTTTATTATCTAGTTGTTGTGTTAAACCTTTGGAGAATCTATAAAGATCTTCATCCTCCTTCGCGAAGAAGGCGAAGAACGCGAAGAACGCAAAGAACGTCGGCCTCCGATGAAGGGCGATGAAGAACACCGAACCCTCGGAGATCGACGACGCAATGCCATGTACCGTGACGCCGACACTTCTTCCGCGACGTTCTTTCCTCGCGACAATCTTCAACCGGCATCTTGAGGTATGGGTCGTTTTGAAAATGTTAATACCCATGTTTTTTTCCTCCAAGGCAAGAACGCGGACCAACCAAATAACAAGTTGGTCCGCGGAAAATTATTGTGGGTCGAGGTTTATCAATTGATGGGAATTATGGTGTTATTTCAATGCTCTAACACGGTGGGTGCGGACCAACGAACAAGTCCGAACCCACCGCCCTTTGTTTCTTGGTGTGCGGAATGGCGGACGACGACAAAACGTGCCGCAGAGACGATTTGTTGATTCCGAAGTGAATAACAGGACCCGAGATGAGCTACGGCGCAGATGGAAATGAAATAGGACCACCGAAGCAACTCCGGTGGCCCGTGGACTCTACCGGCGGCGCGGGTCGCCGGTGGCTGGAGGCGGCGGCGCCCTGGCGCGCCGCCAGACGGACCTGCCGCGGCTTCAGCCACGGCGGCAGCAGTGTGGTCCCGCGACCGCGCTGGACCGGAGGAGTGGGACGCGGCGGCCCGGACGTGTCCGCTGGCGAGGGCGGACCAACGCGGGGCCACAGCTTCTCTTCACGCGGGGGCAGCACGCCCCCCGCAGTTTCCCTTGCTCGGCCGCTCGGCCGAGCCGAGCCAAGCCGACCCGCTGGACGGGTCGCGCCCAGGCCGGTCCGGGCCACTCTGGCCGGGCCGGGCCGGGCCAGGTCACACCCGGACCCGGGTCGGGTCGACCCGGTTCGGGCCGCCCCGGGGGGGGGGGGGGGGGGGTGGGCCGGGTCGGTCCGGGCCCAGACCCCCCGTTTCCGGACCTTTTCGGTCTTTTGCTCATAACATGAGCTACGGGCCTCCGAACGACGCGCCGTCAACGGCGATGCGATCCTTGGATAGAGACGGTCGTTTCGGTAAATCACAGTCAAGGTTTCAGAATACTTTGGGTTCGGCCGGGTTGGTTCGTACACAAAACCAACCGGGCCCTCGGAGCGAAAACGCTAATATCTTGAGCTTCGGACGTCTGATTGACGTGCCGTCGACTTTGTTGATTTTCTCTAAGTGAGACGGGTCTTTTGTCTTACTCCTCCCGAGGTTTGGACGCAGGTGGAGTACGGTCGGGTTGGTTTTGTCTTAAAACCCAACCGGGCCCCTGGGATGAAAAAGTCAATAACTCTCAGACCGGGCGTCCGATTGACGCGCCATCTGCGACGTTGAGTTCCTGTTGGTGATACAGAACTTTTGGATACATCAACTCTGTACTATATGTCAGTTGATGTATCAGCCTCTCAGATCGTGGAGCGGACCCTCTCGAACGAGCTTGCTGTGTGCGGGAACCCTAGAGCTGGCTACGACTGCTACTGTGACGACGATGACTGTACAGAGATCCTCAGTGGATTCGACGGCGATGGCTACAGCACTCAGCGATCCTTTGTGGGTTAGTGATACTGATCCTGTGTGGGTCTGATCCTGTGTGGGTCAGCGCTCAGCGGTCCTGTGTGGGTCGGCGCCTACAGATCCTGTGTGGGTCTGATCCTGTGTGGGTATTTGCGGGGGTTAGTTACCTATCGATCCTTTGTGGGTCAGATCCTTCGTGGGTCATTGGGGGGGTTAGTTACCTATGGATCCTTTGTGGGTCAGATCCTTCGTGGGTCATTGCGGGGGTTATTACCTATCGATCCTTTGTGGCTCCGACGGCTTAGATGAATCAATGGAAATATCTGGTCATCTTTATCGTCATATGAAGAAGTATACCAGTGTGAGCTGAATCCTGTTTTTCTTTCCTTTGTGGATTGTGTTGTGCTATCCTATGTGGATTTATGTTTTGATTTCCTGTGTGGACTGGGTTGTACTTGAGATCGGATGTTAGAGCTAAGCGAGAATTGATGACTTATCTATATGTATGGGCATATACCCAAGCCGTGTCGGATGTTACTTCGTGATTGTATCTTTCCTTTGTGGATTATCCTTTGTGGATTCTGAGAGACCTTCGGGGGTCTCGGAGTCCCTACTGAGTAGATTATACTCACCCATGCACGGGCTATGCCCGCACAATGTTGTGTTGGTTGCAGATGACAGACAGCACTGATCGTGGTGGAGGCTTGCGGAGCAGGATGGTACCTAGAGGTGGACCACTGGGTGGGACGTACTCGGAGCGGTCGGCTAGACCCAAGGAGCAGTGGAGGCTATCTGTACCCACCCTTCAGGTGGGACTTCCAGTGGTTGGCTCGACGTTGCTGATTTACTTTTCAGTTGTTGTTTTCCCCTTTCGAGTTGTACTTTACATTCATGTTGGGTTTGTATTCTGGCCCACTTACTTTCCGCACTTACTGTTGTACCAGTTTTTACATAGTGTTTACTTCTAACTGCTTACTCTGTGGTGTTTGTTGTTTACTTTACAAAGGAAATGACTTCCCTTTACCGGGATTTACGCCTTGGTACTAGTTGCTAGCCCATGGCCTATGGAAGGTGTGCATGGGGTAGTCACGGCACGGGCCCCGAGGACGGGTCGTGACTAATTGGTATCAGAGGAGTTCGGTTCTACCGAAGACTCTGATCTTTCTTCTATGTGGAGAAATAGTGTTAAGCGTATTGGGTGTGGTTATCAGTCCAGGGAGTCCAGTGTTGGTGCGGCGGTCGACGTATCCGTACACCAGAACTCTGACTTCTGATTTCCGACTTAATGCACGAAAACATTGATTGCATGTGTGTTACAAGTTTTCTTTGTGATTACTTTATGTCAGCTCACCAGGTATATTGTTCTGACTGTGGCGCACCTGTTTCTTTTCAGGATGGCCCCACGATGGCAGCCAGCTAGGGTTCCGAGAGTTGTACGTGACGACAGCCCACCGAGCGACGAGGCCTCAGTACAGGGCCCTTTGACAGCTGAGGCATCGGTGGTACCTCTGCCCGCCGAGCCACCGATGCTTCCAACCCCAGCCGCTGACGATGCACGTCGCCTTAGTGCACTGCATGAGTTCCAGCGCCAGCGACCGCCCAGGTTCCATGGGGAGACGGACCCCCAGGCAGCCGAGGACTGGATGGAGGCAGTTGTACGAGTTTTCAGGCTAGTGAGGACACCCGCAGACCTCATGGTGATCCTCGTAGCGAGCCTACTGCACGCAGCAGCGGGCCGATGGTGGAGCTTGATGCTCTAGGTTCACGATGAGGCATCTATTCTCTGGACAGACTTTGAGGGCCTCTTCCACTCAGAGTTCGTCCCGGCCACCCTCCATGCGGTGCGCATCCAGGATCTTCTTCAGTTGCGGCAGGGCAGCTTGACGGTCGCCCAGTACTCGGCGAGATTTACCGATCTCTCGCGCTACTCGACCGAAATGGTATGGGACCCATTCTTCTGGGCCCAGGCCTTTGAGCATGGATTGAGACATGAGATCAGGGCATTGCTGATCTCCCTCAGCTTTCCGACTCAGGAAAGAGTACTGGAGCGAGCCCTTTTGATCGAGAGCTTCCTTGCTGAGCCTTCATCAGCAGCGAGACCTACCGTGGGGCGGCACGTAGTAGGGTATTCTGCGGCAGGCAGTCGACGGATGAATCAGGGGTCTAGGAAGACCAGAACCTCACGTAGACGACCTCAAGACATTGGCTCAGCAGTGCGGGGCTCATAACATGGAGCCAGTCTTTTGAGAGGCAGGCAGTGCTACACATGCGGCGGGCAGGGCCACATGGCTCGTGACTGCCCAACCCACCGTGCTGAGGAGCAGCAGACGGTTGAGGGGCCACCCAGGAAGAGACAGAGGGTCGACCGTGGAGGTCTTCAGGGAGTAGTCGGACGAGGAAGAGGAGCTGGCCGAGCAGCAGGTGGTGGGCGACGCTTTGAGGCTCTACCACCACCACCACTAGGAGGTCCACCCCGACCATAGGGAGCTGGTGGGCAGAGACAGGCACAGCTCCAGGCTGCAGAGGCCTATGACCACGGCACACCCGAGATGATTTGAGGTATGATCTGTGTCTATTACACCCTTTCTACAGTTCTTATAGACACATGAGTGAGACACTCTTTCATAGTCGCTTCCCTTGTTCGGAGCTCGGAGATTCCGACAGAGCCGTTGGCTGGATCCTTACGGCTAGAGACTCCTACGGGAGCAGACTCGACGATTACGCACTGGTACCGGCAGTGTGAGCTTACTCTAGGAGGCGAGAGCTTTGGCTGGGATATTCTTGTAGCGGCGTCGAGGCCTTACGACATCATCTTGGGCATGGATTGATTATCTACAGTCCATGCACAGATTGACTATATTAGGCGCAAGGTGTGATGGGTACGCACCGACGGGATCAGGTTCACCTTCACCGGCGAGAAGGGAGCTTTCGCAGCACAGGATGGACTTCCACAGAGGAGAGGACAACCCATCACTCATCAGTTGGATAGCCTCATCCTAGTAGCAGTTGACGTGCGGAGTCCTAGTTTTCCTGCAGTGGTGGATCAGTATGCGGACGTCTTTCCCGACGACGTTCCAGGGCTACCTCCTCGCAGAGAGGCAGACTTTTATATTGATCTATACCCCGGGACAGGCCCGATATCCACTCCAACATATCGGATGGCCCCTGCCGATCTTCGAGAGCTACGGGTACACTTGGACGACTTGCAGGGCAAGGGATTCATCCGACCCAGTGTTTCACCCTAGGCTTCCCCGATTTTATTCGTCAAGAAGGCAGACGGGAGCTTGCGACTTTGTGTCGACTATTGTCGCTTGAACCAGGTGACAGTGAGGAACAAGTATCCACTACCGAGGATTGATGACCTCTTTGATCAGCTCAAAGGAGCACGGTGGTTCTCGAAGATAGACCTCAGGTCAGGCTATCATCAGCTCAGAGTTCTGGACGAGGACGTGCAGAAGATGACCTTCAGAAGTCGGTATGGCCAATATGAGTTCTTGGTTATGCCATTCGTCATAACCAATGCTCCATCAGTGTTCATGGGCCTCATGAACAGGATCTTTCAGCCATACCTCGATCGATTTGTCGTAGTCTTCATCGACGACATTTTGATATACTCGACGACTGAGGAGGAGCACGCCTACCACTTGCGGGTTGTACTAGACACACTCCGAGAGCACCAGCTTTATGGTAAGCTCTCGAAGTGTCAGTTCTGGATAAGTGAGGTCCACTTCTTGGGACACGTCATCTATGAGGCGGGAGTTGCAGTGGATCCTGCGAATATCGAGGCAGTGCTAGCTTGGGAGCCACCCAGGAGCGTGACGGAGGTGCGGAGTTTCTTGGGACTAGCTGGATACTACCGAAGATTTGTGCCAGACTTCTCCAGAGTTGCGGCACCACTCTCAGCTTTGACGAAGAAGGGGAAACCCTTTGTGTGGTCAGACAGATGTCAACAGAGCTTCCGGGAGATGAGACAGAGATTGACCAGCGCACCTATCTTGAGGTTGCCTGAGGAGGGAGTAGGGTACGTAGTCTACTGTGATGCATCAGGGATCGGACTCGGATGTGTCCTGATGCATGAGCGGGCAGTGATCGCCTATGGATCACATCAGTTGAGGCCGCATGAGCAGAACTACACTACCCATGACCTGGAGTTAGCAGTAGTGGTCTTCGCTCTGAAGATATGGCGACACTATCTGATGGGAGAGCGCTTTATAGTCTTTTCTGACCATCAGAGTCTCAGGTACATCTTCTCACAGAAGGACCTGAACCTGAGATAGCGGTGATGGATCACGTTCCTCCAGGACTATGACTTTGAGATAGTCTATACTCCTAGGAAGTGGAACGTGGTAGCCGATGCTCTCAACAGGAGGACAGGCATTAAGCTACTTGAAGAGGCGACAGAGAAGCTAGCCGCTTTTCAGATATCCTTTGTGGATAGAGATGGAGCATCCTTCCTTCAGTCTCTCATAGTCACACCTCCACTACTACAGCGAGTCAGAGAGGCACAACGTGGGGACGCTGACTGTGAGATGCGGCATGCACAGATATCCTCAGGACAGGCACCTGATGGTTTCTCCTTTGGAGCAGAGCACGACATCCTTTTTAGAGGACGTACCATGGTACCAATTGCATTACGGGAGGAAGTGCTGAGAGAGTTTCACACTTCTCCCTTAGCGGTACATCCTGGAGTGGCGAAGATGTACCAGGATCTCAGACGACAGAACTGGTGGCCAGGCATGAAGAAGGCCATGGCAGAGTTCGTTTCACGATGCCTCACCTGCCAGCAGGTGAAGGCAGTGCATCAGGTACCAGCAGTCTTGTTACAGCCCTTGGAGGTCCAAGAGTGGAAGTGGGACGGGATATCTATGGACTTCGTGACTAGACTTCCACGCACTTCCAGAGCTCACGACTCCATCTGGGTGATTATCGACCGACTCACCAAGTCGTCTCACTTCTTACCCATCAGAGAGCAGGGCTCAGTGGAGATCTTGGGGCGTCTCTACGTTCAGGAGATTGTACAACTTCACGGTGTGCCATCATATATCGTCTCTGATCGAGATACTCGCTTTACTTCCCGGCTTTGGAATGGGTTGAAGGAGGCGTTCGGGACGCAGCTACGTCTGAGCACCGCCTTTCACCATCAGACGGATGGTCAGATGGAGAGGACCATTCAGACTCTCGAGGACATGCTCCGTGCATGTGTCCTCGACTTTGGTCGTAGCTGGGAGGACCACCTACCCTTGGTGGAGTTCGTGTACAACAACAGCTACCACTCCACCATCGGGATGGCACCATACGAGGCGTTGTATGGCAGACCTTTCCGATCTCTTTTGTGTTTGACTGACCCTGGGGAGTCAGCACTTGTGGGACAAGAGATGGTCCGGGCCATGACAGAGAAGGTCCAGGTCATCCAGGAGCGGATGAGGACAGCTCAGGGCCGGCAGAAGTCTTACGCTGACAGGAGGCGGAGGCCACTAGAGTTCGAGGATGGCGACCACATCTTCTTGTGTGTATCACCTCGACGTGGATTACGAAGATTTGGACGAGGCGGCAAGTTGTCTCCATGATTTCATCGGACCTTTCCAAGTCCTCAACAGGATCGGCGAGGTGGCTTATCGCCTGGCTCTACCACCTCAGTTGCACCGGGTGCACGATGTCTTCCACGTATCTCAGCTGAGGAGATACGTGCACGACCCAACGCATATCATTGACCATGGGGAGTTGGACGTTGATGATGGGGTGACTTTTGCAGAGGTCCCGGTGGAGATCGAGCATCGACAGGAGTGGGTCCTACGTGGATGGTCCATTCCTCTAGTGCGCGTCAGATGGCCACACGGGAACATCCAGGAGAGAACTTGGGAGCGGGAGGCTCAGATGCGTGCTCAGTACTCACATTTGTTTCCCTCGTTTATGATGTATCTTTACGAGGATGTAAAGCCCTGAGTTGGGAGTGATATAAAGACCCGTAAATTTCAAGGAAATTTTTTTCTTAATTTTCTTTAGAATTTTACAAGAATGCAGTTTCTGACGGCACCTGATTCCGAGGCCTGGTGTACCCGAAATCTTTTTCCGAAGTTTGGCTCAGGTACGTTCAGTGAACGAACGAGCCGGTTTTTCTAACTTTTGAATTGATGCTCGGAATCAAATTCTGAGGGCACTGATGGAATCGCAGTGCCGGTATTTTCTTAAAAACTCCTCTTCCGGAGTTGCATTTGCTCGGGTGTGGTTTTTAAATTTTTGGGATTAAGTTAAGAAATAAAATAAAGTGGTGCGACAACTTTATTTTTATTTCACTTAAAGCCACTTAAAAGCCACTTAAAGCTACTTAAGCTGATTTGAAGCGGTTAGGGTGCAATCCAAAATATCCTACCCTCTTGGTAGGATATTTGTGAGGTGGGGCCCGCACGAGCCCCATCGTTTCTTTTCCTCTAAGTAACGCACCCGCGAAAACCCCTTTTAAATGAATGTCAACTGACGCGTTTTCTAAATTCTTAATGCCCCTATTAATTGGGTGGTTAGTTCATTGCAATTAATTCTATGAATTAATTGTTCGTTACTTATCCTTGTTTTTCAAACTCTTTAGTTGATAATAAAATAAGATGAGGACTTATTTTATTATCTGGTTGTTGTGTTAAACCTTTGAAGAATCTCTAATGATCTTCATCCTCCTTCGCGAAGAACGCGAAGAACGCGAAGAACGCCGGGCTACGACGAAGGGCGACGAAAAACACCCAGCCCTCGGAGATCGACGACGCAATGCCATGTACCGCGACGCCGACGCTTCTTCCGCAACGTTCTTTCCCCGCAACAATCTTCGACCGACATCTTGAGGTAGGGGTCATTATGAAAATGTTAATACCCATGTTTGTTTTCCTCCAAGGCAAGAACGCAAACCAACCAAATAACAAGTTGGTCCGCGGATTATTATTGCGGGTCGAGGTTTATCAATTTCTAGGAATTATGGTGTTATTTCAAACCGCTAACACGGTGGGTGCGGACCAACGAACAAGTCTGAACCCACCGCCCTTTGTTTCTTGGTGTGCGGAATGGCGGACGATGAAAAAACGTTCTGCAGAGACGATTTTTTGATACCGCAGTGAAGAACGGGACCCGGGATGAGCTATGGTGCATATGGAACTGAAATCGACCACCATAGCAACTACGGTGGCCCGTGGACTCCACCGGCGGTGCGGGTCGCCGGCGGCGCCCCGGCGCACCGCCGGACGGACCCGCCGCGGCGGCAGCAGCGCAGTCCCGCGACCACGCGGGACTGGAGGAGTGGGATGCGGCGGCCCGGATGCGTCCGCTGGCGAGGGCGGCCCCACGTGGGGTCGCGGCTTCTCTTCACGCGGGGGCAGCACGCCCCCCGTGGTTTCCCTTTCTCGGCCGCTCGGTCGAGCTGAGCCATGCCGACCCACCGGACGGTCCGCACCCAGGCCGGGCAGGGCCACTCCGGCCGGGCCGAGCGGGTCCAGGCCGGGTCGGACCCGGACCTGGGTCGGGTCGACCCGGTTCGGGCCAACCCAGGGGGGGGGGGGTTGGGCCGGGTCGGTCCGAGCCCAGACACCCCGTTTCCGGACCTTTTTGATATTTTACTTATAACTTGAGTTACGGGCCTCCGAATGACATGCCATCAGCGGCGATGATATTCTTTGATCGAGACGGTCGTTTCGGTATATCACACTCAAGGTTTCGGAATAGTTTGGGTTCGGCTGGGTTGGTTTGTGCACGAAACCAACCGGGCCCTCGAAGCGGAAACGCTCATATCTTGAGCTTTGGACATCCGATTGACGTTCCGTCGACTTTGTTGATTTCCTCTAAGTGAGATGGATCTTTTGGCTTACTCCGCCCGAGGTTTGGACGTAGGTGGAGTATGGTCGGGTTGTTTTTGCCTTAAAAACCAACCGGGCCCCTGGGACGAAAAATCCAATAACTCTCAAACCGGGCGTCTGATTGACGCACCGTCTGCGACGTTGAGTTCCTGTTGGCGATACGAAACTTTTGGATACATCAACTCTGTACTATGTGTCAGTTGATGTATCAGCCTCTCGGCTCATGGAGCAGACCCTCTCGAACGAGCTTGCTATGTGCGGGAACCCTAGAGCTGGCTGCGACTGCTACTATGATGACGACGACTGTACAGAGATCCTCAGTGGATTCGACGATGATGACTACAGCACTCAGCGATCCTTTATGGGTCAGTGCTACCGATCCTGTGTGGGTCCGATCCTGTGTGGGTTAGCGCTCAGCGGTCCTATGTGGCCAGCGCGTACAGATCCTGTGTGGGTCCGATCCTGTGTGGGTCTTTGTGGGGGTTAGTTACCTATCGATCCTTTGTGGGTCAGATCCTTTGTGGGTTATTGCGTGGGTTAGTTACCTATCGATCCTTTGTGGGTCAGATCCTTTGTGGGTCATTGCGGGGGTTAGTACCTATCGATCCTTTGTGGGTCCGATGGCTTAGATGAATCAGTGGCAATATCTGGTCATCTTTATCGTCATATGAAGAAGTATACCTGTGTGAGCTGAATCCTGTTTTTCTTTCCTTTGTGGATTGTGTTGTGCTATCCTGTGTGGATTTACGTTTTTCTTTCCTGTGTGGACTGGGTTGTACTTGAGCTCGGATGTTGGAGCTGAGCGAGAATTGATGACTTAGGTATATGTATGGGCATATACCAAAGCCGCGTCGGATGTTACATCGTGATTGTATCTTTCCTTTTTGGATTATCCTTTGTGGATTCTGGGAGACCTTCGGGGGTCTCGGGGTCCCTACTGAGTAGCTTATACTCACCCCTGCATGGGCTATGCCCGCACTACGTTGTGTTGGTTGCAGACGACGGACAACACTGATCGTGGTGGAGGATTGCGGAGCAGGATGGTACCTAGAGGTGGACCACTGGGTGGGACGTACTCAGAGCGGTCGGCTGGACCCGAGGAGCAGTGGAGGCTATCTGTACCCACCATTCAAGTGGGACATCCAGTGGACGGCTCGACGTTGTGGCTTTACTTTTCAGTTGTTGTTTTCCCCTTTCGAGTTGTACTTTACTTTGAGTTTGGGTTTGTATTCTGGACAACTTACTTTCCGCACTTACTGTTGTACCAGTTTTTACTTAGTGTTTACTTCTACCTGCTTAATATGTGGTGTTTGTTGTTTACTTTACAAAGGCAATGCCTTCCCTTTACTGGGATTTACACCTTGGTGTTATTCGTCAGCCCCTGGCCTATGGAAGGCGGGCATGAGGTAGTCACGGCACGGGCCCCGAGGATGGGTCATGAAATGATTTCTATGAGTTATTCATAAATATTATGATTTCATGAGGTATGTTAAAGAGCTAATATTTTATGAGTGAAAAGTATGATTTTATTGATATGTATGTATTCATGGACTAATGTTTTCTTTCATAATTTTATATCCTTTACTGAGCATTTTATGCTCATCCCAAATTTTTGAAATTTTTTCATAGGTTATAAGAAAGATTAAGAGAAAGGAATAATTCAAGAAGATTTTTATCAAGAAAAGAATTCTTGTTTTATTTAAGTAGTTTTATTTTTTTGTGAAAATTAGATAGAGTAGAAGTGTATACTTTGTAATATTTTAGATATAATGTAAAATTCATGAACTAATTCTCTAAAACATTAAACCTGAAAAGACACTCAATGTGAATTCTTGATTTAACTCAAGATTATGTAATGTTTAAGGCTGGGGTCTTATAGTTGGTATCAGAGGTCGGTTTAGACAAATTTAGGGATTAAGAGTTTTTGATAACCACATAGTTAATCTCTATATCTATTCTTTAAGTTAAATAATTTTTTTATTATTTTTTAGATCAAGGAAAGTTGTTAACAAATGGAAGGAGGAGGATCTCAAACAACATTCCTATCTCTTCCCGATGAAATGCTTAAAATAATTATTGCAGAGTCATGTTCAGATGATTGTGAAACTTTTTCTAACATACAACTCACTTGAAAGTAGTTGTTTGAGATGTCAAACACCTCCATTATACCTCGATACCATCATGGATCATGGGCTGTATTTAGTAAAATCCTATTTTCTCAATATTCTCATATTTTCAAGAAAGGTAAATATTATTAAGGCATTTTCAAATATTTTACCATATCATAAGATTTTGAAGCATATTATGATTTTGAAAAAGGTACTGAAGAAGGAGACCCTTGCACAACTTATTTATATTTTCTTTTAAAATATAGTCTTTTATTACATACTTATGGTAATTTAGAAGGACCATTGATTGAAAGTTTCAACTCAAACTCGGACTGACTATTTTATTAAAATCAAGTGATATCAGATTTTTTGAAATTATATGTCATACATGATTATTTTCCAAAAATATTTTTTCTATGAACACCCATATGACCCAATTTGTACAAGGTATATTTTTATAAGGAAAAAAATTATTTTGAAGGATCTATAAATAATTGTTGCAATGCATGGACCTTCTATTTACGTGAGCATGATGATAATGAAACCAAATAGACACCATGATCAAGGTATGGTGTTCTTTCTTTTGGGAATAATTTTATTTTATCATATAGGGGTGAAAAAAATGTCAATATATATATAAGACTTCATGAATTAAGATGTTGAGGTCATTATGAGTTGGGATGAAAATGAGAGGTATAAGAAAACCATTGAGGTTAAAACATGTTATCGTTATTTTTGAGGATTCTATCTCATTTTTGGTAATGTTATAAAATTTTATAGTTTTTGAAAAAGGAAAACACGCAGACCATGTGACAACCGATCATGTCGGACAAAGCTATAGAAATCAAACTCACAACCGAAGTGCGACTGAGATTTATTTCCTACCACTGGCCCATGTGAAGTCCCTGATTAATATGACTTATTCTTTTTAGTTAAATGATTTTATGGATCTGGAATAAGTTGATTTTGGGAACTTATGTTTTATCAAATGGATATCCTTAGTATAGGAAAATTATTTGGTGTTTAAGTTATAAATGTTATTTTGGAATACAATCACCATTTTGGGAACCCCATATGCCTAATGAAAATAGAATACTATGGGATTTTATTTGATAAGTAATGGTTGAATTTTATTTTAGAAGAGTCTATGTTTTTATTGTGGACATATGGTGATTTAGGCAATCATTAACCTATCTTGGAGAGTGTGTGATTAGGTTAATTAATTTTCAATATGAAACTTTAAGAGCAGTCAATGTTATTTAGAGATAAATGTTAATATTTATCATAGAAGACTATCTGATCAAATCCTTCTTAATTTTTGGTTTCAATATTAGTTTGGATTATTTTGAAGAATTTTAAAGAAAATTGTTTATTGAATGGTCTTTGTTGAACTTTGGGTATTGTTTATTAAATTTTGGATATTAAGAGTAGTATTTCTTTTTACAAAGGATTATTCTTTTTTTGGGATTATATGATCTTGTACTAACCATTTTGGTTTTGGTTAATGTTTTAAAAAATGAAAATATATAGTTCATATTTTGTGGATTATGTGATTCTCTAGAAGTTGATTCTAGCACTTCATGTGTGACCAAGTCTTCTTGAATACTCATAGTTTGAAGAAAATATGGATTTGTGGTAGATATTTATAAAAGGGTGAAACTATACTTGACAAGTAAGTATGTTTCCTTATTTTCTTATTCTAGAAAATAAATCAATTCCTCAACTCTATCAAAAGTAACTTAAAATATAAATATTATTCATTTACATTTTTCAATGGTCTTTTGACCCATCACATAATTAGGGTTTTGTGATGGATAACCTTCCAATGACTATGTTATCTAACACTCTATATTGGTCTTTAAGAGTTATTTTTTCTTCCATATACATGTTTTCCTACATGGAATCCTAGTATGTATTATCTCAGGTGACCTTTGTATTTCTTTTTCTTTATTTTAAAGTGATAGTTTTATGGACTCTTTTTTGATTTGGGGTTTCAATGAAGTTTTCTAGCCCAATTTTAAAATTATGAGGACACAATTTCTAAAAGGGGGAAAGATGCATCATCCTGAGTTTTATGAAAGAAACACCATGTTCAATATCATACATGATACACTACATCAAGCTTAAACAGAAAACTAAATATGATTATTTAAATGTTACCATTATAAGCTAGCCGTTGGAATGAAGAGAATGAATAGTATCAACTGAATTATGACAATACACTTTACACATGTTTAAATAATGATTCATTGGTTACCTAATTTTTTAGAAATGGAATTAAGAACCAATTGAATATAAAGGATGTGTTTTTATGAAACCTATTTAAAAATAGAATAATTGTCTTTATAAAATCATATCACTCTTTATAGATTTTTATTTAATGAAAAATATTTTTTATATATTCAATGTAATTTTTTAAATTCATCTTATATTATTTCTAGATATGATAAAATAAAAAATTCAATCTTTTGAATAAAAGAGGAATTTTTCTAAAAATGTAGTTTTACCACCTTTTGATGGATAACCATTTTTAAATTTAGTTTTTGACACATTTATATGTTTTATTTAACAAAATAAACTTATTATTTATAAAAAAACATCAAAATTTACTTTGGATGAATTTTTTATATTTTTCTGATAACTATCATGTTTTGATGAATAGTAAAAATGTGCAAAATATTAATTGAAAACAACTTTATCCATCAAGAAAATTTATATGGTTAAATCATATTATTTAATGGTTTTAAAGTATAAATGGAATATATTTTCATAATTTAATCCAATTTTGGTAATTTTAAGTAATTTTACATTTTAATTGGACATAAACACATGCCAATCTTTTGATAGTTTTTATTTCTTAAAAACATGCTTTCTGGTTTGACAACGACACTTAATATTAAATTAATTACTACAATTTCTGTGTTTTGAAATTGAAAAAATGGATTCCATATTTTGAATCATAAGATTAAAATATTCTAAATATTTACCTTTTATTTTTGTACATTATGAACAATAACTTTATTAATTACTTTTATTTACCATGGTTAAAGGGTAAATCAGGTAAATAAGGGTGAAAAAATATTATAATAATATAAAACTATCCTAAAATGTGTCCTAATCCTATTGGATGACTTATTTCTGATCATTATCGTCCTTAGGCTGAACTTTGGGCATTTGGGAGTCACTTGGGTGTGAAAATGACATTTGATAATATTTAATTTAAAGTAAAGGAAAAATATAACATAAACATGTATCTTTTACTAAATCAATTTTAATATAGGGTTATATAAGTGATATATTAGACTATAAATAGTTATTATAAATCTATAAATATTTCCTACATCATGATATTTTATTTATAATTTTTAGACATTAAATAAATAAATTTAATTATGACACAATGGTGATGCAATGATTACTTCATTAATAAAGGATTCAAATAAATGATATATTAAATATTAAAATAAATAAAATTCTATTATTTTTATTCCACAAAATAATTTTATGGATGAATATGACATGATATATTTTAATTAATAAAGATTTTGCGAAGTAATCAAGTTGTTATGAATTTTTAAAAAGTCATGATTTGAATGGTGTCAAAATTGACATAATTCATATTTTAAAATATAAAATATTTTATTAAATATTATAAAATTATAAAAAAATTATATTCGTAAAAATGGTTATTATATGTCTAAAATTTTATTAATGAATCTTAAATTGGACATTTTTTATGTTTTAGTAACTATTTTGATTCTCAAAGTGTTAAATTCTTGATAAAACGGTAAGAGTAAAAAGGGTTAAATAAAAACGATAAGGATTATAAAAATAAACAAAACCTATCTAATTATTATTGGATGATTTTCTTTAAAATAATAATAACATTATATTCTAACTAACTTAATTTGGACTCATTTTTAATCGAAATATAATTTATAATAAATTAATATTTCAAGACTTTCCTAAAGTGCCCATCCTCCCTCTTATAAAAGGCCACCACCTCTACCTATTTACTCACACCACTCAAGCCCCTTGGATCATACAAATTCTACTCAAATAACTTCCCAACATCCCTCCTTTTCTCTTATAATCCTAACCTTTGGCATAATGCAATTTAAGAAATCCTTTTGGCTCAAATCAAAAGAAGTTACCCGTTTTAGAGGTAACGTCTTCTCTCAAGTTCCTTTCCTTTATTTTCCTTCTTCACTATATATGATCTTCTTATTCTTTGATTGCATAAAAACACCAGTATCACCAATATAATAGGATATTTTTATGATAATTATTCGAACTACACTTACACACACCTCCATCTAATGGATACAAACATACTGTTTCTGTGTATGGTGAACTACTGTCTCACGAAATGATGATTGTTCAATTTTCTCCTACCACCTATCATGGTGGCCATTATGATGGAACTTTATTTATATATTTTATATATTATATTTATATTTTCTCTATTATTATTTAATTTTTATTTACAACATACCTTTATGCTTTTCATAATGAGTAAATATGATAATTTCATTTGAGGAAGTGCGGACTACCGCCCCCTCAAATGTTATGACTCGTTCATGCCATACATGGAACGTATAAAGGATAGAGTTAATGAACATATGTAACATATATAAAATATTATACTATAGTGTAATTATAATATACCTATGTATCTTTTAGTTTTTATTCATTTAAAATAACAAATAAATGAAAGTAGCGATCATGAATACGTACGACATACCCTCTCCGTGAACGATGCATTTAATTTATTATCTCCAAATGTTATGGAGTATTATAAATATATATATACTGAATATATATGATATTTATATCCTGAATAATATTCTAGATATGGTGTAATTTTTACTACATGGAAAATTTACATCAAACAAGTTCATTTTCAACTCGAGTACCGAATATCTACAAAACAATTGATATGAACTTAAATAATTATGTAATTTTTATAACATGATAAAAAGTAATATAAAATGAATAATAAAATTGAAAAAGGTTCTGAATCAAGTGGAAATTAACTTACGTTTATTATTCAGGAATAATAAGGAACATACGTGACGATTTGGACTCAAGGTAAGGGAACTTCTTAAGCCAATTTCCATTCTTTGGGTTAATCTTATATTTATTTATTATATTGTGATGTGATTATGTGAGAAATAAATTTTTATATTCTATCTTTTATTTATAGTTTATTTATGTTTATTTATAGTGAATACAGATAATTGATCTATTTTATTAACACAATGATCTTTGTATGATAATTTCTAAACTTAATTTCCACTCATTGGGTTTTATGCATACTTTGTTGATTCTATTATGCCAAGATTATGTGTGGAATCACTATTTATTTATTTATGTTATAATTTCCACTTCAATATGTGTGGATATACTGTTGCTACACATAATCATCCCATTAATAAATTTTTATGTCATTTATATGAATTTTGTAAGGGAAATCTTAACTCAATATCCATTAATTGAGTTAAATATCCATATCATTGGTTTTGTTTTTCTAATAATATATCTTAATGAACTCTGATTATTTTACACTTAATATCCACTTATATTGGGTGTATTTATATTTTTCACACATAATTATTTCATTGATTTATCCTTAATGTAATGATACTATCTTTGTAACGGGCTTCATCTCTATCTCCTTTCATTGAGACATATTTAGGTTTATACAGAACTTTATTTTATATGGTGTATACTCAACCTCTTTTACTTTTAATTTCATTCAATAGTTTTCAAAAGGAATCTTTTTTACAAAGTTTTTTACTAAATGAAAAAATAATTGTTTCTTTTTAACATACACAATGACAACAACCATTATACCACCGCGAGCCTTATTTGATATTTAGATTCCTCTACGAACTGTAATGTTTTAAAAAAACTAAATAACATATTACTATTTATGGTATTATGGTTTTGAAAATCGTTTTGAGAATGACTTTATTATGTTAATATCTTGAACTGAAATCTTGTGATTGTAATGTAGAAATGTTATCTTTATTTTATGCTTGTTTTATGTGATATGATTATGTTATGGTTCTTGGGAATTTTTTACGTATACATGTAGTTCCGTGATGAACCAAGGGCGGGTGAGTCCATGA